>CM077675.1:201080691-202421525 GCA_039707655.1 Elymus sibiricus
ACATTACATCATATAATCATCTCATACATAAACAAATTATCATGACGAAGGCTATACCACATCACACGCAAACCTACAAAACCAAGTTAGACGTCCTCTAATCGGTTTGGAAAAACTTAATTACGTGGTTTCTAGGGTTTCAGGATAACACTAGCTACCTACGTCCACCATTAAGGCGATAATGCTTGTTGCTAGATTAAGTTTCGGAGTGTGTGAGGAAGAGACTTAATTAAAAATTTCTAGCCCACACTAAACTTCGTTAATATGTGTGACCCCCTAGAAGATCGGCCATCTTCATTACCCTCTTATGTATGCGACGGTTCACTATTCTTGACTATGATGAGGCCCAAAGAACTGTTAATAGATCTTCGACAACCTGAGCCGATCGATTGTCAGAACTTTGTACAAAGCCACATCATGTCATCAATGAACTGAACCGAAGCAACACTCAAGGGAAGAATAGCAAGAGAACCAAACCCTCACATCAACATGTGATCTAAATTGCAACCTGTATCTACTCCTAGAACCGCTCATGATGCCACTGTTGGGAAACGTAGTAGAAAACAAAAAAAATCGCCCTACAATCAACCAAGAATACTATGAAGATACAATAATGGTTGGGATCATGATCGTTACCGTCACTAAGTAGCAGCGGAAGAAGAATATGACACTGAAGATCGAGCTTGGAGTCCCTCAAACTGTAGATGAACGATCCCTCGAATCGAAGACCGAAAGCATGACCTCTCTACTTGGTTGCAAGTGTACGGTCTTCACGATCAGGTAGCGCTTCGCCGTCCAGAGCTAATCGTCGCTGGAGAATTAGAGGGAGGAGATTAAAACCATGCTGGGCTTCTAAGGATTATAGGAACTAGACTTAGCTCTAATTAATCAACTAGGACCAACTAGAACTAGAACTAGAAGAACTAGAGGAGGCTCCAAAACTTGTGTATTAAAAAGAGCCCAATACCTCAAGTATATATAGGTGGGAGGGACGAGGGGCAGCCAAGAGGAGGAGAAGGACTCCCCTCCCCTTGTGCCAGTCATGGAGGGAAGGGGAGCCCTTCCCCTTCCCCAATTTGGCATCCTTCCATAGTGGAAGGGGCGCCTCCCCACTTGGGCCCTTGTGGCCCATGTTGCTTCCCTCCACTTGGCCTTATTAGGCCCGTTGATATTTTATTAAACATAAAAAAATTCTAAATACTTTTAGACCATTTTATATATAATTTAACATCTCCGGAAACATTTTATTCCTATATTTACATTTATCGGTAATACTCGATATTACCCGATATTCACTGAAACCCTTCCGGTGACCCCAGAGCGCTTCCAGATCCTCTCGAAACTATTCCAAATATTAATGAAACAATTCCATAAATAAATCCTTGATACTCTTGACCTACTAACACTTAGAAATTTGTGATTACCTTAAGCTTTTGACCTCGTAGGTTCGGTAACTCATAGACATGAACGAAACTCCTTCGTTCAATGACCGGTAGCGGAACCGCGGACATCCATATTGATCCCTATGAGTACACGAATGATATTCGATTGAATCATCGGTTACCATGTGACATGCCCTTTGCTTCGCGGTACTTTACAAGACCCGAGAATCATTGGTATCCTCTCGAGTCATCCGCATGCTCGTTATACCGTTATTCTCGTTATCGATTTTGTTCTTCTTTCCCGTTGATGTGTTCCGGCATCCCCGTGACATAGTCACCTGTGTCTGGCCAAACCATGATTGATGCTATCAAACTGAGAGGGTCCTAAGAATATCTCTCCGTCATTGGAGGAGTAAATCCCACTCTCAAGCTATCTAGTCCCTTGTCAAACTTTCCGATGAACCTATAAGTTATCGTTATGATCACCTAGTTACAGATGACGTTTGAGCAATCCCAAAGCTCATCATACGGTAATAAGTGAATACGATACTCTCATTGTCTAAGGAACATAAAACACATGCTAACACTCCATGTTATAACAATTGATCTTAGACGATATTATCTCAAAGTATAACAAACAGGTTTGGGTCGATTCAATATGATCGTTCTTCTAACGTCATATTCTTAATGTTGTTTTAGGACTATCGTTACACTTAACGATATCCTAAGATCCGGAAAACATGATAACTAACAACACTTGAGCCAGTCTTAGAGGCAAGACTTGAAACCTTTTGTGTTACCGTTTATCATTCCACACGTGCATATGCGTTTTCCACTGACTCGCATATTCTAGAATCATAGCAATAATATCATAGAATATAAACTCTTAATTATGAAAATGGAAATATAATAAAACAATATTACTGCCTCTAGGGCATATTTCCAACAGGATTGTCAAACATGATGTGGCCAATAGAACTTTCACATGATATTTTTATGGAGTTTAGCATCACAATTAATGTATTCTACATGCTCATCATCATATGTATCATAAATGGGTGGCATCTCTAAGCAAGTAGAAGGTAATATAGCATCTGACATATCCATAAGGTGATCAACATTATTGATATGTCTCCAACGTATCTATAATTTTTGATTGTTCCATGCTATTATATTATCAATCTAGGATACTTTATATGCCATTATATGCTATTTTATATCATTTTTGGGAACTAACCTATTAACCCAGTGCCAAGTGCCAGTTGCTCTTTTTTTTGGCTATTTTGGGTTTTCCAGGAAATTTGTACCAAACTAAATCCAAACGCTATGAAATTTTTTGACATTTTTTTCTGGACAAAAGAGACCTAGAAAGCTTCGGGAGAAGTCAGGAAGCGACGCGAGGAGACAGCAAGGCAACATGGCGCGTCCAGGGGTAGGCGTGCCCTGATCCCTTATGGGCCCCTAGTCGCTTCGTCTAACCTAATTCCACCTCCATAAATTCTCTAATATTGGGAAACCAACAAAGGGCCATCTGAAGCACTTTTTCCACCGCCGAAGCCTCTGTTCCGACGGGAGGCCATCTGGAGACCTTTTCCGGTACTCTGCCGGAGGGGGAATCGACCATGGAGGCCATCTACATCAACCTTGCTGCCTCCATGATGATGTGTGAGTATTCCACCACAGACCTACGGATCCATAGCTAGTACCTAGATGGCTTCTTCTTTCTCTTTGATCTTCAATATAAAGTTCACCGCGATTCCCGTGGTTATCTATCCGATGTAATCTTCTTTTGCGGTGTGTTTGTTGGGATCCGAGGAATTATGGGTTTATAATCAGATTATTCATTGAAAGTAATTGAGTCTCCTCTGAATTCTATTATGCATGATTATTATAGCTTCGTATTTCTCTCTGATCTATTGGTTTGGTTTGGCTAACTAGATTGATTTATCTTTAGTGGGAGTGGTGCGTTGTAGTGGGTTTAATCTTGCGGTGCTCTACATCCTCGTGACACAAGAGGACAAGACACGTATTTGTATTGTTGCCATTAAGGATAAAATGACGGGATCTGAACATATTGCTTGTCTTATTTTGTCTACATCATGTCACCTTGCTCCAACCATTACTCTGTTTGTTATGAACTTAATACCTAGAGAGGCAAGGATAGAAGTGCTCTCAATGTGGAGTAATGGTAGTAGATACATAATCGTTTTGGTCCACTTGTTTATGGACATGATGCCTATATACATGTTCATAACTATGTGCAGTTCTGTCAATTGCCCAACAGTAATTTGTCTACCCACCGTATGCTGTTTTGAAGAGAGAAGCCTCTAGCGAACATTATGGCCCCCGGGTCTACTTAAACATAAATACAAAAACTCCAAAAAAATACCTTGCTGCATATTATTTACTTTTATTTTATTTTGCTTTAACAATATCTATTCTATCAAGATTTAATCCTTGCAAGTAATGAGTTCAAGGGGCTTGACAACCCTCTTGCCCGCGTTGGGTGCAAGTGTTCGGTTTTCTGTGTGTAGGTGTTGTTGAAAGGAATTTGCTTGGTTCTCCTATTGGTTCAATAACCTTGTTTCTCACTGAGGGAAATACTTATCTCTATTGTGTTGCATCTCCTCTCCTCTTTGGGGAAAATCCCAACGCAGCTCACAAGTAGCAGGAGGAATGTCTAGCGCCGTTGTCGGAGAGACATCATCAAATTCTCGTCACGTCCCTACACATAAATTCTATTTCACCTGTTCTACTTTTTATTTGCTGTTATATTTTAATTTATATAAAAATCAAAAATACAAAAATATTTCTATCAGCCAGTTTGTTTAGTTATCTAGTTTACTTGTTACTTTACTCGTTTGCTTGCTAGTTTACTGCTTTCTTGTCATTATGGCTAGCTCTTCTATTGTTTTGTGTACTCCCGAGAATGAAGTGCTTAATTTTCAACAAAGGGGAGGAGAGAGTTTAAAAGATGTGTGGTATAGGATTTGCAATGCTCAAAATAGATCAACCCGTAAGCAATCCACCGCTATTCTACTTCGTAATTTTTATGTGTGTGTTACTACTTGGTATAGATATGTGCTTGACACCATTACTGGAGGGACTTTTATGAGTAACAACCCCACTAATGCTTATAATGGTGTTGAAAATCTTATAGGATCACCCCCTACTATTGCTAATGGAACCGTTTTAACTTTGGAAGATGTTATGCGTAGGCTAGATGCCATAGAAAATAAAATGCCTACTATAGAGCACATTGAAAATCTAGACAAGAAGGTTCATAATCAAGTCACTCAATTTGGTTCTAAAGTGGGAACTACTCTAAAGATGCTAAAAGATAGCGAGCCAAAGATTAGTAAAGAGTTAGGACAAAGTCCTTCCCGAATCGATAAGTTGGAAGAAATCCTTAATAAACCAGGCTCCTCTTTCGTTCCTACTAAAACTATTGATAAAGTTACTATAAACAAGAGCCCCAAGGTTATGTATGTTCCTAAGCCTACGAGTGGTACACCTAGTAAAAACAATGAGGATCTTAAAATGATTAGTGTGCGCCCCAATTTCATAAATGTAATAAAGGAACCTATCATCAAGCCTCCTCCCTTCGTCGCTAGGAGCGTGGTTATTAATAACTTATGTGTTAAAACTCCTAGAAAGTGTGGTTGCATAATTGCGGAGTTGGATGTGAAGGATGACGATACTTGATACTGTGCATTATGCCTAGCAAGGGGCATAAAACAATAACGCTTGTTGGGAGGCAACCCAATAGTTATCTTTAAAGTTTTGTTTTACTTTCTGTTTTGAAGTGTTTAAATGATTATTTCTACTTTAATGATTCTGTTTTTATGTTTAAATTAGTGGTTGTGCCAATTAAATCCTTTGGGATGATTTGGAAGAAAGTAGAATTGATACGGTGCAAGAACAGAAAATTTTGCGTCCATTGCAGAATTTCTCTAATTTTACTAGAACTTCTTTTTTATCTGAATGTTTTACACGGTATTGGTATACAAATTTCCCAGGTTGTCCTAATTTTTCATAATTGTCGGAGTTACAGAAGTATGGTTTTGCTACATATCTTTACAAATTGTTCTGTTTTAGACAGATTCTGTTTTTTGCTTGCATAGTTTGCTTGTTTTGATGATGCCATGGATTGTATCGGGGGTATAAGCCATGGAGAAGTTAGAATATAGTACCAATTATGCAATAATTCAATATGAATTAATTTATAACAGTACCTAAAGTATTTGATATGTCTATTTTACTAACGGATCTCACGAGGTTTTGTTGAGTTTTGTGTGCTGAAGTTTTCAAGTTTTGGGTGAGAGAATGATGGATGAAGGAATAAGGAGCGGCAATACCCTAAGCTTGGGTATGCCCAAGGCACCCCAAGGTAATATTAAAGGAAGACCCAAGTGTCTAAGTTTTGGGAGGCCCTGGAAGGCATCGCCTCTTTCGTCTCCAATCTATCGGTATGTCACTTGGAGATATATTTTTATTCATCACCTTATATGTGTTTTGCTTGGAGCGTCGTGTGTTTTATTTTGTTTTTATTTTAGGTTTACACAATCATTGTTTGGTGGACACAAATATTTGAGAGAGACACGCGGTTATCATAATTTGTTAGAATACTCCATATGCTTCACTTATATCTTTTGAGCTAGGCAGTTGCTCTAGTGCTTCACTTATATCTATTTAGAGCACGGCGGCGTCCAGATTTGGTAGAAATAATTCAACTCTCATGTTTCACTTAAATCTTTTTGAGAGTATAATAAAAAATAGGAATGGTAAATGGCATGAGTTATAAGGCTAGTCCAAAAAGGATAGGTATAAATAGTCAAAAAAAGGATAGGTATTCAAGGGGGATATAATAAAAACTTTCATGTAGCTCACTAAAGAAGAAACATGAGTTGATTATATTGATGTAGTAATATGAAAGGGCATGAGTAAATGATTGTTGGTTAGTATAAATATCGGTAATTAAAGCTTCTTATTTTTTATTAATCTAAGTATTAACCGTGGTATGCTGATGATGTGTGAGCATTTTTATGTCTGAAATGAAATCTTATCGTGTTGTTCGAATCGGGGGCGCGCGATGGTTAACTCCTACCAGCCTCCTCCCTAGGGGTATGCGGTAGTACTTTGCTTCGAGAGAGATAATAAGGCTTTACAATAAGTATGTGATTTCTTTATGACTAATGTGTATCCATGGATATACGCACTCTCACCTTTCCGTAATTGCTAGCCTCTTTGGTACCGTGCACTGCCCATTCTCACCTCGAGAGTCGGTGCAATCTTTGCCGGTGCATCCAAACCCCGTGATATGATACGCTCTATCACGCATAAGCCACCTTATATCTTCCTCAAAACAGCCACCATACCTACCTATCATGGCATTTTCATAGCCATTCCGAGATATATTGCCATGCAACTTTCACCGTTCCGTCACATGAATTGTGTGTTCATCATCATATTGCTTTGCATTATCATATAGAGCTAACATAATATTTGTGGAAAAGCCACCGTTCATCATTGATTACATGTTATGCTAGATCATTGCATAACATTGAGGAAAGGGTGATGGAGACGATGATTCCCCAACAAGTCGGGATGAGACTTCAGAGGAAAAAAAGAGAAAAGAAAAGAAATGGGGGAGGTGAAAAAAAGAGAAAATTCCACCATGAAAAAAATGAGAGAAATGAGAGAAGGGGCAGTGTTACTATCCATTTACCACACTTGTGCCTCAAAGTGGCACCATGTTCTTCATATCGAGAGTCTTCTGAGTTGTCATTTTCATATGCTAGTGAAAAAAATTCATGATACAACTTGGCTTGTGTATTCCGATGACAGGCTTCCTCAAATGCCCGAGGTCTTCATGAGCAAGCAAGTTGGATGAACACCCACTTAGCTTCTGTTGATCTCTCATACACTTATAGACCTAGTGCATCTGTTGCATGGCAATCCCTAGTCCTCACATTGATATCTATTGATGGGCATCTCCATAGCTCGTTGAACCGCCTAGTTGATGCAAGACTTTCTTTTCCACTTTGATTCCTTCGATATCTACCACCATACTCTATTCCACCCATGTTCTATATCCATGGTTCACACTCATGTATTGCGTGAAGATGAAAATGCTGAAGTGGGTTAGAAGTACGATCCAAGTGCCTCGTTTGACACCGGGGTGCTCATGATTTATACTTATGCGGTGAAGATGGAGTCATGCCACGCTTGATATGATAAAATGAGTAGGGAATAACATTCTTTAGAGATCGTATATTTTGAAAAGTAATGATTATGTTATTTATGTTTATGGATATTATTATGTTCATATCAATTAGTTCATCGTTTCTCAATGAGCATACTTAAAAGAGATTACATGTTGGGTAGCATGTCACATCAAAAATTCTATTTTTATTATTTACCTACTCAAGGACGAGCATGAATTAAGCTTGGGGATACTGATACGTCTTCAATGTATCTATAATTTTTTATTGTTCTATGCTATTATATTATCAATCCAGGATACTTTATATATGCAATTATATAGTATTTTATATCATTTTTGGGAACTAACCTATTAACCCAGTGCCAAGTGCCAGTTGTTGTTTTTTTGCCTGTTTTGGGTTTTCTAGGAAATCTGTACCAAACGAAGTCCAAATGCCCCAGGAGGCATCCCCTCTTTCGTCTCCAATCTATCGGTATGTCACTTGAAGCTATATTTTTATTCATCACATGGTATGAGTTTTGCATGGAGCGTCGTGTATTATAGTTTATTTTTCCTTTTAGTTTTCCACAATCATCGTTTGCTAGATTTTTTTTTCGAGAGAGACACACTTTCATCATAATTTGTTAGAATATTGTATGTGCTTCACTTATATCTCTTGAGCTAGGCAGTTGCTCTAGTGCTTCATTTATATCTTATTAGAGCACGACGGCGGACATATTTTATAGAAATAGTTGAACTCTCATGCTTCATTTAAATATTTTTGAGAGTATAAGGCATGAATGGTAATTTTCACGTGTTATAAGACTAGTCCAAAAAGGATAGGTATTCAAGGGGGATATAATAAAAACTTTCATGTAGCTCACTAAAGATGAAACATGTGTTGATTATGTTGATGTAGTAATATGAAAGGATATAGGTTCATGATCATTGGTTAGTATGAATATTGGTATTAAAGTTTGATATTTAATTCTTATATAAGTATTGGTCATGGCATGGTGATGAGGTGTGAGCATTTTTTATGTCTAAAGTGAAATCCTATCGTATTGTTCGAATCGGGGGCGCGCGATGGTTAACTCCTCCCAACCTCCTCCCTAGGGGCATGCGGTAGTGCTTTGCTTCGAGAGAGCTAATAAGGTTTCACAATAAGTATATGAGTTATTATGACTAATGTGAGTCCATGGATATACGCACTCTCACCTTTCCTTAATTTGCTAGCCTCCTCGGTACTGTGCATTGCCCTTTCTCACCTCGAGAGTCGGTGCAAATTTCGTCGGTGCATACAAACCCCATGATATAATTCCATCTATCGCACATAAGCCACCTTATATCTTCCTCAAAACAGCCACCATACATACCTATCATGGCATTTCCATAGCCATTCCGAGATATATTGCCATGCAACTTCCACCGTTCCATCACATGACATGTGCGTTCATCATCATATTGCTTTGCATGATCATATAGATCTAACATAATATTTGTGGCAAAGCCACCATTCATCATTAATTACATGTTATGCTAGATCATTGCAAATCCTGGTACACTGCCAGAGGCATTCATATAGAGTCATATTGTTCTTTATTGAGTTGTAATTTCGAGTTGTAAGTAAATAAAAGTGTGATGATCATCAGTATTAGAGCATTGTCCTAGTGAGGAAAGGATGATGGAGACTATGATTTCCCCACAAGTCGGGATGAGACTCCGGACGAAAAATAATAAATGGGGGAGGCCAAATCAGCCCACCATAAAAAAATGAGAGAAAAAGAGAGAAGGGGTAATGTTACTATCCTGTACCACACTTGTCCTCAAATTGGCACCATGTTCTTCATATAGAGAGTCTCCAGTTTTGTCACTTTCATATACTAGTGAGAATTTTTCGTTATAGAATTTGGCCTGTATATTCCGATGACGGGCTTCCTCAAATGCCCGAGGTCTTCATGAGCAAGCAAGTTGGATGCACACCCACTTAGTTTCATTTGAGCTTTTATACACTTATAGCTCTAGTGCATCTGTTGCATGGCAATCCCTACTCCTCGTATCGATATCGATTGATGGGCATATCCATAGCCCGTTGATTTGCCTAGTTGATGTGAGACTTTCCCACCTTTTGACTCCTTTTGATATCTATCACCGTATTCTATTCCACCCATATGCTATATCCATGGCTCACGCTCATGTATTGTGTGAAGTCGAAAATGCTGAAGCACGTTAGAAGTACGATTCCATTGTCTGGTTTGACACCAGGGTGCTCATGATTTATACTTATGCAGTGAATACAGAGTCATGCCATGCTTAATATGATAAAATGAGTAGGCGATAACATTCTTTAATGATCGTATATTTTGAAACAGTAATGATTATGCTTCTTATGTTCATGGATATTATTATGTTGATGTGAATTGATTCATCGTTTCTCAATATCTATACCTAAAAGAGATTACATGTTGGGTAGCATGCCACATTAAAAATTCTATTTTTATCATTTACCTACTCGAGGGCAAGCATGAATTAAGCTTGGGGATGCTGATACGTCTTCGACGTATCTATAATTTTTGATTGTTTCATGCTATTATATTATCAATCTTGGATACTTTATATGCAATTATATGCTATTTTATATCATTTTTGGGACTAACCTATTAACTCAGTGCCCAATGCTAGTTTATGTTTTTGCCTATTTTTGGGCTTTTCGGAAAATCAATATCAAACGAAGTCCAAATTGGATAAAAAATTACGAGAGTTATTTTTGGACTAGAAGAGACCCAGGAAGATTCGGGAGGAGGCCAGAAGACCCACGAGGTGGCCACAAGCCACTTGGCGTGCCCAGGGGGGTAGGGCGCGCCCCCATGGCTTGTGGGCCCCTTGTGGAACCTCCTGGCCTAATTCCACTTCTATATATTCCCAATTACCCCAACAACATCAGAGAGCCACCCGAAATAATTTTTTTGCCACCGCAATTCTCTGTTCTTCCGCGATCTCATCTAGAGGCCTTTTCAGGTACTCTGCCGGAGGGGGAATCCATCACGGAGGCCGTCTTCATCAACCTTGCTACCTCCATGATGATGTGTGAGTAGTTCACCACAGACCCACGGGTCCATAGCTAGTAGCTAAATGGCTTTTCTCTCTCTTTGATCTTCAATACAAAGTTCTTCACGATTCTCGCGTTGATCTATCCGATGTAATCTTCTTTTATGGTGTGTTTGTTGGGATCTGATGAATTGTGGGTTTATTATCAGATTATTCATGAAAAGTAATCAAGTCTTCTGTGAATTCTATTATGCATGATTGTTATAGCTTTGTAAGTCTCTCCATCTATCGGTTTGGTTTCGCCAACTAGATTGATTTATCTTCAGCGGGAGGAGTACATTGTAGTGGGTTCGATCTTGAGGTGCTCTGTATTCCAGTGAGAGAAAGGGACAAAACACATATTGTATTGTTGCTACTAAGGGTAAAACGATGGAGTTTGAACATATTGCTTGTACTTACTTTGTCTACATCATGTTATCTTGTTTAAAGCATTACTCTGTTTGTCATAAACTTAATACCATGGATGCATACTGGATAACAGTCGATTGGTGGAGTAATAGTAGTAGATGCAAAATTGTTTCAGTCTACTTGTCACGGATGTGATGCCTATATACATGATCGTTGCCATGAATACATAATCGTAACTATGCGCTGTTCTATCAATTGCCCTACAGTAATTTGTCTACCCACCGTATGCTACTTTCGAGAGAGAAGCCTCTAGTGTACACTATGGCCCCCGAGTCTACTTAATCATATTTGCTAAAAACCTAAAAACACCTTGCTGCAATTTATTTACTATCTTTTTATTTTACTTTTCTATTTATCTATTTACCACCATTAGAAGTAATCCTTGCGAGTAACGAGTTCAGATAGTGGTTCTCCTACTGGTTCGATAACCTTGGTTCTCACCGAGGGAAATACTTATCGCTAATATATTGCTTCACCCTTGCTCTTCGGGGAACTAGTGCAGAAAATCCTAGCTATGGCGTGGCAAAAAGGGACCTACTGGCGTGGACACACGACGCCACCAATATGGCGCCACTGTTAAAATTTAGTGGTGGCATTGGAGACAACGCCAGGAGTATTTTGAAGACCTGCTGGCGTTGGATAGAGCTGCATGCCGGCACTGTGATATTTAGCTAATAAAAAAATACCAGCTTCACAAAAGATACTAAACATTTCATTCACAAAAGATACCAAACATTTCATTCACAAAAGATACCAAATTCACAAAAGGAAAGTACCAATTACTTCTCACAATGTATATATCGATCTTCCCCTCTCTTGATCGACACTACCTAGCTAGTATTTCCTAAGGACTTTCTTAAGATCATGAAGCTTATTCCTATTCGTATCCCCCTCCTTGATGTAATGCGCCTTCTCCGTCTTCAGTTGAGTCCTCTGGGCCTTCAGGACTTATATCTCCTTATTGATCTCAGTTATCTCGAGGTTCAGCGCCGTGATCTGACCTTCGAGACTGAAAATCTTATCGTAGACAATAGCATTGTCATCAATAATTTTGTCCTTCTCCTTCATTAGGGAGTCATTCAACTCCTGCAGGGCCTTGAGGTTACTCTCACGTGACGCGATCAGCTCGTGACTGAGCAAGTCCAAGTCACCTGAAGACTGCACAACGACATCTGGCGAAGACGGACCTCCTACGTATGCCTGCCAAGGGTTTCAAATCATGAACAATTAATTAGTGGTTATATATATATATATATATATATATGGATGTTTGCAATGCTAATGCATGTTTTTGTAACCTTAATTACCTGGTTGGTGCTCACGTCACATTTATATTCAGAAAACCCCGACCAATGATCAGAGGAGCCTACCCAGAGGCTAGAGTCGGCCATGCTATTTGGCTGAAGAATGAAAAGAGTGTTTAATGCATAAAGAATGAAATGAAGGAGCCTACCAAAATGGAAACAAGTTGTGTCATACATAATAAATTACTTAGGCTGTGTTTGATAGAAACGGGTTGCATACATAATAAATTACTTAGGCTGTGTTTAATAAATGGAAAAATTGAAAGTTTATGCATTTTGGCAATGACTAATAGAGACCAAAAGTTTAAGCACTTATGCTGAATGTAGCCTTATATGCCACTCGACTATTGTAAAGAAGATGTAGGTATAAACTTATAGAATGGTATGGCATATATGGTAAACGTAAGTTATCTATGCATTAGAACAATAATAATAAGGCTCCAAGCATCAAATTTAACAATACATGAACCACATAAAAAATGAATGAGATATGCAGCATAATGGGTTGGTGCTCTTATAAAAACTGCAGCAATTGTGTTCCCATTAGGACCAACACAGAGGAGTGACCTACGGCTGATGTTTAAGAAGACGGTGTCCTGGTTTAGAACAATGGTTTTTACTAAGATTCAAACAACTTGAAATCTACATCATGTACAACATGAAATCTACAGCATGTACTAAGATTCAAACAACAAAATACCCAATACCCAATACTCAACATCCAGAGATAGCAATACCCAATACCAGTTCTTTCTAGCATTGTAGCATTCTAGTTTTTTCTTTGCATAAAAAAGCGGAGATAGCAAAATACCAGTGACGGAGACGCAGAGGTGCTCGGCGGCAGGAGGTCTGCGGGTGGCGTCGGGCGGGGCGGTGTCGGGTCGGGCGGTGTCGGGCGCGGCGGCGACGGGCTGCGGCGAGCGCGGGGTCGGGCGGGGCGGCGGGCGGGGCGGCGTCAGACGGGGCAGCAACGGGAGGCGTCGGGGGCGGCAGCGGGGATCGAGAGGAGGACGAGGGAGTTGGGGCTCGAGAGAGTGGGGAGTAGGGCGCGGGGTGGGGATTAGACAGATTAGTGCTGGCGTGGGCCTAATGGGCCTAATGTGCAACACCGGGGCTAATGTGCAACGCCAGTGTTGGGGAACGGAGCATGAATTTCAAAAATTTCCTACGCTCACACAAGATCTATCCATGGAGATGCATCGCTACGAGAGGGGAGAGTGTGTCTACGTACCCTCGTAGACCGTTAGCGGAAGCGTCTCACAACGCGGTTGATGTAGTCGAACAATCCTTCGAGCTCCACCGATCGAGTACCGAACGTACGGCACCTACGAGTTCTACACACGTGCAGCTCGGTGACGTTCCTCGCCTTCTTGATCCAGCAAGACGTCGAGGTAGTAGATGAGTTCCGTCAGCACGACGGCCTGGCGACGGTGACGGTGAAGTGATTCCGGCAGGGCTTCGCCTAAGCTCTCCGAAAATATGACCAAGGTGGAAAACAGAGATCGGGGCACCGCACACGGCTATGGGACAATTGTTGTGCCTTTGGGGTGCCCCCTGCCCCTGTATATAAAGGAGGAGAGGAGGAGGCCGCCGGCCCTAGGTGGGGCGCGCCATGGGGAGAGGAGTCCTACTAGGACTCCTAGTCCTAGTAGGATTCCTTCTCAAGAGGGGGAAGAAGGAAGGGAGAGAGAAGAGGAGAAGGAAAGGGGGTTGCGCCCCCTCCCCTAGTCCAATTCGGACTTCCCATGGGAGGGAGGCGCAGCCACCCCTAGTGGGCTGCCTCTTCTTTCCCGTATGGCCCATGTAGGCCCATTACTTCCCCGGGGGTTTCGGTAACCCTCCGGCACTCCGATATTTACCCGGATCACTTGGAACTATTCTGATATCCGAATACCACCTTCCAATATATCAATCTTTACCTCTCGGACATTCCGAGACTCCTCGTCATGTCCGTGATCTCATCCGGGACTCCGAACAACATTCGGTCACCAATCACATAACTCATATAATATTATATCGTCATCGAACCTTAAGTGTGTGGACCCTACGGGTTCGGGAATGATGTAGACATGACCGAGACGACTCTCCGGTCAATAACCAACAGCGGGACCTGGATGCTCATATTGGTTCCTACACATTCCACGAAGATCTTTATCGGTGAACCTCATATGTCAACATACGTTGTTCCCTTTATCCGGCGGTATGTTACTAGCCTGAGATTCGATCGTCGGTATCCAATATCTAGTTCAATCTCGTTACCGGCAAGTCTCTTTACTCGTTCCGTAATACATCATCTTGCAACTAACTCTTTAGTCACGGTGCTTGCAAGGCTTCTGTGATGCTGTATTACCGAGAGGGCCCAGAGATACCTCTCCGATAGTCGGAGTGACAAATCCCAATCTTGATCCATGCCAACTCAACAAACACTTTCGGAGATACCTGTAGTGCACCTTTATAATCACCCAGTAACGTTGTGACGTTTGATACACCCAAAGTATTCCTACGGTATCCGGGAGTTGCATGATCTCATGGTCAGAGGAACGTGTATTTGACATAGTGAAAGCAATAGCAATAAACTGAACGATCATTTGCTATGCTAATGGTTGGGTCATGTCCATCACATCATTCTCCTAATGATGTGATCCCGTTATCAAATGACAACTCATGTCCATGGTTAGGAAACCTTGACCATCTTTTGATCAACGAGCTAGTCTAGTAGAGGCATACTAGGGACATAGTATTCGTTTATCTATTCACACATGTATTAAGTTTCCGGTCAATACAATTCTAGCATGAATAATAAACCATTATCATGAACGGAGAAATATGATAATAAACACTTTATTAATTGCCTCTAGGGCATATTTCCAACAGTCTCCCACTTGCACTAGAGTCAATAATCTAGTTTACATCTCCATGTAATTAACACTTAATCAGTTCTATAGCTGATCATGTTTTGCTTGTGAGAGAGGTTTTAGTCAATGGGTCTGCAATAATCAGATCCGTGTGTTCTTGGCAAATCTCTATGTTATATGTAGATGCTGCTACCACACTCTGTTTGGAGCTACTCCAAAAGATTCCCCCACTATACTTATCCGGTCTGAGACTCATAGTCTTTTGGATCAGTGTTTAAAGCTTGCATCGACGTAACCCCTTACGACGAACTCTTTATCATCTCTATTCCTGAGAAATTCTTCCTTAGTCATCTTTAAGGATAATTTGACCGCTGTCCGGTGATCTACTCCTGGATCACTTTGGTACCTCTTTTGCCAGACACATGGCAAGGCACACAGCTTGGCATACTTTATAGAACCTACGGCCGAGGCATAAGGGATAACCTTCATCCATTCTATTTATTTTGCCGTGGTCGAGATTTGAGTCTTACTCAACTTCACACCTTTCACCACAGTCAAGAACTCCTTCTTTGACTGATCCATTTTGAACTTCTTCAAAATCTTGTCAAGGTATATGTTTTGTGAAAGTCATATGAGGCGTCTCAATCTATCTCTATAGATTTTGATGCCTAACATGTAAACAACCTTTACCTAGATCTTCAAGTCTTGCTCCACTTCACACCAGCCCAGAACTTATTTCTTTTGACTTGATCCATTTTGAACTTCTTCAAAATCTCATCAAGGTGTGTGAAAATCTTTTATCAGGTGTCTTGATCTATCTCTATAGATCTCGATGCCCAAACCGTGGATAACTCAAAAACAGGTTTTTATTGAAAAACTCCTTTCAATTAATTCTTTATGCTTTCCAGAAATTCTACATCATTTCCAATCACATATACTTATTAGAAATGTTATAGAGCTCCCACTCACTTTGTTGTAAATACAAGTTTCTCCATAAACTTGCATAAACCCAAACGCTTTGATCACTTCATCAAAGCGAGTATTCCAGCTCCAAGATGCTTGCACCAGTCCATAGATGGATCACTGGAGCTTGCATACTTTGTTAGCACCTTTAGGATCGACAAAACCTTCCGGTTGCATCATATACAATTTTTCCTTAAGGAATCCATTAAGGAATGCCGTTTTGACGTCCATTTGCCAGATTTCATAATCGTAAAATGCGGCAATTGCTAACATAATTCTGACAGACTTTAGCATCGCTACAGGTGAGAAAGTCTCATCGTAGTCAACTCCTTGAACTTGTCGATAACCTTTAGCAACAAGTCGTGCTTTATAGACGGTCACATTACCATCAGCGTCCGTCTTCTTCTTAAAGATCCATTTATTTTTAATAGCTTGCCGTTCATCGGGCAAGTCTACCAAAGTCCATACTTTGTTCTCATACATGGATCCAATCTCGGATTTCATGGCCTCAAGCCATTTGTTGGAATCCGGGCCTGCCATCGCTTCTCCATAGTTCGTAGGTTCACCGTTGTCCAACAACATAACCTCCAAGACTTGATTTCCGTACCACTCTGGTGCGGAACGTGTCCTGGTTGACCTTCAAAGTTCTGTAGCAACTTGATCCGAAGCCTCATGATCATCATCATCAACTTCTTCTCTGGTCTGTGTTGGTGTCACAGAAATTTCTTTCTGTGGCGTACTACTATCTAGAGGAGGTACAATTACCTCATCAAGTTCTACTTTCCTCCCACTCACTTCTTTTGAGAGAAACTCCTTCTCTAGAAAGGATCCATTCTTAGCAACGAATACTTTGCCTTCGGATCTGTGGTAGAAGGTGTACCCAACGGTCTCCTTTGGGTATCCTATGAAGACGCACTTATCCGCTTTGGGTTCGAGCTTATCTGGCTGAAGCCTTTTGACATAAGCATTGCATCCCCAAACTTTCAGAAACGACAGCTTAGGTTTCTTACCAAACCATAGTTCATACGGTGTCGTCTCAACGGATTTAGACGGTGCCCTGTTTAAAGTGAATGCAGCTGTCTCTAATGCATAACCCCAAAATGATAGTGGCAAATCGGTAAGAGACATCATAGAACGCACCATATCTAATAGAGTACGATTACGACGTTCGGACACACCATTACACTGTGGTGTTCCAGGTGGCGTGAGCTGTGAAACAATTCCACATTGTCTTAAGTGATTGCCAAACTCGTAACTCAAATATTCTCCTCCACGATCAGATCGTAAGAACTTTATTTTCTTGTTACGATGGTTCTCTACTTCACTCTGAAATTCTTTGAACTTTTAAATGTTTCAGATTTATGCTTCATCAAGTAGACATAGCCATATCTACTCAAATCATCTGTGAACGTGAGAACATAACGATATCCACCGCGCGCCTCAACACTCATTGGACCGCATACATCGGTATGTATTATTTCCAAAAAGTCTGTTGCTCGCTCCATTGTTCCGAAGAACGGAGTTTTAGTCATCTTGCCAATAAGGCACGGTTCACATGTCTCAAATGATTCATAATCAAGAGATTCCAAAAACCCATCTGCATGGAGTTTCTTCATGTGTTTAACACTGATATGACCTAAGCGGCAGTGCCACAAATATGTGGTACTATCGTTATCTTTTGGCATTCGTGTTATGAACATATGTATTACTACGATCAAGATTCAATAAACCTTTCATTTTAAGTGCATGATCATCAATGATATTATCCAAATAAATAGAATAACAATTATTCTCTGAAATTGAATAACCGTCTTGCAATAAACACTATCAGATATAATGTTCATGCTTAACGCAAGCACCAAATAACAATTATTTAGGTTCATCACTAATCCTGAAGGTAGAGAGAGCGTGGCGATGGTGATCACATCAACCTTGGAGACACTTCCAATGCACATCGTCACCTCGTTCTTAGCTAGCCCTCGTTCATTCCGAAGCTCCATGTTTCAAGTTGTAAGCAACTGAACAAGTATCAAATACCCAGGTGCTCCTACGAGTACTAGTAAGGTACATATCAATAACATGTATATCAAATATCTTTGTTGACATTGCCAGTCTTATTATCTGCCAGTTACTTTGGGGAAGTTCCGCTCCCTGTGACATTTCCCTTTGCAATGGGAGCACTAAGTCTCGGGTTTGGTTCAGCCTTGGGTTTCTTCGCGTGAGCGGTAACTGTTTTACCGTTCTTCTTGAAGTTCCCTTTTCTTTCCCTTGCCCTTCTTGAAACTAGTGGTCTTATTAACCATCAACACTTGATGCTCCCTTTTTGATTTCTACATCCGCAGCTTGTAGCATCGCGAATAGCTTAAGGATCTTCTATCCCTTGCATGTTTATAGTTCATCACGAAGATCCAGTAGCTTAGTGATAGTGACTAGAGAACTCTATCAATCACCACTTTATTCGGAAGTCTAACTCCCACTTGATTCAAGTGTTTGAAGTACTCAGACATTCTGAGTACATGCTCACTAACGGAGCTGTTCTCCTCCATCTTGTAGCTATAGAACTTGTCGAAGGTGTCATACCTCTCGACCCGGGTGTGAGCTTGAAAAACAAATTTTCAGCTCTTGGAACATCTCATATGCTCCGTGTTGCTCAAAACATATTTGGAGCTCCGGTTCTAAGCCGTAAAGTATGGCGCACTGAACTATCGAGTAGTCATCTTTTCTTGTCTGCCAGACGTTCATAACGTCCTCAGACGAAGCCGTAGGGGTATTTCACTGAGCGGTGCATTAAGGACATAAGCCTTCTGTGCAGCAGTGAGGACAATCCTCAGATCACGGACCTAGTCCGCATAGTTGCTTCCATCAACTTTCAACTTCGTTTTTTCTAGGAACATAATAAAAACAGGGGAACTACAGCGCGGTCTATTGATCTACAACATAAATTTGCTAAGACAAGTAAGACTATGTTCATGACAATTGAAGTTCAATTAATCAAATTACTTAAGAACTCCCACTTAGATTAACATCCCTCAAGTTGTCTAAGTGTAACATGATCCACATCAACTAAACCACGTCCGATCATCACGTGAGGTGGATTAGTTATCAATGGTGAACATCTTTCATGTTGATCATATCTACTATATGACTCATGTTCGACCTTTCGGTCTCTTGTGTTCCGAGGCCATGTCTGTACATGCTAGGCTCGTCAAGTTTAACCCAAGTATTCTGCGTGTGTAAAACTGGCTTACACCCGTTGTATGCGAACGAAAGAATCCATCACACCCGATCATCACGTGGTGCTTAGAAGCGTCGAACCTTCGCAACGGTGCATACTAGGGGAGAACACTTATCTTGAAATTTAGTGAAGGGATCATCTTATAATGCTACCGTCGTCCTAAGCAAAATAAGATGCATAAAAGGATTAACATCACATGCAATTCAATATATGTGACATGATATGGCCATCATCGTCTTGTGCTTTTGATCTCCATCAGCAAAGCACCGTCATGATCTCCATCGTCACCGGGTTGACACCTTGATCTCCATCGTAGCATCGTGACACCTTGATCTCCATCGTAGCGTCGTGGTCGTCTCGCCGGCTATTGCTACTACTACTACTGCTAACTTATAGCGGTAAAGTAAAGCAATTACATGGCATTGGCATTGCATACAATAAAGAGACAACCATAAGGCTCCTGCCGGTTGCCTGATAACTTACAAAACATGATCATCTCATACAACAACTTATATCACATCATGTCTTGGCCATATCACATCACCAGCATACCCTGCAAAAACAAGTTAGACGTCCTCTACTTTGTTGTTGCAAGTTTTACGTGGCTGCTACGGGTTTGCAAGAACCGTTCTTACCTACGCAAAACCACAACGTGGTGTAGTGATTGCTTTTTGATCTTCTAAAAGAACCCTCTTCATTGAAACCGATTCAACTAAAGTGAGAGAGACAGACACCCGCCAGTCACCTTTATGCAACGAGTGCACGTAGCGGTGAAACCTGTCTCGCGTAAGCGTACGCGTAATGTCGGTCCGGGCCGCTTCATCTCACAATACCGCCGAATCAAGTAACAACTAGTAACGGCAAGCAATATGTATACACCCACGCCCACAACTCACTTGTGTTCTACTCGTGCAAATCACATCTACGCATAGACCTGGCTCGGATGCCACTGTTGGGGAACGGAGCATGAATTTCAAAAATTTCCTACGCTCACACAAGATCTATCCATGGAGATACATCGCTACGAGAGGGGAGAGTGTGTCTACGTACCCTCGTAGACCGTTAGCGGAAGCGTCTCACAACGCGGTTGATGTAGTCGAACAATCTTTCGAGCTCCACCGATCGAGTACCGAACGTACGACACCTCCGAGTTCTACACACGTGCAGCTCGGTGACGTTCCTCGCCTTCTTGATCCAGCAAGACGTCGAGGTAGTAGATGAGTTCCGTCAGCACGACGGCGTGGCGACGGTGACGATGAAGTGATTCCGGCAGGGCTTCGCCTAAGCTCTCCAAAAATATGACCGAGGTGGAAAACAGAGATCGGGGCACCGCACACGGCTATGGGACAATTGTTGTGCCTTTGGGGTGCCCCCTGCCCCTGTATATAAAGGAGGAGAGGAGGAGGCCGCCGGCCCTAGGTGGGGCGCGCCATGGGGAGAGGAGTCCTACTAGGACTCCTAGTCCTAGTAGGATTCCTTCTCAAGAGGGGGAAGAAGGAAGGGAGAGAGAAGAGGAGAAGGAAAGGGGGTTGCGCCCCCTCCCCTAGTCCAATTCGGACTTCCCATGGGAGGGAGGCGCAGCCACCCCTAGTGGGCTGCCTCTTCTTTCCCGTATGGCCCATGTAGGCCCATTACTTCCCCGGGGGTTTCGGTAACCCTCCGGCACTCCGATATTTACCCGGATCACTTGGAACTATTCCGATATCCGAATACCACCTTCCAATATATCAATCTTTACCTCTCGGACATTCCGAGACTCCTCGTCATGTCCGTGATCTCATCCGGGACTCCGAACAACATTCGGTCACCAATCACATAACTCATATAATACTATATCGTCATCGAACCTTAAGTGTGCGGACCCTACGGGTTCGGGAATGATGTAGACATGACCGAGACGACTCTCCGGTTAATAACCAACAGCGGGACCTGGATGCTCATATTGGTTCCTACACATTCCACAAAGATCTTTATCGGTGAACCTCATATGTCAACATACGTTGTTCCCTTTATCCGGCGGTATGTTACTAGCCCGAGATTCGATCGTCGGTATCCAATACCTAGTTCAATCTCGTTACCGGCAAGTCTCTTTACTCGTTCCGTAATACATCATCTTGCAACTAACTCTTTAGTCACGGTGCTTGCAAGGCTTCTGTGATGCTGTATTACCGAGAGGGCCCAGAGATACCTCTCCGATAGTCGGAGTGACAAATCCCAATCTTGATCCATGCCAACTCAACAAACACTTTCGGAGATACCTGTAGTGCACCTTTATAATCACCCAGTAACGTTGTGACGTTTGATACACCCAAAGTATTTCTATGGTATCCGGGAGTTGCATGATCTCATGGTCAGAGGAACGTGTATTTGACATAGTGAAAGCAATAGCAATAAACTGAACGATCATTTGCTATGCTAACGGTTGGGTCATGTCCATCACATCATTCTCCTAATGATGTGATCCCGTTATCAAATGACAACTCATGTCCATGGTTAGGAAACCTTGACCATCTTTTGATCAACGAGCTAGTCTAGTAGAGGCATACTAGGGACATAGTATTCGTTTATCTATTCACACATGTATTAAGTTTCCGGTCAATACAATTCTAGCATGAATAATAAACCATTATCATGAACGGAGAAATATGATAATAAACACTTTATTAATTGCCTCTAGGGCATATTTCCAACAGCCAGCACTAATCAAATAGGTATGGCGTTTCAATTTAGCCAACGCCAACAATATTTGAAAATATTAGTTTTGGCGTTGGTGAGAAATGGCGCGCCACGAACAAGAGTTGTGGCTAGCCATTTCTGCACTAGTGCACGGGTCCATAGCTAGTAGCTAGATGGCTTCTTCTCTCTCTTTGATCTTCAATACAAAGTTCTTCACGATTCGCGCATTGATCTATCCGATGTAATCTTCTTTTATGGTGTGCTTGTTGGGATCCGATGAATTGTGGGTTTATTATCAGATTATTCATGAAAAGTAATCGAGTCTTCTCTGAATTCTATTATGCAGGATTGTTATAGCTTTGTAAGTCTCTCCGATCTATCGGTTTGGTTTGGCCAACTAGATTGATTTATCTTCAACGGGAGGGTGCATTGTAGCGGGTTCGATCTTGAGGTGCTTTATATTCCAGTGACAGAAAGGGAAAAACACGTATTGTACTGTTGCTACTAATGGTAAAACGATGGGGTTTGAACATATTGCTTGTACTTACTTTGTCTACATCATGTCATCTTGCTTAAAGCATTACTCTGTTTGTCATAAACTTAATACCATGGATACATGCTGGATAGCAGTCAATTGGTGGAGTAATAGTAGTAGATGCAGAATTGTTTCAGTCTACTTGTCACGGATGTGATGCCTATATACATGATTATGGCCATGAATACATAATCATAACTATGCGCTTTTCTATCAGTTGCCCAACAGTAATTTGTCTACCCAGTGTATGTTACTTTCGAGAAAGAAGCCTCTAGTGTAGACTACGGCCCCCGGGTCTACTTAGTCATATTTGCTAAAAACCTAAAAACACCTTGCTGCAATTTAATTACTGTCTTTTTATTTTACTTTTCTATTTATCTATTTACCACCATTAGATGTAATCCGTGCAAGTAACGAGTTCAGATAGTGGTTCTCCTACTGGTTCGACAACCTTGGTTCTCACTAAGGGAAATACTTATCGCTAATATATTGCTTCACCCTTCCTCTTCGGGGAAAAACCCAAAGCAGCTCACAACTAGCAGTGTTGTTGATGTCGAACCGTCCCTAATTAGCCAAAACACCTTAGAAAACGGAAACCGCAACTCAAAATCTCAAATGAAAATGGGTCAAATGCGGAAGGGTGGTTGGTTTTGGGTTGACATTTTTTATGGAATCAAATGATGGTGTAACTAATTTTATTGGATGGTGGATATCATTAGATACAAAACGAGCTAAAGAACGCGAAAATCAAACTCCATATGAATTAGTTATGGCCGAAACAAGAATTCAGCCGGGGTTGATTCTGGGGGTGCGGGCACCCGGGGTGCTAGGGGTACGTGCTCCGGGGTGACTAGAAACTTTTTGAAAAAATTCCCCAGGGTCCGGGCACCCAAGTAAAAGGGGTCCGGTTACCTCAGGTAGGCCGAGACTACACGGTTTCGAGGAAAACTTCTGGATATCAGGATTTGGGCGGAAAACTTCGATTTCTAGGTGGAAAATTGGTGGGTAAAAGAAAATTTGGGTGGATTTCGTGGCGGGGGAGGTGTGGGGGTTGGGGGAAAGCTAGATCCACTTGCCAAACAACAAATTCGTGGATCAAAATCAACAAAATCACACAAGAACCGACATGATGCAAAAAAATTGCTATGACTATTTTTGGCAGGGATTTTCGAATTGGGACAAAAAGCGACAAAATTAGGCTAGATAGCGGGGGTAGGAACTCCAAGATGTGAATCAACCTATGCTCTGATTCAAGATGTTGTAGGGTCAAACCTAGATGGCGATCTTAAACACTTGGAGGGGAAACTAGAGGGCAAACAATAACTCAAGAGATGAATCACTCAAACAAACCCAAATCACACTTCCACTAGAATATCATACATAAGATCCACAAGTATAACATGAACAATCAAAGGAAATAGCACAAAGGTAAAGCTTCTTCTCAAACCCAAAGGAGATGAGGTCTTGATCTAGAGAGAGATTCCTCTCCCTTAGGAGGTCTTGATGATCTTATGATGGGGATCCCTCTCCTTTAGCAGGTCTTGATCCTCAAGATGGAGGTACAAGGAGCAAAAATTTCTCAAATGATATCATATACTTTGCTGACCCTAAATTTGAGCTTGGAAACAACTACTTATAGTCTAGGGAACATCTGGGGGGGGGCATGGGTACAAGGGTCATTTGCCCCTAATGCACGCATACATGGTCAAGAGGTATGGGCACCCGAGGTAAAGAGTCTGGGCACCCGAGGTCGTCCGGGAGTTGGGATCGGGGCACCCAGGGTTGAGGGGCCAGAGAGGGGTGCCTGAGAGGAGGGCCGGGCACCCAGGGTGAGCCTTCTTCAAATCTTTGCAATACGAGGCCACCGTCGATGAGGACCTTTGGCCGGACTCTCGCCATGGCGGAGGTGGTGGGGGGATGCGCGCTCGCATCCGCCAGAGATGGCTGCGACGTACTCCAGGTCCCACATGGGCTTGCCCTGCGTGGCTCTACCTTGTTGCACCTAGGCGGCTTCAACGACGACCGCTCGGGCATGTTGAGGTGATGGTCACCCCCACTGCATCTGTAACGACGACCGCACAATGCTTGCACTCAGGCTATACCTGGGCATATCTCGGGCCGGGCCGGGCCAAAAAAAGTCCGGTGCTAAAAAACCCAGGCTTGAGCCCGGCCCGGCCCGACCGTCGGGCCTAATAGATCGGGCCCGAGCCCGGCCCGAACCCGAGAAAGCCCGACACGGCCCGACTGACCCGGCCCGACAACGGCTAAAAATATGTTTTACGCAAGCCCGAGCCTGGCCCGGCCCGACCGGCGGGCTCAATTTTCAGGCCCGAGCCCGGCCCGATGGCATGACTAGGCCCGGCCCGGGATTTTCGGGCCGTCCGGGCCGGGCTGCCCATGGCCAGGTATAACTCAGGCGAGCGTCCACGCAACACTCCACGGGCCAACATCGCGTGAAGATTTGAGAAAAGGTGGGGCGTACGTGACCTAAAACAAGACTTGTGTGGCCGAAAGGGGGATGTGGCCGCTCGGGGTGTGTGCACTCCGCACCGCAGGATCGAGAGGATCTAATGACGTAGGAGCAAGTTATGAGTCGGTTGAACGGAATCATTTTCATCGGGTTGATAGATTACACACCTGAAAGGGAGTTTATAAATCTTTTTAGGGATAGAAGGGGTTTAATAGGGAAATTGGAGTACCCCGCTAAAACGGAGAAACCGGAGGCCTACCGATACGAACCACGTATCCTATACGAATTCAAGGAGAAAATTGACTATTTATTATTAAGTTCGTCGGACTTTGATTATAACTACAAATTTGATTTTTTCTTGACAAAACATGGCTAGGGACTAGATTGTGAGAGATGATTATTGCTAGGGAAAAAGAAGAAGATCCCACGTACACACGTCGTATACATGTATGTACAAGTACAAGGCTGGTGATCGGGCCATAACTATCTACATCGCTGCACGCCTCCATCTATACCTAGCCATCGCAACTCATCAGGCAGCGCCGCCGCCTCCTCAACCCTAGGCGACGAATTCGTCATCCGGTGGGCCGGCCGCCGGCAAGTCAGGTCCTCAGCAGATCCTAATGTTCAGGCGAACATCCGGCTAGCCGCTCACAATTCTTCAACGCTGTTTCTAATCTCTCCATGTAAGTACTCGTACTTAGGAGTATATGCCGCTAGCCGCTCACAAGTCCGGCTAGTACTTAGTATGCTAATCTCTCCATGTACTATGTAGTACTCGTAATCACAAGTCCGGCTAAGCCGCTAGCAAATCCTACAGAAAAAGAGGATCGTAGCATCTAGCACGGGGCACCACGCATTTTTTTTCCTTTCCCGCACCACGATTTTTTTTCTCTTGGAGCGATTGATCAGTATTTGTTCTGTGTGTAGCAATTGATCTGTTATATATATGACCTGTGTACACGTGGGATCTTTTTCATTTTCCCCTAGCACTAATCATCTCTTACGCTCTAGTCCCTGGTTAACGTTTTGTCAAGAAAAAATCAACTTTGTAGTTATAATCAAATTTCAAGGAACTTAATAATAAATAGTCAATTCTCTCGAATTCAAGCCACCCCTAACAAAAGAAAGTACTAGTACTAGAACGAACATAGCAATGAGCCATCCATCGATACAGCGATCGAAACCCCTAACCCCTCGCCTCCCGCGAACCCCCACCCGCCGCCACCTGCTTACTACCGTCCACCGCGCCGACCGCGAACCGGTCCGCGCTAACCCCGCCGGTTTTCCTCCGCCTCCTACTGCCCGCTGCCTATGACGGCGGTGGCGCCGGAGGTCGAGAAGGAGGAGGGGCAGGTGGTGAACCCGTGGGAGGTGTCGGCCGGTAAGGGCGGCATCGACTACGACAAGCTGGTGGATCAGTTCGGCTGCCAGCGCCTGGACGCAGCGACCATCGACCGCGTCGCGCGCCTCACTGGCCGCCCCCCGCATCGCTTCCTCCGCCGCGGTCTCTTCTTCGCCCACCGGTACCGTTGCAAAATCGTCATGCTCGCTTCTTTCGTTTTCCGGTGTGGTAGGAGGAATCGCTGACGATCTTTATTTTGTATGGGCAGGGATTTCAATGAGATCCTCGACCTGTACGAGAAAGGCGAGAAGTTCTACCTATACACTGGGAGGGGGCCCTCGTCGGAGGCCCTGCACCTCGGCCACCTCGTCCCCTTCATGTTCACCAAGTAAGCAGGCCTGAAGCTTCAGCTCCTCTTTGTTGATTCGCTGTGCCGTGTAACTGGGCAATGCTGCTGTCACAGCGAGGTAGTGGGGACATATTTTTCGCTAGAATAGCCTGTGATGCTATGACGTGTGAAGTTGTTCCCAATTTGTTTCCAGATCTAGAATCTAGTGAAGCCCGTACGTTTCTGATGCTGAAGTCCTTCATGCCTGTAGCCACACGCATGAAGAGAGCATAATGCAGAAAATTCGCACCAGGAAATTCATGCCTGTTGATGATCTTGTCAAAGACATCAAACTGACATAATATTACTGTATTATCCATAACGTTCAAGCTTAGGTAACTTCACATCCCACTCATACAAAGTAGCATAACAGAAGGGGGCACCGCGCTATCATAGTCTGCTTCGGTGGTTGATGGCTCTGCCGTGATAGTCGCGGGTCGCCTCGGTTCGAAATAGAGGATTATTTTTCATTTTGGCGGGGGCCTGTCTGGGTGTGTGGGTGTGTTTCCTTCTCTGTTATCTGGATCTGTGCTTGAGTTGTTTTATGTGTCCACGGGCAATTAAGATTTTTATGTGAATTTGGCATATATGCAGTATGGAACAATAATGAGACCATTTGCCAAGTAAAAGATGACATATCATCAATTACCTTATTTGAAAAAATGCTAGGTGGCACTATGAGGATGCTTACCATTTATCTTTCATGTTTAAGTAGACCATAAATACACTACAGCCCAAAATGCATACTATACTCCCTAGCCTTTATGTAGCATCTACACTAACTAAATGGCCATTTAATTCTTTCACTGGGGTCCTGACTCCCTTTTTTTTTTGTAAGTAACCATGGACAATGTTGATTAACCATCAAGTTTTTTGTTCAGATATTTGCAGGATGCTTTTAAGGTGCCACTGGTAATACAGCTCACTGATGATGAGAAGTTCCTGTGGAAGAATTTGACTGTTAACGAAAGCAAAAGGCTTGCACGTGAAAATGCAAAAGACATCATAGCATGTGGATTTGATGTTGAAAAGACTTTCATTTTCTCTGATTTTAATTTTGTTGGAGGGTAAGGTTACTCATTTTAATTGCAGCCCTGATTAATTTTTGACCTTGTGGCACATCTTGTTTCTGTTCAGATAACTCTGTTGCTAAGCAAGTGAAAGTGTATGCTGTTCGTCTCAGCTTTGTTTACTAGATGACAAATTAATTCTTCTTTCCTTTCCTTGCAGCGCCTTTTATGAAAACATGGTTAAAGTTGCCAGATGTGTGACATATAATAAGGTGAGAGCTCTTCAGTTGAAAAGGAGAATGTTTTACATTCCAAAATCGAGTTGCTTGCCTTCAATCATTATCTTTCACCAATATAGTTCACTCTTGAATGGCAGGTTGTAGGAATATTTGGATTCAGTCAAGAGGATCACATAGGAAAGATTAGCTTTCCTCCTGTGCAAGCAGCTCCGTCATTCCCTTCTTCATTTTCCCATCTCTTCTCTGGCATGGAACAACTACGCTGCCTGATCCCATGTGCAATAGACCAGGTATAAATATATATTTCGTATAATCATCTTGTCTAACATGATTGGTTTTATATCCTATCAAATATGAATGTCTTTATTCCTATGCAAATATCAAGAAGGCTCAGTTCTGTTGGCAGCTTCTAAAATAGGCTGCCCCCTCCCCAGCTTATTTGGTTTACTAGTTTAGACGCCTCAACGAATAGTATTGGGGCGGCTTCTAAAATAAACTGGGGAAGGTGTGGCTTATGCCATAAGCCGTCAAAAGATCTGGGCCAAAAGCATTTCTGAATAATTTCGTCATAGATACTGATCTGTTGGTAGATGTTCATATTTTGGTAACAAGCATCTGTTTGTCATTGATTCATTTTTTATTCTGCCAGGATCCTTATTTCAGGATGACCCGTGACGTTGCCCCTAGAATTGGTTGTCAAAAGCCATCACTGACTGAATCCAGATTTTTCCCTGCTCTTCAGGTACATTTATTTTTCTCAGGAATATGTTTCAGAAATTAATATCTTCACTGCACAGAAGTTCGAAAATCTTTGCCTTTACTCTTACAAAAGGCTGATTTGATGGCAGTCCATTCACCCTCAGAGATTACCTCTTAAGTTGCAAAAACTCAATTATCATAATTAGCATGCATTCTATGTAGTAGATAAATGTATCAAAATATTTTTATTAGTTGATCCATTGACATATATTTTTATTTGCACAAAGCTAGAGATTACTATGACACGAGCGTTTAAACAACTCATGCAATAAAAAGGAACTTCTATAGCAAATGCTTGAGCATTTAACTTCCGTAGCAACACACGGGTATTTAGCTAGTGGCCATGAAACATGAGTTTATGCATGGATGCACAATGGATATCATTGATGGTATGAGATTATTCATACAATGCCAGCCAATTAGGGTTGTATAGCAAAGTGATATCTTACACATGAAATGTTTCAATTGGAAGTATGCAAGCTTGTTCCTATAATTTATAATTGCGAAGCTACAAGTGCATCCCATATTTATGCATATTTAACCAAGACTAACAAATATAACTAACCTTTCTTATCGGATAAATGCAGTAGCTTTACCGAGGAATAATTATACCCATGGTATGGTTGTACCAAAATACCTTGTGCAGGTCTATGCCTACGTATACTATGCCTTAGGGCCCACACGAGTTATTATCTAATTTAGTTTGGGTAAGTCACGGGTTCTAGAAATCACGCGCGGATAGGTATAAACGGGGCAGGCTTAGCTCTAAGCTACTCCCTCCGTTTTTCAAAAAGAGGGCGTGCATGTGGTTGCACGCGGACCGACACAAACCAGAGCGCGCCGGTCATGTGAATATTCACACCCCCAGCTCAATTCCTGATTGGACATGCCTTCCTTTTGGAGAAAAGATGGGAAAAATTGGATGCCTTGTTTTATGGACCGGAGGGAATAGCTTGCAAGGCAAGGCAGAAGCCGAACGTAGAAGGAAGGGTTTCCACCACCTCACTACCCCTATATAAAGGGAGAGGGCCCCGCCGAAAAATCATTTTCACCATCAAGTATAGAAATATACACATAAACCCTAGAATTTGTTGTGTTGCTTCCCAGTCCGTCTAGAGTCATTGTTGTACACTTGTTCATCATATAATCAATACGCACAGGACGTAGGCTATTACCCAATCTGGGGGCCTAAACCTGTCTACACATCACTGTTGTGGTGTTGAGGTTCCACGTTGGCCTGAGGGTTCCCTGGAAACAAACAAAGCTCATGATGCACATGCTGTAAGATCGCGATTGTCAAATTGTCCACAAGCTTGTATTATTATGATAAAGACAAGCTCAGTTTAACTGCTACTAGTTAGTTGTTGAACTTGCTATTTTCTCAAATTAGCCTTTTTGAACTGTACAAGACTTTTGACTTCTATTTATGGAGTCCATGTACCATGTCTTTTGATCGCCATATCTCTTTACTTCATACTCCCTCAGTTCCAAATTATAACATGTTTTAGTTTGGTAGCTTATAAGACTCATAACCTTGGGATTGCGGGTTGGATTCCCTCCTGAGTCAAACTTCTTTAATTTTGACCAAATTTATAGAAAATTATAGCAACATCTACAACACCAACCAAAGTTTCACTAAATCTGCCATGAAATAGATTTCAAAGTATATTTATTTGGTATTGTAAATGGTGATACATTTCCTATGAACTTGTAACATGCTGTTATGTTACAGACCATTTTACATTTCCATTTCTAATTATAAATGAAAAAGACTAACAGTAGGCTTTTCCCCTACTGTTTTTGGTAAAAAAAAATCCTATAAACTTGGTCAAACATAAATAAGTTTGATTTAGGTTGAAACTATAACATTCTACAATTTTAAACAGAGGATATCTTGGATGCCATGAATTTTTAAGACACTACTTTACCAGTTGCTTATTTCTATTTTACAGGGGGAGAGCACGAAAATGTCAGCAAGTGATCCAAATTCTGCAATATATGTGACAGATAATGAAAAAGTAATAAGGACGAAGGTTTGTCGTGAGCATAACTTTGACCTGAGAAATATTTACCGACTATTACATATCTTGAGCTAGTCCTTTTCTTTGTGAAATGGTTGCTAGCTTGAGCCGAAGATGAAACTGTGTACTGTGGGATTGTTCTATTATTTCACAGGCTTATCATCATTATTATTCGTTTTCAGGTGAACAAATATGCTTTCTCAGGTGGCCGAGACTCAGCGGAACTCCAAAGAGAGCTTGGAGCTAACCTTGAGGTAAGCCCTTGTACTGCTCTTGAGCACTTTTTATTGGACAACAAATTAGTGCAGATAGCAAGCTTTTTTTTTTTGCTTCTTCGATTTCCTGTATTGTACACCACTTTCTGAGATGTATTGCTTGAGATGCAAAACTTAAACTACATAAATAGTTTGAGTATATATCAAGAAAAGCTTTTAGTTCTACAGAATCTGCAGTTGGGAGGCGCTGAGCATACGACTTATTTGGTACTCCCTCCGTAAACAAATACTCCCTCCGTCCCAAGAGTAGGTGTCGTGGCTTTAATTCAAATAAGTCATTATTTGAATTAAAACCACGACACCTATTTTGGGACGGAGGGAGTATAAGACGTTTTAGATATTTCAATATGGACTACATACGGACTGAAATGAGTGAACAATACACTAAAATGCGTGTATATACATCTGAATCAGAAAAGAGTTAAACCGTCTTATATTTGTTTACGGAGGGAGTACTATTACATGTACGATTAGACAGCCTGCTAGTGATCTTACATGTGCTGGCCTACAATCTGAAATGAACGTCATCGTGACAAAGCATCATCCGCACACTATCTTATTCTTGTTTTGTTCCTGCAATATTCTTATTGTGTACTGGATTCCTTGAGCATGGGAAAACCAATCACTGAATTATAATTGTGGTGTTCAGGTGGATGTCCCTATTAAGTACCTGAACTTCTTCCTTGAAGACGACAATGAGCTCGAGCAGATAAAGAAGGTAATATTTCAAGTTATGCTACATATATTGGATCAGTTTATTCGATATGTTTCCTCTACCTATTTTCCTCAACTAAATGTATGTTGTGAATCTCAACGTCAGGGTTACGGGGATGGAAGCCTGCTAACTTGTAAAGTGAAGAATCTTCTTAGTGACGTTCTAACTGAGCTGGTTGGAAGACATGAGAGAGCTAGAGCTCAAGTGACTGAGGAGGTAATGCAATTCATTAGATCTGACATCTTCCACACTTCTGTACATTCTGAAGTAGACTATGAACAGGGCACAATAATATTTAGTAACGAGCACAGTGACAGCATTGTTGTGCTCACACGTAATTACATTGCATATTTTGCACAGTTGACAACATGGCTATAGTTTCTTAACGAAAGGCTCGTCTCAGCAATATGCATCGATTTAACATATATTTCTTGTCTATTTAGCGATTCCCTGCTTGTGCAGATGGTTGATGCATTCATGGCTGCAAGACCTCTTCCTAATATGTTTGGCTGAGAATATTATCAGAATGCTACCAATGTAAACAATCTTTTTTTTAGTTGGAACATAGCATCGCTAAATGATCATAGCAAGAAAAATATACTACTTTTTTTTCTAACGGCTTGATGTAGCATCATCCTAAGACACTAATGATTTTAGCCATGATCAATTTTTTTTTGTGGGGGTAGCCATGATCAATTTCGAAACAGAATGTTGACGTAATTCACCTTTCTCTATTTTACTGTGCAAAAACGATTTCGACCTTTTTATGTAAGTGTCTGACTGCACAAGATTCTTTTCCTCCAAAAAATAGTCAGCCTCCTCCCAGTATACTGGGCTTGGCCACAGGCACACAAAATCTTTGGCGAAACTGACTAGCATTTGTCTCAACGCACCTCACTCCTTCCATTTTTTCTTTTGAAACTGCATTCTTAACATGTTTGTTTGCTGAGAAATCAGTTAACCAAGTAGCACCACAAAACATCACAACGACAACAACAAAAATTTATATCCTGCCAGTAAGAACCTTTTGTGTTAGGATCCCCATAACGTGTTAGAGAACTAAAAATTCAGTTTTACTTCTCTAACCGAGAACTAACCAAACCCTAAAAACCGTTAGAGGAGGATAATTTATCCTCGACCGTCTATCTCTAGCCTATATTTACTCCACCGCTTGGCGTCGGAGTTAAAAAAAAATCACTCTTCTCTTTGCCAACTTTGCCTCTCCTCCTTCCTCATCCCGATCGCCGGCGACCCCTCACCCCTCCCGCGGTTCCTCGCCGCCCCTCCTCCCAATGGCTGGATCCGGTGGCTGCGGGTCCCGCCACCCATTTGTAGCGTGGATCCGCGCCGCCATGGGCGCGTCCTCAAGCTGTCGCAACGCTGCGCCCCCTCCCGTCGGCTCACCGGCTTCCCACAGCTCCCCGTGTTGCGGCAGACATAGAGGAAATACTTAGACGTCCGGCATCATGTGTGGGGGACGTGGGTGGCCGAGATCACGAACCAGGATACACACAAAAAGCATTGGCTCGGCTCCTTCCACACGGTCGAGCTCGCCGCCCTCGAGTACGATCGGCTATAGGTCCGAATCCATGGGGCCGCTGCCCGCCTCAACTTCCCGTGACCCGAGGCGCTCGTCCATCCCCAACCATCGCTATCTGGGGTGCTGACTGCGGCGTTGGCTAGGGAGGACCGGGAGGCGAGGGAGTGCATCGCGACGGAGGCCGCCGCCGAGGAGTACATGGCGGACCTCCGCCGCCAGTACCCTGAGTTGGTGGAGGTGGAGTAGTAGATCTTCGTGGAGTGCAAGGTCGACGCGGCGTAATCGTCGTCTCGGACGACGAGGAGCACATCAGCGACGACGGCAACGATGACGACGACGACGTCGAGAAGGACTTCGACGTCGAAGAATGGCGGCGGCTCTTCCCCGACTACGGCGACGATGACACATGGCTGAACCGCATGACCGTTGGGATGTCGCTGGCGGATTGGCTCGCCCTCTACAAGAGTGATTAGTTAGTTTAAGTTCAATTTCATGTTAGTTAAGTGAACATGTTCATGTTTAGGTTTAACTAGAGTACTAGACTTTGTTTTGGCGGATGATTATGTACATTATGTGTCGGATTTCAATCGTCTAAATCAAATCTATGTTGAACTTATGAAAATTTGTTTTTTACTCCACTAAATTTAGGAGTTCAGCTAGGTCCAATCAAAATTTAGTGGAGTAAAAATACTTCACTAAATTTACTCGACCGATTTGCTCCTCTATTTTTAGGGGATCGGTTAGAGTTGACCTTACTACTTGAGAAGCAGGACAATTGCACAAGCAGACACTCCTGTACAGAGTATCAGAAATATAGCGAAAGTGCTCCTGAGACTGAGTAAATTGCATGAAACCATCACTTTAAATTCTAGGTTTACGAAAAAAACATTTGTTTTGCAGGAAACACCACATCTTGCGTAATGGTTTTGCAAAAACCACTGATCGGCGATTTTGGCTCCGTTGATCGTGTTTATGACAGATGGGGCCACGAGTCATGCTGATGTGGCACCGCTTAAAATCTCACATGTAACGGTGACGTTTGGTGAACGTTATCATCATGTGTCCGTGTGAGGTCCACCTGTCATTGAAAGAAAAAAATATGGATCGTGCTGCTCGGCCAGACGGGGCCGAAATCACTTTTTTGACCTTGACAGTGAAGCTCGTCACAAATTGAACTCGACCGCAAAGTATTTCACGATCTGACCCTTTTGGCAACGCCATAGCCCGCGGCGTTGCCAAACTTCATAGAAACGCCGAGATAAGCTGCGTTGCTGACCTGGCCCACTGCCAGGCCGAGCACGCGTTGCTCGCTGACGTGGCAAACCGGAAACGCCGAGCCAGCCAGCGTTTCTGGAAACGCCAGGGGCCTTGGCGTTGCTTGTCCATATATTATAGGTGGCCGTGGGGCTCTCACCCACCACTCACCACTCACTCTCTTCTCCCCCATTGGCCTATCCCGAGCTCTCTCCCTTTTTCCCTTTGTGTCCCTCACTTGGCCCCTCTCAAATCCTTGCAAACTGATTGGGTTGGTCCGTGGATCCGGTGTCATTTCCGTTCCTTGAGGTAATCTCCTTCATCTCACAATTTTTTATTGGTTGGATTTGTCTATTTGGATTGTTTTGTTCATGTGGTTCCTAACCCTAGTTTTGAACATGGTTCCATAATATGATGTTCTTGAGTATTGTTGTTTCAAAAGTGTTGCATTGTGATGTTGGTGAACAAACCTTATTGGTTAATATGGATTAGGGTTAGGGTTATACCTAATGTTAAGATTTAGGGTTAGGGTTAGGGTTTGGATAATGCTTGATTTGGATGGACAAAGTTGTTCTTAGTTGTTTTGTTAGCAATGTGGTATATTCATTGTACTTATGTTCCTCTTTTTTAGATGGAAAATATTGTGAATATTCATTATGTTGACAAAGAGGCATTCATGAATGTTGATATTGTTGACAAGTATAAGGAAGTGTTGATATTTCTTGAGAGTCCTAGTTACGAAGAGGTCTCAACGTATTCCGGCGGGGTGCGTTGTTGTACTCCAAATTGCTTTGAAACACGATGTGGAAAATGCCACTCGACCGCAAAAAAGCATATCATGGGGCACCGCACACGCCATAGATGTTGGTCATGAAAGCACATATTGCTCAAAGGGAACTGCCTAAGTACCATGTATGGCCTCCACTTGACCTGCATCAGAACGTGTCACTCGCTCATGCAAAAAAAAAAAAACCCACAGGAATGGCAAAGCATCTGGATAATTACCTGATTATAAGTCAGCATGTCAAGCTCGCTTATGTATGCCTTGTACCGCCCCATGGCGGCGATACAATACACTTGCACATGAGCCCATGTGTGTGCGATAGTGGGGTACCGCTCCTCATCCCCGTCAAAAGGCCACTCCCAAGGTTCTTCCGGAGCAATGGTGACGTTACGGCCTACAGGGATACGCTCCCACATCCAAATCTGTAGGGCCCAAACGAAACCACCAAGACTCGATGTCGCCTTACTCCTCATACATGCTCCGTCCAACTGCACATTTGTTCAAACGTTAAACGATCACACGCAAACATCTATTTTAACTAATAAAATGCTTCTTACTAAGCATTACCTGACGGTACAAGAAAGCTAGTGCCGCCGACCCCCAACTCCACTTAACATCCCAATTACGAAGATGGTCCAAGAACATCCATGAGTCTGTGACCCCCGTGCCATCCGGAAACACCACTTGGGTCAAAAGATTCCATAAGTAAGCCCTGGCGTGCATCTCCACAACAACCGGACTAGCATTCTGTGGGCACTCGTAAAAATGTTCTTGTAGCCATGAGAATAACACACCGGATGGCCTAGGATCTTTCTTGGTTTCATGAATCCACGATGGTGGTTCAACACCAACCAAACCTGCAACATGTTGTCGCCATCCCTCAGACTGCACCTTCCCGGTAAGAGCCCTGCCCTCGATCGGTAGCCCGGAGATCATCGCAATATCCTCCAAAGTGATGGTCATCTCACCAAGAGCAAGGTGGAAAGAGTGTGTCTCCGGCCTCCAACGGTCCGTAATGGCGGTAATGGCCGTCGAGTTCAGCCATGGTGGTGTGCTTTTAAAGTTGAGCACAAACTGAAGAAGCTCCATTCTTCTAAAATAAGGCTCGTAGCGACGGTCATATAAAAGAGATTCACGCGGGTTGTGGCCCCTCAAACGAAGAACCGGCGGAACCTAAAAAAACAAACGCACAATTTTGTTACTTCTCTCAACTTGTCACAAAATGAAAATCAAACAATGTAGATACATAATTACTTCCCTCTTTCCACTAGCACAACACGATGCTTCTTCTCGTAATAATCATCAAGTCCGGGATATTTATCCGGCTCAAACATCCTACATAATAAATTTACCAACAAATAATTTTAGGATTCAACATAACACATTTTTTACTATATCAATATCTAATACTACATTACTATCCTAACAAATACTTCAACACAATTAATATATTCTTCAAACAAATCACAAACTAACAATTTTAGGGTTCAACCATGTTTCAAAAAATGCATCTACAATATTGAATATTGACTGAAAAAAATTGGAGGAATGGAAGGAGAATACCTCAAGCAACTTTGGGCCGGTCAGATCTACCCCTTTTGATGGAAAAAAAAATGGAAGATTGAGACGGGATTTGGTGGAGAAGGAGAGACGGGCGGAAGTTCTTCTTCTGCCTGCGCCGCCGGGTGAGGAAGAAGGGGCTGGGCTGGGTCCCAGCCGCGGACCCGCGCGGCTGACTTAATGCACCCGAGAAACGCTCATGGCGTTGCCGGAAATGCGGTGCGGCTCGACATTGCTGGAAACGCGGTGCGGCTCGGCGTTTCTGGCCTGCCACGTCACCAGGCAACGCGTGCTCCGCCTAGCAGTGGGCCAGCGCTGCAACGCGTGCGGGGTTGGCGTTTCTAAGTACGGTTGCAACGCACAGTGGGTGGGCGTTTCTATGTAAAATGGAAACGCCACGGTATCTGGCGTTGCCAGAAAGGTCAGATCGTGAAATAGTTTCCGATCGAGTTCAGTTTGTGACGAACTTCGTGCTCAAGGTCAAAACAGTGATTTCTGCCGCCAGACGGCCACTACCTGTGAGATCTGGAGCCGGTCTCGGCCATGCCAAGCTTCGCCGGCAGGAGCCGATGGCGCCTGACCACATCGGTGTCTCCCAGGCTGTGCAAGCGAGCTCCTCGGCCGTCTCCAAGCTCCGAGACACCCGCCTCATGCTACAGGTGCTCAGGATCTTCCATGGACAACGGCGCTCCAGGCGCTCCACCGTCGCTCGTCGCACCCCCAGCCAAGGCAGAGGCCACCGTCGCACCAGTTCGTCCAGATCCGGTCGGGATCAGGGCATCCCCGCCGGATCCATGCTGCCCCACCTCGCTGCTCGCCGCGACTGCTGCTCGCCGCGCCCACTGTTGTTGCTGCTGCGCCTGCGCCTGCTGCTCTCCGAGCCTACTATTGTTGCTCGCCGCGCCTACTTCTGCTGTTGCGCCTGTGCCTGCTGCTCGCCGCGCCTACTGCTGCTCACCGCACCTACTATTGCGCCTATGCCTGCTGCTCGCCGCGCCTCCTGCTGCTGCTCGCCGCACCTACTGTTGCTGCTCGTCGTGCCTACTGCTGCTCCTGCGCCTGCTGCTCGTCGCACCTACTGCTGCTCGCCACCTATTGTTGCTCGCTTGCTGCTCGCCGCACCACATGCTGCTGATGCTGCTCGAGGCGCCATGGCGAGGACCTGCCCAAGCTTGACCCGTGACAGGCAGCGTGGCTACCACCTCCGGCGGGGATAGAAGAGGAGGCATGCGTGAAGATGGGGATTTTGCATTTCTTCTTTTTGATTGAAGGGTGTTTTTGTAAACTATAGGGACTATTTTGCGAACTTTGACCCAAACTCGTCTAAAGGCGTCAACCGCGAACCGTTATGCCTCCTCAGTGTCACAAACGGTGTGAGAGTTGGTGCCACGTCAGCCTGACTTGCGGGCCCCATTTGTCATAATCTTACTTCACAGAGGCCGATCCGCCGATCAGTGGTTTTTGCAAAACCATTACGCAAGATGTGGTGTTTTCTGCAAAAAGAAAAATGTAAAGTAGTGTTTTTTCGTAAACCTAGCCTTCAAAGTAGTGGTTTCATGCAATTTACTCCTTGAGACTCGCTTATCCTTGCATTGAGTGTGTCGTTTTGGAGGAGATAAACAAAAGGATGCCCAACAGTTTGTAGGACCTGGACTCTTTGTATTACTATAACAAAATTCATCGTATTGATTGATCTAAAGGATGGGGGGGATCCAACTCTTGTAGGCATGGGCGGCTTAGGGCCCCACGCCATTGCCTGTGGCGTTGGAAAAAAAATCTCGGCCTATATTAAAAAAAAATTGGCATGGGCGTAGCCCAATCCAAGCCCAGGAAGCCCAGGCAGCTTCCCCGACCCGACCCGACGAAGTGACGAACAGGCAGCTTCCCCGACCCGACGAAGTGACGAACCAGTGTCGCAGCTCACGAACCCTAAGTCGTCGCCCCGCCGCTGCGCCTCCCGCTGCAACCGGCCCGTCGCCGGTCGTTCATCTCCATCCGACAGCACCCCCGTCACCCCCAGCTCCCTCCCTTCCAGCTTCCAGCGCCCCCTGTTCCAGCGTTGCTCGCTGCGGCTGCTGCCTGCTGCCTTGTCCGCCCCACTAGTCATCGGGCGTCTAGTCCGGCGAGGGCGCAAGGCGGCGAGCCGACGACCCCGTCTAGGGCGCGAGGCTGCAGCCTGTAGGCTGCCCGGCAAGGTAGTCCTCGAGTTCGGCCACATTCAGTCCATAATTTGACATTGTTCCTTTCATTTTGACGCCCTGTTTTTGTTTGTAGTCTTGTAGATGCCGGATTGTTTGATTTTAGTTGCTATATGCCATTCTTTGTCTGTTTTTAGATGTAGAAACCAATTTTGACATCGAGAATTTTTTCTTTCTCTAAATGATTACAGGAAAGCAAGATGACTAAAAGAAACAAGACATTGAATTCTTTTTTTCAGGTTTGAACCATCGAAACCGAGGAAACATGTCCTTCAACTCAAACAACTAATAATACCCCTAATGTTAGAGCTGAACTCAAACCCGTGATGTTGAATCTGACCCCGGTAAGAGAATACCATTGTAGATTTAGATGCAGACATTAGAGATCTTGGTAGAGGGGAGTACATTAGTATGGGTCCTTGCCAACCAACCAATCATACATATGAACGGATCAATGGTATAAGCTTTCATAACTATTGGTTCGATAATCATCGCGGCTAGTTGGAAACTAGCATTGAAAAGAAATCAACCTTTTGCTTTTATTGTTTTTTGTTTAAGCAACCAAGAGCTAAAAACTATGGTGTTGAAGCATTCACGAGAAATGGATTCAAATCTTGGAAGGATGGGCCTAAAGTTTTTAATCAACATGTTGGCAAGCATGATAGTGCTCACAATAAATCTAGGCAACATTATGAGGATTTAAAAAATCAAAGACAAAATCTGCCACATGTCTTTGACAGATAGGGGTTCTCAGAAGCAAGAAGAAGAATACAAACTCGTCTCTTGATTATATGGAGTATTGTCAATTTTTTGATACTACAAGCTCTTGCTTTTCGTGGTCATGATGATTCTACTAGCTCGATGAATAATGGTAACTTTAAAGAGTTGTTGGACTTGTTCATAAAGAAAGACCCAAATGTGGCAAAAATTATTTGGGGATGCAGGAGATAACTATAAGTTGACTTCACATAGTAAGGATTTATGCAAGGCTTGTGCAAAAGAGACCACCAATGTCATATTTAGGAGATTGGTGATAATAAATTTGCATTACTTGTTGATGACTCCAGAGATGCATCTATGAAGGAGCAAATGGCTATGTGTTTGAGGTCAGTACCTTCGAATTTGTTCTCATATTGCATCTTATGATTAGATTATTGGGAAAGACTAATAATCTGTCACAATGCTTGCAAATGAAAATTTTGCATATTGTACGTGTTATTGGATTGAAAACCACGTTGGAGGATATTCAAGAGATAAGGCAAAATGGTTGGGATGAGCTCTTTAAAGAGGTAATAGACTTTTGTGTCAAATACAACATTGTAGTGCCAAATAAGGAAGTGATATGCACACAACTTTTCCCTTGGTTTACCGTCTTGTTGAGTTTGCATTGATTTTACCTGTTGCAACCGCAACAGTGGAAAGAGCATTCTCAGCAATGAGCATTATCAAGACTGGATTGAGGAACAAAATGGGTGATGATTGGATGAATCATAGAATGGTATGTTACATTGAGCGAGATGTATTTGTTAGTATTGAAGAATCAAAGATCATCAAGCGATTTCAAGGTTATCGCACACGTAAAGGCCTTTTGCCTCTTCCTAGACGTAAGTTTTCACATTTTGTATCTATTATTAACTAGTTTTACCTGCTATATTATGCACTGATTTGCATTTCAAAATTGATGATTGAAGGTTTAGCTTCTTCTGCTATTGAAGATGTAGTCATGGGAGGCTCAGATAACCCAATCCTTTGATTTGGTATCAATCATTTGTATCATGTATCTATGCTACATATTTTCTTTTGTTTTGTCTTACTTTATTAGTTGACCCATCATGGAACAAATGCTGACATTGAATATTATGTTTGGTTTCTTATTAGTTATGCAACATAGATTAACTTTTGTATGCCTTGAAACTAGAGTTTTTTTCTGGGTAGTTTTTAGCCCTTGTTTCTCGCCTGGGACGTCAGCCAATCCTGGGTCCGCCACTGCTTGTAGGCATCATGCTCCAAAAGGATGGGGAAATTGTAACTCTTGTAGGCATCAGTCTCCAACGCAAAAAGGCTCACTCATTTCAGAGTTTGGACAAGGGGTAAATAAATTTGGGATCCGGTCTGAAAAACTTTGACGAACGGTGTTGTGAAACTTTGGAGGGCAAAATGTCCCACTTAGAGGCCAATTTGAGGGTCCGACGTTGTTAGAGTTTATTAGATACAACTCATTGATAGCTTCGATTTGAGTGGTCGTGGATCCGAGACAGACTTCATACGATGGATAAATGCCGATTTTAGTGAACAGTATGCAAAACCGATTCTGGTTAGAGAGACTAGTTCCTATATAGTTGAGTCTTGTTTTTTTTCACTTCCCACTACTGCAGGATGGTCCAAAGACGACACATCAATCAGAGACCCTTCGACCAAACTGTGTGTGATCCATCAATCACAAACGGTATAGTTCAAGCTCCACCGCCAATGACGAAAACCGTGTGCAATGGAGGAACCATCAAATACGATTCAAATAATAGTTGCGTGTGTGATGCGTCGCATACAGTTTGTTCTTATGAACTGTTTGTGATTATGGAATATAACAGAAATGGTTAACAAACTACATACATGTGCGTAGTGCGGCATATAATTCACTCGGACAAACTGTTTGCGTTGATCCAGCAGAACACAAACGAGTTAGCCTAAGAAGGCGTGTGTGATACCCGATAAACAGTTCATTCATCAGAATTGTGTGGGAAGACCAATAATAACCCAAACGATTCATGCTGACAACCGTATACATGTATCCGAAATACATGCCTCCACCCATCTACATCAAGAACAGAAGAGCAATATATAAACAAAACACTGACAAAGGGGGATAACCTTGTTGGTTGCTGCTGCAGGTTAGCATAGCTATGGAAGGCAGTAGGTGCAGGGGCATGCGGAATATGCAGTGGAGAAACCTGGACAAGTGGACATGCTCAGATTTCTCGTCCGTTTCACACACTACGGTCTAGAGACTAAACATCGTGAAGGGGCGGCTGTCAATGCCGGAGAACGTGTAGTCAATGGAGTCATCCCGACGGTCGTGAACACGAAGGAAGGGATCAAGAACGATCAGACAGTATAACTTCCTTTAGTCTGAGCGGCAGATCATGATCGTTGAATCGGAACAAGATCAGCACATCCTTGTATGTGCTAGGCTCCACCAGTGGCTAGCCATTGTCATTATCACTACAACATGATGAAGATGAATATGATGAATATCTTGGTGAGGTCACAAATTTTGAGTATGGTTCTGTAGACATATCACTTCCGCATCAGATCTTGTTATCCTTCTTCTCTTGTAGCAAGGTGGTGGGGTGTATGATGAGCTTTTGAAACTTGACGACACCCTAACACAATCTCCAGAATCATCACCATTACTCTTTACAGCCTCAGTGTCCAGTCCACGGTAGATCGGCTGCTTTGGAATGAACTATGTATTCAGATGTCCAGGAGTATCATAACAAAATGAATAATATCAGTTCTCAGGGTGGTTCTTTCTCTAGAGAGGTATTTCATTTCCTAAGTTTTAGAAACACGGTTGAATGAACACAAGTGTCAATCATATGTATAAAATGCAAGTACTTATAGTATGATCTTGATTAGTATACTTCCGGGCTCCTTCATAAGAGGAGGTATGATGTGTGCCATTTAAGGCAGGGTTGGCGCCAAAGAAGAACTTCTATGTGATTGTAAATGTTGTAGCATGTAGTCGCAATTAGCACGTAGCACTCATGGATGCATAATGTGAGCTACACCTACACTACACAATTTTAAAATTTTCTTGGCCAGACACACCAAACAAGCCAGGTTGAAGAAGAAGTTTGAACTCTTAACAAAAAAGCACAGATGTTCTCATCATTCAGATTTTTGAATAATTGTTTGTCTGATTTGCAAATACTACCTGTGCATACAAGCCAAAAGAAAAATTACCTTAGCTGATGCCTATTGCACGTTGAAAAGAAGGGCTCGGGGATGCACGGAAAATCTAAAACAAGAGCCAATGTAAGTTGCACAATATACTAATTGAAATAATTAGTAGGCATGCAAACAAATTTATGTTACCTGGTACAAAATATATTTCGAGAGTGATCCCCAAATGGTAGTTTTAGATATAAATGCAGGTGCTCTGGATGCAGAACCAACTTGATACAGCCAACGTAATTGTGACGCCCCCAATTTCGACCGTACGCTAAACATACACGCAATGCGTACGACCAAGATTAGGGACTCACCGATCGATATCACAACACAACACTAGACACAAACTAAAGTCATACAGCTTCATATTACAAGCCAGGGGCCTCGAGGGCTCGAATACAAAGCTCGACAAAGCACGAGTCAGCGGAAGCAAATTATATCTGAGTACAGACATAAGTTAGACAAGTTTTGCCTTAAGAAGGCTAGCACAAACATAAGCAGCGAATCGAAAGAGGCGAGGCCTCCTGCCTGGGAACCTCCTAACTACTCCTAAGCGTCGGCACTCTCCACGTAGTAGTAGGCTCCAGCGGTGGTGTAGTAGTCGTCTCCGGCGTACTCCATCTCCTGGGCTCCATCGTCTGAACGCAGAATCATATCGAGGGGGAAAGAGAAAGCAAAGCAGCGGCGAGTACTCATCCAAAGTACTCGCAAGACTGACATCAGGTCTATCTAAGTATGCATCATTATCAAGGGGAGGGGGGTTATATCTGGACTGACTGCAGAAAGCAAGAATAGGGAGAAGGCCTAGTCCTATCGAAGACTAGCATCTTCAGCATGTTGCAGCATTAGAAGAGAGTAGACTGGTATCTCATATATAGTCATATTATTGTAGCAATTTTATTAAGTAACCACGCCCAGAGATTCTTCCTCGACTCCCTGCGAGAAAGCAATCTCGGAGCCAACATTCATTTCAATTTAAAATCACAATTATAGTTGTATAAGGTCAAGGTACAACTCCAAGTCGTCCTGTTACCGTGGACACGGCTATTCGAATAGATATTTCATCTCTACAGGGGTGCACCGCATTTCCAACACGCCTGATCACCTCCGGCCGGACACACTTTCCTGGGTCATGCCCGGCCTCGGGATATCAGCACGTCGTCGCCCCACCTAGGCTCAACGAAGAGGTCAGCCCGCCGGTCTAAATCCTAAGTGCGCAGGGGTCATGGGCCAATCGCCCTTTGCACTCCTGGACGATGCGAACGCGGCCGAGGTCAGTCCTAGCACCCCTTATAACAAGCGCGGTGCCGTTGCGGACCACGCGGGCGCGTGCCGCTCCATTGCTGACATCCGAAGAGCTTCGGCTGATACAACGACGCTGAGTACCCATAACTTCTCCCACGCGATGGTTTGGTGCGTAAAAAGGCCAACGACCCAACTCAGATCAAATACCCAACCCCTTAGCATTTTATTAATGCGGGGCAAGCGCGACCCATAAATTGCGGTCCTGTCGCCCCGTCTCGAGGATGTGTGGCAAGGGCCTCTCCTGCCCGTCCACGCCTCATCATCATCAAACCGTGGGTACCCCTCAGGGCCGACCCATCACCAACATGTTTCTGTAACCATGTCATAGTAACTGTGTGTATAAAACATCAAGACGAAACCTAAGGAATCACCCTCAAAGGGTCCCGCTCGATGAAAACCGTCAAGGTGGACTTAGAGGAATCACCCTCGAGGGTCCCACACTTGAGGGGTTGCACGACAGAGTCATCGTCGGGAGTGGTGAAGGAGGAATCACCCTCGATAACCACGACCGACTAGCTACACCACAGAGTTAGCATCATGAGTACTTCACGAGGTGTCACCCTCGGTACTCGATAGTAACTCTGCAGAGTCGTACAACTAAGGGGTGTGCGGTGATGTGAGGGGCCTGGCTTGTCGGTCGGTTGACTGAGTCTTCGAGTCTTCGGGTCGTCGAGTCGTCGATGAAGAAGCAGGGGCAACTGGGACTAAGGGGTCACTGGGGATTCACTGATCAACCTATACTAAACAGTTGATATTGTTGCAGGTATAGTAGCAGTTTATCAAAAGGAGGCTATGCATCAAAATAGGAGCTAACTAATACAGTAGCAAAACCTAATGCAAGAATAAGAGGGAAAGGAATGGGCGATATCGGAATGCTCAAGGGGGGGTTGCTTGCCTTGCTGCTCTGCTGCAAAAGGCTGATCGTCAACGGTGTAGTCGTACCCGGCAGCACCGTCAGTCTCGGGGTCTACCGGTAAGAAGACGGGGGAGAAACAATAAATATAAAGCAGACAAATGCATCACGATGCATGACATGGCAATATGCAGAGCTAGACATGCACTAACGCAGTATCACACGTCGCAGACGGGTCGGAAGAATATCTGACGATATTTCCCGGGTCTCTGGCTTTTACCGGACAGATGAAAACGATGGAAAAGTTCCATGTTTGCTATGCTAGGAGCACGTGACAGACTAACGGACTGCGTATTCGGATTCGTCTCGTCATTCTGAGCAACTTTCATGTATAAAGTATTTTCATCCGAGTTACGGTTTAATTTCTATTAATTTTCAAAGTTTAATTGATTTTCCAAATTATTTAATAAGTTGACTAAGTCAATTGGTCCCGTCAGCGTTGACTCGGTCAACATTGACCAGTCAACAGGGTCAAGGGGACCCACATGTCATAGACTAATAAATCTAATTAACTGGCTAAACATTAATTAGCAACTAAACCTAATTAGTTTTATTAAGCAATACTAATTAACTTAATTAACTATTTAACTAATTAATTAACATTATTTATTTATTTTATTATTATTTTTTTAAAATAGGGGCACTGGCCCACTGGTAAGGGGCAGGCCGGACATGTCCGGCCTGAGCCCACACAGGGCCGGACAATGTCCGGCCAGCGAGCGGGCACGGGCGAGCGGGCGGACGGGGCCGAGCGGGGCTCCCGCCAGCAAGGGGAGGCAGCACGGGCGCACGGCCAGGGGCCGGCGCGTGCGCCGGCGGCCGGGGCGCGGGACAAGCCGGCGAGGTGTGGAGGGGCACGTGCGGCGTGGCCGTGGGCGGTGGTCGGGGCCAGTGGGGGGGCGAGCGGGGCATGGGCTGCGGGGCGCGCTGGTGCGCGGCCGTGGGCGCGAACGGGGGGGGGGGGCGGCGAGCGCGGTGACCGCGACGATCGGTGACCAGGGCGAGCGGGGGCGGTGAGGAGGGCTCACATGGGGGGGGCGAGTAGGGGTGGCCGGCGGCGAGGCAGATGGCGACGGGGCAGGCAGGCCGGCGGCGGTGGCCGGGCCGGGGGGGGCGGCCGGCGGGGCGGCGGCACGTCGGGCGCCTCCGGGCGGCCCGATCCGATCGGGGCGGGACGTGGGGGGAGATGGGGTGTTCGGGGGGTTAGGGTTTCAGGGTAGTGGGGTTATAGGCCAGGGGTGGGCCGCGTGGGCCGGCTGGCTGGGCCGGTTGGCCTAGTTGGCCGGGGGTTTTCTTTTTTTGTTTTATTTTAGTTCTAGTTTTATTTTTATTATTCCTAACTTTGTTTTAACTGTTTTAATATCAAATGAGTTTTAATAAAAGATAAAATTTACACCTAAATTAGTATTGCAATTTAACCCATAGCAGTAAAATGTTCACACATTAATTTACGTGGTATACAATTTATTTATTTAACTAAAGTATTTATTATGTATTTCAAATACCGTTTAACCATTTTGGGGCATTTAAATAGTTTATAAAAGTGTGGTTTCTACACGACAATTAACCAGAGAGTATTTGCCACATTTTGAACATTTAAGTTTGAATGTTTAAAAACTTTTGCCGTTGACTTGATTTTGAATTTTGAATTCGAACGGGTTTGAATTAACGCGAGATTAACAACAGTAATCGTGATGACGTGGCGTCATTATTCGAGGGTTACTGTAGCTTAATTATCCGGGCGTCACAATTCTCCTCCACTACAAGAAATCTCGTCCCGAGATTTAAGCGGTGGAGTAAGGGGGGAAAGTTCTGGTTGCGAAATTCTAACGGGTCTTCTCGGTCTTGGTTGCCCTTCTCGAAGAAGTCGATCCATTATATTGATGTCTTGATTCCTCTGTCTCAGGTCATCATGATCAAGTTGTCATCCTTTCTTCGGGACCTTCATCGTCCTACGAACGCGATAAGGGGGGAAAATTCTGGAAGAACGCATCTCCACAAAGTCGGGCATCTGACGGTGAACTCATGGAGTAACACACGAATTATTCCTCGAGTTGCATTTCAGGGAATTCATTGAGAGCAATTAGTGATGGTACAAAGCTTCAAACGGGTAGGCAATCAATCGATGCCTGATCAACGAAAATAATTATTGCGTCTGATATTAGGATAGATCATCCCTTGGACGGTGGCTCGGGAATTACGAACGAAGCCAAGTGCAAAGGATACTTTGGAATCAAAGATGTACAAGAGAGTCAGGTTTCGATCCTGTGGAACTGAGGGTTATGGGCCGACCACGTGGTTAAGAACAGGAAAAGCGGTGACATCTTACATGGTCATGGTAGCATGACAAGTCGCTTGTCAGTTATGCTGGCAACAACGTCGGTACCAAGGGCGGGGGACGAATAGAACCATTTTCTTGCTCGTTGAAACGAGGCGGACCAATAGGCAAAGTTCCCGTCCACCGGCGGTTACCGGAATGTTATCAACAATAGTAACAGGGCCTTACTGACAGAATTGATCACCGAGGTGTTTACCTAAGCAGATAATTATTACTGCTTAGATCATATAATCTCAAGAAAGGTTAAACAGACCAATGGAAAGGAAAATGTGATTATTAGATCAACCAGACCAATGGAAAGGAAAATGTGTTCATCACATTAAACGGACCAATGGAAAGGAAAATGTGTTTATCACATTAAACAGACCAATGGAAAGGAAAATGTGTCTATCACATTAACAGACCAATGGAAAGGAAAATGTGGTTATAATCAAGTTTTAGGAGTATATCTTTCCCAAGGAAAAACAGAGCATGATATACATGACAGGATAGCAAGTAGATAACCATTTAGGCAAAATGGGCGAGGAAATTCATGACATTCCCATACAAAGGTGTTTGGATAATTGATCAAGAAACAATTAGCATTGAGCTTACCTTATTCCTTTTGATGATCGATATACCACATCCGTGCTTCGGGATAGCAATGATATGGTGTTTCGAGTAAAGGATGGAGTTTGGACACACAAAGAATCCAGTAGGAACAACTTATAAAATAAGTCTTATAATTTCTCCATGGAAGAATGGCAATCCTTGCTGAACAAAGCATTATAACAATAGGTCATCCAGCCAGGTGTGCTAGCTACAACATCACCTTACCGAGTAATAAAGACCAAAGTTATAATTCTTGATAATGTTCCAACCATCATATCTGTCCGAGATTCAGATCTGGTTGGTGTCAGGATATTTCAGACAAAGAAGGCCTGAGGAGAAAAGGATGCAACACAGACCTACGAGATGATGTTGCAAGAATCTCGAAATGAACGACAGAAGCAAGCCTTGAATCATTAGCCAGACTGCAAGAGATATGAACACAATGTCAAGACATCCGTGCCCACATGGAAGTTCCTAGAATGGAATGCAATCAAGTTCTGGTTGGGGACCATCATAGAGGATATCAAAGTCCCATGTGTAAGTCTGGATTAGCTCTTACGAAGAACTTCTTTTCCCCAGATCAAATCAATCAGTCGCTTGACGTGCTAGGAAATACATATGGAGTGAAGGTAGCAAACCTATCAAACCATAGAATACTTCGCATATGCATGAATGAATTGGAACGATTCCAGAGGAAGCGAGACAAAATTTTCCCATAAGCACGGCGGCAAAAATGCACGTGAACTTATAGAAAAACACTTCTTGTAACAAACATATTCTTCATGATCTAGGCACAAAGATAATGCTTTCAAGGTTTCCAACACTAGTTTCAATGTTCATCATGAACCACGAGGGAGAGGAGGATGTGGCTGGTGGGCTCAGCAACAATTCGTCAAGATTCCCACAAAGAAGGATCTCCACGATTGAGTGAACAAAACCAGATGATATATTGAGGTATGCCCGAGGGAAACATCCACAATTAAACATTAATCGATAGGTGCACCCAAAATACAGACTAAGTAGCACGACCAATGTTAGAGTGCTGACTCAACCGTCAATACACTAAGAATGGGCTTATTGTTCATTAACTCCAAGGTGATAGAGTTGGTATGCCATAAGTATTGAATTTACACATCACATTCCATTTGTCAGTATTCCGTTTAGAAACCAACACGGGATCTAAGGAATGAAAGGTGATGGTAAGGATGTCGCCAACGACAACACCAATTACCAAGGACAAGGATGCTACTCTCATCATGAATTTAATTGATATCCTGGAAGATCCCAGAATGCTGATGAGGATCACGACACATTTGTCGAGAAGTCTCATGAGGATGTAATCAATCAGCGACGACATCAAGCAAGGAAATGGTGAAGCGACAAGTTGTCGGAACCACAGATTGGAGTGCTAGCTCAGCATCAAAATTGCCTTTCAAGACAACCAGCATGACGTTGAAAACTCGATGGAAGCTTAATGCACTGCTGGAATGGTGCTTCAGGGATGAAGGACATAGATAGCATGGTCAAGCTTTAGCATGACGATGATGATGTAGCCCAACAGTTTGGAATGGCATGATTGGGTACGAACTCATAAGCAAAGAAGATTACTAAGAGTTGTTGAATCGCAATGCGGACTCGATTCAATTATCGGTGTCCTTGAGTGTCCAACAACTCAGAACACGAGGAAACTGGAATCAGTGAAGGAAAACATAGCTGATGAGGAGCTTATAAGAAGCTATTTAGTTCCGTGATATCCTCGAAATACCAAGGATAATACTCGGAGGTAGATCAAAATTAAAGCATGGGCCGATGTATTGATCTGCAGAAGACAAGTGCTTTAACTTGTCTGGGAAAGAAATTGAAGTAGAACAACATGGTCGGAACCATGATTGCAAGGGATACCAGATCAGATCATACCAAGTGAATTTCATTGTTACGAGAAGCTGCTATGATAAGATCACATTGTTTCCATGAGCATGAATCACAAAGTTCAAGGTCGACTCCCACTTCATCAATGCATCACCTTCCATTTACTCCTCGCCTTTGATGAGGTTGTAGTTTGGAAAGATTATCTGGCAAAACACTAGGAGAGTAAGACTCGTGAAAACTATCGGGTTCACACGAATTAAGGAAGGCATAGGTTCAACCCATCGGGGCATCTTAGGAACATATACCACAAGCTTCAAGAGTAATTAACACATGGTTGACAACAGAGCATGGCTGACAAAAGTATAGGATACAACTTATCAGAGGGAAAAGGCACAATTTACCAAAGGCATCATGTATCAGGGGAAGAACATCACAATAATTTGAAAGTGACGATGCTATCGGATAATACCCCAACAATGGGTTTGGCGGTCCACAAAGGACCTGATGTGAGTATCGGTACTCAATCAGAGGGAGAAGAATGCAAGGCACCAGATTACAGAACATCCAATAATTTGATGCTTAAATAACCAAAAGGAATTAAGTTCCCAATTTGGTGTATCCGAATCAGATGCTCCGATCAATAAATTTAAGTTGAAAGGACTTAGATGGACAATCAACCAAGGTTGATTTAACGAGAACCAGCTCTTGATTGGAAAGACGTCTGAGACGGACAGATAATTTATGAGTATCAAGTGAGGATTGTGTGCATTCACACACAAGTTGAATCAATAAGATCAATTGACAATCACAAAGGATTTAATGAATATTTCTAGACATGTGGAATTAACCATAATGCAAGCAAGTGGGAAAGTTCAAGAGCAATGGGCTACTGAGGATTTCGGAAGATCGAATAGCAATTCGAAGGAATTTGCGAAAACCCATGTCAACTGAGGACGAACGAATCCCCGGTAAGCATAGGGGGGTGATGGTAGAAGGGAATCGCAAGAGCGATGAACACAAGTTCTTGGGAGAACATCAGAGAGTATCTTCGGAGTCTTCTGATGAATCGAGCCATCGTCTGAAATGAGGAGCTCTCCGGGAGGAAGTAGTTACGAGAACCTAGAGTTAGAGTCAATAAAATCTTTAACCCGAAAGAGAAGAGAGATCAGAACCCAGAGTATAGACGAGGAATAAAAGATCCTAATACCACCCGATTGAGATGTGGGCCCGTAAGCCACACAACAATGTTAGTAAAAGTTTTTCAAGTACTAGACTCAACTTCAGCCAAGGAGTTGGAAAGGGGGCTACCTACAGGCAGTCGGCTCTGATACCAACTTGTGACGCCCCCAATTTCGACCGTACGCTAAACATACACGCAATGCGTACGACCAAGATTAGGGACTCACTGATCGATATCACAACATAACACTAGACACAAATTAAAGTCATACAGCTTCATATTACAAGCCAGGGGCCTCGAGGGCTCGAATACAAAGCTCGACAAAGCACGAGTCAGCTGAAGCAAATAATATCTGAGTACAGACATAAGTTAGACAAGTTTTGCCTTAAGAAGGCTAGCACAAACATAAGCAGCGAATCGAAAGAGGCGAGGCCTCCTGCCTGGGAACCTCCTAACTACTCCTGAGCGTCGGCACTCTCCACGTAGTAGTAGGCTCCAGCGGTGGTGTAGTAGTCGTCTCCGGCGTACTCCATATCCTGGGTTCCATCGTCTGAACGCAGAATCGTATCGAGGGGGAAAGAGAAAGCAAAGCAGCGGTGAGTACTCATCCAAAGTACTCGCAAGACTGACATCAGGTCTATCTAAGTATGCATCATTATCAAGGGGAGGGGGGTTATATCTGGACTGACTGCAGAAAACAAGAATAGGGAGAAGGCCTAGTCCTATCGAAGACTAGCATCTTCAGCATGTTGCAGCATTAGAAGAGAGTAGACTGGTATCTCATATATAGTCATATTATAGTAGCAATTTTATTAAGTAACCACGCCCAGAGATTCTTCCTCGACTCCCTGCGAGAAAGCAATCTCGGAGCCAACATTCATTTCAATTTAAAATCACAATTATAGTTGTATAAGGTCAAGGTACAACTCCAAGTCGTCCTATTACCGTGGACACGGCTATTCGAATAGATATTTCATCCCTGCAGGGGTGCACCGCATTTCCAACACGCCTGATCACCTCCGGCCGGACACACTTTCCTGGGTCATGCCCGGCCTCGGGATATCAGCACGTCGTCGCCCCACCTAGGCTCAACGAAGAGGCCAGCCCGCCGGTCTAAATCCTAAGCGCGTAGGGGTCATGGGCCAATCGCCCTTTACACTCCTGCACGATGCGAACGCGGCCGAGGTCAGTCCTAGCACCCCTTATAACAAGCGCGGTGCCGTTGCGGACCACTCGGGCGCGCGCCGCTCCATTGCTGACGTCCGAAGAGCTTCGGCTGATACAACGACGCTGAGTACCCATAACTTCTCCTACGCGATGGTTTGGTGCGTAAAAAGGCCAACGACCCAACTCAGATCAAATACCCAACCCCTTAGCATTTTATTAATGCGGGGCAAGCGCGACCCATAAATTGCGGTCCCGTCGCCCCGTCTCGAGGATGTGTGGCAAGGGCCTCTCCTGCCCGTCCACGCCTCATCATCATCAAACCATGGGTACCCCTCAGGGCCGACCCATCACCAACATGTTTCTGTAACCAGGTCATAGTAACTGTGTGTATAAAACATCAAGACGAAACCTGAGGAATCACCCTCAAAGGGTCCCGCTCGATGAAAACCGTTAAGGTGGACTTAGAGGAATCACCCTCGAGGGTCCCACACTTGAGGGGTTGCACGACAGAGTCATCGTCGGGAGTGGTGAAGAAGGAATTACCCTCGATAACCACGACCGACTAGCTACACCACAGAGTTAGCATCATGAGTACTTCACGAGGTGTCACCCTCGGTACTCGATAGTAACTCTGCAGAGTCGTATAACTAAGGGGTGTGCGGTGATGTGAGGGGCCTGGCTTGTCGGTCGGTTGACCGAGTCTTCGAGTCTTCGGTTCGTCGAGTCGTCGATGAAGAAGCAGGGGCAACTGGGACTATGGGGTCACTGGGGATTCACTGATCAACCTATACTAAACAGTTGATATTGTTGCAGGTATAGTAGCAGTTTATCAAAAGCAGGCTATGCATCAGAATAGGAGCTAACTAATACAGTAGCAAAATCTAATGCAAGAATAAGAGGGAAAGGAATGGGCGATATCGGAATGCTCAAGGGGGGGTTGCTTGCCTTGCTGCTCTGCTATTAAAGGCTGATCGTCAACGGTGTAGTTGTACCCGGCAGCACCGTCAGTCTCGGGGTCTACCGGTGAGAAGAGGGGGGGAGAAACAATAAATATAAAGCAGACAAATGCATCACGATGCATGACCTGGCAATATGCAGAGCTAGACATGCACTAACGCAGTATCACACGTCGCAGACGGGTCGGAAGAATATATGACGATATTTCTTGGGTCTCTGGCTTTTACCGGAGAGATGAAAACGATGGAAAAGTTCCATGTTTGCTATGCTAGGAGCACGTGACAGACTAACGGACTGCGTATTCGGATTCGTCTCGTCGTTCTGAGCAACTTTCATGTATAAAGTATTTTCATCCGAGTTACGGTTTAATTTCTATTAATTTTCAAAGTTTAATTGATTTTCCAAATTATTTAATAAGTTGACTAAGTCAATTGGTCCCGTCAGCGTTGACTCGGTCAACATTGACCAGTCAACAGGGTCAAGGGGACCCACATGTCATAGACTAATAAATCTAATTAACTGGCTAAACATTAATTAGCAACTAAACCTAATTAGTTTTATTAAGCAATACTAATGAACTTAATTAACTATTTAACTAATTAATTAACATTAATTATTTATTTTATTATTATATATATATTTTTTAAACATGGGCACTGGCCCACTGGTAAGGGGCAGGCCGGACATGTCCGGCCTGAGCCCACACAGGGCCGGACAATGTCCGGCCAGCGAGCGGGCACGGGCGAGCGGGCGGACGGGGCCGAGCGGGGCTCCCGCCAGCAAGGGGAGGCAGCACGGGCGCACGGCCAGGGGCCGGCGCGTGCGCCGGCGGCCGGGGCGTGGGACAAGCCGGCGAGTTGGGGGGGGCAGGTGCGGCGTGGCCGTGGGCGGTGGCCGGGGCCAGTGGGGGGGCGAGCGGGGCATGGGCTGTGGGGCGCGCTGGTGCGCGGCCGCGGGCGCGAATGGGGGGGGCGGCGAGCGCGGTGACCGCGACGATCGGTGACCAGGGCGAGCGGGGGCGGTGAGGAGGGCTCACATGGGGGGGGCGAGTAGGGGTGGCCGGCGGCGAGGGAGATGGCGACGGGGCAGGCAGGCCGGGGGGGCGGCCGGCGGGGCGGCGGCACGTCGGGCGCCTCCGGGTGGCCCGATCTGATCGGGGCGGGACGTGGGGGAAGATGGGGTGTTCGGGGGGTTAGGGTTTCGGGGTAGTGGGGTTATAGGCCAGGGGTGGGCCGCGTGGGCCGGCTGGCTGGGCCGGTTCGCCCAGTTGGCCGGGGGTTTTCTTTTTTTGTTTTATTTTAGTTCTAGTTTTATTTTTATTATTCCTAACTCTGCTTTAACTGTTTTAATATCAAATGAGTTTTAATAAAAGATAAAATTTACACCTAAATTAGTATTGCAATTTAACCCATGGCAATAAAATGTTCACACATTAATTTACCTAGTATACAATTTATTTATTTAACTAAAGTATTTATTATGTATTTCAAATACCGTTTAACCATTTTGGGGCATTTAAATGGTTTATAAAAGTGTGGTTTCTACACGACAATTAACCAGAGAGTATTTGCCATATTTTGAACATTTAAGTTTGAATGTTTAAAAACTTTTGCCGTTGACTTGATTTTGAATTTTGAATTCGAACGGGTATGAATTAACGCGAGATTAACAACAGTAATCGTGATGACGTGGCGTCATTATTCGAGGGTTACTGTAGCTTAATTATCCGGGCATCACAGTAATGTTGACCAGATCTGCCTTAAAACATCAACAATATCATCAAAGAAGTGTGCTACAAAACTTGCTAGCGCAACGACAAGTTGGAAAGGTGCGGCTAGTATCTCTCCGACGAACTAAATTACAGTGTACAAGACTGAATTACCTGTAGTACATAAAATGAAAATAAAATATTAGTAAGTCATTAGAATAAAAAAGAAAAGGGAAAAGAAACAGATCATTGTGGAGACTACAGTAACCATACAAATATTAAACATCTTTCTGAAGATAAACCAAAAATGGCCGAATGATTATCTGCACTGCACTGATAATCACACTGCATGATGTCTCCATCGCTACCATTACAGCTGAACTGAGATATTCAACTGTTTCAGCACACGCGTTCCATAGTGGTAGGGTAAATTCAATAACCTCCAACAATAGCCCCATAATTGGCTTTGTCAATACACTAAGAGCATACATAGCAACACGCGCAATCTTAAGAGACCATGTAAATGCCTGTTGGAAATTGTTCAGAAGAAGCATGGTTCTGAGATATTTGAGCCTGGGATATTTGGTTCTCGGGTCCCTATCCAATCAAACAAGGACGCGTCTGCCTGCTCCCTAGCGTTTCCTGGTGGCACGTCCAAATATAGTAGGTTTCCCGCGTCCTGTCGAGGAAAGGAAAGAACCTGGGCCCCCTTCCCGCGTTCTGTCCAAACCAATGACCGCGCCCCTGGGATCACATGATTCCCTCCTTCCCTTGCTCTAGTCCTTCTCTCTCTCGCACCTGATTCCACTGGTGTAGCGACGTGCTATGCAAACGGTTTTTAACCCCTTTCAGTGATGTAGTTTCAAACCGTCACCTTGCTAGTGTGGGCGATAGGGGGGGTCAATCGCACACGCTATACATCCCACACAGTTCAACACAAAAACTGTTTGCAATTTGGATTAGCATCACACACGGTTATTTCACGAAAACTGTATGTAATGTGCGATTCATTGCACACGATTAAAAATAAAAAGCTGTAAGTGATGTAAATGCCATCACACACAATTGGATCGAAAAAACTGTGTGCAATGTGTGATCTTAACAACGTGTTAATTAGTTCTAAAATCAGCTAGACGTAATCAATTTACTATGATCGTCTTTTGACAATCAAACATAACGCAAAAATGCACATTCAAAATCCACTGTATGATTTCTTTTAAAGCTTTGTCATACAACATACAAAAGTACAAATGTACTATCTCACATCACATGATAGCCAACACATACAACTAGCAATCACATCTAATTACGTCGTAAAGCTTTATTAGTCTCTTGTTCAACGATGACATCAACTCTCATACCTTCCAGATTTCTTATTGTATCTCATCCTGAAATATCAAGAGAAAAGGGTGACAAGGTCAAAAAAATAAATCCTTACACAGAGCAGTGATTCAGTGCCCAGGCTCATCTGCACCATCGATGGTAAAAAATTCAAAACAAATACTAGAAAATTCAAAATTTTCCATTTTTTTGCATGGTAGAGAATTTGGTGCGTGAGGTTCCCTCCAAATTTCAGATCATTCGGACATCTGAGTGTCCCTCGGCAAAAAGACAAATTTGGGGTCTGTAAAAAAATATACTGTTCATGTATTGTTCTGACCCAATTTGTTTTTTTGCTGACAGCGACTCATATGTCCAAATGAGCTGAAATTTGGAGCGTACCTCACGCACTAAATTCTCTACCACACAAAAAATGGATTTTTTCGAATTTTATTTCTATTTTAATGATTTTTTGCCTTACATACTAAAGTATCCTACTTGAAATTAGTTCTTACACTAGTAATGCATAATATTTTTATCAAAAAGTATTGGAAGAGAAAGTTCAGGACTTCATAAGAGATATTTTGTGATTAGTTTGATGTCTTGGGAAATCTTGATAGATGAGAAGAATCAAGAATCGATTAGATGGCTAGAGACATCATACTTAGACATACAAATAACAAGATTATTTTAGTACTATCCGGCAAGCTAGCTAGCAGCCAGCCTGGTGGATGGATTCTTGGAAAGAGATGCACGGGAAGCTAGCTTACATGGCCACGAACTGCACCTCCATGACGTTGCCTCTCAGGATGCAGAACTTGTTGAAGCAGTTGTGCCACCGGATGAGATCCCGGAGTTGTATGGCCGCTTCGTGCTCGTGCTCGCGTCTACAGCGGACGACGAGCCTCATGGCGTGCATGGCACCCGCCTCACGCACGGCCGCCCGACGCCGAGCGGCGCCGCCGTGTCCTGCTCCTAGTGGAGCTTGGAGAAGGCGCCGTCTGCCTCGCCGGCCATGGCATGGAAGAAGTGTGTGTTATGTCCATGGTTCTACAGGAGGTTGGATTGGTACTAGTTAGATATATATGTGGATGTGGTAGAGTACGTGGTGAGGAGATAAGGCTAGATATTTTTCTTGGCTGTGGAGTGTGGACGGATGGATTCATGCCATGTCATCGATCCAAGGCTTCAATCTCTCCACCAATAAGAATTTAGTACACATATGTGTGCTTTCTTGCCATTTGATTTCTGCCCTTACACCATCAAAATAATTATGAATCCTTCTCAAAATTTTACTACAGTATACTGAGGTCTTATATTGACACCATGCCAAGTTTCATATTTATTAGACATTATTTACATTTTCTAGAATTAAAATACCAATAAACTTCATGTTCATGGTTGATTCTTGCCACATAGATATTTGAATTGTATATTTATTTCTTGTTTGAGGCATACACATATACTCACTGCCCTAAATATGATTTTGCAAATCATTTTTGTATAATTTTTTCTGTACTCGTAGTACAAACTTGAATGCATCCGTTAAATGGCTAGAAATGTAGTTAATGACTCAAATATAGCAAATGAGCTCCGAAAATTGCCAAATTTTAATGTGGAGGATTCTATGGTGTATCTTAACTGTAGAAAAAAAATTCAAGGTCAAATGATGAAGGAAAACATAAGTTCGCCACCAATTTGGTACATTCACTCTCGAAACCATGATCTATCCTCGGAGGTTGTCAGATTTCTAAAGGATGTACATAAAAAAAAGTGAAACCTTCTTAAATTTTTACCACGTCATGGTGAGGTCATATCATGACACTATGCCAAGTTTCATATTTTTCAGACTTCATTTACAATTTTTTATCATTTCAATACCAATAAACTCCATGTTTGCGGTTGATTCTTGCCACATATGTCTAATAAATTTATATTCATTTCTTGTATGAGGCATACAAATATCCTAAATAACCTAAATATGATTTTTGAAATCATTTTTGCATATTGTTTCATGCATTCATAGTTCAAATTTGAATTATATCCATTAAATGACTGGAAATGCAGTTAATGACTCAAATATAGCAAATGAGCTCTGAAAAGTGTCAAATTTTAACAGGGAGGATTGTATGGTGCATGTTAAGTGTAGAAAAAAAAATCCAAGTCAAACGACGAAGGAAAATGTCAGTTCGCCTTCAAACATATCGCGCAAACCAGTATTCTTTCAAAAAATAATAATTGCAGGCATCACACACGGTTCCATTTGTGAAAGTGTGTGCGATGACAGACTACATCGAACACACAATGTATGCAAAAAACGTGTGCAAGGCATCACACACGTTTGCGTTTTTAACACCGTGTGCAATGATATGCTACATCACACACACTTTTTGCAAAAACTGTGTGCATGTCATCACACACGGTTGCATTATAATAACTGTGTGCAATGATATAGTACATCACACACACATCATTCATAAAAACCGTGTGCAAAGCATCACACACGTTTATGTTTTTTCAAACCATGTGCAATAATAGACAACATCACACACACATTTTTTGGAAAAACTGTTTGCGCGACATCGCACACAATTATATTTTCGAAATGTGTGTGATGTTACGACATCACAAACGCTTTTTTTCCTGATGTTACATCACACACGCTATGGTGTACATCGCAAACAGTTTATTCGAAGGGTCTCTGATTGATGTGTCGTCTTTGGACCATTCTGCAGTAGTGTTCCCTCCCCCACCCCTAGGACCAGCCTCATCTTCTTATCTCCCAAGGCATAAAAAGGCCAACATCCCCCTTTCCCCAACCACTCCCAGATCCAGAAATCCTTCAGACCCCACCAATGGCGACTCAAGTAGGGTTTCTTCTCTAGCAAATTGAAGGGGCTTCCATTCAGATTGTCTACCAAGGTCAAAAAAGGCACAAGAAAAAGGTCAGATTTAGCTCACTTCCCCCATGATTTTGTACTTCCCTATCGGTTGTGTTACTGAAGAACACCATCTTCCCTCCTCTTTCCCCATGCTTTGCCTGTGTTATTGAAGAACACCAACAACTTGTGTGTGTTTTTCCGAAGCAAAAATTGTAGATGTTTCACCAAGTTCAATATTGTGATCACGCAAAGTTACATGCTAAGATTAAGCAAGCAAAAGTGAATGTAATAAGGGCTGGTTGAAGAATAATAATAGTAGGCAAGTCTAAGGCCCTGTTTGGGCAAAACCAGTAGTGCTCTGCAGCAACTAGTGTTTTTTTTTCTGAAGCAATAACTCCAGATGTTTCAGCAAGTTCAGTGTTGTGATCAGGCAAAGTTACATGCTAATATTAAGCAAGAAAAAGTGAATGTAATAACGGTTGGTTGAAGGATAATGATTGTAGGCAAGTCTCAGGCCCTGTTTGGGCAAAACCAGTAGTGTTGTGCCACAACTAGTGCGTTTTTTCAAGTACTACTATTTGCAAGCCCTTGTTTTAGCAAACATATTAGGCAAAACCAATACTCCTACTTCAAGTTTATTTTGAACAAAACAAAATAAACAACCCATTCTATTCTCTTTGTCCCGAAGAATCTGCACCAAGAGGTTTGCTCCACCTAATCACTTGAACCCATCAAATTGTTACCTGCCATAAAAAGAAAAAACATTTGTTAGTTGAACATCACTGATAATATGTCCTATATGTTTTTCATAAACAAAAATGACTAAATAATATGTCCTCGAAAATTACTTACTACGAAAATACCTTAGTTGAACATCACTGATTCCTATGTGCTGATGGGTGTGAATATTGTTTCTAGGGTGTTTCTATACAGACATTAGTTGGTTGTGTTGGAAAAAAAATCTGTTGACTGCATATTGAAGATGTAACTTGCTTTTTTTCTGGTGTAAAATGTGCAGGTTTGAAAATGATTGACCTGAATGAAGTACCAGTTGAAAATATCCCAGAGTTGCCTTTTGTTGATGCCATGAATATAGATGATCATGTATATTGCACACAACAGAGCACCCCCCTTGATAGAGCTGGCAATGATGAGTTTGTGGCTGAATCTCCCAACCCTGTTGCCACGCAAAATGCTATAGCACATGTACAACATGCAATGCAGATAGATGGGCAATCTGTTGATGGTGTTGGTGCGACAGGTGAAGCAACTGCCCATGCAGCTGAAGCAACAGAGACAAATGGACACACGCTTGATGGCACGAGTGTCATGAGTGATACAGGTGGGACTATTGGAAATAGTTTGGCAGGCTTGGTTGGTAAAAACGATGACGAGGCTTGGCCACAGCCCAGGGAGCCTTATGTGGGTATGATGTTTGACATTTTGGAAGGTGCAAAGGACCACTACAATGCGTATGCTTTGCAACTTGGATTTGCTATCAAAATGAACACGTCAAGGAGAATTATTGACACTCGTGTGTTGGTAAAGCAGCAGTTTGCTTGCAATAAATCTCAGAAACCTAAAGAGGACGATGGAGGTGCAGAAACCCCCCTATCCTAGAAAAAATTGTTGAACAAGCAGAACACATGGTTGACGAAGACGATGATATTGTCTTTCTTGATGATGAAAGTAAGATAAAAAAAGAAAAGCAAGAAACGAAAGCGAGATAGAATATTGCAAACCGGTTGCAAAGCCAAGATGGTGGTGAAACTAGTGGATGGTAGGTGGGAGGTGATCTACTTTGTTGACGAGCACAACCATAAGTTGGTAGACAAGCCATCTTTGACTAGGTATTTGCGATCACACCAAGGGATCTCTCCAGAAGAAAGGGCATTTCTAACACATCTTCACAACTGCAATTTAACTACAAGTAAAAGTGATCCTGCATTTTCCTTTGTTTTTTGTCTTAGTTGTTCGATACCCATTAAGTACTTGCCTCTAGTACAATTCCATTTTTTTTGAAAATGTGATAGTTGCTCAAACCCTAGCTGGTACTTGGCTGTATTTGCTTGCTTTTCCAAACCCAAGTAATTACTTCCTTGTACTGTTTTAAATTTTTATTTGTTCCTAGAGTTGCCTTAGTATTCAGTGGTGGTTGCTTGCCCCCTAATTACTACTTGCCTTGATTTATTTTCATATAAAAAAACAGTCCTGCCTACCTACACTGGCTAAGTTTGTATATCATATTTGCTCAATCCAGAGTCATAACTTGCCTGCACTATATTTTTTTGATAATTAATAAGACATGTTTTTGAGTGGCTACCTGTACCCTGCTACATTTGTTAGTTCTATGTGTGTTGCCTATAAAATGCTTTTGAGTTGCCTGCCTAATAAGTTGTGTCTTTGAATACAATTTTCTTGTGGTAAAAAAATGGATTAACAGACATATTTGTGGCTCCGTGTGCAGGGCGTATGATGCAAATCATGTCTGGGTACTATGGCACAGAAATGATCGTCCCCTATGGTACTAAGAACATTATGAACCTGAAGACAATGTTGAACAAAGATGCCACCAAAGAAGGAGATATGATTGAGATAGTTGCCTGCTTCAAAGATCAGCAAAAAGATGATCCAGAATTCTTCTACAAGATAAAGTATGATGAGGAGGACAGGGTGGAGAACATTTTCTGGGTTGACGGTGCAGCGAGGAAAGCTTATGTGGAGGCTTACCATGATTGTGTCTCATTTGACATGACATACATGACTAATATGTACAACATGCCCTTTGCGCCATTCACTGGAACTAATAGATATGGGCAGTCATTCATGTTGGGTTGTGAATTTTTAGGAAAGAGATGGCATCAAGCTTTGATTGGCTGTTTGAGACGTTCCTTGAGGCGATGCATGGTATAGCACCGACGAACATCATAACTGACCAAGACGATTCAATGGAACAATCCATCAAAAATATGTTCCCTACAAGCGTGCACCATTGTTGTCATTGGCATATCATGAAAAAAGCTCAAGATAAGCTTGGAGCATTGTTGGGGAGAAACCCTGGTTTGTCGGATGACTTCAACAAATGTATTGATTTTAGTTTGACACCAGAGGAGTTTGAGGCAGGATGGTATGCTCTCCTATTGAAGTATGAGCTTATGATTGACACCCACTTTGAGACTCTATATAACTACTGGACAACATGGGTTCCTGACATGGCTTGGACTGCGTCGGTATTTCCCCAAAGAGGAAGGGATGATGCAGCACAGCGACGGTAAGTATTTCCCTCAGTTATGAAACCAAGGTTATCGAACCAGTAGGAGGATCACCACCACCCAATAAGCAGCACCTGCACACAAACAACAAATACTTGCAACCCGACGCGAAAGAGAGGTTGTCAATCTCTCTACGGTAAATAGATAGATTAGGTAGTGATAGGTAGGAGAGATAGATCTCTCAAGAACACAAATAAAAAGAGTAAATATGCAGCAAGATATTTTTGGGTTTTTGGTTTTGTAGATCTGAAAACAAAGATTGCAAAAAACATAGATCGGAAAGCAATATGATAGGAAAAGTAGACCCGGGGGCCGTAGAGTTCACTAGTGGCTTCTCTCATGAGTATAGCGCACGGTGGGTGAACAAATTACTGTTGGGCAATTGATAGAAAATCGAATAGTCATGACGATATCCAAGGCAATGATCATTATATAGGCATCACGTCCAAGATAGATAGACCGACTCCTACCTGCATCTACCTCTATTACTCCACACATCGACCGCTATCCAGCATGCATCTAGTGTATTAAGTTCATGGAAAAACGAAGTAATGCAATAAGAACGATGACATGATGTAGACAAGATCTATTCATGTAGGAATAGACCCCATCTTGTTATCCTTAATAGCAACGATACATGTGTGTCTTGCTGCCCCTTCTGTCACTGGAAAAGAACACCGCAAGATCGAACCCATCACAAAGCACCTCTTCCCATGGCAAGAAAAATCGATCTAGTCGGCCTAGCTAAACCAAAGATTCGAAGAAGAAATACGAGGCTATAAGTAATCATGCATATAAGAGATCAAAGAAGACTCAAATAATATTCATGGATAGAAACTGATCATGAACTCAAAATTCATCGGATCCCAACAAACACACCGCAAAAGTTTACATCAAATAGATCTCCAAGAGACCATTGTATTGAGAATCACAAGAGAGAGAGAAGAAGCCATCTAGCTACTGCCTACGGACCCGTAGGTCTATGGTGGACTACTCATGCATCATCGGAGAGGCACCTATGAGGAAGATGAACCCCTCCGTGATGGTGTTTAGATTGGATCTCGCGTTTCTGAAACTTGCGGCGGCTAGAATTGTGTTTCGTCGACTCCCCTAGGGTTTTTGGATTTCCAGAGAATTTATAGGCACGATAGTCGGTTGAGGGGGTGCCGGAGGTGCCCAGCACCCACCAGGGCGCGCCAGGGGGCCTCTGGCGCACCCATGTGGGTGTTGGCCACCCTGGGCCCCCTCTCCTGGTGTTCTTTGGCCCATCTGGTTTCTTCTGGTCCGTAAAAAATCCACAAACTGATTTCCTGCGAAGTAAAAAACAAGCAAAAACAACAACTGTCACTTTGGCACTATGTTAATAGGTTAGTCCCAAAAAATGATATAAAGTTGTAATAAAATGATTGTAAAACTGTAGGACCGAAAGTATGTCTAGAGGGGTGTGATTAGACTACTTGACCAAATAAAAATCTAGCCTTTTCCCAAATTTTAGTGTTGGCAGATTTTAGCATTCATAGCAAGTCAAGTACACCCTACACATGCATGTCTAAGAGTATAGCAGCGGAAAGTAACAACAAGCATGAGTAGCAAAGGAAGGGTAGGAAGATCAAACGCAATTGTAGACACGATGATTTTTCCCGTGGTTCCGACAGGTGGTGCTATCGTACGTCCACGTTTATGGAGTCTTCAACCCACGGAGGGTAACGGTCGCGAGAGTCCACGGAGGGCTCCACCCACGAAGGGTCCACGAAGTAGCAACCTTGACTATTCCATAACGGCTTCCATCCACGAAGGACTAGCCTCACTATGGGTAGATCTTCACGAAGTAGGCGATCTCCTTGCCCTTACAAACTTCTTGGTTCAACTCCACAATACGAAGTAGGAGGCTCCCAAGCGACACCTAACCAATCTAGGAGGCACCACCCTCCAAAAGGTAATAGGCTCGGTAATGACGATGAACTCCTTGCTCTTGTGCTTCAAGATGATAGACTCCTCAACACACAATCACTCTCTCACAGATTTGGCTTGGTGGAAGAGATGGGATTGGTGGAAAGCAACTTGGGGAGGCTAGAGATCAAGATTCATATGGTTGGAATGGAATAGCTTGATCTCAACACATGAGTAGGTGGCTCTCTTTCAGAAAATATGATGGGGCAAGTATGGAATAGTTCTGAGTGCTTCTCTTTCGAGTGGTTGGTGGTGAAGGGGTATATATAGGCATCCCCAAAAATCTAACCGTTACACACAAAATGACCAACTCGGTGACACCGATGTGTTAATCTCGGTGGTACCGAAGTGACCAAAAGGTGGCAACTTTTGAATCTCGGTGAGACCGATATATGAAACTCGGTTGCACCGATAAGGTGACCAACGGTCAGATTGACCAATCTCGGTGACGCCGATTCAGCAAACTCGGTGGTACCGATTTTTTGAAACCGCGTAACAGAAAGTTGGCAACCCAAACTCGGTGGCACCGAAGCAGAATCGGTTGCACCGAAAGGCTAGGGTTTGGCTAATGTCTGTCTGAGTGTGGGAATCGGTGGCACCGAGTGGAAGTGTTTGTTGCACCGTTTTTGGATATTTGACTTTGGACAGACTTTTGTGGAAGAGCTTGTGGGTGTTTTTGGTGACTATCACTTGTGCACGTATGAGCATTTTGTTCACCAACAATACCTTACCCCCTTTTAATAGTATTGGCTTTCCTATGGACTCAAAGTGATTTCTCACAAAGTAAAATGTAGAGTCCTCTTGCTTGAAGCTTTGCCAATCCATTTCCTTACATCTTGGGGTATTTCCACAATCTCCACAATCCTTTTGCCAATCCTATCATTGAACTTTTCCTGAAATATACTTAGTGGAAACATTAGTTCAATGACTTATATGTTGTTATTAATTACCAAAACCACCAAGGGAGCAAATGTGCTTTCAAAAACATCCAAGAATGATAATATAACATCATGGAACAAGCAAAAATTATAGATACGTTGGAGACGTATCAGTTCCTTGCTACTTCAAGCACCGATTCTTCCCTTTCTTGCAATCAACCCAACGCAGCGAGGGTTACAACGCTGTCCTTAAGAGATATGTTAACCCACATAAATCCATCTTGAACTTTGTGAAGCAGTACCAGAAAATTCAAACACACATACTAGTGCGAGAAGGTGCCCAAGATTACAGAACAGAGTATTTGCAAAGTGAGAGGTCGTCTTACCCCATTGAAAAGCAAGCTTATGATACCTACACAAGGGACTTGTATGTGAAGATTCGAACTGAGTTTGAGTTGATTGGGAGGTACAATGTACGAACCCATGGTGCTAACTTGTATGAACTTTACCCCAAGCAGAAGTGGATTGTGAAGTATGGATCTCGAAGCTATTTTGTGACATGTGAACAAAGTGCTGGAGACTACAGATGTGAGTGTTACAAAATGAACAGGGACGACATGCTTTGCTGCCATATCTTGAAAGTTTTCACCCAACTTGGTGTCGATAAAATCCCTGGAAAGTACATCATTCGGAGATGGACACCTCTGCAATTCCTGATGCACCACCTACTGCCAAGCAAGAGCCTGATGAGTTGCTAGCACAATCAAAGAAAGAACTCCGGCATACAAACTTGCAAATGGACTTTTCAAGCATTGCTCGCATTGCTAGTGCATCTGATGTTGCTTCATACATTGTGAAGAAACATATGCGTGCAGCACGGCAAGAAATTAAAAATCAGAAGTTGTCAAAGAAAAATAAAGCAGGGGCACCCTCAAGTAGCCACCCTGATGGTCCTCCACCACCACCTGGTTCTTCTGTACAACCATGAGGTGCTAATGCTCCTCCAGCAAGTAGTCACCATGCTAATCCACCTGCGTCGCCGCCTAATGGGCCTGTGCAAGCACCTCCTTGTTCTAATAAGCAACCGACTAATTTTGCACCACAGCAAAAAACTGCAGCGCCGATGGGACCTCCTCCATTGAATACTAGTGTACGTGTACAAGCGTCGTCAGGGTCTGCATCAGCCCACAGGTGGCCTGCAACAGCACCCAGAGTGCATGCACCAGCTCCGAGAGGGGTTGTTCCTCAACCGAGAGGCCCTGCTCCGCTACCTAGGGGTCATGCCCACATTCTGCAGGGACTGCCCCGTGTGCCAGGGGGTCTGCAGCGCAAAACTTGTGGACTACACAACCACCCGGGGCGCCTGCTCCATCACGAAGGTCGTCAAACACAAGTGCTACAGTGCCTATTGTTGGAACAATGGCATCGAGTGGCCTGCAAACATCGCAATCGCCTAGTGGTTCTGGACAGCATGACAATCCTTCACCATGGACCCAACAAACTGCAGCCCCAGTGTTGGTTTCTTTTGCACATGCTCTAATGGGACATGCACAACCAACACTAGGTTTTGCGTCACAGGTCCTGCAAATCCTTGATACGTCTCCAACGTATCTATAATTTTTTATTGTTCCATGCTGATATATTATCATTCTAGGATACTTTTTGGGTCTTTATTTACCAATTTATAATATTTTTTAGCACTAACCTATTGACCCAGTGCCTAGTACCAGTTGTTGTTTTCTGCATGTTTTCACTTTTCAGGTTTACAGTACCAAACGAAGTCCAATTGTCACGAAGTTTTTTGATGATTTTTTCTGAACCAAAAGAAGACCTGGAAGCTTCGGAAGGAGGCCGTGGGCCGCACGAGGGCTGCACAAGCCAACAGGGCGCGCCCTGAGGGGGTCGTGCCCTGATGGCTTGTGCCTCCCTCGGGCGTCTCCCGACGCCCCTCTCTGGCCTATAAATTCTAATATATCCGAAAAACCCTGGAGGCAGTCCCGAAACCCTTTTTCTGCTGCCGCAAGTCTCTGTTCCATCGCGAGGCCATGTGGAGCTCCGTTCCGGCACCCTGCCGGAGAGGGGATCGATCATGGAGGGTCTCTAGATCAACTTTGCTGCCCTCATGATGATGTGTGAGTAGTTCACCACAGACCTACGGGTCCATAGCTAGTACCTAGATGGCAATCTCTCTATCTCTTGATCTTCAATACAATGATCATCGCATCTTCGCTTTGATCTATCCGATGTAATCCTATTGTGCGGTGTGTTTGTTGGGATCCGATGAATTGTGGGTTTATGTTCAGATTATTCATGAAAAGTATTTGAGTCACCTCTGAATATTAAGATTCTTATTAGCATGATCATTATAGCTTCGTAATGCTCTCTGATTTATTGATGTGCTTTGGCCAAGTAGATTGATCTATCTTCAGTGGGAGTGGTGCGTTGTGGTAGGTTCAACCTGCCGAGTTTCTATATCCCAGTGACAAAGTAGGGGAGAAGATGCGTCTTTGTGTTGTTGCTACTAAGGATAACACGATGGGGTTCATTCATATTGCTTGAATTTACTTTGTCTACATCATGTCATCGTTCGCCATGCATTACTTTGTTTTACTTAATAGTCTAGATGCATGCTGGATAGTGGACGATGAGTGGAGTAATAGTAATAGGTGCAGGTAGGAGTCGGCTTATTTGTTTATGGACGTGATGCCTATATATACATGATCATTGCCGTGAAAATCGCATAACTATCCGCTTTTCTATCAATTGCCCAACAGTAATTTGTTACCAACCGTATGTTGCCTACATGAGAGATGCCGCTAGGGAAAACTATGGCCCCCGGGTCTATTCACTTATAAATTACAAACGCTACTATTACCTTGCTGCCTTTATTTACTGTTTATTTTATTTTGCAATTTACAATTATCTACAATTATCTACACAACTCATTTGCTTGCAAATAACGAGATCAAGGGGATTGACAACCCTCTTGCCCGCGTTGGGTGCAAGTTGTTTGTTCATTTGTGTGCAGTCGCTGAAGACGGCTGAGGATTGATATTCCTATTGGTTCGATAAACCTTCGTTTCATAACTAAGGGAAATACTTACCCACTTTGTGCTACGATAACCCGTTCCTCTTCACGGAAAACTCAACGCAGATCACGAGTTTCAATCCTCCAGATGCTTCTACATTTGATCTTGATCTCGTATATCCTCCTCCCACAGCAGACCCTCCCATTCATAGAGACCCCGCAAAATCAACAACAAATGGAAGGGCGAATTCTAGGAGGATCCAATCAGCACTTGAGCTGCACCCCAGAAGCAAGAATAAGTGCAGTTATTGTGGTTCTACAAACCACAATTCTGCGCTCTGCACAACGAGATTGATATGATGGACATTGAAAAGTTTGAAAATTGGTGTTAAAGATGGTGCCAAGAAAGAATGCTGACAGAAAACATGTGTGTGGGGATGAAGTTTTTGATTGCAAGATGATGTTGCTACTCTTTTGTGTTTATGAGCTACCCTAGGCTAACTGAACTGTATTTTTAAATTTAAGTTTTTCATGATTTTGATTTTCGCAAAGAAAAGGTGTTTAAAAACACCTTATATATTTATTTGGCAATAATTTGCTATATGTGATATTTTCTTTCTACAGTCAACTTTTTTTGCTATTGTTGCAAGTTACAAGATAAACTAACCAGGAATACCCCGAAGCGCATTTGCAAATTATGTTTTTGTGATTTTGCATTCTAAGAAAGGGTGTTTAAAAACCCCTTAGATTTAACTTGGCAAAGCAGGTTCAGGCAACTTCTCTTTGCTATTGTTGCAAGTTACAAGTATCACTTAGGCAACTTTGTGTACAAGTTGAGGCTTTATGAAAGCCGGACACAAAAGAAAATGGCTAGTGCATGCAACTTGAAGGTTTATGCAACAGGATAAAAAGAAAATGAAAGTCAAAACTAACCTATGCTAATTTGAGGATGTCTTTCCATTCGGCCTTGTTGTGAATGGAGTTAACCCAAGTGTTTGTCAACTGTTTCCTGATGTTTGGCATATCCTCAGCTATAAATCTTGGAGCATTCCTTGCCTCCCATCCATTCGCGATTATAAGAGCATAAAGCTCGCAGTCAAACCTATATGCACCCATGGAAAGAGACACAAACATAGTTAACTTTTTACTAGCTGGGGGTCATGTTTATACACATGAGAAACCCCGTAAAAAGAGGCAGCCTGTTTGAACTTACTCGTTAGTTTGTCTGGGTACATTAATGTTCACAAGGCCGAAGTTATCCAAGTCAACATGAGACTTGGTGTAGTGTTGTTCCCACAGACTACAAAAACTTGCAGCCATTTTCCTTGCAACCCTATCCAGAGATTCATGATGCAGTCTCCTCCATGAATCAAGGACCTCAAACCTTCGGTCCCTTAGATTCACATTGAAAACCCAATAGTGGTTCCCTATGACTGACTTTGTTGGGTCAATGTTCTCTAACACAAGAAACATGATCTCTACAATCAAAAAATAGATTAATACAAAGGTGTTAGATAGATGAAAATGTGTTTTCCTCTATGTAAGCTCTGGCAATTTCATGCATGTCTACACATATAAACTTGTTTGTCCTATATACCTGAGTTGTGATTTTGTTGTCTGCATGAAACTTGTATTCATGTGTTCAGGCAAGTTTATATGTGTATGTAAGAAAATTTTGGTGTTGTGGTGAGAAAAAATAAATTTAAAAGCAAAGTTTTGAACCTTCACTCAAAACACCTTGGTATATATTCTCTGGCAAGCAGCTTGTGGCAAATATGTAGAAGGGTTGTGCAACTTCTATTGCTATGCTCAAGTAAGTTTATTGTATGTTTAGGCAACTTTTGTAGTTGCACCTGGCAACTTGGTGCATTTGGGAAGGCAACTTATCATCCAACTAAAGACAACAAGGCAAACATAAATGTGGTTAAAAACAACTAACCATATCTTTACGGTCCAAATGGTTGGATTTGTTGAATTTGGATGCGATCACTTTACTGTTCCAGTCCAATTGTTGAAACCTTGTCTGCCCAAGAAATTATGGGAGTATTAATGTACCATCCAACCAACAAAAAGGCATGTGTGAAACAAAAATAAAAAGGCAGTGATATATATATATTTCTCCTTTTCTTACCGAGAACCTAAGGGACAGCAGCACCTTCTTGGAGTTTGTTGGCAAGTTCAAGATTATAGACAATATGCCAATTTCAACAACATGGGACATGAGGAAACCTTCTTTCTTCACTAAATTTGCAAGTTCCCTCAAAGTGACAAAGTAACCATTGTAGTCAATAACATTTGAGCTGCAGCAAAAAAAATGAGATGCTCCACAACCCCCCTCCTGCTTAAGGCTCTATTTTCATTTTGGTTGAGTTACTGGTACTGCAGGTTTTAATTGCCATGACAAAAAGAAACTAGTTAAAAAAAGTGAGGTTCCTGTGCGAAAAAGGATTGAGACAAAGTCGTACCTGGTATCTACATCTGGTGATTCTTCTTCATTTAATCTGCCATGTAAAATAACCGAGGAATATAGCCTGTTGCCTTCAGGTTTGCAACGAAACACTTTCTTGTCGTCGAGGTCCATGAATGGTGACCTCTTGCATGTTGCAGGCTTGATGATCATTCTTTCATGTTTATGTGCGACTAGTTCTCCTGAGCTACTACTACTGTATAACTTGCTTCTTGATCCTAGTTGTTCTTGCTTTGGCATTTTTTTCTGGTGTGTTGTAAATAGTTTGACATGCTTCTGGCTCTGTCAGGCTGCAACATGCTCCTTTGCCTCTTGTTCAGCTTGTGCGCAAGCTTCATCGATGGCTCCAGTATCCCAACCAAAGTCATTCTCATCAATTTGTATGTACGATTGCCATGCTTGTGATGTTTCGTTGACAACGTGGTCTTCAAAACCAACACATTCACCATTGCCTTACTCGCCTTCACCTACCATAGATGCTGGGCTCAAATCTATGCCAAGTTCAAAGGATGGGGCTGGACAGTAGTCTTTTGGAATAAAAACTGAGCTTTCACTTCGGATGCCTTCAAACTTTAGTGCATCCTTCTCTGCTAGAAGTTTATTGCATGGCATGTTTTCAACAGTTTTGTTGGCTGGAGCAGTACACCTTGCTATATGCTCATTGATATCTAAAACATTAACTTCCAATGGATTGCTAGTGTGCCCCTTGAATTACAGGGGCGGGCGGTTCTCCTTGCTTTCTTCACGGGACTTGATGGGCTTCGCATGAGCGCTGTCGGCTTGAGCAAGTTTTCAGATATACAGGCAATTTTCCCTGAGCTATTAGCAGCTTTGACTCACTTCCAACTCTGCCCTTTCTTATGAGGTCATCGTTACATGTTGCATCCCTATTCATCTGTGTGAACGACAAGGGGTGTATGTGATCTTGATTGTTTTCGTCTCCCGTAGACTCTGGCAATGACTTCACATGTTGCACTTTTCCGCCATGCAGACTTTTGGTTGATTGGATTCCTTTTCCTCGATAACAAATTTTCTCTCGACCATTTAACTCACCTAGTAATTTCCTTGCAATCTGCTGGTTTGTTGTTATTCCAGATGATTGAATGGCATGTTTCACTTTAACTGACACTTCTTCTGGTGGGTGCCCTAGATAATTCAGGAATTGCCACAGGTTCACGTCAACTTGCTTGTTTCTTGGGCTGAGTTGCCTGACTTTGAGTTATGCTTGCCTGGAACTTTGAACCAACTCCCCCAGACTGCTTAAGGACTTCCCCTGAAGAAACAACTATTGTTGCTCTGATTGCTGTTGCATTGGTCCCCAATTGGCACTTACCATTTTCAGAACTTGCCGTTTTTTGTGATAATTGCAGGATGTTGCTGCTGAACTTGCCCATGATCCATTAAAGAAGACTGCCTCTGCATGGCTCCATGAACTTGTTGCTCATGATCAACTTGTCCATGTTGATGAGTGGGTGATGCCCTAGATAATTCAGGAATTGCCACATGTTCACTACAACTTGCTTGTTTCTTGGGCCGAGTTGCCTGACTTGAGTTATGCTTGCCTGGAACTTTGAACCAACTCCCCCAGACTGCTTAAGGACTTCCCCTGAAGAAACAACTGCTGATGCTTTGATTGTTGCTGTATTTATAACCAGCTGAATCTTATCACTGATACAACTTGCCTGCTTCTTTGTGGTAATTGCCTCTTGCTAATGGTGAACTTGCCCATGTTTCGTTAAAGTTGATTTCCTCTCTATCACTCCCTGCACTTGTGGCGTATTTTTTGCACACATATTTTGCAACTCCTCTATAGTTTCTGTCACCACCGTTGGCTCCAAGATGAAGCTAACATTCTTTGGCTTCTTTGGTGGGAGCGGTGGAAACTGCATGCGGCTCCTTTTCGTTGCCTTTGCATCCCCCGGAATGTTTAGTCCACATATTTCCCGCATCACTTTCATGTGAGTCGCCTTGAGACGGAAATCCTGAAAGTCCATTGTGCATAGATGTTCCATTTCCAATCCATTGATCAACTCTTGAAATATATTATTTGCTTCCCATGCAAGTGGTGGCCCTTCAAAAAATGTTTTGGCTTCAAACTTGGGGATGTGTGGCATTGGGGAATCCATTTTTACCTCCATCATCACAAGTTCCCTGATGGATATGCTAGAAGGTGTTGGGGAAGCCTCATCAAGTCCTTTTGGTTTGTTGTCCTTCTTCTGAATAATGTACTGCAACAGTATCTCGTCATCGTCTTTGCTCTCTGAATTCTCAGCTCCTGCATTCTCATTACCGCCATTGGCACCACCAGAACCACTGTTGTGACCTCCATTGCTGTCCTCATCGGCCCCCTTCCCATCATCCTTACCACCATCTTTATCCTCTTCCTTGTCTTCATCCTCCTCCCCTCTTCATCCTTCTCCTTATCTTCATCATCTTCCTTCTCTTCACCCTCCTCCTTGTCTTCATCGTCTTCCTTCTCTTCACCCTCCTCCTTGTCTTCATCGTCTTTCTTCTCTTCATCCTCTTCAGTTTCAACTTCCATTGCGTCCTCTGTATCTCCCTGTGTTTCATAATTTTCCACTTCCAGCCCCTTGTCAACACTTGTTGCTCCCCCTCCTTGTCATCATTAGTTGCTTCTCCCCTACCTCCATGACTGTGTTTGTCATTCACATTGTGCCCGCTGTGTACCCTTTCGGATTCGTGACCATAATCATCATTTGACTCGCCATCACTGTCACTTTCATCATCTCTTCCATGATCTGATTCCTCGCTTGCTCCATTTATATTTCTTAGATTTAAAGTTAAAAATAATAATATAGAAATCACTTGCCCCATTTATATTTCTTAGATTTAAAATCCTGCTATGAACAAACCATAAACATAACAAACAACTACTAGACAAAAATGCCAAAAGATTCTGACCATGACATAACAGGCAACCCTAAACATTATAGGCAACTAAGAAGAACCAGTAAGATTTATCAAGTAATTGCTCAGGAAAAAACAAGAACCAGTAAGATTAAACTTACTGTTTTATCATACGAGTCAGGGAGTCTAGATGCAACAAATTTCTTGACGTGATCCATGCCGCCAAAGATGCTATCATCCGCACAGCGGGAAAATTCTGTCCTCAGTTGTATTGATTGTTGAAGAACATCAATTAAACAGGAGAGTGACACAAGGGGAAAAAGACGAAAAATGATGTCGCACCTAAAAAGCACAAAAAGAGAACAAAAATGTGTGTGGCGCTTGCTTGACAGCAATATGTGAGTTGCCAGAATTTAGGTTGAAAACTTGCCTGCAAACCAAACAAGCCACCCCCAACTCCAACCAGCGAAACCATATACCCCTACTGCCTGTTGAGTATTTGAGTATCCAACTAAAACTATAAAAAAACTGCCCTTACTACTTCCTCTTCCCCTATAATTGAGGTCTCTTAAAAAAAAGCTAAAAGGTTTCCTACAATTATAATTTGCTTGGGCAGTGGCAGTAAATGGATAATCCTTTAGTTATGGAGTTGCCTGATCATGTCTTACAAAGCATACACATTGAAAAAAGAGATTACCCGCGTGTTGCCATATTCCCCTGGGCCCTTCCTGTCCTTCTTCACAACCTTAGAAATCAGATCTGACTTCCAAACTGATACTCTTGGAACTAAACTAGGAATTGGTTCATCAACATCCAGTGAGTCCAGATACACCAGCTGCACCCATGAAAAATAATCAAAAAAAGATTCAATTACTGTTGCTTGAGTATGATTGGAAAAAGGGATTAAAATGCTAGTTGATGGTTATATGAACTTACAACAAGGTGGAAAACACAGCAACATACAACATTTTTCTTGCCACATGACAACGAGAATGCTGCCTTTAACTGATCGACAACAAAATAACAAATGTCGGTGTCTTGTATACCATTGACATCCATGACCGCAAGAAAACTCTTTGGTGAAATGCAGAAACTTCTCGATGGTGCAAGGAAGCAAGAAAATGCAACCGCTAACCAAGCCCGAAGGAAGTCATCATCAAGGGCTCCACCCATTGCTTGGACCATTTTGCACCATGCAGTGAGAGTTGGTGCATTCTTGCTTTGAATGTTGTAAATTTTGTAGAACTCCTTTGTAATGTCAGGCCGATTCTTGTAGCACACCTTCCTCCCCCTGTTAGGCAACCCCCATATCCTACGGACACTCGCTGCATCTACTGGGATCTTTCCCCTATCTGGTATAACAATCCGCGACATCTCAGGGTCATAGTGTTTCATTATCCATTACCTGAGATCTCCATGCATGCTGCTTGCCGCAAGGTCCAACAAACCTCCAAGCTCTCTTTTAACTAGATGATGCCCCGACGCGTTGCTGCGGGAAACTTGCTAAAAGAATGCATAAAAGTTGCTAAAATATATTTGTAACTAATGGGAAGCAAATTTAAGCTTAAAACCGAAGAAAATACAAAGGGTATAAAAAGAAAAAGAAAAAGAATTACTGTTAAAAAATGGCATTTCTAACAAAAATGTGAATGTAAACTACATAGGTATGGTGCAAGCGATGAACACATATATTTTCAATAAATCTAATGCAAAAAATAACTTGTGAATAACATGCATGAATTGATGATGTGATGCTTGCATGCATAGAGTAATGCAAAAACAATGTAATTTATGACTTACATGCATGTCTTGCTCTTGTGGCATAGTTGCATGTCTAGGAAAAATAGCTAGTGGGTAGTAGCTATTTAGGAATAGAAGATTTCTAACAAAAATGTGAATGTAAACTACATAGGTATGGTGCAAGCGATGAACACATATATTTTCAATAAATCTAATGCAAAAAATAACTTGTGAGTAACATGCATGAATTGATGATGTGGTGCTTGCATGCATAGAGTAATGCAAAAACAATGTAATATATGACTTACATGCATGCCTTGCTCTTGTGGCATAGTTGCATGTCTAGGAAAAATAGCTAGTGGGTAGTAGCTATTTAGGAATAGAAGATTACAACCCCCTTTTGATCAGGAACAAGAAGTTTATTCAGCTTGAAAATACTTGCAGGTGATGCCCTGTTTCTCTTATCCTACAAAAAAACACGATGAAAAAATGTATATTAAACGGGAGGAAAAACATATATTCTGACAGTTAGGCAACTTGGGCAGCAGAATCTAGAAAATGTTAAACAAGAGTGAGGCAACTATGCATTTCTCATTTGATCAGGTCTTTTGGCGCTTTGCTTTTGGTGGTTCTTTCGTTGCAGTGTCTTTCTGAGAGTTTTACTCGGCATATGTGGAAAGGCTCGCATTGCAATCAATGTCCAGCGGGCGTTTGCCACGAACGGAAATCTCCTTTTTTCCTCGACGATGGTACCCAAGTAAGAGTGTGCTACTCTGTCCCTGCAAAAAATGCATGTGAATACTACCCATGTCATAGAAGTGAAAAATAACCTTCAAAAGAAGAAAAAAAGGAGGGAAACTAGCTACAGAATTTGTTTGTTGAAACTTTATCAGGAGACACCTCTTTTTGTTGCTCACGCGCGAGGGATCAACATCAGGATTGTCTGCGAGCGGGTCTTGTTGAATGCATGTTCTGCTTGGCCGAACCATTTTTAACTACTACAAAAAAGAAAGAAAGAAATTATATTGATTCTCACAGGTTAAACGGTATGGCAACGAAAAGAGAAAAAGCACATATTACTCATGTTGAACATATCAACATAAAAAAGACTGAAAAAAGTATCGCGTACCTACATAGTTAAAACTAAATGTTAGGCAAAACCCTACAGCATATCAGGCAATTTATTGACAAACCTTGAGCAAACAATCAAAAGGAACTAGAAAATAACAACGTGAAAATGAACAAAAATCAAATCAGAAAATGTGATATTGCTGTGATTTTTCTATATATGTTTTCTTGATGTTTTATATCCGGGTTTGTTTACACTTTAAAAGGCTGATTAGGCACGTATTGTTGAAGCGTATCCATGTGTAATACAAAACTAAAACAGGAAAAACTCATAACCATGTCCGACGTTTCGCACTTCGAAAAAGTATGACACCTCACACTAGGAGCACGGGTAAGTCTCGCACCTAACGCTACATAAATAAAACCGAGAAAATGTCACTGTAGAATCACACATATAAAGGACCATATGTACTATTACTAAAACAAAAACTACAGACCATTGTGTGGCAAAAACATTTTGGCAGATCTGGCAACTCCCATACAAACTACATGCAATACGTTCCTGCAAATCCAGGCAACTCGTGATCAAATGGGGTCTAGAATCACATATATATGGCCAAAGTTGAAACATATCCAGATGACTAAATTATTAAAACAAAAATTACATACCATTGTCTGGCAAAAACATATTCGCAGATCTGACAACTCCCATGCAAACTACAAGCAATATGCACCTGCAAATCCAGGCAACTCGTGACCAAAAATTGGGGAAAATTTCAGAACCATGTCTCTTCCCCCTACCCCCTGCCACCCACCCTCCTCACCCTAATCTCTCACCGCACAAAGCACATACAGTCCCAGATCCACGAAAACATCAACATAATCGCCAACCCTAGCACAAGCCCGATCCTCATCATGCACAACAGAGAATAGTTTGAGCAACGAGAACTGCTACAAATCCGTACGAACACATGAATGCCGAATCAAAAATAGTAACAGTGGCATGCTTACCGGAGATTTCGCGTGGCGGTTGCTCGACCTGTGGAGTCGCCGCTTCAGGGGATCCGCCGATACGAACGGCAGCACGCCGGTAGCCACGGCCTGCAGACGATCCTGCCCCGCGCTCACCACGCCGTCGCCTACAAACGCCTGCAGCTCGCCACGTCCGCCGCTCGTGCTTCCACATTGATTAGGGGAAGACGCTCACCACGTCGTCGCCTACGAACGCCTGCTGCTGCGCGCCGACGCCCACGCCTCCCTCGCCTCTCTCCTTCCCCGCCTCTCTCCTTCGTCATAGGGAATCGCTCCAGAGCACCAGATTTTGGTTGCGAGGAAGAGGATTTTGGTCGCTGGATTTTGGGAGAAGAAGAGAGAGGCGACGGCGGGTTCGAAATGCGAGCCGTTCGAGCGCTGGTTGGGAACGGATTCGGCGAAGGGGAAGTGGTGGGACCGACAGCCGATCGTGTGGCACCTGCGACCGCGCCGCACGCGCCGATTCCTGACCAGGTGGCACCTGTGACGCGCGATTTGGATCCGACGGCTCGCGATGGTGTGCGCTCGGGAGCCAAAAAAGTGCAACTGCACTTTAAAGAATTTAGGGTCAAACAAAGGGCCAAATAATCTAGAGGCAGTTGCCTTCAACATTGGGACATTCTTATAGAGGTCATAAAATCCTATAAGAACAATAACTAATGGCATCAATACGTAGAATGCTTAGTCTAGAGGACACATCCATTGGCGACATATCTTGCAGAACATTGAATGTGACTGAAGAAAAATGACCCATGAAAGAAGACCATACTCAAGTAATGTTAAGAGCCTCACAATGAAGCGGCGGCGTAAGAAGAAGCAGCGTGGCCCAATGGTGCTGATGGACGGGTTCCAGTGCAGCCGCGTGACCAGGCGCTGGTGGCGCTCCAGCCAGCCCATGCTGCCCGTCTATTTCCTCTTCAAGCACCACATGTCCACATCAGCAAGGGCCAACAGCGAAGCGCGCCTGATGACGGCGACAGCGGCGCGCTTAAGCGCCGATCCCCACAGCAGAAAGAATGTGTTGAATGATATTGTTGCCTCGGGAGCCCTGTTATCCTCTTCGTCATGCACGTGCCCGACGTCGAAAACAACTCCCGCGTGCCTCTCTCTGGCGACGACCTGATCAACAGGTACCGGGAGGACTGCGAGGGAGGCGGCGAACTCTAGCCGACGAGGATGGGGCATGCGTGTAGAGCTGTGTGGGAAGGGCCATTGCAGGTTCGCGTGATGAAGTGGGGTAACGATTAGGCGAGGAGCGAAGGGGCGACAGGCGGAGACCTAGGCACAAGGAGAGGACGACAGTTATAGGTGGCCGGTGCCGGCGTGCATGGGGCGAGGGCGAAGAGGAGGAGCGGGGGTGGGGGCGAGGACGGAAACAGAGGGAAGGAGTACAAAGCGGTTGAGACGTTTTGGTTCGGATGGCCTCGTTATGGGGGAGTTATTTTTGGGCCACGAAACAGTATGATAAGATGCGATTAGTGGTTAATGACGCTCAACTTCGTTGGTGGTCAACATTAGAATATTTTAAACCTTGGAAATTATGATTAGACGGTTCAGATGATGAGTTAAACCCGTCTTTTCATGCTTTTATAGAAATAGTAGATTTTTTTAGGGAACAATAGAGCCTTTTGAGAGACTCAACATAACGTTGGCAACAATTCTTACAAGGACCCCCCGTAACTCGGACCGGGCCAGGCCTAACAAAGCCTAATGCATAAAACCTAAGCCAGCCCGTCAGACCTAGTTTTCAGATCCAAGCCCGACCCGTCGGTCAAAAAGCTCGCTAGGCCTCGGACCGGGCCTCTTTCTTACATTATAAATATGACAAGCCTGAGCCCAGCCCGGTCATTGGACTCAAAATCTAAGTCTGGCCCGTAGGTAAGGTCGAGCGAGCCAGGTTGAGCTTTTTCAGTCCGGGTTTTCCGTGGCCAAGTATACTTTCAACGGAATGTTCCACAGATTCTTCTAAGAAAAAGGAATGTGAAATGTTCCACAGGATCTAAAATATACGAGTATTTACATCTAAGAAAAATATAATTACAATTAATAAAGCCAAGGGAGAAAATGGATGGAGCCATGCTAAACCATCGGATCGCCGGGTCCAGGGTGCATCATTCCATCTCGGTTCAATGGAGTGGGGGCCTGATTCGGACCTCATCCCTCACACCTTGATCAGCGCGCCACCGTCGGACCATCATCCGCAAAGCAATCCGACAGGTAGCACGATGACGGGACGAGCCACGTCTTGACGACACGGTTCCTCGCGCCCTTGACGAACTCCCACGCCGCGCCGGTCATCTCCCGCTTGCCCAGGTCGTACTCAACGACCTTCCACGGCGACCATATGTAGACCACCGCCTGATTCTCCGGGTGCATCGCCAGGAACCTCACCTCGCCACCGCCGTCGCCGTCCACGACGTCGCTGACTCTCACGGCGTGCTTCAGGAGCCACCGCTGGCGCGCGCGGCCGTCCTCGAGCGACCAGACTTTGAGCAGCCCGCCGTCGCTGCAGAAGTAGTGCAGCCTGCCGCCGGAGTGCGCGGCGCGGCCGTCGCCGTCCGCCGGCTCGGGAAGGTCGATGACCGTGCACGCGAGCCCGGCCCCGGCGGCGAGGTCCATGCGGACGACGCAGTCCGGGTCGGAGGCGAGGAAGTAAACGGCGCCGCCGTGGCAGTGCACCGAGCCGGAGAGGGAGTCCGCGGGGACGCCGCCGAACTCCACGTCGCGCGCGGCCCACGCCCGCGTCTCCGACGAGAACACCTCCACCGCCGCGCCGTGGTCGCGCCACCCGGTGAAGTTGATCACGTGGTAGTGCTGCCCGCCGAGCGGGTCGAACGCCAGCACCGAGAGCCGCGCCTCCTTGGCCGGCCTCGGGAGGGCCACCCAACTCCTGGTCACAGGGCTCACGACGTAGAACTCCGGCGCGCCGGGGCCGCGGCAGAGGAGCAGGCCGTTGCACCCGTCGCAGAAGACGGCGGTGTCGTGCAGCGGGAAGAAGCCGAGGTCCCGAGCCTCGAGCCGGCGGCCCTCGCCGGCGCTTGCGTAGACGGGCCTGCCGCCGCCGCCGCCAAGCACGTCTCCGTCGTCGTCGGGGAAGCAGATCATGGACATGTGCAGGCGGAGCCGGCGACGGAGGTAGCCGTCGGCGATGGCGGCGCACCAATTCTTGGAGACGCACCTGGAGCGCGCGACGGAGTCGAGGGGCAGTCGCAGGATGATCTCGGCGAGCACGTCGTCGCCCAGGTCGATCTCCTCCTGAACAAAGCCCGTGGCACTCGCGTCGCTGTCCACGGAACAACTCTTGAGGATCACCATTCTTCTTGACACGTACGTACGCTCTTTACTGACCGAGTCGAGGGAATCGGAGGACGAAGTAGTAGTAGTACGAATTTCTGTTTCAGATAAGATGACGATGGATGCAGATGGGAATGGAATGCTAAGATTAGAAGAAGGGGTGAGCTATAAATAGGAGAGCTCTGCCCCTAATTGTATACACGTATCCCCCACTATTCTCTCACTGTATATACCGTTGGATGATTGGATCAGAGGATGCTCGGGTACCACCAGGTCGGCAGCCACGGATAGAGGGATTGGAGTACGCGTGTGTGCCGACGTGTACGTGGTTGCTCAGTCGACAGCAAACGAGAACCTGCGATGATCGTCGTGGACTCAGCTTGGTCGTGACACGTAGTATACCCGTCTCAAACTGGACTTGGGAGCTCGAGTGATTCGTTCGGGTTTGTCTCGTCGCCACGAGCTGACACCGCATCACCGCGGAAAGAAAAGGTGGCGCCCGCAATCCGAGCAGCGTTTTCCGGTTCGCGGCGGTGGCGCACCGGTGCAGACTGAGCTGTGGTCGTGGCCGGTGGAAAAATAACCGAGACCGCCGCGCTGTGCTGCACTTCACATGCCTCTGTGCGCTGGTGCGCCGGCTCCGAGCGTAGGATCGCTCCTCCTCTTCAACACGCAAATTACGCAATTCAGGATGCTCATCTCCGTTTGGCCATTCCTGGACCCGTGTACAAGGCACACGTAGTTCTCGGGTGTACAAGGGAGTATTAAAACTGAGTCAGGGAAGGTAGAGCATAAGCCGGACGCCTTAAACCCTTCTCAAACGCTTCGGGTGGATTGTCCAGTCACTTTTCAATCACGAAAATGCGATCCGGACGGGCTCCTCAAGCAGGCCTCAATCACCCGGGCTGACCGACACCCCTCATATCTAGCCTAAATTTAGGGCGAATATGGAGACGTCGGCCTACCCCATCACAAACTGAGTCGGGGAAGCTATAGCATAAGCCAGACGCCTTAAACCCTTCTCAACCGCTTCGGACGGATTGTCCGGTCACTTCTCGATCATGAAAATGCGATCCGGACGGGCTCCTCAAATAGGCCTCAATCACCCGGGCTGACCGGCACCCCTCATATCTAGCCTAAATTTAGGGCGAATATGGAGACGTCGGCCTACCCCACCACAAACTGAGTCGGGGAAGCTAGAGCATAAGCCGGACGCCTTAAACCCTTCTCAAACGCTTCGGGCGGATTGTCCGGTCACTTCTCGATCACGAAAATGCGATCCGAACGGGCTCCTCAAACAGGCCTCAATTACCCGGGCTGACCGGCACCCCTCATATCTAGCCTAAATTTAGGGCGAATATGAAGACGTCGGCCTACCCCACCACAAATTACACCAAATCCATCAAACCCTTCCTCCTCCCGCCTCCCTCTTCCCCTTTCCGCGTCCGAGCCCTCGCCGTCCGACGCCCTTGCTCCATATCCTTATCGTCGGTCTCGATCCGCCGCCCAAGATATCGTCCGGCCCCTCCCCTACCGCCGTCGGCAGAGGCTGCATCCGCCTCGCCCGTCAGCGTCCCATCCTCGGATTCTCTGTGCAAGCCGGGGAGCATCGTCTGAAGGAACCGGCGCCGCCAGCAGCGTGAGAGGGAAGCGGTTGTGGCGTCGCAGGGAGCGGAAGGGGACATGGAGGAGCAGTTGTTTCCCCACCCGCGCCCTGAACCCTGCACCCCATCCATCCGTCCGCTGACAAGGATTGCATCGTCGGAACAGGTTGGGATAGAGGAGGATTCGACGGCCGGTTGTGGCATTCCGGAGAGCTTTCTGCCCAAGCAGACATCGGTGGTGGACGTATGTCACTCACCGCAGCTCGTTCGGACGCGGATAAGCACGGGCATCGGCGATGCCCAGGCTGCCCACGACCTGTTGACGGAATGACACAACAAGACTCCGTATGTTCAAGTGCTCCTGTCCGCTCAACTTTTGTAACCTTACCTAGACCCAATACCTTGCTTTTTCCTTTGTCAGCGTAGGTGATATGCTTCAGATGAGATGGGGCAAGTGGCATATTCATCAGTAGACTCTTGTCACCAGTCATGTGGTTGGTGCATCCACTATCGAGGACCCACTCAGTAGTTTTTGGAGTTTCATCCTGCAGATGAATTAGTACAACTTACGAACTCATATGCTTCAGAGTGAAGAATATGACATCAAATTCATCAGGCAGAATTTCATCACACAACATAGTAAGTAAAGCAGTGTGAGGACATGAGAAATGAGGAATTCATTTCTGCATGATTAGCTTGCGTCCTTTCAAGCATTTCCTCAGGTCTCCAGCAAATTCATCAGACGTTCAAGTTCGTCTGGAGACCTGACCTTGCATAAGAAGTTAGTTCAATTTCTTCACCACCCACATCTGGAGGGGTGGCAAAGAGTTCATCATTCTGCGAGCTCCATATGAGAAGGGAGGCATTGAAGCTAGTGCACTTCGTTTCACAGGACTAGGGTTAGAGTACTCATATGAATAAGCAGAGAAATTCTTCGAGGACTTATGAACATAATGATTTGAAGAATAATGCACATATTCAGAACTCTTAGATTTTTTCTGCGAAATAGATGCATTAGCACGAGAATGATACTTTTGACCATTTGAGAAATTTGGTCCAAGTGAAGACTTTGGTCTATATGAGGAATTTGATCTGGGGTTCCTTTTCTTCATGGGTGGTGTCGTGAGGACATTCACTTGAAGATTTTCCAAGCAGCTCTTAGGAACCCAGATTTTCCTCATAGGTGAACCGTTCCTGCAGTTAGTTCCAACAAATCTGGCAAATACTTCACCTTTCTGATTTTTGAAGAATTTGTAGTTGGAGTCAAGTGACTCATCAGAGGAATATGAAGTTTCACAAGTAAAGCCAGATAAAGTGGATGGATCCACAGGAGGTCCTTTTGCAGCAACCCATGAGGTTTTGGGGTACTGCTCAGGTGTCAAGTAGGATCCACCAGCATTGAGTTTCCTCTCAAATGCAACACCCTCTTTCCTAGGGTTCCTGTTCAGCATCTGCTTTTTGAGCACATCGCAAAGGGTTTGATGCCCTTTGAACTTTTGTACATGCCTGTCACATACAATTCCTTCAACCCTGCATTTTCGTCAGTGATACTTGTGGTATCCTCAGATGAGGAATTTGTGACCACGGGGATAGTTGAAGAATTTGCAGCAATAGAAGCATTTGAACATTCAGGTGAAGTGTGACGCCCTGGATTAAGTGCTACAGTAAACTCTGTAATCAAGCTACAGTAATCTGAGGATTATGCTAATCCATGTGTGATCACTGTTGGAATCAGACTCGTTCGAATCCCAATGCAATTCAAAATTATTTGAAATGTGAAATTAAAAGTTTTGCAAACCTCAAATTAAAAATCATGCTTAGGTTGCAATTATTCCCTAAGCTATTCAAAAATTGGAACCAACATTTTGTCAATTGGTTGGATGCCTCAAATCTAATTTAATCGAGGTCAAAACAATTAATTAATGTCTTTTATAATTAATAAAATGTTAAACTATTTTATTAGGGTGCCATAATTAATGTGGCAGTAGTATATTTAGTTATACTAATTTTAGCAACTGTTTTTGTGTTTTTAAAGTAAGAAAGAAATTAAATAAATAAATGAAAAAGAAAAGAAAAGAAAAACTAAAATAAAATAAAAAGAAAAGGAAACAACCCCCCCGGCCCAACTGGGCCACCGGCCCAGCAGGCCGGCCCACCCCAGTGTTGGAAATATGCCCTAGAGGCAATAATAAATTAGTTATTATTATATTTCCTTGTTCATGATAATCGTTTATTATCCATGCTATAATTGTATTGATTGGAAACTCAAATACATGTGTGGGTACATAGACAACACTGTGTCCCTAGTAAGCCTCTAGTTGACTAGCTTGTTGATCAAAGATGGTTAAGGTTTCCTAGCCATGGACATGAGATGTCATTTGATAACGGGATCACATCATTAGGAGAATGATGTGATGGACAAGACCCAAACTGTAAACGTAGCATTTGATCGTGTCAGTTTATTGCTATTGTTTTCTGCATGTCAAGTATCTGTTCCTTTGACCATGAGATCATGCAACTCACTGACACCGGAGGAATGCCTTGTGTGTATCAAACGTCGCAACGTTACTGGGTGACTATAAAGGTGCTCTACAGGTATCTCCGAGGGTGTCTGTTGGGTTGGCATGGATCAAGACTGGGATTTGTTACTCCGTATGACGGAGAGGTATCTCAGGGCCCACTCGGTAATACAACATCACAATGAGCCTTGCAAGCAATGTGACTAAAGTGTTAGCCACGAGATCTTGTATTACGGAACGAGTAAAGAGACTTGCCGGTAACGAGATTGAACTAGGTATAGTGATACCGACGATCGAATCTCGGGCAAGTAACATACCGAAGAACAAAGGGAACAGCATACGGGATTAACTGAATCCTTGACATAGAGGTTCGACCGATAAAGATCTTCGTAGAATATGTAGGAGCCAATATGGGCATCCAGGTCCCGCTATTGGTTATTGGCCGTAGAGGTGTCTCGGTCATGTCTACATAGTTCTCGAACCCGCAGGGTCTACACACTTAACGTTTGGTGACGATTAGTATAATTGAGTTATTATGTTGGTGACCGAAAGTTGTTCGGAGTCCCGGATAAGATCCCGGACATGACGAGGATCTCCGGAATAGTCCGGAGGTAAAGATTGATATATGTGATAATAGTGTTTTGATCTCTGGAAGGGTTCCGGAGTTCACCGGAAGGGGTTCCGGATGTTTACCGAAGTGTTCGGGTGCAGCAACACTTTATATGAGCCAAAGGGATAAAGCCCACAAGGTATTGGAAAGTGCAAAAGTAGTTTTGCTGCCGCGTAAGCGGTACTACCGCTTGGTGAAGCGGTACTACCGCCGGAGCGGTACTACCGCTTGTGTGAAGCGGTACTACCGCCCAAGCGGTACTACCGCTTGTGTGAAGCGGTACTACCGCTTGTGCGCGGCTGTGCACGGTTCGGCAGGGATCCGAGTTGGACTCTTTCCCTGCGGGCCAAACCGACCTTGTGCGGGCAAAACCGACCCGGAGGAGGCTTTTACTCCAAGTTTAGACCCCAAGGCTCAACATATAAATAGAGGGGCAGGGCTAGCACACGGGACACATCAGTATTTCCCAAGCCGTGTGCCGGCAACCCTAGCCCTCTAGTTCCTCCGTCATAATCTCCGTAGTGCTTGGCGAAGCCCTGCAGAGATTGTTCCTCACCACCATCACCACGCCGTCGTGCTGCTGGAACTCAACCACTACTTCACCATCGCTCGCTGGATCGAGGAGGTGAAGGCGTCATCAAGCCGTACGTGTGTTGAACGCGGAGGTGCCGTCCGTTCGGCACTAGATCGGAAGGATCGTGATTGGATCGCGGGACGCTCGGCGATTTGGATCGCGGAGACGTTCGACTACATCAACCGCGTTTCTTAAACGCTTCCGCTTAGCGATCTACAAGGGTATGTAGATCCACTCTCCCTCTCGTAGATGCTCATCACCATGGATAGATCTTATGTGTGCGTAGGAAAATTTTTGTTTCCCATGCAACGTTCCTCAACAGTGGCATCATGAGCTAGGTCTATGCGTAGATGAGATCTCGAGTAGAACACAAACGAGTTGTGGGCGTGGGTGTATACATATTGCTTGCCGTTACTAGTTGATATTTGATTCGGCGGTACTGTGAGATGAAGCGGCCCGGACCGACATTACGCGTACACTTACGCGAGACAGGTTCCTTCAACTGACATGTAACTTCGTTGCATAAAGATGGCTAGCGGGTGTCTGTCTCTCTCACTTTAGTTGAATCGATTTCAATGAAGAGGGTTCTTTTAGAAGATCAAAAAGCAATCACTACACCACGTTGTGGTTTTGCGTAGGTAAGAACGGTTCTTGCAAACCCGTAGCAGCCACGTAAAATTTGCAACAACAATTAGAGGACGTCTAACTTGTTTTTGCAGGGTATGTTGTGATGTGATATGGCCAATTACATGATGAGATATATGTGATGTATGAGATGATCATGTATTGTATAGAATATCACGACTTGCATGTCGATGAGTACGGCAACTGGCAGGAGCCATAGAGTTGTCTTTAATTATTGTATGACCTGCGTGTCAATCATTAAGCGCTATGTAATGCTTTACTTTATCGCTAAACGTTAGCTATAGTCGTGGAAGCAACAGTCGGCGCGACAACCTTATGGCGACACGTTGATGGAGATCAAGATGATGGAGATCATGGTGTCATGCCGGTGACGATGGAGATCATGCCGGTGCTTTGGAGATGGAGATCAAAAGCACGAGTTCATGGCCATATCATGTCACTTATGATTTGCATGTGATGTTAATCCTTTTATGCATCTTATTTTGCTTAGGACGACGGTAGCATTATAAGGTGATCCCTCACTTAAATTTCAAGATAAATTGTGTTCTCCCCAAGTGTGCACCGTTGCGAAAGTTCGTCGTTTCGAGACACGCCGTGATGATCGGGTGTGATAGACTCTACGTTCGCATACAACGGGTGCAAGCCATGTTGCACGTGCGGAAACACTCGGGTTAAACTTGACGAGCCTAGCATGTACAGACATGGCCTCGGAACACAAGAGACCGAAAGGTCGAACATGAGTCATATAGTAGATATGATCAACATGAAGATGTTCACCATTGAAACCACCTCAACTCACGTGATGATCGGACTTGAGTTGGTGGATTTGGATCATGTTACACTCGAATGATCGGAGGGATGTCAATTTGAGTGGGAGTTTTTAAGTAATATGATTAACTAAACTCATTATCTAGAAACAATAGTCTAAGTTGTCTTTGCTATATTTATGTTGTAGATCATGGCTCGCGCAGTAGCACCCCTGAATTTTAATGCGTTCCTAGAGAAAGCTAAGTTGAAAGATGATGGAAGTAACTTTGTGGACTGGGCCCGTAATCTAAGGATTATCCTTACGGCTTCCCAGAAGGCTTATGTCCTTGATGCACCGCTTGGTGATCCACCCGCTCCAGTTGAGTCTCTAGACGTTGTGAACGCCTGGCAGGCTCGTTCTGATGATTACTCAATAGTTCAATGTGCAATGTTGTATGGCTTAGAACCGGGACTTCAAAGACGTTTTGAACGTCATGGAGCATATGAGATGTTCCAGGAGTTGAAGTTTATCTTTCAGAAGAATGCCCGGATCGAGAGATATGAGATCTCCGATAAGTTCTATGCTTGCAAGATGGAGGAGAACGGGTCTATCAGTGATCACGTGCTCAGAATGTCTGGGTACTCCACCCGTCTGGCTGAGTTAGGGATGCCCCTTCCGCCAGAGGCTATCACTGACAGAGTTCTTCAATCATTGCCGCCTAGCTACAAGAGCTTCGTGTTGAACTATAACATGCACGGGATGAACAAGTCAGTCGCCGAGCTGTTTGCGATGCTGAAAGTCGCTGAGTCTGAAATTCAGAAGGAGCATCAAGTGTTGATGGTCAATAAAACCACTAGTTTCAAGAAAAATGGCAAGGGTAAGAAGGGTAACTCCAAGCAGAGTGGCAAAGCAGTTGCTCCTCTCGTGAAGAAACCCAAGGCTAGACCCAAACCAGAAACTGTGTGTTTTCATTGCAAGGGAACTGGACACTGGAAGCGGAACTGCCCCAAGTATTTGGCTGACAAGAAGGCGGCCAACAACAAACAAGGTATATATGATATACATGTTATTGATGTGTACCTTACCAACTCTCGTTGTAGTGCCTGGGTATTTGATACCGGTGCGGTTGCTCATATTTGCAACTCAAAACAGGAACTGCGGAATAGACGGAGGCTGGCAAAGGACAAAGTGACGATGCGCGTGGGAAATGGTTCCAAGGTTGATGTGATCGCCGTCGGCACGCTCGCTCTTCGATTACCGTCGGGATTAGTGATGAACCTAAATAAGTGTTATTTGGTGCCTGCGTTAAAGCATGAACATTATATCTTGATCTTGTTTATTGCGAGACGGTTACTCATTTAAATCAGAGAATAATGGTTGTTCTATTTATATGAGTAATATCTTTTATGGTCATGCACCTGATGTGAGGGGTTTATTCTTATTGAATCTCGATAGTAATGATACACATGTTCATAACATTGATGCCAAAAGATGTAGAATTGATAATGATAATACCACTTTCTTGTGGCACTGCCGTTTAGGTCATATTGGCGTAAAACGCATGAGGAAGCTCCATGCTGATGGACTTTTGGAGTCACTTGATTTTGAATCACTTGACACATGTGAGCCATGCCTCATGGGCAAGATGACTAAAACGCCGTTCTCTGGAACAATGGAACGGGCAAGTGACTTATTGGAAATCATACATACTGATGTGTGCGGTCCGATGAGTATTGAGGCGCGCGGTGGTTATCGTTACTTTCTTACCTTCACTGATGACTTAAGTAGATATGGGTATATTTACTTAATGAAACATAAGTCTGAAACATTTGAAAAGTTCAAACAATTTCAGAGTGAAGTTGAGAATCATCGTAACAAGAAGATTAAATTCCTACGATCTGATCGAGGAGGAGAATATCTGAGTTATGAGTTTGGCAGTCACTTAAGACAGTGTGGAATTGTTTCACAATTGACACCGCCTGGAACACCACAGCGTAATGGTGTGTCCGAACGTCGTAATCGAACCTTATTGGATATGGTGCGATCTATGATGTCTCTTGCCGATTTGCCACTATCGTTTTGGGGTTATGCATTAGAGACAGCTGCATTCACTTTAAATAGGGCACCATCGAAATCCGTTGAGACAACGCCATATGAACTTTGGTTTGACAAGAAGCCAAAGCTGTCGTTTCTTAAAGTTTGGGGATGTGATGCTTATGTCAAAAAGCTTCAGCCTGAAAAGCTGGAACCCAAAGCGGAGAAATGCGTCTTCAAAGGATACCCAAAAGAGACAGTTGGGTATACCTTCTACCTCAGATCCGAAGGCAAAGTGTTTGTCGCTAAAAACGGAACATTTCTTGAGAAAGAGTTTCTCTCGAAAGAATTGAGTGGGAGGAAGATAGAACTTGATGAGGTTGTTGAACCTTTACTTCAACCTGAGAGTAGCGCAGCGCAGAAAGTTGTTTCTGTGGAGCCTACATTAGCTGAAGAGGAAGTTAATGATGATGATCATGAAGCTTTGGATCAAGTTGCTATCGAACCTCGTAGGTCGACAAGGACGCGTACTGCTCCCGAGTGGTACGGCAACCCTGTCTTAGAGGTCATGTTGTTAGACAACGATGAACCTACGAGCTATGGAGAAGCGATGATGGGCCCGGATTCCGAGAAGTGGTTAGAGGCCATGAAATCCGAGATGGGATCCATGTATGAAAACAAAGTCTGGACTTTGGAAGTATTACCTGAAGGGCGTAAGTCCATTCAGAACAAATGGATCTTTAAGAGGAAGACGGACGCGGACGGTAATGTCACCGTCTATAAAGCTCGACTTGTGGCAAAGGGTTTTTCACAAGTTCAAGGAGTTGACTACGATGAGACCTTCTCACCCGTAGCGATGCTTAAGTCCGTCAGAATCATGTTAGCAATAGCTGCCTTTTTCGATTATGAAATTTGGCAGATGGATGTCAAAACAGCGTTCCTTAACGGTTACCTTAAGGAAGAGTTGTATATGATGCAACCATAAGGTTTTGTCGATCCAGAGAATGCTGACAAAGTTTGCAAACTCCAGCGATCCATTTATGGACTGGTGCAAGCATCTCGGAGTTGGAATCTTCGTTTTGATAAAGTGATCAAAGCGTTCGAGTTTATACAAGTTTACGGAGAAGCTTGTATTTACAAGAAAGTGAGTGGGAGCTCTATAGCGTTTCTAATATTATATGTGGATGACATATTGCTGATTGGAAACAATATAGAAATGCTGGAAAGCGTGAAGGAATATTTGAACAAGAGTTTTTCAATGAAGGACCTAGGAGAAGCTGCTTTCATATTAGGCATCAAGATCTATAGAGATAGATCGAGACGCTTAATAGGACTTTCACAAAGCACATACCTTGATAAGATTTTGAAGAAGTTCAAAATGGATCAGTCCAAGAAGGGGTTCTTGCCTGTTTTGCAAGGTGTGAAGTTGAGTAAGACTCAATGCCCAGTGACTGCAGAAGATAGAGAAAAGATGAGTGTCATCCCCTATGCTTCGGCCATAGGCTCTATCATGTATGCAATGCTGTGCACAAGACCCGATGTCAGCCTTGCCATAAGTATGGTCGGAAGGTTTCAAAGTGATCCAGGAATGGAACACTGGACGGCGGTCAAGAATATCCTGAAGTACCTGAAAAGGACTAAGGACATGTTTCTCGTTTATGGAGGTGATCAAGAGCTCGTCGTAAAGGGTTACGTCGATGCAAGCTTTGACACTGATCCGGATGACTCTAAGTCGCAAACCGGATACGTATTTATTCTTAATGGGGGTGCGGTTAGCTGGTGCAGTTCCAAGCAAAGCGTGGTAGCTGATTCTACATGCGAAGCGGAGTACATCGCTGCCTCGGAGGCGGCGAAGGAAGGTGTCTGGATGAAGGAGTTCATGACAGATCTTGGAGTAGTGCCTAGTGCGCTTAACCCAATGACTCTGTTTTGTGATAATACTGGTGCCATTGCTCTAGCCAAGGAACCAAGATTTCACAAGAGGACCAGACACATAAAGCGACGTTTCAATTCCATCCGCGATTACATCAAGGAGGACGACATAAATATTTGCAAAGTACACACGGATCTAAATGTTGCAGATCCGATGACTAAACCTCTTCCAAGGGCTAAACATGAACAACACCAGAACTGCATGGGTGTTCGATTCATTACAATGTAAATCACATAGTGATGTGAACTAGATTATTGACTCTAGTGCAAGTGGGAGACTGTTGGAAATATGCCCTAGAGGCAATAATAAATTAGTTATTATTATATTTCCTTGTTCATGATAATCGTTTATTATCCATGCTATAATTGTATTGATTGGAAACTCAAATACATGTGTGGGTACATAGACAACACTGTGTCCCTAGTAAGCCTCTAGTTGACTAGCTTGTTGATCAAAGATGGTTAAGGTTTCCTAGCCATGGACATGAGATGTCATTTGATAACGGGATCACATCATTAGGAGAATGATGTGATGGACAAGACCCAAACTGTAAACGTAGCATTTGATCATGTCAGTTTATTGCTATTGTTTTCTGCATGTCAAGTATCTGTTCCTTTGACCATGAGATCATGCAACTCACTGACACCGGAGGAATGCCTTGTGTGTATCAAACGTCGCAACGTTACTGGGTGACTATAAAGGTGCTCTACAGGTATCTCCGAGGGTGTCTGTTGGGTTGGCATGGATCAAGACTGGGATTTGTTACTCCGTATGACGGAGAGGTATCTCAGGGCCCACTCGGTAATACAACATCACAATGAGCCTTGCAAGCAATGTGACTAAAGTGTTAGCCACGAGATCTTGTATTACGGAACGAGTAAAGAGACTTGCCGGTAACGAGATTGAACTAGGTATAGTGATACCGACGATCGAATCTCGGGCAAGTAACATACCGAAGAACAAAGGGAACAGCATACGGGATTAACTGAATCCTTGACATAGAGGTTCGACCGATAAAGATCTTCGTAGAATATGTAGGAGCCAATATGGGCATCCAGGTCCCGCTATTGGTTATTGGCCGTAGAGGTGTCTCGGTCATGTCTACATAGTTCTCGAACCCGCAGGGTCTACACACTTAACGTTTGGTGACGATTAGTATAATTGAGTTATTATGTTGGTGACCGAAAGTTGTTCGGAGTCCCGGATAAGATCCCGGACATGACGAGGATCTCCGGAATAGTCCGGAGGTAAAGATTGATATATGTGATAATAGTGTTTTGATCTCTGGAAGGGTTCCGGAGTTCACCGGAAGGGGTTCCGGATGTTTACCGAAGTGTTCGGGTGCAGCAACACTTTATATGAGCCAAAGGGATAAAGCCCACAAGGTATTGGAAAGTGCAAAAGTAGTTTTGCTGCCGCGTAAGCGGTACTACCGCTTGGTGAAGCGGTACTACCGCCGGAGCGGTACTACCGCTTGTGTGGAGCGGTACTACCGCCCAAGCGGTACTACCGCTTGTGTGAAGCGGTACTACCGCTTGTGCGCGGCTGTGCACGGTTCGGCAGGGATCCGAGTTGGACTCTTTCCCTGCGGGCCAAACCGACCTTGTGCGGGCAAAACCGACCCGGAGGAGGCTTTTACTCCAAGTTTAGACCCCAAGGCTCAACATATAAATAGAGGGGCAGGGCTAGCACACGGGACACATCAGTATTTCCCAAGCCGTGTGCCGGCAACCCTAGCCCTCTAGTTCCTCCGTCATAATCTCCGTAGTGCTTGGCGAAGCCCTGCAGAGATTGTTCCTCACCACCATCACCACGCCGTCGTGCTGCTGAAACTCAACCACTACTTCACCATCGCTCGCTGGATCGAGGAGGTGAAGGCGTCATCAAGCCGTACGTGTGTTGAACGCGGAGGTGCCGTCCGTTCGGCACTAGATCGGAAGGATCGTGATTGGATCGCGGGACGCTCGGCGATTTGGATCGCGGAGACGTTCGACTACATCAACCGCGTTTCTTAAACGCTTCCGCTTAGCGATCTACAAGGGTATGTAGATCCACTCTCCCTCTCGTAGATGCTCATCACCATGGATAGATCTTATGTGTGCGTAGGAAAATTTTTGTTTCCCATGCAACGTTCCCCAACACCCAGCCCCCTGGGGTCATAACCCCCACCCCCACCCGGTGCCCGAAACCCTAGCCGCTCCCCCCTCGCTCCCCAATGTCCCCATCGGAGCCCGTCGCCGCCCTGCTTCCTCCTCCCCTTCGCCGGACCACGCCGGCCCTGCCTCACCCCCCTCTCCGAGCCGTCGTCGCCTCGGCGTCCCCCTCCGTCGCCACACCTCCCCGCCGGTCTTCCTCACGCCCTCCCCACGCCCATTGCCCCCCTGCACATCGCCGGTGAGCCCCCGGGGCTCCTCCCTTCCCTCTCCCCTCCTCTCCTGCTCCGGCCCCCCACGCCACCCCCCCACGTCGCTGTTGCGCCGCTGCGGCCCCGCTACGCCGCTCGTTGCCGCCGCGCCTCCGGCCACGCGCGCCCCCGCAGCCTCCGCGTCCGCGCTCACCGTCGCCCGCACGCGCACGGCCTCGCTCTCGTCGCTGCGGCCCCGCGCCCGTGCCCCCCCCGTACTCCGCGCCGTCGCCCCACCGCGCTCCGGCTCCACCCCGCTCGCTGCCGGCCCACGCGCTCGCCGCGTCGCGTGCGTGCCCCCGTCGCGCCGCCGCCGCTGGCCAGCACTGTCGGCCCCACGGCCGCCGGCGAGGCCCCTCCCCCGACGAGCCCGTGCCTCTGGCCACCCCTGTCCGATCTGGATTAGTGGGGGATTAGCCCCCCCACTAATCTCCTCTCCCACCGAATGACATGGGGGGCCCACCGCCCCTTAAAACGTGTTTAATTAATAATAATAATAATAAATAAATATAAATAATAATAATAACAATTAATTAATTAGAGTAATTAATTACTTAATAGGGTAATTAATTAACTTAATTAACCTAAACCTAATTAGACTAATTAATTCTGTTAGTTAATTAGCAGTCAGTGACAGACGGGTCCCACCCGTCAGTTTGACCCAGTCAACAGTACAGTTGACTGCTGACGTCATGCTGACGTCATAATTGTATTTTTGAATTAAATTAATTTATTAATTCCAGAAAATTGATTAAATCTTTAATAATTAATATAAAATAAACCGTAACTCGGATGAGAATACTTTATACATGAAAGTTGCTCAGAACGACGAGACGAATCCGAATACGCTGTCCGTTCATCTGTCACATGCTCCTAGCATGATGAACATGAACATTTTGCGTTAGGATCATCTGTCCGGTAGTAGCCCGAGACCCGGAAAATATCGTCAGATATTCTTCCGACCCGTCTGCGACGTGTAATACTGCGTTAGTGCATGCCTAGCTCTGCATATTGCCATGTCATGCATCGTGTTGCATCTGTGCTTTATATTTATTGTTTCTTCCCCCCTCTTCTCTCCGGTAGACCCCGAGACTGACGGTGCTGCCGGGTACGACAACATCGCTAACGATCAGCCCTTTGCCGCAGAGCAGCAAGGCAAGTAACCCCCCTTGAGCATTCCGATATCGCCAATTTCTTTCCCTCTCAATCTTGCATTAGATTTTTGCTACTGTATTAGTTAGCTCCTATTCTGATGCATAGCCTACTTTTGATAAACTGCTACTATACCTGCAATCATATCAACTGTTTAGTATAGGTTGATCAGTGAATCCCCAGTGACCCCTTAGTCCCAATTGCCCCTGCTCCTTCTTCGACGACTCGACGACTCGAAGACTCGAAGACTCGGTCAACCAACCGACAAGCCAGCCCCCCCCCCCACATCACCGCACACCCCTTATTTGTACGACTCTGCAGAGATACTATCGAGTACCGAGGGTGACACCTCGTGAAGTACTCATGATGCTAGCTCTATAGTGTAGCTAGTCGGTCGTGGTTATCGAGGGTGATTCCTCCTTCACCACTCCCGACGATGACTCTGTCGTGCAACCCCTCAAGTGTGGGACCCTCGAGGGTGATTCCTCTAAGTCCACCTTGACGGTTTCATCGAGCGGGGCCCTTTGAGGGTGATTCCTCAGGTTCCGTCTTGATGTTTTATACACACAGTTACTATGACCTGGTTACAGAAACATGTTGGTGATGGGTCGGCACTGAGGGGTACCCACGGTTTGATGATGATGAGGCGTGGACGGGCAGGAGAGGCCCTTGCCACACATCCTCGAGACGGGGTGACGGGACCGCCCTTTATGGGTCGCGCTTGCCCCGTATTAATAAAATGCTAATGGGTTGGGTATTTGATTTGAGTTGGGTCGTTGGCCTTAATACGCACTAACCTTCACGTGGGGAAGTTATGGGTACTCAGCGTCGTGGTATCAGCCGAAGCTCTTCGGACGTCAGCAATGGAGCGGCGCGCGCCGGATTGGACTGGTTATGCCCGCGCTTGCATTAAGGGGGCTAGGTCTGTTTCCGGCCGCCTTCGCATCGTGCAGGAGTGCAAAGGGCGATTGGCCCATGAACCCTGCGCGCTTAGGATTTAGACCGGCGGGCTGGCCTCTTCGTTGAGCCTAGGTAGGGCTATGACGTGTTGATGTCCCGAGGCCGGGCATGACCCAGGAAAGTGTGTCCGGCCAGAGGTATCAAGCGTGTTGGGGAATATGTTGTGCACCCCTGCAGGGAAGAAATTATCTATTCGAATAGCCGTGTCCACGGTAACAGGACGACTTGGAGTTGTACCTTGACCTTATACAACTATAATTGTGATTTAATTTGAAATGAATGTGGTTCCGAGGTTGCTTCCTCGCAGGGAGTCGAGGAAGAATCTCTGGGCGAGGTTACTTAATAAAATTGCTACAATAATATGACTATATATGAGATACCAGTCTACTCTCTTCTACTGCTGCAAGATGCTGAAGATGCTAGTCTTCGATAGGACTAGGCCTTCCCCCTATTCTTGCTTTCTGTAGTCAGTCCAGATATAACCCCATTCCTTGATACTGATGCATACTTAGCATAGTTCTGATGTCAGTCTTGCGAGTACTTTGGATGAGTACTCACCGCTGCTTTGCTTTCTCTTTCCCCTCGATACGATTACCGAGTTCAGACGATGGAGCCCAGGAGATGGAGTACGCCGGAGACGACTACTACACCACCGCTGGAGCCTACTACTACGTGGAGAGTGCCGGCGCTCAGGAGTAGTTAGGAGGTTCCCAGGCAGGAGGCCTCGCCTCTTTCGATCTGCTGCTTATGTTTGTGCTAGCCTTCTTAAGGCAAAACTTGTTTAACTTATGTCTGTACTCAGATATTATTTGCTTCCACTGACTCGTGCTTGTCGAGCTTTGTATTCGAGCCCTCGAGGGCCCTGGCTTGTAATATGAAGCTGTATGACTTTAATTTGTGTCTAGAGTTGTGTTGTGATATTAATTAATGAGTCCCTAATCTTGGTCGTACGCATTGCGTGTATGATTAGCGTACGGTTGAAATTGGGGGCGTCACAAGTTGGTATCAGAGCCGACTGCCTGTAGGTAGCCCCCTTTCCAACTCCTTGGCCGAAGTTGAGTCTAGTACTTGATAAACTTTTACTAACATTGTTGTGTGGCTTACGGGCCCACATCTCAATCGGGTGGTATTAGGATCTTTTATTCCTCATCTATACTCTGGGTTCTGATCTCTCTTCTCTTCGGGTTAAAGATTTTATTAACTCTAACTCTAGGTTCTCGTAACTACTTCCCCCGGAGAGCCCCTCATTTCAGACGATGGCTCGATTCATCAGAAGACTTTGAAGATACTCTCCGATGTTCTCCCGAGAACTTGTGCTCATCGCTTTTGCGATTCCCTTGCACCGTCAACCCCTGTGGATGGCTACATGCAATTGTCGCTCATACTTTCATATCCAGTTGCTCTTGTTATTACAAGGTACATCGAATTATCTTACCGGAAATTCATTCTTCCTCGGTTGATCATGTGTTTCACAGAATTCTTTGAAACGCTATTCGGTCTTCTGTAATCCTCAGTAGCCTTTTGCTTTTGACCCTTCTCACCTGCTTGCATTATGGTTAATTCCATATGTCTAACAATATTAAGTAAATCCTTTGTGGTTTTCATTTGATTTTATTGATTCAACCTGTGCGTGAATGCACACAGTCATAAGTTGTTTATCATAAATTATCCGTTCGGCTCAGACGTCTTTCCAAACATGAGTTTGTTCTCGACAATTCAACTTTGATTGATTGTCCATCTAAGTCCATTCAACTTACTTGTATTTGATTGGAGCATCTGATTCTGATACACCAATTGGGAAGTCTTAATTCCTTTTGGTTATTTAAGCATCAAATTATTTGTATGTTCTATGATCTGATGCCTTGCATTCTTTCTCCCTCTGGTTGGGTACCGATACTCACATCAGGTCCTTTGTGGACCGCCAGACCCAGTGTTGGGTTATTATCAGATAGCATCCTTCACATTCAAAATTCTTGTGATGTTCTTCCCCTGATACATGATGCCATTGGTAAATTGCGTCTTCTCCCTCTGATAAGATGTATCCTATGCTTTTGTCAGCCATGCTCTGTGGTCAAGCATGTGTTAATTACTCTTGAAGTTTGTGGTATATGTTCCTAAGATGCCCCGATGGGTTGAACCTATGCCTTCCTTAATTCGTGTGAACTCAAGAGTTTTCACGAGTCCTACTCTTCTGGTGTTTTGCCGGATAATCTTTCAAAGCTACAACCTGATTTGGTACTTTACAACCGTGGTTCCGACCATGTTGTTCTACTTTGATTTCATTCTCAAACAGGTTAAAATGCTTGTTTTCCACAGATCAATACACTAGTCTAACCTCTGTTCTGATCTACCTCCGGGTATTATCCCTGGTATCTTGATATATATCATGGAGCTTTATAACTTCTTATGAGCTCCTAATCAACTATGATGTTTCTCTGATTCCATTTTCCTCGTGTTCTGAGTTGTTGGATAATCAAGGACACTGATATCTGAATCGAGTACGCATTGCGATTCAACAACTCTTAGTAATCTTCTTTGCTTATGAGTTTGTGCTCTATCATGTCTTTCCAAGCTGTTTGGCTACATCATCATCGTCATGCTAAGGCTTGACAATGCTATATATACCCTTCATCCCCGGAACACAATTCCAACAGTGCGCTAAGCTTACATCGAGCTTTCAACGTTAGGATGGTTGTCTTGAAAGGCAATTTTGATTCTGAGCTAGCACTCTAATCTGTGGTTCTGACAACCTTTCGCTTCACCATTTCTTTGCTTGATGTCGACGCTGATCGATTACATCTTCAGGAGACTTCTCGACAAATGTGTCGTGATCCTCATCAGCATTCTGGGCTCTTCCAGGATATCAATTAAATTCATGATGAGAGTAGCATCCTTGTCCTTGGTAATTGGTGTTGTCATTGGCGACATCCTTGCCATCACCTTTCATTTCTTTGTTCACGTGTTGTTTCTAACCGAAATACTGGCAAATGGAATGTGATGTGTAAATTCAATACTTATGGCATACCAACTCTATCACCTTGGAGTTAATGAACAATAAGTCCATTCTTAGTGTATTGGCTGTTGAGTCAGCACTCTAACATTGGTCGTGCTACTTAGCCTGTATTTCGGGTGCACCTTTCGATTAATGTTTAATTGTGGATGTTTCCTTCGGGCATACCTCAATGTATCATCTGGTTTTGTTCACTCAATCGTGGAGATCCTTCTTTGTGGGAATCTCGACGAATTGTTGCTGATCCCATCAGCCACATCCTCTTCTCCCTCGTGGTTCATGATGAACATTTAAGCTAGTGTTGGAAACCTTGAAAGCATTATCTTTGTGCCTAGTTCATAAAGAATATGTTTGATAAAAGAAGTGTTTTCCTATAAGTTCACGTGCATTCTTGCCACCATGCTTATGGGAAATTTTTGTCTCGCTTCCTTTGGAATCGTTCCAATTCATTCAGGCATGTGCGAAGTATAATATGGTTTGATAGATTTGTTACCTTCACTCCATATGTATTTCCTAGCACGCCAGGCCACTGATTGATTTGATTTGTCCTAGTCCAGACTTACACATGGAACTTTGATATCCTCTACGATGGTCCCCGATCAGAACTTGATTGGCCTCCATTCTAGGAACTTCCATGTGGGCACGAATGTCTTGACCTTGTGTTCAGATGTCTTGTAGTCTGGCTAATGATTCAAGTCTTGCTTCTATCGTTCATTCCGAGATTCTTGCAACATCATCTCGTAGGTCTGTGTTGCATCCTTTTCTCCTCAGGCCTTCTTTGTCTGAAGTATCTTGACACCAACCAGATCTGAATCTCGGACAGATATGATGGTTGGAACATTATCAAGAATTATAACTTTGGTCTTTATTACTCGGTAAGGTGATGTTGTAGCTAGCACACCTGGCCGGATGACCTATTGTTGTAATGCTTTGTTCAGCTAGGGTTGCCATTCTTCCATGGGGGAATTGTAAGACTTATTTTATAAGTTGTTCCTATTGGATCCTTTGTGTATCCAAACTCCATCCTTTACTCGAAACACCATATCATTGCTATCCCGAAGCATGGATGTGGTATATCGATCATCAAAAGGAATAATGTAAGCTCAATGCTAATTGTTTCTTGATCAATTATTCAAACCCATTGTATGGGCCTGTCATGGATTTTCCTCGCCCCTTTTACCTAAATGGTTATCTACTTGCTATTCTGTCATGTATATCATGCTCTGTTTTTCCTTGGGAAAGATATACTCCTAAAACTTGAGTATAACCACATTTTCCTTTCCATTGGTCTATTTAATGTGATGAACACATTTTCCTTTCCATTGTTCTGGTTGATCTAATAATCACATTTTCCTTTCCATTGGTCTGTTTGACCTTTCCTGAGATTATATGATCTAAGCAGTAATAATTCTCTGCTTAGGTAAACACCTTGATGAACAAGTCTGTCAGTAAGATCCTGTTACTATTGTTGATAACATTCCGGTAACCGCCGGTGGACGAGAACTTTGCCTATTGGTCCGCCTCATTTCTACGAGCAGGAAAATGGTTCTATTCGTCCCCCGCCCTTGGTACCGGCGTTGTTGCCAACATATCTGATCAGCTATCCTCTGACACGTCTTCTTTCATGACCGTGCAAGTTGTCACCGCTCTTCCTGCTCTTAACCACATGGTCGGCCCATAACCCTCAGTTCCACAGGATCGAAACCTGACTCTCCTGTACATCTTTGATTCCAAAGTATCCTTTGCACTTGGCTTCGTTTGTAATTCCCGAGCCACCGTCCAAGGGATGATCTATCCTTTTATCAGACGCGATATATATTCTCGTTGCTCTGAACCCCCCTTTTCACCTTCTGATCAGGCATCGAATGGTTGCCAACCCTTTTGAAACTTTTGTACCATAGCTTTTGCTCTAAATGAATTCCCTGCCTGAGTTCACCATCAGATGCCCAACTTTGTTTAGATTCGTTTTTCCAGGGTTGCCCCTCTTATCGCATACGTAGGGCGATGAAGATCCTGAAGGGAGGCTGACGACTTATTCAAGATGACCTGAAACGGAGGATTGAAGACATCAATGAAAGCGATCAATTTCTTCGAGGAGATTAACCAAGAACGAGAAGAGTCGTTAGAATTTCGTAACCAGAAATACTCCCTTCTACCTCTTAATTCTCGGGACGAGAATTTCTTTTAGTAGGGGAGAATTGTGACGCCCTGGATTAAGTGCTACAGTAAACTCTGTAATCAAGCTACAGTAATCTGAGGATTATGCTAATCCATGTGTGATCACTGTTGGAATCAGACTCGTTCAAATCCCAATGCAATTCAAAATTATTTGAAATGTGAAATTAAAAGTTTTGCAAACCTCAAATTAAAAATCATGCTTAGGTTGCAATTATTCCCCAAGCTATTCAAAAATTGGAACCAACATTTTGTCAATTGGTTGGATGCCTCAAATCTAATTTAATCGAGGTCAAAACAATTAATTAATGTCTTTTATAATTTATAAAATGTTAAACTATTTTATTAGGGTGCCATAATTAATGTGGCAGTAGTATATTTAGTTATACTAATTTTAGCAACTGTTTTTGTGTTTTTAAAGTAAGAAAGAAATTAAATAAATAAATGAAAAAGAAAAGAAAAGAAAAACTAAAATAAAATAAAAAAGAAAAGGAAACAAACCCCCCGGCCCAACTACGCCACCGGCCCAGCAGGCCGGCCCACCCCAGCCCCCTGGGGTCATAACCCCCCCCCCCCGGGTGCCCGAAACCCTAGCCGCTCCCCCCTCGCTCCCCAATCTCCCCATCGGAGCCCGTCGCCGCCCTGCTTCCTCCTCCCCTTCGCCGGACCACGCCGGCCCTGCCTCACCCCCCCTCTCCGAGCCGTCGTCGCCTCGGCGTCCCCCTCCGTCGCCACACCTCCCCGCCGGTCTTCCTCGCGCCCTCCCCACGCCCATTGCCCCCCTGCACATCGCCGGTGAGCCCCCGGGGCTCCTTCCTTCCCTCTTCCCCATGCCACCACGCCTCCCCCACGTCGCCGTTGCGCTGCCGCGGCCCCGCTACGCCGCTCGTTGCCGCCGCGCCTCCGGCCCCGCGCCGGCCCCGCGCCCCGCGCGCCCCGGCAGCCTCCGCGTCCGCGCTCACCGTTGCCCGCACGCGCACGGCCTCGCGCTCGTCGCTGCGGCCCCGCGCCCGTGCCCCCCCCGTACTCCGCGCCGTCGCTCCACTACGCTCCGGCTCTGCCCCGCTCGCTGCCAGCCCACGCGCTCGCCGCGTCGCGTGTGCCCCCGTCGCGCCGCCGCCGCTGGCCAGCACCGTCGGCCCCACGGCCGCCGGCGAGGCCCCTCCCCCGACGAGCCCGTGCCTCTGGCCGCCCCTGTCCGATCCGGATTAGTGGGGGATTAGCCCCCCCACTAATCTCCTCTCCCACCGAATGACATGGGGGGCCCACCGCCCCTTAAAACGTGTTTAATTAATAATAATAATAAATAAATATAAATAATAATATTAACAATTAATTAATTAGAGTAATTAATTACTTAATAGGTTAATTAATTAACTTAATTAACCTAAACCTAATTAGACTAATTAATTCTATTAGTTAATTAGCAGTCAGTAACAGACGGGTCCCACCCGTCAGTTTGACCCAGTCAACAGTACAGTTGACTGCTGACGTCATCATTGTATTTTCGAATTAAATTAATTTATTAATTCTAGAAAATTGATTAAATCTTTAATAATTAATATAAAATAAACCATAACTCGGATGAGAATACTTTATACATGAAAGTTGCTCAGAACGACGAGACGAATCCGAATACGCTGTCCGTTCATCTATCACATGCTCCTAGCATGATGAACATGGACATTTTGCGTTAGGATCATCTGTCCGGTAGTAGCCCGAGATCCGGAAAATATCGTCAGATATTCTTCCGACCCGTCTGCGACGTGTAATACTGCGTTAGTGCATGCCTAGCTCTGCATAGTGCCATGTCATGCATCGCGTTGCATATGTGCTTTATATTTATTGTTTCTTCCTCCCTCTTCTCTCCGGTAGACCCCGAGACTGACGGTGCTGCCGGGTACGACTACATCGCTGACGATCAGCCCTTTGCCGCAGAGCAGCAAGGCAAGCAACCCCCCCTTGAGCATTCCGATATCGCCCATTTCTTTCCCTCTCAATCTTCCATTAGATTTTTGCTACTGTATTAGTTAGCTCCTATTCTGATGCATAGCCTGCTTTTGATAAACTGCTACTATACCTGCAATCATATCAACAGTTTAGTATAGGTTGATCAGTGAATCCCCAGTGACCCCTTAGTCCCAATTGCCCCTGCTCCTTCTTCGACGACTCGACGACTCGAAGACTCGGTCAACCGACCGACAAGCCAACCCCCCCCCCCCACATCACCGCACACCCCTTATTTGTACGACTCTACAGAGATACTATCGAGTACCGAGGGTGACACCTCGTGAAGTACTCATGATGCTAGCTCTATAGTGTAGCTAGTCGGTCGTGGTTATCGAGGGTGATTCCTCCTTCACCACTCCCGACGATGACTCTGTCGTGCAACCCCTCAAGTGTGGGACCCTCGAGGGTGATTCCTCTAAGTCCACCTTGACGGTTTCATCGAGCGGGGCCCTTTGAGGGTGATTCCTCAGGTTCCGCCTTGATGTTTTATACACACAGTTACTATGACCTGGTTACAGAAACATGTTGGTGATGGGTCGGCCCTGAGGGGTACCCACGGTTTGATGATGATGAGGCGTGGACGGGCAGGAGAGGCCCTTGCCACACATCCTCGAGACGGGATGACGGGACCGCCCTTTATGGGTCGCGCTTGCCCCGCATTAATAAAATGCTAATGGGTTGGGTATTTGATTTGAGTTGGGTCGTTGGCCTTAATACGCACTAACCTTCACGTGGGGAAGTTATGGGTACTCAGCGTCGTGGTATCAGCCGAAGCTCTTCGGACGTCAGCAATGGAGCGGCGCGCGCCGGATTGGACTGGTTATGCCCGCGCTTGCATTAAGGGGGCTAGGTCTGCTTCCGGCCGCCTTCGCATCGTGCAGGAGTGCAAAGGGCGATTGGCCCATGAACCCTGCGTGCTTAGGATTTAGACCGGCGGGCTGGCCTCTTCGTTGAGCCTAGGTAGGGCTATGACGTGTTGATGTCCCGAGGCCGGGCATGACCCAGGAAAGTGTGTCCGGCCATAGGTATCAAGCGTGTTGGGGAATATGTTGTGCACCCCTGCAGGGAAGAAATTATCTATTCGAATAGCCGTGTCCACGGTAACAGGACGACTTGGAGTTGTACCTTGACCTTATACAACTATAATTGTGATTTAATTTGAAATGAATGTGGTTCCGAGGTTGCTTCCTCGCAGGGAGTCAAGGAAGAATCTCTGGGCGAGGTTACTTAATAAAATTGCTACAATAATATGACTATATATGAGATACCAGTCTACTCTCTTCTACTGCTGCAAGATGCTGAAGATGCTAGTCTTCGATAGGACTAGGCCTTCCCCCTATTCTTGCTTTCTGCAGTCAGTCCAGATATAACCCCATTCCTTGATACTGATGCATACTTAGCATAGTTCTGATGTCAGTCTTGCGAGTACTTTGGATGAGTACTCACCGCTGCTTTGCTTTCTCTTTCCCCTCGATACGATTACCGCGTTCAGACGATGGAGCCCAGGAGATGGAGTACGCCGGAGACGACTACTACACCACCGCTGGAGCCTACTACTACATGGAGAGTGCCGGCGCTCAGGAGTAGTTAGGAGGTTCCCAGGCAGGAGGCCTCGCCTCTTTCGATCCGCTGCTTATGTTTGTGCTAGCCTTCTTAAGGCAAAACTTGTTTAACTTATGTCTGTACTCAGATATTATTTGCTTCCGCTGACTCGTGCTTGTCGAGCTTTGTATTCGAGCCCTCGAGGCCCCTGGCTTGTAATATGAAGCTGTATGACTTTAATTTGTGTCTAGAGTTGTGTTGTGATATTAATTAGTGAGTCCCTAATCTTGGTCGTACGCATTGCGTGTATGATTAGCGTACGCTCGAAATTGGGGGCGTCACATGAAGAATTAGCAGTTTCACGTTCGATGCATTTCAAACATGGTGGAACAAATTCTTCCTGAGCGGTACTGATCAGTTGAGCCAGTAAGGAATCGTTTCCCTTTGGAGATCCTCATGAGACACTCTTAGTTTCTCAAGATCTTGCTTTCTTTGAAGAAACTCATAAGAAAGCTTCTCATGGTCAACTAAGAGAGCATTATGATGACTCTGAAGGTTATCATACTTTGTCTGAACACTTTTGAGATCATCAGACAGAGTTTGAGTCCGATCCACTTCCTCATTCAACAGATCATCGCTTTTGTCTAGCAGTTTCTGAAGCTTTTCAAGTGCACTTTGTTGCTTAGTGGCAATATTAGCAAGTTTGGCATAAATAGGTTTCACATATTCATCAGATTCACCTTCACTTGATTCAGAAGAAGAGTGATGCTTTTGTACCTTGGAACCTTTTGCCATAAGACAGAGTGAAGAAGATGAACCAGGATCTGATTCCTAGGTTTTGAGGATTTTCTTGAGTTCGATGAACATGGGGTCTTGAAGAGTGCGATAGCCTTCATTGACGTCCATGATCCTATCCCAGATGAGCTTGGCGTTTTGAAGATGACAGATGCCCTTGATCATGACGCTTGATAGGCTTGAGCAGATGATGTTCCTCGCCTGAGCATCAAGTTGAGTGTACTTTCAAATTTCCTCAGCATTTGCCATCTTGCAGAGTTCTGTCAGTCCAAGTTCAGTAACAGTCCATAGCTCACTGTTCATTGATTTGAGATGCTTCTTCATCAGAACCTTCCACCTAGGATATTCAGTGTCATCAAGATTGGGACATTCTGAGAGTGACTTGGTGCCTTTCGTCATGAAGCAGTAAGTGGGAGCATATTCATCATTGCTGACATTAGAGTCATTGGAGTGGTCATTTTCTTCATCGTTAAAGATGGACTTGGTGACGAAAGCAGTAGCGAGAGCGAGGCTAGCAACACCAGAGTCAGACTCCTCCTCAGATTCTTCCTCTTCTTCATATTCTTCAGATTCTTCTTTAGAGTCCATTTCCTTGCCAATGAAAGCCCGGGCCTTTCTGGAACCTTTCTTCTTGTGTGATGAGGACTTTGCAGATGAAGACTTTGAAGATTTCTTCTTTTTCTTCGAGTCATCAGAACTGTTGTCCTTGTACTTCTTCTTCTTTGATTCTTTTTCCCAGAGAGGACAGTCAGAGATAAAGTGACCAGACTTCTTGCATTTGTGACAAGTTCTTTTCTTGTAGTCGCTTGAGGAATCTGATTTCCTCAAACCACTTTTTGATGACTTTCCAAATTGGCCTCTCCTTGAGAACTTCTGGAATTTCCTCACGAGCATTGCCAGCTCCTGACTCAGTTCTTCAGGATCACCAAGGCTACTATTAGAATCTTCGTCTTCGGATGAGGAAATTGCTTTTGCCTTCAGAGCACGAGATCTTCCATAGCTTGGTCCGTAGAGGTCTCTCTTCTTAGCTTGTTGGAATTCATGAGTATTGAGTCTCTCAAGTATATCAGCAGGATCAAGTGATTTGTAGTCTCCACGTTCTTGAATCATCAAAGCCAGTGTATCGAATGAGGAATCAAGAGATCTTAGCAGTTTCTTCACCACCTCGTGGTCAGTGATATCCGTGGCACCCAGTGCTTGAAGCTCGTTGGAGATATCAGTGAGGCGATCAAAAGTTTGCTGAACATTTTCATTGTCGAGTCTTTTGAAGCGGTTGAAGAGATTGTGAAGGACATCAACACGGGAGTCACGTTGAGTGGAAACACCTTCGTTGACTTTGGACAGCCTATCCCAGATAAGCTTAGCAGACTCCAAAGCACTCACTCTGCCATACTGACCTTTGCTCAGATGGCCACAGATGATATTCTTCGCTTGTGAATCAAGTTGCTTGAATCTCTTCACATCAGCAGCGTTGATCGTGGGAGTAACGGAGGGAACACCATTTTCCACAACGTACCAGAGATCATTGTCAATAGCCTCAAGATGCATGCGCATCTTGTTCTTCCAGTAGGGGTAGTCCGACCCATCGAAGGTAGGACATCCTGCGGAAACCTTGATCATAACTGCAGTCGACATAACTAGAACTCCAGGTGGTTAAACCAAAATCACACAGAACAAGGGAGTACCTTGCTCTGATACCAATTGAAAGTGCGTTATATCGACTAGAGGGGGGGGGGTGAATAGGCGATTTTTACAAATTCATCACTGAGGAATTTCAACTTGAGGAATTTGAAATGTGATGAATAACTAACAGCGGAATAAATACTCAAGTGCATGAGAAACATAGCAGTAGCATAGTCATCATGATGAAATAAAGCATGCACAGATTACATGTAGCATGATACAGGATAAGCAGGTGAGGAACAAGGTAGCTTGAAGAATTTGAGGTGAGGAAATTGAGAAAGTCTTCAGTCAAATTCTTCAAACAGTAACGATCAATTTCATCAACAAGTATACGAGGAAATGGAAGGGTTGAGGAAATGGAACCAGGTAGCTCGATGAAGACAATGGTTTGATGACCCAGTTCCAACTGCTGTGACAGTCATACGTCTGGTTTGGAGCGGCCTAGTATTTAAACCAGAGGACACACAGTCCCAGGACACACAGTCCTTACCGTATTCTCCTTGAGCTAAGGTCACACAGTCCTCGCCCAACACTCGTGGTAAGTCTTCAGGGTAGACTTCCAAAACCCTCACAAACTGGTCACCCGGCGATCCACAATTGACTGCTGGATGCTCTATACCAAGGTCACTTCATGATCCCCAATTGACTGCAGGATGCACTAGACCATGACGCCTAACCGTCTGGAAGATACACCGTCTTCAAAGGTAATAAGCGTCGGTTCCACACATGAACAATCTCTTCAGTGATGCTCAATCACTTTGGGTTTGGTGGTTTGGTTTTGGGGTTTTTCCTCACTAATGATTTTCTCTCAAAGTCCTCAGAGGATGGGTTGCTCTCAAATGACAAGTGTCAGTTCTCTCTCTCGAAGCAGCCAACCAACTAGTGGTTGTGGGGGGTGGCTATTTATAGCCAGGGTGCAACCTGACATAATAAGACATAAATGCCCCCAATGATATGACCGTTATGTGGATAGGATGATTGGGGACAGCTGGCGCTTAGCACAGCAACGATCGGAATTTCGAACTATGAAAGTCCTCAGGCTTATCATATTCCTCACTTGTAGGCAATTCGCACTGGCGAAATCCTAACTCCTCAGTCAGACCAATTTCCTCAGAGACCAGAAGATCATCGTCTCTGTCACTGAAGAACTTGACTGAACTGCAAGAGATTTCCAAAGGCTTCACTCGAAGGATTGGATAGGTTGAGGCTTTTGAGTTGAGCATCAGTTGGAAATTTTCCTTAGTATTACAGGAGGTCCATGTGAAGCAATTCAAAAGGTCGAGTCGTGGTCATGATTGTCTTCGAGGGATGCTTGGATCTGGTCATCTTCCCAGACTCACAAGCACCATAGAGGTGATCCTTGAGGAATTTGACACCTTCAATGCCAATGACGTGCTTTTTCTTCACGAGCATGTGCAAGTTCCTCATACTAGCATGTCCAAGTCGTCGATGCCACAGCCAGCCTTCTGAGGACTTTGCAAGTAGGCACGTGGCAGGCTGAGGACCTGTAGAGAAATCAACAATATACAAGTCTCCTCTCCTAAAGCCTTCGAAGACTTTGGAATGGTCAGATTCCATGATGACAACACAACGATATTTTCCAAAGATGACAACCATATCAAGATCACAAAGCATTGAGACAGACATGAGGTTGAACCCGAGGGATTCGACAAGCATCACCTTGTCCATGTGTCGGTCCTTGGAGATTGCAACTGAAGTGCAGATTGACAAAATCATCGACAACATCAATGCACCAGGTCCTCTCACTCGCTCAAGAGCTTCACATTTGACTAACTTTTGTGGGCATTTTGCTTTTGTCTCTATCATAGAGCCCACCAAAGTTGATGAAGCTTTCAAAGAGCCTGAGTGGATTCAAGCTATGCAAGAGGAATTGCATCAATTCAAGCTCAACAACGTGTGGGAACTTGTCAAGCGGCCAGATCCTCGCAAGCATAACATCATAGGTACCAAGTGGATCTACCGCAACAAGCAAGATGAAAATGGCCTTGTGGTAAGGAATAAGGCTCGTCTTGTAGCTCAAGGCTACACACAGGTTGAATGAATTGACTTTGATGAAACTTTTGCACCTGTTGCTAGACTTGAAGCTATTTGCATATTGCTTGATTATGCTAACCATCATGATATCATTTTATATCAAATGGATGTGAAAAGTGCATTCCTCAATGGTAAGCTTGAGGAAGAAGTATATGTTGCTCAACCCCCAGGTTTTGAAGACCCTAAGCATCCTGACAAAGTCTTCAAACTCAACAAGGCCCTCTATGGCCTCAAGCAGGCCCCTCGGGCGTGGTATGACACTCTGAAGGAATTCCTCATGAAGAAAAGCTTCAAACCCGGTTCACTCGACCCAACTCTTTTCACTAAATCCTATGACAATGAACTGTTCATATGCCAAATATATGTAGACGATATTATCTTTGGTTGTACTGACAAACGTTACAGTGATGAATTTGCCTATATGATGAGTGAAGAATATCAAATGTCTATGATGGGAGAGTTGAAATTCTTCTTAGGTCTTCAAATTCGTCAGCAAGACAATGGCATCTTCATCTCACAAGAGAAATGCCTCAAGGATGTTCTGAGGAAATTCAACATGCAAGACTGCAAAGGCGTCAAAACTCCAATGCCTTCAAAAGGCCACCTCTGCACTGACGAAAATGATAAAGATTTCGATCAGAAGGTATACCGCTCCATGATTGGCTCTTTATTGTATCTATGTGCATCTAGGCCTGATATTATGCTGAGTGTTTGCATGTGTGCCCGATTCCAAGCAACACCGAAGGAATCACACCATAAGGCTATGAAACATATTCTTCAATACTTAGCTCACACACCAACGCTTGGATTATGGTATCCCAAGGGCTCAAATCTTCACCTCGTCGAATACTCAGATGCTGACTATGCTGGAGATCGTGTGGATCGCAAGTCAACCTCAGGCACATGTCATTTCCTCGGACGATCCTTAGTCTGTTGGTCCTCGAAGAAGCAGAACTGCGTGTCACTTTCTACAGCTGAAGCTGAGTACATTGCTGCTGGTTCATGCTGCGCTCAGTTGCTGTGGATGAAGCAAACCCTCAAGGACTATGGCATCAAGGTGAAGAATGTGCCTCTCTACTGCGACAATGAGAGCGCTATCAAGATTGCTTACAACCCAGTTCAGCACTCCAAGACCAAGCACATCCAGATTCGTCATCATTTTCTTCGAGATCATGTACTCAAGGGCGACATCTCCATCGACCACATCCCCACTGAAGAACAACTGGCCGATATCTTCACTAAGCCCTTGGATGAAAAGAGATTTTGCAAGTTGCGGTGTGAGCTAAATATCTTAAAATCTTCGAATGTTCTTTGAAAAGACACACATCCTAACACTCATGCAAAATTGATGACTTTGATGTGCAACACACGAAGTAACATTTTTCTTCAATCAATGAAGAATAACTCTCTAAGTGTGAAGAAATTAATGAAGAACTTGATTCTCAGGACCCTACGACAATTGTACGCGGTGTCTGAAATCATCATTCTTATACGGTGGGCCACGCCACCAACAATAGTTGAAATTCTTCAGAGTTGAGTTTTTCATCATTTTGCAAATTCTTCAAATTTTCAAATTCCTCAACTTTTCAAATTCTTCAAAACTGATGTTCTTCATTGACTATATATATATATATATATATATATATATATATATATATATATATATATATATGAGTTTTCAATGTCCTCAACAGCATTCACTTATTGCTAATTCTTCAAGTTGATTTTCATCTAAGTGAATGTGATCGGACCCGTTCCCCCTCTATGCTAAACTCAACCCAGCCTGTTCACAAATTCTTCATATGCGTTCTACTTTGAAACTCGTTCAAAGTCTTCACTGTATCCTTGACTGCTGAAGAATTTGCGAACGGAAACTTTAAAATTTTCACTATAATTTTTTTTGGCGCTTCCCGCTCAAACCGTTCCGATTCCCACGACTGGATAAGCCACGATCCCCCACTATCTCCACTTCTCAGAACATGGGTGACACATGTCGCATGGAGAGCAAGGATCAGGGGCAATCTGGTCCAAAATCTTCGGGCCGATTCGTTTTTACTGCCACTATATATACCCCCTTCCCTTCACTGTGCTCGAGTTACTCCTCACTCTCATCTCTCCCGAGCTCAAACCTAGCGCCGCCGCTAAAATCATCATCGCTGGAGAGGAAGAGCTTCACTGCCTCGACCTCGCCGTCGCCGTACTCGCATCGGCCGCGGAAGTCTTCACCCCGCCGCCGCTGTAGCTGTCTCCCTCTGCCAAGCTAGGGCGTGGGAGATCTGGACGGACGAACTTCCCCGATTTCATCTCTACGTTCGTCGTGTTCTTCATCAGGGTAAATAAAATCTAATTTTACTGCCCTTGTTTGATCTTCATGTCTTCCACAAAATCCTCAAAAGTGTTTATTCTTCAAGAATCATCTTCTTAAGCACCTTACATGTTTCAATCCCTTGATGTTTTTCCTAAGTTATGATTTTCTTCAAGATTCCTCAATTGTGTGGATCAACATATTCGCACAACTCTGGAACCTAAGACAAAGAACACTTAGTGAAATTCCTCAAGACATCTATGGTCAAAATCCTCAACTTGATGTATTTTGAAAATTTTCTGAGAACGCATATGACCTCTTCAAATTCCTCGCACCTATACTCTGTTCACAAGTACAAAATGTCTGCTGATGAATCACTAGGTTCTCATCAACTTAACTCATTTGCAGCGTTTCTTGAGGAAAAACTGTATACATCTTCAGAATCATCAAGAGTTCAAAGTCATCAAGTGAAGAAAATGGCAGATGGTAAAAGACCTCAGAAGGGTGGAAAGAAGGCTGAACAGAACACTGCTTTTGAGATACCTGAGCCTCTGTATGCCGGTTACTGTACTCCTGATGAGGCCATTCATGGCAAAGAGACAAAAGAGCAGAGAAAAATCAGGATTCAGAGGATTGAACGGAGGTGGGTGAAGGAGTGGAGAGACTATCGCTATGTCACTCCCAAGTACATGAAAAAATTCGCCCTCAAACCTCCTTGCAAAAGGGCTCCTCCTGCTGATGATCAAGAAGTCGATCCCACTAGCGTTGCTCATGGTGAAGACTTTCCAGCTAAATGGGCAAAGCATCAACAAAAACTTCAAAGAACTGCCAAAGCTGCTGTGAAGCAATTCAATGAAGATTATGCTGCTGCTGCCTCTGCCGGAGCCTTTGCTAGTGCTCCGAAGAAATTGATGGTGAAGAAGTCTGCAGTGAAGTCAAAAACCTCAACTTCAAAGTCCTCACTGCAAAATCCTCATGAAAGTTCTTCAAAGGCCACTGCAGCTTCAGGGGTCTCTGCAAGTTTCTCTGCCCAAGCACAATCTTCAACAAGCCCTACTTTGATGAAGATAAAGAGAACTGCTGGAAGAGGTCAGAGACCAAGTCCTCACAATAGCCAAGCTATTGTGAATGTACCCTCAGGATCTGAGGATAATGACGAGGCTGATAATGAAGAATTGGAAGAAATCATCAGAAACAGTCAGCAGAGAGCTGCAATAGCCAAGGGCAGCTCTGTTCCTCTCATCCTGGATCCTAAGATGATCCTCAACTTCATCGACATATGGCATGAGGATCCCAGCACTCCACTTTCCTCACTGAACCTACCTCTTGGTGTGGACCATGTCCTCACACACTTCATAGCTGAGGAAAAATGGAAGAGAGATCAAGCTCAGAGAGCTAAGAGAAGCAGGGCCAGAAAAGAAAAGTTCCCGAGGAACAATGTGATGGATTTGACTCCCAATCAACTCATCACAGTTCAGTCTGAGATTCGCTGCCTTACTGAAGAACAAGAAAAGTATGATGCTGAATGGAAGGGCACCAAAGTAAGATTTGTCAGGGCAGCCCAAGCTGCAGTTAAGGAACACAACTCAAGTTGCAGCTCAATTGCAACCGCAAATTCCTCTGGCTGAAAAATCTGCTCAGCCTGCTGAAGAAACTGCACGCGCAGCTGAAGAAATTCAGGCTGCTGAAGAACCTGTCAGGGCAACCTCCACTGTTGCACCTGAAGAAACTGGCAGGCCAGCTGAAACTTTTGCTGCGCCTGATGAAATTGAGACCACTAGGATGACTGCATCACTCGTGCCTGAAGAATCTGCTCCCCCTTCACCCTCTGCTGAAACTGCAAAATCCTCAAGGGTGAAGAACATCAACCTTCCTTCTGCATCAGAAGTGAAGAAAACTAAGGCTACGGAGAAGAAGGCTGCACAGAAGAGAAAAGCATCAACTTCAGATTCCTCAGCGGTGAAAAAATTGAAGACACTGCCAAGTTCTTCAACTGATCCGATCGATGCAACTCCCATTGCCTCCGTGCCAGCCTATGAATTAGTGCCATTTGGTACTATGTCATCCCAAATGATGAACAAGAAGATCATCATTCTGCTGCTTCCTCAGAGCAGATTGATGAAGAAATTGATGTTGAAGCAAATACTTCAACACCACTGGTATCATCGCCCCAGCCTCAGTTGAATGCTGAAGAGGCCGGCGTTGAAGAAATGGAAGAGGATGTGGACATTGGAAACACAACTCCTCTTATCAATGATGAATATTGGGAAGCTGCACACCCAAATTCACCAATGACCACTCCCCTCACTCAAATTCCTCAGTCTCCAGCCCAGACTGAAGAAATTCATACATGATCTGATGACTTGGCTGCACCTGTCCCTGAAGATATTCCAGCTGCATCAGCTGAAGAAATTGCTGCTCCAACTGCAACTGAGGAAACTGTTGTTCAAATTCCTCAGTCTGAAGAAGTTCCTCCTATGCCGAAGGAAATTGTGGGCCGCTTCAAGCCAAACCTTCAGCCGAAGCCCAAGATGCCCTTCAAAAGCTCAAAGCGCCCCAAATTCATCAAGACAAATTTCTTCAACGAGCACATCTTCTTTAATGGGCCAAATCCTTATGACTCTGCTAGGGCCGGTCGCACCAGATTCTGGACACCCACACAGATGAACTATTATGCATCAGTGCTATTTGACAAGGAGAAAGTCTTCGAGCATCAGCAAATTCCTCATGTGGACATGGAAACTATCCCATGCTTCACACCGGTGCTCGCAGTCCTTCTTGATGCAGGAATTCTTCCATTCTGTGTGGACATATGCGATTGGAATGAAGAGCTGATTCTTCAATTCTATGCCACCTTGCACATCACTGGTGATGCCTCTGCTGTCAATTCTTGGGTCTTGGACTGGATGACTGGATCCACTCACTACACTGCTCCAGCCTCTGAACTACTTCGATCAGTCCCAATACCAATTCCCTCAGAAGGAGCAAGATGCCTGTTTGATGAACCTGCTCTGCCCAATCACATGATGCAAGTGCTGATGAAGTCTTTGGCTCCTAGACAACCTCAAAGGACTTCCTTCCTTGTGAAGGATTTGCTCTATGTGCCCAGAACAGTCTATCGCATTCTGACCAAAACCCTCTGTCCTCAGAAGGGCCACAACTCTGAAGAAGAAGAAGTGGAGGGAATCATGAAGAACATGCTATTCAACATCATTCATGGGATTCCCATCAACTTTCATGATTTCTTCTTGAGGACTTTGGCAAATGCTGCATCCGCCCCATTTGAATTGAAGCCTTACGCTCCCTGGATTATGAATTTCATCAGATCAAGGTCTTCACTTCCATTCAAGGCTGACTTTCAGAATCACTTTGGCTTTCTGCCTCCAATCGAAGTCCTCAAGAACTCATTTTCTTCAGTTGAGGGTAAAGGCAAGGCTGTCATTGATGAAGGTACTCGTCCATTGGATGGTCAGTTTCGCAAAGCTGCATCTTATTCCACCAATGATGACACTGCTACCCAAGACTCTGCTGCAAAAGCCTCAGCGCAAAGACTTCAAGGGACTGCCCCTCGTGTGATGACCGATCGAGAGCTTCTTCTAAGTCTTCATCAGAAGATTGATCGCAATCACAAGTGGGTAAAAGCGTCAGTTTGGTTCACTTCTTCGAGACATGACTGTCACGCACAATTATGTGATGAAGAACCACTATTATCTTCATGAAGTCTTCGACCGCACATGGGCCATCCTGTCTCACCTCAAGACTCCTGAAGAACTCAAGGAGATGGAATTTCAGCAGGACTTTGATTGGTCCATCCCTCCAAGGAAGAAATGGAAGAAAGTTCAAGTTCCTCAGCTGGTTACAAGCTCATATTCTTCATCACGCCAGGCGGATGAAGCTGAGGATATTGACGACACTGCTGCGGGCCCTGCATCAACGAACGACCCCGACAACGCTGGCGCTCCTCCATCACCTTCACGATGAATTTCTTCAGGGCGTTAGTCCTCACTTTGTCGTCCCTTTTGGTCTTCGATGACAATAGGGGAGAAAATTTGAGTTAGTCTTCAAGCGGGTCTATATATATGGGCTGTTTTTGTTTAAGTTACAACTCTCGCTCTTCTGAAGCTCTTGTTGGTTGAGTTGTAAACTTAAGTTCTATGGTGGTCTGACGTTTTTGAACTGCTTTCCGCATGCTTATTTCCTCAAGTACCTTAATGCATACATGCTGAATTTCGTCAGACACCATTTCATCATGCATTTCAAATTCTTCATAACATATGTTAAATGCGTGTATGAATTACAAGATATAGGGGGAGTTCTCCATGTTTTTAACCTGCTGTGTGCATTTGCAGTCCAAAGCAAATTCCTCAAATATGCACATCTTCAGGGGGAGTTCTTCTATATCTTGTAATCAAATTCCTCAAACTTAGTACTTACACTTCATATTATTATTCCCGTTGAAAACTTAACCTATTTGTCATCAATCACCAAAAAGGGGGAGATTGTAAGTGCATCTAGTGCCCCTTAGTGATTTTGGTGTATTGAAGACTTATAGGTTAAGAGACTGATGCGTGCGTAAGTGTACACAGGCTCTATAAGTCGCTGAGGAGTTTGATACATTCGGAGATTATCGACCCCTAAAAATGTATGTTTTCAACTGAAGACTTTGGTGAAGACTTTGCTGAAGACTTTGGTATTCCCTGAAGACTTTGAAAAATAAGAAGTTGGTGTGACCTTGAAGATATGAACGAGGACTATGAAGCATGAAGACTTTTGTTTTTATAGTTTCATTTCCTTTCTTTGAGTCATAGGAAACACCGTACTATTAAAGGGGGGCGAGGTAATACTAAGGAAAATTTCCAACTGATGCTCAACTCAAAAGCCTCAACCTATCCAATCCTTCGAGTGAAGCCTTTGGAAATCTCTTGCAGTTCAGTCAAGTTCTTCAGTGACAGAGACAATGATCTTCTGGTCTCTGAGGAAATTGGTCTGACTGAGGAGTTAGGATTTCGCCAGTGCGAATTGCCTACAAGTGAGGAATATGATAAGCCTGAGGACTTTCATAGTTCGAAATTCCGACCGTTGCTGTGCTAAGCGCCAGCTGTCCCCAATCATCCTATCCACATAACGGTCATATCATTGGGGGGCATTTATGTCTTATCATGTCAGGTTGCACCCTGGCTATAAATAGCCACCCCCACAACCACTAGTTGGTTGGCTGCTTCGAGAGAGAGAACTGACACTTGTCATTTGAGAGCAACCCATCCTCTGAGGACTTTGAGAGAAAATCAAGTGAGGAAAAACCCCAAAACCAAACCACCAAACCCAAAGTGATTGAGCATCACTGAAGAGATTGTTCCTGTGTGGAACCGACGCTTATTACTTTTGAAGACTGTGTATCTTCCAGACGGTTAGGCGTCATGGTCTAGTGCATCCTGCAGTCAATTGGGGATCACGAAGTGACCTTGGTCTAGAGCATCCAACAGTCAATTGTGGATCGCCGGGTGACCAGTTTGTGAGGGTTTTGGAAGTCTACCCTGAAGACTTACCACGAGTGTTGGGCGAGGACTATGTGACCTTAGCTCAAGGAGAATACGGTAAGGACTGTGTGTCCTGGGACTGTGTGTCCTCTGGTTTAAATACCAGGCCGCTCCAAACCAGACGTACGACTGTCACAGCAGTTGGAACTAGGTCATCAAACCATTGTCTTCATCGAGCTACCTAGTTCCATTTCCTCAACCCTTTCATTTCCTCGTTTACTTGTTGATGAAATTGATCGTTACTGTTTGAAGAATTTGACTGAAGACTTTCTCAATTTCCTCACCTCAAATTCTTCAAGCTACCTTGTTCCTCACCTGCTTATCCTGTATCACGCTACCTGTAATCTGTGCATGCTTTATTTCATCATGATGACTATGCTACTGCTATGTTTCTCATGCACTTGAGTATTTATTCCGCTGTTAGTTATTCATCACATTTCAAATTCCTCAAGTTGAAATTCCTCAGTGATGAATTTGTAAAAATCGCCTATTCACCCCCTCTAGTCGATATAACGCACTTTCAACTTTGCATATGCCATGTTCAATGTTTTTCATAGACCGAACATGATGAATACGCATAAAACCATGATCATTTAGGAGTCGTTCCTGTCGGACATAATCAATGAAAATCAAAGTCCAACTCAAATCGAATACCAACTGAGGGATCCAACTTGCCTTCATTTGAAGTTAGGACAACATCCAGCCCCCAAACGAGCAAGAAGAAGAAGGCGACAAAGACGGAGAAGGTAAAGAGGTCCGACACTCTCAACTTTTGAGGATATCTTGTTGGTCAAAACTTGGTTGGCCATAACAATGGATTCAATATGCAAAAGGGGAACACGTATTGGAAGAAAATTTGGAAGAAATATCAGGAACAAAATGGATATGTGGAACCGCACGCAATGTGGCATCACTCCAACGTCGATGAGGGATCATTCAAGGGCAAATGAACAAGTACGTCGGGTACTACTCACAAGTGACCGGTCGCCCTCAAAGTGGGATGGAAGTGACAACTCACGTAAGCTACTTCATCTTATCATCATTTACGTACTTCATTTTGCATTATCGTGCTAATACATTTGTTGTTTGCTAGACGGCGGTGACGGCCACTATGTATCACGAAGGGGAAAAGAAGCCATTTGCTTTTAGTCATTGTTGGATAATATTGAATGGCCGGTCAAAGTGGACACAACTTATCGCCGATCTCAAGGCCGGCAAGAAGAGGAATAATGGCTCAAGCTCCCACAAATCAATTGCGTGGTACGTTGAAGATGGAGATATTGTCGCCACTCGCCACCATGCCAAATGATAATCGACAAATCATAGGAAAAAAGTGGGAGAAGGCAAGGGCCTCCCTGACGCCGCGGCAACAAAAATGTCGTCCACATGGACATGCATCTTTTCGGTGAGGGGAACAAGAGAGAGGAGATGTACAGGCTCATGTTGGATGCGCAAAAGGAGAAGATGGATTGTGGCCGAAAGAGGACAGAGAAGAAGCTGGAAATTGAGAGGAAGAAGATCGAGTTGGAGAAACAAGAGGCGACGATCGAATGGGAGCTCGAGAAGGCGAAAACTTTAGGAGAGATTGAGCTTGAGAAGAAGAGGTTGCAACTCACATGGGACGCGGAGGACGCGAAATCATGTTGCGGACGAAACCCTCTTGGATGAGAATGCAAAGAAGTGGCTTGCGTAGAAGAATAAGAAGATCAACCACCGTAGGAAGTACGAAGTGGCGACGGCGGTTGCGGCAGCAGCAGAGTGGCAAGGATGCAGGTGGAGCATGCGGCCCGAATGAAGGCGCTGAAGGCAGAGCATGACACAAGGATTGCCTCGAAGCAGGAGACAAGGATGGCCTCGAAGCTGGAGGCATGGATGACATCCGATGAGTGATCCGACCAACCAACGAGGCATCATTACTTTTGGATATTGATTTTCATTTTGGCATGTCTGATTACCGAACTATGAATTGTTTTACGTTGTTTTGAACGGTTTAATCGGACAATTTGTATCGTATGAGTCACATGTATGACTTGCATGGATTTGAGATTCCGCATCTGAGATGTGTGGATGTGTTGCAACCCATATAAAGGGCCGCCCGACGCTATCCGTGGACGCGTTCGGACGCGTCTGCGAACATATAGGGGATCGAATTTGCCAAGTTTGATTGTACATGCTTTTACGTTTGGTTTAGCCAAGATACATCCATTTTCGCGAAGAGGACGGGAGATAGTACCTGAAAACTTGGCCAGCTCATCAAGCAAAAGAGCAAATGGTTTCATGGATAGGGTTCGGAAGATTAGAAAAACGACATGAAAAGGAAAGATTTAGATGGGAAAAGAACCCTTAGCAGGCATATCGTGTGCTACCTGAAGTTGGACTTCTCCCATTTTTGTGTTTGTTCTACTGTATATGGTAAGATGGCTATGATGGCCATGTGTGTTGTTATTGTTGCATTGGGAAGATGGCTAAAAAACACATGGTACTTGTCCTAGATGGGTGCTAAAAATTGATTATAACTTATCCTATAGTGAGGCGCCTAAAGTACATCAAACTTGTCCTAAATTCACCTAGTCAGCGTGAGCATGTTAATGCATATGTTTGCTTTTGTGACACTTGAACTTAAATTTAGGACCCTGATAACGTCCGAACATTCGGGATCTGACCATGGCAATTCAAAGGTTTTCGATGGCAGTTTTAGTGACGCGAAGATGACAGTTTGGTTAGCTGGCAAATCCGTAGTGTATCTTTTGCCAAACATTGTTGTGCGTTTCAACTAAACTTGCCATTCTTGCGTCACTAAAATTGCCATAAAAACGTTTGATTTGCTATAATCAAAACGGAAACGTTCAAGATTTATCATTTTCGTAAATTTATGCATATAGTCTAAGTTCAAATTATTTTGTCCTGCTATGGTAGTTCAACTTTTACTTAAATCCAGTTTATATTAAATCAATTAACATTTGATACAACTAGATATAACTGAACCTGTAAGTGAAGAAGACCCTATACCAAATAATTAATGGAGTGACCACAACTACGACTGTTTCAATAATATTTTTGAGCTCCAATATACATGATGTCGGACTTTTAGCACTAAAAATCTAACGCCCTCGTATATGTTGGATCCCGTTCGAACACATGGTAATTACGCGCTGCATCATGGTAATTTTTTTTATGATGAATCATGGCAAATTTTCTAATATAGCTTTTTACATTACATGGCAATTTTTCACTTCAAAACATGCCAAGTTTTACTCAACAACATCGGAAAGTTACCTGATCTCGCATCTAGATGTTCGCTGGTAAATGTTAAAAATTCTGAACATCTACCACATTTTTTTTGTTGAAGCCACGGCTGAACTTGCCGTCGTACATTGTGCCGGTACAATAGATGAACTTAGTTCTCGATATAATATAACTTACCACTCATGTCAAGTGGTAATAGATGAACTTAGTTGCACACTAATTCCCAACATTGTGCTCATCACGTTTCTTTTCTTCTTCAAAGAGACTTGAACCCTAATCCCCGGAGGCCTCGTTGGAGCCGGACAGGAGGCGTCTCCTCTCCTCCAAAAAAAAGCTTAGGGTTTTTGCCTCTCGCCGGCGCCGCCGCCGGTCCGCCTCGTCTCCGGTGGCCCTAGGGCCATGGGGACGTGGTGGATCCTGGTAAGGGCCGGCGAGAGGGCTCCGTTTTTAGTCGTTCCTTTGAGTTTTGTTAGGGTTTGTGTCCTGCTCAGGAAGGCGAGACGGCGGCGACTCCCTGAAGATGAAATAAAGGTCTCCCCGCCTAGCCCCCGTTCCGGTGGTGCGTCTAGCATCGTTGGTGGGCTTGTCTCCGGCGGATCTATCTTTGGTGGATTTGCTCGGATCTAGTCGTTGTTCGTCTACGTTCGTGTGTTTTCGGGTTGGATCCTTTCGATCTACGTTATTCTTCATCGGCGGCGGTTGCTGTTCTGGTGCGCTGGTCCTATGGGGCCTTAGCACGACGACTTCCCGACTGTCTACTACAACAAGTTGTGCCCGACTCCGGCGGTGGATGGGCGATGATGGCGGCGCGCCTTCGGCTCGCTTCAGTGCTTGTAGTCGTCGCCAGGTGGTCTACGGATCTGGATGTAATTTTTATTATTTCTGGTGTTCGTTGTACTGCCATGATTGAAGATGAATAGATTGGAAGTTTTTCGAAAAAAAAAAAAAAAGACTTGAACCCTATGGGCCATTGCAGCAATGATGAACGTTGTCGTCAATAGATCAACTTAATTGCACGCTAATTCCCGACATCGTGGTCATCACGTTTTTCATTTCTTTACCAAAGGAACCTAATATCCTCTGGCCCATTTGCGCATGGTCTGCCCCGGTGTAGCAATGATCATGGAGCTGGCGGTGGTCATGCGTGCACGTCAACCGAAACAACTGCCGGGACGCATTAGCATATGAGCAAAGCGTAAATCCCCCAGATTATCTTAGCACCAAGCGTACGCTAACATGATTGGAAACGTACGCCAGCTGCAAGAATGCACTTGGACCTGGACGATTGCGTGTTGCCACTCTTGAACGTAAATCTCCCCATTATCCGACAAAAAAAAATCCGTATCTTTGCACTCAGGCGGTTCATTCTGACCGCCTGAGTCCGAGTCTCCACTAACTTTTTGCATGAGAGCTCGGTGGGTTCAAAATTTGAAGTAACTCCAACTTTTTGCCAAACGAAGAAAAAAGTAACTCCAACTTACATTCTCCCAACCTACTATTAGAATGAATTAGAATGAGTGGACGAAATCGCCGGATGCGTGGCCGCCATGCATCGCCATGATGCGCCTTGTTTCTGTTATCAAGAAGTTTAATTGGAGCGGCGATGCAAACTATTTTTCATCATTGGAGCGAATTAGGATGAGTGGACGAAAACTAAAACTAGGCACATCTGGTCCAACATATGAAGATGAGTAGATGACCCGGCCAACCAACTTTTTTGCAAGTTGATTGCATCGTGCATGCGGCATCAGCGAGCACATTCTTGCGTTGGCTGTATGCAAGATAGACGCCCCAACCGTCCCGACAGTGAGATGTTCTGCCGTCCAAGGTGGTAGGTGATGCCCGGGCTGCTGATTAAAAGCATCTACAGCCGGATCTTGCAAAATCGGCCCTTCAAAAGCCTGCGGACGCGCCTGATCGGTCACGCCTCAAAAAATGGATTCTACATTCGGATACCTCCAATTAAAACCCTCAAATCCATATTATTACATGCAACGTAAACCTAATACTAAGCGGAGGTCGTCCGGCTCTGCCGTGCCCATGTCCGGCGGCTGGCTGCGCCCCTCGTAGTGTTGGTCCGGCCGCCGGCGAGGTAGAGTAGGACATGGGACACTAGCCGGCTCACGGGACTCGATCCAGCGCCGTCTCCCATGCCCTACTCTTCCTCGTCGGAGCCCGTAAACCGGACGGTGCCGGTGGACATGAGGTCGATGACGGATCCGTCCGAGACGACGTCCACCCGACGCGGTTGCGGTGCCCGCACTGGTGCACCCTACGGGGCGCCGGAGAGTGTGACTCGGCCTCTCCAACGTCCACCGCCGCGAGGGCCTCCGCCGCCTCCCTTGCCTGCTGCCTTGCCCGGCGGGCACGCCGTGCCATGGCATCGTCCGTGGACGGCCATGCTTCGTGCTCGGCGCGCCAACGGAGGGGTTGCGCTTCCGTCACGGCGTTCGAACGCCAGACGGACCGCACCGCCTTCGGCGAGGCAGCGACGCCGGATCCAAGCACCGGTTGTGCGGACACAATGGATTCCCGGCGTTGCGAGTCCGAGCGGTGCCGTCGTGCGGCCGCCTCCCGGGAGCGGCAGAGCGCAAGGCGGGCGGCCATCTCCTCCTCGGGACCGCGTGGGATGAGCTCGTGGTCGACGGATCTGGAGGTGAATGACTCAGATCCGCTGCCCGCCATGCCAGAGACTGCCGGAGATCGCCGGAGGTGAGCTTGGGTGGCGGATGGGAGTGGAGTGAAGTGGCTAGGGTTTGGTCCGGCGAGCGAAAGGGGACGAATATATGTTGGGTCGATGCGGGCCAGTGCGGGCGTGTCCGGGCGCGCCCGGGCTCCCCTATACCCGCCCCATATTTGGGCTGGAAATGAGGGGCGCCGGTCAGCCCGGGCGTTTGAGGCCGGTTTGAGAGGCCCGTCTGGGTCGATTTTTTGTGACCAGGCAGTGACCGGGCGGCCTGCCCGGGCATTTGAGGAGGGTATGAGGGGTCCGGCTGTAGATGCGCATCTACAGCCGGACCCTTCATATCCGTCTCAAACGTTCGGATAGACCGCCTGGTGAGTGACCGATCACAAAAAATCGACCTAGCCGGGCCCCTCAAACCGGCCTCAAACGTCTGGGCTGACCGGCATCCCCCATATCCAGCCTAAATATGAGACGGATATGGGGAAGCCCGGGCACGCCCGCCACATCGTCCTGACGGCTTGGCCTCATGCGAACTCGCCCGGAATTCCGATGGTCCGACGGGTGCCTCGACCGCCATCGCGGTGTGAATGTCGCGTGTCGTGATGTGGCTTGATACTGCGTCGGTATTTCCCCAAAGAGGAAGGGATGATGCAGTACAGCGACGGTAAGTATTTCCCTCAATTATGAAACCAAGGTATCGAACCAGTAGGACGATCACCACCACCTAATAAGCAGCACCTGCACACAAATAACAAATACTTGCAACACTACGCGAAAGAGAGGTTGTCAATCTCTCTACGGTAAAAAGATAGATTAGGATATGATAGTTAGGAGAGATAAATCTCTCAAGAACACAAAATAAAAAGAGCAAATAAAAAGTGCAGCAATATATTTTTTGGTTTTGGTAAAGTAGATCTGAAAACAAAGAGGCAAAAAGATAGATCGGAAAGCAATGTGTTGGAAAAGTAGACCCGGGGGCCGTAGGTTTCACTAGTGGCTTCTCTCATGAGTATAGCACATGGTGGGTGAACAAATTACTGTTGGGCAATTGATAGAAGATCAAATAATCATGACGATATCCAAGGCGATGATCATTATATAGGCATCACGTCCAAGATAAGTAGACCGACTCCTCTCTGCATCTACCACTATTACTCCACACATCGATCGCTATCCAGCATGCATCTAGTGTATTAAGTTCATGGAAAAACGGATTAATGCAATAAGAACGATGACATGATGTAGACAAGATCTATTCATGTAGGAATAGACCCCATCTTGTTATCCTTAATGGCAACGATACATGCGTGCTTGCTGCCCCTTCTGTCACTGGGAAAGGACACCGCAAGATCGAACCCATCACAAAGCACCTCTTCCCATGGCAAGAAAATCGATCTAGTCGGCCTAACTAAACAAAAGATTCGAAGAAGGCTATAAGTAATCATGCATATAAGAGATCAAAGAAGACTCAAATAATTTTCATAAATAGAAACTGATCATAAACTCAAAATTCATTGAATCCCAACAAACACACCGCAAAAGTTTACATCAAATAGATCTCCAAGAGACCATTGTATTGAGAATCAAAAGAGAGAGAGAGAGAGCCATCTAGCTACTGCCTACGGACCCGTATGTCTATGGTGGACTACTCACTCATCATCGGAGAGGCACCTATGGAAAATGTGAACCCCTCCGTGATGGTGTTAGATTGGATATTGAGGCTCTGGAACTTGTGGCGGCTGGATGTGTTTTTCGTCGACTTCCCTAGGATTTTCTGAATATTTGAGTATTTATAGGCATCAGAGGCGGTGGAGGGGGGCCCCGTGGAGGGCACAACCCATCAGGGCGCGCCGAGGGCCCCCTGGCGCGCCCTGGTGAGTTGTGGCCTCCACAGCCCACCTCTCTGGCACTTCTTTGGCCCACCGGGTGTCTTATGGTCCAAAAAAAATCTCCAAAAAGTTTCGTCACGATTGGACTCCGTTTGGTACTGATATTCTGCGAAGTAAAAAAAAAGCAAAAACAACAACTGGCACTTTGGCACTATGTCAATAGGTTAGTCCCCAAAAATGATATAAAGTTGCTATAAAGTGATTGTAAAATATCCAAGAATGGTAATATAACAACATGGAACTAGCAGAAATTATAGATACGTTGGAGACGTATCAGCATCCCCAAGCTTAATTCCTACTCGTCCTCGAGTAGGTAAATGATAAAAACAGAAATTTTGATGTGCAATGCTGCCTAACATGTTCATCTCATATTCTTTTTTTTGTAGCATGGACATTTGGACTTCTAGATTATTCAAAGCAATAGTCTAGTTTTAACATAATGACTTCAATACTCAAGCATTCCAACAAGCAACCATGTCTTTTAAAATATCAAGACTAAAGGAAGTTATCCCTAGCCCATCATGCTCAATCATTGATCCATTCATGAAACACACTCAAATATTAGCTATACCCAATGCTCAAGTACGATCATATTGCCCCTTAGTTGGTGCTTTATAAGAGAATATGGAGACTCAAAGTAAAAATAAAAATTGCATAAAGTAAATAGATGGGCCCTTCGTAGAGGGAAGTTGGGATTTGTAGAGGTGCCAGAGCTCAAAGTTTAAATTGAGAAAGAAAAATATTTTGAGTGGCATGCCTTTCCTGTCAACGAAAATGACAAAGTAGTTCACAATACTTTCCATGCTAGATATGTCATAGGTGGTTCCCAAACAGAAAATAAAATTTATTCATTTTTCCACCATTCTTTCACATTTCATGGCGGGCCGTATCCACGGTTGCCTTCCATACCAACACTTTCCAAGGAATTTATTATTTGACAGTATAAAGTAAATATTTTTTCTTTTTCATTTCGGGAACGGGCATCCCTATTATCGCCGCACTGTCGTGCAATGACAAGTGAATAAACACTCATCTTGAGAATAACACATCTAGCATGGAAAAATATTGGGCATTCCCCACCGTTTCATGAGCGGTACGAGCACACAAAAGAGAAGTTTATTTTGAAAATTAGAGATGGCACATACAAATTTGCTTGGAATGGCATGGAAATACCGCATATAGGTAGGTATGGTGGACTCATAAGGCAAAACTTGGTTTAACGATTTTGGATGCACAAGTAGTATTTCTACTTAGTATAAATGGAGGCTAGCAAATAGATTGAGAAGCAACCAAACCAAGAAACGAAAATTCACATAAGCGAGCATTGAGCATAACTAACACCGAATAATGCACCATAAGTAGGATGTAATTTCATTGCATGACTATTGACTTTCGTACTTGCATAGGGAATCACAAACCTTAACACCAATATTCCTACTAAAGCATAATTACTCACTAACATGACTCACATATTACTATCATCATGTCTCAAAACTATTACAAAGAATCATGTTTAATTTGTCCAGTGATCTTCATGAAAGTTTTTATTATATCCTCCTTGGATATCTATCACTTTGGGACTAGTTTCATATATTGCCATTGCTTTTGACAAGCTCAAACAAATTTAAGTGAAGCATATGAGCATAGAGATTTCATCTCTCAAAAAGGTATAAGTGAAGCATGAGAGGATTTCTTCAAAATTTACTAACTCTCAAATTAATCTAAGTGAAGCATGAAAGTATTTCTACAAAAATTTCCAAGTACACCGTGCTAAAAGAGATATAAGTGAAGCACTAGAGCAATTCTATAGCTCAAAAAAAATTAAGTGAAGCATAGAGAGAAATTCTAACAAATCATAGCATAATTTTGGCTCTCCCAAATAGGTGTGTCCAGCAAGGATACAAGTGACAAACTAACAAGCAAAGCAAGCAAAGACACAAATGATACAAGACGCTCCAAGCAAAACTCATGATATGTGACGAATAAAAATATAGTTCCAAGTAAAATACCGATGGTTGTTAGAAGAAAGAGGGGATGCCACTTGGGGGCATCCCCAAGCTTATTTGCTTGTTTCTCTTTGGATATATCTTGGGGGTGCTGTAGCATCCCCAAGCTTAGGCTCTTTTCACTCCTTATTCCTTCATCCATCGTGATCTCATCCAAAACTTGAAAACTTCAATCACATAAAACTCAAAAAAATCTTCGTGAGATCCATTAGTATAATAAAGCAAATCACTACTTTAGGTGCTGTTGCAAACCCATTCATACTTTATTATTACATTATACCTACTGTATTTTAACTTTACTATGGTTCATACCCTTCAATATAACCCATAGATTCATCAAAAAAGCACACAATGCAACAAAAACAGAATCTGTCCTAAACAGAACAGTCTGTAGTAATCTGTACTGTAACCATACTTCTGTAACTCTAAAAATTCTGAAAAATTATAAAAACGTAAATAATTTGTATAGCAACACTGTGTTAAAATTTCAGCTCAAGATCACGTTCCAGTAAAAAATGAAAATTCAAACACTGGACGTAAAGTTTCTGTTTCAGATTCAGCATCACTTCTACTCATCTTATGAATCATCCTAAAGGCTCTACTTGGCAGAAACACTAAATAAACCATAAAAACAGAATTATAACAGAGGCATAATTGTGTCAACACTCAAAAACATAAAGGAAAAAGCAAAAATAAATTTATTCATTGGGTTGCCTCCCAACTAGCGCTATCGTTTTACGCCCCTAGCTAGGCATAACACATAGTTTCAAGTATTGTCATCTTTGGTTTTGGCTACTTTTGTGAGGGCTTTCTCGAATCCGGGGGGCTCTTTACGCTTCCCCAAATTTTCAGGAGAAGAGACCATCTTGAGATCCAAAATATCCAAACGCTTGTTGCAAAGAGTAATCAAAGTATTCAAGCGATTGAGGTTCCCATTAATATGTTTGAGAGGTTCATTATATTTTTGTAACTCGACCAAGTGCTTATGTAAGTCACCAAATTTGTCAAGAATTTGAACCCCCTCTTGTGTAAAAGAAGGTCCCTTTTTTAATGGGGGAATCCCCAATATCCCTTCCAAAATTTGATAAGCGGTGTTTGCATCAAGCTCAATAAAATTCCCTTTAGCGGCAAAATCCAAGAGTTCTCTATGATGCAAAGCTAACCCTATGTAAAAATTTCTAAGCAGAATTTTTGCGTCTCCTCTTAGATTGAAAATACGATAGGATTCCATTAGCCTATACCAGGCATCTTTCAAAATTTCCCCTTGTTTTTGTTTGAAGTATAGAACTTCAAAATTTGGTGACAAAGGGGGAGTAGTAACGCTAGTCATAGCAACAAGATAGGCAAACAAGAGGTCTGACGAGAAAAAAGGCAAACAAAAAAGAGGGCGAATAAAACGGCAAATTGGTGAAGTGGGGGAGAGGAAAACGAGAGGCAAATGGCAAATAATGTAATTGCAAGGACATGAGATTTGTGATTAGGAACCTGGTAGATGATGATGGTGTCTCCTCGGCACCTGAGATTGGCACGTAGAAGAGACCGCTTCCTCCCCGGCAACGGCGCCATAAATTCCTTTGACGTGGCTTGAGACTGCGTCGATATTTCCCCAAAGAGGAAGGGATGATGCAGCACAGCGACGGTAAGTATTTTCCTCAGTTATGAAACCAAGGTATCGAACTAGTAGGAGGATCACCACCACCTAATAAGAAGCACCTGCACACAAATAACAAATACTTGCAACCCGACGCGAAAGAGAGGTTGTCAATCTCTCTATGGTAAAAAGATAGATTAGGATATGATAGATAGGAGATATAGATCTCTCAAGAACACAAAATAAAAAAAGCAAATAAAAAGTGCAACAATATAGTTTTGGGTTTTTGGTATAGTAGATCTGAAAACAAAGAGGCAAAAAGATAGATAGGAAAGCAATGTGTTGGAAAAGTAGACCCGGGGGGCCGTAGGTTTCACTAGTGGCTTCTCTCATGAGTATAGCACACGATGGGTGAACAAATTATTGTTGGGCAATTGATAGAAGATCAAATAATCATGACGATATCCAAGGCAATGATCATTATATAGGCATCATGTCCAAGATAAGTAGACCGACTCCTCTCTGCATCTACCACTATTACTCCACACATCGACCGCTATCCAGCATGCATCTAGTGTATTAAGTTCATGGAAAAACGGAGTACTGCAATAAGAACGATGACATGATGTAGACAAGATCTATTCAAGTAGGAATAGTCCCCATCTTGTTATCCTTAATGGCAACGATACATGCGTGCCTTGCTGCCCCTTCTGTCACTGGGAATGGACACCGCAAGATCGAACCCATCACAAAGCACCTCTTCCCATGGCAAGAAAAATCGATCTAGTCGGCCTAACTAAACCAAAGATTCAAAGAAGAAATACGAGGCTATAAGTAATCATGCATATAAGAGATCAAAGAAGACTCAAATAATATTCATGGATAGAAACTGATCATGAACTCAAAATTCATCGGATCCCAACAAACACACCGCAAAAGTTAACATCAAATAGATCTCCAAGAGATCATTGTATTGGGAATCAAGAGAGAGAGAGAGAGAGAGAGAGAGAGAGAGAGAGAGAGATCCATCTAGCTACTGCCTACGGACCCGTAGGTCTATGGTGGACTACTCACGCATCATCGGAGAGGCACCTATGAAGAAGATGAACCCCTCCGTGATGGTGTTAGATTGGATCTTGAGGCTCTGGAACTTGCGGCGGCTGGATGTGTTTTTCGTCGAATCCCCTAGGGTTTTCTGAATATTTGGGTATTTATAGGCATCAGAGGAGGTGGAGGGGGGGGGGCGTGGAGGGCACAACCCATCAGGGCTCGCCGGGGGCCCCCTGGCACGCCCTGGTGGGTTGTGGCCTCCACAGCCCACCTCTCTGGCAGTTATTTGGCCCACTGGGTGTCTTCTGGTCCAAAAAAATCTCCAAAAAGTTTCGTCGCGATTGGACTCCGTTTGGTACTGATATTCTGCGAAGTAAAAAAACAAGCAAAAACAGCAACTGGCACTTTGGCCCTATGTCAATAGGTTAGTCCCAAAAAATGATATAAAGTTGCTATAAAGTGATTGTAAAACATCCAAGAATGATAATATAACAGCATGGAACAAGCAAAAATTATAGATATGTTGGAGACGTATCATGGCGCCGCTCCGGCTCGCTGCCCGAGGCCATAGCCGGCTATTTAGGCCGGTCGACGTCCCCCAGGCCTAGCACATCTACCTCCTCCCTTCCTCTGCCGCCATCCGAGCCCATCCGTCTCCTCTCCCCCGCTCTCCAACATCAGTACGGTCCACCGTAGGATCACCACCTACACTCAGCTCATGCCGGAGCGCCGGAGGCAGATCGATGCTGAGATCCAGGCTCGGCGAGCCGCTCGCATCGCTGCGGGTCTCCTTCCGGACTCGCCAGAAATGGAGGAGGAGGTGCCGGAGGAGATGGAGGAGGACGAGCCGGAGATCCATGCTCCGGGCTTGAACATGGCGGAGGCGGAGGAGGAGTTCGCCGTCGCCCAAGCTGATCAGATGGCGGAGCAGCATGCCATCCTGGATTCCATGCGGCGTGAGGCCGGGGTGGAGGCCAACCGCCGGCCCATCCGGTAGAGGCAGGCGGAGGCGGACGCCCTTTTCGACGAGCTCGAGGCGGAGATAGCGGCGGAGGAAGTCGCAGCGGAGCAGCCGGAGGGGGCAGATGCGGCTGCCGCCCATTTATCCGCCGGAGGGACGGAGATCGTCGAAATCTCCGACGAGGAGTATATAGCTTGTACGTAGTACGTAGGTTTATATATTTACATGCTTTTGTATGGATTTGAGGTCTCTAGTATGAGATGTCTGGATGCAGATCTGATTACCACATGATGCGACACTGTCTATGGAGCAGAGGGTGTACAAGGGGAGGTCCGATCTTCATGGCGTAGGATCGATAAATGGATGGGGAGAACTAGCTGCAAGCAGCCGAAAAACAAAAAACAAGAGATTATGACCCGATGAGGAGGATGCTAACCGAAGCCTGCAATCCAAACATTTTTCGATCTGCAACCCACAATACTACCCCACACCACCACGCTCAAGTCATGGAGCGCAGGATAGGTGCAATTCACAAGGAAACCACGAACTCTAACCCACATAACACGATCTAGTCATGGAGCACGAAATAGGAGCAATTTCTCAAGGAATCACGAGATTAAGGATAACAAGAGCTCTCCAATATCAGGAGGAGTCTATGTCTTTGTGAAAGCACAACTTCTCCCTAGGTGGTTTTGGTAATTAATAACAACATATATTTCATTGGACAAATGATTCCACCAAGTATATTTTGGGAAAAGTTCAATGAATGGATTGGCAAAGGATTGTGTGGAGATCCTCTAGATGCAAGGAACATCTATTGGCAACAAGCTTCAAGACTCTACATTTTGCATTTTGTGAGAAATCACATTTGAGTCCATAGGAAAGCCAATACTATTAAAAGGGGATGAGGTATCCATGATGATCTGGTTGCTCAAAGTGCTTAGGGTTAGCCACCAAAAATACTCATGAAATTCTCCCACAAACTACTCTGTCTAAACCCTATCACTCAAATTCGGTGCCACCAATATTTCCAAATCGGCCCTACCGAGTTTTACCCTAGATAAATCCTAAGCCAAACCCTAAGGTCTCGGTGACAGCAAGTTTGATTTCAGTGACACCAAAATCAGTGACCAACTTTCGGGTAACCTATTTCTAAGAATCGGAATTTCCAAGTTTTAGGAATCGGTCTCACCGAGTTTTGGTAACTGCCTAGGTCAGCCAAATCGATCCCACCGACATTTATATATCGGTCTCGCCGAAACGCCAAAAGTTGCCACATTTTGCACTAGTCGGTGCAACCGAGTTTTTGCTTCGGTTTCACCGAGTTGGGCAATAATGTTGTAACGGTTGGATTTTTGGATATGCCTATATATACCCCTCCACCTGCCTCTCACTCGAAGAGGAAGCACTCAGAACAGACCAACACTTGTCCCATCCATTTTTTGAGAGAGAACCACGTACTCATGTGTTGAGATCAAGATCTTCCACTCCAACCATATGAATCTTGATTTCTAGCCTCCCCAAGTTGCTTTCCACCCAATCAACCTCTTCTACCAAGCCAAATCTGTGAGAGAGTGATTGTGTGTTGAGGAGACTATCTTTTGAAGCACAAGATCAAGGAGTTCATCATTCTTACCACATCTATTACCTTTTGGAGAGTGGTGTCTCCTAGATTGGTTAGGTGTCGCTTGGGAGCCTCCGTCTTCGTGTGTGGAGTTGAACCAAGAAGTTTGCAAGGGCAAGGAGATCGCCTACTTCATGAAGATCTACCCCGAATGAGGCTAGTCCTTCATGGACGTAAGCCGTGATGGAATAGACGAGGTTGCTACTTTGTGAACCCTTATGGGTGGAGCCCTCCGTGGATTCTCGTGACCGTTACCCTCCATGGGTTGAAGTCCCCGTCAACGTGGACATACGATAGCACCACCTATCGGAACAACGGGAAAAATCTTCGTGTCTCCAATTGCATTTGATCCTCCCATCCCTTCCCTCTACTTATATGTGCATGTCTTTACTTTCCACTGCTATACTCTTAGAATTACATGTGTTGGGTGTGCTTGACTTGACATTTAGGACAGTAAAACTGAACCTAATCCCAGCCCTCTCACGACCTCTCATTTTTGGCCGTCCATTTTTATGATTGAGACATTTTAAGCCGTCAGATTTGCTGTCCTAAAGGGCAGCTGCTCCACAGGAAAAAACTGAGCCCTCTGGTTAACCGGGCCTATTCTGGCAGCCCAATTTCTAGCCCACTTCTCGTCCCCGCGAGCGAACGCCAGAAGGGCCACAGCTACGACAAAAAAACTGTCTCAACAGGCAGAAAGTCGCCTGCATCCCCGACCTCTCGTCTTTCCCTCACGAAGCGGGCAATCTTGTGCCGCCGCAATTCCGCCACCGCCAGATCTGATTGCTCATCTTCATCCCTGTATACGGTGGGATCCGGCCTTCCACATCGCCTGCGTGTGGGCGTCGATGCACGGTGACATGACGAGCGTGAGGTGCAGGCGGTTGAGCCGCTCCTTTCCTTGTCGAGACCTCCTCCTACAGGTCAACTCATCCAAGTCCGCGACGTACGAACGGTCGCCCCCAGCATCTCCACCACCTCCACTGGGGCTACTTCGCTCCCTTGCTCCGCATCTATTCCGAATCGCGGTCAAGGAAGGCTGCGTTCAGGCGACGGAGGCAGAGGATGGTGGAAAGCCTGAGCATTCACTCCGAATTGTGGGAAGTCGGCGGTGGCCGAGGGAGGGAGGTGGTGTCGCCGACGGGCGGCGGCGGCCTCTGCGTTCCAGGAGGGCAGCGGTGAGGAGATGCTTCGGATTGGGGAAATTGAAAACTCCATCCACCGTGGAGCGTGGAATGGGACAAGACGTTCATGTTTACTCGGTTAGTGCTGCAAGTAAATTTCTTCCTCATTTCTAAGGTTCCTTTCCATATAATTTCCCATAGGATTAACCTTCTTACGCAGTGCATCTTAATTAAGCAACAGATACGGTGAGATTTGATAATATTGCGTCACAGTGTTGTCAAGTATTCAGAGCTTCTCGAGCAAATAGTATCTCAACTTTCTGTCGCATTTCTAAGATGCACAACTGAACCTCAACAAAATGTCCTCAAATCCGCTATTACTAATCGCCACATGCTGTTGACCTCAAATATATCCGCTATTACTAATCGCCACATGTAGTACTGTACAAATAGTATACTTTCTGTTCTTGGTATTATAAATCATGAGAAAAGTTTCCACAAATTGTAGAATGCTGATGTTGAGGACATTTGTGGAAACTTCTCGCCCTCCAACCCGTGGTGCGTTGCCGCCTTCTCGGCGCTCTATTCCGGCGGGATCCTACCTCCTTCCACTGAGTGTGTCTCACGTGGCTTCCCTACCCTTCGCGGCCCTGATTCCTGGCGCCACCACGATGCCGACTACCTCGAGACCACAGCTGGCCGTACCCTTCTAAGGTCCCCTTGGACGGTTGGATCCCATCACCTCTCAACTACACATCCACATTGTTGCTGGCTTTTGGGTTAAGGTCATCCTGATCATAGTTGTTTCCTATGTATAATCCTTTGTCAGTCTTTTACAGGCATCTCAACTACCGACGACGTGTCAAAGGAAGTTCAGGTACCAACCATACAAAAGCATCATGAAAACTAGCCTGTGGTAGCACTTGCTACCATGGTATCAATCTATTTTTGTCAGATTACTGTTTCCAGACTTGTTCATGGTTATATATATATATTCTCTATTAATTAAGGATCTATAATACAGTTCCTTGAATAAATTGTTTACAGTCTGATGGGGTATTAGTAAATCCCCCATTCCTCCTCACAATCATGATGTTTGGTTTTGATTGCACGCTACTAGGGATGTGTGCTTTGCTTATTGTTGATTTATGCAACAGGGTATGGCGGTATGCAAAGTGTGTTTTGAAAAATATAGCAAGGAAATAGCAATGCCTAATTTCTTCTGAATATAATTTTATATCAGTTAGTAGCTAATCATACCCCTTTTTTTAGATAAGAAATTTGTGACTAATCCAACAACTACGTACTCAAGTTATTTAGATTAGAAATAGCTCCTGAACCGTTACCATTCAGTTGAGTAGCGTGTGGCGTGCTTAAATTTTTACTGAGAAGCTAAGAATGAAGACAATACCAGATAGTAACTTTAATTTGCATTAACGGGGACATAGAACAGAATTTCCTCTCATAAATAATATGTCGGTATCACAGTAAGAATTTGACCATCATTAGTAAAATTGTTCCAGGGTTGATGTTATGCAGCATGGCCATACAGTTTCCTCCAAGTTATGTTGGACGATTAAAATATTACCCCTACATGACTTATTGTATCACAGTTGTCATCAAATAGTTTACCCCTACATGACTTGGTCCTTTTTCTTTGCTGCATGTGCCGAACTTTAGATCAAATACTCCTCTAGGAGCGACGGTGATTCTGTTGTGCCATATCCCTATGTGGTTTATTTCCTTTCGTACTGAAAATGTATGTAGTCTTGGTCATATCAATACATTTGTCAACCTCTACAAATGAAAGAAGAGTATAACTTTTTGTCACCTTCAGTGCTTCATATTGTTACTGAAATTATATTGTTTTATTTGCTAGCTAATTTCGCTATGCAAATCTTGTTTTAACCTATTGTGTTGTTGCTATATGGAATATTTCCTATGCGTATTCAAATTTGTCCCACCCAGGTTGTCATGCCACACTAAAATACTTGTACAGGTTGATTTGTTGAGACTGGACCGCATCTTCACACTAATTTCAAAAATGCAATACTAAGACGACTTGTATTTATCTTCTATCTTTATGTAGGATGCCTGTAGATCTCATTTAAAAAAAATGATCCTGTGAGTGAAAGTGCATTCCCTCATAGTAGTCTTTTGAATAATCAATATATATGCAAGAAGCAAGAAGGATCAATGATTGCGGTGGCGAGAGGATACTATTTGTTAGATGTCTTGGTGATTCTTCTTTCTAATTATTTGTACACACTCGCTGGAATACACAGATAACCTGGAGACTGTTCGCATCTCTTGGACGGTATTTTTTGACGAAATTCTTAAGATGACGGAAGAAGAGCTTGGGACCTACACATCGGTAGTGAGCAAGTCCCTTTCTACTGTTTGTTCATTTATCTCATCCTTGCCAGTCACTGGTCTATATGTTCATATATACCTCAAGTTTTTGTCCTCAGATATTACTACACCGACTTATGAATTTCTTGAATCCACCTCCAAGCAATCATGAACCATAAATTTTGCCAGTTTGTAACCTATTTGGTAACATTGGTTCACCCGCTGCACAGAACAAGGAGCGTCTTCTTATCCATCATGGAAGGGTTATTTTTCAATCATGGTGTACATTATTTGTTGCTATAATTTTAGTATATAACACGATCACCACTGAAGATCAAGTTTCTACTGTAAGCGGTCCTTCAATTTTCAGAGAATGACATGCCTATTTCTTTGTGTTGTATGTATATTGAGAAACTTCTGCCCAGTTCGTAATTCGTAAGTGGTCCTTCCAGTTTCAGCACATATATGTCTTTCTTTTTGCAATATTACTTTAAACAATTATTCACAAATAATGTTTGCATTCCTCTCTTCATGTCTGCTTTGGCTCGTGTTTGTGTGTTACATTCGGTGTTTATGTGCTAAACATACAAGGAAAAACATTACTCCCTTTTTTTGTGAAACAACTTTGCTCTATTGACCAGATGTACAATGACTTGGAAGTGAGCTACAATGGAGAGTACAAATTTGACAAGACAATTAACAAGACGGCAAGAGTGGAATGCCCGGGTGTAGACCCCTTGTAGAATATTTGTTTGTTTACATTACAATGCAGAACTTTCTTGCAGGCCAGCAACGATGTAAGCAATACATTGAGATTGTCTAGATAGTAAATTTGGTCTAGAATTTCTATAATATTTCTACCGCCTATTTAATTTTAATTTTTCAAATATTCCAAATGTCTTAGATTAACTTTTAAAATTTGGATGTCATGACACGAGGCTTTGCGAGAGTTTTTTAGTAGCTAAAAGAGGTCATGATCAATCATAAAACACACATCCATGAACCATTCTAATTCAAATCCCATATGCTTAATACAACAACTTGAAACAACAAGTCTGTAAGATGCAAGAAAGTTTTAACATTACAAACACATATATATAAATTATGCTATACACCTAACAAAAGAGCCAAAATAGACGGACGCAGCAACGCGCGCCATTAATGATCTAGTATTTGTTAAAACTTGCCAACTTCTAAAATTGGGAAAAGGCTAGAATTTTAATTTGGTCAAGTAGTCTAATCACCTGCCTCTAGACATATTTTGGATCCTACACTTTGGTCTTTGATAGAAATGGCAAAAGTCCCCAATGAAGGGAAGAGCTAGCCTATTTATAATAGGGACAACCCCCCTGCTTAGGTGTGAAAACAAACTAGCTTGGAGAACCAGCTTAGGTGTGAAAGAGAACTAGCTTGGGTTGGACTAAACGACTTCGAGAATTAATGAGGTAGCTTCTGGAAATCTCTAGTTCGAGGTGGTTGGTGGTTCCCGACCAAACATTGTTCATTGGAGTCGAACAATGTTTCCTTCAGCAGTAAACTCGAGTTCTGGGAACCTTTCGCAAGTTGGGATATCCAAACTCGTGCATAACATTGTTTCACCAGCGCCAAAACATTGTTTCTTCATCAAACAACATATTTCTTCGCAACACTGTTTCTTCGTCATAAAACATTGTTCCAGCGCGGACTGAAAGTGTTGTTGGTCTTCTTTGATGTTGCATCTGAGTTCGACCAACAACGAAGGAGGTGAAGGCACAACCATGTTTTCAAGGTCAAATGATAAACTTAAGTTAGCGTTCACCTGGTCATGTATTTGCTTTGTGCGACTTCTTGTGATTGGACCTTTGATGATTGGTGGTGTGATGTCCATGGTTGGGATGTCCTTATCATCCTCCCCCTCTTGAGAAGGAGTCATCCTCGACTCTAAAGGACCAAAGTATGGGGAAAGATCGGAGACCTTGAAGGTTGGGCTAATACCATAATCTTTTGGAAGATCAATCTTGTAAGCATTATCATCGATCCTCTCGAGCACCTCAAATGGTCCATCGCCGCATGGCTGCAACTTGCACTTGCGTTGCTCTGGAAAACGGTCCTTCCGAAGATGTACCCATACTAAGTCACCTTGCTCGAACACCATCTTCTTCCTTGTGTTGTTTTCCCTCTTCGTACATTGTTCAGTCATCTTCTCAATGTTCTTCTTTGCCTGGGCATGAAGTTTCTTGACAAGATCTGCACACTTACTTGCATCGAGGCTGGTTCGTTCATGCAGTGGCAAAGACAAGAGATCTATGGGAGCAATAGGTTTGAATCCATAAACAAGTTCAAATGGCCAAAATTTAGTGTTCGAATGTACCACCTTGTTATACGCGAACTCCACATGAGATAGGCACTCCTCCCACATCTTCAAATTCTTCTTTAGGACTGCTCTTAGCATCATGGACAACGTTCGGTTGACAACTTCTGTTTGTCCATCAGTTTGTGAGTGGCATGTCGTGGAAAATAGGAGCTTGGTGGCCAGTTTTTCTCACAAGGTCTTCCAAAAGTAGCTCAAATATTTGGTGTCATGGTCTAAAACAATGGTGCGTGGTACTCCATGTAGCCGCACAACTTCCCTGAAAAATAAATCAGCAATGTGTGAAGCATCATCGCTCTTATGACATGGGATAAAATGTGCCATTTTGCTAAAATGATCAACTACCACAAACACCGAGTCACTCCCCCTCTTAGTTCATGGTAAACCAAGAACAAAATCCACAGAAATATCCTCCCACAGAGCATTCAGAATGGATAGAGGGGTATAAAGACCATAGGGGTTCAAACGAGACTTAGCTTTGTGACAAATCTCGCATCTCATCATGTAGCGCTCCATGTCACGTCTCATTCTTGGCCAAAAGAAGTGGTCACCCAACACACTCTCAGTCTTCTTGGCGCCAAAGAGTCCCATGAGACCACCAGCGTAAGCCTCCTGTAAAAGCAACAAATGAACAAAACAATCTGGGATGCACAATTTGGTAGCTCGAAATAAAAATCTATCATGCAAGTGAAACTTCTTCCATCCCTTTCCCTTGTTGCACTTTGAAAATGGTTCACCAAAGTATGAGTCATTAGCATACAATTATTTTATGCTTTCTAAACCAAGGATTTTTACATCAAGTTGGGAAAGTAAAATATGACGCCTAGACAATGCATCAACAACAATGTTATCCTTTCCTTTCTTGTGCTTGACAATATAAGGAAAAGACTCTATGAACTCACTCCATTTTGTATGTCTACGGTTCAATTTGAGTTGGCCCATTAGATGTTTCAAAGATTCATGGTAATAATGTATCACAAACTCTTTAGGCCACAAGTAGTGTTGCCATGTTTCTAAAGATCGAACAAGTGCATACAACTCTTTATCATAGACAGAATAATTAAGAGTTGGGACATTAAGCTTCTCATGAAAATAAGAGATAGGTTTACCTTCTTGCATTAGGACTCCGCCAATGCCAATGCCACTTGCATCCCATTCAATCTAAAATGTCTTACCAAAATCAGGAAGCGAAAGCAACGGGGCTGATGTAAATCTCATCTTCAGTTCTTGGAAGGACTTGTCTTGAGCATCACCCCATTTGAATGGAGTGTGTTTCTTTGTTAACTCATTCATTGGTGCAGCAATGGTGCTGAGATCCTTCACGAACCGACAGTAGAAACCTGCAAGTCCTAGGAAGCTGCGTACTTGGCTCACATTTTGTGGAGGCAGCCACTCAAAAATAGCCTTGATCTTTTCTTTATCGACCTCCACCTCTTTACCTGAAACTACAAAGACAAGAAACACAACCTTGTTTGTGCCAAATGTGCACTTTTCCACGTTAGCATAAAACCTTTCCTCCCATAGGACAGCAAGCACACATTTTACATGTCCAACATGATCCTTCAAAGTTTTGCTATAAATCAACATGTCATCAAAGTAAACCACTACAAACTTGCCAATGAAGGACCTAAGCACATGATTCATCGGTCTCATGAAAGTACTTGGTGCATTCGTTAATTCGAAAGGCATAACCAACCATTCATACAAGCCAAACTTTGTCTTAAATGCAGTTTTCCATTCATCACCCTCTTTCATTCATATTTGGTGGTATCCACTTCGCAAATCAATTTTGGAAAATATGGTGGAACCACAGAGTTCATCAAGCATGTCATCAAGCCTAGGTATAGGGTGTCGATATCTCACAGTTATGTTGTTAACGGATCTACAATTAGTGCACATTCTCATAGTACCGTCTTTCTTTGGAACTAAAAGAATTGGAGCAGCACAAGGAGAAAGACTTTCCCTTACATATCCTTTGTTAAGAAGATCTTCTACTTGCCTCTGAATTTCCTTTATCTCCTCTGGGTTTGCTCGGTACGAGGGTCGGTTTGGTAGTGGGGCGCCTGGAACCAAGTCGATTTGGTGTTCAATGCCTCGCTTTGGTGGTAGGCCGGGTGGCACCTCCTTGGGAAACACATCCTTATATTGCCGCAAAAGATCAAATATAACACTAGGAAGAGTTGAAGGTAAGTCGTTAGCAGCCAATAAAGTTTCCTTGTACATGAGTACAAAGAATGGAGCATTAGGTTCTCTCAATTCCCGCATATCCCTTTTCCTAGCCATCATAATGAATCCCTATTTTTCCCGGGTCTTGGCCATATTTGGCTGTGGAGCTTTTGGCTGTGGAAACACTCCCTCACTATGTTGGTGGCTCACTCTTTGTGTATCATCACTCTCCCTTTTTCTTTTCTTTTTTCTTTTCTTTTCATCTCATCAAGATAGACTTCTTCGGGTGTCATGGGCAGCCAAGTGAACTTTTATCCTCTATGGACAAAACACAAGCGATTCGCATGCCTGCTGATTTGCACATAACGGTCATGCAACCATGGTCGTCCTAGAAGCAAGTGACAAGCGTGCATCGGCACCACATCACGCTCAACATCATCCTGATATGTTCCTGTTGAAATTGGTATTCTCACGCTGCTCGTCACCTTTATTGCGCCACAATCATTCATCCATTGCATGCGGTATGGATGTGGGTGACGTTTTGTTTGCAATTGAAGCTTCTCAATGTTGCAGCTGCCACTATCCACAATCACTCGGCCTAGCTTTGAGTTGACAAGGCAACGGGTGTGAAAAAGATTATGTCGCTGCCCCTTTTCCTCCGTTACAACCTGGGAATTAAGTGAACGGCATACAACCAAAGATTCGCCATTAAGTTCTTCATGAGATAATATAGTGCCTCCTACTTCCCAGCCTTGCTCCTCTTCCAGTTCATCGTTGCCACCTTCAGGGTCACTTTTAAACTCCCATTCACCTCGTTCATTGATGATCATAGTTCTTTTGCTTGGACATTCTGAAGAAACATGACCTCTTCCTTTGCACTTGTGGCATTGAATGCCGCTGCTGCGCATAGAACTCTTTTCTGCAGGCGGAGCGGAGGATGCTCATGTTGTAGGTGATGGCCTTTTATCTTGATTGCGAACAGCAGGCGAGGAAGCCGTCGAAGCATGTGGGAGCCTCGGTTGAGCACCCTCAAACCAAACCATATGGTTGTTGTGTTCGCTACCATGAGGATGTGGTGGTGCGGCCTTGATAGCCACGATCATGACAATTACGCATATTATTCTTCTCAACTCGTACAACTTGATGTACCACATCTTGCAGTGTATCATAAGGAAACATCTCCACAAAATCCGAGATCTCATCATTCAGCCCATGTAAAAATCTCGCCATCTTCGCCTCATCACTCTCACGGGTTCTTGTTCGAATCAGCAACACCTCCATCTCTTTATAGTATGTGACACACCAGATTTTGGCCCTTTCTTTTTCTTTGGATTTTGATTTGAATTTTGCTTTGGATTTCTTTTACTGTGGCTCTGTGGTCTTGAAACCTGGGAAGATCATCTCTTCTTTCTTCCCCAAGTGGCTTGTCACTCTCAAATCCATCCCAAGATCATGTCATTTCCATCCTTGGCCAACCTCAATATTTATTTCTTGGGAATATTCCTTTTCTATTAAAGGAATAATCCTTTTTGCCCTAGGATGTGAAGCAACCTATATTCCTGTCTTCCCATAAATTCCCACAAAATTCTCATAAATTCTTTGGATCATATATTCAACAAATATGTCAAAACTTTTCCTTGCCCAGTTCAAAAATAATTCAGGAATATTCATTTTCCTATTCTGCCCAGAATGGCACTCTATGAAGGAAGTACCATTTTTACTTATCTCAATGGTACACAATTTCTACAGTATCTTCCTATCTCTAAATCATCATGCTCTACCAAGTTTCAGCCCAATACAACAATCCATGTGAGTGCATTATCGAATTCTCTTTTCTGGACCAGATTTGCAGTTGTAAAGCAACTATGATAAAACTTGGTTCAAATCTTTTCAAACAACACAGGATTGTAGTCCTCCCTACCCTAAACCTCTGGGATAGCATGTTCCTCCATTTTACCACCCTATATTACCACAGCTTCTAGCCCAAGTTTGCTACAACAAACTTTAGCTGATCCATCCCATCCACCCATAGCAACTTTCTTCGAGCTATCACTTTGGAGAGGTCCCATTTAGGATGGACTACACGATGGACGTGGTTGGCCATGCTTAGTCATCCTGCATGCGTCGATGCATGCGGTGACCGCGCTGCTGGCATGCATGTGCGCGTGCTCTGCTCGTTTTGGCCGCATCCAGAACGTCGTCTTGTTTGGGGACCTCCTTCCGGCCTATTCCCTTGCGTCCCCCGTGCCATCCAGCCCCTCCTCCTCCCACATAGCACGCTAGACCCCTCCCTCCTTCAAGAAACGCCCTCGCCAGCGCCAGCCTGCGCGCCCGCGGGTGACCCAAGCACTGCGTGACCAGTCTTCTCTGCACTCGCTCTGTTCGCACTCGCGCATCCCTGGTGCCGCGTAAGCATCTCCTCTGCCCTCTCCAGTTGCCTCAAGGGTCCCGCGCGTGCCGCATTCCTTGCCAGAGAATCAACCGCATCTCCGCGGCGGGTCCCAGCCACGGCATCGTCGCTGCGGCTATATAAGCCCTCCTCGAGACCTCTCGACCTCACCATTAGCCTCCTCCATCTCCCAGAGCCATCCCGAGCCTCTTTAGTTAGCCTTGGAGCCCCTCCTCACCCTCCATGGCCGCCATTGTTTTTGTCGGCCTCCGCCCAAATTCCGGCGAACCGAAGCCCTTTTTCCCCTCCTTTCTTCACCACTAAAACCAGCAGAGACCGGCGGACCTCCCCATATCGTCATCTCATCTTCGGGACGTCTCTGTGCTCGAGTTCATTGCCGGCCAACGCCACCCTCCGCCACGGCCAAGGCCCTCCCTGTTCCCGGGGCTCGCCGACGAGCGTGTGCCCTCCAGGCGGGGGCACCTCATTCCACTGAGCACACCGGTGGCCAGAGCTCGGCTGGAGGTGGCCCGTGCCGCCGGAGGTCGTCGCCGGAGCACGCGTCTACTCTCTGTCCCGCAGGTGAGTGATAACCCACAAGTATAGAGGATCGCGACAGTCTTCACGGGTAGTATTTCACCCTAATTTATTGATTTGACACAAGGGGAGCCAAAGAATATTTATTGGCCTTGACAATTGAGTTGTCAATTCAACAGCACCTAGGATATCTCTCTCTGCATCAAAGGTTTAGTAGCATGACAAATAATAGGAGTAGCAATAATAGTGATAGCGGCAATTTTGGTAACAGTAGTAACAGTAGCAATTGAGTAGCAAGTGTGACAGTAACAGCAGTAGTAGTAACTTTGCAAGATTCAGTATATGTAAGGCGTAGGCCATGGTGCAGTGATGGAAATATATGGATGACATCAATCATGTAACAGTTACACACTAGGGCGACACAGAACTAGCTCCAATTCATTAATATAACGTAGGCATGTATTTCGTATATAGTCTTACGTGCTTGCGGTAAGAACTTTCATGACATATTTTGTCCTACCCTCCCGTGGCAGTGGGGTCCTATTGGAAACTAAGGGATATCAAGGCCTCCTTTTAATAGAGAACCAGAACAAAGCATTAACACATGGTGAATACATGAACTCCTCAAACTACGGCAATCACCAGAAAGAATCCCAGTTATTATCACCATGGGGTATGCGGATCAAGACACGTAATAGGTGTGTACAACTTGCAAGATAGGATCCAAATCACTCTTATATTCATGAAAACATAATAGGTTCAGATCTGAAATCATGGCACTCGGGCCCTAGTGACAAACATTAAGCATAACAAAGTCATAGCAACATCAATCTCAGAACATAGTGGATACTAGGTATCAAGCCCTATCAAACTTAACTCGATTACATGATCAATTCCATCCACACCCCTCACCGACCAGCAAGCCTACAAAGGAATTACTCACTCCCGGTGGTGAGCATCATGGAATAGTTGATGGATAAGGGTTGGTGATGACGACGGTGACAAATCCCCCTCTCGGGAGCCCCAAACAGACTCCAGATTGGCCCTCCCGAGGAAGAACAGGTGGCGGCGGTGGCTCCGTCTCGTAAAACGTGATGAAACCTTCTCTTTGATATTTTCTCCGAAGATGTGAATTTATAGGACTGGAATTAGGGTTGGGGGAGCCACATGGGCCCCAGAAGCCATCAGGGCACGGCCAGGGGGGTGGCCGCACCCTGTTGTCTTGTGGCCCACAGGCAGCCCCCCTTCGGTGGATCTTCGCTCCATACTTCATTATATATTCCAGAAATAATTCACAAAAAGTTCCGTCCAATTCCGGGAACTTTTATTTCTGCACAAAAATAACACAATGGTAGTTCTGCTAAAAACATCGTCAGTCCGGGTTAGTTCCTTTCAAATCATGCAAATTAGAGTCCAAAACTGAGCAAAAGTGTTTGGAAAAGTAGATACGTTGGAGACGTATCAACTCCTCCAAGCTTAATTCATTGCTTGTCCTTAAGCAATTCAATTGATAAACAGAAAGTGATAAAGAAAACTTTTGCAAACTCTTGTGCTCTCGTCATTATACACATGCTTAGCTAGTGTTCAAGTTTTCAACATAAATCATAAATAACTGATGACCCACAAGTATAGGTGGTCAATTGTAGTCCTTTTGATAAGTAAGAGTGTCGAACCCAACGAGGAGCAGAAGGAAATGACAAGCGGTTTTCAGCAAGGTAATTTCTGCAAGTACTGAAATTGTAGGTAACAGGTAGTTTGATAGCAAGATAATTGATAATGAGCAAGTAACGATAACGGTAAATAAAGTGTAGCAAGATAGCGCAATCCTTTTGTGGCAAAGGACAGGCCAAAATGGTCTCTTATAATAAGCAAGCGTTCTTGAGGGTACACAGGAATTTCATCTAGTCACTTTCATCATGTTGGTTTGATTTGCGTTCGCTACTTTGATAATTTGATATGTGGGTGGACCGGTGCTTGGGTGATGTTCTTACTTGAACAAACCTCCCACTTATGATTAACCCCCTCGCAAGCATCCGCAACTACGAGAAAAGTATTAAGATAAAATCTAACCATAGCATTAAACATTTGGATCCAAATCATCCCCTTACAAAATAGCGCATAAACTAGGGTTTAAGCTTCTGTCACTGTCAACCCATCATCTAATAACTACTCCACAATGCATTCCCTTAGGCCCAAAGATGGTGAAGTGCCATGTAGTCGACGTTCACATGACACCACTAAGGGAATCACAACATTCATATCATCAAAATATCGAACACATATCAACTTCACATGATTACTTGCAACATGACTTCTCCCGTGACCTGAAGAACAAAGGTAACTACTCACAAATGATATTCATGCTCAAGATTAGAGGGGTATTAAATAGCATAATGGATCTGAACATATAATCTTCCACCAAATAAACCATATAGTAATCAACTACGAGATGTAATCAACACTACTAGTCACCCACAGGTACCAATCTGAGGTTCCGATACAAAGATTGAACAAAAGAGATGAACTAGGGTTTGAGAGGAGATGGTGCTGTTGAAGATGTTGATGAAGATTGGCCTCCCAAAGATGAGAGGGTTGTTGGTGATGACGATGGCTTCGATTTCCCCCTCTGGGAGGGAAGTTCCCCCGGCGGAATCGCTCCGCTGGAGGGCAAAAGTGCTCCTGCCCAAGTTCCGCCTCGAGACGGCGGCGTTCCATCCCGAAAGTCCCCTCTTGATTTTTTCTATGTCAAAAGACCTTAAGTACCAGAAGATGGGCACCGGAGGTGGGCCGTGCTGGCCACAACCCACCAGGGCTCGCCTGGGGGGCCTGGCGCGCCCTGGTGTCTTGCTGTCACCAGGCGGCCCCCCTCTGGTAGTTATTTGCTCCAGTATTTTTTATATATTCCAAAATAATTCTCCGTGAAGTTTCATCTTATTTGGAGATGTGCAGAGTAGGTGTCTCTGATATGCTTTTTCAGGTCCAGAATTCCAACTGCCGGCATTCTCCCTCTTTGTGTAAACCTTGCATATTATGGGAGAAAAGGCATTATAATTACTCCATAAAGCATTATTATGCATAAAAACATTATAAATATAAGTAGAAAATCATGATGCAAAATGGACGTATCAACTCCCCCAAGCTTAGACCTCGCTTGTCCTCAAGCGAAAGCCGATATCGAAAAACATGTCCACATGGTTTGAGAAAGAGGTTTCGATAAAAACAAAATACGGACATAGTAGCATCATGCTTATTAACATAGCAGCAACAAACTTTGTCATAGGACTTCTTCATATACCTTTTATTATAGAACTTCATCTTATAACTTCTCATGAACAAGTAACAATTCATCACAACATAGAAGTATAAAGCATAAACCTTATTGAAAACCAACAAACTATGTTCTCAGTCAACTTTGCAACTACAATTCATCATATTTTTAGGAAGGGTCTCGTGTCGGAGCCTTTTGGCAAGTCCACATACTCAACCATCATTTAATCTTTTATAATTGCAAACACTCATAGCATACCCATGAGCAAAAAGTTTCAACCGAACACATAGAAATATAGGGGCTTATAGTTTCGCCTCCTAACGTATTCACCTCAAGGGTGATGTCAACAATAATAACTCATGCTCACTCATATCCAACTGGATATATGTGCCTAGATCTTTCCTCACCACATGATGCTTGTAACAAGAAAAAGTAAAAAGGAATAAGGAAGAATACTTTGACTCTTGCATAAAAGTAAATACATAAAAGTAAAAGATAGGCCCTTCGCAAAGGGAAGCAGAGGTTGTCATGCGCTTTTTGGTTTGTATGCCAAATCCTTTAATGCAAAAGAACGTCACGTTATATTGCCCCTTATGATAGCAACCTTTATTATGCAGTCCGTCGCTTTTATTACTTTGCCATCACAAGTTCGTACAACGCTCAATTTTCTCTTACACTAATTGATCAAACACATTTAGAAGCAATTTTTATTGCCTTACTGCACCGATGACAACTTACTTGAAGATCTTACTCAATCCATAGGTAGGTATGGTGGACTCTCAAAACATGAGTTTGGGTTTAGGGTTTTTGGATGCACAAGTAGTATCTCTACTTAGTGCGGAATTTTTAGCTAGCAAAGATATTGAGCAAGCACCACATGTTGAAGGATCTATGACAATATAACTTCTATGTGAATATGAACAAACATAAATCATTACGTTTTCTTCCTTGTCCAACGTCAACAATTTTGGCATATAATATTTAATGGGGGCTCACAATCATAGAAGATGTCCAAGATAGTGTATTTGCATGTGAATATTCTCTTCCCTTATTAATTTTTTCATGAACTGCATCATTGACCAATGCTATGTTTGTCAATCTCCAATAAATTTTACCACTTATACTTTTCCTTATGTGATGTCATTACTTACCATAAGATTAGCATATGATCCTTTTCATTTATTTCATTTTTATTTTGATTGCAACAAGAAAGTAAAGAAGCAAAAGCTCAAACTAAACTTTATTATATAACTCTCACTCGATTACATAGATAGATAGATCACGAAACTAGCACTCGAAAATAGATCATACTAAACTTTTATTTAACTAGATCACGAAAGAGCTAAGGATCGAACTAAAATAGGTAAAGGTAAATAAAAGTGATGGTGATACGATACCGGGGCATCTCCCCTAAGCTTGGCTCAAGCCAAGGGGAGTGCCCATACCCGTGTACTCAAGTCTCCTTTGGTGGTGGAGATGATGAAGGTGGTGGTGATGAAGTGGTAGGTTTGTCCTCCGGCTTCCAGGGCAAGGGCTCACCATCAAAAGATGATGCACGAGTCTCCCGAGTCCTGCAACCAGCAGCTAAACTCATACCTTTAAATCTTGCTTCATACTCAAAAACTTGGTTTTGAAGATCATATATTTGACTTTGCAGAAAATTGATGCACGAGTCTCCCGAGTCCTGCAACCAGCAGCTAAACTCATACCTTTAAATCTTGCTTCATACTCAAAAACTTGGTTTTGAAGATCATATATTTGACTTTGCAGAAAATTGATTTGCTCGTTGAAGGTGAAGACGATGTCCTTCATGGACCGGCCATCCACCATGTGATCACGGGTGAATTCCGTGATCATGGAATGGTTGGCACTAAGTCCACGCTCAACCATCCCTTGGCACTTGAAGATGTCTTGTTCCACCGCCTCGAGCCTGGCCTCCATGCTTCCCGTCCTCTTGGGCCCCTGAACATCTCGGATGTGGAGCACCCCCTCACGCATCTCAATGGCTTGAGGGTGCTTCATCACCTCCGACAAGCACAGGTTGATGACCTTCTCGAAGAACTTGTCCTTGGAGGAGCTTGGTGGAGCCATGGAGATCTAGATCTGACGAGAAAACAACACGAAACAAGAACAGAGAATTTTTCTGTGATGCGGTGGTCAAAATAATCAAGGGTATATATAAATATTTTTTTATCTTGGGAAGCAAGAATATGGAAGGAAAACGGAGTCGGGAAGGTGCCCGAGGGGGGCACAACCCACCAGGGCGCACCAGGGGGGGTAGGCGCTGAGGGAGTCCTGGACTAAGGGGTCCTCGGACCGCCAGCCTATCTCTCATAGGCCGGCTTGGTGGGACGCTCTCTGATTATCGCAGGAAGGGCCAAGATATTCGACGACCCCGTATTCTAGAAGGAAACCTCCGAAGACGCGGCGTGCACTCCAAGTTACGAGGAGGAGATCAGCGTCCTTTACTTCCGGCTGGAGACTTATCATCTGTAAACCCTAGGTACCCCGGGTGTCTATATAAACCAGGGGGTTTAGATTGTAGAGGGAGACAAGCTCATCTAGGGTTTTGGCTACTTGATCTCAAGGTAGATCGACTCTGTAATCTTCATACACATCAATACAACCAAGCAGGACGTAGGGTTTTACCTCCATAGGAGGGCCCGAACTTGGGTAAACATCGTCTCCTTCGTCCCCTGTTAACCATCCATCCTAATCTCACAGCTCGGGACCCCCTACTCGAGATCCGCCGGTTTTGACACCGACATTGGTGCTTTCATTGAGAGTTCCGCTGTGGGGTACCAACAGGAATTGATGGCTCGCTTAATCATTAGCGATGAAGTCCGTGTCGGGGGCTCCTTCGCCCCTGGACAGATTTTCGCTGTCGGCAGCATCGTGCTGCACGCCGACCCGACCGGCCACCCTGGCCGGATCGAGAGTCTCGCCCCCTATCAGGAGATCAGACTCGGGAACCTAGAGTTCTCCGTAGACTCCCGGGGCGATCTTTCATTCGTTGGGCTCGCAATCTTATCTGACGAGCCCGAAGTCTCCGAAGCCTTAACTTCGGATCTCCTTCTCGACTCCGCCCTCGGGTCTATCCCTGCAGATGATCTGGATCTTAGTCTGGATCCGGTTATAGTACCTGAGGATCGGGGGTCGGCCCCTGCCGAACACACTCTTCGTACGGACACGTTGGAGGTCAACTCCGAAAGTCCTAGGCAGATAGATCCGATCGAACTCTCGACGATCAACGAGGCGCTGGATCGGATCCTATCAATAAAAATCACAGACGACCTCGACCCAGGCTCGGATCGGTCTGGAGGCGGGTCATTGGGAATTTTTTAGCCCACCCCCCACCCACTTGGTAGCCACTATCGAAGACTTAACCGATATGCTGGACTACGCCTCCAAGGAAGCAGAAGACATGGATGAAGAGGACGGCGCCCCCGCCCCTGTCAACACTGGGCGATGGACTGCCACCTCCACCTACGACGTCTACATGGTAGACACCCCCGACGATAAGTGCGATCGCACCCCTAAGAAGAATGGCGATAAATCCGGTGAGGCGCCGTCAAAACGCCGGAAACAGCGCAAACGATCTAAGACAGACAAGGGAAGTGAAGCCATTACAGGCACCGGGGAAAACGACACCCCGGAAGACCTCGGTGACCCTGAAGCCCCCGAACAGCCACTGGAAGACCAGGAAAGGCCCGAAGATCGGCGCGACACTGATGATCCTAATGATTCCGAGGACAACAACTACCTTCCCCCTGTCGAGGAGGAAGACATCCTGGAAACCGAAGACTTCACCGTCCTCGGAAACCCTGCGGATCAGGAACGGTTTAGGCGGCATCTCTTAGCCACCGCCCGAAGCCTGAAGGCAAAACAACAGCAGCTCAGAGCCGAACAAGACACCCTCAATGATAGATGGATGAGGGTCTTGGCAGCCAAAGAAGGATACGGTTCTGACCTACCGGACCAACCCAAGAGCTACCCGTGCTGGCAGCTGCTGCCGCAATTCGATGATGAGGCCCTTGAAACATCGCCTCCCAGGCATACTCCGTACGATCGGCCGGACCGCCCTCCTCGAGGACGGGATAGAACAGCCGGCGAGGCCGAGTACAGACCTGCGGTACCCCGCAGGAGAGGAAAGGAGCCAGCAGGGCCCAAAGATAGGTATGACTTACGATAGGACCTGGATTATAGAGCAGGCCGCACGAGATCCATCTACGGATCTAGAGGGTACTCCCCCCCCCGCTAGACGGGACGGGCACCAGTCTTGGCTCGACCGCAACGATAGAGGTCGGGAATAATACCGGGCCCGGCCTACCGCCGATCATAGGCATGACATAGCTCGGGTCAGAGGCGCTGCCCACCCACTGTGCTTCGTAGATGAGGTGATGCAACATCAGTTCCCTGAAGGGTTTAAACCCATTAACATAGAACAATACGACGGGACAACAGACCCAGCCATGTGGATTGAGGACTTCCTCCTCCACATTCATATGGCACGAGGAGATGATCTCCACGCCATCAAGTATCTGCCCCTAAAACTTAAGGGGCCAGCTCGGCACTGGTTAAACAGTCTCCCCGAGAATTCTATCGAGAGCTGGGAAGAGCTCGAGGATGCCTTCCAATCTAACTTCCAGGGTACTTATGTCCGGTGATACATCTCCATCGTATCTACTTTTCCAAACTCTTTTGCCCTTGTTTTGGACTCTAATTTGCATGATTTGAATAGAACTAACCCGGACTGACGCTGTTTTCAGCAGAATTGCCTTGGTGTTATTTTTGTGCAGAAATAAAAGTTCTCGGATTGACCTGAAAATTTACGGAGAATATTTTTGGAATTAATAAAAAATACTGGCGAAAGAATCAACCGGAGGAGGTCCACCACCTGGCCACAAGCCAGGGGGCGCGCCCCCCCTAGGGCGCGCCCCCCTGTCTTGTGGGCCCCCTGGAGCTCCGCCGACCTCAACTCCAACTCTATATATTCCTATTCGGGGAGTAAAAATCAGAGAGAAGAGTTCATCGCATTTCACGATACGGAGCCGCCGCCACCTCCTGTTCTTCCTCGGGAGGGCAGATCTGGGGTCCGTTTTGGGCTCCGGAGAGGGGAAATCGACGCCATCGTCATCACCAACCATCCTTCATCACCAATTTCATGATGCTCTCCGCCATTCGTGAGTAATTCCATCATAGGCTTGCTAGACGGTGATGGGTTGGATGAGATCTACCATGTAATCGAGTTAGTTTTGTTAGGGTTTGATCCCTAGTATCCACTATGTTCCTAGATTGATGTTGCTATGACTTTGCTATGCTTAATGCTTGTCACTAGGGCCCGAGTGCCATGATTTCAGATCTGAACCTATTATGTTTTCATGAATATATATGTGTTCTTGATCCTATCTTGCAAGTTGTAGACACCTATTACGAGTTATGATCCGCATCCCCCAGGGTGACAATAACTGGGATTCTTTCCGGTGATTACCGTAGTTTGAGGAGTTCATGTATTCACTAAGTGCTAATGCTTTGGTCCGGTTCTCTATTAAAAGGAGGCCTTAATATCCCTTAGTTTCCATTAGGACCCCGCTGCCACGGGAGGGTAGGACAAAAGATGTCATGCAAGTTCTTTTCCATAAGCACGTATGACTATATATGGAATACATGCCTACATTACATTGATGAATTGGAGCTAGTTCTGTATCACCCTATGTTATAACCGTTGCATGATGAATGCTGATGACCCACAAGTATAGGGGATCTATCGTAGTCCTTTCGATAAGTAAGAGTGTCGACCCCAACGAGGAGCAGAAGGAAATGACAAGCAGTTCTCAGTAAGGTATTCTCTGCAAGCACTGAAATTATCGGTAACAGATAGTTTTGTGATGAGATAATTCGTAACGGGTAGCAAGTAACAAGTGTAACTAAGGTGCAGCAAGGTGGCCCAATCCTTTTTATAGCAAAGGACAAGCCTGGACGAACTCTTATATAAAGCAAAGCGCTCCCGAGGACACACGGGAATTACTGTCAAGCTAGTTTTCATCATGCTCATATGATTCGCGTTCGTTACTTTGATAATTTGATATGTGGGTGGACCGGTGCTTGGGTGCTGCCCTTACTTGGACAAGCCTCCCACTTATGACTAACCCCTCTCGCAAGCATCCGCAACTAAGAAAGAAGAATTAAGATAAATCTAACCATAGCATGAAACGTTTGGATCCAAATCAGCCCCTTACGAAGCAACGCATAAACTAGGGTTTAAGCTTCTGTCACTCTAGCAACCCATCATCTACTTATTACTTCCCAATGCCTTCCTCTAGGCCCAAATAATGGTGAAGTGTCATGTAGTCGACGTTCACATAACACCACTAGAGGAGAGACAACATACATCTCATCAAAATATCAAACGAATACCAAATTCACATGATTACTTATAACAAGACTTATCCCATGTCCTCAGGAACAAACATAACTACTCACAAAGCATATTCATGTTCATAATCAGAGGAGTATTAATGATCATTAAGGATTTGAACATATGATCTTCCACCAAGTAAACCAACTAGCATCAACTACAAGGAGTAATCAACACTACTAGCAACCCGCAGGTACCAATCTGAGGTTGTGAGACAAAGATCGGATACAAGAGATGAACTAGGGTTTAGAGAGGAGATGGTGCTGGTGAAGATGTTGATGGAGATTGACCCCCTCTCGATGAGAGGATCGTTGGTGATGACGATGGCTTCGATTTCCCCCTCCGGGAGGGAAGTTTCCCCGGCAGAATAGCTCCGCCGGAGCCCTAGATTGGTTCTGCCCAAGTTCCGCCTCGAGACGGCGGCGCTTCGCCCCGAAAGCTCTGTTATGATTTTTTCCAGGTCAAAACCCTCCATATAGCAGAAGATGGGCACCGGAGGGCTGCCAGGTGGGCCACAAGCCACAGGGGCGCGCCCAGGTGGGTAGGGCGCGCCCCCTGGCTTGTGACTGCCTGGTGGGCCCCCTATGGTATTTCTTCCGCCCAGTATTTTTTATATATTCCAAAATAATTCTCCGTAAGTTTTTAGGACTTTTGGAGTTGTGCAGAATAGGTATCTCAGATTTGCTCCTTTTCCAGTCCAGAATTCCAGCTGCCGGCATTCTCCCTCTTCAGATAAACCTTGTAAAATAAGAGAGAAAATGCATAAGTATTGTACCAAATTGTGTAATAATAGCCCATAATGCAATAAATATCGATATAAAAGCATGATGCAAAATGGACGTATCAAATGCCATCCGACATAATTATCCATCACTGATCCATTGCCTACGAGCTTTTCACATATTGATCTTTGCTAAGTTACTTTTCCGTTGCTACTGTTACAATCACTACAATACTGCTACTGTCACTTTTGCCACCGTTACCGTTACTTCCATACTACTTTGCTACTAAAAACTTTGCTGCAGATATTAAGTCTTTCAGGTGTGGTAGAATTGACAACTCAGCTGCTAATACTCGAGAATATTCTTTGGCTCCCCTTGTGTCGAATCAATAAATTTGGGTTGAATACTCTACCCTCGAAAACTGTTGTGATCCCCTATACTTGTGGGTTATCATCCGGGCACTGGATTCCTCCGACCTGAGCAATGTTGTTCAGAAAACAGGTGAATCGGCTCGGCAATTCTGGAATCGGTTCCTGACCAAGAAAAACCAGATCGTTGACTGCCCGGACGCCGAGGCAATAGCCTCCTTCAGACATAATATCCGGGACGAGTGGCTAGCTCGTCAGCTCGGCCAGGATAAGCCGAGGACAATGTCCGCCCTTACCTCACTTATGACCCACTTTTGCGCGGGTGAGGATAACTGGCTAGCTCGACGAAGCCATAACCCCGAAGACCCCGGTACCTCCGAAGTTCGGGACGGAAATGGGAAACCGCGACGTAACAAAAACAAATGCCGGCACAATAATGGCGATGCGGAGGGCACGGCCGTCAATGCCGGTTTCCGCAACCCAAAATCCGGACAGCGGAAGAAACATTCTAAAGGAAATCGAGACGGACCTACCACGCTGGACAAAATTATGGATAGGCTCTGCCAGATCCACGGCACCCAAGACAAGCCCGCCAACCACACCAACCGTAATTGTTGGGTATTCAAACAAGCTGGCAAACTCGCAGCCGAGGACCAAGGCAAGAGCCCACGTAGCGAGGACGATGACAAGCCCTGCGGTCCAAGCAATGGGGGACAAAAGCAGTTCCCTCTAGAGGTAAAAACTGTGAACATGATATATGCCACTCACATACAAAAAAAGGAGAGGAAGCGCGCCCTTCGGGAGGTCTACGCCGTAGAGCCCGTAGCCCCGAAGTATAACCCATGGTCGGCTTGCCCGATCACCTTCGACCGACAGGATCATCCGACCAGTATCCGTCACGGAGGTTCGGCAACCCTCGTCCTAGACCCCATTATCGATGGATATCACCTTACTAGAGTCCTAATGGATGAAGGAAGTAGCCTTAATCTGATTTACTCAGACACGGTGAAAAAGATGGGCATAGATCCGTCAAGGATCAAACCCAGCAACACTACCTTTAAAGGAGTGATCCCAGGCGTCGAAGCCTGCTGCTCGGGCATCACGAATCTGGAAGTAGTGTTCGGCTCGCCCGACAACTTCCGCAGCGAAGACTTGATCTTCGACATTGTCCCTTTTTGCAGCGGTTACCACGCCCTACTCGGCCGCACAACATTCGCTCACTTTAACGTCGTCCCCCACTACGCGTACCTGAAGCTCAAGATGCCCGGGCCTAGGGGGGTCATTACTATCAACGGCAACACAGAGCGCTCACTCCGAACTGAGGAACACACAGCGGCCCTGGCAGCTGAATTCCAGTTCGGCGATGATAAGCCGGCGGACAAATCGGCCATTAAGGCACGTCATGATAGCAAACGAGTTCGGTCTCAACCCGAACTCCCGGAATCATCTTCCGCCCCACAAAAATAGGGATACGCCCCCCATAGCACATCCCTAATTCCCGTAAGATACGTGCCAAGAAGGCACAACTTCGCGCTTAAAATACCATGGGCAGCTGTGGGGACCCCCTATCAAAGGAAAGTGTTCGGCTCGACCGAACTACTACCAACACACGTCTTCGGACAAACCACAGGTACCATCTAGGACCTTCGAAGCGTAAAGCTCATCCACACTGCGACAACTTCTCAAGATCTTTGATGTCTACTACGCAACCTTCTTCTTGTAGACTCGTGTTGGGCCTCCAAGCGCAGAGTTTTGTAGGACAGTAGCAAATTTCCCTCAAGTGGATGACCTAAGGTTTATCAATCCGTGGGAGGCGTAGGATGAAGATGGTCTCTCTCAAACAACCCTGCAACCAAATAACAAAAAGTCTCTTGTGTCCCCAACACACCCAATACAATGGTAAATTGTATAGGTGCACTAGTTCGGCGAAGAGATGGTGATACAAGTGTAATATGGATGGTAGATATAGGTTTTTGTAATCTGAAAATATAAAAACAGCAAGGTAACTAATGATAAAAGTGAGCACAAAAGGTATTGCAATGCTTGGAAACAAGGCCTAGGGTTCATACTTTCACTAGTGCAAGTTCTCTCAACAATACTGACATAGTTGAATCATATGTAAATCCCTCACGTGTGACAAAGAGTTCACTCCAAAGTCACAAATAGCGGAGAACAAACGAAGAAATTATTGTAGGGTACGAAACCACCTCAAAGTTATCTTTTCCGATCAATCGTATGAGCTATCCCTATAAGTGTCACGAATAGCCCTAGAGTTCATACTAAAATAACACCTTAAGATACACATCAACCAAAACCCTAATGTCACCTAGATACTCCAATGTCACCACGAGTACCCATGGGCTTGATTATACGATATGCATCACACAATTTCAGATTCATCATGTTCAATCCAACACAAAGAACTTCAAAGAGTGCCCCAAAGTTTCTACCGAAGAGTCAAGACGAAAACGTGTGCCAACCCCTATGCATAGATTCCCAAGGTCACGGAACCCGCAAGTTGATCACCAAAACATACATCAAGTGGATCAATAGAACATCCCATTGTCACCACGGATATCCCATCGCAAGACATACATCAAGTGTTCTCAAATCCTTTAAAGACTCAATCCGATAAGAAAACTTTAAAGGGAAAACTCAATTCATCACAAGAAGATAGAGAGGGGAAAACTTCATATGATTCATCTATATTAATAAAGCTCGCGGTACATCAAGATCGTGTCATCTCAAGAACACGAGAGAGAGAGATCAAACACATAGCTACTGGTACATACCCTCAGCCCCGAGGGAGAACTACTCCCTCCTCGTCATGGAGACCGTCGGGATGATGAAGATGGCCTTCGGTGATGGTTTCCCCCTCCGGCAGGGTGCCGGAACGGGCTCCCGATTGGTTTTTCGTGGGTACAATGGCTTGCGGCGACGGAACTCCTGATCTAGGTTTCTTTTTGGGGTTTTTGGTATTTATAGGAATTTTTGGCGTCGGTCTCACGTCAAGGGGGTTCCCGAGGGACCCACAAGCCAGGGGGGCGCGCCCCCTAGGCTTGTGGCTGCCTTGGGACTCTCCGGTATCTTTTTGCTCCAGTATTTTTTATATTTTCCAAAAATATTCTCCGTAAATTTTCAGCCCATTCCGAGAACTTTTATTTCTGCACAAAAAACGACACCATGGTAGTTCTGCTGAAAACAGCGTCAGTCCGGGTTAGTTCTAATAAAATCATACCAAAATCATATAGAATTATTGTAAACATGGCATGAATACTTCATAAATTATAGATACGTTGGAGTCGTATCAGCATCCCCAAGCTTAATTCCTGCTCGTCCTCGAGTAGGTAAATGATAAAAGAAATAATTTATGAAGTGTGAATGCTAGCAAGTGCACAAGTTTGATCAATGATAATTCCAATCACTTTTTCTAGCATCAATATAAACAATAAACAGTAGCTCATCTCATAAAACTTCTCATGATCAAGTAACAAGCTATTCACATGTTAAAGTATAGACCAGAAAGTTTCTTGAAAAGTAACAAACCATATTCCTAGTCATCGAACAATTGCAATTCATCTTATTTTCAGGAAGGGTCTATGTAAGAGCTTTGATTTAGCAAATTCCACATACTCAACTATCATATAGTCTTCCATGATTATTGACACTCAAAGCATATTTTAAGAACAAATTGCATCCATCGAACACAGAGAAAGATAGGGGCTTAATGTTTCGCCTCCCAACTTATTTATCATATACATAATTGTCAACAATAATAATTCATGATCAAATATATTTGTGTGGATATATATGTCTAGATCATTCCCCAACACATGACGCTTGCCAAGAGAAAAAGGCGAAATATAGGAAGTGGTGAAGATCACCATGACTCTTGCATAAAGGTAAGTACTAGAAAGTAAAAGATAGGCCCTTCGCAGAGGGAAGCAGAGGTTGTCATGCGCTTTTTGTTTTTGGAAGTGAAACCCTTAATGCAAAGGAACGCCACGTTGTATTACCCTTTGTGATAGCAACCTTTATTATGCAGCCCGTCACTTTTATTTCTTTACCATCACAAGTTCGTACAACGCTTATTTTCCCTTACCATAAAAGATCATACATATTTAGGAGCAATTTTTATTGCTTTTTGCACCGATGACAACTTACTTGAAGGATCTTACTCAATCCATAGGTAGGTATAGTGGACTCTCATGGCAAAACTGGTTTAAGGGTGTTTGGATGCACAAGTTTTATTTCTACCTGGTGCGGAAGTTTTGGCTAGTATGAGGTGGAAGCTAGCACCACATGTTGGAGGATCCATAACAATATAACTTCTATACAAATATACCCAAACATAACTCATTAAGTTGTCTTCCTTGTCCATTTTTAACTAATTTGCTCGAGTTTGAAAATAATTAATGAGCTCACAATCATAGAAGATGTCCAAGATAGTATATTTATATGTGGAATCTCTCTTCCTTCAATATTCTTTCATGAATTGTTCAAGTGACCAATGCGGTGTTTGCTAACTTTCAATAAATTTTACCACCTATACTTATTATGTGTGAAGTCATTACTCCCCATGGGATAAGTATATGAAGCATATTTAATTTCAGATTTATGATATTCAATTCATTCAACCATTTACTCATAGGATATAAGTGAAGCACGAGAGTGAATGACAAACTACTCCAAAAAGATATAAGTGAAGATCAATGAGTAGTCGAAAATTTAAATAACTATGTGAAGACTCTCTCATCTAAGAATTTCAGATCTTAGTATTTTATTTAAACAGCAAGCAAAATAAAAATAGCACTCCAAGAATTGCACGCATCATGTGAACGAATAAAAATTTGGGCTCAACATAGGCTAACCGATAATTGTTGATGAAGAGAGGTGGGATGCGTAGAATCCCCAAGCTTAGATGCTTGAGACTTCTTGAAATATTTACTTGGGGTGCCTTGGGCATCCCCAAGCTTGAGCTTTTGTATCTCGTTCAATCCTCTCATATCCCTGTTTCACCTATTCTCAAAAACTTCATCCACACAAAACTTGAAAAGAACTCGTGAGATAGGTTAGTGCACATAATAATAAATCAACTCTTTATGTACTGCCAAGACAAGTTGCACAATAATTTTCAAACATCATCTACTGTTTACTATCGTTTCCACAATTTATATCTACCAATATAGGCTATGGAAACTAGAGGATAAGTTGATAACAAAACTATGACAACAATCTGTCCAAACAGAACAGCCTGTAGCAATTTATGAAAACAGTGTACTTATGTAACTCAAAAAATTATGAAAATTTAGGACATGCTAAATAATTTATACGACAACACTGTGTAAAAATTTCAGAAACATTCCACGTTCCAGTAAAATATGAAAACTCAAACACTACAGCAAAAGTTTTTGTTTTTACACAGTACACATCAAAACATGCAATGCAAGCATCCTAAGACAATTCTTGGAACTTTTTATTGAAAAACAAGATTATTAATAACACCTAACAGAAAATAACAAAATATAATGACGATCCAAGCAAAGCACATATTACGTGACGAATAAAAATATAGCTCTAAGTAAGATATACCGATAATGTTGAAGACGAAAGAGGGGATGCCTTGCGGGGCATCCCCAAGCTTAGCCGCTTGAGTCTTCCTTGGATATTACCTTGGTGGTGCCTTGGGCATTCCCAAGCTTAGGTTCTTTTCACTCCTTATGCTCCTCATATCGGTGTCTCACCCAAAACTTGAAAACTTCAGTCACACAAAACTTAACGGAACTTCGTGAGATGGGTTAGTATAATAAATAAAGATCATTCACTTAGGTACTGTCAAGACAAGATTCATAATTGTTCCCACATGATACCTACTGTATTCTATCATTCCCATAATTTATACCGCTAAATATAAGCTATGGAAACACTAAAACAAGCAAACTATGAATGCAAAACAGAATCTGTCAAAAACAGAACAGTCTGTGAAGATCTGTAGTGTAACCATACTTCCCTGTCTCTAAAAATTCTGAAAATTAGCAAAACCTTCATAATTTGTATATGAATACTGTGTAAAAATTTCAGATTATTATCACGCTCCAATAAAAAATTAAAATTCCTGTACTGGAGTCAAAAGTTTCTGTTTTGGTTCAGCATCAGTTCTACTCATCTTGTGAGTCATCTCAAAGGCTTTACTTGGCACTTTATTGAAATAAAAGGCATAAAACATGATTATACAGTAGCTTAATCATGTGGACACACAAAAACAGAAAGTAAAAGTGTTGGGTTGTCTCCCAACAAGCGCTTTTCTTTAATGCCTTTTAGCTAGGCATGATGATTTCAATGATGCTCACATAAGAATAGTAATTGAAACATGCAAAAGAGCATCATGAATCTCATGACAAGCACATTTAAGTCTAACCCACTTCCTATGCATAGGGATTTTGTGAGCAAACAATTTATGGGAGCAATAATCAACTAGCATAGGAAGGCAAAACAAGCATAACTTCAAAACTTTGAACACATAGAGAGGAAACTTGATATTATTGCAATTCCTACAAGCATATGTTCCTCCCTCATAATAATTTTCTGCAGGATCATGAAGGAATTTCACAACATAACTATCACATAAATTATTATTTTCATGATTCATAAGCAAAGAAATTTTACTACTCACCACATAAGCAAATTTATTCTCATCAATAGTAGTGGGAGCAAACTCAACAAAATAACTATCATGTGAAGCATAATCCAATTGAAAATTAAAATCATGATGACAAGTTTCATGGTTAGCATTATTCTTTATAGCATACATGTCATCACAATAATCATCATAAATAGGAGGCATGCTTTCATCATAATAAATTTGCTCATCAAAACTTGGGGGACTAAAAATATCATCTTCATCAAACATAGCATCCCCAAGCTTGTGGCTTTGCATATCATTAGCATCATGGATATTCATAGAATTCATACTACCAATATTGCAATCATGCTCATCATTCAATGAATTCTCATTAAGTATTTTCATAAATTCTTCCTCTACCAATTGAGCACAATTTTCCAAACCATCATTTTCACGAAAGACATTAAAAAGACGAACCAATTGATGCAACCTAAACTCCATTTTTTGTAGTTTTCTTTTAAAGACTAAACTAGTGATAAAACAAGAAACTAAAAGATTTAATTGCAATATCTAAAGATATACCTTCAAGCACTCACCTCCCCGGCAACGGCGCCAGAAAAGAGCTTGATGTCTACTACGCAACCTTCTTCTTGTAGACTCGTGTTGGGCCTCCAAGCGCAGAGTTTTGTAGGACAGTAGCAAATTTCCCTCAAGTGGATGACCTAAGGTTTATCAATCCATGGGAGGCGTAGGATGAAGATGGTCTCTCTCAAACAACCCTGCAACCAAATAACAAAAAGTCTCTTGTGTCCCCAACACACCCAATACAATGGTAAATTGTATAGGTGCACTAGTTCGGCGAAGAGATGGTGATACAAGTGTAATATGGATGGTAGATATAGGTTTTTGTAATCTGAAAATATAAAAACAGCAAGGTAACTAATGATAAAAGTGAGCACAAACGGTATTGCAATGCTTGGAAACAAGGCCTAGGGTTCATACTTTCACTAGTGCAAGTTCTCTCAACAATACTGACATAGTTGAATCATATGTAAATCCCTCACGTGTGACAAAGAGTTCACTCCAAAGTCACAAATAGCGGAGAACAAACGAAGAAATTATTGTAGGGTACGAAACCACCTCAAAGTTATCTTTTCCGATCAATCGTATGAGCTATCCCTATAAGTGTCACGAACATCCCTAGAGTTCGTACTAAAATAACACCTTAAGATACACATCAACCAAAACCCTAATGTCACCTAGATACTCCAATGTCACCACGAGTACCCATGGGCTTGATTATACGATATGCATCACACAATTTCAGATTCATCATGTTCAATCCAACACAAAGAACTTCAAAGAGTGCCCCAAAGTTTCTACCGGAGAGTCAAGACGAAAACGTGTGCCAACCCCTATGCATAGATTCCCAAGGTCACGGAACCCGCAAGTTGATCACCAAAACATACATCAAGTGGATCAATAGAACATCCCTTTGTCACCATAGATATCCCATCGCAAGACATACATCAAGTGTTCTCAAATCCTTTAAAGACTCAATCCGATAAGAAAACTTCAAAGGGAAAACTCAATTCATCACAAGAAGATAGAGAGGGGAAAACTTCATATGATTCATCTATATTAATAAAGCTCGCGGTACATCAAGATCGTGTCATCTCAAGAACACGAGAGAGAGATCAAACACATAGCTACTGGTACATACCCTTGGCCCCGAGGGTGAACTACTCCCTCCTCGTCATGGAGACCGCCGGGATGATGAAGATGGCCTCCGGTGATGGTTTCCCCCTCCGGCAGGGTGTCGGAACGGGCTCCCAATTGGTTTTTCGTGGCTACAGAGGCTTGCGGCGGCGGAACTCCCGATCTAGTTTTCTTTCTGGGGGTTTTGGTATTTATAGGAATTTTTGGCGTCGGTCTCATGTCAAGGGGGTCCCCGAGGGACCCACAAGCCAGGGGGGCGCGCCCTAGGGGGGCGCCCCCTAGGTTTGTGGCTGCCTCGGGACTCCTCTTCGGTATCTTTTTGCTCCAGTATTTTTTATATTTTCCAAAAATATTCTCCGTAAATTTTCAGCCCATTCCGAGAACTTTTATTTCTGCACAAAAAACGACACCATGGTAGTTCTGCTGAAAACAACGTCAGTCCGGGTTAGTTCTAATAAAATCATACCAAAATCATATAAAATTATTGTAAACATGGCATGAATACTTCATAAATTATAGATACGTTGGAGACGTATCAATCTTCTTCCCAAGGTCCGCTCGCCGATAGCAATCACCTTTAAAGGAACGCAACCCCCTTGGGAGTAGCAATCACCTTTAAAGGAACGCAACCCCCTTGGGAGCAAAGGAGTAGACAGGCGACAGGGCACATTGAGGACGTCAAGACACCCATCGAAGACCCTGGGTAAAACCTCTCCTTTGTAAAAAAAATTCTCATTTCAAAAATACCTGTAACAGTTGCTTCGGCAGTTTGAGTTATAAGAATTCATCAGAAATAAAGACCATCCTTTACGGCCTCCTCGCTGTATTTTATGTCATATACCCTGTTCTTTACTCACCAACGCCAATAGCAAAGCTATTCGGTACATATTACGATGCGACCGGCTAATAGACCGGGGGCTTCACTATCACAATCGCCCCAAGCATCGCCCCGACACTATTTTTTACGTGTTCGGCGTCTCGGATGTTGCTTTATATGAATCGGTTCCGAATTATGTCTTGGGTCAATGGTTGGGTTGCCCGGCTCCTGTGTTTGCCCTCTTACGTTCTGCTCGTTCGGCTAACAGGGTAAAGGGAGAAGCACTGCGATTGTGCTTCCAGCTCGCCTGGTCAAGTGCCTCAGTGGAGAAATCCGAAAACTGACTGTCATAATAAGCAAGAACCGGTGCGCAATCCGAGTTTAAGTGTCAAACTAAAAATCGATAGAGGTTATTCCGTGTTATACGAGGGGTTTGTACTATTACAAACCATGTGATGCAGGTTTCAACCTCGGTTTATCCGAATATCACAAAACACTGGGGGCTCGTCATCAGCTCCCGCAGTCAAGCTCCTATGGCTAAGTGAAAGCACTAAAGCATCATAGTCCGATTGCCTTGTTCCCCTCGCACTACCGCCTTCGGGCGCCGATTCATCGGCTAAGGGTCACAGTGCGGCGGTGGAAACACCTCGCGTAGTATCTACATGGGGGCTGAAGCCGACGACTCGCAACTTTCAGATAAAACGGCAACACAGGAGTCAAAATAATACAAAGCTTAAAGACATGATAAACCATGCAACCGCATTATAAAGCGGAACAGTCATCGGATACATGACAAAACATTCATTCATACATTACATCTTTAGGGCATTGAGCTTCTATCGCCCGAGCACCATCCATCACGGTGGCAAAGTATTTCTCGAGGCGCCTATGCTCCTTTCCAGGTGGCGGAGGCGCGGTGGCCATCTCGGTCGACTTGATCTTCGGCCAGTGTACCATTGTCCTTGCAAAGGCCATCCGAGCTCCCTCGATGCATGTCGAACGCTTTATAGCATCAATCCGAGGCGCAGCATCGCACAGTTTCTGCACCAAGCCGAAGTAACTGCTCGACAACGGCTCTGCAGGCCTCAGCCGGATGCAGAGGTCTCTCATGGCCGGCTCCGCCATCCTGTGCAGCTCCATTAACTGTTTCATCTGCTTGCTCAGGAGGGGAGGATGCTCGGGGGCTTGAAATTGCGCCCAGAATAGCCGACGCTCGACATCCCCATCCCAAGAGGCGAAGTATCTGTTGGCGTCCGCCGCACTCCTCGGAAGGTCCGTAAAGGCGCCTGAGGAACGCCACACCCGGGTGAGCAATGCAAACCTGTTACCACTGAAGGCACACTGCAGTAAGTACGGCTTACCATCTGCGATTGCCTTAACTTGGCGGAGTTCTTCTTCAAAGAACCGCCTTTCAACTCGCTCCGACTTGAGTTCGGACTTCAGCGAGGTTAGTTCGGTGGCCTGGTCCTTGTTCTTTTGCTCAAGGGCCTTGTCGTGGGAACGTGCCTGATAGTAGATGGTAGGGGTACGAAAGGAGAGGGCAGAGTCCTAGCTACGGCGAGGGTGTACACACAGATGTATGAGTTCAGGCCTCACTCGGAAGTGATAACAGCCCTACGTCTCAGGTGCTCCGGGGAGCTTACTCTGTCGAGTGATACGTGCGTTGTGTTTATAAAGGATTGCGAACCCTTGTGCCAGTGGGGAGGGGTGGCTTATATAGAGTGCGCTGCCCCTCATAAACGTCCGGCATCTAAGGGATTGATTGCGGGGAGTAAAGGGGGACGTTACTGGTAACGTATACAATAAATGCCAGTTAAGGCGTCGAGCGTAACGCCTGCCCGTTGGCCTCCCTGGGGAGACTCCCGGTCTTCTGCAGTCGAGTGATTGGCGACCGCTCCGAGTGAGAGTTTACTGTCGAGTGTAGGGGGGGTCTTCCGAGTGAACATATGTCGAGTGACTCATATGCCATGGCTAGTTTAGTCGGAATCTCTCTTGTAGTCTTGTAGTTCTCCAATGTGGTGTCCTTAGGTGGGGTATGTAGGACAGGCCTAATACCCTACCCTAGGTACATATCCTCGTCATTAGCCCCCGAATGGATCAGGGCTCGAGTGGAGAAGGTGCAGTGCAGGTTCTGTCGAACTCAGCGTTCTGAATGAGCTTTGAGATCTTTCCGATACCTGTGACGACTGGGCCTTCCAACGTCTGCCTTGATCTATTCAGCTTGTCATTTCTTCCGAGTGAATTTAGATGCAGGTTCGAGTCCGAATGGTCAACAGGATCTTCAGATGTGACAGGACGCTCTGTCCGGCCCGGATTTCGAAATTTCGGGGAACGCGCGCCGAGCAGGGATGACCCAACCGACGGGGAAGCGGCTTCTCGATCCTCGCGCCACCTTTATCGCCACATATCGCGGCTCCTCCGTTGGTGGGATACACAGGGATTTGGCGGGCCCACGAGTCAGTGACTCGGGTTGACGGACATAAAAAACGAGAGGGGAGGGGAATTTGCGACAGTGCGCTCGTTTTCCCCTGTCTCCTCCGCTTCTTCTGCTCCGCCGCCGCGCTGCTCAGATCAAATCCGCTCGCCGCTGCGACAATGGCGCCCAAGAAGACGACGAAGGGGAAGAAGCCCTCGAGCGCCCGGGCCGCAGTGCCACCCGGATGGATGCAGGGCGATTTCCTGCCGTCAACCGTGACGACGTTGGACGTGGAGAAGCTCGTCGCTGACGGCCTGGTTGCGGCCGGGTCGTGGATGTTGCCGGGGACGGAAGCGGAGCCGGAGCCGCGCGAGGGCGAGCGGGTCCTCCTGACCACCCATTTGGAGAGAGGTTTTGCTCTGCCCCCGCATCCCTTCTTCCGCGGTTTTCTGAATTTCTTCGGGGCTCAATTGCATCATTTTCCTCCCAACGCAATTGCGTATCTCGCTGCGTTCGTGACGAGAGTGTTTCTTGGGTTGTCCCGCCCACTGGGGTCTGTTCAAGCACATCTTTACCATCCGTTCTCAGTTGGTAAAGAAGGCCCATGCTAGTGATAATAGAACCAACGTCATCCAGCTATGCGGGGGTTTGGGTCTTCAGAAGAGGACGGGGAGTGCATTCCCAGCGCTCACCCTTCCGGAGTCGGTGCGGGGCTGGCAGTCGACCTGGTTCTACTGCCACGATGTCGCGTCCCCAAACATGTCGACCGGCCTTCCTCCCTTCACGCTGGATCGACCCACTGCGCCCCCATCTCTGACCGTGGCCGAGGAAGAGAAGGCCAATGTGGGGATCTTGATGAACAGTGTTGTGAATCTGATTCGTGATGGAGTGACCGGCTTGGATCTGTTGGAGGTGTTCCTGGGTCGACGGATCCAGCCGCTCCAGGCGCGGGACCATCCGATGTGGCATTACTCAGGAGTCGACGATACCACTCGTACCCACCCGGAAGATGTCTCAGAGGAAACCATCACGCTATGGCTGCGCGACATCACTGGTGCGCGAGACAACCCCCGGGGTTCCAAAAGAGTATCGCCTTTCTCAGCTGCGAACCCGCCAAATGTGGTGAGTCATGTCATTGTCGATTGCTTTTGTATCTTGTCGAGTGAATATGTCTTCAGCTGACTAACTTGAATCTTTGCAGGAGCTCACGAACATGTATTCACCCGTGCCGAATGGTGGTCAGAACCTTGAAGGAGCGGGGAGCGAGAGCGACAGCGACAGCATCAGCTACGCCGAGGACAGCGAAGGCAACGGTGACGACTCGTCGGGGAGCGATGAAGTTGAAGTCGTGTCTCCTCCGCGTACTGAAGGGCGTTCCAAGCAGCGTCACGACCCAACACTCGACCGGGGTCGGGCCGGGGGGTCGACCACCAGGAGCTCCAAGCGCAGTCGGACGTCGACGCCAGAGCCGACTGAAAAGGTTGCCAAGCAGCCCAAGGTCACCACCACCAAGCCCCGGAAGGCTCTCCCCAGAATCAAGGTTGACGTGCCGATTGCTTCAACGTAAGTATCCTTGCTCTTCGCTTAACTTGTTGCTGAACTTCATATTTTTGCTGACCGAGTGGATCTTGATCGTCAGGGCCGCTACCTCGGTGACATCGCCGGGGCGAGGAGAGGAAAGCACGGAGAAGGACACGCCGGACGCAGCTACTTCTCGCCAAGGTATGGCATATTGCCATTTGACATTCTTCTCAAACCATTCGACAGTCATGTGATATGTCGACTGGTGACATGCAGAGCCAATGGATACCGACCCCGCAGCCCCGTCTCTGACTGAACCGATTACAGCACCGACCCAGATGGCCGTGGAGCTCGCCAGTCCGCCACAAGCGCCTGTCTCCCAAGCGCCAGCCTCGCAAGCGCCAGTCCTTCCGACTACATCGCCGCTCCCTTCACAGACCATCTTCTCTCTCCACCGTGTTCCAGAAGATCAGACTGGAGCTGCTAAGGAGGCGATGATGCAGGCCGAACATATGATGCGGCGTACGAAGGAGGCGTACGAGGCCAACAAGCTGGCTTACGACGCTAGCTCAACGCTTCGGGCGAACGCCCAAGTAAGTGCACTTGTAAGTGCGCTTTTTGATTGTGTCGCTTTCCGTCTACCATGACTTGACTTCTGCACCCGCTGGGAGTTTTCTGTCTGTCGACTGGTAATCGCTTGTCACGCACTCGGCTAGGGCTGACCTGGTCGAGTGGACAATCTTTTTTTTTGTTCGGCCGTCACTCGGATGGGGCGGACCATTCCGAGTGGATACCGTTCCGGTGGGGGCACGCTGAGTGCACCCACTGGGAGTAGTCCCCGAGACTGCCGTCGACTGCGGGCAGTCGGCGGGAGTCTTAGAACTTTTGCCTTGTTTTTTTTATGTTTGGCCGTCACTCGGATCGGGCGGACCGTTTCGATTGGATACCGTTCCAGTGGGGGCACGCTGAGTGCACCCACTGGGTGTAGTCCCCGAAACTCGGACTCGAAGCCCATATTTCTGTCCACTGAATTGTTTTTGTCGTTGATCTCAGAAGGCCTGCGAGCTCGGTACTCGATACGCTGACTTGGAGAAGGAGAAGACTCAGCTTCAGCTCGACTTGGAACTGGCGAGGAGAGACCTGGAGCGTGCGCAAGCTGATCTGAAGGCTTCAGGAGGTAAACTTTGTTGATCGAGTACTTCATTATTTGTTTCTTCTATCTTTGAACCGAGTGACTCCACTCGAGCAGACGTGCGTGCTGAAAACCGTCGACTCCGAGCGCGACTCAACAATGCTATTTCTTTAGATATCATGAAGAAGGCGCTGGAGGACAAAGATAGATCACTCGCCGATGCTCAGAAGACGGCAAGGGAGAAGACTGAAGCTGCCGAGAAGAAGCTCGCCGCGGCCAGCAAGCTTGAGGAAGAGAACACGAAGCTGAAGCAGGAGCGAGCTGACTGGAGCAAAAGGCTTGACCATGCAACCAAGAGAGCAAAGGGCTTGGAGACCTATCTGGGGGATTACGCCCAGAAGATGTATGTTTTGCTTGAAGGTAATTTTCTCCAGTCGAGTGAATTCCGTTAATCCCAACTTCATCCAGTCGAGTGAATTCCGTTGATTTTCAGGGAACAGTATCATGACTAATTCTTTCCCTCTTCTTCATGTAGAGTTCTGCAAGGACTTCGAGAAGGAGACCGAGGCGGTCGAGTCCAATCTGGACCCTTCCAAGTCACCTGTCGGAGATGCTGTGGCTATGAACATGTTCCGGCTTGAAGCTCGAGTCGCAGGCGTCCGGGAGTACGTCGCTCGACTGCGAGGTGCAATGGAGAAGGTCGACAAGGAGCTGTGGCCGGAAGACTCACTTCAAGCTGACCTCGAGTCAATGATTACTCGGCTTGACGAGCTCCCTGGTCGAGTGCAGGCATGAAAGAAATCTGCTGCACGCTGCGGAGCTGACATAGCGCTCTCACTCGTCAGGGTCCATTGCAAGGAGGTCAAGGAGGACAAACTGAAAGCACTTCAGGTGGCCAACACAAAGAAGCTCCAGTTCCAGGACTTCATGGAGACCTTCATCGAAGTGGCCACTCGGATCGCTGACGGGATCGACCTGGACACCTTCGTCGAGCCTGCAAGTCCCACTGGAGCTTGAAAAAACTTTGCTGGTGATCAAAAACTTTAATTTGCCTTGGTATGCCGAGTGGTGGTGTATCGTTAAAACTTCTTTCGGGTCTTGGGCCCGAGTACTTTCGTCATTTGCATGGGCAACTTTTATCCATGCTGAATACTCTGGATTTATCTGAATTTGCTTTTCAGTCCTTTGCTTGATTTCCTCTCGAGTAGATCAGGTCTTGTCGAGTGGTTTCTGGTCCAGTGGGGGCATGCGGAGTGCACCCACTGGGTGTAGTCCCCGAGACCGCTGTCGAGTGGCGGCGACATCGGCATGGGTCTTAAATTTGTTTGATTGATTTTGGACTTAGGCGAGGACTGACTCGCAGCTAAGCCCCCCGAGTGAGAGGACCGCTCGTCATTCGGGAGTGAGTATCAGAACTTAGGCGAAGACTGGTTCGCAGATAGCCTCCGAGTGAGAGGATTGCTCGTCACTCGGAGTAGTTTATAACTTAGGTGATGCGGAATCACGGCTAAGCCCCCGAGTGTGAGGATTGCTCATCACTCGGAGTAGCGTTTTAACTTGGGCGAAGCGGATTCGCAACCAAGCCCCCGAGTGAGAGGATCGCCCATCACTCGGAGTAGCGTTTTAACTTGGGCGAAGCGGATTCGCAGCCAAGCCCCCGAGTGAGAGGATCGCTCGTCACTCGGAGTATGTTTATAACTTAGGCGAAGCGGATTCGCAGCCAAGCCGCCGAGTGTGAGGATCGTTCATCACTCGGAGTAGAGTTTTAACTTGGGCGAAGCGGATTCGCAGCCAAGCCTCCGAGTGAGAGGATCGCTCATCACTCCGAGTAACGTTTTAACTTAGGCAAAGCGGATTCGCAGCCAAGCCGCCGAGTGTGAGGATCGTTCATCACTCGGAGTAGAGTTTTAACTTGGGCGAAGCGGATTCGCAGCCAAGCCCCCGAGTGAGAGGATCGCTCATCACTCGGAGTAACGTTTTAACTTGGGCGAAGCGGATTCGCAGCCAAGCCCCCGAATGAGAGGATCGCTCGTCACTCGGAGTACGATTTAACTTGGGCGAAGCGGATTCGCAGCCAAGCCCCCGAGTGAGAGGATCGCTCGTCACTCGGAGTAGCGTTTTAACTTGGGCGAAGCGGATTCGCAGCCAAGCTCCCGAATGAGAGGATCGCTCGTCACTCGGAGTACGATTTAACTTGGGCGAAGCGGATTCGCAGCCAAGCCCCCGAGTGAGAGGATCGCTCGTCACTCGGAGTAGCGTTTTAACTTGGGCGAAGCGGATTCGCAGCCAAGCTCTCGAGTGAATGCGATGCTATTCACCCGACGAGGTTCTGAACTTAGGCGACACGGAGTCACAGCTAAGCCCCCGAGTGTGAGGATCGCCCATCACTCGGAGTAGGTTTAAACTTAGGCGATGCGGAACCGCGGCTAAGCTTCCGAGTGATGCTATTCACTCGACGAGGTTCTGAACTTAGGCGACCCGGAGTCGCAGCTAAGCCCCCGAGTGTGAGGATCGCCCATCACTCGGAGTAGATTTAAACTTAGGCGATGCGGAACCGCGGCTAAGCTTCCAAGTGATGCTATTCACTCGACGAGGTTCTGAACTTAGGCGACCCGGAGTCGCAGCTAAGCCCCCGAGTGTGAGGATCGCCCATCACTCGGAGTAGATTTAAACTTAGGCGATGCGGAATCGCGGCTAAGCTTTCGAGTGAATGCGATGCTGTTCACTCGACGAGGTTCTGAACTTAGGCGACACGGAGTCGCAGCTAAGCCCCCGAGTGTGAGGATCGCCCATCACTCGGAGTAGATTTAAACTTAGGCGATGCGGAATCGCTGCTAAGCTTTCGAGTGAATGCGATGCTGTTCACTCGACGAGGTTCTGAACTTAGGCGACACGGAGTCGCAGCTAAGCCCCCGAGTGTGAGGATCGCCCATCACTCGGAGTAGATTTAAACTTAGGCGATGTGGAATCGCGGCTAAGCCCCCCGAGTGGAAAATCGCTCGCACTCGGAGTATTCTTGAACTCAGAATTGTGCGATCGGGATCGACAAAAGACTGCAGGAGTCGTATCCTTGATAATCAAAACAGTTTACTCTTATTACATTAGACAGATCAACCTTCAGGTGTAGAACCGACGAAGCAGATCTGCGTTCCAGGCCCGTGGCTCGTCAGCGTTCTTCTTGAGATTGAAGAGGTGGTAGGCTCCATTGTTCAGCACCTTGGTGACGACGAAAGGGCCTTCCCACGCGGGGGCTAGCTTGTGAGGCCGCTGCTGATCCACTCGGAGCACGAGGTCACCTTCGTGGAAGGTCCGACTCCTGACGTGCCTTGCATGAAAGCGACGCAGATCTTGCTGGTATGCAGTCGACCGGATCAAAGCCATTTCCCGTTCTTCTTCAAGGAGATCCACAGCATCCTGGCGTGCTTGCTCAGCTTCAACCTCCGAGTAAAGGTCCACCCGAGGAGAATTGTGAAGAACATCACTCGGCAGGACAGCTTCAGCTCCATACACCATGAAGAAAGGAGTGCGATCAGTTGACCGATTTGGAGTTGTCCTCAAGCCCCACAGAACAGACGGTAATTCTGTAACCCAAGCTCCAGCTGCTTGATCGAGTTCGCGCATGAGTCGAGGCTTCAACCCTTGAAGGATAAGGCCATTTGCTCGCTCGGCCTGACCGTTTGACTGGGGGTGCGCAACGGATGCGTAATCCACCCGAGTGCCTTGAGAGGAGCAAAAGGCTCTGAACTCTTCCGAATCAAAATTAGAACCATTGTCCGTGATGATACTATGGGGAACTCCGTATCTGAATATTATTTCCCTCATGAATTTGATGGCTGTGCGAGAATTCAGCTTCCTGATAGGCTTGGCCTCAATCCATTTAGTGAACTTGTTGACTGCTACCAGAAGGTGCGTGAAACCACTCTGGCCCGTGCGGAGAGGTCCGATCATATCCAATCCCCATACAGCGAACGGCCAGACGAGTGGGATGGTCTTCAAGGCAGACGCAGGCTTGTGCGACAAGTTTGCATAGAATTGGCATCCTTCACAGTGCTGCACAATATCCTTAGCCATCTCATTGGCGCGCGGCCAGAAGAAACCAGCTCGGTAGGCCTTGGCAACAATCGTCCGAGAGGACGCATGATGGCCGCAAGGTCCTGAGTGAATTTCCTCCAGAATCAGTCGACCTTCTTCGGGAGAAATGCATCGCTGAGCCACGCCGGTTACGCTCTCTCTGTAGAGCTGCCCATTCATAACAGTGAAAGCTTTGGATCTGCGGACAATCTGTCGAGCTTCAACTTCGTCTTCTGGAAGTTCTCGCCTGAGGATGTACGCGATGTAGGGCACCGTCCAATCGGGAGTAATCACCAGAATCTCACTGACCAGATCTATGACTGCTGGGACATCAACTTCAGTCAGATTGGAGGCGCTTATAGGCTGCGGGGGCTCTTCGGTGAAGGGGTCCTCTTGTACTGAAGGAGAGTGCAAATGCTCCAGGAACACATTGCTGGGCACAGGCTTCCGAGTGGAACCGATTTTTGCCAGTTCGTCAGCTGCCTGATTCTTCACTCGGGGAACGTGATGGAGTTCCAAACCCTCAAACTTCTTCTCAAGCTTTCTTACTGCATTGCAATATCCGGTCATGGCGGGGTTTCTGACATCTCACTCCTTCATCACTTGATTGACCACCAAATCCGAGTCACCGTATACCATCAGGCGACGGACGCCGAGCGAGATGGCCATACGCAACCCGTAAAGGAGTGCTTCGTACTCAGCTTCATTATTGGAGGAATCAAAGTGAATCTGGAGGACATAGCTGAGTTTATCGCCCTTGGGAGACACCAATACCACACCAGCACCAGAACCGTTCAGCATCTTCGAGCCGTCAAAGAACATGGTCCAGTGTTCCGAGTGGATCCGGACTGGCTGCTGCTGTTCTATCCACTCGGCCATGAAGTCAGCAAGTGCTTGAGATTTAATGGCTTTCTTCGCTTCAAACTTGATAGCAAGATAAAGAAGTTCAATGGCCCATTTGGCCACTCGACCAGTGGCGTCTCGATTGTTGAGGATTTCATTCAAAGGTGCATCACTGACGACTGAGACCGAGTGATCTTGAAAATAGTGCGCCACTTTCTTCGCTGATAGATATATACCATAGACAAGCTTCTAGTAATGTGGGTACCTTTGCTTAGAAGGAGTCAACACTTCAGAGATGTAATAAACTGGGCGCTGGACTTTGTAGGCCTTGCCCTCTTCTTCTCGTTCGACAGTAAGAACTGTACTGACGACCTGATTGGTGGCTGCAATGTACAGGAGCAGGGGTTCTTTGCTGCGTGGAGCGGCAAGCACCGGCTGGGTGGAGAGCAGGGCTTTGAGCTGGACAAACGCTGCTTCTGCCTCTGAATTCCACTCGAACGTATCGGATTTCTTGATTAGTCGGTACAAAGGGAGTGCCTTCTCTTCGAGACGAGAAATGAATCTGCTCAGCGCTGCCAGGCAACCAGTAGGCTTCTGGACATCGTGAATACACTCGGGGCGTTTCATTCGGACGATGGCACCGATCTTGTCGGGGTTGATGTCGATTCCTCGTTCGGAAACGAGATAACCGAGTAACTTTCCACCCGGAACTCCAAAAGTACACTTGGTTGGATTCAGCTTGAGGTCATATCTTCTTAAGTTGGCGAATGTTTCCGCCAAGTCAGTCAGCAGGTCGGAACCTTTGCGAGACTTGACTACGATATCATCCATGTAGGCCTCGACATTCCGACTGATCTGGTCGAGGAGACACTTCTGAATCATGCGCATGAAAGTAGCGCCAGCATTCTTCAGACCAAAAGGCATGGTGATGTAACAGAAACACCCGAAAGGGGTGATGAAGGCCGTTTTTATTTCATCTGGACCAAACAGACGGATCTGATGGTAGCCAGAGTATGCATCGAGAAAAGACAAACGCTCGCACCCCGCAGTCGAGTCCACAATCTGGTCGATGCGGGGGAGCGGGAAATGATCTTTCGGGCAGGCCCGATTGATATGCTTGAAGTCTATACACATTCGGAGTGACTTGTCCTTCTTGGGGACCATGACGACATTCGCAAGCCACTCGGAGTGGTAGACCTCGCGAATGAACTTGGCCTCCAAGAGTCGAGCCACCTCCTCGCCGATTGCCTTCCGCTTCTCTGTTGCCGACCGGCGCAAGTGTTCTTTTACAGGCTTGGCCTTCGGATCAACTCTCAGACGGTGCTCAGCCAGTCCCCTGGGTACACCAGGCATGTCAACGGGCTTCCATGCAAAGATGTCCCAGTTCTCACGGAGGAACTGGATGAGCTCGGCTTCCTATTTGCTGTCGAGTGTGATTGAGATGTTGGTCGGAGCAGCAGTAGGATCTGTCGGGTGAATGTGCACTTGCTTCAATTCTCCTGCCGACTGAAAAGCTGACTCGGTGGTGGGCTTCTTGGAACGCAACAGATCAGCGGGATCAGCAGTCTTCTTGTACTCTTCTAACTCGACTACAGCCATCTGCATGTCGGCGATCTTGGAGCCCTGTTGGAGGCACCCCTCAGCCCTCTGTCGATTGCCTGTGACTGTGATCACACCCTTGGGCCCGGGCATCTTCAGCTTGAGATACACGTAACATGGGCGGGCCATGAAACGTGCATACGCTGGACGGCCAAGGATGGCATGATATGCACTCTTGAAGTCTACAACCTCAAATGTCAGCTTCTCTTTGCGAAAGTTCTTGTCAGTGCCGAACACCACATCCAGCGCAATCTGCCCGAGTGACTTGGCCTTCTTCCCAGGGATGACCCCGTGGAATTGCATATTGCTTTCGCTGAGCCTGGACATCGGAATGCCCATCCCTTTGAGGGTATCAGCGTACAGAATATTCAGGCCACTTCCTCCATCCATGAGAACTTTGCGGAGCCGAGTGCCTCCTACCACCGGATCCACCACCAGCGCCTGTCGACCTGGGGTAGGGACATGAGCGGGATGGTCCGATTGATCGAAGGTGATAGCTGTCTGGGACCACTTGAGGTACTCGGGGGTAGCTGGAGCAGCCATGTTGACCTCTCTGTTGATGACCTTCAATCGACTCTTGCTTTCTACATTGGCAAAAATCACCAATGTGGCATTGATCTCAGGAAAGTCTTCTTTATCTTCGTCCTGTTCTTTCTCAGGATCTTTGTCACTCGACTGCTCTCCCTTGAACCCTTGGATCAGCAATCGGCACTGTCGAGTGGTATGCTTTGACAGGATCAAGTTGCCTTCTTCATCCTTCCGTGAGTGAATGGGACATGGCATATCCAGAACATCTGTCGACTGGTTCTTGGACTTCTTCTGAACAAACTGCCCCTTTGGCTTCACTTTCCCTTTCGCCGCCAGAGCGGCTACTTCTGCCTGGACAGAGCCGTCAGCTTTACGCTTTTGCTTCCGACTGGAATTTCCGCCGCCGGGATTACTGTCGACTGCTTTACCCTTCCCACTGCGGAGGCGATCCTCCTCCTCGCCGTTGGCGTATCGGGTGGCAATCTCCATCATCTTGCTCAGGGACATATCTCCTGTCCGACCAAACTTCAAATAGAGCTCTCTGTATCTGACTCCGGCCTTGAAGGCGCAAACGGCCTGGTGCTCGGAAACACCTTCCACCGTGTGATGAAGAGTGGTCCACCGCTGAATGTAATCCCTCAAGGTCTCATTCGGCTTCTGGACACAGTGCTGCAACTCAAGCAAACCGGCAGGGCGCTTGCAGGTGCCTTCGAAGGTCTTGACAAACACTCGGGCAAGATCCTCCCAGCAATAGATGCTAGAAGGAGCCAACTGATTAAGCCACGCCCGGGCCGGACCATCCAACATCAGGGGCAAATGCTTCATAGCCACGTTGTCGTTGCCTCCGCCGATCTGAACAGCCACTCGGTAATCGTCTAGCCATGTTTCCGGCTTCGACTCGCCAGTGAATTTGCTAATCCCAGCCGCCAACCTGAAGTTGGGGGGGATCTCAGCAGATCGGATGGCTCTGCTGAAACACTCTGGACCAGAAACAGCTGTACCACTGCCACTCGGAAAATCTCTGTCATAGCCACCTCTGTTGTATCTGCCTCTGTCGACCTGGTTCTGAACGAGAATGGATCTCGCGTCAAACCCAGGGTCCCGCTCATCACCGTACGGGCGCCTGTCATCATAGTGCCGGGGCACGTATGGACCACTCCGTGGAGGAGTAGGCACTCGGCGGTGGTCATCACGATGATGCCAAGGAGCAAACTGATCTCGCCTCTGATCTCTGTACTGATCGTTGCGGTAATCTCTGCCTCTGCGACGCTGAGGTGACCCTGGACTGTGGGCCGATTGGACTGTGTCTGCTCTAACTGATTTGCTGTGAATCCTGTTGCGCGACTGAGAGACATCGGAGTTCTGCTGTCGAGCCACCCCAAGCAGGGTTCGGATCTGCTCGAGTCCTCTGCCGGCCTCTGAATCGGACGGCTGTATAGAATCTGCAATCCTAGCCGCCGCTGCAACATTCTGGATCGGAGTACGGTATACCTGACGATTGTCGTCGACTGGAGGGAACAACTGACGCTCGCGGCGCTGTCGAGTGACCTCTGCATCTCCTCGAGGCGCGTGCGCTCTGCCAAGGTGGCGAGACGCGCAGCCTCCAGAGCCTGGGCTTCTGCAGTCGTGCCGACGATGGGGGTTTGGAGGACCTCCTCATCCCTGCGCTGCTGATCATTCGACGGGCCGCCACGCTCGCAGCCGCCACGGCCATAGCCGGGTGGACTCTAATGAGAACCCGCCATGAAAACTTCTGCTACAGGATCGCAGCTCTCACACTCGGAAGGGAGCTCGGATGAATCTGATGCCGAGTCGAAAGCGTTGTGAAGTGGCTCGGCGGGCTCGATAGCCGCGATCCGCGGAGTCGACGCCTGGCGTGCCGCCGCGTGCCTCACCCATCACTGGAGCCGCGAACGACCGGATCGCTTGCGGCGACGAACAGCGGGGAGAGTGGACGACGCTGGAGCCGACATGTACGGGGTCAACGGCTGACGAAGGAGAACGCCGCATGAACTCACGCTAAAGTGCGTCGCCCCGCGGACGGGGAGAGCCTCAACGTCGAGAGGGGCATCCTGGAGCCATGCAGAGTCGTCGGCGATGAAGGTGAACGCACCGAGACGGATCTCGCAGCCCAGGATCAAACCGCCGTCGGGAGACATGATGAAGATGAAAAACTGCAACCTCGCCGGAAGTCGCTTAGACGCCTGCCCCACGGTGGGCGCCAACTGTCGTGGGAACGTGCCTGACAGTAGATGCTAGGGGTACGAAAGGAGAGGGCAGAGTCCTAGCTACGGCGAGGGTGTACACACAGATGTATGAGTTCAGGCCTCACTCGGAAGTGATAACAGCCCTACGTCTCAGGTGCTCCGGGGAGCTTACTCTGTCGAGTGATACGTGCGTTGTGTTTACAAAGGATTGCGAACCCTTGTGCCAGTGGGGAGGGGTGGCTTATATAGAGTGCGCTGCCCCTCATAAACGTCCCGCATCTAAGGGATTGATTGCGGGGAGTAAAGGGGGACGTTACTGGTAACGTATACAATAAATGCCAGTTAAGGCGTCGAGCGTAACGCCTGCCCGTTGGCCTCCCTGGGGAGACTCCCGGTCTTCTGCAGTCGAGTGATTGGCGACCGCTCCGAGTGAGAGTTTACTATCGAGTGTAGGGGGGGGTCTTCCGAGTGAACATATGTCGAGTGACTCATATGCCATGGCTAGTTCAGTCGGAATCTCTCTTGTAGTCTTGTAGTCTTGTAGTTCTCCAATGTGGTGTCCTTAGGTGGGGTATGTAGGACAAGCCTAATACCCTACCCTAGGTACATATCCTCGTCAGGCCTCGCACTTCATGCTGGCATCCTTGAGCTCTAGCTGCACTTCTACCACCCGGGCCTCATGCTTGTCGCTCACGGCTTTTAACGTCGACAGGTCGGCTGCGGCTCGTTCGGCCGCCCCCTTCTCATCCGCAGCCTCCTGCCTCGCCTTTACCAACTCGGCCTTGAGGTTCTCGACCTCCGCGGCCACAACTGTGGTAACAATAAGTAAATACAATTAGGGATAACAATCCGGATATCTCAATCAGTGAGAATGGAAAACTAGACCCGAATGATTCAATTCGGACTCACCTTGTGTCTTGTCGAACCTCTTGTTCAGGCGATCGAGCTCCTCATCGAAGCTTTTGAGCTTCCGGTTTAGCTCGGCAAGCTCGCATGCGTTGGCGGCCACCGCCGATGACGAAGCCTGCAAAAACAACTTATGCGCATTAAAACTCCCGAGCTGTCGGATTCAGCCCCTCTGTTAAGTACTCTCCGACGCCTTGAGCATCGTTATTAGTATTCGGGCGTTTGACCCCCGGGTGGGTTTTTCAAACTCACCCAGGGCTCGGGGGCTAAAACACTTATAAGGATTGCTTAAACTAGGAAAATTAACTTTTTTGGAAGAAAGGGCATTACGTAGCTCACCTTGAAGCCCGTCAAGAGACCGTTGAAGGCCTCTTTCAGTCCGCTATCAACGGACTGAATGCCTTGCAAAACCACACCCATAAGGGCGCGGTGATCTTCGGCGATGGAGGAGCCGGACAAAGCTTCCTCCATCATGGCTGGCCACCCAGTCATGGGCGGCGCTGGTGGTGACCTGCCAGCCCCCCCCTCCGGTAGGGGATTGGGCGGGCAGCTCCTGAGGCATAGAGCGCTCTGGAGATGTCCTCAGAGGGGACTGGACCGGACCTCGTCCCCCCTCTTCAGTTGCCAGGAGGTGCTCATCCTCCTGGTCTTCGACGGCCGAGGTTTTAACCTCAGCCATAACGTCGTCGCCCCCACCGCCGGTGTTCGGCTCAGAAGGAGCCTGGCGCGATAACACCTCTGCAGCCTCCTTCGAGACTTCAGGAGGCGTAGGGTGTGACGCAGCCCCATTTTCCGCCAGGTCGGCGGGCAAAGACTCCCCGTCCAAGATTTGGTCGGTGGGGAGATCGCGTGGCGGGCTACAAATTGAAAGATGTTAGCCCATTTAGCATTAAAAGCTCTGTATAAGAGACCCAGAGGGTTTTCGAATTCATACCTCTGGGCTCGGGGCTTAACCCTTGGGTTCGTTCGAGGAACCTTTTTGAAAGCCTCAGACTCCTTATCGAAGTCCGAGCTATCGTCGGCCAGGACTGCCTTTGTCCGGCATGTCCTCTTCAGGGCAGGAGGAGGTAGGTCCTCCGCGGCGTCCGTTGATGCCTCCCTTTTCCTTGTGAGGGGGGAGTCTCCCACCTGTTCGTCCTCGTGCTCTTCCTCGTGAGTGGAAGAGGCATGGGTCTCCTCGGACTTCGTGTCCGGGAGACCCCTTAGACGAAGACCCTCTCGGGCTGCCTTCTTCTCCCCTTTCTTCTTCTTCTCCTTCTTCTCTGGCGCCGAATACGGCGCCATGATGAGCATCTCCGTCAACAGATCCGACCGAGGGTCTTCGGGTTGCGGGGCCGGACAGTCAATGTGCACGGCCTTGCTCTGGCAATTCTGTGATGATGAGGGAGAAGGGGACTCAGCTCTTTATCAAAAAACAGAGCCGGAAAATTAAAATTTCATCATACCTTGGTGGTAGGAGTTTCGGCGTCAAGACCGGTGTCCTCCTCCTCGGCCGGCCAGCTCTTCTGGGGCTTGAACAGTGCCTTCCACAATTTCTCGTGGGTAGTGCGGAAGAAGTGACGCACGGTGGCCGGATCCTCGAGCTGGTGAGCCCACATTGGGGAGGACCGATGCTGGCAGGGGAGGATACAGCGGCGGAGCATGACCTGGACGACGTTGACCAGCTTGATTTTGGCCTTGATCATCGAGGAGACACGCTTCTGCAGCGATCTTACCTCTGCGACCGACCCCCAGTCAAGGCTTTTTTGAGCCACGAGGTTAGCCTCGCGGGGGGTTCGGATCTGAACTCGGCAGGTGCCGCCCAGTCCGCGCTCCTTGGTTCAGTGATATAGAACCATTCCTTCTGCCAGATCTTGACCGTGTCGATGAAGGTGCCGTCCGGCCACTCGACACGGGGGAGCTTACTGATCACCGCCCCTCCACAATCTGCGTGCGCGCCCGCAACTGTCTTCGGCTTGACATTGAATACTTTGAGCCACAGGTCGAAGTGCGGCTGTACCCGCAGGAAAGCTTCACAGACGGTGATGAACGCCGAGATGTGCATGAAGGAGTTTGGGGGGAGGTCATGGAAATCCAGTCCATAAAAGAACATGAGGCCCCTGACAAAGGGGTGGAGCGAAAAGCCCAGTCCCCGGATGAAATGGGGAATGAACACCACCCTCTCGCCCGGCTTCGGTGTAGGCACCACCTGGTTTGCCTCTGGGGCGCGGTGGGCGATGTCGGCGGAGAGGTAGCCGGCACGCTTGAGCTCTTGGATGTCGTTGTCGGTGACGGAGGAAACCTCCCACTTTCCCATGGAGCCAGAACCGGCCATGGCCGAGCTCAGAGACGAGATTGAGGAAGAACTGGATCTGGACTCTCGGAGCTTGGAAAGGTTGAGGAGGCGGAGGGCGCGGATTTGGAACGTAAATAGGTCTTGGGGGTTTTCTCCCTTTTATGGGGAGCCGTAATGCCAAGAGCCTCCCTCTTACTGCGCCGTAGGCCCCGCCACTTCCCGAAACAATCGTGCCGTTATGCGCGCGTAGGATGACCCAGGCCATTGAGCACATCCCGTAATAAATGGGACACGATCTACATGCGGATAGGACGTGCCAATAGAGAAACGGCCTCGAACTGCGAATCGAGTTTTTGTAACCGGCTCAGCGGTCGTGGCAAGCCATGACCCTTCGTCAGGAAGGTTGTCAGGAAATACTGTTCCCACTTTGACGTTTGGCCTTCGAGGTTAAGCGACTTATGGCACCCAAATAACTATATGTTCAGATAAATACATATCATCGGCGGCCGGACTAGAGCCAGCCGATCATAAAGGGGAAAAGAACTCACCCCGCAAGTCGGAGATTCCGATCACTCGAAGCTGTTAGTGTCTTGACCCCTGGCGATGGGGTCTAGTTCGGGGGCTACTGAGGGAGTCCTGGACTAAGGGGTCCTCGGACCGCCGGCCTATCTCTCATAGGTCGGCTTGGTGGGCCGCTCTCTGATTATCGCAGGAAGGGCAAGATATTCGACGACCCCGTATTCTAGAAGGAAACCTCCGAAGACGCGGCGTGCACTCCAAGTTACGAGGAGGAGATCAGCGTCCTTTACTTCCGGCTGGAGACTTATCATCTGTAAACCCTAGGTACCCTCGGTGTCTATATAAACCAGGGGGTTTAGATTGTAGAGGGCAGACAAGCTCATCTAGGGTTTTGTCTACTTGATCTCGAGGTAGATCGACTCTGTAATCTTCATACACATCAATACAACCAAGCAGGACGTAGGGTTTTACCTCCATAGGAGGGCCCGAACCTGGGTAAACATCGTCTCCTTCGTCCCCTGTTAACCATCGATCCTAATCTCACAGCTCGGGACCCCCTACCCGAGATCCGCCGGTTTTGACACCGACAGGCTCGCCCTGGTGTATCATGCTCACCTCGGTTGCTTTCCTGTTTATTTCTTATTTTCCTAATTTTTGTAATATTCCAAAACCACCAGAAAATAGTTTTGCTGATTTTTTGGAGTCCGTTTACTTACCGTATCACGTACCTCCTCTTTTTCAGGATTCTGGAGTGTTCCGGAAGGTTTCTTTTATGTGTTCCTCCGGTGTCATGGTTTGGATAATATTGCTTTCAACATTAATAAGCGTACCTGAGATATAGTGTTTAATTCTTTGTCCATTGACCACCTTCGGGTTAGTACCTTCGGCATTATTAATCTTGATAGCTCGAGAACGATAAACCTCTTCGATAATATACAGTCCTTCCCATTTGGAAAGAAGCTTTCCTGCAAAAAATATAAAATGAGAGTTGTACAAAAGAACATATTCTCCAACTTTGAATTCCCACTTTTGGATTCTTTTGTCATGCCATCTTTTAACTTTTTCTTTGGACAGTTTGGCATTTTCATAAGCTTGGGTTATCCAATCATCTAGTGAGCTAATATCAAATAACCTCTTTTCACCGGCAAGTTTGAAATCATAATTGAGTTCTTTAATTGCCTAAAATGCTTTATGTTCAAACTCTAGAGGCAAATGGCAAGCTTTCCATATACCAATTTGTATGGAGACATACCCATAGGATTTTTATAAGCCGTTCTATAGCCCAAAGGGCATCATCTAGTTTCTTAGACCAATTCTTTCGGGACCTATTGATAGTTTTTTGTAATATTAATTTTATTTCTATATTGCTAAGTTCAACTTGAGCACTAGATTGAGGATGATAGGGTGATGCAATTCTATGGTTAACATCATATTTAGCAAGTATTTTACGGAAAGCGCCATGAATAAAGTGGGAACCACCATCAGTCATTAAATATCTAGGGACTCCAAACCTCTGGAAAATAACTTCTTAAACATTTTCATGGAGGAGTTATGATTAGCACTACTAGTTGGAATAGCTTCTACCCACTTAGTAACATAATCAACAGCAACCAAAATATGAGTATACCCATTAGAGGAAGGAAAAGGTCCCATATAGTCAAAACCCCAAACATCAAATGGTTCAACAACAAGTGAATAATTCATAGGCATTTCCCGACGCTTACCATATTACCAATTTTTTGACATTCATCACAAGACAAGACAAACTTACGGGCATCCTTGAAGAGAGTAGGCCAATAAAAACCAGATTGCAATACCTTGTGAGCAGTTCTATCTCCCGCATGATGTCCTCCATAGGCTTCGGAATGACATTTCCATAGGAGTTGTTCCCGTTCATGCTTAGGTACACAACATCTAATAATACCATCTACCCCTTCTTTATAAAGATGTGGGTCACCCCAAAAGTAATGTCTTAAATCATAGAAGATTTTTTTCTTTTGTTGGTATGTGAAACTAGGTGGTATATATTTAGCAACAATGTAGTTAGCATAATCAGCATACCAAGGAGTGTGTTGCGAAACATTTATTGCAGCTAACTGTTCTATAGGAAAACTATCATCAATAGGTAGTGGGTCATCAAGATATTTTATAACCTAGACAAGTTATCATCTACGGGGTTCTCAACTCCTTTCCTATTAGTGATATGTAAATCAAATTCTTGAAGCAAGAGAACCCACCTAATGAGTCTTGGTTTAGCATCTTTCTTTTCCATAAGATATTTTATAGCAGCATGATTAGTGTGAACAATAACTTTGGAATCAACAATGTAAGATCTAAATTTATCACAAGCAAACACAACTGCTAAATATTCTTTTTTAGTAGTAGCATAATTTCTTTGGGCACTGTCTAGAGTTTTGCTAGCATAATGGATAACATTTAATTTCTTATCAACTTTTTGCCCTAGAACAGCACCAACAGCATAATCACTAGCATCACACATAATTTCAAAAGGCAAGTTCCAATCAGGTGGTTGAACAATAGGTGCAGAAGTTAAGGCTTTCTTGAGTATTTTAAAGGCTTCTACACAATCATCATCAAAAACAAATGGAATATCCTTTTGTAAAAGATTAGTAAGAGGCCTAGAAATTTTAGAGAAGTCTTTAATAAACCTTCTATAGAAACCAGCATGACCAAGGACACTATGAATACCTTTAATATCTGTAGGACTTGGCATTTTTTCAATTGCATCAACTTTAGGTTTATCCACCTCAATACCTCGTTTAGATATTTTATGCCCCAAGATAATACCTTCATTAACCATAAAGTGGCACTTCTCCCAATTCAAGACGAGATTAGTTTGTTCACATCTCTGCAAAACTAACATGTATATACAATGAAAGAGGATGGACACTGAAAATTTATATGAAGTATGTGAACATGAATGTAATGTCGGTGAGAAATACGTACTCCCCCAAGCTTAGGCGTTTGCCTAGCTTGATGATCACCACTGCTGGTCTGGGTAATAGTTGAAGTGAAAGCTCGTGGGGGCGTTCCATGCCGCCTCCTCTACCAAGCGAGCGGCCTCCACTGCAGCTTTGTACTCCCACACCACGTCCTCAAGAATATAATTTCTCTATCGAGCCTGAAAATCAAAGAGGGCAGGTGCAGGAAAAGTGACAGAAACAGGCATATATTTATTAAATATTAGGTTGTACTCATAACCCCTAGCACTGTTCATGATAAATTCGTGATGACGCATAGCCTCATAGTCTAAATATCTCTCAGGTAAAATAGGATCATTAGGTTGAGGTGACACTCTCAATTGTGCAGCTACGCGGGAGGCATAAATTCCTTCATACAAATCACCGCTACCTGCGTTAGACTACAGTCTGCGGGCAACAATTGCACCAATGTTATAATGTTGTTCACCGGTCATAGCCATGTGAATAAGGCTCAAGTCAGGGGCACATAATGCACTGCAATCTTGTTTTCGAAGTGCGCATTTCCCATTAAACAGTGCAAAGTAACGAATAGAGGGAAAAATGAATGCTTTTTATTCTAGCTTGTGTCACTCCTCTATCTTCTCCAACGCAAAGACTCTCGAGGAACATATTATAATCAGTTTTTGACGGTTTTTCTAGAGAGCCCCAAATTGGAAGTTTGCATGCATCGGAGAATTCTTCTAGAGTCATACTAAAAGATTTATCATAAAGATTAAATAGCACCCTAGAAGTATGGGGATGATATCAAAATCCATGCGTGAATGAACGGGTAAGGTTATAGTGTTGGACACACTTATCTGCAAGGAAGTCGGTGAGACCGGTATTGTAAATGTAATGGTCAAATTCCTCCATGATACTTGCACCTCTCATGAACTCGTCGCACGGCCAACGACATGATTTGGCGTCGGCCATGACTATCAGGTTTGTCCGAGGCTCAACATAAGCTTGTCGTACCGAGCCCATGATCGATGACTAACCCGAGGTACGCCTTCTTGAGGAGCTCCTCCTAAAGAAACTCATCTTCCCAAGCACAAATTTCTGAAAGTTCTAGGCCACAAAATTATGTCAATAAAACTTTGCAACATTGATAGCAACTACTCATATACGTACCTAGAGGCCATATCAAGCATTCATACTACTTAGAACTCAAAGAATTCAACATGCAAGCTCATTTTCTGTAGTACCAAGTGCAGAAAAATATGCAAAATATAAACCACTAAAGCAAAAACTAATTGGAGTAATGGGAGAGTCACATACCAAGGAGCAATTCCTCAAGACAGTTTCGGAAACGGAGTTCCGAGCAAAGAGATCAAATTTTTCAGTTTCTAGAGGAAGAACACGGGAGAGAGAGCTAAAGATTTTTTTTTCTGGAGGTAAGGGATGAAGTGAGCCGAAGGGATAAGGTAGGGGCCCCCCTGTGGCCCCCACAAGCCATCTGAGCGCGCCCAAGGGGGTAGGCGCGCCCTGTTGGCTTGTGGCCCACGGGTGCACCTCCCTGCTGTAATTTTTATGCCAAAAATTCTTAAATATTCCAGAAACATTCACGCTAAAATTTTGTGGCAATCTAAGACTTTTTATTTTTGGGTCATTTTTTTATTGCAAGGGGAAATCAGAAAACAGGAAAATCAAACTAATTTATTTTTCTTAACCAAAAATAACAGAGAGTAAACTTGTGATACAAAGAGTTGTGAATACTGAATTCATCAATCACCTGTCTTTCAAAAATGATTCATTAATAAGGTTGATCAAGTCTTATTAACAACCATTTCCGATTGACATGAAACCGAAGAATTTTCGTATAGCACTAAGTTACCTCAATGGGGATTTGCATCTCCCCAATAATAAGATTATAATATTTCTTCTTGACAGTAGGTAGAGGGATTTAAAATCTCCAATGACAACCGTGGCACTAGGCTCAATGACATTAATATTATTAACCAAAGTTTCCTTCTTCGGAAAATGCACGGTATGTTGCTTGCCATTGACATGAAAAGTAACCTTGCTTTTGTTGCAATCAATAACAGCCCCTGCAGTATTTAGAAAGGGTCTACCAAGGATGATCGACATATTGTCGTCCTCGGGCATATCAAGAATAACAGAGTCTATTAAGATAGTAACATTTGCAACCACAACAGGAACGTCCTCGTAAATTCCAATAGGTAAAGTAGTGGATTTATCAGCCATTTGCAAAGATATCTCAGTAGGTGTAAGCTTATTCAAATGAAGTCTTTTATATAGAGAGAAAGGCATAACACTAACACCGGCTCCTAAATCACATAGCACTGGTACCGTTATGTGCTATACAAATGGTTTTAACCCCTTTCCGCGATGTAGTTCTGCACCGTCGCCTTGCCTGTGTGGGCGATAGGGGGGAGGGTCATCCCACACGACACCGAAACATCGTCTGCGATGGTGCGAGCGCTTGCTGACGATTCGCCTAACATAAACGTATGCGAAGCCATAGCCTATCACACGCCACACTTTGACATTACGTTTGTGATCAAGCACACATCTGAGACGATGGCACATATATATTCGTGTGCGATAGTTATTCGGATCGCACACGCGAAACATATGTCAACCATCTTCTTATCGTCCTACATTATACACGCACGCAGGTTTGGAACCGTTTGTGCTATTGACGGCAAGCGCACACGGTTACGACGTGCAAACACGTGTGTGACAATTCGCGCATCCCACACGCGCAAAATATGCGACCGTGTGTTGTAAAGCTGATAATCACACACACTATTCTTCAAACAATCGTGTGTGACATATGCCACCATCGCACACGGTTTAATCGTTCTAACTGTGTGCGCTGTAATTTATTACCTAATAGCTTATTTTCATTAATTTATTATTAAAATTGGAAATTTCAATTTTTTAATTATGAAATGTGGATTTCACATCCATCAATACATACCCTAATTATAATGGTTCAACAACCAATTCATAAATCAAATGCTCAGTACATGTTCGATGGTTACATAGTTTGGTAGAAGATTAAATATGATGAACCATAATATGTAGTACTAGAGGCGGTAAAGATGAAGAGAGGATTGTAAATTATTTTGGCTGTCGATGGTGTTGAAGAAGCGGAATACCCATGATGTGCCCTCCTCCATGCCAAAGGTGCGCACAACTTTTGTCCAACCCCTTGTGATGATCGCCCGTCCATCCTTCACCGCCTTCAGGAAGACTTCTAGACCATTATCATGGTAGCATGAATCATATACTATAACCTTCGTTGCCTCTACTTTGGTCAGGTAGTTTGCTAGGTAATCTTGAGTAAATTCCTTCGGAAACCACTGAAAAGAGACAACTTTCAGGTATTCATGTCTAATAGAGGAACTTGTTCTGGGCTGGAAAAGAAGGCAACAGATTACTGATGTCTACTACGCAACCTTCTTGTAGACTCGTGTTGCGCCTCCAAGCGCAGAGTTTTGTAGGATAGTAGCAAATTTCCCTCAAGTGGATGACCTAAGGTTTATCAATCCGTGGGAGGCGTAGGATGAAGATGGTCTCTCTCAAACAACCCTACAACCAAATAACTGTTGGGGAACGTTGCATGGGAAACAAAAATTTTCCTACGCACACACAAGATCTATCCATGGTGATGAGCATCTACGAGAGGGAGAGTGAATCTACATACCCTTGTAGATCGCTAAGCGGAAGCGTTAAGAAACGCGGTTGATGTAGTCGAACGTCTCCGCGATCCAAATCGCAAGTCGTCCCTCGATCCGATCACGAACTAGTGCCGAACGGACGACACCTCCGCATTCAACACACATACGACTTGATGACGCCTTCACCTCCTCGATCCAGCGAGCGATGATGAAGTAGTAGATGAGTTCCGGCAGCACGACGGCGTGGTGATGGTGGTGAGGAACAATCTCTGCAGGGCTTCGCCAAGCACTACGGAGATTATGACGGGAGAACTAGAGGGTTAGGGTTGCCGACACACGGCTTGGGAAATCTTGATGTGTCCCGTGTGCTAGCCCTGCCCCTCTATTTATATGTTGAGCCTTGGGGTCTAAACTTGGAGTAAAAGCCTCCTCCAGGTCGGTTTTGCCCGCACAAGGTCGGTTTGGCCCGCAGGGAAAGAGTCCAACTCGGATCCCTGCAGTACCGCGCACAAGCGGTAGTACCGCTCACGAGCGGTAGTATCGCTTGAGCGGTAGTACCGCTTCACACAAGCGGTAGTACCGCTTATGCGGTAGTACCGCTTCACACAAGCGGTAGTACCGCTTACGCGGTAGTACTGCCTTTACCAGCGGTAGTACCGCTTAAGGCAGTAGCAAAACTTCCTTTTGCACTTTCCAATACCTCGTGGGTTTTACCCCTTTGGCCCGTATAGAGTGTTGTTGCACCCGAACACTTCGGTAAACATCCGGAACCTCTTCCGGTGAATTCCGGAACCCTTCCGGAGATCAAAACACTATTATCACATATATCAATCTTTACCTCCGGACTCTTCCGGAGATCCTCGTCATGTCCGGGATCTTATCCGGGACTCCGAACAACCTTCGGTCACCAACAAAATAACTCAACTATACTAATCGTCACCAAACGTTAAGTGTGTAGACCCTGCGGGTTCGAGAACTATGTAGACATGACCGAGACACCTCTACGATCAATAACCAATAGCGGGACCTGGATGCCCATATTGGCTCCTACATATTCTACGAAGATCTTTATCGGTCGAACCTCTATGTCAAGGATCCAGTTAATCCCGTATGCTGTTCCCTTTGTTCTTCGGTATGTTACTTGCCCGAGATTCGATCGTCGGTATCTCTATACCTAGTTCAATCTCGTTACCGGCAAGTCTCTTTACTCGTTCCGTAATACAAGATCTCGTGGCTAACACTTTAGTCACATTGCTTGCAAGGCTCATTGTGATGTTGTATTACCGAGTGGGCCCTGAGATACCTCTCCGTCATACGGAGTAACAAATCCCAGTCTTGATCCATGCCAACCCAACAGACACCCTCGGAGATACCTGTAGAGCACCTTTATAATCACCCAGTTACGTTGCGACGTTTGATACACACAAGGTACTCCTCCGATGTCAGGGAGTTGCATGATCTCATGGTCATAGGAAAAGATACTTGACATGCAGAAAACAATAGCAATAAACTGACACGATCAAATGCTACGTTTATAGTTTGGGTCTTGTCCATCACATCATTCTCCTAATGATGTGATCCCGTTATCAAATGACATCTCATGTCCATGGCTAGGAAACCTTCACCATCTTTTGATCAACGAGCTAGTCAACTAGAGGCTTACTAGGGACACAATGTTGTCTATGTACCCACACATGTATTTGAGTTTCCAATCAATACAATTATAGCATGGATAATAAACGATTATCATGAACAAGGAAATATAATAATAACCAATTTATTATTGCCTCTAGGGCATATTTCCAACAGTCTCCCACTTGCACTAGAGTCAATAATCTAGTTCACATCACTATGTGATTTACATTGTAATGAATCGAACACCCATGCAGTTCTGGTGTTGTTCATGTTTAGCCCTTGGAAGAGGTTTAGTCATCGGATCTGCAACATTCAGATCCGTGTGTACTTTGCAAATATTTGTGTCCTCCTCCTTGATGTAATCGCGGATGGAATTGAAACGTCGCTTTATGTGTGTGGTCCTCTTGTGAAATCTTGGTTCCTCGGCTAGAGCAATGGCACCAGTATTATCACAAAACAGAGTCATTGGGTTAAGCGCACTAGGCACTACTCCAAGATCTGTCATGAACTCCTTCATCCAGACACCTTCCTTTGCCGCCTCCGAGGCAGCGATGTACTCCGCTTCGCATGTAGAATCAGCTACCACGCTTTGCTTGGAACTGCACCAGCTAACCGCACCCCCATTAAGAATAAATACGTATCCGGTTTGCGACTTAGAGTCATCCGGATCAGTGTCAAAGCTTGCATCGACGTAACCCTTTACGACGAGCTCTTGATCACCTCCATAAACGAGAAACATGTCCTTTGTCCTTTTCAGGTACTTCAGGATATTCTTGACCGCCATCCAGTGTTCCATTCCTGGATCACTTTGAAACCTTCCGACCATACTTATGGCAAGGCTGACATCGGGTCTTGTGCACAGCATTGCATACATGATAGAGCCTATGGCTGAAGCATAGGGGATGACATTCATCTTTTCTCTATCTTCTGCAGTCACTGGGCATTGAGTCTTACTCAACTTCACACCTTGCAAAACAGGCAAGAACCCCTTCTTGGACTGATCCATTTTGAACTTCTTCAAAACTTTGTCAAGGTATGTGCTTTGTGAAAGTCCTATTAAGCGTCTCGATCTATCTCTATAGATCTTGATGCCTAATATGAAAGCAGCTTCTCCTAGGTCCTTCATTAAAAAACTCTTGTTCAAATATTCCTTTACGCTTTCCAACATTTCTATATTGTTTCCAATAAGCAATATGTCATCCACATATAATATTAGAAACGCTATAGAGCTCCCACTCACTTTCTTGTAAATACAAGCTTCTCCGTAAACTTGTATAAACTCGAACGTTTTGATCACCTCATCAAAGCGAAGATTCCAACTCCGAGATGCTTGCACCAGTCCATAAATGGATCGCTGGAGTTTGCAAACTTTGTCAGCATTCTCTGGATCGACAAAACCTTCTGGTTGCATCATATACAACTCTTCCTTAAGAAAACCGTTAAGGAACGCTGTTTTGACATCCATCTGCCAAATTTCATAATCGAAAAAGGCAGCTATTGCTAACATGATTCTGACGGACTTAAGCATCGCTACGGGTGAGAAGGTCTCATCGTAGTCAACTCCTTGAACTTGTGAAAAACCCTTTGCCACAAGTCGAGCTTTATAGACGGTGACATTACCGTCCGCGTCCGTCTTCCTCTTAAAGATCCATTTGTTCTGAATGGCCTTACGCCCTTCAGGTAATACTTCCAAAGTCCACACTTTGTTTTCATACATGGATCCCATCTCGGATTTCATGGCCTCTAACCACTTCTCGGAATCCGGGCCCATCATCGCTTCTCCATAGCTCGTAGGTTCATCGTTGTCTAACAACATGACCTCTAAGACAGGGTTGCCGTACCACTTAGGAGCAGTACGCGTCCTTGTCGACCTACGAGATTCGATAGCAACTTGATCCAAAGCTTCATGATCATCATCATTAACTTCCTCTTCAGCTGTTGTAGGCTCCACAGAAACATCTTTCTGCGCTGCGCTACTTTCAGGTTGAAGTAAAGGTTCAACAACCTCATCAAGTTCTATCTTCCTCCCACTCAATTCTTTTGAGAAAAACTCTTTCTCAAGAAATGTTCCGTTTTTAGCAACAAACACTTTGCCTTCGGATCTGAAGTAGAAGGTATACCCAACTGTCTCTTTTGGGTATCCTATGAAGACGCATTTCTCCGCTTTGGGTTCATACTTTCACTAGTGCAAGTTCTCTCAACAATACTGACATAGTTGAATCATATGTAAATCCCTCACGTGCGACAAAGAGTTCACTCCAAAGTCACAAATAGCGGAGAACAAACAAAGAAATTATTATAGGGTACGAAACCACCTCAAAGTTATCTTTTCCGATCAATCTTATGAGCTATCCCTATAAGTGTCACGAACAGCCCTAGAGTTCATACTAAAATAACACCTTAAGATACATATCAACCAAAACCCTAATGTCACCTAGATACTCCAATGTCACCACGAGTACCCATGGGCTTGATTATACGATATGCATCACACAATTTCAGATTCATCATGTTCAATCCAACACAAAGAACTTCAAAGAGTGCCCCAAAGTTTCTACCGGAGAGTCAAGACGAAAACGTGTGCTAACCCCTATGCATAGATTCCCAAGGTCCCGGAACCCGCAAGTTGATCACCAAGCCATACATCAAGTGGATCAATAGAACATCCCATTGTCACCACGGATATGCCATCGCAAGACATACATCAAGTGTTCTAAAATCCTTTAAAGATTCAATCTGATAAGAAAAGTTCAAAGGGAAAACTCAATTCATCACAAGAAGGTAGAGAGGGGAAAACTCCATATGATTCATCTATATTAATAAAGCTCGCGGTACATCAAGATCGTGTCATCTCAAGAACACGAGAGAGAGATCAAACACATAGCTATTGGTACATACCCTCAGCCCCGAGGGTGAACTACTCCCTCCTCGTCATGGAGACCGCCGGGATGATGAAGATGGCCTCCGGTGATGGTTTCCCCCTCCGGCAAGGTGCCAGAACGGGCTCCCGATTGGTTTTTCGTGGCTACAGTGGCTTGCGGCGGCGGAACTCCCATTCTAGGTTTCTTTCCGGGGTTTTTGTATTTATAGGAATTTTTGGCGTCGGTCTCACGTCAAGGGGACTCCCGAGGGGCCCACAAGCCAGGGGACGCGCCCAGGGGGGGCCTAGGCTTGTGGCTGCCTCGGGACTCCTCTCCGGTATCTTTTTGCTCCAGTATTTTTTATATTTTCCAAAAATATTCTTCGTAAATTTCAGCCCATTCCGAGAACTTTTATTTCTGCACAAAAAACGACACCATGGTAGTTCTGCTGAAAACATCAGTCCGGGTTAGTTCTAATAAAATCATACCAAAATCATATAAAATTATTGTAAACATGACATGAATACTTCATAAATTATAGATACGTTGGAGACGTATCAGCATCCCCAAGCTTAATTCCTGCTCGTCCTCGAGTAGGTAAATGATAAAAGAAATAATTTATGAAGTGTGAATGCTAGCAAGTGCACAAGTTTGATCAATGATAATTCCAATCACTTTTTCTAGCATCAATATAAACCATAAATAGTAGCTCATCTCATAAAACTTCTCATGATCAAGTAACAAGCTATTCACATGTTAAAGTATAGACCAGAAAGTTTCTTGAAAACTAACAAACCATATTCCTAGTCATCGAGCAATTGCAATTCATCTAATTTTCAGGAAGGGTCTATGTAAGAGCTTTGATTTAGCAAATTTCACATACTCAACTATCATATAGTCTTCCATGATTATTGATACTCAAAGCTTATTTTTAGAACAAATAGCATCCATCGAACACAGAGAAAGATAGGGGCTTAATGTTTCCCCTCCCAACTTATTTATCATATACATAATTGTCAACAATAATAATTCATGATCAAATATATTTGTGTGGATATATATGTCTAGATCATTCCCCAACACATGATGCTTGCCAAGAGAAAAAGGCGAAATATAGGAAGTGGTGAAGATCACCAAGACTCTTGCATAAAGGTAAGTACTAGAAAGTAAAAGATAGGCCCTTCGCAGAGGGAAGCATTGATTTGCAAAGGTGCCAGAGCTCGAGCTTTTAAAACAGAGATGAATATAATTTTGAGCGTTATGCTTTCATTGTCAACATAACAACCGAGAGATCTCGGTATCTTCCATGCTAGATACATTATAGGCGGTTCCCAAACAGAATGGTAAAGTTTTTACTCCCCCTCCACCAATCAATCACACTCCACGGCGATCCGAATCCACGGGTACCGTCCATACAAACAACAATCTTGGGGGAGTTTTGTTTCATTATATTTTGATTCGATTTTTGAGCATGGAACTGGGCATCCCGAATACCAGCCACTTTCTCGTGAATGATAGCGAATCAACACATATCGTGAGAATAACCCACCTAGCATGGAAGATACTGACAGCCCCTAGTCACTATATGAGCGATTTGGGCATACGAAACAGAATATTATTTGAAGGTTTAGAGTTTGGCACATGCAAATTTACTTGGAACGGCCGGTAAATACCGCATATAGGTAGGTATGGTGGACTCATATGGAACAACTTTGGGTTTAAGGGTGTTTGGATGCACAAGTAGTATTTCTACTTGGTGCGGAAGTTTTGGCTAGTATGAGGTGGAAGCAAGCACCACATGTTGGAGGATCCATAGCAATATAACTTCTATACAAATATACCCAAACATAACTCATTAAGTTGTCTTCCTTGTCCAATTTTAACTAATTTGCTCGAGTTTGAAAATAATTAATGAGCTCACAATCATAGAAGATTTCCAAGATAGTATATTTATATGTGGAATCTCTCTTCCTTCAATATTCTTTCATGAATTGTTCAAGTGACCAATGCGGTGTTTGCTAACTTTCAATAAATTTTACCACCTATACTTATTATGTGTGAAGTCATTACTCCCCATGGGATAAGTATATGAAGCATATTTAATTTCAGATTTATGATATTCAATTCATTCAACCATTTACTCATAGGATATTAGTGAAGCACGAGAGCGAATGGCAAACTACTCCAAAAAGATATAAGTGAAGATCAATGAGTAGCCAACAATTAAATAACTATGTGAAGACTCTCTCATTTAAGAATTTCAGATCTTAAGTATTTTATTAAACAGCAAGCAAACGAAAAATAGCACTCCAATAATAGCACACATCATGTGAACGAATAAAAATTTAGGCTCAACATAGGCTAACCGATAATTTTTGATGAAGAGAGGTGGGATGCGTAGAATCCCCAAGCTTAGATGCTTGAGACTTCTTGAAATATTTACTTGGGGTGCCTTGGGCATCCCCAAGATTGAGCTTTTGTATCTCGTTCAATCCTCTCATATCCCTGTTTCACCTATTCTCAAAAACTTCATCCACACAAAACTTGAAAAGAACTCGTGAGATAGGTTAGTGCACGTAATAATAAATCAACTCTTTATGTACTGCCAAGACAAGTTGCACAATAATTTTCAAACATCATCTACTGTTTACTATCATTTCCACAATTTATATCTACCAATATCGGCTATGGAAACTAGAGGATAAGTAGATAACAAAACTATGACAGCAATCTGTCCAAACAGAACAGCCTGTAGCAATTTATGAAAACAGTGTACTTATGTAACTAAAAAAATTATGAAAATTTAGGACATGCTAAATAATTTATACGACAACACTGTGTAAAAATTTCAGAAACATTCCACGTTCCAGTAAAATATGAAAACTCAAACACTACAGCAAAAGTTTCTGTTTTTACACAGCACACATCAAAACATGCAATGCAAGCATCCTAAGACAATTCTTTGAAATTTTTATTGAAAAACAAGATTATGAATAACACCTAACATAAAATAACAAAATATAATGACGATCCAAGCAAAGCACATATTACGTGACGAATAAAAATATAGCTCTAAGTAAGATATACCGATAATGTTGAAGACGAAAGAGGGGATGCCTTGCGGGGCATCCCCAAGCTTAGACGCTTGAGTCTTCCTTGAATATTACCTTGGGGGTGACTTGGGTATCCCCAATCTTAGGTTCTTGTCACTCCTTATTCTCCTCATATCGGTGTCTCACCCAAAACTTGAAAACTTCAATCACACAAAACTTAACGGAACTTCGTGAGAAGGGTTAGTGTAATAAAGATAAATCATTCACTTAGGTACTGTCAAGACAAGATTCATAATTGTTCCCACATGATACCTACTGTATTCTATCATTCCCATAATTTATACCACCAAATATAAGCTATGGAAACACTAAAACAAGCAAACTATGCATGCAAAACAGAATCTGTCAAAAACAGAACCGTCTGTGAAGATCTGTAGTGTAACCTACTTCCCTGTCTCTAAAAATTCTGAAAAATTAGGAAAACCTGAAGAATTTGTATATAAATACTGTGTAAAAATTTCAGATCATTATCACGATCCAGTAAAAAATGAAAATCCCTGTACTTGAGTCAAAAGTTTCTGTTTTGGTTCAGCATCAGTTTTACTCATCTTGTGAGTCATCCCAAAGGCTTTACTTGGCACTTTATTGAAACAAAAGCTATAAAACATGATTACTACAGTAGCTTAATCATGTGACCACACAAAAACAGTAGGTATAAATATTGGGTTGTCTCCCAACAAGCACTTTTCTGTAATGCCTTTTAGCTAGGCATGATGATTTCAATGATGCTCACATAAAAGATAAGAATTGAAACATGCAAGAGAGCATCATGAAGCATATGACTAGCACATTTAAGCCTAACCCACTTCCTATACATAGGGATTTTGTGAGCAAACAATTTATGGGAGCAAGAATCAACTAGCATAGGAATGCAAAACAAGCATAACTTCAAAACTTTGAACACATAGGGAGGAAACTTGATATTATTGCAATTCCTACAAGCATATGTTCCTCCCTCATAATAATTTTCTGCAGGATCATGAAGGAATTTCACAATATAACTATCACATAAAGCATTATCTTCATGATCCACAAGCATAGAAATTTTTTCACTCTCCACATAAGCAATTTCCCTGTCATTCATAATAGTGGGAGCAAACTCAACAAAATAACTATCATGAGATACTTGATTGACATAACCACTTTGAATATTAAAATCATGATAACAAGTTTCATGGTTACTATCACTCTTTATATCATACATGTCATCATCATAATCATCATAGGAAGGAGGTATGCAATCATCATAATAGTTTTGCTCATCAAAACTTGGGGGACTAAAATTATCATATTCATCAAACATAGCATCCCCAAGCTTGTGGCTTTGAATATCATTAGCGTCATGGATATTCAGAGAATTCATACTAGCAATATTACAATCATGCTCATCATTCAAGCAATTCTCATTAAGTATTTTCATAAATTCTTCCTCTACTAATTGAGCACAATTTTCCAAACCATCATTTTCACGAAAGACATTAAAAAGACGAACCAATTGATGCAACCTAAACTCCATTTTTTGTAGTTTTCTTTTATAAAAACCAAATAGTGAAAAACAAGAAACTAAAAGATTTAATTGCAAGACCTAAAGATATACTTTCAAGCAGTCACCTCCCCGGCAACGGCGCCAGAAAAGAGCTTGATGTCTACTACGCAACCTTCTTCTTGTAGACTCGTGTTGGGCCTCCAAGCGCAGAGTTTTGTAGGATAGTAGCAAATTTCCCTCAAGTGGATGACCTAAGGTTTATCAATCCACGGGAGGCGTAGGATGAATATGGTCTCTCTCAAACAACCCTGCAACCAAATAACAAAGAGTCTCTTATGTCCCCAACACACCCAATACAACGGTAAATTGTATAGGTGCACTAGTTCGGCGAAGAGATGGTGATACAAGTGTAATATGGATGGTAGATATAGGTTTTTGTAATCTGAAAATATAAAAACAGCAAGGTAACTAATGATAAAAGTGAGCACAAACGGTATTGCAATGCTTAGAAACAAGGCCTAGGGTTCATACTTTCACTAGTGCAAGTTCTCTCAACAATACTGACATAGTTGAATCATATGTAAATCCCTCACGTGCGACAAAGAGTTCACTCCAAAGTCACAAATAGCGGAGAACAAACGAAGAAATTATTGTAGGCTATGAAACCACCTCAAAGTTATCTTTTCCGATCAATCTTATGAGCTATCCCTATAAGTGTCACGAACAGCCCTAGAGTTCGTACTAAAATAACACCTTAAGATACACATCAACCAAAACCCTAATGTCACCTAGATACTCCAATGTCACCACGAGTACCCATGGGCTTGATTATACGATATGCATCACACAATTTCAGATTCATCATGTTCAATCCAACACAAAGAACTTCAAAGAGTGCCCCAAAGTTTCTACCGGAGAGTCAAGATGAAAACGTGTGCCAACCCCTATGCATAGATTCCCAAGGTCACGGAACCCGCAAGTTGATCAGCAAAACATACATCAAGTGGATCAATAGAACATCCCATTGTCACCACGGATATCCCATCGCAAGACATACATCAAGTGTTCTCAAATCCTTTAAAGACTCAATCCGATAAGAAAAGTTCAAAGGGAAAACTCAATTCATCACAAGAAGATAGAGAGGGGAAAACTCCATATGATTCATCTATATTCATAAAGCTCGCGGTACATCAAGATCGTGTCATCTCAAGAACACGAGAGAGAGAGATCAAACACATAGCTACTGGTACATACCCTCAGCCCCGAGGGTGAACTACTCCCTCCTCGTCATGGAGACTGCCGGGATGATGAAGATGGCCTCCGGTGATGGTTTCCCCCTCCGGCAGGGTGCCGGAACGGGCTCCCGATTGGTTTTTCGTGGCTACAGAGGCTTGCGGTGGCGGAACTCCCGATCTAGGTTTCTTTTTGGGGGTTTTGGTATTTATAGGAATTTTTGGCATCGGTCTCACGTCAAGGGGACTCCCGAGGGGACCACAAGCCAGGGGGTGCGCCGTAGGGGGGGCCTAGGCTTGTGGCTGCCTCGAGACTCCTCTCCGGTATCTTTTTGCTCTAGTATTTTTTATATTTTCCAAAAATATTCTCCATAAATTTTCAGCCCATTCCGAGAACTTTTATTTCTGCACAAAAAAATGACACCATGGTAGTTCTGCTGAAAACAACGTCAGTCCGGGTTAGTTCTAATAAAATCATACCAAAATCATATAAAATTATTGTAAACATGGCATGAATACTTCATAAATTATAGATACGTTGGAGACGTATCAATTACTTACCATCCTAAAGTTCACTGATGTCTTGGATAAAGTATAAATAAAGAGTTTAATTCCAATCAGATGTCTCTTATGCCTAACAATTTTTCTTAGTTTCCTCACTTGATGCTTGTTCATGTTTATCTCATTGCCCCATATGCAAAGGGGGTCGAAGCGTGAATCAGTACTGCTGACATATGTACCTACAAGCAACAAATAAATGTTACTCCCTCCGTCTCATAATATAAGCGTGTTTTTGACACTAGTGTAGTGTAAAAACCGCTCTTATATTATGGGACGGAGGGAGTAGAACCTAAGCTGCAATTGCACAAATGATGTCAAATATTATAAGAAAATGGGATGTGACTAACCTCGATGGTAAACAACAGCATCGCGCATCGTAGCCCTACATAGGCACATAGAAACGCGTGTTAAATACAGCAGGGTTAATATCCACCAAAAATAGCAAATGTTAACTAAACGACAGTATCTCCGGCGATATTTTCATTGCGAGGAGTAGCACGATAACAAAGGGACAGGTATTGGTGAAATTAAACTGGACAGTTCATACTTGAACATCACTGCACATTACTGGAATAAACAACGGACGTGTTAACTTCAGAGTACAGACAACCTAACATAGTCATTAAAACTTGTACCAGTGAAACTGAAATTGACACGGTTAAACATCGCGAGCCAGTTCATACTTGGTAAATCCCGAGGGGTAGTTGCTGGGGTACTTCAACTCGGCCAGAGCCCGCACAAAGTCGGTGGCTAGGTGTTCCTGTTGGTCGTAGCGTGGATCAGTACCACTAACATATGTAGCTACAAGCAACAAGTAAATGTTAGAAGCTAAACTGCAATTGAACAAATGATGTAAAATACTAATCCCTCCGTCCCATAATATAAGAGCGTTTTTGACACTATATTAGTGTCAAAAACGCTCTTATATTATGGGACAGAGGGAGTATAAGATATTGGGATGTGACTAACCTCGACGGTAAACAACATCATCATGCATTGTGACACTTCGTAAGTACATGGAAAGGCATGTCAATTACAACAGGGTTAACATCCACCAAAAAATCTAATGGTAATTGAAGGACATTATCTCTAGTGATATCTTCTTTGCGAAGAGTAGCACGGTACCGAATGGACAGCGTAAAAAAATGGATATAACTGTTCACTATAGCAGGCTTAACAACAACCTAGCATAGCCATTGTAAGTTTGTAACTGGTATTGGTGAAATTGAACTGGACAGTTCATACGTGAACAACACAGTGCGCATAACTGAAATGAACAACTGACGTGTTAACTACAGAGTACAGATAACCTAACATGGCAATTTAAACGCGTACCGTTGAAATTGAAATTGACACGGTTAAACATTGCAACTAGTATTCGTAAAAATGAGCTGGATAGTTCATACTTGGTAAATCCCGAGGGGTAGTTGCTTGGGCATTTCATCTCGACTAGAGCCCGTCCAAAGTCGGCGGCGAGGTGTTCCCACGAATCGAAGCGTGGATCAGTACCGCTACAGTGTGTACGTGTACAAACAACAAGTAAGTGTTAGAAGCGTGGGGCACTTCATCTCGGCCAGAACCCGCACCAAGTTGGCGGCGTCAGCGGCAAGGTGTTCCTCCGGGTCGGCACGCATAGCGTCCACCATGCTATCGACCGCCATGATCAGCTCCTCGACCTCCGCGTGATATGTGGTTGGTCTTACGCGGGAATGCTCGGCGATAGGGGGTGGGGATGTGGAGGCATGAGGGTGGTTCGCAGGCTCCATCTGAGTAATCAGGCCAGGGCGGTGATGGAGATCGGAGGTTACCTCACTAGATCGACGAGCGAGACTGGGGCAGAACGTAGATTTGGTTGTGGCGGCGGCGGCGGTTTGGGCTACAGTTAGAGGAGGGGGCGGTGGGGGATAGGGGGGAAATGTGATGTGTGGGTATGGGGTGGGAGGAATAACTTCTAAAATCACGTGCCTATTGAAAATTTGGCGGCAAAACTCGAACCTTATGGGAGGGGGGGGGACACGCAACGCAGACGAAGCGCATCAAATACCCGTGTGCGAGAAAAGAGAAAAAATGGTGATCCCGCATCGGAAAAATTTCAAGCCTTCTCTCTCTCTTGTACATCGGACGTTTCGCAAATGGTTCGTTGTAAGAAAACGTTTGCCGTTAAAGCTGTATTTTTGGAAAACTGATAGTATCAGATAGTACATGATACTTTGCTTGGTGTTCAAATATTTGCCAAAGCATACTGGTGTCGTATAACCATACCAATTCAGGCCTAAATTGAAGTACAAGCACAAGAGGCCTAGAAAGTACAAAAAAGGAATCAATATGGTAAACGAGCTTGAAAAAATGTCAAGTTTTGGACACGGTGCATTCTAGTGGGTATGATGATCGTAGAAAATAAATGAAGTTGAAAGGACCATGGAAATATGGGCTCCCCTTCAAAACATGGCGATTTTGCTCCCCGAACCAAGGAACTCCATAGGTGATGGTCCGGTATATGAAGAGTGCTATGACGACATTATCCATACCCTCAAATATTCACCGCATCATATTGAGGTCATGCCTAGGCACAGCACGAGGTAACATGTTTTTCAGGCATGTTTCCCATTTTTCTAGAGTTACAAAACAAATAAACGACACATCTGTGGATGCCTCTTCCCACACATATCCTTTAAAATTCTATTAATTTCATTTAAATACATGAAAAGTTATTCAACGACACAATTACAAATTTTCGAGTCCTTTTTGAGCACCTTTTCATGTATAGAACGTCGAAGTTGAATTACATGCACAAATGGCCTAGAAAGTACAAAAAAGGATTAAATACGGTAAACGAGCCTGAAAAAATGTCAAATTTTGGACACGGTGCATTCTAGTGGGTATGATGATCGTAGAAAATAAATCAACTTGAAAGGACCAAGGAAATATAGGTTCCCCTTTAAAACATGGCGATTTCGCTCCCCGAACCATGGAACTCCATAGGTGATGGTCCAGTATATGAAGAGTGCTATGACAACATTATCCATACCTCCTCAAAAATTCACCGCATCATATTGAGGTCATGCCTAGGCACCACACGAGGTAACATGTTTTTCCAGCATGTGTTCCATTATTCTAGAGTTACAAAAGAAATAAATGACACATTTATGGTTGCCTCTTCCCAAACATATCCTTTAAAATTCTATTAATTTCCTGTAAATACATGAAAAGTTATTCAGCGACACAAGTATGAATTTTCAAGTCCTTTTTGAACACTTTTTCATGTACAGAACGTTCGAACTTGAATTACAAGTACAAAAGGCCTAGAAAGTACAAAAAAGGACTAAATACGGTAATCGAGCCTGAAAAAACGTCATATTTTGGATACCGTGCATTCTAGTGGGTATGATGATCGTAGAAAATAAATCAAGTTGAAAGGACCAAGGAAATATGGGTTCCCCTTCGAAACATGGCGATTTCACTCCCCGAACCATGGAACTCCATAGGTGATGGTCCGGTATATGAAGAGTGCTATGACGACATTATCCATACCTCCTCAAATATTCACCGCATCATATTGAGGTCATGCCTAGGCACCACACGAGGTAACATGTTTTTCAGGCATGTTTTCCATTTTTCTAGAGTTACGAAACACATAAATGACACATCTCTGGTTGCCTCTTCCCACACATATCCTTTAAAATTCTATTAATTTCCTGTAAAATACGTGAAACGTCATTCAACGACACAATATGAATTTTCGAATCCTTTTTGAACACCTTTTCATGTACAGAACATTCGAAATTGAATTATAAGCAGTAAATTCCTAGAAAAGTACTCAAAAAAGACTAAATATGGTAAACGAGCCTGAAAAAAATGTGAAATTTGGACACGGTGCATTCTAGTGGGTATGTTGATAGTAGAAAAATAATAATGGAGAAATGACCAAGGAAATTTGGGTTTCCCTTGAAACTTTGTGATTTGTTTGGGCAAATAGTTACTTTGCGAATGCCGTGTGCGTTCACCCCATTCCACGCTGTGTTTTGATTGGCCAAAACCCTAGCCACACGGATCGCACATGCGCACCGTTGGATGCACCGCGATCAAAGGGCAATCCACACTTCTCCCGTCACACCAATATACTGTAGTTGGGATTTTATTTCGTACACGCACTAAATTAACTACCAATTTTTTTTAATGGCATTAATCACACATGGTTCATGTTTATGAGTTGTTTCCTATGCGGATGCTCTACCCAGGCCTATCCCCCTTCGTCCTCATTCGCACTTCTGTATAGTTACTCGTTCTCGACCTCGGCCCGCCCAAATCTTCAAGCTTGACGATGCCTATCGTAGCTGGCTGCCACCGACGAGCGCCACTGCATGTTGTTTTATCCCCTCGCCGACGCCTATCGGCGCCAACTTTCTTGACGCTGCTCGATTGGGGATTTCTACGGGATTTTCTGCGGGATTGGGCCGTTTTTTTCTAATGCAGAACCAGGTAATTAATTTTGCCAAATATTTGAGTATCCCTTATCGCAGTTCGTATGTCCGTGTCAATCACCCGAGGAAAAAAGGCCGTCGTAGTGTCCACAGTGCAAGCACAAATCAGACATGAACGATTAAGTCGAACATTTACATGCTCAAATTGGTACAATGCATAGTTGGCGGAGTAATTTACAAAACATTATCTCGCAATTTTACATCAATATAATATGTATGAACTACGCGCACAAAAGCGCCACTGCCCCTAACGCCGACGAAGCACGAACAGTTGCCATCGTCCATCGATATCGTGTCGTTCCTTGGCTCGGAAGGACAGGAGGTCGCCAAGTCGATGACCTACACCACAATCGACCGAGGAAGGGTCAGCCTCGACATTGGTGATCGACGCAACTGCCTCGGACGCGGCTCTCACCAGGACTGCGGCATCTGCTGGGTCTCCGTACATCGTCCTGGCGGCCGACGAGACCCTGACTATCGCCAGTGCTGCTGCAGCAATGGCCACCATGCCTCCTCCGGCGTCCGGAGCTGTGTCCTCCTCCATCTAGGACATAAGCTTGCGCCTCGTGCGGCGACCACTGACGCAGTTGTCCTTGCGGCAACGCTATTCCCGCTCCGCCGCCCGCACCATCCGTCGCACTCTGCGCCGAGCCCGCAAAAGCGCCCGCTGGCGATCCCTAGCTGCTTTCAAGACGACCCTGTCTAACCTGCTGGCTTGCTCGTGTCGTGATTCCTGCCTCCTCTGGCTGTCTTCGGGAGAGGTGGCGACATGATCGTCGACCCTCAAGCCGACCATCGCGTCGGCAGCCTGGATTCTGCCATCACCCAACTCCATCCTGTCATCGGCCATTGGGGGTTTGACGGTATGTGTGGCAACTAGACAGTGGATCATTGACTCAGCTCGCCCCCGCCGTCCATCGCTGTGTTATTTATAGCTAGCTGCTGCCAAGGCCAAGGGGATTGGGGATTTTGAAATTTACCGTTGTGGCTGGTGTTGGAGATATGCCCTAGAGGCAATCATGTATGATGATATTTGCTATGTGTTTATGAATAAAGATAGTCCTTGGACATTATCAATGATGTGTATTAACAAGTACGTGACTTGTTTGTGAGACTATGCCTTGTATGATGACTGTCCTAAATGGTCCCTAGTCGAAAGGGCTGTGTGGACGCACATCCAGTAAGACTAGCATATGACACGGTGGATGGTTCGGTCTCACTGACCATGTAGCATTGGATGCTAGTCGGGTAATATGGACTCATAAAGATCTGGTCGGATTCGATGTAGTCGGATCCGAGTCGAGATAAGGTCTGAGTTGGACAGACCCAACTAAGAGACGCAACGATAGGTCATCTGTGAGTCTCTAGTACAACATACGATGTGTGTCCTAAGACCTGAGCTGGCGCATGTACTCGGGATGGTGACAGACTTGCTTTGGGCCAACCAAACGCTACTCCATAACTGGGTAGTTATAAAGGTAGGTTTCGGGCTTGTCCTGACCCATGCTACGAGACATCGTTGAGCAAGATGGGATTTGCCCCTCTGATCAGGAGAGATATACTCTGGGCCCCTCGGGTGATCCGACCTGGATAAGCATGGCCATGCGATGAGGAGTATGAGATAATCTGAAGTATTGGTCAGATTCACCGGAACGAGAAAGAGGTCGTGCTGCAACAAGGATGACCATGTCGCCTGGAGAATGACAACATATATCGTGTGGCAAAGGGAACAGAAGTGTGAAGTAAAGGTTTGCCTAACCAGCTTCATCGGACACTTGGACTCGGCACGCTTTGCTAGAGGCCGCTACCGACTAGTCGAGTCGGATGTGATCTGACTCGCGACCGAGTGAACAAGAACCTAAGGGGTCGCGCGCTTAAGGGAAGGAACTAAACGTGGGCTTTAGGATCCGTGCGAGGCCCAAGAGTTGAGCCCGCGCCGGATGCCTATATATAGTGGAGGTGTGGCACACCCATCTAGTTGATCGCTTCGGCGCCGTCATTAGGGCATTGCATGTGTTGCAACTAGCCGCCTCCACTTGCCGTCGACGACTGTGTGATCAGACCTAGCAGTCCGCCGCACGGTGTTCCTCCTGCATGCGCGGATACCGTTAGAGGTGGTGCACTTGCGCCGCTCCGGCGAACCTATACGTGGGATCCGGCGGCCGGCCCTGCAAGGGAGATTGGATCGGCTGTTCGAGGGAGATCGGACGAGGAGGAGACAGACCACGCAAACGCGCTGCCCCAACTCTACTTCCGCTGCACGGTGATGTGGCTTGAGACTGCGTCGGTATTTCCCCAAAGAGGAAGAGATGATGCAGCACAGCGACGGTAAGTATTTCCCTCAGTTATTAAACCAAGGTTATCGAACCAGTAGGAGGATCACCACCACCCAATAAGCAGCACCTGGACACAAATAACAAATACTTGCAACCCGACGCGAAAGAGAGGTTGTCAATCTCTCTATGGTAAAAAGATAGATTAGGTAGTGATAGATAGGAGAGATAGATCTCTCAAGAACACAAAATAAAAAGAGCAAATAAAAAGTACAACAATTTGTTTTAGGATTTTTGGTATAGTAGATCTGAAAACAAAGAGGCAAAAAGATAGATCGGAAAGCAATATGTTGGAAAAGTAGACCCGGGGGCCGTAGGATTCACTAGTGGCATGAGTATAGCGCACGGTGGGTGAACAAATTACTGTTGGGCAATTGATAGAAGATACATGCGTAATGCAATAAGAATGATAACATGATGTAGACAAGATCTATTCATGTAGGAATAGGCCCCATCTTGTTATCCTTAATGGCAACGATACATGCGTGCCTTCCTGCCCCTTCTGTTACTGGGAAAGGACTCCGCAAGATCGAACCCATCACAAAGCACCTCTTCCCATGGCAAGAAAAATTGATCTAGTTGGCCTAACTAAACCAAAGATTCGAAGAAGAAATACGAGGCTATAAGTAATCATGCATATAAGAGATCAAAGAAGACTCAAATAATATTCATGGATAGAAACTGATCATGAACTCAAAATTCATCGGATCCCAACAAACACACCGCAAAAGTTTACATCAAATAGATCTCCAAGAGACCATTGTATTGATAATCAAAAGAGAGAGAGGAAGCCATCTAGATACTGCCTACGGACCCGTAGGTCTATGGTGGACTACTCACGCATCATCGGAGAGGCACCTATGAAGAAGATGAACCCCTCCGTGATGGTGTTAGATTGGATCTTAAGGCTCTGGAGCTTGCGGCGGCTGGAATTGTGTTTCGTCGACTCCCCTAGGGTTTTCCGAATATTTGAGAATTTATAGGCATCAGAGGCGGTGGAGGGGGGCCCCATGGAGGGCACAACCCATCAGGGCGCGCCGAGGGCCCCCTGGCGCCCTGGTGGGTTGTGCTCTCCACATCCCACCTTCCTGGCACTTCTTTGGCCCACTGGGTGTCTTCTGGTCCAGAAAAAATCTTCAAATAGTTTCGTCGCGATTGGACTCCGTTTGGTACTGATATTCTGCGAAGTAAAAAACAAGCAAAAACAACAACTGGCACTTTGGCACTATGTCAATAGGTTAGTCCCAAAAAATGATATAAAGTTGTTATGAAATGATTGTAAAACATCCAAGAATGATAATATAACAGCATGGAACAAGCAAAAATTATAGATACGTTGGAGACGTATCAGCATCCCCAAGCTTAATTCCTACTCGTCCTTGAGTAGGTAAATTATAAAAACAGAATTTTTGATGTGTGATGCTGCCTAACATGTTCATCTCATATGCTTTTCTTTTGTATAGCATGGACATTTGGACTTGTAGATGATTCAAAGCAATAGTCTAATTTTAACATAATGACTTCAATACTCAAGCATGCCAACAAGCAACCATGTCTTTCAAAATATCAACACTAAAGAAAGTTATCCCTAGACCATCATGCTCAATCATTGATCCATTCATGAAACACACTCAAATATTAGCTATACCCAATGCTCAAGTATAATCATAGTGCCCCCTAGTTGGTGCTTTATAAGAGAAGATGAAGACTCAAAGTAAAAACAAAAATTGCATAAAGTAAATAGATAGGCCCTTCGCAGAGGGAAGTAGGGATTTGTAGAGGTGCCAGAGCTCAAAGTTTTAAATTGAGAGAGAAAATTTTTGGGTGGCATGCTTTTCCTGTTAACAAAAACGACAAAGGAACGAAAACTTGGTTTATGGATTTTGGATGCACAAGTAGTATTTCTACTTAGTACAAATGGAGGCTAGCAAATAGATTGAGAAGCAACCAAACCAAGAAACGAAAATTCACATAAGTGAGCATTGAGCATAACTAACACCGAATAATGCACCACAAGTAGGATGTAATTTCATTGCATAACTATTGACTTTCGTACTTGCATAGGGAATCACAAACTTTAACAGCAATATTCCTACTAAAGCATAATTACTCACGAACATGACTCACATATTACTATCATCATGTTTCAAAACAATTACAAGGAATCAAGTTTAATTTGCCCAATGATCTTCATGAAAGTTTTTATTATATCCTTCTTGGATATCTATCACTTTGGGACTAGTTTCATATATTGCCATTGCTTTTTGACAAGCTCAAACAAATCTAAGTGAAGCACATGAGCATAAAGATTTCATCTCTCAAAAAGTTATAAATGAAGCATGAGAGGATTTCTTAAAATTTACTAACTCTCAAATTAATCTAAGTGAAGTATGAGAGTATTTCTTCAAAAATTTCCAAGCACACCGTGCTCAAAAAGATATAAGTGAAGCACTAGAGCAATTCTATAGCTCAAAAAGTTTAAGTGAAGCATAGAGAGAAATTCTAACAAATCATAGCATAATTTTGGCTCTCCCAAATATGTGTGTCCATAAAGGATACAAATGACAAACTAACAATCAAAGCAAGCAAAGATACAAGACGCTCCAAGCAAAACTCATGATATGTGACGAATAAAAATATAGCTCCAAGTAAAGTACCGATGGTCGTTAGAAGAAAGAGGGGATCCCACTCGGGGGCATCCCCAAGCTTAGTTGCTTGTTACTCTTTGGATATATCTTGGGGGTGCTTTAGCATCCCCAAGCTAAGGCTCTTATCACTCCTTATTCCTTCATCCATCGTGATCTCACCCAAAACTTGAAAACTTCAATCACACAAAACTCAACAAAATCTTCGTGAGATCCGTTAGTATAATAAAGCAAATCACTACTTTAGGTACTGTTGAAAACCTATTCATATTTTGTTATTGCATTATACCTACTGTATTTTAACTTTACCATGGCTTATACCCTTCAATATAACCCATAGATTCATCAAAACAAGCACACAATGCAACGAAAACAGAATCTGTCTTAAACAGAACAGTCTATAGCAATCTGTACTCTAACCATACTTCTATAACTCTAAATATTCTAAAAAATTAGGAAAACGTAAAGAATTTGTATAGAAACACTGTGTTAAAATTTCAGCTCAAGATCACGTTCCAGAGAAAAATTAAAACTCAAATACTGGACGCAAAGTTTCTGTTTCAGATTCAGCATCGCTTCTACTCATCTTATGAATCATCCTAAAGGCTCTACTTGGCACAAACACTAAATAAACGATAAAAACACAATCATAATAGAGGCATAATTGTGTCAACACTCAAAAACAGAAAGTAAAAAGCAAAAATAAATTTATTCATTGGGTTGCCTCCCAACAAGCGCTATCGTTTTACGCCCCTAGCTAGGCATAACGCATAGATTCAAGTATTGTCATCTTTGGTTTTCAGCTCTTCAATCACACAACTAGATTTCTTCAAGGATCTAGCATGCATATTCTCGATGAAAACACTCTTAGGAAGAAAACCAAAAAATTCATTCTTGTAAATAGGGTCTCTTACGATTTCAGCAAAGTCGGGATGAATACTAATAATTTTAAGATCCCCCTTATGACCACTAGGTGTAGCAACTTTGTTCTTAGTGACTTGCGTGGTCTTACTAATTTTTATAGGAGTTTTTCAATGGTTTTGATAGAAGAAAATTCCGAACCCAAATTACTAAAAATCTCTTCCAACTTATCAATCCGGTAAGGATTCTCTTCTACCCTTTCGTTAACTAAGGTGATCGAGGTGAGCACGATACACCAGGGCCCTGGTGGGTTGTGCCCACCTCGGATGCCTTCCCGACTCCGTTTTCCTTCCATATACTTGTTTCTAAAGAATAAAAATTCTCTATATATACCCCCGACTATTTTGACGACCGCATCGCAGAAAAATCCTCTGTTCTTGTTTCGTGCTGTTTCCCTGGCAGATCTGAGAATATGTCGTCTCAAGATTCAGAGGGGGAGAGCCATGTTGATCCCTATGTTTCAGACCCGAAGATCTTTAGGGAAATTTACCCCTATCTATGGACCTCGGAGGAGGAAGAAGATGCTACCTTGCAGGAGACAAGATGACAGCTCTGAGGAAGAGGATGATCCATTGCCTCAACCCGGAGACATGCATGTGGAATTCAAGAAGTCAAGCCTCCCTAGAAGATACAAACCTAAGGTCCAATTTATCCCGTCTCGTTTTTTGCAGGAAAGCAAGGAGGCCTTATGCCAAAGGATATTAAAGCTTGAGTTGGAGAATAATGATCTAAGGGAGGAAAACTTTATGCTTAAATATAAGTTGAAGAAGAAGGCTTCCTTTACTCCTCTGCCTTCTTCATCACCACCACCGAAGGAGAATTGAGCACACGGGTATGGGCACTCCCCTTGGCTTCAGCCAAGCTTGGGGAAGGTGCCCCGGTATCGTATCACCGCCACTTTTATTCATCTTTACCTATTTCAGTTCGACCTTTAGTTTCCCTTTGATTTAGTTGAATACAAGTTTAGCATGATCTATTTTTTTGAGTTAGTTTCGTGGCCTACTTATCTATGTAATCGAGTGAGAGTTATATTATAAAGTTTAGTTTGAGTTTTTGCCTCTCTAGTTTCTTGTTGCAATCAAAATAAAGAAAAGAAAAACAAATGAAAAGAATCATATGCTAATCTTATGGTGAGTAATGACATCACATAAGGAAAAGTAAAAGTAGTAATTTTTTTTGGAGATTGACAAACATAGCATTGGTCAATGATGCAATTCATGAAAGAATTAATAAGGCAAGAGAAGATTCACATGCAAATACACTATCTTGGACATCTTTTATGATTGTGAGCCCCCATCAAATAATATATGTCAAAATTGTTGACGTTGGACAAGGAAGACAACGTAATGATTTATGTTTGTTCTTATCCACATAGAAGTTATATTGTCATAGATCTTTAATATGTGGTGCTTGCTCAATATCTTTGCTAGCCAAAAATTCCGCACTAAGTAGAGATACTATTTGTGCATCCAAAAACCCAAACCCAAATTCTTTCTTAGAGTGTCCACCAGACCTACCTATGGATCGAGAAAGATCCTTCATGTAAGTTGTCATCGGTGCAATAAGGCAATAAAAATTGCTTCTAAAAGTGTTTTGATCAATTAGTGTAAGAGAAAATTGAGCACTATACGAACTTATGATGGCAAAGTAATAAAAGCGACGGACTGCATAATAACGGTTGCTATCGTAGGGGGCAATATAGCGTGACGTTCTTTTACATTAAGGGATTGGGCATACAAACCAATAAGCGCATGACAACCTCTGCTTCCCTCTGCGAAGGGCCTATCATTTACTTTTATGTATTTACTTTTATGCAAAGAGTCAAAGTATTCTTCCCTATTCCTTTTTACTTTTTCTTTTGCAAGCATCATGTGGTGATGAAAGATCTAGGCACATATATCCAGTTGGATATGGGTGGGCATGAGTTATTATTGTTGACATCACCCTTGAGGTGAGTAAGTTGGGAGGCGAAACTATAAGCCCCTATCTTCCTATGTGTCCGGTTGAAACTTTTTGTTCATGGGTATGCCGTGAGCGTTACCAATCATAGAAGACTAAATGATGGTTGATTATGTGAACTTGCCAAAAGGCTCCGACATGAGACCCTTCCTGAAAATATGATGAATTATAGTTGCAAAGTTGACTGAGAACATAGTTTGTTGGTTCCCAACAAGGTTTATGCTTCATACTTCTATGTTGTGATGAATTGTTACTTGTTCATGAGAAGCTATATGATAAAAATGTGTTGAAATAAATTCTTATGATAGAGTTGTTGCTGTTATATTAATAAGCATGATGCTTCTATATCCGTATTTTGTTTTTATTGACACCTCTCTCTCAAACCATGTGGACATGCTTTTCAATATCGGCTTTCGCTTGAGGACAAGCGAGGTCTAAGCTTGGGGGAGTTGATACGTCCATTTTGCATCATGATTTCCTACTATTATTTACTTTGTTTTGTTGAATAATAATGCATTGGGGAGTGATTCTAATGCCTTTTTTCTCATAATATGCAAGGTTTACACAAAGAGGGAGAATACCGGCAGCGGGAATTCTGGACCTAAGAAAAGCACGTCAGAGATACCTATTCTGCACAACTCCCATGAAGCTGAAATTTTACGGAGATTATTTTTGCATTTAATAAAAAATACTGGATCAGAAAACTACCGGAGGGGGCCTCCGAGGTGGTCACAACCCACCAGGGCGCGCCAGGTCCCGCCTGGGCGCGCCCTGATGGGTTGTGGCCACCTCGGCCCACCTCCGGTGCCCATCTTCTAGTATATGGTCACTCTTGACCTAGAAAAAATCAGAGGAGGACTTTCGGGATGAAGCGCCGCCGCCTCGAGGCGGAACTTGGGCAGGAGCACTTTTGCCCTCCGGCGGAGCGATTCTGCCGGGGGAACTTCCCTCCCGGAGTGGGAAATCGAAGCTATCGTCATCACCAACACCCCTCTCATCTTTGGGAGGCCAATCTTCATCAACATCTTCAACAGCACCATCTCCTCTCAAACCCTAGTTCATCTCTTGTGTTCAATCTTTGTACCGGAACCTCAGATTTGTACCTGTGGGTGACTAGTAGTGTTGATTACCTTGCGTAGTGGATTACTATATGGTTTATTTGGTGGAAGATTATATGTTCAGATCCATTATGCTATTCAATACTCCTCTGATCTTGAGCATGATTATTATTTCTGAGTAGTTACCTTTGTTCTTGAGGTCACGGGAGAAGTCATGTTGCGAGTAATCATGTGAATTTGATATGTGTTCGATATTTTGATGATATGTATGTTGTGATTCCCTTAGTGGTGTCATGTGAACGTCGACTACATGACACTTCACCATTCATGGGCCTAAGGGAATGCATTGTGGAGTAGTTACTAGATGATGGGTTACTAGAGTGACATAAGCTTAAACCCTAGTTTACGCGCTACTTCGTAAGGGGCTGATTTGGATCCACATGTTTAATGCTATGGTTAGACTTTGTCTTAATACTTTTCTCGTAGTTGCGGATGCTTGCAAGGGGGTTAATCATAAGTAGGTTGTTAGTTCAAATAAGAACAACACCTTAGCACTGGTCCACCCACATATCAAATTATCAAAGTAGCGAACACGAATCAAACCAACATGATAAAAGTGACTAGACGAAATTCCCGTGTATCCTCAAGAACACTTTGCCTATTACTAGAGATTGTTCGGGCCTGTCCTTTGCCTCAAAAGGATTGGGCTACCTTGCTGCACCTTGCTTACCGTCACCGTTACTTGCTTGCTACCAATTATCTTGCTATCAAACTATCTGTTACCTACAATTACAGTGCTTGCAGAAACTACCTTGCCGAAAACCGCTTGTCATTTCCGTCTGCTCCTCGTTGGGTCCGACACTCTTACTTATCGAAAGGACTACGATTGATCCCCTATACTTGTGGGTCATCAAGACTCTTTTCTGGCGCCGTTGCCGGGGAGTGAAGCGCTCTTGGTAAGTGGAAATCGGTAAGGAATAACTTATACTACGTGCTGAAATTTATCGCTACTTGCTACTATGGAGAACAATCCTTTGAGGGGTTTGTTCGGGGTATCTTCACCTCGACTGGAACCACAATTAGTTGCCCCTCAATCTACAGCACCTACTGAAAATGTTACTTATGAAATTCCTTCGGATATGTTAGAACAACTGCTTGCTAAACCTTATGCAGGAGATGGAACTGAACATCCTGGTATGCACCTTTTATACGTGAACGAAATTTGTGGGTTATTTAAGCTTGCATGTTTACCCGGAGATGAAGTTAAGAAGAAGGTTTTCCCTTTATCTTTGGAGGGAAAAGCATTGACATGGTATAGGCTATGTGATGATCTTGGATCGTGGAACTGGAATCATTTTCAATTGGAGTTTCACCAAAAGTTTTATCCCATGCATCTAATTCATCATGATCGGAATTATATATATAATTTTTGGCCTCATGAAGGAGAAAGTATCGCTCTAGCTTGGGGGAGGCTTAAGTCAGTGTTATACTCATGCCCCAATCATGACATTCCGAGAGAAGTTATCATTCAGAATTTTTATGCTCGACTTTCTCACAATGATCAATCCATGCTCGATACTTCTAGTGCTGGTTCTTATATGAAGAAGACTATTGAATTCAAGTGGGATCTCTTAGAAAGAATTAAACGCAAATCTGAAGATTGGGAACTTGACGAAGGTAATGAGTCAGGTATAAAGCTTGAATTTGATTGTGTTAAACCTTTTATGAATATCGATACTTTTCATAAGTTTAGCACTAAATATGGACTTGACTCTGAGATGGTAGCCTCTTTCTGTGAAGCATTTGCTACTCACGTTGACCTCCCTAAGGAGAAGTGGTTTAAATATCATCCCCCTATTAAAGAAGAAATTAAAGAACCGGTCATAGCTAAAGAAGAAACCAATGTTGATCCAGTTGTGCCTACCGCTTATATTGAAAAACCACCTTTCGCTGTTTGGATAAAGGAACATGCTAAGGTATCAATTGTGGTTCGTAAAAGTAATATAAGAGCACCTAAACCCCCTGAGCAAATTAAAGTAGAACCTAGTGTTGCTATGGTTAAAGATCTCTTGGTAGAAAATATTGATGGCATGTTATCTACTTCTGTGATGAAGCTGCTAGAATTGCTAAACCCGATGAAAAAGATAAACATAGACCCATAGAAGGCATGCATGTTGTCTTAGTCAAAATAGGAGATCATTGCTATCATGGTTTATGTGATTTGGGTGCTAGTGTGAGTGCTATACCTTTTACTCTATACCAAGAAATTACGGATGAAATAGCACCTGCTGAAATGGAAGACATTGATGTTACTATTAAACTTGCTAATAGAGACACTATCACACCATTTGGGATTGTTAGAGATGTGGAAGTCTTGTGCGGGAAAGTAAAATACCCTACTGATTTTCTAGTCTTTGGTTCCCCACAAGATGACTTTTGTCCCATTATCTTTGGTAGACCTTTCTTGAGCACCGTCAATGCTAAGATAGATTGTGAAAAACAAATTGTCGGTGTCAGTTTTGGTAATGTGTCTCATGAGTTTAATTTTTTCCAAGTTTAGTAGACAACTTCACGATAAAGCGTTATCTAGTAAGGATGAAATAATTGGTCTTGCTTCTATTGCTGTGCCTTCTACCGATCCATTAGAACAATATTTGCTCGACCATGAAAATGATATGCACCTGTGTGAAAGAAATGAAATATATCAAATTTTCTTCGAACAACAACCTCTCTTAAAACACAATTTGCCTATTGAAACTCTTGGAGGCCCTCCTCCACCTAAAGGTGATCCTATGTTTGAATTGAAACAATTGCCTGACACTTTGAAGTATACTTATCCTGATGAGAAAAAGATATATCCTGTTATTATTAGTGTTAACCTTTCAGAACATGAAGAAGAAAGATTATTGAAAGTTCTGAGGAAGCACCGGGCTGCTATTGGATATACTCTTGATGATCTTAAGGGCATTAGTCCCACTCTATGTCAGCACAAGATCAATATGGAACCTGATGCTAAACCCGTCGTTGATCACCAACGGCGATTGAATCCGAAGATGAAAGAAGTGGTATGAACTGAAATATTAAAGCTTCTAGAAGCAGGTATAATCTATCCCATAGCTGATAGTAGATGGGTAATTCCCGTTCATTGTGTCCCTAAGAAAGGAGGTATTACCGTTGTTCCTAATGATAAGAATGAACTCATTCCACAAAGAATTGTCACTGGCTATAGAATGGTAATTGATTTTAAAAAATTAAATAAAGCTACTAGGAAAGATCATTACCCTCTGCCTTTCATTGATCAAATGTTAGAAAGACTATCAAAGCACACACACTTTTGTTTCCTAGATGGATATTCTGGTTTCTCTCAAATACCTGTGTCACAATCTGATCAAGAGAAAACTACCTTTACTTGCCCTTTTGGAACCTATGCTTATAGACGTATGCCTTTTGGTTTATGCAATGCACCTGTTACCTTTCAAAGATGTATGACTGATATATTCTCTGATTTTTGTGAAAAGATTGTGGAGGTTTTCATGGACGATTTTTCCGTTTACGGAACTTCTTTTGATGATTGCTTAAGCAACCTTTGTCGAGTTTTGCAGAGATGTGAAAAAACTAATCTCGTCTTGAATTGGGAGAAGTGCCACTTTATGGTTAATGAAGGTATTGTCTTGGGGCATAAAATATCCGAACGAGGTATTGAGGTGGATAAAGCTAAAGTTGATGCAATTGAGAAAATGCCATGTCCTAAAGATATTAAAGGTATTCGAAGTTTCCTTGGTCATGCTGGTTTCTATAGGAGGTTCATTAAAGACTTCTCTAAAATTTCTAGGACTCTTACTAATCTTTTGCAAAAGGATATTCCTTTTGTTTTTGATGATGATTGTGTGGAAGCCTTTGAAACACTCAAGAAAGCCTTAACCTCTACACCTATTGTTGAACCACCTGATTGGAACTTGCCTTTCGAAATTATGTGTGATGCTAGTGATTATGCTGTTGGCGCTGTCCTGGGACAAAGAGTTGATAAGAAACTGAATGTTATTCATTATGCTAGTAAAACTCTTGACAGTGCCCAACGAAACTATGCTACTGCTGAAAAAGAATTTTTAGCAGTTATGTTTGCTTGTGATAAATTTAGATCCTATATTGTTGACTCCAAAGTTATTGTTCACACCGATCATGCTGCTATAAAATACCTTATGGAAAAGAAAGATGCTAAACCTAGACTCATTAGGTGGGTTCTCTTACTTCAAGAATTTGACTTACAAATCGTTGATAGGAAGGGAGCTGAGAACCCCGTAGCTGATAACTTGTATATGTTAGAAAATATTCTTGATGACCCACTACCTATTGATGATAGTTTCACTGACAAACAGTTAGCTGCAATAAGTGTCTCACAAAACACACCTTGGTATGCTGATTATGCTAACTACATTGTCGCTAAATATATACCACCTAGCTTCACTTATCAACAAAAGAGAAAAAAATTCTATGACTTAAGACATTACTTTTGGGATGACCCACATCTTTATAAAGAAGGAGTAGATGGTATTATTAGATGTTGTGTATCTAAGCATGAACAGGAACAAATCCTACGGAAATGTCATTCCGAAGCTTATGGAGGACATCATGCGGGAGATAGAACTGCTCATAAGGTATTGCAATCTGGTTTTTATTGGCCTACTCTCTTCAAGGATGCTCGTAAGTTTGTCTTGTCTTGTGATGAATGTCAAAGAATTGGTAATATCGGTAAGCGTCAAGAAATGCCTATGAATTATTCACTTGTTGTTGAACCATTTGACGTTTGGGGTTTTATTATATGGGACCTTTTCCGTCCTCCAACGGGTACACTCATATTTTAGTTGCGGTTGATTATGTCACTAAGTGCGTAGAAGCTATTCCAACTAGTAGTGATGATCACCACACCTCCATTAAGATGCTTAAAGAGGTTATCTTCCCGAGGTTTGGAGTCCCTAGATATTTAATGACCGATGGTGGTTCACATTTTATTCATGGTGCTTTCCGTAAGATGCTTGATAAATATGATGTTAACCATAGAATTGCATCACCCTATCATCCTCAATCTTGTGGTCAAGTTGAACTTAGCAATAGAGAAATAAAATTAATATTACAAAAAACTGTCAATAGGTCTCGTAAGAATTGGTCTAAGAAATTAGATGGTGCAGTTTGGGCCTATAGAACAACTTATAAAAATCCTATGGGTATGTCTCCATATAAAATGGTGTATGGGAAAGCTTGTCATTTGCCTCTAGAATTAGAACACAAAGCATTTTGTGGAATTAAAGAAATTAATTATGATTTCAAACTTGCCGGTGAGAAGAGGCTATTTGATATTAGCTCACTAGATGAATGGAGAACCCAAGCGTATGAAAATGCCAAGCTATTCAAAGAAAAAGTAAAAAGATGGCATGACAAAAGAATCCAAAAGCGGGAATTCAAAATAGGAGATTATGTTCTTTTGTTCAACTCTTGTTTAAGATTTTTTTTAGGAAAGCTTCTCTCAAAATGGGAAGGACCATATATTATCGAAGAGGTTTATCGTTCTGGAGCTATCAAGATTAATAACGCCGAAGGTACTAACCCGAAGGTGGTCAATGGACAAAGAATTAAGCATTATATCTCAGGTACGCCTATTAACGTTGAAAGCAATGTTATCCAAACCATGACACCAGAGGAACACATAAAAGAATCATTCTGGAACACTCCAGAATACTTAAAAAGGAGGTACGTGATACGGTAAGTAAACGGACTCCAAAAAATCCGCAAAAATATTTTTGTCAGTTTTGGAATATTTTAGAATTTTGGAAATAAAGAAATAAACTGGAAGGTGATCGAGGTGAGCATGATACACCAGGGCGCGCCAGGCACCCCTGGGCGCGCCCTGGTGGGTTGTGCCCACCTCGGATGCCTTCCCGACTCAGTTTTCCTTCCATATACTTGTTTCCCAATAATAAAAATTCTCTATATATACCCCCAACTGTTTTGACGACCGCATCGCAGAAAAATCCTCTGTTCTTGTTTCGTGCTGTTTCCGTGGCAGATCTGAGAATATGTCGTCTCAAGATTCAGAGGGGGAGAGCCATGTTGATCCCTATGTTTCAGACCCGAAGATCTTTAGGGAAATTTACCCCTATCTATGGACCTCGGAGGAGGAAGAAGATGCTACCATGCAGGAGACAAAAGATGACAGCTCTGAGGAAGAGGATGATCCATTGCCTCAACCCGGAGACATGCATGTGGAATTCAAGAAGTCAAGCCTCCCTAGAAGATACAAACCTAAGGTCCAATTTATCCCGTCTCGTTTTTTGCAGGAAAGCAAGGAGGCGTTATGCCAAAGGATATTAAAGCTTGAGTTGGAGAATAATGATCTAAGGGAGGAAAACTTTATGCTTAAATATTAATTGCAGAAGAAGGCTTCCTTTACTCCTCCACCTTATTAATCACCACCACCGAAGGAGAATTGAGCACGCGGGTATGGGCACTCCCCTTGGCTTGAGCCAAGCTTGGGGGAGGTGCCCCGATATCGTATCACCGCCACTTTTATTCAGCTTTACCTATTTTAGTTCGACCTTTAGTTTCCCTTTGATTTAGTTGAATACAAGTTTAGCACGATCTATTTTCATGAGTTAGTTCCGTGGCCTACTTATCTATGTAATCGAGTGAGAGTTATATAATAAAGTTTAGTTTGAGTTTTTGCCTCTGTACTTTCTTGTTGCAATCAAAATAAAGAAAAGAAAAACAAATGAAAAGAATCATATGCTAATCTTATGGTGAGTAATGACATCACATAAGGAAAAGTAAAAGTAGTAAAATTTGTTGGAGATTGACAAACATAGCATTGGGCAATGATGCAATTCATGAAAGAATTAATAAGGGAAGAGAAGATTCACATGCAAATACACTATCTTGGACATCTTTTATGATTGTGAGCCCCCATCAAATATTATATGTCAAAATTGTTGACGTTGGACCAGGAATACAACGTAATGATTTATGCTTGTTCTTATCCACATAGAAGTTATATTGTCATAGAACCTTTAACATGTGGTGCTTGCTCAATATCTTTGCTAGCCAAAAATTCCGCACTAAGTAGAGATACTACTTGTGCATCCAAAAACCCAAACCCAAATTCTTTCTTTGAGTGTCCACCATACCTACCTATGGATCGAGAAAGATCCTTCATGTAAGTTGTCATCGGTGCAATAAGGCAATAAAAATTTCTTCTAAAAGTGTTTTGATCAATTAGTGTAAGAGAAAATTGAGCGCTATACGAACTTATGATGGCAAAGTAATAAAAGCCACGAAATGCATAATAAAGGTTGCTTTCATAGGGGGCAATATAGCGTGACGTTCTTTTACATTAAGGTATTGGGCATACAAACCAATAAGCGCATGATAACCTCTGCTTCCCTCTGCGAAGGGCCTATCTTTTACTTTTATGTATTTACTTTTATGCAAAGAGTCAAAGTATTCTTCCCTATTCCCTTTTACTTTTTCTTTTGCAAGCATCATGTGGTGAGGAAAGATCTAGGCACATATATCCAGTTGGATATGGGTGGGCATGAGTTATTATTGTTGACATCACCCATGAGGTGAGTTAGTTGGGAGGAGAAACTATAAGCCCCTATCTTCCTATGTGTCCGGTTGAAACTTTTTGTTCATGGGTATGCCGTGAGCGTTAGCAATCATAGAAGACTAAATGATGGTTGAGTATGTGAACTTGCCAAAAGGCTCCGACATGAGACCCTTCCTGAAAATGTGATGAATTGTAGTTGCAAAGTTGACTGAGAACATAGTTTGTTGGTTCGCAATAAGGTTTATGCTTCATACTTCTATGTTGTGATGAATTGTTACTTGTTCAAGAGAAGCTATATGATAAAAATGTATTGAAATAAATTCTTATGATAGAGTTGTTGATGTTATATTAATAAGCATGATGTTTCTATGTCTGTATTTTGTTTTTATCGACACCTCTCTCTCAAACCATGTGGACATGCTTTTCAATATTGGCTTTCGCTTGAGGACAAGCGAGGTCTAAGCTTGGGGGAGTTGATACGTCCATTTTGCATCATGATTTTCTACTGTTATTTACTTTGTTTTGTTGAATAATAATGCCTTGGGGAGTGATTCTAATGCCTTTTCTCTCATAATATGCAAGGTTTACACAAAGAGGGAGAATACGGGCAGCTGGAATTCTGGACCTAAGAAAAGCACATCAGAGATACCTATTCTGCACAACTCCAATGAAGCTGAACTTTTACGGAGATTATTTTTGCATTTAATAAAAAATACTGGAGCAGAAAACTACCGGAGGGGGCCTCCCAGGTGGGCACAACCCACCAGGGCGCGCCAGGCCCCTTGGGCGTGCCCTGATGGGTTGTGGCCACCTCGGCCCACCTCTGGTGCCCATCTTCTGGTATATGGTCACTCTTGACCTAGAAAAAAATCAGAGGAGGACTTTCGGGACGAAGCGCCGCCGCCTCGAGGCGGAACTTGGGCAGGAGCACTTTTGCCCTCCGGCGGGGGAAATCGAAGCTATCGTCATCACCAACACCCCTCTCATCTTTGGAAGGCCAATCTTCATCAACATCTTCAACATCACCATCTCCTCTCAAACCCTAGTTCATCTCTTGTGTTCAATCTTTGTACCGAAACCTCAGATTGGTACCTGTGGGTGACTAGTAGTGTTGATTACCTTGCGTAGTGGATTACTATATGGTTTATTTGGTGGAAGATTATATGTACAAATCCATTATGCTATTCAATACTCCTCTGATCTTGAGCATGATTATTATTTCTGAGTAGTTACCTTTGTTCTTGAGGTCACGAGAGAAGTCATGTTGCGAGTAATCATGTGAATTTGATATGTGTTCGATATTTTGATGATATGTATGTTGTGATTCCCTTAGTGGTGTCATGTGAACGTCGACTACATGACACTTCACCATTCATGGGCCTAAGGGAATGCATTGTGGAGTAGTTATTAGATGATGGGTTGCTAGAGTGATACAAGCTTAAACCCTAGTTTATGCGCTACTTCGTAAGGGGCTGATTTGGATCCACATGTTTAATGCTATGGTTAGACTTTGTCTTAATACTTTTCTCATAGTTGCGGATGCTTGTGAGGGGGTTAATCATAAGTAGGTTGTTAGTTCAAGTAAGAACAGCACCTTAGCACCGGTCCACACACATATCAAATTATCAAAGTAGCGAACACGAATTAAACCAACATGATAAAAGTGACTAGACGAAATTCCCGTGTATCCTCAAGAACACTTTGCCTATTACTAGAGATTGTTCTGGCCTGTCCTTTGCCTCAAAAGGATTGGGCTACCTTGCTGCACCTTGCTTACCGTTACCGTTACTTGCTTGCTACCAATTATCTTGCTATCAAACTATCTGTTACCTACAATTACAGTGCTTGCAGAAACTACCTTGCTGAAAACCGCTTGAAATTTCCTTCTGCTCCTCATTGGGTTCAACACTCTTACTTATCGAAAGGACTATGATTGATCCCCTATACTTGTGGGTCATCAAGACTCTTTTCTGGCGCCGTTGCCGGGGAGTGAAACGCTCTTGGTAAGTGGAAATCTGTAAGGAATAACTTATACTACGTGCTGAAATTTATCGCTACTTGCTACTATGGAGAACAATCCTTTGAGGGGTTTGTTCGGGGTATCTTCACCTCGACCGGAAAATTTCCTTCTGCTCCTCGTTGGGTTCGACACTCTTACTTATCGAAAGGACTACAATTAATCCCCTATACTTGTGGGTCATCACCTGCATCTACCACTATTACACCACACATTGACCGCTATCCAGCATGCATCTAGTGTATTAAGTTCATGGAAAAACGGAGTAATGCAATAAGAACGATGACATGATGTAGACAAGATCTATTCATGTTAGAATAGACCCCATCTTGTTATCCTTAATGGCAACGATACATGCGTGCCTTGCTGCCCCTTCTGTCACTGGGAAAGGACTCCGCAAGATCGAACCCATCACAAAGCACCTCTTCCCATGGCAAGAAAAATCGATCTAGTTGGCCTAACTAAACCAAAGATTCAAAGAAGAAATACGAGACTATAAGTAATCATGCATATAAGAGATCAAAGAAGACTCAAATAATATTCATGGATAGAAACTGATCATGAACTCAAAATTCATCAGATCCCAACAAACACACCGCAAAAGTTTACATCAAATAGATCTCCAAGAGACCATTGTATGGAGAATCAAAAGAGAGAGAGGAAGCCATCTAGCTACTGCCTACGGACCCGTAGGTCTATGGTGGACTACTCACGCATCATCGGAGAGGCACCTATGAAGAAGATGAACCCCTCTGTGATGGTGTTAGATTGGATCTCGAGGCTCTGGAACTTGCGGCGGCTGGAATTGTGTTTCGTTGACTCCCCTAGGGTTTTCCAAATATTTGAGAATTTATAGGCATCAGAGGCGGTGGAGGGGGGGCCCGTGGAGGGCACGTCCCATCAGGGCGCGCCGAGGGCCCCCGGGCGCGCCCTGGTGGGTTGTGCTCTCCACAGCCCACCGTCCTGGCACTTCTTTGGCCCACTAGGTGTCTTCTGGTCCAGAAAAAATCTCCAAAAAGTTTCGTCGCGATTGGACTCCGTTTGGTACTCATATTCTGCGAAGTAAAAAATAAGCAAAAACAGCAACTGGCACTTTGGCACTATGTCAATAGGTTAGTCCCAAAAAATGATATAAAGTTGTTATGAAAAGATTGTAAAACATCCAAGAATGATAATATAACAGCATGGAACAAGCAACAATTATAGATATGTTGGAGACGTATCACACGACACTGCGCCTCTAGTGGTAACTGATACGTCTCCATCGTATCTACTTTTCCAAACTCTTTTGCCCTTGTTTTGGACTCTAATTTGCATGATTTGAATGGAACTAACCCGGACTGACGCTGTTTTCAGCAGAATTGCCTTGGTGTTATTTTTGTGCAGAAATAAAAGTTCTCGGATTGACCTGAAAATTTACGGAGAATATTTTTGGAATTAATAAAAAGTACTGGTGAAAGAATCAACCGGAGGGGGCCCACCCATTGGCCACAAGCCAGGGGGCGCCCCCCTAGGGCGCGACCTGCAGGCTTGTGGGCCCCCTGGAGCTCCTCCGACCTCAATTCCAACTCTATATATTCCTATTCGGGGAGAAAAAAATCAGAGAGAAGAGTTCATCGCGTTTCACGATACGGAGCCGCCGCCACCTCCTGTTCTTCCTCGGGACGGCAGATCTGGGGTCCGTTTTAGGCTCCGGAGAGGGGAAATCGACGCCGTCATCATCACCAACCATCCTTCATCACCAATTTCATGATGCTCTCCGCCGTTCGTGAGTAATTCCATCGTAGGCTTGCTGGACGGTGATGGGTTGGATGAGATTTACCATGTAATCGAGTTAGTTTTGTTAGGGTTTGATCCCTAGTATCCACTATGTTCTGAGATTGATGTTGCTATGACTTTGCTATGCTTAATGCTTGTCACTAGGGCCCGAGTGCCATGATTTCAGATCTGAACCTATTATGTTTTCATGAATATATATGTGTTCTTGATCCTATCTTGCAAGTTGTAGACACCTATTACGAGTTATGATCCGCATACCCCAAGGTGAGAATAATAGGGATTCTTTCCGGTGATTACCGTAGTTTGAGGAGTTCATGTATTCAGTAAGTGCTAATGCTTTGGTCCGGTTCTCTATTAAAAGGAGGCCTTAATATCCCTTAGTTTCCATTAGGACCCCGCTGCCACGGGAGGGTAGGACAAAAGATGTCATGCAAGTTCTTTTCCATAAGCACGTATGAGTATATATGGAATACATGCCTACATTACATTGATGAATTGGAGCTAGTTCTGTGTCACTCTATGTTATAACCGTTGCATGATGAATGCCATCCGACATAATTATCCATCACTGATCCATTGCCTACGAGCTTTTCACATATTGATCTTTGCTAAGTTACTTTTCCGTTGCTACTGTTACAATCATTACAAAACTGCTACTGTCACATTTGCCATCGTTACCGTTACTTCCATACTACTTTGCTACTAAATACTCTGCTGCAGATATTAAGTCTTTCAGGTGTGGTTGAATTGACAACTCAGCTGCTAATACTCGAGAATATTCTTTGGCCCCCCTTGTGTCGAATCAATAAATTTGGGTTGAATACTCTACCCTCGAAAACTGTTGCGATTCCCTATACTTGTGGGTTATTAAGACCTTTTTCTGGCGCCGTTGCCGGGGAGCATAGCTCTATTCTCTGAGTCACTTGGGATTTATATCTGTTGATCACTATGAAGAATCTGAAAGACCCAAAAACCAAGATCTATCCCTCTACTACGAGGGGAGGTAAGGAACTGCTATCCAGCTCCGCACTTGATTCACCTTCTGTTATGAGTAAATTTGTGACACCACCACCTGCTATTGATTCTGATATGTCGCAAGTAATTGATGATGCCACTTCTGCTATGCATGATGCTTATGATGATACTTTGCTTGATAATACTGTGCCACTAGGTGAATTTCTTGATGAACAAATTGCTAGAGTCAATGCTGAAACTGATGATATTTCAGAAACTGATGAAATTATTGAAACTGAACACTATGAGACACCTGCTAGACCTAGCTCTCCTAGATATGAATTGCCTAATATACCTAAGGGTTATGTTATGGAGGGAGAGGTAGCTAGGGACTTTCTTGCTTGTAAGGATAGAGATGATCTTAAGAAACTGCTATGCAAGTGGAAGGAAAAATCTTTGAATGCTAGAATGCAATATGATCCTAAGTTTGCTACTTCACCTATCTTTGTTACTGATAAGGATTATGAATTCTCTGTCGATCCTGAGTTAATTACTTTGGTTGAATCTGATCCTTTCCATGGTTATGAATCTGAAACTGTTGTGGCACATCTTACTAAATTGAATGATATAGCCACCCTATTTACTCATGAGGAAAAAATTCGTTGCTACTATATTCTTAAGTTGTTTCCTTTCTCATTAAAAGGTGATGCTAAGATATGGTTTAATTCTCTTGCTCTTGGTTGTGTGCGTAGTCCCCAGGATATGATATATTACTTCTCTGAAAAATATTTTCCTGCTCATAAGAAACAAGCTGCCTTGCAGGAAATATTTAACTTTGTGCAAATTGAAGAAGAGAGTCTCCCACAAGCTTGGGGAAGGCTTCTCCAATTACTTAATGCTTTGCCTGATCATCCTCTCAAGAAAAACAAAATACTTGATATCTTTTATAATGGACTAACCGATGCTTCTAGGGACCACCTAGATAGTTGTGCTGGTTGTGTTTTCAGGGAACGAACTATTGAACAAGCATGGTAACCCACAACCTAAGAATAAAAGATATGAAAAAAGAGACTTTGTTGTTAGGAAGCATGGTAAAGAAAGACAAACCTTGGGTTTAGAAACCCATGCCCTTTCCTCCCAAGCCATACAAGAAAAAGGATGATGAGGATTTTGAGCGCTTTGTTGAAATGCTTAGACCTGTCTTTTTGCGTATGCGCATGACTGATATTCTGAAAATGTCTACTTATGCTAAGTATATGAAAGATATTGTGACAAATAAAAGAAAGATACCGGAAGATGAGATTTCCACCATGCTTGCTAATTATACCTTTAAGGGTGGAGTACCAAAGAAATTAGGAGATCCCGGAGTACCTACTATACCATGCTCTATTAAAAGAAATTATGTTAAAACTGCTTTATGTGACCTTGGAGCTGGTGTTAGTGTTATGCCTTTCTCTTTGTATCGTAGACTTGATTTGAATAAGTTGACACCTACTAAAATCTCTTTGCAAATGGCTGATAAATCAACTGCTTTACCCATCGGTATTTGTGAGGATGTGCCTGTCGTAGTTGCAAATGTTACTATCCTAACAGACTTTGTTATTCTTGATATTCCCGAGGACGACAGTATGTCGATCATCCTTGGTAGACCTTTTTTGAATACTGCAGGGGCTGTTATTGATTGCAACAAGGGCAATGCCACTTTTCATGTTAATGGTAATGAGCATACGGTACACTTTCCGAAGAAACAACCTCAAGTTCATAGTATCAACTCCATTGGGAAAATTTCAATGATTATCATTGGAGATTTTGAATTCCCTCTCCCTACTGCCAAAAATAAATATGATATACTTATTGTTGGGGACATGCATATCCCCATTGAGGTAACCTAGTGTTATTCGAAAATTCTCCGGTTCCGTGTCACTCAAAAAAAGTTTGTCAATAAGACTTGATCAACCTTATTGATGGATTCTTTTTTATGAGCATGAGATGGATGAATTTAGGATGCACAACCTTCTGTACCCAACTTTCACTTTCTGTTATTTAGATTAAATTAAGTAAAAATGCTATTTTTTTTCTGTTTTCCGATTTATCCGTGCAATAAAAAAATGACCTGAAAATAAAAGTTCTCCAAATGCCCTGAAAATGTAGTATGATTTTTTCTGGAATATTTAAGAATTTCTAGCACTGAGAACACATCAGGGGGCTGCACCAGTGGGCCACAAGCCTACAGGGCGCGCCCACCCCCTGGGCGCGCCCCCCTGGCTTTTGGGTCCCACGTAGGCCCCCTTCACTTATTCCAGCCACCATCCACTTCGTCTTCCTCCAGAAAAAATCCCACCATTGCTCAAACCCGTGTTCTAGCTCATTTTGCTGCCATTTTCGATCTCCTTGTGCAAAGCTCCATTTGCAAAACTGTTTTGGGGAATTGTTCTTCGGTATGTGACTCCTCCAATGGTCCAATTAGTTTTTGTTCTAGTGCTTTATATATTGCAAATTTTTGCTGCTGTGGTGACCTTGTTCTTGAGCTTGCATGTCAAATTTGTATGGTCCCAAGTAGTTTTGATGCATGATATAGCCTCTAGGCACTTGTGGGAGTAGTTGCTATAAGTTTAGTTGAGTTTTGTTCACCTTTATTTTGAGTCACTAAAAATTTCTGAAATTTTTCAGATAAGAAAAAAATGATGAGGAGATTGTTAAGAGGCTCTTCAAGCCGGGGCTCTAAAGAAGATGAAAATGAGGTGAAGAAGAAGTCCAAATACAATCTTCTTCGCGTCGCAGAGGTTCGGCCATGTGAATGGCCAAGTGATGCATTCTTGAGGGCGGCCGGAATTTATGAAGATTTTTATTATTTGGCAGAGAATGCAGGCATCACCGACTTCCTCAACGATAAGTGTGACCAGTACCTCCTACTCACTAATATCTTCGTGCAAAACTTTCACTTTTATCCTAGGAAGAATCCTCCCATGGTAGAGTTTTACTTATATGATGTGCCTAAGGAGATGAAACTTTACGATATTTGCAATGTTTGCAAAATACCTTATGAGGGCAGCATCAGTGAACCACGTCCTAGAGACATGGAGGACTTTATTGCCGCAACCACTGTGGGGAAGAGAGAGGGGTGTCAAAGGCAAGAGCAGCTACTTTACATTTTCCTGTTCTACGCTATTATTCATTATTTGCAGGGAGATGTTTAGTTGGTCGTGGGGAGAGTGGAAGCCTTAGTGCTCCCGACCTCGCCATTCTGCGCCACGCTTTACTTGCTGATAGAACTTTTAGCCTCGGCGCTATGGTGGCCCAACGGTTGAATGATACGTCTCCAACGTATCTATAATTTTTTTATTGTTCCATCCTATTATATTATTTGTTTTGGATGTTTTATATGCATTAATATGCTATTTTATATTATTTTTGGGACTAACCTATTAACCTAGTGCCTAGTGCCAGTTTCTGTTTTTTCCTTGTATTTGAGTATTGCAGATAATGAATATTAAACGGAGTCCAAACGGAATAAAATCTTCGGGATGATTTTTCTTGGACCAGAAGAAACCTACCAGACTTGGAGATGAAGGAAGGAGACCTACCGGGAGGCGACAAGCCTGCAGGGTGCGCCCTAGGGGGGGGCCTGGCTTGTGGCCCCCCCTGCAGGCCTTCCAACCCTAATCTTTGTCCTATAAATTCCCAAATATTCCCCCAATACCAAAGAGATCCACGAAAATACTTTTCCGCCGCCGGAAGCCTCTGTTCCCGTGAGATCCCATCTTGGAGCCTTTTTCGGTAATTTGCCGGAGGGGGATTCGATCACGGAGGGCATCTACATCAACTCCATTGCCCCTCCGATGATGCGTTAGTAGTTCACCTCAGACCTTCGGGTCCATAGCTAGTAGCTAGATGGCTTCTTCTCTCTCTATGTTCTTCAATACCATGTTCTTGATGATCTTCATGGAGATCTATCCGATGTAATACTCTTTTGCGGTGTGTTTGTCGAGATCCGATGAATTGTGGGTTTATGATCAGATTATCTATGAATATTATTTGAATCTTCTCTGAATTCTTATATGCATGATTTCCTATCTTTGCAAGTCTCTTCGAGTTATTGGTTTGGTTTGGCCAACTAGATTGGTAATTCTTGCAATGGGAGAAGTGCTTAGTTTTGGGTTCAATCTTGCGGTGTCCTCACCCAGTGACAAAGTAGGGGTAGCGAGGCACGTATTTGTATTGTTGCCATCAAGGATAAAAAGATGGGATTTTCATCAAATTGCTTGAGTTTATCCCTCTACATCATGTCATCTTACCTAATGCATTACTCTGTTCTTCATGAACTTAATACTCTTGATACAGGCAGGAGTCGGTCGATGTGTGGAGTAATAGTAGTAGATGCAGAATCGTTTCGGTCTACTTGACACGGACGTGATGCCTATATGCATAATCATTGCCTTGGATATCGTCATAACTATGCGCTTTTCTATCAATTGCTCGACAGTAATTTGTTCACCCACAGTACTATTTTCCTTCAAGAGAGAAGCCTCTAGTGAAACCTATGGCCCCCGGGTCTATTTTCCATATATTATTTTCAGATATATAAACCAAAAATACCAAAAATACTTCGCTGCAATCGTTTTACTTTTGTTTTACTTTTCGTTTTAGTAATCTTTTATATCTATCTCTATCAGATCTCATCCTTGCAAGTAACCGTGAAGTGATTGACAACCCCTTTATAGCGTTGGGTGCAAGTGTTTGATTGTTTGTGTAGGTGCAAAGATTGGGGCCTTGCTTGTACCTCCTACTGGATTGATACCTTGGTTCTCAACAACTGGGGGAAATACTTATCTACTCTGCTACATCACCCTTTCCTCTTCAAGGGAAAACCAACGCAAGCTCAAGAAGTTGCAAGAAGGATTTCTGGCACCGTTGCCGGGGAGGATACATAGCAAGTCAAGACAAGAACTCTCCTGTCAACTTGTCAATTTCTGACGTGGTTGTCGGAGGGATCTACATCAAGCCTACCAAGTACCCATAACAAACTCAACTCTTGCATTTACATTATTTGCCATTTGCCTCTCGTTTTCCTCTCCCCCACTTCTAAAACGATTTTCAGAAAAACCAAAAAGATTTGCCTTTTTATTTGCCCTTCTTCCGTTCGTTTTTTCATTTGCTTTTTGTTTGCTTGTATGCTCGTCTTTATGGCTCAACCCAAAAGCTTTGATCCTTATCTTAGGAAGTTGGAAGATATCGAGAATAATGCTAAAGGTTTCATGTCGCTCCAATTTGACCATAATAGTTTCTTTAGAAATGAGCTTAAAGAACAGAAGGCTATGCTGGAATACATGAATAAAGAACTTGATGATATGACTAAGGAATTTTATGGTTTGAAATCTCAGTTTGCTCACCTTGAAAATTTAGTAGGCCAAATTTCTGATAAACAAGCTAACTTAGTCAATAAAATGGCCGCGAAGCCGGAATCTTTAAATAATGATGAAGATCTTAAAGTGATTGATGTGACTCCTATTGAATCTTTGTTTTCTAATGCAAATCTTGATAAACATGGGACTGGAGATAAGTCAACTTTAGTTAAAAGTCGTCCCAATGATTCGGAGTTTATAGATCTTAATGCTAAGATTGATAAAAGTGGGATTGAAGAGGTCAAAACTTTAAATAGCAATGAACCCACTCTTGTGGATTTCAAGGACTTTAATTATGATAGTTGTTCTTTGATTGATTGTATTTCCTTGTTGCAATCCATGTTGAATTCTCTGCATGCTTATAATCAAAATAAAGCTTTTACTAAACATATCGTTGATGCTATGATGAAATCTTTTGAAGAAAAACTTGAGTTGGAAGTTTCTATACCTAGAAAGCTTTATGATGAGTGGGAACCTACTATTAAGATTAAAATTAAAGATTATGAGTGCCATGCTTTGTGTGATTTGGGTGCTAGCATTTCCACGATTCCAAAAACTTTATGTAATGTGCTAGGCTTCCATGATTTTGATGATTGCTCTTTAAATTTGCATCTAGCGGATTCCACTATTAAGAAACCTATGGGAAGGATTAATGATGTTCTTATTATTGCAAATAGGAATTATGTGCCCGTAGATTTCATTGTTCTTGATATAGATTGCAATCCTACATGTCCTATTATTCTTGGTAGACCTTTCCTTAGAAGGATTGGTGCAATTATTGATATGAAAGAAGGAAACATTAGATTCCAATTTCCGTTAAGGAAAGGCATGGAACACTTTCCTAGAAATAAAATTAAATTACCTTATGAATCTATTATGAGAGCTACTTATGGATTGCATACCAAAGATGACAATATCTAGATCTATTGCGTTATGCCTAGATAGGGGTGTTAAACAATTGCGCTTGTTGGGAGGCAACCCAATTTTATTTCTGTTTTTGTTTCTGTTTTTGAGTGCTTTACACATTATTACCTCTGTAGTAATTGTGTTTTATTGTTTTAATTAGTGTTTGAGCCAAGTAAGACCTTTGGGATGGTCTACGGTGATTGTTGATTTGATTTTGCTGAAAAACAGAAACTTTTACGCTCAGTCCAGGAATTTTATAAATTCACCAGAGAGTCGAATAAGTCTAAATTTTTTAAACAAGATTGATATACTAATTTCCCAGATTTTCCTAATTTTTCAGAATTTTTGGAGTTACAGAAGTATTCGAAGTTTACAGATTGCTACAGACTGCTCTGTTTTTGACAGATTCTGTTTTCTTTGTGTTGTTTGCTTATTTTGATGTATCTATGGGTTGTATCGGGGGGTATGAACCATGGAGAAGTTAGAATACAGTAGATATTACACCAATATAAATAAATAATGAGTTCACAACAGTACCTAAAGTGGTGATTTATTTTTCTTATACTAACGGATCTCACGAGTTTTCTGTTGAGTTTTGTGTTGTGAAGTTTTCAAGTTTTGGGTAAAGATTTGATGGACTATGGAATAAGGAGTGGCAAGAGCCTAAGCTTGGGCATGCCCAAGGCACCCCAAGCCATATTAAAGGATACCAAAGAGCCTAAGCTTGGGGATGCCCCGGAAGGCATCCCCTCTTTCGTCTTCAATCCATCGGTAAATTTACTTGAGGCTATATTTTTATTCACCACATGATATGTGTTTTGCTTGGAACGTCTTGTATGATATGAGTCTTTGCTTTTTAGTTTGCCACAATCATCCTTGCTGCACACATATTTTGAGAGGGACACGCATTAATCATGAATTTATTAGAATACTCTATGTGCTTCACTTATATCTTTTGAGCTAGGCAATGTTGTTCTAGTGCTTCACTTATATCTTTTTAGAGCACGATGGTGTTTTATTTTATAGAAATAATTGAACTCTCGTACCTCACTTTTATTATTTTGAGAGTCTTTAAACAGCATGGTAATTGGTTTAGGTTATGAATTTAGTCCTAATATAATAGGCATCCAAGAGGGATATAATAAAAACTTTCATATAAAGTGCATTGAATACTATGAGAAGTTTGATTCCTTGCATATAGTTTTGAGATATAAAGATGGTGATATTAAAGCCATGCTAGTGAGTAATTGTGGATTGGTAGAAATACTTGTGTTAAAGTTTGTGATTCCCGTAGCATGCACGTATGGTGAACCATTATGTAACGAAGTCGGAGCATGATTTGTTTAATGATTGTCATCCTTTGTGTGAGGGTCGGGAGCGCGCGATGGTTAACTCCTACCAACCTCTCCCCTAGGAGCATGCGTTTAATACTTTTCTTCGATAACTAATAAACTTTTGCAATAAGTATGTGAGTTCTTTATGACTAATGTGAGTCCATGGATTATACGCACTCTCACCCTTCCACCTTTGCTAGCCTCTCTAGTACCGCGCAACTTTCGCCGGTGCATTAAACCCACCTTCCTCAAAACAGCCACCATATACCTTTCCTCAAAACAGCCACCATACCTACCTATTATGGCATTTCCATAGCCATTCCGAGATATATTTCCATGCAACTTTCACCGTTCCGTTTATTATGACATGCACCATCATTTTCATATTGCTTTGCATGATCGTAAGACAGCTAGCATGATGTTTTCATGGCTTGTCCGTTTTTGATGTCATTTTCTATGCTAGATCGTTGCACATCCCGGTGCACCACCGGAAGCATTCATATAGAGTCATATTTTGTTCTAGGTATCGAGTTGTAAGTAAATAAAAGTGTGATGATCATCATTATTAGAGCATTGTCCCATGAGAGGAAAGGATGATGGGAGCTATGATTCCCTCACAAGTTGGGATGAGTCTCCGGACTTTACAAATAATAAAAGAGGCCAATGAAGCCCAAATAAAAAAAAGAGGCCAAAGATGCCCACCAAAATAAAAAATAAAAAAATGAGAGAAAAGAGAGAAGGGACAATGCTACTATCTTTTTCCACACTTGTGCTTCAAAGTAGCACCATGATCTTCATGATAGAGAGTCTCCTTTTTGTCACTTTCATATAGCTAGTGGAAAATTTTCATTATGATGCACACCCACTTAGTTTTCTTTTTGAGCTTTCATACACTTATAGCTCTAGTACATCCGTTGCATGGCAATCCCTACTCACTCATGTTGATATCTATTGATGGGCATCTCCATAGCCCGTTGATACGCCTAGTTGATGTGAGACTATCTTCTCCTTTTCCTCACTACCTCCACCATATTCTATTCCACCTATAGTGCTATATCCATGGCTCACGCTCATGTATTGCGTGAAAGTTGAAAAGGTTTGAGAACATAAAAGGTGTGAAACAATTGCTTGACTTGTCATCGGGGTTGTGCATGATTTAAATACTTTGTGTGGGGAAGATGGAGCATAGCCAGACCATATGATTTTGTAGGGATAACTTTCTTTGGCCATGATATTTTGAAAGGAAACAATTGCCTTGTTAGTATGCTTGAAGTATTACTGTTTTTATGTCAATATTAAGCTTTTGTTTTGAATCTTATGGATCTGAAAATTCATGCCACAATAAAGAATATTACATGGATAAATATGTTAGGTAGCATTCCACATCAAAAATTCTGTTTTTATCATTTACCTACTCGAGGACGAGCAGGAATTAAGCTTGGGGATGCTTGATATGTCTCCAACGTATCTATAATTTTTGATTGTTCCATGCTATTATATTATCTGTTTTGGATGTTTTATATGCATTAATATGCTATTTTATATTATTTTTGGGACTACCTATTAACCTAGTGCCTAGTGCCAGTTTCTGTTTTTTCCTTGTTTTTGAGTATTGCAGATAAGGAATCTTAAACGGAGTCCAAACGGAATAAAATCTTCGGGATGATTTTTCTTGGACCAGAAGAAACCTACCAAACTTTGAGATGAAGGAAGGAGACCTGCCGGGAGGCGACAAGCCTGCAGGGCGCGCCCTAGGGGGGGGGGCCTGGCTTGTGGCCTCCCTGCAGGCCCTCCAACCCTAATCTTCGTCCTATAAATTCCCAAATATTCCCCCAATACCAAAGAGAGCCACGAAAATACTTTTCCGCCGCCGGAAGCCTCTGTTCCCGTGAGATCCCATCTTGGAGCCTTTTCCGGTAATCTGCCGGAGGGGGATTCGATCACGGAGGGCATCTACATCAACTCCATTGCCCCTCCGATGATGCGTGAGTAGTTCACCTCAGACCTTCGGGTCCATAGCTAGTAGCTAGATGGCTTCTTCTCTCTCTATGTTCTTCAATACCATGTTCTTCATGATCTTCATGGAGATCTATCCGATGTAATACTCTTTTGCGGTGTGTTTGTCGAGATCCGATGAATTGTGGGTTTATGATCAGATTATCTATGAATATTATTTGAATCTTCTCTGAATTCTTATATGCATGATTTCATATCTTTGCAAGTCTCTTTGAGTTATTGGTTTGGTTTGGCCAACTAGATTGGTAATTCTTGCAATGGGAGAAGTGCTTAGTTTTGGGTTCAATCTTGCGGTGTCCTCACCCAGTGACAAAGTAGGGGTAGCGAGGCACGTATTTGTATTGTTGCCATCAAGGATAAAAAGATGGGGTTTTCATCATATTGCTTGAGTTTATCCCTCTACATCATGTCATCTTACCTAATGCGTTACTCTGTTCTTCATGAACTTAATACTCTAGATGCAGGCAGGAGTCGGTCGATGTGTGGAGTAATAGTAGTAGATGCAGAATCGTTTCGGTCTACTTGACACGGACGTGATGCCTATATGCATAATCATTGCCTTGGATATCGTCACAACTATGCGCTTTTCTATCAATTGCTCGACAGTAATTTGTTCACCCACCGTATTATTTTCCTTCAAGAGAGAAGCCTCTAGTGAAACCTATGGCCCCCGGGTCTATTTTCCATATAATATTTTCAGATCTATAAACCAAAAATACCAAAAATACTTCGCTGCAATCTTTTTACTTTTGTTTTACTTTTCGTTTTAGTAATCTTTTATATCTATCTCTATCAGATCTCATCCTTGCAAGTAACCGTGAAGGGATTGACAACCCCTTTATAGCGTTGGGTGCAAGTGTTTGATTGTTTGTGTAGGTGAAAAGATTGGGGCCTTGCTTGTACCTCCTACTGGATTGATACCTTGGTTCTCAACAACTGAGGGAAATACTTATCTACTCTGCTGCATCACCCTTTCCTCTTCAAAGGAAAACCAACGCAAGCTCAAGAAGTAGCATTGAACTTAAACCGTTCGAAGGGCCCATATTCGGAGGTATCTATGCATCTCGTCTAGCCAAACACTTTAAGATACCCATTAGGCTTGACAAGGAAGAGGAAATGCTGCTACCTACAAGATATTTAGACTGTGACAGTATGGTAGCACATGATTTTATTAGGAAGGATAATGATAGGAGGCTGCTTTACAATTTAGTATTTAGTCAGGGTACTTGTGAGATTATTGCTCAGCCTGCTTCTTCTTTGTTCGATATCCATTCAGGCAGGTACACTATTATGCCCGAGGACATCTACAGATATTGGGGTTTGTCGCAACCCCCAGCACCTGAGCCGGCACCAACCCTTGTTCCGTATCAGGATCCAGTTTTTCAGTGGGAGCCACAGGAGCTCCCCAACCAGTGGAACCCTCAGGACCCTCCGGAGTATCCAAGAGATAGTTATTTTCAGCCATGGCACTAGACCAACTTAGGCCAAGAGCCTAAGCTTGGGGGAGTACGTATTTCTCACCGACATTACATTCATGTTCACACACTCATCTTAGTAGTCGGTGCTTATACTTTTTCATTGAATCTTCCATGGTATTCTATTTCTTCTTTCTGCTTTCTTCTTGTGTGTTTAATTAACCTTGAGAAAAACCAAAAAAAATTAGCTCTAGCTTTACCTTTAGTTTGTTTAGTTGTATCATTAAAAGAAAACCCAAAAAGATTTCTCGTTCTTCTTTTGCTTGTTGGGAGTTTTCCCGTGTAAATAGTTTTTCTCGTTCTTGTTTTGAAATTTCTTTTCTTTGGGTCGAGAGGAGAAGACCACGATGAAAATGTTGAGTGGCTCTCATATGCATTATTGTTTATCTAACAAAGAGCCCATATTACCTTGTCTTCTCCTTTGAGTTATTGTTTGCAGATTCCAGCTTAGTCCAATGCACGTGCACTCTTATTATTATTCACACCGTTTGGTCGTGCAAGTGAAAGGCAATAATGACGATATATGATGAAGTGATTGAGATGGAGAAAAGCTGGTACGAACTCGACCTATTTTGTTTTTGTAAATATGATTAGCTCATCGTTCTGAATTCAGCTCATTATGGATGAAACATGTTTACAATGACAATTAGAGATTATAGTTACTCATGCCATGCTTAATTAGCTAAGAGTGTATAATGGTTTGTCTTGAGTGCCAACATGCATTTTAAAATGGTTGTGATGTAGTATGATAGAATGGTATCCTCCTCTGAATGATTCAAGTGGCTTGACTTGGCACATGTTCACGCATGTAGTTGAAACAAAATCAACATAGCCTCCACGATATTTATGTTCATGGTGATTTATATCCTACTCATGCTTGCATTCAATGTTGGTTAATCTCAATGCATTTATGACTGTTGTCGCTCTCTAGTTGGTCGCTTCCCAGTCTCTTGCTAGCCTTCACCTGTACTAAGCGGGAATACTGCTTGTGCATCCATTTCCATAAACCCAAAGTTGTTCCATATGAGTCCACCATACCTACCTATATGCGGTATTTACCTGCCGTTCCAAGTAAATTTGCATGTGCCAAACTCTAAACCTTCAAATAATATTCTGTTTTGTATGCCCGAATCACTCATGTAGTGACTAGGGGCTGTCAGTATCTTCCATGCTTGGTGGGTTATTCTCACGATATGTGTTGATTCACTATCATTCATGAGAAAGTGGCTGGTATTCGGGATGCCCAGTTCCATGCTCAAAAATCAAATCAAAATATAATGAAACAAAACTCCCCCAGGATTGTTGTTTGTATGGACGGTACCCGTGAATTCGGCTCGCCGTGGAGTGTGATTGGCGGAGGGGGAGTAAAAAACTTTACTATTCTGTTTGGGAACCGCCTATAATGTATCTAGCATGGAAGATATCGAGATCTCTCGGTTGTTATGTTGACAATGAAAGCATACCGCTCAAAAATTAGTATTCATCTCTGTTTTAAAAGCTCGAGCTCTGGCACCTCTGCAAATCAATGCTTCCCTCTGCGAAGGGCCTATCTATTTACTTTATTGCTGAGTCATCATCCTCTTATACAAAGCACCAGTTAGAGAGCACCACCGTCATTTGTATGCTTTGTTATTAATTGATATTGAGTGTGATTGTGACTGGATCTCTTTTACCATGAATTATAATGTCTAGTCAGTCCTTGTTCCTTAGAGGTGCTCTGCATTTATGTTTTGCGGTCTCAGAAAGGGCTAGCGAGATACCATTATATCATATTGTATCATGATTGTTTTGATAAAATTGTTGTCATCCGATATTTGTTATTATTGCTCGCTAGTTGATTATGCCATTGATATGAGTAAATGTGAGACCTAAATGTTATTGTGAATGTGGTTAGTCTATAATCTTTGCTGAAAATCTGAACATCAGTTAGACATATTTACAACAACAAGATCAAACAGAGTTTGTAAAAGTTTTTCTTTGTCACTTTCAGTTTGTCAACTGAATTGCTTGAGAACAAGCAATGGGTTAAGCTTGGGGGAGTTGATACGTCTCCATCGTATCTACTTTTCCAAACTCTTTTGCCCTTGTTTTGGACTCTAATTTGCATGATTTGAATGGAACTAACCCGGACTGACGCTGTTTTCAGCAGAATTGCCTTGGTGTTATTTTTGTGCAGAAATAAAAGTTCTCAGATTGATCTGAAAATTTACGGAGAATTTTTTTGGAATTAATAAAAAATACTGGCAAAAGAATCAACCGGAGGGGCCCCACCCATTGGCCACAAGCCAGGGGGCGCCCCCCCCTAGGGCGCGCCCTGCAGGCTTGTGGGCCCCCTGGAGCTCCTCCGACCTCAATTCCAACTCTATATATTCCTATTCGGGGAGAAAAAATCAGAGAGAAGAGTTCATCGCGTTTCACGATACGGAGGCGCCGCCACCTGCTGTTCTTCCTCGGGAGGGCAGATCTGGGGTCCATTTTGGGCTCCGGAGAGGGGAAATCGACGCCGTCGTCATCACCAACCATCCTTCATCACCAATTTCATGATGCTCTCCGCCGTTCGTGAGTAATTCCATCGTAGGCTTGCTGGACGGTGATGGGTTGGATGAGATTTACCATGTAATCGAGTTAGTTTTGTTAGGGTTTGATCCCTAGTATCCACTATGTTCTGAGATTGATGTTGCTATGACTTTGCTATGCTTAATGCTTGTCACTAGGGCCCGAGTGCCATGATTTCAGATCTGAACCTATTATGTTTTCATGAATATATATGTGTTCTTGATCCTATCTTGCAAGTTGTAGACACCTATTACGAGTTATGATCCGCATACCCCAAGGTGACAATAATTGGGATTCTTTCCGGTGATTACCGTAGTTTGAGGAGTTCATGTACTCACTAAGTGCTAATGCTTTGGTCCGGTTCTCTATGAAAAGGAGGCCTTAATATCCCTTAGTTTCCTTTAGGACCCCGCTGCCACGGGAGGGTAGGACAAAAGATGTCATGCAAGTTCTTTTCCATAAGCACGTATGAGTATATATGGAATACATGCCTACATTACATTGATGAATTGGAGCTAGTTCTGTGTCACTCTATGTTATAACCGTTGCATGATGAATGCCATCCAACATAATTATCCATCACTGATCCATTGCCTACGAGCTTTTCACATATTGATCTTTGCTAAGTTACTTTTCCGTTGCTACTGTTACAATCATTACAAAACTGCTACTGTCACATTTGCCATCGTTACCGTTACTTCCATACTACTTTGCTACTAAATACTCTGCTGCAGATATTAAGTTTTCAGGTGTGGTTGAATTGACAACTCAGCTGCTAATACTCGAGAATATTCTTTGGCTCCCCTTGTGTCGAATCAATAAATTTGGGTTGAATACTCTACCCTCGAAAACTGTTGCGATCCCCTATACTTGTGGGTTATCAGTAACGAGCTGTGATCCATCTCCGTAGCATGTTCTTGGATGTTCTGCGCGTAGGAAAATTTTAATTCACATGCGATGCACCTACGGTAGAACCCAACAGTGGTATCAGAGCCTCTGCTATAGGATTTGGATTCAGATGGGATGCATATTTGATATGTGGAGGCGGCGGATGAGATCTGTCATCGTTCATGAGATTGGCTATGTGCACGGTTGATAAGATCAACTTCACATCGGGGTCGTTGAGGCTATATTTTCTGTCCATTGGAATCAATGAAGTCGTGAACAACCTACCCCTACTGGTCGGTATCCGCCATCGGGGTTAAGAGTGAAACGTAAATCCGAATCGGGTTCGCGATGATCGATGAGACCGCCGTGTGCGTAGCACCTTGTATTTCGTACACGATCACACAAACCGGTAGAATGCGATTCTAGGCACAACTTTGTTTTGCAGGTTTGATGTGAATAGTATGGCTCGTGTGTATGTGATGCATGTGTGTAACTTAACATGGCCTGCGTGTCATGATTGTCAGCCGGCAGGAGCCAAAGTGCTGTCATTATATTGTATAATGACTTGCGCGTCGACTTGTGATTCTCTGTAAATTCATTACTTGTTGTATTAGTTGGAGGACAGAGATCAAGTTCGAGGCTTTGGCGTCCAGGCGTGACGAACAAGATGGAGGTCCGCCCTGGTCATCGGAGTTGGAGCCGGCCTGGAAGGACATCCATGAAGGAGCCATACTATTTCATATATTTTTGTTTATAAGTGATTGATATTGCTTCTTGTTTTCTATGCATGTTATAATGGTAGAAAGATCCCTCGTTAATATCAAGCACATTTCCATTCCGGATGTTGCACCTTCGCACGTCAAGTACGTCTAGTGGTGAGCTCATAAAGTTGAGGTGCTACTAGGTGTCCTTGAACTGGAGGGTTCGTGTCGGACACGGACATGCACTGCATCATGTTAACTTGACAAGGCTATCAAAACAGTTTTGGGCCTTGTGGCAAAGAAGGTTGGGAGCCGGGGTATAAGATACCTACCCGACCGACAGGGGTCCTATAGAGATGCGATTAGCAAGGAGTTTCTTACCGAATAGGCAAGTTGGCTAGCAGTGATGCTAAAGCTCACTAGTCGCTCGCGCTAGACGGGTCCTGAATCACTGAGAGTTTGCGGAGGGATGCTGACTTCAGTGGGAGTAGTTCTGTTTAAGGCTTGAATTACTCTACATAAACACATTGCTTAGTGATTGCATATTTTCTGTTGTAGATCAATGGCACCACCTGGTCAACCTAACTTTGCATTGAAACCAATTCCGGAAAAGGATAAACTGAATGGAACAAACTTTACCACCTGGTATAGAAATTTGAGAATTGTTCTCAAGCACGATAAAAAGGAACATGTTCTAGAGGATCCACTTCCAGAGGAACCTGCCGAGAATGCTAGTGCCACAACCAAGAATGCCCATCAGAAACTCGTTGATGAATCAAACGAGATCAGCTACCCCATGCTGGCTTGTATGGATCCTGATTTGCAATAGCATTTCGTAAACGTTGAGGCTTTCGATATGATCGAGAGTCTCAAGAGCATGTTTCAGGTGCAGGCTAGGACCGAAAGGTTCAACGTCTGGCAATCCTTGACATATTGTAAGCTGAAAGAGGGTGATCCACTGAGCCCGCATGTGATCAAGATGATCGGGTACGTGCAAGCTTTGGATCGGTTAGGCTTCCCACTTGGGGACGAGCTGTCCACGGATGCAATTCTGGGTTCTCTTCCACCTAGCTATGGGACGTTCGTCTCGAACTATCATATGCACGGCATGGATAAGAAGCTCACTGAATTGCATGAGATGCTCAAGGTGGCAGAACAAGATATTAAGAAAGGCACGCATCAAGTGTTGATGGTGCAGAAATTGGCTAAGTTCAAGAAGAGTTGGTCCAAGAAAAAGGGCAAGGCAAAGGGCATGGAGAAGATTGTCTCCGCTGCTGCGCCGAAGCCAGGACCAGAATCAAAGACCGTTTGCTTTCATTGCAAGGAAACTGGTCACTGGAAGAGGAACTATAGCAAGTGGCTTGCTGAGCATGGCAAGAAGGCCGGAAATGCTTCTTCAGGCAAAGGTACACTTGTTACATATGTTATAGACATTTACCTTGCTGACATACCTAGTAGCTCTTGGGTATTTGATACTGGATCAGTTGTTCATATTTGCAAATCGATGCAGGGGCTGATAAGAACTAGGCGTGTGGCACAAGGGAAGATTGACATCAGGGTCGGCAACAAAGCAAGAGTTGCTGCGTTGGAGGTCGGCACGATGCAGCTCAAGCTTCCTTCTGGATTTATTTTGGAATTGAATAATTGTTATTACATTCCCCCACTTAGTCGGAACATTATTTCTGCCTCATGCTTGATGTCTCAGGGTTATGAATTCAGTTTAAAGGACAATGATTGTTCATTTTATTTGAATGGAATGTTCCACGGCTATGCACCCATTGTAGATGGGCTATTTATTTTGAATCTGGAAACGGAACCAGTCTATAACATGAATGTCAAGAGGCATAAGCCTAATGAGATAAATCCGACATACTTCTGGCATTGCCGGCTTGGACACATTAGTCTAAAATGCATGAAGAAGCTCCATGATGATGGACTCCTAACTTCGTTCGACTTCAGGTCGTTCGAGACATGCGAATCATGCTTGATCAGCAAGATGACTAAGTCTCCTTTTGTAAAGAGTTGCGAAAGGGCGTCCGAGCTATTGGAGCTTATACACAGTGATGTGTGTGGTCCAATGAGCACAACGGCCAGAGGTGGCTATCAGTACTTCGTGACTTTTACCGACGACTTGAGTAGATATGGATATATCTATTTGATGAGGCACAAATCGGAAACTTTTGAAAAGTTCAAAGAATTTCAAAATGAGGTTGAAAATCAACTTGGCAAGACGATAAAGCTTCTATGATCAGATCGTGGAGGTGAATACATGAGCCAGGAGTTTGATGATCATCTGAAAAGCCGAGGTATAGTACCTCAGCTCACACCTCCGGGAACGCCACAGATAAACGGCGTGTCAGAATGGAGAAATCGAACCTTGTTGGACATGGTCCGATAGATGATGAGGAAATTGGATTTACCCTTGTCATTCTGGGGATATGCTCTAGAAACTGCAGCTTTCACACTTAACAGGGTACCATCAAAATCCATAGATAAGACACCACATGAGATGTGGACTGGGAAGAGTCCTAGTTTGTCTTTTCTAAAGATTTGGGGTTGTGAAGCATTTCTCAAACGACTCATGTCGGACAAGCTTACACCCAAGTTGGATAAATGCATATTCGTGGGATACGAGGGAAACCTTGGGATACAGCTTCTACAACCGAGAAGAGAACAAAGTGTTTGTTGCTCGGAACAGGGTTTTCCTAGAGAAAGAGTTTCTCAGTCGGGAAGCCAGAGGGAGAACGGTGCGACTCGAAGAAATTCGAGAGCCACTTGGGGACGACTCGGTTGGTGATGAGATCATACCGGAGTTGGTCAGGGAACCCGTAGTGGAATCGGCACATGAGCCACGGAGGTCGGAAAGATTGCGCAGAGTGCGCGACGTGTTGTTGCTAGAAAGTGACGAGCCGGCCACGTATGTGGAAGCGATGGTGAGCCCAGATTCCGAGGCATGGCTTGAGGCCATGAGATCCGAGTTAAAGTCCATGGATGATAATCAAGTCTGGGACTTGGTTGATCCGCCACCTGGCGTAATTGCCATTGGTTGCAAATGGGTCTTTAAAAAGAAAACCGATGTGGATAGAAATGTTCAGATCCACAAAGCTCGGCTTGTCGCTAAAGGCTATGGACAAGTTCAAGGAATTGACTACGATGAGACCTACTCGTCGGTAGCGATGCTAAAGTCGGTGAGGATCATACTAGCTATAGCTGCATATTTTAATTATGAGATATCGCAGATGGATGTCAAAACGGCTTTCCTTCAAGGAAATTTAAAGGAGGATGTATACATGATACAGCCTGAAGGTTTTGTCGATCCAAATAATGCTAGTAAAATATGCAAGCTCAAGAGATCCATTTATGGATTGAAGCAAGCAGCTCGGAGTTGGAACATTCGTTTTGATTAAGTCATCGTTGACCTTGGTTTCATAAAGAACGAAGAGGACTATTGTTTATACAAGAAGTCTAGTGGGAGATCGGTAGTATTTTTGATCCTGTATGTGGATGACATACTGCTGATCGGAAATGATGTTTCGATGCTAAACTCAGTCAAGGAATCATTGAATGGAAAGTTTTCGATGAAAGACCTTGGAGAAGCAGTGTACATTTTAGGCATCAAGATCTATAGAGATAGATCGAGAAGGCTGCTCGGCTTAAGCCAGAGCACGTACATAGACAAAGTGTTGAAGCGATTCAACATGAGTGAGGCTAAGAAAGGGTTCTTGCCCATCTCACATGGTATAAGGCTAAGCAAGACTCAGAGTCCTACGACTTCTGATGAGCGAAACCGGATGTGTAGGATTCCGTATGTTTCGGCACTAGGATCCATCATGTATGCCATGCTATGTACTCGGCCTGATGTTGCCTATGCAATAAGCTTAACAAGCAGATACCAGGCCGACCCAGGTGAGAGTCACTGGGCAGCAGTGAAAACTATCCTAAAGTACCTGAAAAGGACTAAAGAGATGTTCCTAGTTTATGGAGGTGAGGAGGAGCTCTGCGTAAAGGGTTACACTGATGCTAGTTTCCAAACCGACAGGGATGATTGTCGATCGCAAACTGGATTCGTGTATGTCATGAATGGAGGAGCAGTGAGCTGGACGAGTTCCAAGCAAGATATGGTGGCCGACTCCACAACAGAGGTTGAATACATTGCGGCTTGTGAAGCCGCAAAGGAAGGTGTTTAGATTCGGAAGTTCCTGGAAGATCTTGGTGTGTTCCCGGACTGGGCAAAACCGTTGGACCTGTATTGTGATAATTCAAGTGCCATCGCACAGGCCAAGGAGCCGAGACAACACCACAAGACCAGGCACATAGACCGAAAGTATCACCTGATACGAAAGCTCGTAAAGAATGGTGATACTAATTTATGCAAGATTCATACGGATGAAAATGTTGCAAATTCGTTGACTAAGCCGCTTCCACAACCCAAGCATGAGGGGCACATTAGAGCTATGGGCATTCGATGTCTATTTGATTGACTCTAGTGCAAGTGGGAGACTGTTGGAGATATGCCCTAGAGGAAATCATGTATGATGATATTTCCTATGTGTTTATGAATAAAGATAGTCCTTGGACATTATCAATGATGTGTATTAACAAGTACGTGACTTGTTTGTCAGACTATGCATTGTATGATGACTGTCCTAAATGGTCCCTAGTCGAAAGGGCTGTGTGGACGCACAGCCAGTTAGCCTATCATATGACACGGTGGATGGTTCGGTCTCACTGACCATGTAGCATTGGATGCTAGCCGGATAATATGGACTCAGAAAGATTTGGTACGTCGAATCCGATTCGAGATAAGGTCTGAGTTGGACAGACCCAACTATGAGACGCAGCGATAGGTCATCTGTGAGTCTCTAGTACAACATACGTTGTGTGTCCTAACACCTGAGCTGGCGCATGTACTCGGGATGGTGACAGACTTGCTTTGGGCCGACCAAATGCCACTCCATAACTGGGTAGTTATAAAGGTAGGTTTCAGGCTTGTCCTGACCCACGCCGCGAGACATGGTTGAGCAAGATGGGATTTGCCCCTCCGATCAGGAGAGGTATACTCTACGCCCCTCGGGTGATCCGACTTGGATAAGCATGGCCATGCGATGAGGATTATGAGATAATCCTAAGTATTGGCCGGATTCACCGGAACGAGAAAGAGGTCGTGCTGCAACAAGGATGACCATGTCGCCTTGAGCATGACAACATATATCGTGTGGCAAAGGGAACAGAAGTGTGAAGTAAAGGTTCGCCTAACCAGCTTCATCGGACACTTGGAGTCGGCACGCTTTGCTAGAGGCCGCTACCGACTAGTCGAGTCGGATGTGATATGACTCACGACCAAGTGAACGAGAACCTAAGGGGCCGCGCGCTTAAGGGAAGGAACTACACGTGGGCCTTAGGATCCGTGCGAGGCCCAAGAGTTGAGCCCGCGTGGGATGCCTATATATAGTGGAGGTGCGGCACACCCATCTGGTTGATCGCTTCGGCGCCGTCATTAGGGCTTTGCATGTGTTGCAACTAGCCACCTCCACTTGCCGCCGTCGACTGTGTGATCGAACCTAGCAGTCCGCCGCACGGTGTTCCCCCTACATGCGCGGATACCATTAGAGGCGGTGCACTTGCGCCGCTCCGGAGAACCTCTACGTGGGATCCGGTGACCGGCCCCGCGAGGGAGATTGGATCGGCTGTTCGAGGGAGATCGGACGAGGAGGAGACGGACCACGCAAACGCGCTGCCCCAACTCTACTTCCGCTGCACGGCACTGCGTGTCTAGTGGTAACGAGCCGTGATCCATCTCCGTAGCATGTTCTTGGATGTTCTGCGCGTAGGAAAATTTTAATTCGCATGTGATGCACCTACGGTAAAACCCAACAGCTAGTGCTTGCGCTTGCGTGGGAAGTATTGGCTCGAGGGCGGGATGACTAAATGAGCCCATGAGAGACGACCAACCACCATTGGTGAGTGAGGGTATGGCGACGACGGGCGGCGAGTCGTGCCGCATAGTTGGTACTTTAAACCCATGTGTGGTTGCGTCACTCATTGGAGGCAATTCGTTTTTTTGGTGCAAACATAATCGCACACGGAAAAAATGTAGCAACGGACTGCAATCGTGTATAGGGTCATAAATAAATATCACCACTCTTCACTCTCCATCGTCTCATTCCCCTCTCGCAGCCCCCAAATCTGGCCTTCTTCTCCCCACTGTCCTCGCCTCCACAAAATCTTCAACATTATACCTGTCATCCGAATCTAGGCCACGCCTCTCCATCTTAGAAAGTGCGCGGTTGAGGTAGATCTTATGCGCGAAGGAGCCCTCGACGGCGGTGGCGATATGCGCTGCTGAGGGTCCGGAGGCCTTGGCAGCGGTAGGTGCTGCTGAGGGTTCGGAGGCCTGGGCGGTATGCGCTGCTGAGGGTCCGGAGGCCTTGGTGGTGGTGTGCGCTGTTGAGGGTCCGGAGGCCTTGGCGGAAAGAGCGGAAAAGCTGGAGGTTACATCAGATCAGTTGCGGGCAAGCGTAGTTCTGTATGCAGAACATGCGGCTGTGGCCTTCGAAAGGGCATCATGCGCCGATCAGTTCGCCATTGCCTTGGCGGCTCGCGCGGATTTGGCCGCGGTAAGGGCAGCAGCCTCCTTAGAGTCTGCTACCACTCTAGCACAATGCGCAGCTTATGGCTTTCTTGTTTACGTCCGCTTTGAAAATCTCCGTCATAAGAGGGTCGCACGCACGCCTTTGGCCGTGGACTGGATTTTCCATGAGACTGGAGCTACTGTGATGGAGCAGGAGCAGAGGAAAGGCCGGGCCTATGAAGCGTTCAAGAACATGGTCATCACTGACCCAAAAGTGGATCCTTCTTCCATAGAGAGGATGTTGCATGAGAGCAGGCAATATTTCAACATTGGCGAACCAACAGGCCAGCCCCGCAACAACGCCGACGAGTAGCTGTTTCCATTTTTCTCTTTTCTGAACTTGCTAATATGTAATGTCGCTATTATGTTGTTTAGTCGATTATGTAGGAGTGCGAATGATAATTTGTGCTATCATTTTCTGAAGCAGGTGCTTATTACCAGGAATCGTCTGTGTTATTATATGTCTGTGTTATTTTCAGTCTTTCCACACAATTTAGATTACTGACCTTTTTGCTGGGCATCACACACATCTTGTTACGCCCAATTGTTTGTATTATTTTGGCTCGCACATTTCATCCGAGCGCACGGTATGCCGTCTGTCAAACACATCTTGATTTGTGCAACAGTTTGTGTTATTTTGGCTCATCGCAAATAGTTCACCCGAGTGACCTGTAAGCAGCATAGATGTTGTGCAGACAGAGAAAATCACAGTACGCACGAATAAAACTACGAAATCCGTCGGTGATGATTTCGTCAATTGCTGACAAATTGTATACCAGCAAGCGTTTCCCCACAACACACATAGGTTATTAACACCAATCGTTTGTGTTATTTCTAGTGTTCGCACACGATTCTGATTACTCACCTGTTTGCCCTCTATCGCACACATCTTGTTATGCTGAATCGTTTGTGTTCTGCTATATTATCGCACACAGTTTGTGGTAGTGAACTGTGTGCCCTATATCGCACACATCTTGTTATGTCGAATCGTTTGTGTTCTGATATATTATCGCACATAGTTTATGGTAGTGAACTGTGTGCCCTATATCGCACACATCTTGTTATACCGAATCGTTTGTGTTCTTCTATATCATCGCACACAGTTTATGTTAGTGAACTGTGTGCCCTCTATCGCACACATCTGGATCTGTGTAACCGTTTCTGTTATCTTCGCTAATCACAAACGGTTCATAAGAACAAACTGTCTGCCGTAGATCGCACACGCAACTATTATATGAATCGTATTTGATGGGTCCGCCATCGCACACCGTTCGCGTTATTGGTGACGGAGCTTGAACTATACAGTTTGCGATTCATGCACCGCACACAGTTTCGTCGAAGGGTCTCTGGTTGACGTGTCGTCTTTGGACCATCCTACAGTAGTGTAAAGCAGTTTTAACATAACTTCTTTTATTAGAGCAAGGTATTGTGGGTATACCCGGATCTCCCAACTTCTTAGGTACTCCACCATCAAAAGAATAATTAGCAAGCATGGTAGCAATTTCAGTTTCAGGTATTTTTCTTTTGTTGGTAATAATATCCTTCAAATACTTAGCATATGGAGGCATTTTCAATATATCAGTCAAGCTAGTGCGCAAAAAGACAGGTCTAATCATTTCTGCAAAGCGTTCAAAATCTTCATCATCCTTACTTTTAGAAGACTTACGAGGGAATGGCATGGGTTTTTGAACCCATGGCTCTCTTTCCCTTCCATGTTTTCTAGCAACAAAGTCTCTTTTATCATAGCGTTTATTTTTAGGATGTGGGTTATCAAGATTTTCAGCGGGTTCTATTTCCACATCATTATCATGTTCTTTGTTATCATATGGTTGAGCATCTATGCGAACATCATCATTATTATCATTTTCATTATCACTAGGTGTATGTTCACTACCAGATTGTGTCATAGCATCAGAAATAGAAACATCATTATGTTTCTCAACAGGTTTTTCTATAACAGCTTCACTAGAAGCATGCAAGTTCCTATCATCTTTTTTTTCTTCTTAGATGAACTAGGTGCATCTTCATTAATTCTCTGAGAATCTTGTTCAATTCTTTTAGGGCAACCTTCAGGATAAAGAGGTTCCTGGGTCATTCTACCTCCTCTAGTCACTACTCTAACAACATGATCATTAATATTAGTATTTATTTCAACAAGCAAATCATTTTGTGATTTAGCTACCTGGTCTAGTTGGGTATGCACCATAGAAGCATGTTTATCTAAACCATTCACATCATTAGCAATTCTAAACATCAAGTCACTTAAGCGGTCTATTATCATGGCATTACGTCGTAATTGATCTTTAACATAATTATTGAAGCACTCTTGCTTGACAATGTAATTATCAAATTCATCCATGCATTGACCAGGGGTCTTAGTATAAGGTATATCACTTTCATTAAAGGAACGGAGATAATTTACATCTACTACCTGTGTCGGGGTGTCAAGTCCATGTATTTCTTCGATAGGTGGTAATTTCTTGACATCATCAGTTTTAATACCTTTCTCTTTCATAGATCTTTTTGCTTCTTGCATATCTTCAGGACTGAGAAATAGAATACCTCTCTTCTTTTGAATAGGTTCCGGAGGTGGTTCAGGAAGTGTCCAATCATCAGCGTTTTGCAATATGTTATTCAATAGTTCTTCAGCTTGTCCAACAGTTCTTTCCCTGAAAACATAACCAGCACAACTATCTAGGAAGTCCCTAGAAGCATCGGTTAGCCCATTATAAAAGATATCAAGAATTTCATTTTTCTTAAGAGGATGATCAGGTAAAGCTCTAAGTAACTGGAGAAGCCTCCCCCAAGCTTGAGGGAGATTCTTTTCTTCAATTTGCACAAAGTTAAATATTTCCTGTAAGGCAGTTTGTTTCTTATGAGCAGGAAAATATTTTTCAGAAAAGTAATAAAGCATATCATGGGGACTACGCATACAGCCAGCCAGAGAAAGGAACCATTCCTTGGTAAACAAAGCAGCAATATCATTCAGCTTCATGAGATGTTCGTCAACAGTTTCATTTTCATAACCATGGAAAGGATTAGACTCTACTATAGAAATCAATTTAGGGTCTATGGAGAATTCATAATCCCTTTCAGTGACAAGTATAGGAGAAGTTGCAAATTAAGGTTCATGTTTCATTTTCTCCATCATAGATTTTTCTTTTAGTTTGCATAGTAGTTTCTTCAAATCATCTCTATTCTCACAAGCAAAAAAGTCCCTAGCTACCTCACCATCCATAACATAACCTTCAGGTATATAAGGCAATTCATATCTATTAGGAGAGCGAGGTGTAACAGGCGATTCAAAGTCTTCATCAGTTTCAGCATTTTCAAGTCCCCTAGCTTTAGTAATATGAGCATCAAGTAATTCACTCAATGGCACAGTTTCAGTTTCAACATGTGTAGCAATAGTATCATCATTAATTTCAGACGTAGCATCATCAAGTTCATGTGACATATCAGGACGATTAACAGATGGTGGTGTCACAAGCTGATTCAAAATAGTAGGTGAATCCAAAGCATAGGTAGATGGCAGTTCCTTACCGCCTCTCATGCGAGAGGGGACGATCTTAGTTTGATTATATTTTATATTCTTCATAGTGGCAATTGGATATCCTCAAGTTACCACAATAAAAAGAGCTATGCTCCCCGGCAACGACGCCAGAAAAAGGTCTTGATAACCCACAAGTATAGGGCATCACGACAGTCTTCACGGGTAGTATTTCACCCTAATTTATTGATTCGACACAAGGGGAGCCAAAGAATATTTATTGGCCTTGACAGTTGAGTTGTCAATTCAACCGCACCTGGGATATCTCTCTCTCTAGTAAAGGTTTAGTAGCACGGCAAATAATAGGAGTAGCAACCATAGTGATAGCAGCAATTTTGGTAACAGTAGCAATTGAGTAGCAAGTGTGACAGCAACAACAGCAGTAGTAACTTAGCAAGATTCAGTATATGTAAGGCGCAGGCCATGGTGCAGTGATGGAATTATATGGATGGCATCAATCATGTAACAGTTACACACTAGGGCGACAAAGAACTAGCTCCAATTCATCAATATAATGTAGACATGTATTTCATATATAGTCATACGTGCTTGCGATAAGAACTTGCGTGACATCTTTTGTCCTACCCTCCCGTGGCAGCGGGGTCCTATTGGAAACAAAGGGATATTAAGGCCTCCTTTTAATAGAGAACCGGAACAAAGCATTAACACATGGTGAATACATGAACTCCTCCAACTACGGCAATCACCTGAAAAAATCCTAATTATTGTCACCTTGGGGTATTCAAGACACGTATTAGGTGCGTAGAACTTGCAATATAGGATCCAAATCACTCTTATATTCATGAAAACATAATAGGTTCAGATCTGAAATCATGGCCCTCGGGCCCTAGTGACAAGCATTAAGCATAGCAAAGTCATAGCAGCATCAATCTCAAAACATAGTGGATACTAGGGATCAAGCCCTATCAAACTTAACTCGATTACATGATCATTCATGTCACACCCTATGTTTGTATCACTTTGCTATGCTATGGATTTACAAAATTTGGAACCATTTAAAACTTTTTGAGGGCATGTGCTCGTTTGAATTCTTTGATGCTTGCTTGTTTGAATATGTTTTGGCACTCATAGATTCTACTCCTCTCTATACTCATCTTCCTTGATCCAAACTTCTTGCCCAATGACCATAACATGTGTATAGTACCTAAAAATATTTTTATCAAAATTATTTTGGCCAAAAAGGATTTATTCAAATTAGGTTTTCAAAAACCCCTGAATTGAGGTTTGTACTACAAGTCCTCAAATTGGGTGGATCCTTTTTCCCCAAAGGCTTTATTTGAAAACCACTATATATATGACTTCCCAAAACCACCAAATATTATTTTTAAAGATTATTTTACTATTTTATTTAAAGGCTTTTTCTTAAGGCCAGAAATGGTTTTTCATAGGGAAAAATATATTTAAATGCTTTAAAAATATTTGAGAAATTTTATGAAAACTCAGTGGACATATATTTTCCATATATATGAGTTTCAACACAGGTCATGTTCAAAATCATGGGCAAACCCTCCGAAACCCTTTCTGCCCAAATCAAGCATTTGAAATATTTCTATAAGAAATATATTCAAATAAATCCAGGAAAATTCTAGAAAGTCAAACATGTTATAAGTGATGATCTTGCAAAGTTTCATGTCAATACCATTTGTTTTGATTCACCAAAATATTCCAAAACCATTCCTGTCCAGAATCAAATTTGAGGAACTTTACATTGTGAAGTATCTCCTATTGACCCCAAACTTTGTGGGCATGTTCTATTACCCAAAGAATGCTTCTAAACCAAGTGGTGCATTTGGGAGATTAGTTTAGCATGCCTAGATCTACAGAAATTTGATTCTGTTAATTTCTAGGGTTTACAATGCCTACATTGTGAACTTTCTTCAAATGATCTCAAACTTCGTGGTCCACTCTATTTTTATCTACATTTCCATCCTGTTAAGTCTCAAGTCAAGCAAACTCCATTTGCTTGCTTAAATCTTCATCAAACACCTTCTGGTGATTTGGGAAAAACCTGTTTTGACCCCCTTCTGATATTCTCCTTTAATTCAACTTTTTACCACAACTCCTCACTGATGTATTTCACCTCCAGTAAAGCTTGTGTGGCCTCAGCTCAATGATTGGTAGGGTAAAACCCCCCATTTACCCCTCTGATTCACCATGGCAGAGGCTCCACACCTCCATTTTCTTTCTCCCTCTACTCTCCTTAGCCCCCAATAGCTCCTAGAGCATCTCCAGATCACCCAAGAACTAGTGGACAAGCTGTGGCATGCCCAGAGCGTGTGGACACACCACTGGCATGCCAAACGCACGCTCTGGACCACGCTATAGTGCACCACCGCACTGTAGCAGGAGCTTCCCGAGGCTCCCGACCACATTGGGATGGGGGAAGCTGTCCCCCTGTGTCCCCCTCGACGTCCGCAACCGTCCAAGAGGTCGGCCCCCTCCTCCTTCTCTCTCCGGCGACCTCCCACACGCGTGCCCGACGCTACCCAGCTCGGCCAACCGCGGGGCTCACACGCGCGTGCTTCCCCGCTCCCCCCTCTTCTTCCCCTGGTCGTGGATGTGCCCCGGCAACACCACAGACACGCCCACGCCCGCTCCCACGCCCTCCAGCGATGGTAGGGACCTCGCCGGCGCACGGGTCCATGGTGCTCCGTCGCCCCCTCTATTTAAGGTGCCCCCGAGCTCATCTCTCCCCTCTGGAACCTCCCTCCTCCTCCCAATCGACCTCCAGAACGACCCGAGTGAGCTCCCGGAGCCCCAGTCCTCGGGATCGACCGGAGCCCCGCCGCCTCGGGTCGTCGTCGCTTGCACGGTAGGGAGCTCCCTAGCCCTTGTTCTCCCTCGATCTGAGACCGCACCAGCACGCTGACTCGATTCCCTCCTCTTTCCCCTCCGTTTGATGCACAGGACGACCGGGGCGTCCTCCTCCCGAAGCACCGCCGCTGGACCTCCTCGTCGCCGGCGAACGGGAGCCCCCCAACACCCTTCTCCACCACCATTCAACTGGCGGCGGCGCCCTGAGCACAGCGGTGCCATCAGCTCCTACCCTCGAGCCCCACATCGTCGGCGGTAAGCCCCTCACCTCCCTGTCCCGAGGAGGGTGAAGACAGGTGGGACCCCCTTGTAATCCCCTGGCCTCTCTCTCTCCCACTGACGGCTGGGCCCCAACCGTCAGGTTTGAAACCCCCTCGGCCGCACGCGCCGCCTCGCGCCTGGGCCACTTCTCCTTTGGGCCGGCTCGGCTCTAACCGTTTCGGCCCAGGGTGAGCAGGAGGATTTCTCCTTTTTCTTTTTCAGTAGATTTCCAAAAATCCCACAGAATTAAATATTTGTCCAATTCCAATAATTCTTCCACCACAAATCTTAAAATATTATGTAGTATTTATTGATGTCATTTGTGAAAGTGTTTGAAAACATTTTATGTACTGTTTTATTTTAAAACCCCTTTTTAGGTATTTTTGGCCTCTGTTAAAATAGTTTTGAAAATCCATTTCACCACAAAACCTTAGACAAGTATTTTTTGTACCGTATGTAGTATTTTTCAGAGTAGGGTAACATTTTAGAAGTGGATTTTGTGCACTGTTTTTGGTGCGATCCTTATTATTGCCGTTATTATCGCGACGATAGATTGCGCTATTGACGAGGGAGTTGGACCCGAAGACTTTGAAGATCCCGAAGACTTTGTTGAGCCAGACAAGCAGCCCTTTGACCATGACTATGAAACCCTTTTATTGCATGGCATATAGCACTTTATTTCTTGATGTTGATCATGTGATGTGGTGACCACTTCGGTGGGATGCCTCCGATACTTTTACCGTTGATACTTGCATCATGCATGACCCTACCTCCTTATGAGGGTTGTGCGGGTGGGAGTAGATAGGATGCTTAGTAGATGCTACGCAAAGTGGGACGGGAATATGCATGGTGTTGGAAACAAGAGTGTTTTCAAAGACTTTTCGAAAACGGACGGGTGCCACTAATGCCCGAGGGAGATGATGTTGAGCTAGGTAACCACTTGATAAAGAAGTGGTCTACCGGAGCAAGTGAGTGTGTGTGGTTTTCGAAAACGGATTGGTGTAAGTTGCGACCGTTATTCCAACCTAACATGTACAACCACGATACCCCTTATGGGACGGGGCTTTGTTGACTACCTTGGTGGGTACTAGCATAGAGCCCGCATTACTAGTGGCGGGAGTGACGTGGTCACTCTCGATATGGGGTCATGCCTGGTAGGGCGACCATGCACTGTCTTCACACGCACTGGGCATGCCGTTGCGTGCCCTCATGGATGATACGTGTGATGTATAAAATAAGGGATGGCACCAACAAGTGGACTCTTTGTTTAGTATCGCTAGGGGAAAGGCAATGTTCGGGTACTTACCTCGGGTATGAATCATATCGCGAGTCGTGGCTTGACACGGAAGTTTCCCGAGTCTTGTGGGTAAAGTGTGCAACCTCTGCAGAGTGTAAAACTATTCGAATAGCCGTGTCCACGGTCAAGGACAGTTGGATGACCGCTCTTGTGCTACGTCCAGTCACTACTACAGAATGGTCCAAACACGACACATCAATCAGAGACCCTTCGACGAAACTGTGTGCGATGCATGAATCGCAAACGGTATAGTGCAAGCTCCATCGCTAATGGCACGAACTGTGTGCGAAGGTGGATCCATCAAATACGATTCAGAAAGTAGTTGCGTGTGCGATCTACGGCAGACAGTTTGTTCTTATGAACCGTTTGTAATTAGTGAACATAACAGAAACGGTTACCAAAACTACATACGTGTGCGAAGTACAACATACAGTTCACTTGGATAAACTATGTGCGCTGATATAGCAGAACACAAACGACTCTGCATAACACGATGTGTGCGATATACAGCAAACAGGTGAGTAATGAGAATCGTGTGCGAACACCAGAAATAACACAGATGATTCATACTGACAAGCTGTGTGTGTTGGGGGTAGACGGTTGCTGCCAAGTAATTGTCAGCGATGGTTGAGATCATTACAGACACTATGTTGGGAAGTGTCATTCGCCTGTATTAATATCGCTGACGTTTTATTATTTTGACGTGTGTGCCTCCGCATCAGTCCGTCCTCCTCTCTCACGTCTTGTCACCGCGTTGCCACCCGAGTATTCCAGTGCACGCTTCGGCACCGCTTTTGGGTTTTGGCCACCCGCCCGCTCGATGATGCCATTGCTGCTCATAACCGCGCAGGTTCCCGTGCGCAAAACCGTTCTACGGCTCTAGCTTCCCACCATGCTCGGTGAAATCCCCAATGCTTGCCGGCCTGCTATATAAACCCTCACGGCCGGCGACTCCACATTGCCTTCATGCCCCCCTCCCCGTAGCTTGTCTAGTTTGCTTCTCCCCCAATAGCCGATGGCACCGGCCGTTCGTCGTCGCCCAGCCACTCCACTAGAGGACAGTGACGTGGCTTGAGACTGCGTCGGTATTTCCCCAAAGAGGAAGGGATGATGCAGCACAGCGACGGTAAGTATTTCCCTCAGTTATGAAACCAAGGTTATCGAGCAAGTAGGAGGATCACCACCACCCAGTAAGCAGCACATGCACACAAATAACAAATACTTGCAACCCGACGCGAAAGAGAGGTTGTCAATCTCTCTACGGTAAAAAGATAGATTAGGTAGTAATAGATAGGAGAGATAGATCTCTCAAGAACACAAAATAAGAAAAGCAAATAAAAAGTGCAGCAACATGTTTTTGGGTTTTTGGTTTTGTAGATCTGAAAACAAAGATGCAAAAAGATTGATCGGAAAGCAATATATTGGAAAAGTAGATCCGGGGGCCGTAGGATTCACTAGTGGCTTCTCTCATGAGTATAGCACACGGTGGATGAACAAATTACTGTTGGGCAATTGATAGAAGATCAAATAATCATGACGATATCCAAGGCGATGATCATTATATAGGCATCACGTCCAAGATAAGTAGACCGACTCCTGCCTGCATCTACCACTATTACTCCACACATCGACCGCTATCCAGCATGCATCTAGTGTATTAAGTTCATGGAAAAACGGAGTAATGCAATAAGAATGATGACAAGATGTAGACAAGATCTATTCATGTAGGAATAGACCCCATCTTGTTATCCTTAGTGGCAACGATACATGTGTCCCTTGCTGCCCCTTCTGTCACTGGGAAAGGACACCGCAAGATCGAACCCATCACAAAGCACCTCTTCCCATGGCAAGAAAAATCGATCTAGTTGGCCTAACTAAACCAAAGATTCGAAGAAGAAATATGAGGCTATAAGTAATCATGCTTATAAGAGATCAAAGAAGACACAAATAATATTCATGGATAGAAACTGATCATGAACTCAAAATTCATCGGATCCCAACAAACACACCGCAAAAGTTTACATCAAATAGATCTCCAAGAGACCATTGTATTGAGAATCATAAGAGAGAGAGAGAGAGAGAGAGAGAGAGAGAGAGAGAGAGAGAGAGGAAGCCATCTGGATACTGCCTACGAACCCGTAAGTCTACGGTGGACTACTCACGCATCATCGGAGAGGCACCTATGAAGAGGATAAACCCCTCCGTGATGGTGGTTAGATTGGATCTCACGGTTCTGGAACTTGCGGCGGCTGGAATTGTGTTTCGTCGACTCCCCTAGGGTTTTTGGAATATTTGGGAATTTATAGGCATCAGAGGCGGTGGAGGGGGCTCCCGTGGAGGGCACAACCCATCAGGGCGCGCCGGGGGCCCCCTGGCGCGCCCTGGTGGGTTGTGCTCTCCACAGCCCACCTTCCTGGCTCTTCTTTGGCCCACTGGGTGTCTTCTGGTCCAAAAAAATCTCCAAAAAGTTTCGTCACGATTGGACTCCGTTTGGTACTGATATTCTGCAAAGTAAAAAACAGCAACTGGCACTTTGGCACTATGTCAATAGGTTAGTCCCAAAAAATAATATAAAGTTGTTATAAAATGATTGTAAAACATCCAAGAATGATAATATAACAGCATGGAACAAGCAAAAATTATAGATACGTTGGAGACGTATCAGCATCCCCAAGCTTAATTCCTACTCGTCCTCGAGTAGGTAAATGATAAAAACAGAATTTTTGATGTGGAATGCTGCCTAACATGTTCATCATATTCTTTTCTTTTGTATAGCGTGGACATTTGGACTGGTAGATGATTCAAAGCAATAGTCTAGTTTTAACATAATGACTTCAATACTCAAGCATGCCAACAAGCAACCATGTCTTTCAAAATATCAACACTAAAGAAAGTTATCCCTAGCCCATCATGCTCAATCATTGATCCATTCATGAAACACACTCAAATATTAGCTATACCCAATGCTCAAGTACGATCATAGTGCCCCCTAGTTGGTGCTTTATAAGAGAAGATGGAGACTCAAAGTAAAAACAAAAATTGCATAAAGTAAATAGATAGGCCCTTCACAGAGGGAAGTAGGGATTTGTAGTGGTGCCAGAGCTCAAAGTTTTAAATTGAGAGAGAAAAAAAATTGGGTGGCATGCTTTTCCTGTCAACGAAAACGACAAAGTAGCTCACAATACTTTCCATGCTAGATATATCATAGGCGGTTCCCAAACAGAAAATAAAGTTTATTCCTTTTTCCACCAAAATTTCACTTTCGATGGCAGGCCGTATCCACGGTTGCCTTCCATACCAACACTTTCCAAGGAATTTATTATTTGACAACATAAAGTAAATATTTTTTATTTTTTCATTTCGGGAATGGGCATCCCTATTACCGCCGCACTCTCGTGCAATGACAAGTGAATAAACACTCATCTTGAGAATAACACATCTAGCATGGAAAAATATTGGACACTCCCCACCGTTTCATGAGCGGTACGAGCACACAAAAGAGAAAATTTATTTTGAAAATTTAGATATGGCACATACAAATTTGCTTGGAATCGGCATGGAAATACTACATATAGGTAGGTATGGTGTACTCATAAGGCAAAACTTGGTTTAAGGATTTTGGATGTACAAGTAGTATTTCTACTTAGTGCAAATGGAGGCTAGCAAATAGATTGGGAAGCAACCAAACCAAGAAACAAAAATTCACATAAGTGAGCATTGAGCATAACTAACACCGAATAATGCACCACAAGTAGGATGTAATCTCATTGCATAACTATTGACTTTCGTACTTGCATAGGGAATCACAATCCTTAACACCAATATTCCTACTCAAGCATAATTACTCACTAACATGACTCACATATTACTATCATCATGTTTCAAAACTATTACAAGGAATCAATTTTAATTTGCCCAATGATCTTCATGAAAGTTTTTATTATATCCTCCTTGGGTATCTATCACTTTGGGACTAGTTTTGATATATTGCCATTGCTTTTTTGACAAGCTCAAACAAATCTAAGTGAAGCACATGAGCATAAAGATTTCATCTCTCAAAAAGGTATAAGTGAAGCATGAGAGGATTTCTTCAAAATTTACTAACTCTCAAATTAATCTAAGTGAAGCATGAGAGTATTTCTACAAAAATTTCCAAGCACACCGTGATCAAAAAGACATAAGTGAAGCACTAGAGCAATTCTATAGCTCAAAAAGTGTAAGTGAAGCATAGAGAGCAATTCTAACAAATCATAGCATAATTTTGGCTCTCCCAAATAGGTGTGTACAGAAAGGATACAAATTAAAAACAAACAAGCAAAGAAAGCAAAGATACAAGACGCTCCAAGCAAAACTCATGATATGTGACGAATAAAAATATAGCTCCATGTAAAATACCGATGGTCGTTAGAAGAAAGAGGGGATGCCACTCGGGGGCATCCCCAAGCTTAGTTGCTTGTTACTCTTTGGATATATCTTGGGGGTGAGGTAGCATCCCCAAGCTTATGATCTTATCACTCCTTATTCCTTCATCCATCGTGATCTCACCCAAAACTTGAAGACTTAAATCACACAAAACTCAACAAAATCTTCGTGAGATCCGTTAGTATAATAAAGCAAATCACTACTTTAGGTGCTGTTGCAAACCCATTCAAATTTTGTTATTGCATTATACCTACTGTATTTTAACACTTCCATGGCTCATACCCTTCAATATAACCCATAGATTCATCAAAACAAGCACACAATGCAACGAAAACAGAATCTGTCTTAAACAGAACAGTCTGTAGTAATCTGTACTCTAACCATACTTCTGTAACTCTAAAAATTCTTAAACATTATGAAAACATAAAGAATTTGTATAGAAACACGGTGTTAAAATTTCAGCTCAAGATCATGTTCCAGCAAAAAATGAAAATTCAAATACTCGATGCAAAGTTTCTGTTTCAGATTCAGCATCGCTTCTACTCATCTTATCAATCATCCTAAAGGCTCTACTTGGCACAAACACTAAATAAACCATAAAAACACAATTATAAAATAGGCATAATTGTTTCAAATCTCAAAAACAGAAAGGAAAAAGCAAAAATAAATTTATTCATTGGGTTGCCTCCCATCAAGCGCTATCGTTTTACGCCCCTAGCTAGGCATAACACATAGATTCAAGTATTGTCATCTTTGGTTTTGGATCCATAGGATGCCCTCATGATTGATTCATATGGTGTATTAATTCTTGTTCTAGGGAAGTGTTCCATACCCTTTCTTAGTGGAAATTGAAAACGAATATTTCCTTCTTTCATATCAATCACGGCACCTATAGTACGTAAAAACGGTCTACCAAGTATAATGGGACAAGACGGATTGCAATCAATATCAAGCACAATAAAATCAATGGACACATAGTTACTATTTGCAAGAATAAGAACATCATTAATTCTTCCTAAAGGCTTTTTAATAGTAGAATCCGCCAAGTGCAAATTAAGAGAACATTCTTCAATATTGGTGAGACCAAGCACATCACATAAAGATTTCGGAATCGTGGAAACACTAGCACCCAAATCACACAAGGCAAAGCACTCATAATTTTTAATCTTGACCTTAATGGTAGGTTCCCACTCATCATGTAATTTTCTAGGAATATAAATCTCCAACTCCAATTTTTCTTCAAAAGATTTCATCATGGCATCAACGATATGTTTAGTAAAAGTTTTATTTTGCTCATAAGAATGGGGTGAATTCAACATGGATTGTAGCAAAGAAATACATTCAATCAAAGAGAAACTATCATAATTAAAGTCTTTGCAATCCAAGATAGTGGGCACATCACTAGTTAAAGTTTTGACCTCTTCAAACCCACTTTTGGCAAAATTTTCATCAAGATTTTCACCCTCCAAATCATTGGGATGCCTTCTAGCTAAAGTTGACTCTAATTCAGTCCCTTCATCATCAATTTTAAATTACTAAACAAAGAATCAATAGAAGAAACACCAATCACTTTAAGATCTTCATCATTTTTATGAAGGCAATCACAAGAAAATGATTTTTCTAAGATTTCTCTTTTAGCTCTAAGCATAGCGGTTCTTTTATTACTTTCATCCATAGAGACATATAAAGCTTTAATAGATTCATCAATCTTAGGCACAAAAGCTTTCAACTTGAGATTTTCAACATGATGAGAAATTCTATCAATGCTTCTAGACATATCATCAATCTTATTCAACTTTTCTTCTATCGTAGTATTGAAAGCCTTTTGCGCATTGATAAATTCTTTAATATTACTCTCAAGATCAGAGGTGTTCCTATTATTATTGTAAGAGGAATTACCATAGGAATTACCATAATTATTAGAGGAATTTCCAGGAAAAGGCCTAGGATTAAATTACCTCTATAAGCATTGTTGTTGAAATTGTTTCGCGAGACAAAGTTCACATCTACGGAATCACTATTTTGCTCAATCAAGGTAGACAAAGGCACATCATTGAGATCAATAGGATCATTTTTACTAGCAACCAATTTCATCAAAGCATCAACCTTATCACTCAAAGTACCAATTTCTTCAACCGAATTAACTTTTTTACTAGTAGGTCCTCTTTCAGTATGCCATTGTGAATAATTTGCCATGATATTATCTAGGAATTTAGTAGCTTCACCCAAAGTAATTTCCATAAAAGTACCACCCGCGGCGGAATCTAAAAGATTTCTAGAGACAAAATTCAATCCCGCATAAAAATTTGTATGATCATCCAAGGATTTAAACCATGAGTAGGACAATTTCTTAGCATCAACTTCATTCTTTCCCAAGATTGTGCAACATGTTCATGCTCAAGTTGCTTAAAATTCATGATTTGCGTCCTAAGGGAAATAATTTTCGCGGGCGGAAAATACTTAGTAATAAAAGCATCCTTGCACTTATTCCAAGAATCGATACTATTGCGAGGCAAAGAGGAAAACCAAATTTTTGCATGATCCCGCAAGGAAAAGGAAATAATTTCAACTTCACAGTATCATTGTCCACATCTTTTTTCTTTTGCATATCACACAATTCTATGAACGTGTTTAGATGGGACGCAGCATCCTCATTAGGATTACCGACAAATTGATCTTTCATGACAAGATTCAACAAAGCGGCATTAATATCACAAGACTCCGCACTAGTGGCGGGAGGAGCAATCGGAGTACTAATAAAATCATTGTTATTAGTATTGGAAAAGTCACACAACTTGGTGCTTTCTTGAGTCATCATGACTACGCAAACAAGATTGCAAGCAAGGAAGAGATCCGGCAAGAAAAAGGCAAACGAAAAAGAGGGCGAATAAAACGGCAAATTGGTGAAGTGGGGGAGAGGAAAACGAGAGGCAAATGGCAAATAATGTAATTGCAAGGAGATGAGATTTGTGATTAGGTACCTGGTAGATGATGATGGAGTCTCCTCGGCGCCTGAGATAGGCACGTAGAAGAGACCGCTTCCTTCCCGGAAACGGCGCCAGAAATTCCTTTGACGTGGCTTGAGACTGCGTCGATATTTCCCCAAAGAGGAAGGGATGATGCAGCACAGCGACGTTAAGTATTTCCCTCAGTTATGAAACCAAGGTTATCGAACTAGTAGGAGGATTACCACCACCCAATAAGCAGCACCTGCACACAAATAACAAATACTTGCAACCCGACGCGAAAGAGGGGTTGTCAATCTCCCTACGGTGAAAAGATAGATTAGGTAGTGATAGATAGGAGAGATAGATCTCTTAAGAACACAAAATAAGAAAAGCAAATAAAAAGTGCAGCAATATGTTTTTGGGTTTTTGGTTTTGTAGTTCTGAAAACAAAGATGCAAAAAGATAGATCGGAAAGCAATATATTGGAAAAGTAGACCCAGGGGCCGTAGGATTCACTAGTGGCTTCTCTCATGAGTATAGCACATGGTGGGTCAACAAATTACTGTTGGGCAATTGATAGAAGATCAAATAATCATGACGATATCCAAGGCGATGATCATTATATAGGCATCACGTCCAAGATAAGTAGACCGACTCCTGCCTGCATCTACCACTATTACTCCACACGTCGACCGCTATCCAGCATGCATCTAGTGTATTAAGTTCATGGAAAACGGAGTAATGCAATAAGAACGATGACATGATGTAGACAAGATCTATTCATGTAGGAATAGATCCCCATCTTGTTATCCTTAATGGCAATGATACATGCGTGCCTTGCTGCCCCTTCTGTCACTGGGAAAGGACACCGCAAGATCGAACCCATCACAAAGCACATCTTCCCATGGCAAGAAAAATCGATCTAGTCGGCCTAACTAAACCAAACATTCGAATAAGAAATACGAGGCTATAAGTAATCATGCATATAAGAGATCAAAGAAGACTCAAATAATATTCATGGATAGAAACTGATCATGAACTCAAAATTCATCGGATCCCAACAAACACACCGCAAAAGTTTACATCAAACAGATCTCCAAGAGACCATTGTATTGAGAATCATAAGAGAGAGAGAGAGAGAGAGGAAGCCATCTAGCTACTTCCTACGGACCCGTAGGTCTATGGTGTACTACTCACGCATCATTGGAGAGGCACCTATGAAGAAGATGAACCCCTCCGTGATGGTGTTTAGATTGGATCTCGTGGTTCTGGAACTTGCAGCGGCTGGAGTTGTGTTTCATTGACTCCCCTAGGGTTTTTGGAATATTTGGGAATTTATAGGCATCAGAGGCGGTGGAGGGGGCTCCCGTGGAGGGCACAACCCATCAGGGCGCGCCGGGGGCCCCCTGGCGCGCCGTGGTGGGTTGTGCTCTCCACAGCCCACCTTCCTGGCTCTTCTTTGGCCCACTGGGTGTCTTCTGGTCCAGAAAAAATCTCCAAAAAGTTTCGTCACGATTGGACTCCGTTTGGTACTGTTATTCTGCGAAGTAAAAAACAGCAACTGACACTTTGGCACTATGTCAATAGGTTAGTCCCAAAAAATGATAAAAAGTTGTTATAAAATGATTGTAAAACATCCAAGAATGATAATATAACAGCATGGAACAAGTAAAAAATTATAGATACGTTGGAGACGTATCAGACAGCTCCAGCTGGGAGGCTTCACCGCGTCGGCGCAGCAGTCCTCTGAAGCGTGTAGTGCACGTGGCATCCCTGGTGGGTGTGCGCACGGCACCAACTACACGCTCCACCACTGCTGCCCGAAGGAAGCTGCTGCCGGTGGCCGCCGTGGCCGCCACCACGCCTTCCGCCACCGGGGCCGCCACCCCACCATCGTCCGTCTTTGCCACGACCCCGCCGTCAGGCTGCGGGGTCATAACCCGTGCCGCCACCAAGGCCCCAATGCGGGAGGTGGAGTCCGCCAAAGGCTCGCCGTCGGGCTTTTGGGTCGCAACCCTTGTGCGCTACATCTACTTCCTAGAGAAGGAGGTGGAGCGCCAGGTCGCGCACGCGAAGAAGCTCACCGACGCCGTGGCCGGAGGAGAAGCCGCAGCGGCGGCGTGGAATGCGGAGATCTACGCAGAGTCCCGTCGCTTCGAGGAGGGGCGTCTTGAGCGTCGAAGGGCAGCACTGGCAGGCATCGGACACGTCTCCGCCAACTCGTCGGCAGGCTCCTCCTCCACTCGCTCTTACTGAGCGTGCTCGATTCTACTGGAAGTAGTACAAAGCCCCTCCGTAGTACTAGTATTTAGGGGCTATTTTGTTAAGTTCATCTAACTATAGATATGGTTGAACTGTACCACGTACTTTAATTAGCTAGTATATAGTTGAACTAGCTAATTCAGTACGTGGTTGGCAACAATTGGGGAAAAGTTTGTTCGGTTCAGCTGTCGAGTTGAACTGTATTGTACAAAGACCAGTGATACGTCTCCATCGTATCTATAATTTTTGATTGTTTCATGCCAATAATCTACAACTTTCATATACTTTTGGCAACTTTTTATATTATTTTTGGGACTAACATATTGATCCAGTGCCCAGTGACAGTTCCTGTTTGTTGCATGTTTTTTGTTTCGCAGAAAATACATATCAAACGAAGTCCAAACGGGATAAAAACTTACGGAGATTTTTTTGGAATATATGTGAATTTTGGGAAAAAGAATCAACGCAAGACGATGCCCGAGGTGACCACAAGCCAGGGGGCGCGCCCTACCCCCTTGGGCGCGCCAGGGTGGCTTGTGGCCACCCCGTAAGGCGGTTGGTGCCCTTCTTTCGCCGCAAGAAAGCTAATATCCGATTAAAAATCGTGTTAAAATTTCAGCCCAATCGGAGTTATGGATCTCCGGGAATATAAGAAACGGTGAAAGGCCAGAATCTGAGAACGCAGAAACAGAAGGAAACAAAGAGAGAGATCCAATCAAGGAGGGGCTCTCGCCCCTCCGCCGCCATGGAGGCCAAGGACCAGAGGGGAAACCCTCCTCCCATCTAGGGGGGAGGCCAAGGAAGAATAAGAAGGAGGGGGGCTCTCTCCCCCTCTCTCCCGGTGGCACCGGAACGCCACCGGGGCCATCATCGTGACGGCGATCTACTCCAACAACTCCGTCATCTTCACCAACACCTCCATCACCTTCCCCCATCTATCTACAGCGGTCCACTCTCCCGCAACCCGCTGTACCCTCTACTTGAACATGGTGCTTTATGCTTCATATTATTATCCAATGATGTGTTGCCATCCTATGATGTCTGAGTAGATTTTTGTTGTCCTATGGGTTGATTGATGATCATGATTGGTTTGAGTTGCATGTTTTATTATTGGTGCTGTCCTATGGTGCTCTCCGTGTCGCGCAAGCGTGAGGGGTCCCCGCTGTAGGGTGTTGCAATGTGTTCATGATTTGCCTATGGTGGGTTGCTTGAGTGACAGAAGCATAAACCCGAGTAGGTGGGTTGTTGCATATGGGAGTAAAGAGGACTTGATACCTTATAATGCTATGGTTGGGTTTTACCTTAATGATCTTTAGTACTTGCGGATGCTTGCTAGAGTTCCAATCATAAGTGCATATGATCCAAGTAGAGAAAGTATGTTAGCTTATGCCTCTCCCTCATATAAAATTGCAATAATGATGACCGATCTAGTTATCGATTGCCTAGGGACAATTCCGCAACTCCTACCACCACTTTCCCACACTTGTTAAACTAACTTAGTTGTTTCTTTATCTAAGCAGCCCCTAGTTTTTATTTACGCGCTCTTTATTATCTTGCAAACCTATCCTATCACACCTACAAAGTACTTCTAGTTTCATACTTGTTCTAGGTAAAGCGAACGTTAAGCGTGCGTAGAGTTGTATCGGTAGTCGATAGAACTTGAGGGAATATTTGTTCTACCTTTAGCTCCTCGTTGGGTTCGACACTCTTACTTATCGAGAAAGGTTACAATTGATCCCCTATACTTGTGGGTTATCAACACCTTTTTCTGGCGCCGTTGCCGGGGAGCAATAGCGTGGGGTGAATATTCTCGTGTGTGCTTGTTTGCTTTATCACTAAGTTGATTTTATTTGCTATTCTAAGTTGTTCTCTATCTTTAGTTATGGATATGGAACACGAAATACCAAAAAAATTAGGTGTACTTGCTACTCATGGAGATGGGGAACCTCCTAAAACCCTCGATGCTCGTTATGTGGAAAATATTATGCACTACTTTGATAATCCTGAGAAAACCCCATTCAACTTGATAATGGGATACACATTGGATCAACGTGAATACTTTAGGGATTATCGCTTATCTCAAAAAGGGAAACACTTATGGGATCAAATTAGAATACTGGGATGGTTTGCTTGGGATGCATGCTCGAGATGTGACTTTACTTGTTGCTCTAATATAAAAGCTCGACACCTTCCCTTTCAATGCAAATTTAATGATAATGAAACCTTAGCTTCTTATGCTAAAGGTATTTATGATTACTATGATGTGGAACGAATAGAAGAATTTGTTGTTTTTAAAGGTGCTTATTAAATTGCTTCTTTGCTTGAAAAATATGATGATGATGTTCCTTACGAATCTGAAATTTTTGCCATACTTAAATATTGCTATGAGAATTATGATTGCAATGCTGATATTATTGCATTTATTGAAAGAATGACCACTGCTTTGGAAGAGACTAATATTTTGCAGGAACCTATGGAAGAGGAAGTTGCTGAAATTCTGAGCTCATTAGATGAAAAAGATGAGGAGGAGAGCGAAGAACAAAAGGAGGAAGAGCGGATTAGCTACCCGTGCCCACCTTCTAATGAGAGTAACTCTTCAACTCATACATTGTTTAAATTCCCTTAGTTCATACCGAAGGATGAATGCTATGATGATTGCTATGATCCCTTGGATTCGTTTGAAATATCCCTTTTTGATGAACTTGATGCTTGCTATGCTTGTGGCCACGATTCCAATATGAAAGATGCTTATGGAGATGAACTTTCTATAGTTCCTTATGTTAAACATGAAATTGTTGCTATTGCACCCACACATGATAGTCCTATTATCTTTTTGAATTCTCCCAACTACACTATATCGGAGAAGTTTGCACTTGTTAAGGATTATATAGATGGGTTGCCTTTTACTATTACACATGATGATTTTGATAGATATAATATGCATGTGCTTGCTGCTCCTACTTGCAATTATTATGAGAGAGGAACTACATCTCCGCCTCTCTATGTTTCCAATACGATAAAATTGCAAGAAACTGCTTATGCTATGTATCGGCCTTTACTTTGTGTGCATGAATTGTTCTTTTATGACATGCCAATGCATAGGAAGAGAGTTAGACTTAGTTGTTGCATGATATATGTTACTTTGTGCTCACTACTAAATTACAAATCATTGTTAATTAAAATTGGCTTTGATATACCTTGGGATCCGGGTGGATCCATTACTTGAGCACTATATGCCTAGCTTAATGGCTTTAAAGAAAGCGCTGCCAGGGAGACAACCCGGAAGTTTTAGAGAGTCATTTTATTCTGTTGTGTGCTTTTATATAGTTTAAAAACAAAAAAATAAAGAGGGGAACCTAAAACTTTTTCAAAAAGAAAAGTGAAAGTAAGAAGGACGAGCACCGTTGAAGTGGGGGAGCTCCTTGAACTTTGTTCATGCCCATGGAAACTTTGCAAATCTTGATTACAGAAACTTTTCAACAAAAATAATTATCCCCTTGTATAAATCCATTGTATTATAAAAATAATGTGCCAAGATTTGCCTTTAGGATGATTAGATTGCTTGTTTGGTGTGTGCAGTGCAAAAACAGAAACTTTGGCTGTAGTGCGTGAATTTACATTTTTTACTAGAATGTCAAAAGTTTCTGAATTTTTTACACAGTACTGATATGCAAATTGTTTATTTTTTCCTAAGTTTTCAGAAATTTTTGAGTTACAGAAGTATAGTCAATGTTCAGATTGCTTCAGACTGTTCTGTTTAAGATAGATTCTGTTTAAGATAGATTCTGTTTTTGATGCATTGTTTTGCTAGTTTCGATGAAACTATCGATTTTATCGGTGGTATAAGCCATAAAGAAGTTATAATACAGTAGCTACAATGCAAAAATAAAATGTGAATGGGTTTGCAAGAGTACCTAAAGTGGTAATTTGCTTTACTATACTAACGGATCTCACGAGGGTTTTGTTAAGTTTTGTGTGATTGAAGTTTTCAAGTTTTGGGTGAGATCACGATGGATGAAGGAATAAGGAGTGGAAAGAGACTAAGCTTGGGGATGCCCAAGGCACCCCAAGGTAATATTCAAGGACTCCCAAGAAACTAAGCTTGGGGATGCCCCGGAAGGCATCCCCTCTTTCTTCTAACAACCATCGGTAATTTTACTTGGAGCTATATTTTTATTCGTCACATGATATGCGTAAATCTTGGAGCGTCGTGTGTTTTTATTTTTCTTTTAATAATGCACCATGCTGGTATGAGTAAGTCCTTGGTTGATTTATAGAAGGCTCTTTGCACCTCACTTATATCTTTTGAGTATGGCTTTGTAGAATGCTTCATGTGCTTCGCTTATATCATTTGAAGTTTGGATTGCCTATTTCTCTACACATAGAAAACCGCCATTTGTAGAATGCTTTTTTGCTTCACTTATATTTGTTAGAGCGTGGGCATATCTTTTGTAGAAAGAATTAAACTCTCATGCTTCACTTATATCTATTTAGAGAGTTAACAGGAATTGGTCATTCACATGGTTAGTCATAAAATCCTACATAAAACTTGTAGATCACTGAATATGATATGTTTGATTCCTTGCAATAGTTTTGAGATATGAAGATGGTAATATGAGAGTCATGCTAATCAGTAGTTGTTGGAAATATGCCCTAGAGGCAATAATAAAATGGTTATTATTATATTTCCTTGTTCATGATAATTGTCTATTGTTCATGCTATAATTGTATTAGCCGGAAACCGTAATACATGTGTGAATACATAGACCACACCATGTCCCTAGTGAGCCTCTAGATGACTAGCTCGTTGATCAATAGATGGTCATGGTTTCCTGGCCATGGACATTGGATGTCGTTGATAACGGGATCACATTATTAGGAGAATGATGTGATGGACAAGACCCAATCCTAAGCATAGCACAAGATCGTGTAGTTCGTTTGCTAGAGCTTTTCTAATGTCAAGTATCATTTCCTTAGACCATGAGATTGTGCAACTCTCGGATACCGTAGGAATGCTTTGGGTGTATCAAACGTCACAACGTAACTGGGTGACTATAAAGGTGCACTACAGGTGTCTCCGAAAGTGTCTGTTGGGTTGGCACGAATCGAGACTGGGATTTGTCACTCCGTGTGACGGAGAGGTATCTCTGGGCCCACTCGGTAATACATCATCATAATGAGCTCAATGTGACTAAGGAGTTAGTCACGGGATCATGTGTTACGGAACGAGTAAAGAGACTTGCCGGTAACGAGATTGAACAAGGTATAGGGATACCGACGATCGAATCTCGGGCAAGTAACATACCGATGGACAAAGGGAATTGTATACGGGATTAATTGAATCCCCGACATCGTGGTTCATCCGATGAGATCATCGTGGAACATGTGGGAGCCAATATGGGTATCCAGATCCCGCTATTGGTTATTGGCCGGAGAGGTGTCTCGGTCATGACTGCATGGTTCCCGAACCCGTAGGGTCTACACACTTAAGGTTTGGTGATGCTAGAGTTGTAATGGGAATTGTATGTGGTTACCGAAAGTTGTTCGGAGTCCCGGATGAGATCCCGGACGTCACGAGGAGTTCCGGAATGGTCCGGAGGTGAAGATTTATATATGGGAAGTCCAATTTCAGTCACCGGAAAGGTTTCGGGGTTTATCGGTATTGTACCGGGACCACCGAAGGGGTTCCGGGGGTCCACCGGGAGGGTCCACCTGCCCCGGAGGACCTAATGGGCTGTAATTGGGTGGAAACCAGCCCCTTAGTGGGCTGGTGTGCCCCCCAAGGGCCCAAGGCGCCTAGGGTTGGAAACCCTATTGGGGGCGCCGCCCCCCAAGGGCCCAAGGCGCCTAGGGTTGGAAACCCTAGGGGGGCCGCCGCCTCCCGGGGGGCCGCCGCCCCCCCCCTCTAGATGGATCTAGGGGGCCGGCCCCCTCTCCCCTTCCCTCTATAAATAGTGGGGGGTGGGAGGGCAGCCACACACCCTTCCCTTGGCGCAGCCCTTCCCCCTTCCTACACCTCCTCCTCCTCCGTAGCGCTTAGCGAAGCTCTGCCGGAGAACCACGATCTCCACCGCCACCACGCCGTCATGCTGCCGGAGCTCTCCCTCAACTTCTCCTTCCCCCCTTGCTGGATCAAGAAGGAGGAGACGTCCCCGGGCTGTACGTGTGTTGAACGCGGAGGCGCCGTCCGTTCGGCGCTTGGATCGGATCTTCCGCGATTTGAATCGCCGCGAGTACGACTCCATCAACTGTGTTCTTTGTAACGCTTCTGCTTAGCGATCTTCATGGGTATGAAGATGCACTCCCTCTCTCTCGTTGCTAGCATCACCTAGATTGATCTTGGTGACACGTAGGAAAATTTTGAATTATTACTACGTTCCCCAACAGTGGCATCATGAGCTAGGTCTATGCGTAGATTCTATGCACGAGTAGAACACAAGTAGTTGTGGGCGATGATTTGGTCAATTTGCTTGCCATTACTAGTCCTATCTTGATTCGGCGGCATTGTGGGATGAAGCGGCCCGGACCGACTTTACACGTACGCTTACGTGAGACTGGTTCCACCGCCTGACATGCACTTGTTGCATAAGGTGGCTAACGGGTGTCTGTCTCTCCCACTTTAGTCGGATCGGATTCGATGAAGAGGGTCCTTATGAAGGGTAAATAGCAATTGGCATATCACCGTTGTGGCTTTTACGTAGGTAAGAAACGTTCTTGCTAGAAACCCATAGCAGCCACGTAAAACTTGCAACAACAATTAGAGGACGTCTAACTTGTTTTTGCAGGGTATGCTATGTGATGTGATATGACCAAAAGGATGTGATGAAATATATGTGATGTATGATATTGATCATGTTCTTGTAATAGGAATCACGACTTGCATGTCGATGGTATGACAACCGGCAGGAGCCATAGGAGTTGTCTTAATTTATTGTATGACCTGCGTGTCAATTAAAAACGCCATGTAATTACTTTACTTTATTGCTAACCGTTAGCCATAGTAGTAGAAGTAATAGTTGGCGAGACAACTTCATGAAGACACGATGATGGAGATCATGATGATGGAGATCATGGTGTCGTGCCGGTGACGATGGTGATCATGCCGCGCCCCGAAGATGGAGATCAAAGGCGCAAGATGATATTGGCCATATCATGTCACTTTATGATTTGCATGTGATGTTTATCATGTTTTTACATCTTATTTGCTTAGAACGATGGTAGCATAAATAAGATGATCCCTCACTAAAATTTCAAGAAATGTGTTCCCCCTAAGTGTGCACCGTTGCGAAGGATCGTTGTTTCGAAGCACCACGTGATGATCGGGTGTGATAGATTCTAACGTTCGCATACAACGGGTGTAAGCCAGATTTACACACGCGAAACACTTAGGTTGACTTGACGAGCCTAGCATGTACAGACATGGCCTCGGAACACGAGAGACCGAAAGGTCGAACATGAGTCGTATAGTAGATGCGATCAACATGGAGATGTTCACCATTGATGACTAGTCCGTCTCACGTGATGATCGGACACGGCCTAGTCGATATGGATCATGTATCACTTAGATGACTAGAGGGATGTCTATCTGAGTGGGAGTTCATTAAATAATTTGATTAGATGAACTTAATTATCATGAACTTAGTCTAAAATTGTCTTTACAATCTATCTTGTAGATCCAATGGCCCACGCTAATGTTGCCCTCAACTTCAACGCGTTCCTAGAGAAAACCAAGCTGAAAGACGATGGAAGAAACTATACGGACTTGGTCCGTAACTTGAGGATCATCCTCATAGCTTCCAAGAAATTATATGTCCATGATGCGCCGCTAGGTGACGCACCCGTTTTCCCAGCAACTCAAGACGTTATGAACGCCTGGCAGTCGCGTAGTGATGATTACTCCCTGGTTCAGTGCGGCATGCTTTACAGCTTAGAACCGGGGCTCCAAAAGCGTTTTGAGCAACACGGAGCATATGAGATGTTCCAAGAGCTGAGAATGGTTTTCCAAGCTCATGCCCGGGTCGAGAGATATGAAGTCTCCGACAAGTTCTTCAGTTGTAAGATGGAGGAAAATAGTTCTATCAGCAAGCACATACTCAAAATGTCTGGGTTGCACAACCGCTTGTCTCAGCTGGGAGTTAATCTTCCGGATGACTCGGTTATTGACAGAATCCTCCAGCCGCTTCCACCTAGCTACAAGAGCTTTGTGATGAACTACAATATGCAAGGGATGGAGAAGTCCATTCCTGAGTTATATTCGATGCTGAAATCAGCGAAGGTGGAAATCAAAAAGGAACATCAAGTGTTGATGGTGAATAAGACCACTAGTTTCAAGAAAGGCAAGGGTAAGAAGAACTTAAAGAAGGACGGCAAAGTAGTTGCCGCACCCGGTAAATCAGTTGCCGGGAAGAAGCCCAAGAATGGACCCAAGCCTGAGACTGAGTGCTTTTATTGCAAGGGAACCGGTCACTGGAAGCGGAACTGCCCCAAGTACTTAGCAGATAAGAAGGCCGGCAACGTCAAAGGTATATATGATATACATGTTATTGATGTGTACCTTACCAGCGCTCGTAGTAGCTCCTGGGTATTTGATACCGGTGCGGTTGCTCACATTTGTAACTCAAAACAGGAGCTACGGAATAAGCGGAGACTGGCAAAGGACGAGGTGACGATGCGCGTCAGGAATGGTTCCAAGGTCGATGTGATCGCCGTCGGCACGCTACCTCTACATCTACCTTCGGGATTAGTTTTAAACCTCAATAATTGTTTTTTAGTACCAGCTTTGAGCATGAACATTGTATATAGATCTCGTTTGATGCGAGATGGCTACTCATTTAAATCCGAGAATAATGGTTGTTCTATTTATATGAGAGATATGTTTTATGGTCATGCCCCGCTGGTCAATGGTTTATTTTTATTGAATCTCGAACGTGATGTTACACATATTCATAGTGTGAATGCCAAACGATGTAAGGTTGATAATGATAGTCCCACATACTTGTGGCACTGCCGCCTTGGTCATATTGGTGTCAAACGCATGAAGAAACTCCATGCAGATGGACTTTTGGAGTCTCTTGATTATGAATCATTTGACACGTGCGAACCATGCCTCATGGGCAAGATGACTAAGACTCCGTTCTCCGGAACAATGGAGCGAGCAACCAGCTTGTTGGAAATAATACATACCAATGTATGTGGACCGATGAACGTTGAGGCTCGCGGTGGCTATCGTTATGTTCTCACCCTCACTGATGACTTAAGCAGATATGGGTATGTCTACTTGATGAAACACAAGTCTGAGACCTTTGAAAAGTTCAAGGAATTTCAGAGTGAGGTAGAGAATCAACGTGACAAGAAAATAAAGTTTTTACGATCTGATCGTGGAGGAGAATATTTGAGTCACGAGTTTGGCACGCACTTAAGGGAATGTGGAATTGTTTCACAACTCACGCCGCCTGGCACACCTCAGCGTAATGGTGTGTCCGAACGTCGTAATCGCACTCTATTGGATATGGTTCGATCTATGATGTCTCTTACTGATTTACCGCTATCATTTTGGGGATATGCATTAGAGACTGCCGCATTCACTTTAAATAGGGCACCGTCTAAATCCGTTGAGACGACACCGTATGAATTATGGTTTGGGAAGAAACCTAAGTTGTCGTTTCTGAAAGTTTGGGGATGCGATACTTATGTCAAGAAACTTCAACCTGAAAAGCTCGAACCCAAATCGGAAAAGTGCGTCTTCATAGGATACCCTAAGGAAACTATTGGGTATACCTTCTACCTCAGATCCGAAGGCAAGATCTTTGTTGCCAAGAATGGATCCTTTCTAGAGAAAGAGTTTCTCTCAAAAGAAGTAAGTCGGAGGAAAGTAGAACTTGATGAGGTAATTGTACCCCCTCTCGAACCGAAAAGTAGCGCAGCGCAGGAGAATGTTTCTGTGGTGCCTGCACCGACTAGAGAGGAAGTTAATGATGATGATCATGAAACTTCTGATCAAGTTACTACTGAACTTCGTAGGTCCACGAGGACACGGTCCGCACCAGAGTGGTACGGCAACCCTGTCCTGGAAATCATGTTGTTAGACAACGGTGAACCCTCGAACTATGAAGAAGCCATGGCGGGCCCAGATTCCAACAAATGGCTTGAAGCCATGAAATCCGAGATAGGATCCATGTATGAGAACAAAGTATGGACTTTGGTGGACTTGCCCGATGATTGGCAAGCCATAGGAAATAAATGGATCTTTAAGAAGAAGATTGACGCGGATGGTAATGTGACCGTCTATAAGGCTCGGCTTGTCGCTAAGGGTTATCGACAAGTTCAAGGAGTTGACTACGATGAGACCTTCTCACCCGTAGCGATGCTGAAGTCCATCCGAATCATGTTAGCAGTTGCCGCATTTTATGATTATGAGATCTGGCAAATGGACGTCAAAACGGCATTCCTTAACGGTTTCCTTAAGGAAGAATTATATATGATGCAGCCGGAAGGTTTTGTCGATCCGAAGAATGCTGACAAGGTATGCAAGCTCCAGCGCTCCATCTATGGGCTGGTGCAAGCATCTCGGAGTTGGAACATTCGCTTTGATGAGGTGATCAAAGCGTTTGGGTTTATACAGACTTATGGAGAAGCCTGTATTTACAAGAAAGTGAGTGGGAGCTCTGTAGCATTTCTCATTTTATATGTGGATGACATATTGTTGATGGGAAATGATATAGAACTTTTGGAAAGCATAAAGGCCTACTTGAATAAGTGTTTTTCAATGAAGGACCTTGGAGAAGCTGCTTACATATTAGGCATCAAGATCTATAGAGATAGATCGAGACGCCTCATTGGTCTTTCACAAAGCACATACCTTGACAAGATATTGAAGAAGTTCAATATGGATCAGTCCAAGAAGGGGTTCTTGCCTGTATTGCAAGGTGTGAGATTGAGCACAGCTCAATGCCCGACCTCGGCAGAAGATAGAGAAAAGATGAGTGTCATCCCCTATGCCTCAGCCATAGGCTCTATTATGTATGCCATGCTGTGTACCAGACCTGATGTGAACCTTGCCATAAGTTTGGTAGGGAGGTACCAAAGTGATCCCGGATTGGAACACTGGACAGCGGTCAAGAATATCCTTAAGTACCTGAAAAGGACTAAGGATATGTTTCTCGTTTATGGAGGTGCCGAAGAGCTCGTCGTAAAGGGTTACGTCGATGCTAGCTTCGACACGGATCCGGATGACTCCAAGTCACAAACCGGATACGTGTATATTTTGAATGGTGGGGCAGTCAGCTGGTGCAGTTGCAAGCAAAGCGTCGTGGCGGCATCTACATGTGAAGCGGAGTACATAGCTGCTTCGGAAGCAGCACAGGAAGGAGTCTGGATGAAGGAGTTCATCACCGACCTAGGAGTGATTCCCAATGCGTCGGGCCCGATGACTCTCTTCTGTGACAACACTGGAGCTATTGCCATTGCCAAGGAGCCCAGGTTTCACAAGAAGACCAAGCACATCAAGCGCCGCTTTAACTCCATTCGTGGTTACATTCAAGATGGAGATATAGATATTTGTAAAGTACATACGGATCTGAATGTCGCAGATCCGTTGACTAAACCTCTTTCACGAGCGAAACATGATCAGCACCAGAACTCTATGGGTGTTCGATTCATCACAATGTAACTAGATTATTGACTCTAGTGCAAGTGGGAGACTATTGGAAATATGCCCTAGAGGCAATAATAAAATGGTTATTATTATATTTCCTTGTTCATGATAATTGTCTATTGTTCATGCTATAATTGTATTAGCCGGAAACCGTAATACATGTGTGAATACATAGACCACACCATGTCCCTAGTGAACCTCTAGATGACTAGCTCGTTGATCAATAGATGGTCATGGTTTCCTGGCCATGGACATTGGATGTCGTTGATAACGGGATCACATCATTAGGAGAATGATGTGATGGACAAGACCCAATCCTAAGCATAGCACAAGATCGTGTAGTTCGTCTGCTAGAGCTTTTCTAATGTCAAGTATCATTTCCTTAGACCATGAGATTGTGCAACTCCCGGATACCGTAGGAATGCTTTGGGTGTATCAAACGTCACAACGTAACTGGGTGACTATAAAGGTGCACTACAGGTGTCTCCGAAAGTGTCTGTTGGGTTGGCACGAATCGAGACTGGGATTTGTCACTCCGTGTGACGGAGAGGTATCTCTGGGCCCACTCGGTAATACATCATCATAATGAGCTCAATGTGACTAAGGAGTTAGTCACGGGATCATGTGTTACGGAACGAGTAAAGAGACTTGCCGGTAACGAGATTGAACAAGGTATAGGGATACCGACGATCGAATCTCGGGCAAGTAACATACCGATGGACAAAGGGAATTGTATACGGGATTAATTGAATCCCCGACATCGTGGTTCATCCGATGAGATCATCGTGGAACATGTGGGAGCCAATATGGGTATCTAGATCCCTCTATTGGTTATTGGCCGGAGAGGTGTCTCGGTCATGACTGCATGGTTCCCGAACCCGTAGGGTCTACACACTTAAGGTTCGGTGATGCTAGAGTTGTAATGGGAATTGTATGTGGTTACCGAAAGTTGTTCGGAGTCCCGGATGAGATCCCGGACGTCACGAGGAGTTCCGGAATGGTCCGGAGGTGAAGATTTATATATGGGAAGTCCAATTTCAGTCACCGGAAAGGTTCCGGGGTTTATCGGTATTGTACCGGGACCACCGAAGGGGTTCCGGGGGTCCACCTGCCCCGGAGGACCTGATGGGCTGTAGTTGGGTGGGAACCAGCCCCTTAGTGGGCTGGTGCGCCCCCCAAGGGCCCAAGGCGCCTAGGGTTGGAAACCCTAGGGGGGCCGCCGCCCTCCCGGGGGGCCGCCGCCCCCCAAGGGCCCAAGGCGCCTAGGGTTGGAAACCCTAGGGGGGCCGCCGCCCCCCCTCTAGATGGATCTAGGGGGGGCGTCCCCCTCTACCCTTCCCCCTATAAATAGTGGGGGGTGGGAGGGCAGCCACACACCCTTCCCTTGGCGCAGCCCTTCCCCCTTCCTACACCTCCTCCTCCTCCGTAGCGCTTAGCGAAGCTCTGCCGGAGAACCACGAGCTCCACCGCCACCACGCCGTCGTGCTGCCGGACCTCTCCCTCAACTTCTCCTTCCCCCCCTTGCTGGATCAAGAAGGAGGAGACGTCCCCGGGCTGTACGTGTGTTGAACGCGGAGGCGCCGTCCGTTCGGCGCTTGGATCGGATCTTCCGCGATTTGAATCGCCGCGAGTACGACTCCATCAACCGCGTTTTTTGTAACGCTTCCGCTTAGCGATCTTCAAGGGTATGAAGATGCACTCCCTCTCTCTCATTGCTAGCATCTCCTAGATTGATCTTGGTGACACGTAGGAAAATTTTGAATTATTACTACGTTCCCCAACAGTAGTTGTGAATTGGAGAAATACTTGTGTTGAAGTTTGTGATTCCCGTAGCATGCACGTATGGTGAACCGTTATGTAACAAAGTCGGAGCATGATTTGTTTAATGATTGTCAACCTTTGTGTGAGGGTCGGGAGCGCGCGATGGTTAACTCCTACCAACCTCTCCCCTAGGAGCATGCGTCTAATGCTTTGTTTGATAACTAATAGACTTTTGCAATAAGTATGTGAGTTCTTTATGACTAATGTTGAGTTCATGGATTATACGCACTCTCACCCTTTCACCTTTGCTAGCCTCTCTAGTACCGCACAACTTTCGCCGGTACATCAAACCCACCTTCCTCAAAACAGCCACCATATATTTTCCTCAAAACAGCCACCATACCTACCTATTATGGCATTTCCATAGCCATTCCGAGATATATTGCCATGCAACTTCCACCGTTCCGTTTTTCATGACATGCACCATCACTTTCATATTGCATATAGAGTCATATTTTGTTCTAGGTATCGAGTTGTAAGTAAATAAAAGTGTGATGATCATCATTATTAGAGCATTTGTCCCGTGTGAGAAAAGGATGATGGAAGCTATGAATCCCTCACAAGTTGGGATGAGTCTCCGGACTTTACAAAAAATAAAAGAGGCCAGCGAAGCCCAAATAAAAAAAAGAGGCCAATGATGCCCACCAAAATAAAAAAAAAAGAGAAAAGAAAAAAAATGAGAGAAAGAGAGAAGGGACAATGCTACTATCTTTTTCCACACTTGTGCTTCAAAGTAGCACCATGATCTTCATGATAGAGAGTCTCCTATTTTGTCACTTTCATATAGCTAGTGGAATTTTTCATATGCACAACCACTTAGTTTTCTTTTTGAAGCTTTCATACACTTATATCTCTAGTGCATTTGTTGCATGGCAATCCCTACTCACTCACATTGATATCTATTGATGGGCATCTCCATAGCCCGTTGATACGCCTTGTTGATGTGAGACTATCTTCTCCCTTTCCCTTGCAACCTCCACCATATTCTATTCCACCTATAGTGCTATATCCATGGCTCACGCTCATGTATTGCGTGAGAGTTGAAAAGGTTTGAGAACATTAAAAGTGTGAAACAATTGCTTGGCTAGTTCATCGGGGTTATGCATGATTTAGATACTTTGTGTGGGGAAGATGGAGCATAGCCAGACCATATGATTTTGTAGGGATAACTTTCTAAGGCCATGTTATTTTGAAAGGACGCAATTGCCTTGTTGGTGTGCTTGAAGTATTACTGTTTTTATGTCAATATAGACTATTGCTTTGAATCACTCGTGTCTTAATATTCATGCCATGATTAGATTATATGATCAAGATTATGCTAGGTAGCATTCCACATCAAAAATTATCTTTTTTATCATTTACCTACTCGTGGACGAGCAGGAATTAAGCTTGGGGATGCTGATACGTCTCCGTCGTATCTATAATTTTTGATTGTTTCATGCCAATATTCTATAACTTTCATATACTTTTGGCAACTTTTTATATTATTTTTGGGACTAACATATTGATCCAGTGCCAGTTCCTGTTTGTTGCATGTTTTTTGTTTCGCAGAAAATCCATATCAAACGAAGTCCAAACGGGATAAAAACTTACGGAGATTTTTTTTGGAATATTTCGCCGCAAGAAAGCTAATATCTGGATAAAAATCGTGTTAAAATTTCAGCCCAATCGGAGTTATGGATCTCCGGGAATATAAGAAACGGTGAAAGGCCAGAAGCTGAGAACGCAGAAACAGAAGGAAACAGAGAGAGAGATCCAATCTCGGAGGGGCTCTCGCCCCTCCGCCGCCATGGAGGCCAAGGACCAGAGGGGAAACCTTCCTCCCATCTAGGGGGGAGGCCAAGGAAGAAGAAGAAGGAGGGGGGCTCTCTCCCCCTCTCTCCCGGTGGCACCGGAACGCCGCCGGGGCCATCATCGTGACGGCGATCTACTCCAACAACTCCGTCATCTTCACCAACACCTCCATCACCTTCCCCCATATATCTACATTGGTCCACTCTCCCGCAACCCGCTGTACCCTCTACTTGAACATGGTGCTTTATGCTTCATATTATTATCCAATGATGTGTTGCCATCCTATGATGTCTGAGTAGATTTTTGTTGTCCTATGGGTTGATTGATGATCATGATTGGTTTGAGTTGCATGTTTTATTATTGGTGCTGTCCTATGGTGCTCTCCGTGTCGCTCAAGCATGAGGGATCCCCGCTGTAGGGTGTTGCAATGTGTTCATGATTTGCCTATGGTGGGTTGCTTGAGTGACAGAAGCATAAACCCGAGTAGGTGGGTTGTTGCATATGGGAGTAAAGAGGACTTGATACCTTATAATGCTATGGTTGGGTTTTACCTTAATGATCTTTAGTAGTTGCGGATGCTTGCTAGAGTTCCAATCATAAGTGCATATGATCCAAGTAGAGAAAGTATGTTAGCTTACGCCTCTCCCTCATATAAAATTGCAATAATGATTACCGGTCTAGTTATCGATTGCCTAGGGACAATTCCGCAACTCCTACCAACACTTTTCCACACTCATTAAACTAACTTAGTTGTTTCTTTATCTAAGCAGCCCCTAGTTTTTATTTACGCGCTCTTTATTATCTTGCAAACCTATCCTATCACACCTACAAAGTACTTCTAGTTTCATACTTGTTCTAGGTAAAGCGAACATTAAGCGTGCGTAGAGTTGTATCGGTGGTCGATAGAACTTGAGGGAATATTTGTTCTACCTTTAGCTCCTCGTTGGGTTCGACACTCTTACTTATCGAGAAAGGCTACAATTGATCCCCTATACTTGTGGGTTATCAAGAACCAGTGCTTAATGTATGAATGAAATCCATGTTTAACATGAATTTCAGTTGCAAAATTACACCCTAATTGTGATGTTGTTTCTGCAATACTTGCCAAATGCCAGTGCTACAATGTTGACAAATGCCAGTGTTACTAGATCAACAGATGCCAATGTTTCCGATTTGACACATGGCAATTTTCCCAGTATGATAGATGCAAATCTTCCCTGATTGTCTGTACTAGGCACACGGATCATATTCGAGAAACGTTTGCGATGACGCATTGGACCAATCCTTCGCGCCAATATTTTGACTTGGCTTACGGGCGAAGGAAAGATAGTTGTCGATCTTCAAATGGGTATTCAACCTGAACCGTTTTTTATGTGTGTTCATTTAGATAAAACTATGATGGCTTTTTGTTTGCTATGTGAATTCAGAGATAAATACTTAGTTCATCAAACCATAGATTTCATTCAGTCAAGCTTTCACTTTACATTCATACAATCGAGATACAATATAAAGAAAACTAGTTGCGGCGGCGGCGGCGGCGGCCTCCTGTGACGGTGTTCTCGTGCTCCCGGGCGCAGTTGTACAGTTCTTCAACCGAGACCAGAATGTTATGGACTTCACAATCAAAGAGCCGGTCGTCGCGCGATCGATGGGCACGGGATCGGGGGGGGGGGGGGGGGGGCGGCGACTAGCGGCGCTGCGAGAAAGCTGTCGACGGCGGCAGCCTAATCCGCTGAGGGGGCCGTGACGGGTGCAGGCGCGCGCACGGGCACGGGCGCGGTGGGTGCAGGCGCATGCAAGGGGTCGGGTGCCGTCGGTGCGGGCACGCGCAATGGGACCGGCGTGGCGTGTGCAAGGGCGCGCACGAGCATGGGGGTAGGAGGAGGCGCTGGCGCTTGCACGTACACGAGCTCACGCGGGTCGGTGGGGACCTCCCTGACACCCGCGGTTTCCAGTGCTGCGATGATGCTGGGCGACCAGCCCGTCAATGCCACGGGGATGGTTGCTGGCACGGGCGCGGTGATGGTTGATGGCGAGTGCGTCTGGGTAGATTCCGCTACGGCATGCAGCTCTTCCAGGGCCATGTCCATGGCGTCCAATTCGTCTTCATTTTCTATCTCTTCCGGGTCGGTGTCAACTTCACCAAACCGGAAGACTAGTGGCATATGATCCTTCTGCAACATGGCGTAGGTCGCCGTGGAGGTCTGAAGATGGAGGGGAATGTGAGGCGAAGATATATGGAGGATTGTGAGTGAGTGGGCAGTAAAGCCACCTATTAAACAATGGCTCGGGCGCCATTGATGGACAGGTTGGAAGTGAGGAGGGCGGATACGGAGGTCAAAGGGCTTGATTCCTGGTGAGTCTTCAGCGTACTGCCCGCACGCCTCCCGGTGAGCCTGCGCGGCGGATGCCAGCTCGCACGCCTCCGGTCAACTCAAGCAGCTGCTCACACGGCACCTCCTAAGCCCTAGCCAATAAAAGAGTGCAACGCTTGGCAGCACATAAAGGGCAGTAAAACGCCAACGGTTTGAAAATAATGCAACCGTTTGCGTGGAAACGTGACAGTTATTTGTTCCAAAAAGGTTTTGTTTGCTATTAATGACACGAAAAATACCACAGCATATTTGTGCTATATAATGACGCCATGCCAAATTTCTTGAATTTTGTGTGAGTTCTAGATTTACTATAATTTAACTAATATTCTCAATGTTGGCTATAAAAGAAAATATATATTAAAACACGAGTCTCGGATAGGAAAACAAAATGCTATGACGCCTTCATGTGCCATGTTCATGAAACCATGCCAAGTTTCATGAATCTCCTGACGAGTTTTTGATTTACATGATTTAAAACCCTATAGTTTATCAATGTTTCTGTGGCCGAGCCAAGACCCCAAGATGTTTGAAATTCATTCACATGTCTTGCATGGGACCTAAAGATGCATGCACACTAATATGGTTTTCAACCCATTTTGATGCACCGGACCTTCTGATTGTAGTTCGGATTTGAATTATGCATGTTAAATAATGCATATAAAAGTCAAATGATGTATAAAAAGGCCAAACGAACCATGTATAATTTCATATTTTGGCACGACACTCTCATTTTGGTATATGTTGCCTATAAAAATAGTTCAAGACGAGAAGAGGCAGCGGATGTCGATTCACCCACATAAGGTGACACATTCCATATCGAAACAACAAAGCTTCACATGATAATTAATCTTTGGTTTGTGTGGGGCTTGTGCCAAAATTTGTCCCAAATTGGACATTATTTTACCAGGGCACATATGAGTCATGCATGTTATGACACCATGCCAAGTTTCATGAATTTTCTGATTAGTTTTTGATTTACACATGATTTAAAACCTGTGTTTCTCAATGTTTGTATGGCCGAGCCAAGGCCGCGAGATGTTTGAAATTCATTCCCATATATTGCATGGGATCCTAAAGATGCATGTACACTTATACGGTTTTCTACCCATTTTGATGCACCGTACCTTGTGAATGTAGTTCAAATTTGAATTATCCACGTTAAATAATGCATGTAAAAGTCAATTAATGTATAAAATCCCAAACGAACCATGTATACTTTCATATTTTGGAACGACACTCATTTTGGAATATGTTGCCTCTAGAAATATATAGTTCAAGACGAGAAGAGGCAGCGGGTGTCGATTCGCTCACATAAGGTGACACGTTCCTTATCGAAACCACAAAAACTAGCTTCCCGTGAGTAGCTGAGGTTTGTAAGGGCTGGTGCCAAAACTTGTCCCAAATCGGACAATTTATCATCAGGACACATATGAGCCATGCCATGACACCATGCCAAGTTTCCTGAATTTCTGACGAGTTTTTGATTTATACATGAATGTAAAACCAAGTTTCTCATTGTATGTGGCTGAGACAAGACCCCAAGATGTTTGAAATCCATTCCCATATCTTGCATGGGGCCCAAAGTAGCCATGGACACTTATATGATTTTTCAACCCATTTTGATGCACCGGACCTTGTGATTTTAGTTCAAATTTTAATTATCCACATTGTATGCCTAGAGAACTCAATTAACATATGAAAATGAGAAAAGAACCCTGAATAATTCCATATTTTAGCAAGCCACTCTTACTGGTGCGAGTTGCCTCTAACAAAAGTTCATGGCGAGAAGATGAGTGGATGTCGTTTTGCCTACGTAAGGTGACGTTTTCCTTATCGGGGCCTCAAAGATTGAAGTGAGAAGCTCTGCTTTGTAAGGGACTTGTGGCTAAAATTGTCCCATGTTGTACAATTTTTTTACCATGGCATATATGTGCCTTGTCATGACAACATGCCAAGTTTTTAGAATTTCTGACGCGTTTTGGATTTACAATAATTTAAAAACCAAGTTTCTCAACGTTTGTGGCCAAGCCAAGATGCCGAGATGTTTGAAGTTCATTCCCATTTATTGCCCGTGACCTAAAGATGAAGCCATGGACACTAATATGATTTTTCATCCCATTTTGATGCACGGACATTGGGACGATAGTTCAAATTTGAATTATACACATTAAATGTCTAGAAAACTCAATTAATTTATAAAAATGGCAAACAGACCCTGAATAATTCCATATTTTAGCACGACACAACTATTGGTCAGTGTTCACTGCACATAAATCTTATTGCAATGCAAACACCGTCCTTTGTCGAATTAACCTCATTTTTTGTTTTAAAAACAATTAGAAAATTAAGTCTTTCACAAACAGTTGACGTTCATGAATCGTGTGTGATGCAGTACAAAATATCTTGGGCCAATCCTCGTAATGCATGGCTTAGGCCGGAAGCTTCGTCGGCTGCAGTACACCGCCGGCCAGTTTACCACACTGACTCCTCAGACCATTTTACTTTTCAATCGTCGCCGGTGAAAGATGGGGATGTGGATACCCGTCGTGAGGGCGACTTCCGCAACCGACTCCGGCCCGAGCGCGGCCGCATCAGCCATGAGCGCGCTCTCAACATGCTTGAACGAGGCCGCTACCTCCGACAGAGCGGCTGCAGCAACCGAAAGGGCAGCTACTGCAGCTAAGAGGGCGGCAGCTACAACCGCGACGGGGATAGCAAATGGCGAGAACGGCACATCAGCTGTCAGTTCCTCGGCGGTTGCCGTAGCCCTGATGGCGGACGCGCAGTCCCATCTCGAGGCCGCCCACGCCCATCTCGTGTCGGTCGCTGCACAAATCACATCTGCCTTCTCTGACACCGGTCGACAACCCACCACCGTTGAGTTGGTAATCGCTGAGTGTGCTTGAGCAGGCGTCCGTTCGTCGGCGGCCTCCCTAGCCAAGATTGTGGCCGTCCATGCTCGGAGCAAGGCCGCCCACGCCCGGCTCATGGCGGCCTTATCCAAAGAGATGGTGGACGAAGACTGCGAGATGCTGGAGTATGTGGCGATGGATCTCCTTTCCCCGGAGTTCGTCGAGCGGGAGCTGGTCATCGAGGAGGCGGCGGAGATCGACGAATGCCAGGCGAAATATTAGTCTTTGTCTAGAGCGATGGTGTTTTGTTAGAGTAATGTTTAAGTCAATTAACTAATGTTTATTAGTTGCCCGATTAAGTAAGTGCGGGCAGTGCTGTAGGCTCTTTTGTGTAGTACTACTCAAATTTGCAAGTGTTGTTAAACTAAGCAATGACCAATGTAACGAGGGAAATTTGGACCAAAATTTGCCGCCGTATCCCCATTTTCTCTTCCAAATGAACATGAAATGCAAGTACCGTGTGCAATGTACTATCCGATATCTTACGCCGGAAGCTTGGAGACCAAAATTTCCACGTTTAGTCTCATCACACACGGGATAAACTATAGCATACGTTTGTGTTGTTGAATATCGCACACAGTTATGGTAAAGGTACTGTGTCCGATGTGACTGTGCGCGCTACTTTTTCGCCGCACCGAACGAAATTTTGGGTTGCCGCGCAAATATCTACCTCCCCCGCCCCTCGTACCAACCAAAAGCCACATTTCCCATTTCCCCTACTCCCCCCTTCATTTCCTAAGTTCAAACCTTCACTGCTTGCTTGCAGCGCCGCCTCCTCGCCGGTGACGCTCCTTCCTGCTGCTCGGCCTCATCCATCTAGTCATAGTCAGGTAATCCAAATCTTCCCCATACCCCCTCCACCCCCTCCTCCTCCATTCCACATGGCCCGACCGCCGGTGCGACACATTCCACCAAAATCACCGGCCCACCCCCAACATAATCACCGCCGAAAGACATGGTGCACGCAGTATAGCCAGGATCTCAAGGAGCACCTGGCAGCGGAGAAGCAAATCGCAATCACACACGCGGATGAGTCCCCGATGGCTGCCATGCGTGCTGACCCCCAGATCTTGGAGCAGCATCTATACGTCGAGGCCACCGTCGACGCCTCGCGCGCGGACGTCGCCATGCGGTTGGCTGCTTTGAACAACAGCTCATTGTGTTTTCTCCAGGGATCCGATGTTGCCTTCGACGACGACTCCGTGTTGTTTTCTCAGCGTGCCCGTGGTTTCCTCAACTCCATAGTAGGGAGGTTGGTGCCCGGACAGGCTGAGGCAACTCACCACTACGAGGAGGGCACCCACGATATGGAGGCCTCGCCCTCGTACAAGCCCATCGTTATCGATATCTCCAACGACGAGGAATATCTTGTTTTTTAAGCTTAATTACTAATGACCTGTGTTCAGCTAGCTACGCCTGTTATGCATGTTTGTTTTACCTGTTGCATGTGCTGCTCCTGCCTTTCCTTAAGAAACTCTAGTGAAATATGCAATGTAATGCTACTATGCAATATGACCTTCTACTACTATGTTGTATTGTGCAATGTGATGCTCAGTTAACTGTTTGGTTCAGTTATTTTGGTGATCATCTGCAATGTCATGTTCAATTATTGTTGGTACAATTTTGTTTTGTTATGCACCTGAAACCTACAATTGCTATATTTCATAGTTCTTAGCACGCTTGTCTTTTCCATGTGGCTTGAATTCATATGTTGGATATGCAATGCGTTTATCTTTCATTAATAGATTTTACTGATCAATATCTATTCTTAAACACGTTACAGGGGGAACAATGGGAGACACTGAGGTTTACCATCGAGGTTTGCACTTTCATGATCCTTTTGCTAATAGCACATTATTGTGCAATTGCATGAACCATTCTAATATTTAGGTTTCTAACAATAATTTGGTCTTGCACATGTAGGTCCCGCCGTAAGAGGTTTAGACCCACTATTTGACCCATTTTGCATGTGGGGAAATGATGTGTTCATGAATATAAGTCAAATCAAGAAATTCAGAAAGATTGTTAAGATAAAGAAACTTGCGACGAAAAACAACAAGCTGTTTGTATGCACAATGAAGAACACATCAGTGAACTATAGGATGGTACTATCTCTTTTACCTTGTCTTTTTTCCCTTTGTGACATTTCAATTTTTAGAAACAAAATTTACGCATATCTTTGTTTCTAGTCATTTCCAAAGCAGTTCATCGATGAGTACGTCTCAAACCACTTGTATGGTCAAGAGGCTCGGAAGGTATTCATACAACACCCACGGTATAATCTTGAAGTCTTCCTCAAGAGGATGAAGGATGGGCGGGCAACCATCCACAGGCATTGGCATAAAGTTGCAAGAACCTTCGACATCAGTGAAGGCTCAATATTTGCCTTCCGCTTCAACAATTTTCTAGACGAGATTCATCTGTCTATTTATCGTATATGATGCTATTTTCCAAAGGTTTTAGATGTTGCATGTGAAACTCGGTCATGTCGTGTAATTGGGTAGGTAGGTAGTACATGCCTATATGATGTTGTACTCTGATGTATTTCAATTATGAAATCCTGGTTGCCATAATACGAAATAAAATATATTGTGTGCTTGATCTGAAGTATCAATTTGTTTACTAGCTAGATTATAAATAATAGAGCAATTAGCCTGATTATTGGGGTTTCATATTGCAAACGGTTTGTCATAGAACACCGTCAGTGATGACCTCAACAAACCCACATGCTTGCTGGAAAATTGGCGTGTTGGATCAGTGAACAATCACACACGATTTCCGAGTGCAAACTGTGCGTGCTAGAAAACCCATTCGCAAACGTTTTCACATAAAACGTGTGTGTGATGGACAGCCCTATGCCAAACAGTTTCTTCTAGGTACCGTGCGTGATGGCCACCCCTAACACAGACGATGTTAAGCAGAAAATTGTGTGTGATGTACCATACGAACAGAAACGTATGTTTGGGATTCACCGTGTGGGATGGTATGCACATCTCACACGATTTCTCCTAAATACCTGTTTGTGATAGTCCTTCCAATCGTACATGACATAATTTGCCTATCGTGTGTGACCGGGAGCAGGCATCACCAATGGGTTTTTCGTGTCATGTGCGATAGCCCCCCCTATCGCCCACACATGCAAGGCAACGGTTTGAAACTACGTCACGGAAAGGGGTTAAAAACCGTTTGTATAGCAGGCGCCTGCACTAGTGAGTGTTCACTAAACTTGGTGTGTGTGTGGGGGGGGGGGACACAGAGAGGATACTGGAAATAAGTCTGATGACTTGGCATGGTGATTGAACATGAGATGTTCACCCCCTGCTTATGATGATAAATGTGACTTGTTCACATGGATATCTGCCAACTGTTGATGCATGCTTACATAAGTTACTTGATCATGTCATTGCACTCAAAATTAGCTTTCTGCAAAACTTACCTACTTAGTGCTATATCATGCATTTTTATTGCCTTGTTTCAAACATGGGTTGCTTGTGAGTACATTCAAAGTACTCATTGGCTTGCCACTGGTTATTTAATTGGCCAGGCATGGAAGAGCAGGAATATGGTGAAGAGTTCGTTGGTGACGAACATGCGAACTAGGACGCTTCCCAGTCAGAATGCCTGTAGGTTAAGGCAGATGGCATGGGTCTACGCTTTCGATCAAGATTTCCGCTACTAGTTATGTTTGTTGTTTGGCCCTCATGGCCCTATCTATGTAAGACTTGACCTTCATGGTCTCTATTTGTGTAAGACGCTAAGAATGGATGTAAGACTCTTGTTATTCAGCTTTTGTGTGTTCAGTGAGCATTGATCTCTGGGATCACTGTACACGTGCATTCGGTGATCACGACTTATGAGTCGGGGTCCCCACAATTCAATACATACCCCTCACCGACCAGCAAGCCTACAAAGGAATTACTCACTCCCGGTGGTGAGCATCATGGAATAGTTGATGGAGAAGGGTTGGTGATGACGACGGCGATGAATCCCCCTCTCCGGAGCCCTAAACGGACTCCAGATCAGCCCTTCCAAGGAAGAACAGGAGGTGGCGGCGGCTCCGTCTCGTAAAACGCAATAAAATCTTCTCTCTCATTTTTTCTCCAAAGATGTGAATTTATAGGACTGGAATTAGGGTCGGGGGAGCCACGTGGGCCTCACAAGACATCAGGGCGCGACAAGGGGGGTGATCACGCCCTATTGGCTTGTGGCCCACATGCAGCTCCCCTCCTGTGGATCTTCACTCCATAATTCATTATATATTCCAGAAATAATTCACAAAAAGTTTCGTCCAATTCCGGGAACTTTTATTTCTGCACAAAAATAACTCCAAGGTAGTTCTGCTAAAAACAACGTCAGTCCGGGTTAGTTCCATTCAAATCATGCAAATTAGAGCCCAAAACCAGAGCAAAAGTGTTTGGAAAAGTAGATACATTGGAGACGTATCAGCGAGCGCGAGGTTGAAGGCGAAGACCCTGTCAGTGGGCCCCGTGGTCCCACCCTTCAGCCACATAAGGCGCCAGCTGACATGGATAAGTGGAGGCGCCTTTCCCTGGAATGCGTGTTCCCTTTTTGAAAACGTATTCGAGCACCGCTTTGGACAGGAATGCGCTTTCTCTTTAGCGAAGGCGTATTCCTAGAAATACGCCATCTGTTTTCAGCCCCGTCGACCGAAACCCTTAAATAGTGGACGTTCGTTGGTTAGCAGCACAAAAGCACAGTTTCTGTTTTTTTCTGCCTAACGAACGAATTTTCACCCACCACTCCGATTCAGGTGATTCAAAAGCCCATGTTCTCTATTCGTCAAGCCCGTTCGGTTGGTATCAATTTCACCATGTGGACACATTCTTAAAATGACCATTTTGCCCTTGCCCTTATTCAGCCCCCTTCGAGAGAGAAACTTCTCCGACGAATCTTTCCGCGAATTCATCGCATTCCCTCCCGATGACCTCTTCATCCCCAGGCAAGCGACAACCGCCACTTGGATGATGGCCTTGCAATAGTCATGGTTTTCACTTGAATGATTGAATGACTGTTTGTTTAATTCATTAAATGATATATATATATATATATATATATATATATATATGCTTGTGGATATATGCTCATCATCATGCCATGTTCATTTCTGATGAGTTAAATGATTACTTGCTAGTGTTACTATTATCATGTTTTTATTCTTGCAATCATTTCATGTTAGTAATAATGACATGCTCATATGTATTATTATCGCCTGTTATGAAAATACCTGTCACATGCATGATCATCGTTATGCCATGCTCATTTGCATCTCGTAGAACGAATGATTTATTGTTGCTATGATTCATATGATAAATGGTTATGTTGCACATCCATGTTCATATTGATATCATGCTCACATGCATTGTCATTTCATATGTTATTTTGCTATGGCTTAGCTCATCACCATTCAAGTTTAACTTGACATTAATCGAACTTGAACAAATTTGTTGGTTGAGTCACTAGTGCAACCACACGTGCCTGGATGGGAGGCCCTAATGCGGTCTATTGTCATGCCTCTCGCTGGTGCCTCCAACTAGGGAAGGTTATGTGGGCGTGTTACCCTGATCAGGTTGGCGACCATAAGACTTGTGAGCCTAAGTTAGGTAATGTGCACATGTCCCCGTTTGGGACGAGTTTGCTTGGCCACGACGGTGGCGGCCACAAAGGTGGCGGATGTCACGAGTTGACATCGGGGCCACCCATGGCATAGCCCAAAGGGGAGTTTGTCGGAGTGGCCAAGAGAGTGCCATGCAGTAGATTGGTTTTGTTAGAATGTCGTCGGTCCACCCGAATGGGAGCATGAGGCCATGGGTTCTGTGGTGTGGGTACAGTGTACTAACCTCTGCAGAGTGTATAATATATCGATAGTTACGTCCCCGTATATGGACATAGTTCGTAGTAGGTCACACTATGGGTCAACGGTAATAATAACCCAATAATAAACAACCCCGGTTCTATGAGGAAAGTAGTTGGTCGATTTTTATTTGGTCATGCGATGATCACGATGGTATCATTGATACCGAAGTTGGTTGATTTGTATGGGGTCATGCGATGATCACGAGTAAAGATCAAGCTCCTTGTGGTCATGTGTTGAACACAATGGTATTGTTGATACCGAGCTTGGTTGATACTGAGGTGATCGTGTGATGATTACGACGGTAAGCTTGATGGTGGTTATGAGATAACCTCCGAGCAGAGTAAGTTGATCCATGAGACCTTAAACATCGACCCCCCTTCTCATGCTAGTATCATCATGTTCATATCACGAGTAACATGTGCATGCCATGCCCATCTCATTTTTGTTCTACTTGTATCATGCTCATTATCAATTAACCTGTAAATGCCATGATATTGTTTGCCTTGATTGCTTTGGTTGCTGTGAGCTTGCGAGTACATTCAAAGTACTCACTTGGCGTGTCATGCCATATTGCAGCTGATGCCGTGATTGATTGCTCGTCGAGGATCTCGAGTTGCGCTCTAGGAAGTGTCCCAGCCAGAGTCCCCGCGGAGTGGATTCCATTACCGTCGTCGTCGTTCCGCCGCTAGAAGTTATTCCGCTGTTAAGATTTGTTCCACTGATAGCATAGAGCTACCTTAGCAATGTAGGGTCACCGTGTCGTTGTAATCCTTTGTAATACCTGAACCGTTGTACCCCTATTATTTGTAATAAAGAGATGATTTGTTCTATGCCAAGCAGTGCCGTATTCCAGAAGACTTGATCTTTGGGCTGGAATACGGGGCGTTCCGGTTCCTCTGAGCCGGGGTGCCACATAGTACTCCTCAACAGTGCGGGAACCTTGAGTGAGCTCGTGCAACCGCTTGTACAGTTGCCTCTCATAGTATGATGGAACAAAATGGCGTCTCATGACTTGCTTCATCAAAGTCCAGCTACGGATATAATTATTTCCTAACATCAATCGATCGTCTTGTAGCTGATTCTACCATGTAAGAGCATAACCAGAGAACTCCATAACATCAAGATCAACTCTCTTGGCTTCAGAAAATCCATGGATGCAAAAGATCTGGTCGCACTTCTCCTCCCACTCAATATATGCATCTGGATCCTCTTTTCCCGTGAATGATGGCACATGTAGCTTCACTCTTGCTTGGTTGTCACAATCATCTTGATCAGGACGGTCATAATGATGACCATTGCGACCAAAAGCAGCACCACATTGAGGTGGGGAGTACGGTTCATAGTCCCCCATGCCTTCCTCTTCGTCACCATGCTCAGAGAGATCTTCATGGAAGATGTCATCACCATCATGTGCAGCTCATCGCCGGTGATCAGCAGCAAACCCGCAGGGGCCAGGGCCTCGCCCACGAGCTTCTCCTCCATGCAGCCCACCCTCACGAGGGGTAGCAAAGTCACTACGCCTCCGTTCAACACCAACAAGAGGGGCGCTGTGGGCAGCACCTCTTGTAGCTCTTCCACGACCATCGCGGCGGTCCTCATTTCCTTGACGTCGCCGGTTGTCGTCGGCCATCGAGGTAGTGGGGCTGTGTTGATGTAGACCCCCATTACCCCCAATAGCAAGACGACCTCCAAATATCCTTTGCATGGTTGTAGCTATACTTTCTTCAATGACATCACCAAGCTCCGCACGAGTCTTTGCGAAGTCATCTTCCACATTTTGATGTGCATGTACACTCGAGTTGGAACCTGGCATGTTAACTCTTGGAAACAAGAGGGCAAAAGAAAATATATATGTGGAAAAAACTTAGCTCACCTTCTTGCTTACCCAAATTCTAATGATTCCTTGGCGGTCGTGCGGTGGTAGAAAATCAGGAGTGGACGGGCGAATGAAAGGAAAGAAGCTCACAGCTTTTGTGTGGAGCTTGGTGGGGTAAAATGGGGAGGCTAGTGCTGAGATCCAATCGATGCAAACCAAATGAAACAATTTTTTTTGTAGATCCTTGCACCAGGTTTGAGCTGCAACAGTTGCCAATACAACTTCTGAAATTTCTCACCAAATTGAATGTGATTGCACACTTTCTCAACACTTCCTCTTCTCCTTCTTTTTTCTCTCTTTTTCTGCTTTCTCTCTCTCTCTCTCTCTCTCTCTCTCTCTCTTTTGCCCTCTTTTTTTTGCAACGAAATAGATCCAACAACAAGACTCAAAGAAAAAGAAAAAAAATAGCAGCAACTTCTGATAGAACTTGATGCAAACACAAAGAGGAAAGCAAACAACTAGATCTCAGCAAACAAAGGCTTGGATTTTTTTGGCTTTTTGGCTTTGAGCTCTAAGATGGGGAAGAACCAAACTAAAAAAGGCGAAAGAATAGTTCGCTTTGTGCTCACAAGAGAACCAAACTAAAATTTGGAACATCGCGTTCCGCCGCTCCTTTGGACCGGCTGAAGTGCTTGAGTGGGACGGATTGAGGGAAGTAGTCCCTCTCCCGCTATCCCTGTCCCCTGACTCTGTTGCCTGGAGTCTCTCTCCTTCGGGAGAGTTCTCCGTGAGTTCTGCTTATCAGGCGCTCTGCCGCCGTCCTGTCATTCAATGGTTGTCCCCTCTCTGGAAGGCGCCATTACCCCTAAAGATCAAGATTTTCGTTTGGCAGCTCCTACGTGACCGCCTTCCCTCTGGGACAGAGGTTCTTAAGCGGCACGGCCCAGGTGATGGTACTTGCCCCCTATGTCACGTCCCGGAGACAGGAACCCATATTATGTTCTCTTGTGTCACGGCCCAAGCCTTATGGTCCTTTGTGCACGAGGCCCTTGGGCCAGACTGGGAGGCCCTGGACTTGGCAGGGTTCCTGCAATCTAGGGCCACCCAGAGGGGACGCAATCGCCGCCTGTTCTGGCTTATCTTTGCGGCGCTGACGTGGACCCTTTGGACTACGCGTAATAAAATGGTGATTGAGCGGATCTTCCCGCGACAGGCTTCTGACTCGTTCTTCAAATTTCTTGCCTTCTTACAGCACTGGCATCCGCTCGCTAGGCAGCGGGACCGCGACCGTCTGGACGCCATCTTGGGTGCACTTCTAGCTTCGGCGAGCCAGCTTTTCTCTCGCTCATCGGCTTCTTAGCTTGCCACTAGATGGCCTTTTTTTCTACTTGCTTTCCTTGGGCGCATTTGTGCTGTTGGCCCCAGCAGGCTCTATGCTAGTGTTCTAAGACTGGTTTGTATGGATGTTTGCTTTATATATAAAGCAGGGCGAAAGCCTAATTCGAGAGAACCAAACTAAAAAGGATAGATCTAGCAACAAAGGATACAGATCCTACCGTGTAAACCTTGCTTTGATTACCACATGATGCGAAACCGTCTACGGACCAGAGGGTGTACAAGGGGAGGTCCGATCTTCACGGCGTAGGATCGATAAATGGATGGGGAGAACTAGCTGCAAGCAGCCGAAAAACGGAAAATAAGAGATTATGGCCCGACGAGGAGGATGCTCACCGAAGCCTGCAATCCAAACATTCGCCGATCCACAACCCACAATACTACCCCACACAATCACGCTCAAGTCGTGGAGCACGGGATAGGTGCAATACGCAAAGAAACCATGAACTCTAACCCACACAACACCATCTAGTCACGGAGCACGGATTAGGAGCAATTTCTCAAGGAATCACGAGATTAAGGATAACAAGAGCTCTCCAATCTCAGGAGGAGTCTATGTCCTTGGTCTTTGATAGAAATGGCAAAAGTCCCCAACGAAGGGAAAAGCTAGCCTATTTATAACAGGGACAACCCCCCTACTTAGGTGTGAAAACAAACTAGCTTGGAGAACCAGCTTAGGTATGAAAGAGAATCAACTTGGGTTGGACTAAACGGCTTCGAGAATTAATGAGGTAGCTTCTGGAAATCTCCAGTTCGAGGTGGTTGGCGGTTCCCAACCAAACATTGTTCACTGGAGTCAAACAATGTTCCTTCAGCAACAAACTCGAGTTCTGGGAACCTTTCGCAAGTTGGGATATCCAAACTCGTGCATAACATTGTTTCACTAGCGGCAAAACATTGTTTCTTCAGCAGACAACATATTTCTGCGCAACACCGTTTCTTCGTCATAAAATATTGTTTCGGCACAGACTGAAAGTGTTGTTGGTCTTCTTCAATGTTGCACCTGAGTTCATCAACAACGAAGGAGCTGAAGGCACAACCATGTTTTCGAGGTCAAATTATACACTTAAGTTAGCGTTCACCTAGTCATGTATGTGCTTTGTGCGACTTCTTGTGATTGGACCTTTGATGATTGGTGGTGTGATGTCCATGGTTGGGATGTCTGTTGGGGAACGTTGCATGGGAAACAAAAATTTTCCTACGCACACACAAGATCTATCCATGGTGATGAGCATCTACGAGAGGGAGAGTGAATCTACATACCCTTGTAGATCGCTAAGCGGAAGCGTTAATAAACGTGGTTGATGTAGTCGAACGTCTTCGCGATCCAAATCGCCGAGCGTCCCGCGATCCAATCACGATCCTTCCGATCTAGTGCCGAACGGACGGCACCTCCGCGTTCAACACACGTACGGCTTGATGACGCCGTCACCTCCTCGATCCAGCGAGCGATGATGAAGTAGTGGTTGAGTTCCAGCAGCACGACGGCGTGGTGATGGTGGTGAGGAACAATCTCTGCAGGGCTTCGCCAAGCGCTACGGAGATTATGACGGAGGAACTAGAGGGCTAGGGTTGCCGGCACACGGCTTGGGAAATCCTGATGTGTCCCGTGTGCTAGCCCTGCCGCTCTATTTATATGTTGAGCCTTGGGGTCTAAACTTGGAGTAAAAGCCTCCTCCGGGTCGGTTTTGCCCGCACAAGGTCGGTTTGGCCCGCAGGGAAAGAGTCCAACTCGGATCCCTGCCGAACCGTGCACAGCCGCGCACAAGCGGTAGTACCGCTTCACACAAGCGGTAGTACCGCTTGAGCGGTAGTACCGCTTCACACAAGCGGTAGTACCGCTCGGGCGGTAGTACCGCTTCAACAAGCGGTAGTACCGCTTACGCGGCAGCAAAACTACTTTTGCACTTTCCAATACCTTGTGGGCTTTATCCCTTTGGCTCATATAAAGTGTTGCTGCACCCGAACACTTCGGTAAACATCCGGAACCTCTTCCGGTGAACTTCGGAACTCTTCCGGAGATCAAAACACTATTATCACATATATCAATCTTTACCTCCGGACTATTCCGGAGATCCTCGTCATGTCCGGGATCTTATCCGGGACTCCGAACAACTTTCGGTCACCAACATAATAACTCAATTATACTAATCGTCACCAAACGTTAAGTGTGTAGACCCTGCGGGTTCGAGAACTATGTAGACATGACCGAGACACCTCTACGGCCAATAACCAATAGCGGGACCTGGATGCCCATATTGGCTCCTACATATTCTACGAAGATCTTTATCGGTCGAACCTCTATGTCAAGGATTCAGTTAATCCCGTATGCTGTTCCCTTTGTTCTTCGGTATGTTACTTGCCCGAGATTCGATCGTCGGTATCACTATACCTAGTTCAATCTCGTTACCGGCAAGTCTCTTTACTCGTTCCGTAATACAAGATCTCGTGGCTAACACTTTTAGTCACATTGCTTGCAAGGCTCATTGTGATGTTGTATTACCGAGTGGGCCCTGAGATACCTCTCCGTCATACGGAGTAACAAATCCCAGTCTTGATCCATGCCAACCCAACAGACACCCTCGGAGATACCTGTAGAGCACCTTTATAGTCACCCAGTTACGTTGCGACGTTTGATACACACAAGGTATTCCTCCGGTGTTAGTGAGTTGCATGATCTCATGGTCAAAGGAACAGATACTTGACATGCAGAAAACAATAGCAATAAACTGACACGATCAAATGCTACGTTTACAGTTTGGGTCTTGTCCATCACATCATTCTCCTAATGATGTGATCCCGTTATCAAATGACATCTCATGTCAATGGCTAGGAAACCTTAACCATCTTTGATCAACGAGCTAGTCAACTAGAGGCTTACTAGGGACACAGTGTTGTCTATGTACCCACACATGTATTTGAGTTTCCAATCAATACAATTATAGCATGGATAATAAACGATTATCATGAACAAGGAAATATAATAATAACCAATTTATTATTGCCTCTAGGGCATATTTCCAACAATGTCCTCATCACTCTGGCGCTCCGGCGTGAGCATAGCGTAGGTGGTGATCCTACGGCGGACCATACTGACGTCGGAGAGCGGGGGAGAGGAGGCGGATGGGCTCGGATGGCGGCGGAGGGAGGAAGGGGGTGGATGTGCTAGGGCTGGGGGACTCCAGCTGGCTTAAATACCCGGCTATGGCCTCGGGCGGCGAGCCGGAGCGGTGCCACGCGATGTTCACACCGCAGCGACGGTCGAGGCGCCCGTCGGACATCGGATTTCCGGGCGAGTCCGCGTGAGGCCACGCCGTCATGCCGACGTGGCGGACGTGCCCGGGCTCCCCATATCCGCCCCATATTTGGGCTGGATATGGGGGGTGCCGGTCAACCCGGGCGTTTGAGGCCGGTTTGAGAGGTCCATCTGGGTCGCATTTTCGTCACCGGTCAGTGACCTGGCGACCTGCCCGGACGTTTGAGACGCGTTTGAGGGGTCTAGTTGTAGATGCTCTAGCTAATGAGTGGCACTAATGGATGGGAGGTGGGGCCAAATCACCTGAAAGGTATGGTGTGGAGAGGTGTGAGCTTCAAATGCTCATATCGAGCTCAAAACTACACGCGGACGCAGGCTCGCTCTTTTTTTTTCTTTCGGAGTAAACTTTCTATCTATTCATCATGCAATGACAATAAAAAATAAAAATTACATCCATGTTCATAGATCATCTAGTAACGACTGCAAACACTAAAACAAGCAAAGACGCGTCATTTTTATCAGCCGCATTGGAGCCACGTCGTGCTAATTAAGGCCTGACATGACAGCGCATCAGAATAACAACCATCCTCGATTAAGAGAAGTACATATTAAAATGGTCCAACGATCGATGCCGAAGAAAGACTGAGTCTAAACAGATCCATCAAAAACAAGCAACGATGCAGCAGGCTCACTTTTGCGCCTTCGTTCCAAAGAAAAGGACGGCTGGCATTTTTATTGGTAAAAAATGGTGGTTCCTACGCGGAATCGGAACTGGAGCAGCAAATGGAACACCGCCTCAAGGCCGTCAACGTCATGATGGCAGCAACGCCGGCCGGAATTGGATGCGTGGACGCCATGCATCGCCCCTTTAGGCTTCTTGACACGGCATCATCGCTGCGCTTTATACTAATCACACGTAGAGGACACGTGTCGGCGCTCTCCTGCAAACCCTGCGCCCGCCCGGTTTTAGATGTCGTCGTCAAACGCGACAGGAAAACGGCAAAGGAGCCGAAGCAATGGCGACCCCACCAGAACGAGAGGTCCGCATCACCCGTGGCCCAAGCCGGGGATGGCCCACATCGTCTTCCTCCGCGCGGCAGCCGCCGACCTCACCGCCGGCAAGCCGTCGCTCGCGGGCGTCCCGGCCTCTGCGCCGCTCTCCGCGGCCGCCGCGGCCTTCCCGTCGTCGCCGGAGGCCGCCGTGGCCGTCTGGCGCGACGGCGCCTCCCCGCTGGCGCCCCTCGCCGCCACCGTCGTCGGGCTGCTCAGCTCGCTCGACGTCGTCGCCTTCGTCGCCTCCCATGCCAGAGGAGGAGGCACCGCCGCGGACGCGATGAGGACTCCGGCCGGTGACGTGGTCCTCTTGTGAAATCTTGGTTCCTTGGCTAGAGCAATGGCACCAGTATTATCACAAAACAGAGTCATTGGGTCAAGTGCACTAGGCACTACTCCAAGATCTGTCATGAACTCCTTCATCCAGACACCTTCCTTCGCCGCCTCTGAGGCAGCGATGTACTCTGCTTCGCATGTAGAATCTGCTACCACGCTTTGCTTGGAACTGCACCAGCTAACCGCACCCCCATTAAGAATAAATACGTATCCGGTTTGCGACTTAGAGTCATCCGGATCAGTGTCAAAGCTTGCATCGACGTAACCCTTTACGACGAGCTCTTGATCACCTCCATAAACGAGAAACATGTCCTTAGTCCTTTTCAGGTACTTCAGGATATTCTTGACCGCCGTCCAGTGTTCCATTCCTGGATCACTTTGAAACCTTCCGACCATACTTATGGCAAGGCTGACATCGGGTCTTGTGCACAGCATTGCATACATGATAGAGCCTATGGCCGAAGCATAGGGGATGACACTCATCTTTTCTCTATCTTCTGCAGTCACTGGGCATTGAGTCTTACTCAACTTCACACCTTGCAAAACAGGCAAGAACCCCTTCTTGGACTGATCCATTTTGAACTTCTTCAAAATCTTATCAAGGTATGTGCTTTGTGAAAGTCCTATTAAGCGTCTTGATCTATCTCTATAGATCTTGATGCCTAATATGAAAGCAGCTTCTCCTAGGTCCTTCATTGAAAAACTCTTGTTCAAATATTCCTTCACGCTTTCCAACATTTCTATATTGTTTCCAATCAGTAATATGTCATCCACATATAATATTAGAAACGCTATAGAGCTCCCACTCACTTTCTTGTAAATACAAGCTTCTCCGTAAACTTGTATAAACTCGAACGCTTTGATCACCTCATCAAAACGAAGATTCCAACTCCGAGATGCTTGCACCAGTCCATAAATGGATCGCTGGAGTTTGCAAACTTTGTCAGCATTCTCTGGATCGACAAAACCTTCTGGTTGCATCATATACAACTCTTCCTTAAGGTAACCGTTAAGGAACGCTGTTTTGACATCCATCTGCCAAATTTCATAATCGAAAAAGGCAGCTATTGCTAACATGATTCTGACGGACTTAAGCATCGCTACGGGTGAGAAGGTCTCATCGTAGTCAACTCCTTGAACTTGTGAAAAACCCTTTGCCACAAGTCGAGCTTTATAGACGGTGACATTACCGTCTGCGTCCGTCTTCCTCTTAAAGATCCATTTGTTCTGAATGGCCTTACGCCCTTCAGGTAATACTTCCAAAGTCCATACTTTGTTTTCATACATGGATCCCATCTCGGATTTCATGGCCTCTAACCACTTCTCGGAATCCGGGCCCATCATCGCTTCTCCATAGCTCGTAGGTTCATCGTTGTTTAACAACATGACCTCTAAGACAGGGTTGCCGTACCACTCAGGAGCAGTACGCGTCCTTGTCGACCTACGAGGTTCGATAGCAACTTGATCCAAAGCTTCATGATCATCATCATTAACTTCCTCTTCAGCTAATGTAGGCTCCACAGAAACAACTTTCTGCGCTGCGCTACTCTCAGGTTGAAGTAAAGGTTCAACAACCTCATCAAGTTCTATCTTCCTCCCACTCAATTCTTTCGAGAGAAACTCTTTCTCAAGAAATGTTCCGTTTTTAGCGACAAACACTTTGCCCTCGGATCTGAGGTAGAAGGTATACCCAATTGTCTCTTTTGGGTATCCTATGAAGACGCATTTCTCCGCTTTGGGTTCCAGCTTTTCAGGCTGAAGCTTTTTGACATAAGCATCACATCCCCAAACTTTAAGAAACGACAGCTTTGGCTTCTTGTCAAACCAAAGTTCATATGGCGTTGTCTCAACGGATTTCGATGGTGCCCTATTTAAAGTGAATGCAGCTGTCTCTAATGCATAACCCCAAAACGATAGTGGCAAATCGGCAAGAGACATCATAGATCGCACCATATCCAATAAGGTTCGATTACGACGTTCGGACACACCATTACGCTGTGGTGTTCCAGGCGGTGTTAGTTGTGAAACAATTCCACATTGTCTTAAGTGACTGCCAAACTCATAACTCAGATATTCTCCTCCTCGATCAGATCGTAGGAATTTAATCTTCTTGTTACGATGATTCTCAACTTCACTCTGAAATTGTTTGAACTTTTCAAATGTTTCAGACTTGTGTTTCATTAAGTAAATATACCCATATCTACTTAAGTCATCAGTGAAGGTGAGAAAGTAACGATAACCACCGCGCGCTTCAATGCTCATCGGACCGCACACATCAGTATGTATGATTTCCAATAAGTCACTTGCCCGTTCCATTGTTCCAGAGAACGGAGTTTTAGTCATCTTGCCCATGAGGCATGGCTCACATGTGTCAAGTGATTCAAAATCAAGTGACTCCAAAAGTCCATCAGCATGGAGCTTCCTCATGCGTTTTACGCCAATATGACCTAAACGGCAGTGCCACAAGAAAGTGGTATTATCATTATCAATTCTACATCTTTTGGCATCAATGTTATGAACATGTGTATCATTACTATCGAGATTGAATAAGAATAAACCCCTCACATCGGGTGCATGACCATAAAAGATATTACTCATATAAATAGAACAACCATTATTCTCTGATTTAAATGAGTAACCGTCTCGCAATAAACAAGATCCAGATATAATGTTCATGCTTAACGCAGGCACCAAATAACACTTATTTAGGTTCATCACTAATCCCGACGGTAATCGAAGAGCGAGCGTGCCGACGGCGATCACATCAACCTTGGAACCATTTCCCACGCGCATCGTCACTTCGTCCTTTGCCAGCCTCCGTCTATTCCGCAGTTCCTGTTTTGAGTTGCAAATATGAGCAACCGCACCGGTATCAAATACCCAGGCACTACAACGAGAGTTGGTAAGGTACACATCAATAACATGTATATCATATATACCTTGTTTGTTGTTGGCCGCCTTCTTGTCAGCCAAATACTTGGGGCAATTCCGCTTCGAGTGTCCAGTTCCCTTGCAATGAAAACACACAGTTTCTGGTTTGGGTCCAGCCTTGGGTTTCTTCACGAGAGGAGCAACTGCTTTGCCACTCTTCTTGGAGTTACCCTTCTTACCCTTGCCATTTTCTTGAAACTAGTGGTTTTATTGACCATCAACACTTGATGCTCCTTCTGAATTTCAGACTCAGCGGCTTTCAGCATCGCAAACAGCTCGGCGACTGACTTGTTCATCCCGTGCATGTTATAGTTCAACACGAAGCTCTTGTAGCTAGGTGGCAATGATTGAAGAACTCTGTCAGTGATAGCCCCTGGCGGAAGGGGCATCCCTAACTCAGCCAGACGGGTGGAGTACCCAGACATTCTGAGCACGTGATCACTGATAGACCCGTTCTCCTCCATCTTGCAAGCATAGAACTTATCGGAGATCTCATATCTCTCGATCCGGGCATTCTTCTGAAAGATAAACTTCAACTCCTGGAACATCTCATATGCTCCATGACGTTCAAAACGTCTTTGAAGTCCCGGTTCTAAGCCATACAACATTGCACATTGAACTATTGAGTAATCATCAGAACGAGCCTGCCAGGCGTTCACAACGTCTAGAGACTCAACTGGAGCGGGTGGATCACCAAGCGGTGCATCAAGGACATAAGCCTTCTGGGAAGCCGTAAGGATAATCCTTAGATTACGGGGCCAGTCCACAAAGTTAGTTCCATCATCTTTCAACTTAGCTTTCTCTAGGAACGCATTAAAATTCAGGGGTGCTACTGCGCGAGCCATGATCTACAACATAAATATAGCAAAGACAACTTAGACTATTGTTCTTAGATAATGAGTTTAGTTAATCATATTTAAAAAACTCCCACTCAAATTGACATCCCTCCGATCATTCGAGTGTAACATGATCCAAATCCACCAACTCAAGTCCGATCATCACGTGAGTTGAGGTGGTTTCAATGGTGAACATCTTCATGTTGATCATATCTACTATATGACTCATGTTCGACCTTTCGGTCTCTTGTGTTCCGAGGCCATGTCTGTACATGCTAGGCTCGTCAAGTTTAACCCGAGTGTTCCGCACGTGTAACATGGCTTACACCCGTTGTATGCGAACGTAGAGTCTATCACACCCGATCATCACGGCGTGTCTCGAAACGACGAACTTTCGCAACGGTGCACACTTGGGGAGAACACAATTTATCTTGAAATTTAAGTGAGGGATCACCTTATAATGCTACCGTCGTCCTAAGCAAAATAAGATGCATAAAAGGATTAACATCACATGCAAATCATAAGTGACATGATATGGCCATGAATTTTTGCTTTTGATCTCCATCTCCAAAGCACCGGCATGATCTCCATCGTCACCGGCATGACACCATGATCTCCATCATCTTGATCTCCATCAACGTGTCGCCATAAGGTTGTCGCGCTGACTGTTGCTTCCACGACTATAGCTAACGTTTAGCGATAAAGTAAAGCATTACATAGCGCTTAATGATTGACACGCAGGTCATACAATAATTAAAGACAACTCTATGGCTCCTGCCAGTTGCCGTACTCATCGACATGCAAGTCGTGATATTCTATACATCACATGATCATCTCATACATCACATATATCTCATCATGTAATTGGCCATATCACATCACAACATACCCTGCAAAAACAAGTTAGACGTCCTCTAATTGTTGTTGCAAATTTTATGTGGCTGCTACGGGTTTGCAAGAACCGTTCTTACCTACGCAAAACCACAACGTGGTGTAGTGATTGCTTTTTGATCTTCTAAAAGAACCCTCTTCATTGAACCGATTCAACTAAAGTGAGAGAGACAGACACCCGCCAGTCACCTTTATGCAACAAGTGCACGCAGCGGTAAAACCAGTCTCGCGTAAGCGTACGCGTAATGTCGGTCCGGGCCGCTTCATCTCACAATACCGCTGAATCAAGTATCAACTAGTAACGGCAAGCAATATGTATACACCCACGCCCACAACTCGTTTGTGTTCTACTCGAGATCTCATCTACGCATAGACCTAGCTCAGATGCCACTGTTGGGGAACGTTGCATGGGAAACAAAAATTTTCCTACGCACACACAAGATCTATCCATGGTGATGAGCATCTACGAGAGGGAGAGTGAATCTACATACCCTTGTAGATCGCTAAGCGGAAGCGTTAATAAACGCGGTTGATGTAGTCGAACGTCTTCGCGATCCAAATCGCCGAGCGTCCCGCGATCCAATCACGATCCTTCCGATCTAGTGCCGAACGGACGGCACCTCCGCGTTCAACACACGTACGGCTTGATGACGCCGTCACCTCCTCGATCCAGCGAGCGATGATGAAGTAGTGGTTGAGTTCCAGCAGCACGACGGCGTGGTGATGGTGGTGAGGAACAATCTCTGCAGGGCTTCGCCAAGCGCTACGGAGATTATGACGGAGGAACTAGAGGGCTAGGGTTGCCGGCACACGGCTTGGGAAATCCTGATGTGTCCCGTGTGCTAGCCCTGCCGCTCTATTTATATGTTGAGCCTTGGGGTCTAAACTTGGAGTAAAAGCCTCCTCCGGGTCGGTTTTGCTTGCACAAGGTCGGTTTGGCCCGCAGGGAAAGAGTCCAACTCGGATCCCTGCCGAACCGTGCACAGCCGCGCACAAGCGGTAGTACCGCTTCACACAAGCGGTAGTACCGCTTGGGCGGTAGTACCGCTTCACACAAGCGGTAGTACCGCTCGGGCGGTAGTACCGCTTCAACAAGCGGTAGTACCGCTTACGCGGCAGCAAAACTACTTTTGCACTTTCCAATACCTTGTGGGCTTTATCCCTTTGGCTCATATAAAGTGTTGCTGCACCCGAACACTTCGGTAAACATCCGGAACCTCTTCCGGTGAACTTCGGAACTCTTCCGGAGATCAAAACACTATTATCACATATATCAATCTTTACCTCCGGACTATTCCGGAGATCCTCGTCATGTCCGGGATCTTATCCGGGACTCCGAACAACTTTCGGTCACCAACATAATAACTCAATTATACTAATCGTCACCAAACGTTAAGTGTGTAGACCCTGCGGGTTCGAGAACTATGTAGACATGACCGAGACACCTCTACGGCCAATAACCAATAGCGGGACCTGGATGCCCATATTGGCTCCTACATATTCTACGAAGATCTTTATCGGTCGAACCTCTATGTCAAGGATTCAGTTAATCCCGTATGCTGTTCCCTTTGTTCTTCGGTATGTTACTTGCCCGAGATTCGATCGTCGGTATCACTATACCTAGTTCAATCTCGTTACCGGCAAGTCTCTTTACTCGTTCCGTAATACAAGATCTCGTGGCTAACACTTTTAGTCACATTGCTTGCAAGGCTCATTGTGATGTTGTATTACCGAGTGGGCCCTGAGATACCTCTCCGTCATACGGAGTAACAAATCCCAGTCTTGATCCATGCCAACCCAACAGACACCCTCGGAGATACCTGTAGAGCACCTTTATAGTCACCCAGTTACGTTGCGACGTTTGATACACACAAGGTATTCCTCCGGTGTTAGTGAGTTGCATGATCTCATGGTCAAAGGAACAGATACTTGACATGCAGAAAACAATAGCAATAAACTGACACGATCAAATGCTACGTTTACAGTTTGGGTCTTGTCCATCACATCATTCTCCTAATGATGTGATCCCGTTATCAAATGACATCTCATGTCAATGGCTAGGAAACCTTAACCATCTTTGATCAACGAGCTAGTCAACTAGAGGCTTACTAGGGACACAGTGTTGTCTATGTACCCACACATGTATTTGAGTTTCCAATCAATACAATTATAGCATGGATAATAAACGATTATCATGAACAAGGAAATATAATAATAACCAATTTATTATTGCCTCTAGGGCATATTTCCAACAATGTCCTCATCACTCTGGCGCTCCGGCGTGAGCATAGCGTAGGTGGTGATCCTACGGCGGACCATACTGACGTCGGAGAGCGGGGGAGAGGAGGCGGATGGGCTCGGATGGCGGCGGAGGGAGGAAGGGGGTGGATGTGCTAGGGCTGGGGGACTCCAGCTGGCTTAAATAGCCGGCTATGGCCTCGGGCGGCGAGCCGGAGCGGTGCCACGCGATGTTCACACCGCAGCGACGGTCGAGGCGCCCGTCGGACATCGGATTTCCGGGCGAGTCCGCGTGAGGCCACGCCGTCATGCCGACGTGGCGGACGTGCCCGGGCTCCCCATATCCGCCCCATATTTGGGCTGGATATGGGGGGTGCCGGTCAACCCGGGCGTTTGAGGCCGGTTTGAGAGGTCCATCTGGGTCGCATTTTCGTCACCGGTCAGTGACCTGGCGACCTGCCCGGACGTTTGAGACGCGTTTGAGGGGTCTAGTTGTAGATGCTCTAGCTAATGAGTGGCACTAATGGATGGGAGGTGGGGCCAAATCACCTGAAAGGTATGGTGTGGAGAGGTGTGAGCTTCAAATGCTCATATCGAGCTCAAAACGACACGCGGACGCAGGCTCGCTCTTTTTTTTTCTTTCGGAGTAAACTTTCTATCTATTCATCATGCAATGACAATAAAAAATAAAAATTACATCCATGTTCATAGATCATCTAGTAACGACTGCAAACACTAAAACAAGCAAAGACGCGTCATTTTTATCAGCCGCATTGGAGCCACGTCGTGCTAATTAAGGCCTGACATGACAGCGCATCAGAATAACAATCATCCTCGATTAAGAGAAGTACATATTAAAATGGTCCAACGATCGATGCCGAAGAAAGACTGAGTCTAAACAGATCCATCAAAAACAAGCAACGATGCAGCAGGCTCACTTTTGCGCCTTCGTTCCAAAGAAAAGGACGGCTGGCATTTTTATTGGTAAAAAATGGTGGTTCCTACGCGGAATCGGAACTGGAGCAGCAAATGGAACACCGCCTCAAGGCCGTCAACGGCATGATGGCAGCAACGCCGGCCGGAATTGGATGCGTGGACGCCATGCATCGCCCCTTTAGGCTTCTTGACACGGCATCATCGCTGCGCTTTATACTAATCACACGTAGAGGACACGTGTCGGCGCTCTCCTGCAAACCCTGCGCCCGCCCGGTTTTAGATGTCGTCGTCAAACGCGACAGGAAAACGGCAAAGGAGCCGAAGCAATGGCGACCCCACCAGAACGAGAGGTCCGCATCACCCGTGGCCCAAGCCGGGGATGGCCCACATCGTCTTCCTCCGCGCGGCAGCCGCCGACCTCACCGCCGGCAAGCCGTCGCTCGCGGGCGTCCCGGCCTCTGCGCCGCTCTCCGCGGCCGCCGCGGCCTTCCCGTCGTCGCCGGAGGCCGCCGTGGCCGTCTGGCGCGACGGCGCCTCCCCGCTGGCGCCCCTCGCCGCCACCGTCGTCGGGCTGCTCAGCTCGCTCGACGTCGTCGCCTTCGTCGCCTCCCATGCCAGAGGAGGAGGCACCGCCGCGGACGCGATGAGGACTCCGGCCGGTGACGTGGTGCCGCGGGAGCCGGCACTCGTCCGCGAGGTCGAGCCCGACGCCAGGTGAGGCACGCCCGCCAATGTTCCCCTGTCTTTCCAGCAGTAGGCTCCCTTGATTCTTGTTTCGCGCGTCAATGCTGTACTTCCAATGAGTAGACCATCCTGTTTACATCACAGCAATCCTATGCTTCGCCTAGACTGCAACTATAAAACTTTGAAATAATGGCACAGGCTAACGCCGGCTCAGTTTCATCCTAGATTAGCAAAATCCCTAGAATAAATTCTTCCTGGGTCGATGCCCGAGTGACTAATGGGACAGACTGTAAATTCGTTGACAATGTCTACGCGGCCAAAAATCTAGGGCTGCATGAATATTAACTAAATCCTTTTGTTTTTGTTCCATAAAATGAAATGTCTGAACTATAGAAATAAAAGATAAAGAAAAAAGGGGATTTTTTCTAATTCATATCTCTCTCGTTCTTTTCTTACAAACAAAAAGAGTTTTTCTTATTGAAGGGTGGATTATTATTCATTTTTAGTGATAAAAAATCACGACATACTAGTCATGTCACCCTCGCTATACCCGCGTGTAATATAATATGTGTGTATGTAGTATATGATTCGTCTATTTCTTAGAGTACGACAGACGAATTGAATCTTCTTATGGTTCTATTTAAGAATGGGTATTTCATACACCCCGCTGGGATTGTAGTTCAATTGGTCAAAGCACCACCCTGTCAAGACGGAAGTTGCGGGTTCGAGCACCGTTAGTCCCGAACTAGGATTCAATGAATGGAGAAATTTATGTTTCCTTTTTCGATGAAAAAAAGGGCAGGGGGCAGGATCAAATACCCATAGGGCACCCTTACTTCACTTTTATTTTTTATTTTTGATCTCTCATTAAAGAGGGAGGGAAGGTGTATATGAATTTTTTTCACTGCTCTCGATTGATACGGATAAAGAAAGATACATACACGATATGTTGATTAGTAGAATTTAGGATATTACTTTTATCTATCTTTATGATGATACCATCCTCATCTTAATTTCCTATTCCACTCTTAAGGTTGATAGAGATAATGGAGCTGATGAAGCAGGGGGCGAAGCGAGTCCTCGTCCGCAAGAACATCACAGAAGGATGCCCCATCAACAAGCAGCCCTTTGCGCCCTTCTACAAGGCCGTGCCCAAGATCAGCGGGACGCCGCGCACCGCCGCGACCCAGACGATCACCCGGTCATGGTCGTCGTCGACTTTGGCTGCGACAAGTATTGCTGCCTGACACGGGAAGACATCGTTCGCTTTCTCATCAACTGCCTGGGCTCCCTCGCGCCGATCCCGCTGCAGTCGATCTCCTCCCTCGGAGCCATCAGCCGCGGCTACTGCCATGTCGACGCCTCCTCGCCTGCCATCGAGGTCGTCTGGAAGATGCCCACCGACCCGCGCGCGGTGGCCGTCGTGCGGACGAACCGTGATGGGTCGCATGTGATTCTCGGGGAGATATCCGCTCACAAGCTCTGGAAGCGCGACCATGTGGCTGCCGCGGACACGATGGCGAGGCTTTCGGCGCTGCACTTCGCCACCGGTATTGACGAGAATGGGGCTGCTGCTAATGGCGTCGGCGTCGGTGCACGATGGGGTGAGGCGGAGAATGATATTGTGCCTTCTCCAAGGTCCATGAGATTCAGCAGCAGGAGGATTGGGTTCTCAGCGTGCCTTGCCAGCCAAATGGTCCCGAGTCACCGAAAGAACACGGTGCTCACTTGCAAGGCTACGAGCTCTCTTGCTGCCGTCATGGCGCAGATGCTGGCGCACAGGGCCACGCACCTCTGGGTCATCCAAGGTGACGACACGGAGGATGCCATCTTGGTTGGCATGGTTGGCTACATGGACATCTTCAACGCAGTCACCAGCGGTGTTCTCGTTCTTCCGGCTTGATCGCGAGCCAATTTTGCAGAGGTGAGATGTTATGGATCCACTGCTTTCTTGATTGATTTCTGTTAAGATCGAGGAGGGAAACTTAGAGCAAAACAGGTAGGAGCAGAGCTGTTGGCACTGAGTAGGAAGGAACTCAAAACTCAAGCACTATTTGGCTGGTGAGAGTACATTGCAATTTGCAAGCCAGTGTATGTTTGGATTGTAGCCAAAATGCACATTACCAATTTTTTGCTCATGTCCAAAAAAATTGTCATTGTTTGGATGGTGGCCAATTTTTTTTGGCATGCCAATGCCTCCTCACTAGTTCAATTTCCTTGCCAATGTTGACCTGCTCATGCGCAAGCAAAATCTTCACACCTTAAATCTTGACTGGTTAGTAGCTACAAGTATATTGTTCCACTGTATAGTTCTGCCAATTTTTTTATACCAAGTCTCGAAAATACAAAGGTGAACGTGGTTCACAAAATCCGCGTCCCTCTGCTGCCCCTCCATCTTCTTAACAGAGGAAGTGGTGGTGGTGTATAATATTATGATAAAATACACTGTCCATCTAACCAGTCTTGCAGCAGTGAACAAACAGGTAGTGAAATGCATCTACAGAAGAAAACTATGCATCTGACAGAAGAAAACTATAGTTATCGTTCTGCTTGTGATGGAGGCCTGTGGCAAGTAATGTTTTGTTGTATACTTGTAATACTGAAGTAATGGCAATGTTGTTTCAATGCCACTAATCTTTCCTTTGCTCAATGCCGTATCAAGTAAATAACATGTTTAGGTATGAAGGCAATCTAGCAAAAAAGGACCATGTAAGAATAGACAATCTTCAACCTCATGATGATTCAAGTTAACACAGAAGCAGTGCTCCTGCCAGTTACTCGAAAAACAATATTGAAGGCACAACTTTGGATATTTTGATCACAATTACAAGATGATTTATGATGGGATAAAGCAAGTTTGCTATAAAAATAACTGAAAGAGTGCTTAACTGTGAGCAAGTCTTGATAGCTCAGTCAGCCATCACATTTACCAATTCCTTTGCACTGCGAAGCTTTGATATCACCTTGAAATCCAGATGAGGCGAACGCACATTTGTCCACCCTAATTGAAGGTAAGCAAAGAGAATAAAATGAGCATACTCATTCACCAAATTTGCAAGCCTTCACATTGGGATACACATAATGGTCCAAGGTAACACAAGCGAAACCGTAGCGCAACGGATCTCACCCCGTGTCGCCTCCAATTAGGCGGCTCGGCGGGCACTCAACCGTCGCTACCGTCACCTCATCCTCACCCCCTGCCGCCGCTAGAAGAGCCGCCGAAGAAGCCCGCACCAGCTCTGGGGAAAGTGGCGGCGGGGTTCTTTTCCTTGTCGGTGTCGCACGTCCCTCCATCTCCCCACCCCCGTCAAGGTCCATCGCAGGGCTGCTGCTCCTCTAGTCCTTTGGTGCCCCATCCGGGCGAATGCGGTCCAACTCTCACTGCTTGCCGTGCTAAATTTTGTAATTAATTTTGAAAGAACTCAAAATTATTTTCGAAAAATACAAGTTTTAGGGTAATTGGCATTTTAATAAGCCGTACGTTGGTCTCGATCTAACGGCAGATAAATGGGTAGTATTGGGTAGTACTAGCAAGAAAGTACTCAAAATTACTAAATAACGTGGGGTTAGTACTTAAGTTCGTTTCTTAATTGAGGGGTCAATTAGTCATTGTGAGGGATCATGATTTACCCCACTAAGCACGCCCATTCGCATGTCGGTTCAGTACCCTCTCCCAACGCGCCGCTGCCGCTCCTCTTCGGCTCTTCCAATCCAAACGGCCGCCACACCTCTTCCAATCCAAAACCGCCGCTGGCTAGTTCTAGTGTTGTGGAGAAGTAGAACTATGGAGGAGTACAATCGATACGTGACGATTGCGGGCGGCGATGATGTGAAGTTAGCCTAGATGATGGAGATCAAGTCATGGTTTCACAACAAGTGGGAGTTAGCGAATGGGGTGATGGCGGTGACCTCAAAGTCTCAAACCGAGCGAAAAGGCGAGGATCCTCCCGAAGGGAGTCGAGCGAGATCATATAGAGGTGCTCCTCTGGCCCATGGAGTAGACAGATTCGTCGGATCCGGGCGTGAGGTGAAGGTGGTGGGAGCATTGATCCAAGATCGAGCATCCAAAGGGTCCAGGATCGAGCATCCAGTTGCCAGCGCCGCTAATGTTCCGCAGGGTGCCGTTTGCAATGGTGTCGTTCCAGAGTGCCAAGTTGGTGGCGTCTTACTCCGACCGTACCCAAATGGAACAGGAGAAAAGCAGTTGGCACGATGATGATTTCCCGCCGTTCTCCAAGTTTCCCTTGCCGTTCTCCTCGTCTCACAGGGCGGCGGTTTGCGGCTGAGGAATAAGAGGGGAGTGCTCCGACAAATAATCAGAGGAGGATCTTATGGTTATCAGTAAGCTTCACACTTGATCTAATTTTGCTTCTGCTCATGCTTACATTCATGGTGCGAGTTTGGAGAATGTGCATTGCATAAAGTCTGCATGTAAAATGAAAAATAGAGCCAGTGTCTTCTCCAAAAACTGGGAGGGATAATTTTTCTAGGGATGATAATAGTTCAGAGAAGGGAATTGATGCCTCTTTTGATTTGTTGAGGTCATTGAATGGGGAAAGAGATGTTAATGAGACATCTGCAACAGTTGATGGGGATGGATGGGCTTATGGAGACATTTGCACATTCAGGCTGCATATTGGTGAACTTATTTTTGTAAGAGCTATGGGCCATGAATTTTGGCATTTTCTAACTCATTTTTTAGTGGCACATTAATGGGTTGATTCAATATTTCGTTGGACACTGAATGTTAAGGTTACTGAAATTTACTACACATCTAGTATATGGGTTATGTTACCAAAGTTTTACTGAACTTGCAAGTTCAGGGATTGAAGTTTACTACACATTGAGGAGCATGTGAATGTGAGAGATTTAGAGCCTCATGCTTGTGCCCCTGAATAGGGGAATCTTTTAAAATGTGCTTTTAATCTGAATAATTTGCCTGATGATTTGACTACATGTTTTAGGGGCTGGATTAATACATTTAAAAAAGAAGATAATAAACTTGTGCAGGTGGGCATATTTGCTATGTTTTGGGCTTTGTGGACGAGTAAGAATGATATCATTTCTGACAGAAAAAATAATTTTAATCCAATGTATGTTATTAAACGAATGACAACATGAATTTTCGATTGGTCCATTGTACATATAAAGGAAGAAAGAGTAAGGATGCTAAAGGTAGGGGCAAGGCTACTACAGCAGTTAACAAGTGGGATCTACAAAGCTTACTGAACCCGAAGCTGGAATTACTTCTTGCGAGAAGTGTAGTTCGGTTAATTTACATTACTTTCAAGTGATGCTGTTTTCTGCACTTGTAGTTGTTTGCAGACATGTGAGGATATTAAGTTTTGTATTTGAAGATCAGAAGTTGTTATGCATTTGAAGTTCAGATATTTGCAGTATTTGCAAGTTGTGAATTGTGTTGTGTATTTTGAGTACTTTCAGATATAATATCTTTTGAAGTTCAGACCTTTGCAGTATTGAGCATATGAAGTATTTTTTGAATTTAAGAGAACTATTTTTAGTACTTTCACAAATGTATTCTCATATACGAAGTGCAGACCATGTGATTTTCAGAGAAGAAACTGCAAGTTTTATTTTCATAGAAGAAACTGCAAGTTTCAGAGGCAGAGCATTTATATCAAAACTCCCTTTTCAAACATTGATAACAACATGTTCACAATTTTATTCATGGTCAAAAATGAAATTAACAACGAGTTAACATGATGCTGATCAACATTCATGTATAGCACATCTTCGTATGATGCATAGTAAAAAAGATATGCTATTTTCAAAATGCTAGACAATGTTGAGTCTACGAAAAACAGAGAAAACTAGGGACAAAATTTGGCCAAGTGTTGGAGGTGGTGTGTGTGTGGATGACAATCAGTGAGAACATATGCAAAAATTGAGGATTTTTCCACTGCCCCGGGGCCTGCGCCGGGGGAGCATAGGGAGGAACGGGAGCCCGGACGATGGAAGAGCCAAGGGAAGCCATGAACCCGGGCCGATCAGGTGTGAGGCAGGGGGTGTAGCCACTGGGCTACTGCGGTGTGTTCAACAGAAAAAAAGCTCATGGCCTTAAGATATTTATCCAGGCACTGAGGATGGACATGTCAGCGACGGATGCAATGGACGTTTCGCATTCCTCTGCATCATAATACGTGCACACCCACTCCCCACTGCATTGCCTCACACTCCACTCCCCACTCCACATCGAGAAACCCTCGCTGAGGTAACCGCCGGTCACCGCCGCCATGGAGAACAGCTTGGGGTGGCGGTGAGCCATGGAGAATCTGACCGACGACAACCAAGAGTTCCGTGTGCATCTGAGGGAGGTGTGCAAGTGGTTTCCGAGCGTGGGGATGATGGTGAATCACGCGTGTGGGCTCGTCAAGGTGATGACGGACACGAAGAAGGAGCGCGCCTTCGGCAGTGTCAAAACCGGCGGATCTCGGGTAGGGGGGCCCGAACTATGAATCTAGAATCGATGGTTAACAGGGGACGAAGGAGACGATGTTTACCCAGGTTCGGGCCCTCGTGAGGAGGTAAAACCCTACGTCCTGCTTGATTGTATTGATGAGTATGATGATTACAGAGCTGATCTACCTCGAGATAAATGAGCTAAACCCTAGATGAGTTGACTTGTCCCTCTACGAACTAAGCCCCCTGGTTTATATAGACACCAGGGGTTCCTAGGGTTACACATGGTCGGTTTCCATCCGGGCATAGATACGCCCATTCTTACTTGGAGGGCACACCAAGTCTTTGGAACCTTCCCCTCTAAGCATGGGGTCATTCTGTAGTCCGGCCTTCCCACAGATCCCACAGGGCGGCCCACCGGGCTGATCCACAGAAGATAAGTCAGCGGCCCGAGGACCCCTTAATCCCGGACTCCCTCAGTAGCCCCCGAACTAGCCTCCAACACCGGTCTTCATAACATTTAGTTGCTCCGCTTGTCCAGAGTGTCCGGTTTGCGGGGCGAGTTCCTTTCTCCCCTTCATGCTCGGTCACCCTTAGATCGGCCACAGATGATACCCTGCTTTCCGAACATACCTTGCTTAGCTTCGAAGGCCAAACGCGTGAGTATGAATAGTGCCCTTCCTAACAACTTTCCTGACGAAAGTTTAAGACAGGCCACGGCCACTTAACCAGTTACAAAAACTCGATTCGCGGTTCGAGGCCGCCCTTTTATTGGCACGTCTAATCGACGTGAAGATTGATGACCCATAAGTATAGGGGATCAATTGTAGTCCTTTCGATAAGTAAGAGTGTCGAACCCAACGAGGAGCAGAACGAAATGACAAGCGGTTTTCAGCAAGGTAATTTCTGCAAGCACTGAAATTGTAGGTAACAGATAGTTTGATAGCAAGATAATTGGTAACAAACAAGTAACGGTAACGGTAAACAAAGTGCAGCAAGGTAGCCCAATCATTTTGTGGCAAAGGACAGGCCAGAACAATCTCTAGTAATAGGCAAAGTGTTCTTGAGGGTACACGGGAATTTCGTCTAGTCACTTTTATCATGTTGGTTTGATTCGTGTTTGCTACTTTGATAATTTGATATGTGGGTGGACCGGTGCTTGGGTGCTGTCCTTACTTGAACAACCTCCCACTTATGATTAACCCCCTCGCAAGCATCCGCAACTATGAGAAAAGTATTAAGATAAAATCTAACCATAGCATTAAACATTTGGATCCAAATCAGCCCCTTACGAAGTAGCGCATAAACTAGGGTTTAAGATTCTGCCACTCTAGCAACCCATCATCTAATAACTACTTCACAATGCATTCCCTTAGGCCCATGAATGGTGAAGTGTCATGTAGTTGACGTTCACATGACACCACTAAGGGAATCACAACATACATATCATCAAAATATCGAAAACATATCAAATTCACATGATTACTCACAACATGACTTCTCTCGTGACCTCAAGAACAAAGGTAACTACTCACAAATAATAATCATGCTCAAGATCAGAGGGGTATTAAATAGCATAATGGATCTAAACATATAATCTTCCACCAAATAAACCATATAGTAATCAACTACGCAAGGTAATCAACACTACTAGTCACCCACAGGTACCAATCTGAGGTTCCGGTACAAAGATTGAACACAAGAGATGAACTAGGGTTTGGGAGGAGATGGTGCTGTTGAAGATGTTGATGAAGATTGTCCTCCCAAAGATGAGAGGGGTGTTGGTGATGACGATGGCTTCGATTTCCCCCTTTGGGAGGGAAGTTCCCCGGCGGAATCGCTCCGCCGGAGGGCAAAAGTGCTCCTACCCAAGTTCCACCTCGAGGCGGCGGCGCTTCGTCCTGAAAGTCTTCCTCTGATTTTTTCTAGGTCAAATGTGACTATATACCAGAAGATGGGCTATGGAGGTGGGCCGAGGTGGCCACGATACACCAGGGCGCGCCTAGGGGGTCTGGCGCGCCCTGGTGGGTTGTGCCCACCTGGCTAGCCTCCTCCGGTAGTTTTCTGCTCCTGTATGTTTTTATTAAATACAAAAATAATCTTCGTAAAATTTCAGCTTCATTGGAGTTGTGCAGAATAGGTATCTCCGATGTGCTTTTCTTAGGTCCTGTTGGGGATATAACCTCGTGATACGTCTCCAACGTATCTATAATTTATGAAGTATTCATGCCATGTTTACAATAATTTTATATGACTTTGGTATGATTTGATTAGAACTAACCCGGACTGACGCTGTTTTCAGCAGAGCTACTGTGGTGTTGTTTTTGTGCAGAAATAAAAGTTCTCGAAATGGGCTGAAAATTTACGGAGAATATTTTAGGAAAATATAAAAAATACTGGAGCAAAAAGATACCGGAGAGGAGTCCCGAGGAAGTCACAAGCCTAGGGGGCGCCCCCCCTAGGGCGCGCCCCCCTGGCTTGTGGGTCCCTCGAGCACCCCCCTGACGTGATTCCAACGCCAAGTACTCCTATAAATCGAGAAACCTCCAGAAAGAAACCTAGATCGGGAGTTCCACCACCGCAAGCCTCTGTAGCCACGAAAAACCAATCGGGAGCCCGTTCCGGCACCCTGCCGGAGAGGGAAACCATCACCGGAGGCCATCTTCATCATCCCGGCGGTCTCCATGACGAGGAGGGAGTAGTTCACCCTCGGGGCTGAGGGTATGTACCAGTAGCTATGTGTTTGATCTCTCTCTCTCTCTCGTGTTCTTGAGATGGCACGATCTTGATGTACCGCGAGCTTTATTGATATAGATGAATCATATGGAGTTTTCCCCTCTCTATCTTCTTGTGATGAATTGAGTTTTCCCTTTGAAGTTTTCTTATCGGATTGAGTCTTTAAGGATTTGAGAACACTTGATGTATGTCTTGCGATGGGATATCTATGGTGACAATGGGATGTTCTATTGATCCACTTGATGTATGTTTTGGTGATCAACTTGCGGGTTCCGTGACCTTGGGAATCTATGCATAGGGGTTGGCACATGTTTCGTCTTGACTCTCCGGTAGAAACTTTGGGGCACTCTTTGAAGTTCCTTGTGTTGGATTGAACATGATGAATCTAAAATTGTGTGATGCATATCATATAATCAAGCCCATGGGTACTCGTGGTGACATTGGAGTATCTAGGTGACATTAGGGTTTTGGTTGATGTGTATCTTAAGGTGTTATTTTAGTACGAACTCTAGGGCTGTTCGTGACACTTATAGGGATAACTCATAAGATTGATCGGAAAAGATAACTTTGAGGTGGTTTCGTACCCTACAATAATTTCTTCGTTTGTTCTCCGCTATTTGTGACTTTAGAGTGAACTCTTTGTCGCACGTGAGGGATTTACATATGATTCAACTATGTTAGTATTGTTGAGAGAACTTGCACTAGTGAAAATATGAACCCTAGGCCTTGTTTCCAAGCATTGCAATACCGTTTTTGCTCACTTTTGTTACTTGTTACCTAGCTGTTTTTATATTTTCATATTACAAAAACCTATATCTACCATCCATACTACACTTGTATCACCATCTCTTCACCGAACTAGTGCACCTATACAATTTACCATTGTATTGGGTGTGTTGGGGACACAAGAGACTCTTTGTTATTTGGTTGCAGGGTTGTTTGAGAGAGACCATCTTCATCCTACGCCTCCCACGGATTGATAAACCTTAGGTCATCCACTTGAGGGAAATTTGCTACTGTCCTACAAAACTCTACGCTTGGAGGCCCAACACGAGTCTACAAGAAGAAGGTTGCGTAGTAGACATCACCCCGCGGTATAACCCGCCCGGAAGGGGCCGGGTTAGGTAGTTGGCGACTTAACAATAAGGCCTTAAACAGGCCTGAAGACCAAGAGAAGCCTGGAGGTGACTTACCAGGCGGGCCGGATGGAGGCCTAGAGCCAGAAGACGGCGGGTGACCCGGAGGCGTAAGCTGTCGGGAGGTGGCTTGCCGGAGAAGGCAAGGCGACTTAGAGACAAGGATGGTTACGAAGTATAACCCGATCCGGACTCTTGTAAGCCTAGGGCCTCGCCCTGTGTATATAAAGGCGAGTCCATGCGACGGCTTAGGGTAAGAAACAATTGATCGAGAGCTAGGTTAAGCGAATCCGCTCCCTTGTAATCGATTCCCAATCAATACAACAGAAAGCAGGACGTAGGCTTTTACCTCCTTCGTGAGGGGCCGAACCTGGGTAAACTCGTGTCTTTCGTCCCGACCAACCCCTTGGAGCTAGTCACCGTAGCGATGGCCTCACCCCTAAGTCCTTTCACTAGGGCATCTGTCGTGACAAAAAGACGACAGTTGGCGCCCACCGTGGGGCAGATGCGCGGTGGTTTATAGTTCCCGAAGGGCTCTCTCCCAGGGATCGAGGGATATGCCGTTGGCAGGATGACTAAGAGTCACCGCATCAAGCTCTACATCGACGATGCTGGCTGGGGCCCCAAGGCCGACTCAATTGAGTACGGGTATCGGGTCCCCTTCGGCGGAATTCATGTTTTCATCGGGAAGATCGGCGGATCTAAGCCCGGGTCGGACATCTGCACCAACCTCGTCGAGTCGGCCAGGCGCACGCAACCCGCCCGAATTCAACCCGGCTGGAAGCGCGTTTTTGTTGGCTTCACACAAGGCGCGGAACTCGCGGAAGATTCCATGTCGGGAGGACAAACCCTCGTCTGCTCGGAGGACGGATCCTTGAGCGGAGAGACGGAGTCAATTTACCAGCTTCATGACGGCGGGCTTGGGGGCTATTCCGATGGTGACAGTATTCCGACGGCGGGCAATTGAATCTTTTAGTTTCTTGTTTTATCACTAGTTTAGTCTGTAAAAGAAAACTACAAAAAAAATGGAATTGAGGTTGCCTCATATACTTCATCTTTATAATGTCTTTCGTGAAAATGATGGTTTGGAAAATTATGCTCAATTGGTAGAGGAAGAATTTATGAAAATACTTAATGAGAATTCCTTGAATGATGAGCATGATTGTAATATTGCTAGTATGAATTCTCTGAATATCCATGATGCTAATGATATGCAAAGCCACAAGCTTAGGGATGCTATGTTTGATGAAGATGATATTTTTAGTCCCCCAAGTTTTGATGAGCAAATTTATTATGATGAAAGCATGCCTCCTATTTATGATGATTATTGTGATGACATGTATGCTATAAAGAATAATGATAACCATGAAACTTGTCATCATGATTTTAATTTTCAATTGGATTATGCTTCACATGATAGTTATTTTGTTGAGTTTGCTCCCACTATTATTGATGAGAATAAATTTGCTTATGTGGTGAGTAGTAAATTTTCTATGCTTGTGGATCATGGAGATAATGCTTTATGTGATAGTTTTGTTGTGAAATTCCTTCATGATGCTACTGAAAATTATTATGAGGGAGGAACATATGCTTGTAGGAATTGCAATAATATCAAGTTTCCTCTCTATGTGTTCAAAGTTTTGAAGTTATGCTTGTTTTGCCTTCCTATGCTAGTTGATTCTTGCTCCCATAAATTGTTTGCTTACAAAATCCCTATGCATAGGAAGTGGGTTAGACTTAAATGTGCTTGTCATGATGCTCTTTTGCATGTTTCAATTACTATTCCTATGTGAGCATCATTGAAATCATCATGCCTTGCTAAAAAGGCATTAAAGAAAAGCGCTTGTTGGGAGACAACCCAATATTTATACCTACTGTTTTTGTGTGTCCACATGATTAAGCTACTGTATAATCATGTTTTATAGCTTTTGTTTCAATAAAGTGCCAAGTAAAGCCTTTGGGATAGTGTGGATGATAGTTGACTTGATTCTGTGCAAAAACAGAAACTTTTGCTCTCAGTCCAGGAATTTTGTAAATTCACTGGAACGTGATTTTGATATGAATTTTTTACACATGATTGATATACAAATTTCCTAGATTTTCCTAATTTTTCAGAATTTTTAGAGACAGGGAAGTATGGTTACACTACAGATCCTCACAGACTGTTCTGTTTTTGACAGATTCTGTTTTGCATGCATAGTTTGCTTGTTTTAGTGTTCCCATAGCTTATATTCAGTGGTATAAATTATGGGAATGATAGAATACAGTAGGTATCATGTGGGAACAATTATGAATCTTGTCTTGACAGTACCTAAGTGAATTATCTTTATTTATTATACTAACCCTTCTCACGAAGTTCCGTTAAATTTTGTGTGATTGAAGTTTTCAAGTTTTGGGTAAGACACCGATATGAGGAGAATAAGGAGTGACAAGAACCTAAGCTTGGGGATTCCAAAGTAACCCCCAAGGTAATATCCAAGGAAGACTCAAGCGCCTAAGCTTGGGGATGCCCCGGAAGGCATCCCCTCTTTCGTCTTCAACATTATCGGTATATCTTACTTGGAGCTATATTTTTATTCGTCACAAAATATGAGTTTTGCTTGGAGCGTCATTTTATTTTCTTGTTCTCTGTTAGGTGTTATTCATAATCTTTTTTTTTCAATAAAAAGTTCCAAGAATTGCCTTTAGGATGCTTGCATTGCATGTTTGATGTGTGCTGTGTAAAAAAAATAGAAACTTTTGCTGTAGTGTTTGAATTTTCATATTTTACTGGAACGTGGAACGTTTCTGAAATTTTTACACAGTATTTTAATATAAATTTTATAGCATGTCCTAAATTTTCATAATTTTTTGAGTTACAGAAGTACACTGGTTTAATAGATTGCTACAGACTGTTCTGTTTGGACAGATTGCTGTGATAGTTTTGCTATCTACTTATCCTATGGTTTTCATAGCTTATATTTGTAGATATAAATTGTGGAAAAGATAGTAAACAGTAGATGATGTTTGAAAATTATTGTGCAACATGTATTGGCAGTACATGAAGTGTTGATTTGTTCTTATGTGTACTAACCTATCTCACGAGTGCTTTTCAAGTTTTGTGTGGAAGATGTTTTTGGGAATATGTGAAACCATGATATGACAGGATTGAACGAGATACAAAAGCTCAAGCTTGGGTATTCCCAAGGCACCCCAAGTAAATATTTCAAGGAGTCTCAAGCATCTAAGCTTGGGGATGCTACGCATCCCACCTCTCTTCATCAACAATTATCGGTTAGCCTATGTTGAGCCTAAGTTTTTGCTTCTTCACATGATATGTGCTATCCTTGGAATATCATTTTATTTTATTTTTGCTGTTTGAATAAAAGCATTGGATCTGAAATTATTAGATGAGAGAGTCTTCACATAGTTATTTAATTGTTGGCTACTCATTGATCTTCACTTATATCTTTTGGGAGTAGTTTGTCATTCACTCTCGTGCTTCACTTATATCCTATGAGTAAATGGTTGAATGAATTGAATATCATAAATCTGAAATTAAATATGCTTCATATACTTATCCCATGGGGAGTAATGACTTCACACATAATAAGTATAGGTGGTAAAATTTATTGAAAGTTAGCAAACACCGCATTGGTCACTTGAACAATTCATGAAAGAATATTGAAGGAAGAGAGATTCCACATATAAATATACTATCCTGGATATCTTCTATGATTGTGAGCTCATTAATTATTTTCAAACTCGAGCAAACTAGTTAAAATTGGACAAGGAAGACAACTTAATGAGTTATGTTTGGGTATATTTGTATAGAAGTTATATTGTTATGGATCCTCCAACATGTGGTGCTTGCTTCCACCTCATACTAGCCAAAACTTCCGCACCAAGTAGAAATACTACTTGTGCAACCAAACACCCTTAAACGCAAATTTGTTCCATATGAGTCCACCATACCTACCTATATGCGGTATTTACCTGCCGTTCCAAGTAAATTTGCATGTGCCAAACTCTAAACCTTCAAATAGTATTCTGTTTTGTATGCCCGAATCGCTCATATAGTGACTAGGGGATGTCAGTATCTTCCATGCTAGGTGGGTTATTCTCACGATATGTGTTGATTCACTGTCATTCACGAGAAAGTGGCTGGTATTCGGGATGCCCAGTTCCATGCTCAAAAATCAAATCAAAATATAATGAAACAAAACTCCCCCAGGATTGTTGTTTGTATGGACAGTACCCGTGGATTCGGCTCGCCGTGGAGTGTGATTGATTGGTGGAGGGGGAGTAAATACTTTAACATTCTATTTGGGAACCGCCTATAATGTATCTAGCATGGAAGATACCGAGATCTCTCGGTTGTTATGTTGACAATGAAAGCATACCACTCAAAATTATTATTCATCTCTGTTTTAAAAGCTCGAGCTCTGGCACCTTTGCAAATCAATGCTTCCCTCTGCGAAGGGCCTATCTTTTACTTTCTAGTACTTACCTTTATGCAAGAGTCATGGTGATCTTCACCACTTCCTATATTTCGCCTTTTTCTCTTGGCAAGCGTCATGTGTTGGGGAATGATTTGGACATATATATCCACACAAATATATTTGATCATGAATTATTATTGTTGACAATTATCTATATGATAAATAAGTTGGGAGGCGAAACATTAAGCCCCTATCTTTCTCTGTGTTCGATGGATGCTATTTGTTCTAAAAATATGCTTTGAGTGTCAATAATCATGGAAGACAATATGATAGTTGAGTATGTGGAATTTTGTAAATCAAAGCTCTTACATAGACCCTTCCTGAAAATAAGATGAATTGCAATTGTTCGATGACTAGGAATATGGTTTGTTAGTTTTCAAGAAACTTTCTGGTCTATACTTTAACATGTGAATAGCTTGTTACTTGATCATGAGAAGTTTTATGAGATGAGCTACTGTTTATGGTTTATATTGATGCTAGAAAAAGTGATTGGAATTATCATTGATCAAACTTGTGCACTTGCTAGCATTCACACTTCATAAATTATTTCTTTTATCATTTACCTACTCGAGGACGAGCAGGAATTAAGCTTGGTGATGCTGATACGTCTCCAACGTATCTATAATTTATGAAGTATTCATGCCATGTTTACAATTATTTTATATGATTTTGGTATGATTTGATTAGAACTAACCCAGACTCACGCTGTTTTCAGCAGAGCTACCGTGGTGTTGTTTTTGTGCAGAAATAAAAGTTCTCGAAATGGGCTGAAAATTTACGGAGAATATTTTTGGAAACTATAAAAAATACTGGAGCAAAAAGATACTAGAGAGGAGTCCCGAGGAAGTCACAAGCCTAGGGGGCGCCCCCCCTAGATGCGCCCCCCTGGCTTGTGGGTCCCTCGAGCACCCCCCCGACGTGATTCCAACGCCAAGTACTCCTATAAATCGAGAAACCTCCAGAAAGAAACCTAGACCGGGAGTTCCGCCGCCGCAAGCCTGTGTAGCCACGAAAATCCAATCGGGAGCCCGTTCCGGCACCCTGCCGGAGGGGGAAACCATCACCGGAGGCCATCTTCATCATCCCGGCGGTCTCCATGATGAGGAGGGAGTAGTTCACCCTCAGGGCTGAGGGTATGTACCAGTAGCTATGTGTTTGATCTCTCTCTCTCTCTCGTGTTCTTGAGATGGCACGATCTTGATGTACCGCGAGCTTTATTGATATAGATGAACCATATGGAGTTTTCCCCTCTCTATCTTCTTGTGATGAATGGACTTTTCCCTTTGAAGTTTTCTTATCGGATTGAGTCTTTAAGGATTTGAGAACACTTGATGTATGTCTTGCGATGGGATATCTGTGGTGACAATGGGATGTTCTATTGATCCACTTGATGTATGTTTTGGTGATCAACTTGCGGGTTCCGTGACCTTGGGAATCTATGCATAGGGGTTGGCACATGTTTTCGTCTTGACTCTCCGGTAGAAACTTTGGGGCACTCTTTGAAGTTCTTTGTGTTGGATTGAACATGATGAATCTGAAATTGTGTGATGCATATCGTATAATCAAGCCCATGGGTACTCGTGGTGACATTGGAGTATCTAGGTGACATTAGGGTTTTGGTTGATGTGTATCTTAAGGTGTTATTTTAGTACGAACTCTAGGGCTGTTTGTGACACTTATAGGGATAGCTCATAAGATTGATTGGAAAAGATAACTTTGAGGTGGTTTCGTACCCTACAATAATTTCTTCGTTTGTTCTCCGATATTTGTGACTTTGGAGTGAACTCTTTGTCGCACGTGAGGGATTTACATATGATTCAACTATGTTAGTATTGTTGAGAGAACTTGCACTAGTGAAAGTATGAACCCTAGGCCTTGTTTCCAAGCATTGCAATACCGTTTTTGCTCACTTTTGTTACTTGTTACCTAGCTGTTTTTATATTTTCAGATTACAAAAACCTATATCTACCATCCATACTACATTTGTATCACCATCTCTTCGCCGAACTAGTGCACCTATACAATTTACCATTGTATTGGGTGTGTTGGGGACCCAAGAGACTCTTTGTTATTTGGTTGCAGGGTTGTTTGAGAGAGACCATCTTCATCCTACGCCTCCCACGGATTGATAAACCTTAGGTCATCCACTTGAGGGAAATTTGCTACTGTCCTACAAAACTCTGCGCTTGGAGGCCCAACACGAGTCTACAAGAAGAAGGTTGCGTAGTAGACATCACCCCGCGGTATAACCCGCCCGGAAGGGGCCGGGTTAGGTAGTTGGCGACTTAACAATAAGGCCTTAAACAGGCCTGAAGACCAAGACAAGCCTGCAGGTGACTTACCAGGTGGGCCGGATGGAGGCCTAGAGCCAGAAGACGGCGGGTGACCCGGAGACGTAAGCCGTCCGGAGGTGGCTTGCCGGAGAAGGCAAGGCGACTTAGAGACAAGGACGGTTACGAAGTATAACCCATCCGGACTCTTGTAAGCCCAGGGCCTCGACCTGTGTATATAAAGGCGAGTCCATGCGACGGCTTAGGGTAAGAAACAATTGATCGAGAGCTAGGTTAAGCGAATCCGCTCCCTTGTAATCGATTCCCAATCAATACAACAGAAAGCAGGACGTAGGCTTTTACCTCCTTCGTGAGGTGCCGAACCTGGGTAAACTCGTGTCTTTCGTCCCGACCAACCCCTTCGAGCTAGTCACCGTAGCGATGGCCTCACCCCTAAGTCCTTTCACTAGGGCATCTGTCGTGACAAAAAGACGACAGTTGGCGCCCACCGTGGGGCAGATGCGCGGTGGTTTAGAGTTCCTGAAGGGCTCTCTCCCAGGGATCGAGGGATACGCCGTTGGCAGGATGACTAAGAGTCGCCGCGGCAAGCTCTACATCGACGACGCTGGCTAGGGCCCCGAGGCCGACTCAATTGAGTACGGGTATCAGGTCCCCTTCGGCGGAATTCACATTTTCATCGGGAAGATCGGCGGATCTAAGCCCGGGTCGGACATCTGCACCAACCTCGTCGAGTCGGCCCGGCGCACGCAACCCGCTCGGATTCAACCCGGCTGGAAGCGCGTTTTTGTTGGCTTCACACAAGGCGCGGAACTCGCGGAAGATTCCGCGTCGGGAGGACAAACCCTCGTCTGCTCGGAGGACGGATCCTTGAGCGGAGAGACGGAGTCAATTTACCAGCTTCATGACGGCGGGCTTGGGGGCTATTCCAATGGTGATAGTATTCCGGAGCCCTATGAGCCGCCGAGCCAAGCCGCCATCTTCATGGCAGGCACGACGCCGGCTTTCAACAGTACGAAGGCTGGAGCAGTAGTGGCTGTCGGCGCATCAAGGTCCGGGTCAGCCAGGCCGCCGGTTCAAGTTTTGCTGGACTTGATGAATGAGCTGACAGCTCTGATGGGAACCGAGGTCACAGCTGAAAATCAAGCAGATCACAATGCAGAGTTTGCAAGGCTGAAAGAGCAGATGACCAAGGCCCAAGAGGATATCAATGCAATGCAGATTCAGATGGATGCTAAGTCGGAGCGTGTGAAGGCGGAAGCTTTTCGTTTAAACCTGGGTCAACACGCCTCAGAGACAGTTCTTCGGATGAGGTATCAAACCCGCCTGCCTGCACAGTATGAGCCCAGGAATCTCTTCAACACCCCAGGGGCAGGACCGAATACACCGCTGGCCGTGACCCGGGCCACGGAAGTGCCTGGGAATAGGGCGGCAAATCAGCCTCGGCAGCCAGACCCGCCCTGTAGGAATCAGACCCCGCCGTAGCGTTTTTTGACACCACCTGGTCATTATTCTAACCCGGTGGAAAACATGATAGCAGCGGCTGCCAGGCTCAATGCGCTCCCTCTCGCCGATGGGACGCCCTTCACCGTGGAAGCACGGAATGCCATCGAGCTCTTGCAAACAACGGTGGCTCAACAGGAAAAGTATACGTACAGTCGAAGTCGTGTGCACTCAACTCCCCTTCCAAGCCGCAGTTATAGCCGACGTACGGCGGTCTCTAGCAGCGAGCGACATCGCAACCCGCCCTGTGATTACCCGCCCGGTGTCAACGCTCAGGCGATTGTGGATAAGTTCAGAGCTGAACGTGAGGCGATGGCCGCGGCGGCTTACCAGGAGCCGGTGGCCCCTTCAACTTCGGTGGGAGCCGGAGCTACCTCCAGGGCTGTTGGAGTGCCGTGTTTAATACCAGCTCTACGAAATGAGCCCCTGCCAAAGGATTTTAAGGGTCCATGCAAAGTGCCTAATTACACAGCTGATCTACCCCAGAAGCCTGGATTGAAAGTTATGAGTTAGCCATTAAGATGTTGGACGTCACTTTAAGGGTTATCAGGTGGATCACATTGATCGATGGAAGAACGAGGCGGCCATTGCACTGCCCCGGCTGGGGTCTCAGCGTAAGCCGGTGCCGCCTAATGTGTTTCTTGATGTGTTGCATAATCCGTCGGTCAAGTTACCTTCTGAGGAAGATCTTGCTATACCTGACCCGGAAGGACAGTTGGTGGCGGCTCTTCGCACTGTTCCTGATTGGACGCTACCTTATCTGGCGTATTTGACTCGTGGTGAGTTACCTGAGGATGAGACCTTGGCACGGCAAATCACGTGGCGGTCTAAGTCCATGACCATTGTCAATGGCGAGTTACATAAATGCAGTGTAACTGGTGTTTTTCAACGCTGTGTTTCTCCTGAGGAGGGCCGTGAAATCTTACAAGAGATACATGCAGGCGACTGCGGTCATCACGCCGGCTCAAAATCTTTGGTGGCCAAGGCTTTTCAGCATGGATTTTACTGGTTGACAGCTCATGCAGATGCGGAGGACATAGTTAGTAAGTGCGATGGGTGTCAGAAATTCGGACGATGAGCCCATGTGCCGGCTCAAGAATTGCGGATGATTCCAATCACCTGGCCGTTTGCGGTCTGGGGGCTTGATATGGTTGGACCATTTAAAAGGTCTAAGGATAAGAAGACCCACCTTTTGGTGGCAGTTGATAAATTTACCAAGTGGATTGAGGTGGAACCGGTTTCCAAATGTGACGCACCAACCGCTGTTCAGTTCATCAAAAAGCTGATCTTTCGCTTTGGTTACCCCCACTGTATCATCACTGATAATGGTACAAATCTGTCTAAGGGAGCTATGAAGGAGTTTTGTCAAAGTGAACACATCCGCCTTGATGTCTCCTCGGTGGCCCATCCACAGTCTAATGGTCAAGCAAAACGTGCTAACCAGGAAATTTTGAGAGGTATCAAACCTCGGCTTATGGTTCCTTTGGAACGAACGCCGGGTTGTTGGGTTGAGGAGTTACCTTCAGTTCTTTGGAGCATCAAAACCACCCCCAACAGATCAACATGCTACACGCCTTTCTTCATGGTTTACGACGCAGAAGCAGTTCTCCCCACTGATATTCGTCATGACTCGCCCAGGGTGGCGGCTTACGTTGAACTGATAATGAGACGGCGCATCAGGACGCGCTGGATGCTTTGGATGAAGAGCGGGATTTTGCAGCAGCATGATCGGCGATTTATCAACAAGATCTGCGTCGCTATCATAGCCACAGAGTTAAAACCCGGACGTTCCAAGAAGGCGACTTAGTGCTTCGTCTGATTCAAGATCAGACAGATATGCATAAGTTATCACCCCCTTGGGAAGGACCTTTTGTGATCAGCAAGAATCTCAACATTGGGTCATATTACCTCATTGATATACAGGAGAGCAACAAGTCACGTACTTCTGGGGAGGAGACTAGCAGGCCGTGGAACATTGCTCATCTTCGGCCTTACTACACTTGAGTCATTGGCTCTCATCAATGTACATACCTCTATCATTGTATATACCATTTTATAATTAATATAATAAAGCCGGTATCCCCATAATTCGGGGCCTTTGCCGTTTTCATCCAACGATTTTTTGTGCAAGAGTTGGTTAATAATAAGGTCACTTGGGGGCTTCCAACTCAATGAGTTCAGCTTTCATACCCTCTTGACCGGCTTACATGCCATATTTGAGTTAAACCTACCTGTTTGCAACTTGCTACTCCGCCAGGTGACCCGCCGTACGCTTGACAGTCAATATTTCAGTAAGACCCTGAACTTGTCAAAGTTAAAACGGCGGCTTATGTCATGAGAGAGCTGACTTACAGAGAGCTAGGATAAACTCACCTATTTGCAGTTATTTCTCCGCTATGTGGCCCGTTCGCACTATTAACAGTCAATCATTTTTAAGACCCTGAATTAGTTAAGGTTAAAAAGACGGATTTATGTCACATGAGAGCCGGCTTATGGGGTTGTAGGCGTTTATGAGTAGCTTCTTCGAAGCAAAAAACCTTGAGTTTTATCAAAAATATAAACAAGAGTTGATCCCTTCTGGTTGTGCCTTCAAAGCCGCCTTACAAGCATTGAAGATATACATGTATATATTTTCTGTTTGTTTGTTTTACAGGGATTCTTCATGAGGAGGTTCTAAGTCTTTGGATGATAACTGATCCGGCTTAGTATTATTCATTGATCAAGCTTACAACTGCCATGACCCGCCAGCGGTTTGTTTCCATATTGTCAAAACTATGGGGTATTGAGTTATTACCTCGCCCCGGATTGTAGCTACAAGTCACCAGTCAAGGAGTTGGTGAGTTGTTACTGATCAAAATTTCATGGAGAATTCAGAGACATGATCACATCAAGCATATGCATGTTTGATAGAGATGGTGGCGGTGAAGCCGCCAGGATATAAGTTAATAAAAACATGCACAAAGGCATGGCAAAATCATAGCTGTTTTCAAACTACGCTATTACAAGGCCATAGCCGGGCCCTTCAAATCTCTGGCCAAGTGTTTTTTAAGAGTTACATCACTCTGAGCCGGCCTCAATGCCATCTGGATTACGATCCGCATGATTAATGTCACCCTGGCGCTTGGAGGTGGAAGGCTCCGGGTCATCCTGTGTCGGCTCTTCGTCGTCTACTATCTGCAGATCATCCGAAGTCCAGTCGACGCCGGTTAACGCCTCAAAGGTAGCTTCATCGTTAAGTATTATAGATGGATCAAGGTCAGGGGCAAACATATGCTTACGCCTTTTAGGAGTCAATTCGACAACTACATGCGAGGGCGCCTTGATACGAGTGTTGTTACTGTCGTAAGCCGGTTGATACTTGATCAAATTTGCTTCTTGGGCAAGTTGGCATGCCAGTGGCCTCATCTCCTTGACACATCTTGAAAAATCTATCTCACTAAAGACGGTTCCATCATCGTTGTACTCGGGATACCCGCCAGCCATCTCAGCCGGGTCAAGATCTGATTGCCACGCTTTTGCCCGGCTTAAGGCAGCAATGGCTCCTGCGCGGGCGGCTGACAGTTTCAATTCTCCAATCTGAGATGGTACAGTTGATAGATGATCCAGCACTGTCTTGATGAGTGTTGGAGGCTTCTTTCCAGAGGATACGGCTACAAGCGTCCGTAGGCTCCCAGCGTATAATTGCTCAGTCAATGAGTAGACAGCTTTCAGTTTCAGCAAAATATTTTGGCCAAGGTTGGCACTCCTGGCGCCTGTCAGACAATTGAGAGCATAAACTCAGTTTAGCATTTTTTTGGTTACCCTAATTGATGAATTACTTCAATGGAGAATAACTTTTTGCACTTACCGAAGATGGCGGCTATCATCCGAGATATCTGTTGTTTTAAGCTGGCAAGCTCCTCAGTAACCGGCTTTAGCTGCTTTTCAGCGTCTTCGGCACGCTTCTGCAGGGCAGTCTTTTCCGACTCAAGAGTGACACGTTTAGCAGTAAAGTCAGATTTCAAATTTTCTAAATCTTCGAAGACTGATTTCAGCTTTGCCTCGGCCTCACTGCTCTTGGCTTCCAGAGCCACCACACTCTTGCTTAAATCGCCAAGATGTGACTCCTTCAAGCTTAATGCTTCCTACATAAAATTTGGGAATACGTTTGGAAATTATTAATGCACATGTTTGCTCTGATTTAATTATTCAAGTCCCAAGCACATTGCAAGCAATACACTTGGCACTTGGGGCCTAATGTAGGTCATTTCAAAGTATAGTATGACCCGGCTCATCCTTTAGGATAAGCCGGCCCTTGGGGGCTACATACGGATTCTTTTTAAGTTGATTGTTTGGAAGACCCGACTCATCCTTTCAGGATAAGCTGGCCCTTGGGGGCTACATACAAATTCTTTTTAAGTTGTTTGTTTGGAAGACCCGGCTCAACTTTTCAAGATAAGCCGGCCCTTGGGGGCTATATGAGTATATATCTGTAAAGTGGAAAGGGATTAAAATCCGTACCTCATACTTTTGCTTCATCAATTTTACTAAACCGGCTTCCATATCACGACTTGTATGAAGGCGGTTTAGGTAGCCTGCGTGCAGTTCACTGGCACTGAAACCCGCATAGTCCGGCAGATCCAGTTTGGCCTTGCCTTTCTCCAGCAAAGGTGGTTCTTCTTTATGCTTAGCCAATACAATTGAGGCTCCTGGTGTTTTATAACCCGCCCCAGTGATGACGACGTCAGCATCATTTTTCTCAGAAGGGATTTCTTCAATTGGTTGGAGAGGAATTGGACTTGGCGGGTCACAAATCTTGGCCGGATTAGCGTCAGTGTCCATGGCCTCAGGAAAAACTTCATCAGCCTGCGGAGGAGGGTTGTCCTGATGAGAAATAGGGTCTTCAGAGCTTTGGATTGGGGCCTCAGGGGGCTTCGGCGCTTCTTTCTCTGGCTCAGAGACCTTGGAGGTCTTGAAAGAGTCGCCCACCTTTTGTTTCTTGCCCATATTTGCCTTAGCCCTATGACAGGAGCGGACAAGCTTATGAGCATATGAAAACAAATGTTTGGATACCAACAAAGGAAAAATCCTTACCCAGGGTTGACAACGAAGGCGGGCAGCTGCGTGCCGGTTGAGTCGCCAGAGGACGGAGGTGTTTCCTGATAATCAGAGTTGGACGGTATAAGCAGGTCGCTGCATGAGGCTAACGCGTAGAAGAAATAAAAACAGAGCTATGAAGTACCTCATTGCGGCGTTTTCGAGGAGCTGGTGCGTTGGATAAGCCAGCTACTAGATCTTCAGAGCCGCTGCTCCGGGTCTGACGCCTAGAGTCATGTTGCTGCTTCTTCAAAAGAAAGTTGGGATCCAAGTGAGCAAGAGGGTGTGAAAACTTTACTCTCCGGATGACCCGCCGTATTTTCTCTCTTGGCAAAGGTTCCGAGTTGGAGGAGATGGTAGTTACCTCTGCTGCACCGGCTTGGCTTATTTCCGCTTCACCTTGAGAGGAGTCAACATCAATAAGTTGCATGAAAAGAAAGCCAAGGGAGTCAAGTTCTACCTCCAAATCATCCAGTTCAAGCAGTTCTTGGGCTATTTGTTTCTTTGGACGGCCCGAACCACGGGTTTTATTCGCTTTGACCTTCTTCTTCAAAGTGGAGGTTGCAGTTATTCTTTTCTTCCAGAAGGGAGAGTCGGCCTACATACATAAATGCATTTGCAGAAAGATTAAAAGAGATGTGAAGTGCAAAATCTAAAAGGAAAAGGCGAAGATTAATTTAAAGGGTCTTACTGCGGGAGCCGGGTTAAGAACGCAGAAAGGGCTCAATCCCGTTTTACTGCAAGTTTCTTGAGATTCTCCAAGCAGTGATTTGACGATTAAATTGACTTCTTTATCTGTCAAAGGCGTCTGATTATAGCGCTGAGGATCATCCACATTGCCAGTATATTGACACATTAAGCCGCCGTGCCGGCTCAGCGGCAAAATCCACCAGGAAACCCAGCAGCGGGTCAAATCAACTCCGGTTAACCCATTGGCAATTAAAGCTCTGATCTTTGAAAATGTGTGAGCATATTGAACGCGCTCTGTGGCGGTTAACTGGTCTCGAAGCTCAGTAGTGGTGCAGAGTCGGTAGGGGCGATAACCAGCAAGGGATTCTCTTCAGCCGGAGCGATGTCTCTGCAGTAGAACCAAGTGCAGTTCCAATCTTTGGGATGGCTGGGCAGAACAACTGAGGGAAAAGTTACATCTCTCCGTCTCTAGATGGAAACGCCTCCGAGTTCAAGACTTGGTCCATCTGCTATCTCACTCTGGCGGTTGATATAAAAGAAATCTCTAAAAAGATCAACAGTGGGCTCTTCTTGCAGATACGCTTCACAGAATACTTGAAATTGGCACATGTTGGTGACGGAATTGGGGCCAATGTCTTGAGGGTGAAGTTTGTAGAAATGCAAGGCGTCCTGGAAAAATCTTGACCCGGGCGGTGAGAAGCCACGGAGAAGATGATCCGTAAAGACAACAACTTCCCCCTCCTTAGGTTCGGGAGTAGTTTCGAGACCAGGAACCCGCCAATGGATGACTTCTTTATCCGGTAAAACCCCCATGGTTACGTATTCATTAAGCATTAGCTCGGTAACTCCGGAGTCTACCCAATCGCAAGAGGAGGGAGTCTTAGTCATGACTGACCGGGTTAAAAGCTGTGGAAAGGTATAAAGATTATGGCGGGTTAGGAGTGCTACATGACAAGCCAGTTGTGACTAAGACAACAATGCTACTTGGCGGTCTACCAATAAATTACGAGCCGCTTTCATCTACAGGAATAGGGCTCCTTAGAGTATGAATATGGCGAGTTATATTTTGCCAGGGTGAGTCGGCAGCATGGTGGCGGGTCAATAACACAGTGAATGCTGAAAATACTGCAAAGTGTGGGCAAACAAGTTTCACAAGTTACAGCTACAATTATAGATCTACAGACGAAGATAAAAGGGGAGTAATTACTAACCCTAAAAGACAGTAATGGAAGAACTAGCAAGCAATGTGCTGATTCTGGGAAAGAAGCGATCTACTCAGGATACAAAATAGATGCTAAACTAAGCACCGTGCGATTTTGCTAGCGTTTCCAAAGTCAAAAGGTGATTTCTCTCCAAGCAAAGGTATGACTCCGATGAACGGCGACGAACTCTAAGAACTCCAGTGACCTAATGCGAATCTGAGAAAGCCGAAGAACGGAACCTGAGAAGATGCAAGGGGTGCGGGCGCGTGGAGACGAGCTCTGGTCACAACAGGTTGATGCACCAGCCTTGGCGAGGTGGACGGCGCGGTCCGGCTGGGGCGGCGGAGCTTCGGTCGCACGAAGCTTTGGAGGAAGAAGAGGAGGGAAAGGCAACGGGGAAAAATGAAAAGAAGGGGACCCTCGTGCCTATTTATAAGGAAGGGAAGAGGTGGAACAGCAACAGTCAAGTGTGAGAATCGAGGAGACGTGATAATGACTGACCAAAGAAGCGCCTCGATTTTCGGAATGACTAGTTAATGCAAAGATCCGTTGTGACGTCATGAAGATTTTCTGGATTTACCAGAGATGACATCATCCATTTTATATGGCGGGTCGTGAAGATTTATTTTAGATTAAATGATTAAAGGAAACACGAGACTCGCCAACCAGAAGAATTGAAGATTGACATGAACAAGTTCAAATCAATCTGGGGCCTAATGTTGGGGATATAACCCCCCGGTATAACCCGCCCGGAAGGGGCCGGTTAGGAAGTTGGCGACTTAACAATAAGGCATTAAACAGGCCTGAAGACCAAGACAAGCCTGGAGGTGACTTACCAGGCGGGCCGGATGGAGGCCCAAAGCCAGAAGATGGCGGGTGACCCAAAGGCGTAAGCCGTCTGGAGGTGGCTTGCCGGAGAAGGCAAGGCGACTTAGAGACAAGGACGGTTACAAAGTATAACCCGGTCCGGACTCTTGTAAGCCCAGGGCCTCGGCCTGTGTATATAAAGGCGAGTCCCTACGACGGCTTAGGGTAAGAAACAATTGATCGAGAGCTAGGTTAAGCGAATCCGCTCCCTTGTAATCGATACCCAATCAATACAACACAAAGCAGGACGTAGGCTTTTACCTCCTTCGTGAGGGGCCGAACCTGGGTAAACTCGTGTCTTTTGTCCCGACCAACCCCTTCGAGCTAGTCATCGTAGCGATGGCCTCACCCCTAAGTCCTTTCACTAGGGCATCTGCCGTGACAAAACCACGACAGGTCCAGAATTCCAGCTGCTGGTATTCTCCCTCTTTGTGTAAACCTTGCATATTATGAGGGAAAAGGCATTAGAATCACTCCCCAAAGCATTATTATTCAACAAAACAAAGTAAATAACAGTAGGAAATCATGATGCAAAATGGACGTATCAACTCCCCCAAGCTTAGACCTCGCTTGTCCTCAAGCAAAAGCCGATATTGAAAAGCATGTCCACATGGTTTGAGAGAGAGGTGTCGATAAAAACAAAATACGGACATAGAAGCATCATGCTTATTAATATAACAGCAACAAACTCTATCATAGAATTAATTCAACATAATTTCATCATATAACTTCTTATGCACAAGTAACAATTCATCACAACATAGAAGTATGAAGCATAAACCTTATTGAAAACCAACAAATTGTGTTCTCAATCAACTTTGCAACTACAATTCATCATATTTTCAGGACGGGTCTCATGTAGGAGCATTTTGGCAAGTACACATACTCAACCATCATTTAGTCTTCTATGATTGCTAACACTCACGGCATACCCATGAACAAAAAGTTTCGACCGGACACATAAGAAGATAGGGGCATATAGCTTCGCCTCCCAACGTATTCACCTCAAGGGTGATGTCAACAATAATAACTCATGCCACCCATATCCAACTGGATATATGTGCCTAGATCTTTCCTCACCACATGATGCTTGCAAAAGAAAAAAAGTAAAAAGGAATAGGGAAGAATACTTTGACTCTTTGCATAAAAGTAAATACATAAAAGTAAAAGATAGGCCCTTCGCAGAGGGAAGCAGAGGTTGTCATGCGCTTATTGGTTTGTATGCCCAATCCCTTAATGTAAAAGAACGTCATGCTACATTGCCCCCTATGATAGCAACCTTTATTATGCAGTCCGTCGCTTTTATTACTTTGCCATCATAAGTTCGTATAGCGCTCAATTTTCTCTTACACTAATTGATCAAACACTTTTAGAAGCAATTTTTATTGCCTTATTGCACCGATGACAACTTACTTGAAGGATCTTTCTTGATCCATAGGTAGGTATGGTGGACACTCAAAGAAGGAATTTGGGTTTGGGTTTTTGGATGCACAAGTAGTATCTCTACTTAGTTCGGAATTTCGGCTAGCAAAGATATTGAGCAAGCACCACATGTTGAAGGATCTATGACAATATAACTTCTATGTGGATAAGAACAAGCATAAATCATTACGTTGTCTTCCTTGTCCAACGTCAACAGTTTTGACATATAATATTTGATGTGGGCTCAAAATCACAAAAGATGTCCAAGATAGTGTATTTGCATGTGAATCTTCTCTTCCCTTATTAATTCTTTCATGAATTGCATCATTGACCAATGCTATGTTTGTCAATCTCCAACAAATTTTACTACTTATACTTTTCCTTATGTGATGTCATTACTCACCATAAGATTAGCATATGATTCTTTTCATTTATTTTCCTTTCCTTTATTTTGATTGCAACAAGAAAGTAGAGAGGCAAAAACTCAAACTAAACTTTATTATATAACTCTCACTCGATTACATAGATAGATAGGCCACGAAATTAACACACGAAAATACATCATGCTAAACTTTTATTCAACTAAAGGAAAGGGGAACTAAAGATCGAACTAAAATAGGTAAAGGTGAATAAAAGTGGTGGTGATACGATACCGGGGCACCTCCCCCAAGCTTGGCTCAAGCCAAGTGGAGTGCCCATACCCGTGTGCTGAAGTCTCCTTTGGTGGTGGTGATGAAGAAGGTGGTGGTGATGAAGAAACCTTCTTCTTCAACTTATATTTAAGCATAAAGTTTTCCTCCCTTTGATCATCATTCTCCAACTCAAGCTTTAATATCCCTTTGCATAATGCCTCCTTGCTCTCCTGCAGAAAACGCGACAAGATAAATTGGACCTTAGGTTTGTATCTTCTAGGGAGGCTTGACTTCTTAAATTCCACATGCATGTCTCCGGGTTGAGGCAATGGATCATCCTCTTCCTCAGAGCTGTCATCTTTTGTTTCCTTCATGGTAGCATCTTCTTCCTCCTCCAAGCTCCATAGATACGGGTAAATTTCCCTAAAGATCTTTGGGTCTGAGACATAGGGATCAACATGGCTCCCCCCCTCCGAATCTTGAGACGACATATTTTCAGATCTGTCACGGAATCAGCACGAAACAAGAACAGAGGATTTTTCTGCGATGCGGTCGTCAAAACAGTCGGGGGTATCTATAGAGAATTTTTATTCTTGGGAAACAAGCATATGGAAGGAAAACGGGGTCGGGAAGGCATCCGAGGTGGGCACAACCCACCAGGGCGCGCCCAGGGGTGCCTGGTGCGCCCTGGTGTCTCGTGCTCACCTCGATCACCTTCTGGTTTATTTTTTTATTTCCAAAATTTTCTAATATTCCAAAACTGACAAAAAATATTTTTGCGGTTTGTTTGGAGTCCGTTTACTTACCGTATCATGTACCTCCTACTTTTCAGAATTCTGGAGTGTTCCGGAAGGTTTCTTTTATGTGTTACTCCGGTGTCATGGTTTGGATAACATTGCTTTCAACATTAATAGGCGTACCTGAGATATAATGCTTAATTCTTTGTCCATTGACCACCTTCGGATTAGTACCTTCGGCGTTATTAATCTTGATAGCTCCAGATCGATAAACCTCTTCGATAATATATGGTCTCTCCCATTTGGAGAGAAGCTTTCCTGCAAAAAATCTTAAACGAGAGTTGAACAAAAGAACATAGTCTCCTATTTTGAATTCCCGCTTTTGGATTCTTTTGTTGTGCCATCTTTTTACTTTTTCTTTGAATAGCTTGGCATTTTCATAGGCTTGGGTTCTCCATTCATCTAGTGAGCTAATATCAAATAGCCTCTTCTCACCGGAAAGTTTGAAATCATAGTTAAGTTCTTTAATTTCCCAAAATGCTTTGTGTTCTAATTCTAGAGGCAAATGACAAGCTTTCCCATATACTATTTTGTATGGAGACATACCCATAGGATTTTTATAAGCTGTTCTATAGGCCCAAAGTGCATCATCTAATTTCTTAGACCAATTCTTACGAGACCTATTGACAGTTTTTTGTAATATTAATTTTATTTCTCTATTGCTAAGTTCAACTTTACCACTAGATTGAGGATGATAGGGTGATGCAATTCTATGGTTAACATCATATTTAGCAAGCATCTTACGGAAAGCACCATGGATAAAGTGTCAACCACCATCGGTCATTAAATATCTAGGGACTCCAAACCTCGGGAAGATAACCTCTTTAAGCATTTTACTGGAGGTGTGGTGATCAGCAGTACTAGTTGGAATAGCTTCTACCCACTTAGTGACATAATCAACAGCAACCAAAATATGAGTGTACCCGTTAGAGGAAGGAAAAGGCCCCATATAATCAAAACCCCAAATGTTAAATGGCTCAACGACAAGTGAATAATTCATAGGCATTTCCTGACACTTACCGATATTATCAATTCTTTGACATTCATCACAAGACAAGACAAACTTACGGGCATCCTTGAAGAGAGTACGCCAGTAAAAACCAGATTGCATTACCTTATGAGCAGTTCTATCTCCCGCATGATGTCCTCCATAAGCTTCGGAATGACATTTCCGTATGATTTGTTCATGTTCATGCTCAGGTACACAACGTCTAATAATACCATCTACTCCTTCTTTATAAAGATGTGGGTCATCCCAAAAGTAATGTCTCAAGTCATAGAATTTTTTTCTCTTTTGTTGGTAAGTGAAGTTAGGTGGTATATATTTAGCGACAATGTAGTTAGCATAATCAGCATACCAAGGTGTGTTTTGAGAAACATTTATTGTAGCTAACTGTTCGTCAGGGAAACTATCATCAATAGGTAGTGGGTCATCAAGAATATTTTCTAACCTAGACAAGTTATCAGCTACGGGGTTCTCAGCTCCCTTCCTATCAACGATGTGTAAGTCAAATTCTTGAAGTAAGAGAACCCACCTAATGAGTCTAGGTTTAGCATCTTTCTTTTCCATAAGATATTTTATAGCAGCATGATCGGTGTGAACAATAACTTTAGAATCAACAATATAGGATCTAAATTTATCACAATCAAACACAACTGTTAAAAATTCTTTTTCAGTGGTAGCATAGTTTCGTTGGGCACTGTCTAGAGTTTTACTAGCATAATGGATAACATTCAATTTCTTATCAACTCTCTGTCCTAGAACATCACCAACAACATAATCACTAGCATCACACATAATTTCAAAAGGCAAGTTCCAATCAGGTGGTTGAACGATAGGTTCAGAGGTTAATGCTTTCTTGAGTGTTTCAAAGGCTTCCACACAATCATCATCAAAAACAAAAGGAATATCCTTTTGCAAAAGATTAGTAAGAGGCCTAGAAATTTTAGAGAAGTCTTTAATGAACCTCCTATAAAAACCAGCATGACCAAGGAAACTTCGAATACCTTTAATATCTTTAGGACATGGCATTTTCTCAATTGCATCAACTTTAGCTTTATCCACCTCAATACCTCGTTCAGATATTTTATGCCCCAAGACAATGCCTTCATTAATCATAAAGTGGCACTTCTCCGAATTCAAGACGAGATTAGTTTGTTCACATCTCTGCCAAACTCGATCAAGGTTGCTTAAGCAATCATCAAAAGAAGTCCCGTAAACAGAAAAATCATCCATGAAAACCTCCACAATCTTTTCACAAAAATCAGAGAATATAGCCATCATACATCTTTGAAAGGTAGCAGGTGCATTGCATAAACCAAAAGGCATACGTCTATAAGCATAGGTTCCAAAAGGGCAAGTAAAGGTAGTTTTCTCTTGATCGGATTGTGACACGGGTATTTGAGAGAAACCAAAATATCCATCTAGGAAACAAAAGTGTGTGTGTACTTAGATAGTCTTTCTAGCATTTGATCAATGAACGGCAGAGGGTAATGGTCCTTCCTAGTAGCTTTATTTAATTTTCTAAAATCAATTACCATTCTATAGCCAGTGAACAATTCTTTGTGGAATGAGTTCATTCTTATCATTGGGAGCAACGGTAATACCTCCTTTCTTAGAGACACAATGAAAGGGACTTACCCATCTACTGTCAGCAATGGGATAGATTATACCTGCTTCCAGAAGCTTTAGTATTTCAGTTCTTACCACTTCTTTCATCTTAGGATTCAATCGCCTTTGGTGATCAACAACGGGTTTAGCATCAGGTTCCATATTAATCTTGTGCTGACATAGAGTGGGACTAATGCCCTTAAGATCATCAAGAGTATATCCAATAGCAGCCCGGTGCTTCCTTAGAACTTTTAATAATCTTTCTTCTTCATGTTCTGAAAGGTTAGCACTAATAATAACAGGATATATCTTTTTCTCATCAAGATAAGCATACTTCAAAGTGTCAGGCAATTGTTTCAATTCAAACACAGGATCACCTTTAGGTGGAGGAGGACCTCCAAGAGTTTCAATAGGCAAATTGTGTTTCAGGAGAGGTTGTTGTTCAAAGAAAATTTTATCTATTTCATTTCTTTCCCGCGAGTGCATATGATTTTCATGGTCAAGCAAATATTGTTCTAATGGATCGGTGGGGGGCACAGCAATAGAAGCAAGACCAATTATTTCATCCTTACTAGATAACGCTTTATCACGGGGTTGTCTACTAAACTTGGAAAAATTAAACTCATGAGACACATTACCAAAAACTGACACCGACAGTTTGTTTTTCACAATCTATCTTAGCATTGACGGTGCTCAAGAAAGGTCTACCAAAGATAATGGGACAAAAGTCATCTTGTGGGGAACCAAGGACTAGAAAATCAATAGGGTATTTTACTTTCCCGCACAAGACTTCAACATCTCTAACAATCCCAAGTGGTGTGATAGTGTCTCTATTAGCAAGTTTAATAGTAACATCAATGTCTTCCATTTCAGCAGGTACTATTTCATCCATAATTTCCTGGTATAGAGTAAAAGGGATAGCACTCACACTAGCACCCAAATCACATAAACCATGATAGCAGTGATCTCCTCTTTTGACTGACACAACAGGCATGCCTTCTATGGGTCTATGTTTATCTTTTTCCTCGGGTTTAGCAATTCTAGCAGCTTCATCGCAAAAGTAGATGACATGCCCATCAATATTTTTTGCCAAGAGATCTTTAACCATAGCAATACTAGGTTCTACTTTAATTTGTTTAGGGGGTTTAGGTGTTCTTATATTACTCTTACGAACCACAATTGATACCTTAGCATGTTCCTTTATCCTAACAGGGAAAGGTGGTTTTTCAATATAAGCGGTAGGCACAGCTGGATCGACATTGTAAAAGATGGTTTCTTCTTTAGCTATGACCGATTCTTTAATTTCTTCTTTAATGGGGGGATGATATTTAAACCACTTGTCCATAGGGAGGTCAATGTGAGTAGCAAATGCTTCGCAGAAAGAGGCTACTATCTCAGAGTCAAGTCCATATTTAGTGCTAAACTTATGAAAAGTATCGGTATTCATAAAAGATTCAAGCTTTATACCTCACTCGTTACCTTCGTCGAGTTCCCAATCTTCAGAGTTGTGTTTAATTCTTTCTAAGAGATCCCACTTGAATTCAATAGTCTTCTTCATAGAAGAACCAGCACAAGAAGTATCGAGCATGGATTGGTCATTATGAGAAAGCCAAGCATAAAAATTCTGAATGATAACTTCTCTCGGAATGTCATGATTGGGGCATGAATATAACATTGACTTAAGCCTCCCCCAAGCTAGAGCGATACTTTCTCCTTCACGAGGCCAAAAATTATATATATAATTCCGATCACGATGAACTAGATGCATGGGATAAAACTTTTTTTGGAATTCCAATTGTAAACGATTCCAGTTCAACGATCCAAGATCATCACATAGCCTATACCATGTCAATGCTTTTCCCTCCAAAGATAAAGGTAAAACCTTCTTCTTAACTTCATCTCTGGGTAAACCTGCAAGCTTAAATAATCCTCAAATTTCGTTCACATATAAGAGGTGCATATCAGGATGTTCAGTTCCATCTCCTGCATAAGGTTTAGCAAGCAGTTGTTCTACCATACCCGAAGGAATTTCATAAGTAATATTTTCAGTAGGTGTTGTAGGTTGAGGGGTAACTAATTGTGGTTCCGGTCGAGGTGAAGATACCCCGAACAAACCCCTCAAAGGATTGTTTTCCATAGTAGCAAGTAGCAATAAATTTCAGCACGTAGTATAAGTTTTTCCTTACCGATTTCCACTTACCAAGAGCGATTCACTCCCCGGCAACGGTGCCAGAAAAGAGTCTTGCTGACCCACAAGTATAGGGGATCAATCGTAGTCCTTTCGATAAGTAAGAGTGTTGAACCCAACGAGGAGCAGAAGGAAATGACAGGCGGTTTTCAGCAAGGTAATTTCTGCAAGCACTGAAATTGTAGGTAACAGATAGTTTGATAGCAAAATAATTGGTAACAAGCAAGTAACGGTAACGGTAAACAAGGTGCAGCAAGGTAGCCCAATCCTTTTGTGGCAAAGGATAGGCCAGAAACATCTCTAGTAATAGGCAAAGTGTTCTTGAGGGTACACGGGAATTTCATCTAGTCACTTTTATCATGTTGGTTTGATTCGTGTTCGCTACTTTGATAATTTGATATGTGGGTGGACCGGTGCTTGGGTGCTGTTCTTACTTGAACAACCTCCCACTTATGATTAACCCCCTCGCAAGCATCCGCAACTACGAGAAAAGTATTAAGATAAAATGTAACCATAGCATTAAACGTTTGGATCCAAATCGGCCCCTTACGAAGTAGCGCATAAACTAGGGTTTAAGCTTCTGTCACTCTAGCAACCCATCATCTAATAACTACTCCACCATGCATTCCATTAGGCCCATTAATGGTGAAGTGTCATGTAGTCGACGTTCACATGACACCACTAAGGGAATCACAACATACATATCATCAAAATATCGAACACATATCAAATTCACTTGATTACTCGCAACATGACTTCTCCCGTGACCTCAAGAACAAAGGTAACTACTCACAAATAATAATCATGCTCAAGATCAGAGGGGTATTAAATAGCATAATGGATCTGAACATATAATCTTCCACCAAATAAACCATATAGTAATGAACTACGCAAGGTAATCAACACTACTAGTCACCCACAGGTACCAATCTGAGGTTCCGGTACAAAGATTGAACACAAGAGATGAACTAGGTTTTGAGAGGAGATGGTGTTGTTGAAGATGTTGATGAATATTGGCCTTCCAAAGATGAGAGGGGTGTTGGTGATGACGATGGCTTCGATTTCCCCCTTCGGGAGGGACGTTCCCCCGTAGGAATCGCTCCGCCGGAGGGCAAAAGTGCTCCTGCCCAAGTTCCGCCTCGAGGCGGCGGCGCTTCATCCCGAAAGTCCTTCTATGATTTTTTTCTAGGTCAAATGTGACTATGTACCAGAAGATGGGCTCCGGAGGTGGGCCGAGGTGGCCACGATACACCAGGGCGCACCCAGGGGGGGTCTGGCGCACCCTGGTGGGTTGTGCCCACCTGGCTGGCCCCCTCCGGTAGTTTTCTACTCCAGTATTTTTTATTAAATACAAAAATAATCTCCGTAAAATTTCAGCTTCATTGGAGTTGTGCAGAATAGGTATCTCTGATGTGCTTTTCTTAGGTCCAGAATTCCAGCTGCCGGTATTCTCCCTCTTTGTGTAAACCTTGCATATTATGAGAGAAAATGCATTAGAATCACTCCCCAAAGCATTATTATTCAACAAAACAAAGTAAATAACAGTAGGAAATCATGATGCAAAATGGACGTATCAGATGCCTATATAATGATCATCACCTTGGATATCGTCATGACTATTCGATTTTCTATCAATTGCCCAGCAGTAATTTGTTCACCCACCGTGCGCTATACTCATGAGAGAAGCCACTAGTGAATTCTACGGCCCCCGAGTCTACTTTTCCAACATATTGCTTTCCGATCTATCTTTTTGCCTCTTTGTTTTCAGATCTACAAAACCAAAAACCCAAAAACATATTGCTGCATATTTTATTTGCCCCTTTTATTTTGTGTTCTTGAGAGATCTATCTCTCCTATCCATCACTACCTAATCTATATTTTTACCGTAGAGAGATTGACAACCTCTCTTTCGCGTCGGGTTGCAAGTATTTGTTGTTTGTGTGCAGGTGCTGCTTATTAGGTGGTGGTGATCCTCCTACTGGTTCGATAACCTTGGTTTCATAACTAAGGGAAATACTTACCGTCGCTGTGCTGCATCATCCCTTCCTCTTTGGGGAAATACCGACGCAGTCTCAAACCACGTCATCCTCCGATCTTAAATCGAAGCGTGTAGATAGGCGGTCTTTTGAAGAAGAACTTCGCCAAGTACGGATGATCGCGGATGGTAAGCCGTACTTACTGCAATGTGCCTTTGGTAGTAACATGTTTGCTCATCTTACATGGTTGTGGCGTTCCTCAGGCGCCTTTACAGATCTCCCGAGGAGTGCGGCGGACGCGGCCAAGCACTTTGCGACTCTGGACGGGGATGCGGAACAGAGACTGTTCTGGGCGCAATTTCAGACCCCCGAGCCCTGTCCCCTTCTTAGTTATCAAATGAAGCAGCTGATGGAGCTGCATAGAATGGCGGAGCCAGCCTTAAAGACCTCTGCATTCGGTTGTGGCCTGCAGAGCCACTATCGAGTGGTTATTTCGGCCAGGTGCAGCAGCTTTGCAACGCCTCCTCCCGCATTGAGGTCCTGAAGTGCTCTGTATGCATTGAGGGAGCGCGGATGGTGTTTGCGAGGACTATGATGCACTGGCCAGGGATGAAGCCGCTCGAGATGACTACTGCGCCCCCGCCGCCTGGGAAGGAGCATAGGCACCCCGAGCTGTACTTCGTCGCTGCGATGGTGGGTGATCGGTCGCTAGAGACCCAATGACCCAAGGATGTAATGTTCGAATGAACACATTATTGTATGTCCGATGAACACTTCATTTTATAATGCGTATGCACGGTTTATCATGCTTTTGATATTTGGATTATTTTGACTCCTGTGTGGCCGTTTTGAAACTGAAAGTTGCCAGTCGTCAGCTTTAGACCCTATGTAATTATTACAAGAGGTGTTCCGTTCTCCGCAGTTTTATCCTTAGCCGAATTATCGGAACCCAGAGGCGGTGGTGCGAGAGGGGGAACAAGGCAATCAGACTATGTGGCTTTAGTGCTTTCACTTAGCCGAAGGAGCTTGACCGCGGGGGCTGGTTACTAGTCCCAAGTGTTTTGTGATATTTGGGTGTACCAAGGTGAAAAACCATTACCACATGGTTTGTGAAGATACAAACCGCTCGTATGACACGGAATAACCTCCATCGATTTTTAGTTTGACACTTGTGCTCGGATTGTAGACCGGTTCTCGCTTATTATGACAGTCGATTTTTGGCTTTCTCCACTGAGGTACTTGACCAGGCAAGCTGGAAATACAATCGCAATGGTTCTCCCTTTACCCTTTTGGCCGAACGGGCGGAACGTAAGAGGGTAAGCATAGGAGCCGAGTAACCCAACCTTTGACCTAAGACATAATTCGGAACCAATTCATATAACGCAAGATCCGAGACGCCGGACATATAAAGGATAATGTCGGGACGATGCTTGGGGCGAGTTTTGTAGTCAAGCCCCCGGTCTATTAGCCGATTGCATCTAACATGTACCGAACAGTTTTGTTTCCGGAGGCAGGGAGTGGGAAAATACTTTATAAAATGCCATAAATAGACCGTAAAAGATTATCTTTATATATGATGAATTTTTGCAATTCATGCTGCAGACACAACTGTTACAGGTATTTTGTTTAGAAACAAATTTCTACAAAGGGAAGGTTTACTCGGGGTCCTTGATAGGTGGCTTGATGTCCTTGACGTGTCCCGATGCGCCTCCGCTCCTTTGCCCTTGGGGGGGTTGTGTGCTCCTTTAAAGGCAGTTTCTATCGGCGAATGGACCTTTGAGAGAGGTACATGTAGAATCGCCGTGACATGCGTGAGCTTGACGCCTGCCAGGTCCTGGGGATGCCACCTGCTGTGTTGAGAGTAGTTCGGTCGAGCCGACCACTCGGTTTTGATAGTCTGTCCCCCCAGCTGCCCATGGTATTTTAAGCGCGAAATTGTGCCTTCTAGGTACGTACCTGACGAGTAGTGGGGCCGTGCTGTGGGGGCCGTATCCCTATTTGTGTTGAGCAAGGGATTGCTCCGGGAGATCGGGTCGCACTCGAGCCCGCTTGTTCGCCTGTCCCAGCTTGTCGTCTGGTTGGGGTCTTGGTGCCTCGATGCCGGACTGGAATTCGGCTGCTAAAGCCGCTGTGTGTTCCTCAGTCTGGAGTGAGCATTCCATATTGCCGTTGACAGTGATGACCCCCTTGGGTCCAGGCATCTTGAGCTTTAGGTATGCATAGTGGGGAATGGCGTTAAAGCGAGTGAACGATGTATGGCCGAGCAGTGCATGATAGCCGCTGCGGAAAGGCACAATATTGAAGATTAAGTCTTCGTTGCGAAAGTTGTCGGGCGAGCCGAACACTACTTCCAGCGTCACAGTACCCGAGCAGCGTGCCTCAACACCAGGGATGACTCCCTTGAAGGTGGTGTTGCTGGGTTTAATTCTTGAAGGGTCGATACCCATCTTTTTCACCATGTCTGAGTAAATCAGGTTAAGGCTACTTCCTCCGTCCATAAGGACTCTAGTGAGGTGGTACCCATCGATGATGGTGTCTAGTACAAGGGCGGCCGAGCTTCCATGACGGATACTGGTCGGGTGATCCCTACGATCGAAGGTGATCGGGCAAGCCGACCATGGGTTAAACTTCGGGGCTATGGGCTCTACGGCGTAGATCACCCGAAGGGCGCATTTCCTCTCCTTTTTTGGTATATGTGTGACATATATCATGTTCAAAGTTTTTACCTCAGGAGGGAGTTGCTTCTACCCGCCATTGCTTGGGCCGCGAGGCTCTTCATCGTCCTCGCTGCGCTGGCCCTTGTACTGCTCCTCAGTTGCGGGCTTGCCGGCTTGTTTGAATACCCAACAGTTTCTGTTAGTGTGGGTGGCCAGCTTGTCTTGTGTGCTGTGGATCTGGCAGGGCCTATCCATGATTTTTTCCAAAGCGGTAGGTCCATCCCTGTTCCCTTTAGAGGGCTTCTTCCTTTGTCCGGATTTGGAATTGCGGAAACCGGTGTTTACGGCTGTGTCTTCTGAGTCGCCGTTGCTATGGCGGCGTTTGTTTTTATTGCGCCTTGGCTTTCCGTTACCATCCCGCACTTCAGAGGTGCCGGGGTCTTCGGGATTGTGGCTTCGATGAGCTAGCCAATTGTCTTCGCCCGCGCAAAAGCGGGTCATAAGTGAGGTGAGGGCAGACATTGTTCTCGGCTTATCCTGCCGAGCTGGCGAGCTAGCCATTCGTCCCGGATGTTGTGTCTGAACAAGGCTATTGCCTAGGCATCCGGACAGTCGACGATCTGGTTCTTCTTAGTCAGGAACCGATTCTAGAATTGCCTGGCTGATTCGCCGGCTTTCTGGACGACGTTGCTTAAATCAGAAGAGTCCAAGGGCCAGACATAAGTGCCTTGGAAGTTAGATCGGAAGGCGTCCTCGAGCTCTTCCCAACTCCCAATGGAGTTTTCGGGGAGACTATTTAACCAGTGTTGAGCTGGTCCCTTCAATTTGAGTGGTAGGTATTTGATAGCATGGAGATCGTCGCCTCTGGCCATATGAATGTGAAGGAGGTAGTCCTCGATCCACACGGCCGGGTCCGTCGTTCCGTCGTATAGTTCTATGTTTACGGGTTTAAACCCTTCGGGGAACTGGTGCTGCATGACCTCGTCTGTGAAACACAGTGGGTGTGCGGCGCCTCTGATCCGGGCTACGTCGCACCGGAAGTCAGCTGTTGTCTGGGCCCGGTATTATTCCCTGTTTCTGTGGTTGCGGTCGAGCCACGATTGGTAGCCATCCCGTCTAGCGGGAGAGTATCCCCTAGATCCGTAAATGGATCTAGTGTGACCTGCCCTATAGTCCAGGTCCTGCCGTAGATCATATCGATCCTCCGGCTGTACTGGCCTCTTTCCTCCCCTGTGAGGTGACGTGGGCCAGTATTCGGCGTCTCCGGCCGCCCTGTCCCATCCTCGAGGGGGGCGGTCCGCATGGTCGTACTGAGTACGCCTAGGAGATTCGGGCTTGAAGGCCTCGTCGTTGAACTGCGGCAGCAGGCGCCGGCGCGGGTAACTCTTGCTTTGATCTGGTCGCTCAATGCCGAACCCTTCTTCGGCTGCCAGGACTTTCGTCCATCTGTTGTTGATGGTGTCTTGTTCGGCTTTGAGCTGCTGTTGCTTTGCTTTTAGGCTCCGAGCGGTGGCTATGAGCTGCCGCCTGAATCATTCTTGATCCTTGGGGTTTTCGGGGATGATGAAGTCTTCGGCTTCGAGGCTTTCCTCCTCCTCGGCGGGGGGGGGGGGGGAGGTAGTTGTCGTCCTCGGAATCATTGAGGTCCTCGGCGTCCTATTGATCTTTGAGCCTCTCCGGGTCCTCTAGCGGCTCCTCGGGGGCTTCAAGGTCGCCAAGGTCCTCCGGGGTGTCAATTTCTCCGGTACCTACGATGGATTCCCTCCCCTTGCTGGTCTTGGATCGTTTGCGTTGTTTCTGGCGTTTTGATGCTTCGCCATATTTTCCGCCGTTCTGCTTGGGGGTGTGGTTGTCCCTATCGTTAGGGGTGTCCACCATATAGACATCATAGGTGGAGGTGGCTGTCCACCGCCCGGTGGTCACAGGGGCAGGGGCGCCAATCTCTTCATCCATGCCTTCTGCCTCCTCGAAGGCGTAGTCCAGCATGTCGGTTAAGTCTTCGACAGTGGCTACTAAATGGGCAGCGGGTGGGCCGTAAAATTCTTCGTATCCGGCCTCTAGATCGACCGGATCGTGAGTTGAGGTCGGATCATCCTCGATTGTCATTGTCTGGATCCGGTCAAGAGCCTCGTTCAACCACGAGAGGTCGACCAGATCAGTTTTCTGGGGGGCCTTGGAGCTAAACTCCAGGGCGTCTTCGCGATGGGCATGTTCGGCAAGGACCCGACCCTCGTACTCAGGTGCTATTGGCGGATCCGAGCTCAAGGCTGGTCCTCCGGCGGAGATAGGCCTGAGGGCTGAGCCGGATAGAGGGCCCGAAGTTAAAGCTTCGGGACTTTCGGTCCCGTCAGACGAAACAGAGGGCCCGGCAAGGAACAGATCGCCACGGGAGTCGGCGGTGAACTCTAGGCCCCCGAACCTGATCTCCTGACCATGAGCGAAATTTTCGATCTGGCCTAGATGGCCGGTCGAGTCAGCATGCATCACAATTCTGCCGAATGCGAAGATCTGTCCGGGGACGAAGACGTCCTCGTTGCAGAACTGTTCGCTGGTGATTAGGCGAGCCATCGATCCACGGGCGATCTCACAACGAACCTCTCAATGAAAGCACCAATGTCGGTGTCAAAACCGGCGGATCTCGGGTAGGGGGTCCCGAACTATGAATCTAGGATCGATGGTTAACAGGGGACGAAGGAGACGATGTTTACCCAAGTTCGGGCCCTCGTGAGGACGTAAAACCCTACGTCCTGCTTGATTGTATTGATGAGTATGATGATTACAGAGCTGATCTACCTCGAGATAAAATGAGCTAAACCCTAGATGAGTTGACTTGTCCCTCTACGAACTACACCCCCTGGTTTATATAGACACCAGGGGTTCCTAGGGTTACACATGGTTGGTTTCCATCCGGGCATAGATACGCCCATTCTTACTTGGAGGGCACACCAAGTCTTCGAAACCTTCCCCTCTAAGCATGGGGTCATTCTGTAGTCCGACCTTCCCACGGATCCCACAGGGCGGCCCACTGGGCTGATCCACAGAAGATAAGTCAGCGGCCCGAGGACCCCTTAATCCTGGACTCCCTCACCTTCCCCGATAGCCTCGGCATGCCGCCAGTGGCCATCCTAGTGTGGGCAATGTGAGAGGCCACGCTCAACGCTCACCCTGTTTAGCGAGGAAGGTGGTGGATGTATCGCTCCACCACCATGCCGGAGCAGCCGGATCCTGCGCGCGTCACGTTGAGGGCGGAGTGCGTCAACCACGTGGACGTCGTGCTCGCTCTCCCAACGTCTATCAACCCTGATTACCAAATCCACTGCGGGCCTGCGCCAGTCGAGCCGGTCGTCACTGATGATGAGCTAGCCGAGGTTGCGCTCATCCTTGACAACGAGGCGGGCGAGGTGCAGATCATTGCGCTGGTCGCTGTCGAGGGTGATATTAATCTGCCAATAGACATCGAGCTCCTGTCGGATGTCCCTGACATCGTGAAGAAGGAGGTGGAAGAGGTGGTGCAGGATCCATTGTAGAATAAGAAGAGGGGTGGGAAGAAGACTGAAGCTGTTGCAACGATGGTGCGCCGCTCCGACCGTCTGAAGCTGCTGCACAAGTGAAGATGGGAAGCTGAAGATTTGAAGACGAGCAAGAAGTAGTTAGGTATGTTGATTGGTATATATTTCAGCATATAAGCTACAAATATTTTAGGCATGATGTTGGTTAGGTATGCTAGTATATTTCAGCATATAAGCTATCTAGTTTGTGGTATTTTGGGCATGATGTTGGTTACGTTTGCTGTCAGTGAAGAACATCAGTGCTATCTGTTAGTAGTTTGTAGTATGTTGTTAGTTATGTTATAAGTGTTGAACGTTAGTGGTGCTATCTGTAATTAGTTTCAGCATATCAGTGTCAGTTTTAGTTATGCTGTCAGTTTGATGTTGCATTGTTGCTTTGATGGTTTATGTGCTATCTCTTTAAGTATGCTCCTATGTTGCAAACATCAGTGGTGCTGCAATATGTTGTGCCCATGTGCACCACTTTTCAAATATAGAATATGCCAGAAATGCAATTTGTGCCAAATATAGAATGTGCCCATGTTAACTGTAGTACAACCTTTCCAACATTTAGATCGTGGGCCCTTCCAATCATTTGTAGCAAATGTGGTTCATTTATGCTCCCATCATAATTTGGGACTGAATTTTGGTTTAATAATCTATTTTTTCGTATAATTTGTACTTTCAATGTAGTTACCAACATCTCCTCTTGGATACATACATAGATACTTTTTCAATGCATACATGAAAGATTTTTTGAAAAATTGATATTGTTTGGAGTAAGTGTGGGGTGAAGTATCCTAGTAAAATTCATGGTATCCCTGATATATCTCAACAACAGAACTGGTTGAGGGCTCTGCTGGCTCAATTTGCCTAGTCTCAACAACTTGAAGCTACTGGGCCTCAAATTCAAAAATCCCTCACTGAACCTGAAGATGGAACTCTTCCGTGTGAATGCAAAAGACATGAAAGATCCCCTGGGGCTAGAGGATGGCTGTGTTCATCGATGAAATCCTTCACAAACCACCGACATGTTTTCTCCTGTCTTACAATGACTAATTTAGCTTTACATCCAACACGAGTGATACTTCGTGGCCTCCTATTTCTATTTAGATCTTAACCTTCACTAACCCCTTCATGACTATAGACAATTTTCCTTAAAATTATATGATTGTTGGATCCATCCCACTGAACATAGCTTCTCCTCACACTAAACCTTTTTTAAAAGCATATTTGTTATAGAATCTATAACCTTCATCCTCACTATGAAACATCCAGTTGACAATATGATTGTATTCAAACATACACTCATCACTTACATCTGCCATGTCTTCCTGCATATAACATAAAAATTCACAGCTGGTGTTAATCCATGTTGCAGATGAAAAATAGCTGACAAACAAGGATAAATGCATGGATAAGCCAACATGAAATCGTGTGTGGAATAGTAAAACTTTGCTCGTTGTACATGTGACGACAACCGATCATCAACGTCGAAAAACTACTGAACTAAGCATCAATGATGAAAAAACCTAAATTATATTGCATGCACTATGGAAAAGTAAATCGATGATGACTAAACTACTAAGTAGGAAGAGGAGGTGACGAATCCAAGCCGGGTTCTTACCTGAGGATGGTAGGCCGGAAGATATGGGATCGTCCGGTGTCGAGTTCCTCCAGATTATAGCGCCGCCATCGTCGCCGCCGATTCCCCCGACGCAGATGTGGTGCCTTCTTCTTCTTATTCTTCTCGTCGGGCATGTCAAGGACAGTGAAGGGGACGAGGACGAGAACGGTGAATTGATTCCACTCATCGGGCACGTTGGGGACAGTGAAGGGGACGAGGACGAGGACTTGACCTCAATCTGGATCACTTAGACGTGGTTGTGGTCGTTAAGGTGACCGGATGATTTTTTTTATAGTGGACATTATGCTCTTCTCTGATTAAAAAAAATAATTAAATTATTTTTAATCCCCAACAAATCGGACGGCTAATAAAAATCAGAGAGGTAAGTACTGGGTAGTACTCCCAGTACTGCCCCAATCACCGTAAAACATCTCCGCCCTAGCCTAATTAGTATGATCCAATACACTTATTTGACCATTCTTTTTTATATTTATGTTGGTAAAAATTATGGCATAAAGCTATTATTTGTTACAAACAAAATAATGTTATTTTTAACTTACAATCTGAATAAGCTTTTGCATATATATAGTTGTAGTGGAAGGCGAAGAAATTTGACTGCTTGATAATACTAGGAAGTTACGCCATATGGAAGGTAGTAATTATTTAGTGTAAACTCTTCATGTAATAAATTAAGCTTGACACCTAACCTGTACTTTGAGTTGGGCTATTGTGGACTCTGAATGATATATATAAGCTAGAGACTGAAAAGACCCACTCCAGCATTACCAAACAGGATTACTCCTGCCTTGAGAGCTTCCGTAACCATGACATCAAGTGCGTTCTTTTAGCTTTCAAAAAGAAGTGCGCCGTGCTTTCCGGCACTATTTTAGTTACCGAGTTTACCTTTGTCCCCGACATCGGCGGTCGAGTACGTAGCATCCAGCGATGGTGTGCTGCCTGCGGTATCACCACTACTAAGTGCTTCGTCCACGGCTAAGCTTCTCCTTTCTTCATTTCTTCATGACCGTCCGCTCCGATGCTGCATATATATATATATAAAAGTAGTATCAATCCTTGCTAAGCTTGTCCTATGTAGGAATTAGTGGTGACGCGATGGCTGTCTGGCAAAAAGATGATTTGTTTCCTTTGTTGCGAATGCATGGCAAAAGGATTAATCTGAAAGGCGAAAGCGATGCTTACTGGCAGCGGCAGAGTGTAGCCGGAAGAGAACCGTGGCGCGGAGCCGTGGTATCGCGTATACGTGCATGCAAGGTGGCCACTTAACGGTGATCGGACTCCGCGTGTACATGCAATGTTTAGCAAGCCAGGTCACTCGCAAGCAAAGCACCGATGGACTCCGCGTCCTACTGCGGGTGGAGGTGGCAGGTGGTTGGACCTGTGGTATGTAATGTTGTGTCACCGAGGAAAAAAAATGTCTCAACCATCGGATTTTAGTTCAACGGTCAAAAAATTGACCAAGAGTAAATATTTTTCCGGCAACTAACAAATTGACAGTTTTATTTTCCAGGCTACGACATATGCTTTGCAGTTTATCGTTACAATAAATCTCCTACACTTATGAGTTATCAGGTCTATGTACACATTGGTGTTTGCATGCGCCCAAAGAGGTTTTTATAGAATCGTGTGATGTAGCTTTTCAAGCTTTCCCGACCATCAATCGCCCCACCATTCTGATCCAATTTAGTAGTATTTTTTCTCCTTCTTTTACCATCAGCTTTAAAATGATAATACATTGTCTGATATCTACTTCTAGCAACTCTTTTTAGTTTGACCTTTGAAGCTTTCTATAAGAAACAGTCAACTAACAAATTGACCGAGAGTAAATATTTTTCCGGCAACTAACATATTGATATCATCTATGCTTCCAATATGTTTATTAATTCTTTCAATTTCTAAAGTCTAGCCCTTTCTTAACTTCTCACATTCCTCTTCTATATATATGTCCCAACCATTAAGCCTTTTCCTCAAAGCCTTAGCCATGTTTTGCCATCTTCTTCCCTAAAGGATCCAAGGAATTTTTTACGTTGCCAAGCAAGATATCTACTAGGTTATGGAGGTCAGGCCTTAGAAACCAACCATTCTCAAATTTAAAATTTGTCTGTTTCAAGGGACATGACCTAGTTGAGATCATCACGGAAGTGTGGTCAGATAAATCTCTAGCAAGTGCATTGACACCGATTAAGGAAAAAAAATCATCCCATGCAGGGAAGACAAGAACCCTATCCAAAAGCTCATGTCCACGAGCAGGGCACCGGATGGTTGTCGCGCCATCTGGAAGATCATATGGGGGTGCCCTGCTCCTCCTAAGGTACGCGTGTTTGCATGGAGAGTTGTGACCAACTCACTTGCCACTTGGGCCAATAAATTCTCGCGCCACCTCAAGATTACTGATATATGTCCCCTATGTGGCGTGGAGTGAGAGGACGGATTCCATGCATTTTGCAGGTGCCCACTAGCTAGAGAGCTATGGCGTTAGACTGGAATATCCCCAAGATGGAGTCCATCCTCAATTCCGGACCAGAATGACTTTTCACATTACCGGAACCCCTTGATGAGACGGCGAGGCTGGTTGTGCTCATGACCATGTGGAGAGTTTGGTTCGTGAGGAATGAGATCACTCATGACAAAGCAACTCCCCCAACCGAAGCCTCCCGACGGTTTCTACATGGGTATATTAATTCACTCTTATGCATCCAGCAACACCCTCATGAAGATCATGAGAAGGGGAAGATGGTGGTTCATGTATCACAACTAGGTGCACCGCAGAGCCCTGCACCTAAGCTGCTGCTGCGATGGTCACCCCCCGGGATGGGCTGGACCAAGCTGAACACGGATGGCAGCTTCATCGCGTCTACGGGCGCGGCTGGCGGTGGTATGATTCTCCGTGACGATAGAGGCGAGATCATCTATAGCGCATGCAGGGAGATTCGTACTTGTGATAGCGCCTTGGAGGCGGAACTAGCAGCATGTAGAGAAGGTATATACTTGACTTTGCACCGGACGGATTTGCCAATCATAGTTGAGCTGGATAGTGCGGAGGCGGTGGCGATGCTCTCAGCAACCATGACAGATAAATCGAGGTATCGTTCACTTGTTGAGGAGATCCGCAGGTTGGTAGATCTTGATACCAGGGAGGTTTTATTTACTTATTATAGTCGCTCGCAAAATAGTGTTATCCATGAGCTGGCCGCGTACGGGCGCAGTACCCCTTGAACTGCAGTTTGGTTAAATGCCGAGATGAACTCTGTTGTAAACTTGGTTATGGCTGAGAAGCCTCCTTGGGTAATGAGAATCTTCTTTTCCCCCGCAAGAAAAAAGCTCATGTTGGACTAGGTGTACTTTCTCCCGCTCAAGGATATTTATGTTTTAGCCCCCCTCCCACGTGCAATAATAGAATTAAACAAAATGCTCCATTTATTATAGCCGCAGTCAAGTTCAGCGCATAGGATTTCCTCCCTATGTTAACTAGTTTTAGTACAAATGTACTATCTCTGTAAAGTAATATAAGATGTTTTAAATCATCAAAGTAGTGATTTACAACGTCCTGTATTACTTTACGGAGGGAGTATCAACTAATTTGTTGTGCATGCATCCACATAACAGTAAAAAGATTCAAAACAAAACCATCCTTTGACTCGGGATGACTACAAGCAGTATATGTACATTTCAAGTTTTTTTTTTGTATAGAGATCCTTGGATGTCATTTGACCACCAAAATTTGCAAGCCTCTCTAACATTTGTTGATGATCATTCCCACAAAGTTTCAGATTTTTTAAAATGCTTTGCTATGCTTTTATGCATGGGTGTAGTGTTGGTGCATCGACGGTGGGTGTAGAAAAACCACTCGCTATAGACTGTTGATCAATTGTCCATAGGAATATAATATTTTTTGACGAAACCCGAACCTTATCATGACATCTTTTTTTTGAAAAGGAGGAACGGAGCCCCCGGCCTCTGCATCAATTGATGCATGCAGTCATATTATTAAAAATGTACGGAAACAAAATCTCAGATCCATACATGCTCACAGTCTGAGCAATAAAAAACAAAGCCGTAAAAAAACTGCCACATCCGGCAAAACCAAAAGCAGGCTACGATGCCTATACACCTAGCATATTATTAGTTCGCCATCCAAATCGGCTGAAGATAGCCCGTGCTACCGTCTCCCACAGGTTGCACCCAGTACCCATAAGCTCCCTGGAGTCCGCATGAGTGAGTAACGATCACGTACGGATCCAAGCCGTGGCTCTGTAAATAACTTGCAAAAAAATGTTGAAGATCTTGCCATTAAAAATAATATCGTTTCTAGTGTTCCAAATAGCCCACAATAATGCACTTATTCCAATCTGGATATGATTCACTATTGTTCCGTCTACTCCAATGAGCCACGTCCCAAATAGCATATTAATACTCGTCGGTGGATTGATGTTGAAGGCTATATGAACCGTGCGCCATAAAAGTTTTGCTAGTGGACAATCGAGAAAGAGGTGTTTTATTGTTTCATTTTGATCACAATAGCAACATCTAGGGCTACCTACCCATCTTCGCTTTATCAAGTTATCTTTGGTTAGTATAACTCCCTTGTGTACAAACCACATGAATATTTTAATTCTAAGGGGAATTTTGATATTCCAAATATGCAGAGATCTCGAAAGGGGACCAGAGTCAATTAAATCCAAGTACATTGATTTCACTGAAAAGATACCATTCGTAGATAATTTCCAGTGAATACTATCGGGCTGGTCAGATAATTGAACACCCATCAATCTTTTGACTAAGTGCAGCCAGGAATTCCAACGTTCTCCCACTAGAGATCGCCTGAATTGAATATTAAGAGGTACCATATGTAATATTGTGGCAACATAATCTTCCTTACGTTGTACAATATTATATAAAGAAGGATATTGTATCGCTAAGGGCGTATCCCCGAGCCATGTGGCCTCCCAGAATCTGGTCGTGGTACCATGCCACTACAAACTTCAGCCGTTGGAAAAAAGTTACCTTCATCTTCATCAACACCTTCCAAAAAGGTGAGTCGGTAGGTCTAGCTGTAACCTGGGCCAATGTCTTAAACTGCAAGTACTTATTCCTCAAGATTTGTACCCACATCCCTTCGGTCTCAGTAGCTATCCTGTATAGCCATTTGCTAAGCAGGCATCTATTCTTCAGGACGGGAACGTTTGAAACCTGGGTGTATATACACCCTATATACAAAAATAAATTAACAATTCAATAAGAAGTCAACAAATTCTGAAAATATTTTTGAAATAAACTTGACCTTTCATTGTACTTGTTAGAAAAATTCCACAAGAAAAAATGTACGCTTTGACTTCTTTTCAATAAAGACAAATTTTCGGTCAAAATAATGTGAATAGTGACCTATAATAGCAAATGAATTTTGTCTTTTTTGCCCAGAAGTCAATGTTGACTTTTTTTCGTGAAAATTTATATACTAGTGCAAAACAAAGGCAAGTTTAATCTAAAAATACTTCAACACTATTTTAACTTTTTAATTAATTATTAAATAAAAATCCCTATATAGGGTGCATATACAACCAGGAACCAAAGTGTATTTCCCCTATTCTTCACTTCTAAATTCTCAATCATTAGACCCCCTTGGTCTTTGGGTCTGCAAATAATATTCCACCTTGCCAACCTATATTTCTTCTTAGCCTCATCACATTGCCAAAAGAAACGAGATCGATAGAAGTCTAGTCTTTTTCGTACACCTACCGGTACTTCAAAGAAAGATAGCAGAAACATCGGCAGGCTTGTCAGAACCGAATTTATCAAAACAAGCCTACCCCCATAGGACATAAGCTTACCCTTCCAGCAGCTTAGTCTTTTTTCGAATATATCTTCAATACATTTCCATTCTTTATTCGTCAATCGTCTGTGGTGGGTTGGAATCCCTAAGTAGCTAAATGGTAATGATCCCTTATCATGACATCTACATGGACCTTTAGAGATTTTTCTGAAATTGTTAGATGGGCCTAAAGCCCATCCCATATTTCAAAAGATTCCACGTATTGATCTCTTGTGTAGTGTTTGTCCTCTCCGATTCCATATTCTCCGGCTATACTTATAGGCAGAAATGGCAGCATACCAAGAACTCATCCCAACTAGCTCAGAGAGCTAGAGGTACTAGACACAGTCATATTGCTCCATGAAATACGATGATAGCGTTGGGCGACATCTACAAGGTGGTGGAGGCGATGGCGCCGCTCTACTTCGCACTGGGGCTGGGGTACGGGTCGGTTCGATGGTGGCGGTTCTTCACGGCGGAGCAGTGCGGCGCCATCAACACGCTGGTGGTTTGCTTCTCCATGCCCTTCTTCACCTTCGACTTCGTGGTCCGCGCCGACCCCTACGCCATGAATTACCGCGTCATCGCTGCCGACGCCGTCGCCAAACTCCTCGCCGCGCTCGCCGCGGCCGTCTGGGCGCGCTGCGCCAAGGCCAAGACCGGCGCATACTCGTGGTCTATCACGGGGTTCTTCCTGGGCGCGTACAACAACACGCTCGTCGTCGGCGTGCCGCTGCTCGACGCCATGTACGGCAAGTGGGCTCAGGACCTGATCGTGCAGATCGCCGTCGTGCAGTCCATCGTCTGGTTCCCGCTCCTCCTGCTCGCCTTCGAGCTGCGGAAAGCCTGGGTTGTCGGCGGCGCCTCTTCTTTGAGTACCACAGCGGCCCACGACGGTGGATCCACCAGTAGCGACGAAGACCGAGCACGGCGCGTCGAACCGGTGTCGCAGAGCGACGTCGAGATGGACGTGGAGGCGGCGCCGCCGAGCGGTGGAAGGAGGATCCTGTTGTGGCCGATGGCGAGAACCGTGGGGCTTAAGCTGGCGAGGAACCCCAACGGGTACGCCAGCGTCCTCGGCGTTGCCTGGGCATGCATCGCCTACAGGTACGTGCAGAGACTCCGCCGCCTAGCTCCTAACTGTCGAACCGCCGTACATACGTCGCGTATAAGTTTACATGCTTGCTTGCATCATCATATACGTACACTGATTTACCGACCGTTCGGAAAGTTGACATAATATATGCCGATGTACATATGATATGCAGGTGGCGCATCGGCATGCCGGGCATCGTGACGGGCTCGCTGCAGGTCATGTCCAGGACCGGCACCGGGATGTCCATGTTCAGCATGGGTACGTAATGAACTTACACAGTGCATGCGCGAATGTAACTATGTCAGCAGAGCACAAACGTACGTGTGCAACAAGCAGATTGTTTGTTGAAGCAGTGCTCATGCATGTATCCATGCAGGGTTGTTCATGGCGCAGCAGGAGAGAATCGTGGCCTGCGGCGGGGGCCTGGCGGCGCTGGGGATGGTGCTGCGCTTCATCGGGGGGCCACTCGCGGCGCTCGCCGGAGCCGCCGCGTTCGGCCTCCGCGGCGACGTGCTACGCTTCGCCATCATACAGGTTCGTTCGTGTAAACACTCTTGTCGCCTAGCTGCGACACATATATAGGGGAGAAATAATGTTCACGTCACGCCCGTACTGTACTTTGCGAGACTTTGGAGAGCAGGTCTTGATAGATCGATCGATAGCTAGGCGGCGACGGACCGATCGCGCCGTCTCGCCACTACAAGTGTTGCTGCTACAACTCGTCTAGCTACGTAGATATACTGGAGCAGTGGAGCTTGTCTTTTTTGGTGAGCTTTTTAGTGCCAAATGCTCATTGACTTTACCGATCGATTTCAGCAAGTGTGGTTTCTCGGTCACGCGGAGTGCGGAACTGCATGCGATTGCTTTTTTTGCTTTACAGATCCGTCAGCTAAATAAAAAATGTAAACGAACTAACAATGAAGCTTTTTCATGCGTGCTTTCGTTAGACAGGAAATATAGATAGGCTTGAGTTAGAAGAGTACCTAATATGGGCATCTGTTTTTTTTAGCACACTCGACTTAGTCAAATTGGTCCGTCACTATAACCGGAGGAAGGCCCCTTGTTTTCCAAATAAAAAGTCACTTTCACTATATTCCAAACTATTAAAAACAAGTGCAAAAGGTGACAGAAAAAACATTGAAAATGAGATCTTACAGAGGGGAGGCCGTGGTCCGTGGACATATTATGAAGTTAAGAGCCCACGCCGGTGAAATACCAAAGGACCAGAGTCAAAACATGGCTTAGGGCGCGAGTTCTATGTCTGGGAGCAACTAATTAGGGAGCACTCCCTCAAAAGCCTCCCAACGATCATTCCCACGCGTCGCCACTTGGCGTGTTCTCAGCCGTCACCACGTGTCGCGCTCTAGAGCGTTCCCTTCGGATTTTGTTTTTTTTTCGCACGCGTTTTCGGCCTTTTAGATTGGGTTATTTCGGGGTTTTTTGGTGTTCCGGTTTTTCACCGGTCTCTCTTAGCTTTTGGACGAAAAAAAATCAAAAAAAATAAAAATTTTGCGCGAAAAAACTCGTTTTCTTTTTTTTTTCCGCGAGAGGCATGGTTTTGCTTCCCCGAGAGGCACGGTTTTTTCTTTCGCGAGAGACACGGCCGTGCCTCTCGAAAAGGGAAAAACGCGTTTTCTGTTTTTCTTTTTCTTTTTTCGCGTGAGGCACGGTTTTGCTAGGGAAAAAACGCGTTTTCTCTCTTTTTTTGTGAGAGGCACAGTTTTACTTTTGCGAGAGGCACGACTGTGCCTCTCGGAAAGGGAGAAAAACGCGTTTTCTGTTATTGTTTTTTCGTGAGAGGCACGGTTTTGCTTCCGCGAGAGGCACGGTTTTGCCTCGGCCGTGCCTCTCGAAAAGGGAAAAAAACGCCTTTTTTTCTATCACGAGAGGCACGGTTTTTTCGTTCCGGTTTTTTTCATCCGGTTTTTTCGTGAAAAAAAGTTCGTCAAAACCTATTAACATGTGATCTAGTTTTAAAGATTTGGACGCACGGTTTAAGAGATAAAACATTTTGAAAATACGGATTTATGAAAAAAGGGAAAACTCCGAGGTTGCGACAAGTGGCGCACACGCCACTTGTCGCAACCTGGGAGGTGGGAGTGATCCTTGAAAGGAGTACTCCTTAATTAGTGATTTCGTCTATGTCTCGCTAAAAGCGAGATGTATGCTGCCCTCGCTTAGCCATTGGGCCAGCTCAGTTTCGTCTAGGCGTTCGGTCTGGATTCTACAAAAAAAAACGTTTTTCTGTTCTTACTTTGGTTTTCTTTTGTTTCTTCAATGGTTTCCTTTTGCTTTTTGTTTTTCTTTGTTTCAACCGTTTTATTCATTTTTTTCTTGTTTTCATGGTTTTTCTCTTGTTCTTCTTTTTCTTCATTTTTTTCTTCTTTCTCGGTTTTTCTTTTCTTTCTCATTTTACTATTTTTTTTGTTTCTTTCATGGTTTTCAACTTTTTTGTTTTTCTTTGTTTCTTTAAAGTTTCTCTATTTTTCATTCTTTTTGCACTTGTTTCTGAGGGTTATTTTTCATTTCCTCTTTTCTTTGGTTTTTATTTTTTTTCTTTGTTTTTTATTCTACATTTTTCGTATACATCAAGAACAACTTTCTAATACACTTTTAACAATTTTCAAGTTTAATTTTTTTAATATATGGTTAATATTTTTCTATACATATTAAAAAAATCAAATACAAGATTGACATTTTTGAATACATGGTCAATTTTTTCTATGCATATTTCAATATTTTCAAAATCTTGATAAAAAACATTCAAATACATGGTTCATATTTTTTGAATACATGGTCAATATTTTTCTATACACATTTAATGTTTTGTAATTGGTTGATTAATATTTTTAAAATGCATGATCAACATTTTTCACACATATTGTATACATGTTTTTACATGAGAAACATTTTATTTATACATATTTAATATTTTCTAAATGATTAGTTAATAGTTTTAACTGTTTCTATTAAATTATTTTTGTAATATATTTATTTGGAATACTTAGAAATATAAACGAAAGTGAAAAACAAAATAAAAACCTAAAAATACCAGACTGTGGCCTCCCTGGCGCTTGGGCCGGCCCATTTAGGGAGTCTCCTGACGTGAGAGCAGGCTAGGTCTAGCTGTAAGCGAGACAAAGCCCTGCGCTTTGTAGGGATGTGCGTCCATACCACTACGACCTTACCATTGGGCTGTAGTTTTTGATCCGACAGATTTTTGCAGTTGGTTTAGAAATAATTCTTTGTAACTCAGAATGGAAGCTACTTTGACTTACTAGATAAATAGCCCATCATTTGGTCGTGTTAACTTTCGCTACTTCTTTGTATAAAAAGAATCCATTGTCTGGTTCGTTCTAAAGATCTGGTTTCCTTATTATCATCTTGATCCTACATTTAATAGACAATGTAATACAAGAAAAAGAGTACAAGGATATTAGTTTAGCCTCTTGTCATTTTTAGGGCAAACTCGATGAGTTTTATTCCTCAGTATACATATAGGGCTACAATCGGCTACAACAAGCCTTGTGTTACAATTGGGAACATGGCGCATCAAGAGATGTACTTCTTGTTGTCAACATCAGGCCCCTTTACGTTTTTCATGTACACAACAGGAAAAAAAAAGCAACCTAAAAAGATACACTTTGTTAGAAAGAACCATTTTTAGTAGGTTTAGAATAAATGCTACTAGCATTTTTTATGCTCAACTTAATCCGGCCAAAATTATCCCACGGCCTACAACATTTTCTTTGATTACTTCAGTTGTGTAAATTCCTCTGTGGATTTTAGAAAAGAAACATTCAAAATTTCTAACTATTATGCAAGAAAATTCCAGTACAACGTTGTGACATTTCGTTCTTTGCATGCAGGCGGCACTACCGCAATCAATTGCCTCCTTCGTGTTCGCAAAGGAGTACGGCCTCCATGCCGATGTACTTGGCACGGCGTGAGCACCTCTCTCACTAGTGTTATGACATAATTAGTTATCATGTGTTTTTATTCTTGTGTTATTGCCAATGACTAACGAATTTCCCAACAAACAGGGTTATATTTGGAACTTTGGTTTCTTTGCCGGTACTCATTGGGTATTACGGAGTTCTCGACATAGTGTGACGACTAACAACTATTTCTAACAAACTACATTGGGATGTAACTCTTGTATTCATGTAGAATTGATGTGCTCAAGTGCTAATGTGTTTACCCATTTTTAGCTCCTCAATGGGACAATATTTTAAGACAACCAAAAGTACGACAAACATGTTTAGGAAGCCTCTATGTATTATAGTAGTTAAAAAAATTCTCAAAAATGTAGCTGTACTTTTTGTGGATGTCTTGAGCACATACCTAAAAGCGGAAACAAGGTCAAATTGCTCTCATGTTTTAGTTTCTGCACATGAAAACATGGTAAAACACCATAATCGATCCTCCCCGTGTGACTTCACATACATTGCCAGAATAAACTGAGGCATATAATTGATCTATCGTGGAACAAACAATTGCAACATGATGATGATATCGAGATTTGTTGACGAGGTATGCAAATTTGCCTACTCCTCAGGGCAATGACTATGTGTCCCGGTCCAAAGATACCGCAACACCAATCGCCCGGGAGCCCGCACACACTGTTGGCTCCACGTGTGCGCATGTTCAATCTGGTCTTTATGGTTATAACGTGGGGTGCCCATCATTATACAGGAGGCCAAGGGTACACCATGTTCAATTCTGACACTGACTGTATCCTAACCACATTTGTATAATACCAAGTCTAAACTTGACCCAACTCGACACAAACTCAACATGCATTGCATGTGTATCAGTGTTGTTTTGACAATTAGTTCATTTACAAAACGGTTAAAAGAGCTATGGCTATTCAAGCAAGCGCGCAATTTACAATCCACCCTCATCGTTGGAACCTCTGCGCCGAACTCTTCGTATTTGGCCCCATATGGGTAAGTTTTAACGAATAAGCAACTTTCATATTGTGGGAAGAAATGTACTACTACATGAATGATGGATCTATGTGTGCATCACTTCTTACTTTGTGTTTTGCTTCGTAGTCCTAGGATTTTGGGGATTTTATGTGTCCGCGCACTGTTTTGGCCTAATTTCACCAGGATTATAAAGGAGAAGGATATTTGGAGAACGGATGAGAAAACACTCATATATGGGTAAAAATCACGGTAATTGGCGTGACAATAACCGACTGTACAAAACATCGATCAAATGGGATAAAAGATAGCTGCGTAGAGCTATCTAGATGCAAAGATATTGTGGTACGTGCCCGCTCGTACCTTGTTGCGTCGCGTCTCTCTGGTCCCTACTTCTACCATGTGCGATCAAATCTTAAGAAGGACAAACAGAGAAACCAGAACCACGCTACAGAACCAAAAATCCTCACTTCCAAAAGGAAACCGAAGGGGGAATCAGCCACAGCCATGCCATCAACCTGATCAAGGAAACTCTAGCATAAATCGTCATCATCATCATCCACTTCTTCATCACCAACACCCGATTCACCTCTATGTACCACCGAACCATAGTGTGGATTCATGCATTTGTTACACTATCCATTCATCTATTATTGCCATGACCAATTTGATGATACTTTTTGTCTCCATGTCCGAGTAAACCCCCTAGTTCTTAGGGATACGAAGGAACCCTAGTATGTGACTGAGGTGAACCCTAACATCTGATAGGGGAATAAAGGAGATTGTCTTTAACAACGTCCACAGAGAGACCCTTAATTATTGTTGCCTTAACCTGAATGTGTGCAGGAACGATGGTGGCGTATGTGATACGGTGTTGCAGCATGTATCTGTAACTGGCTCCGCCCACTTACAAAAACATATGAGGTGGATTAGTTATCTGAACCTATGATTATGTATTCACATAATTATGTAATATGCATACTAGTGGTGAATCCAAATTTCATAAGAACGCCATAGCCCTAGAATTATGGTCACAACACCCTTGCTATATTTCAACATCTGCATTCGCTATTCCTGCATATTTCAATAACCCTCTATAAGATACAACGATCATTTCATGTGTTTCCTATAGGATTGATACTCTTACTTTAAAAAGACTACAACTAAGCTCCGTGCACATGCAGAAAATCAATGAATTAACTTATTGTTAGGGTGGCCTACCATGACGCCAGCCTATTGTTCTCCTATGGCTATGAACTAGGCAAGATGCTTGGAGAGGTGCTTGTGAAAACAATCTGATTTTTCTTAAGCATCGGTGCTTATTTCTGTAGCATAGGTGCTAACTTAGGCACCTCTACTATAGAAACGACTACTTGTGTTTTGTAGCTTCCTCTTTTTTTGTACATATTGCTAATTTACATCAATAAAACTTACCATGGAACAACTTCTCTGGTTTGTTCTTAAAAAAACTACTCGCCTTTAACTAAAAACAATCTTATTATACAAGCATGTCTTGGAGCACCTTGCATTGTACATGGTCTAAATTGAAACCATTGCAAATCAAACGTTTCAACATGGAACACTAATGAATTCAATGGTTTTTATTATGAAAGTATTCTGACTTGGATGTTGTATTAGGAGTCAATTTTATAACGAAAATGCTAAACTGCCATTGATTTTCTAAAAAAACAGCCAGACTAGCCCTCAAAGGCTTTTTTAATAGAAGAAAAATCCTTGAGCATCACACGCCAACCGAGGCTCGAACGCAGGTGTACCATATTTTTATAGAAGGCAGAACGTAAAGTACAAGACACAACTTGCTGCGAACAGCAAGTGTAGGTGAAACTCCACACCCACGCTAATCACAAGATTGGCCACTACAACTATTACAGGCACAACACAAAGAGCATATCCTAAACCAGTCTTCTAGCCACATCTTGACCGACAACTAGAAACTGGCTTTCCTTGTCGACGCACTAACCACCCATGGTTGCCTAAGATGAGACGACAAGTGGGTAGCAGGCAGGGGCGGAGCCAGAGGGTGGACAGGAGATTTTCGTCTGGCCCTCATACCATAGGAGAATAGAGATGGGCTTGAAAAAAAAAGAGCCCTACATCACTCTTACTCGGTTGGTGACCCGCACGCAAAGTCACGAACCTCTCCAATCCATAATGCCCCCTCTTCTCGGTGCGATTTTACTCGCAGCCAGCCGCCAAGCTACCAGCGGACCTGTCTACCACAGTCGGGCAAGTGCCAACAGCGGCACCGCCGCGCCCAGACGCAAAATGCTCACCACGGCAGCAGCTACCAATCCTACCCAACAGCTGATGACAACGTGGAGACCTACATAAGATAGTCGCCTAGCCCCTTGACTTCAATACGCACTTCCCAATTGCCATACCCAATTTCTAGTGGAATCATTTTCAATTAGGATCTGATGCGTTTAATTATATTGACTGGAAAAATTGCCACTGTATTTCATGTTTGTTGTCAAAAAATCCAGCCAATCCTCTTTTGCATTGCATATTAGTGCCAAACTTTTTATAGGCGGACAACCCTGCATCGAAATCCTAGATCCGCCACTGGTAGTGGGGCACAATCAGACCCGAGAAATTCATCCTCTTGGATACACCAGCAGCTACGTACATAGAGCCCATGAGGATTAGCTCGGACCAGCGGCAAGCATCAGAGAACCACAACACAGAGCCTCAAAACCATGTCTCCACACATGATGCTCCCAATGGAATAACGTGATGAGGACATGACTACCTTGGATATGACCAAAAATATTGCGTACATGCATATTTGTGAGGTGAATTCTTATAAGAATTATGCAATAATATATGGAAAAAAAATACTTCACCTATTTTTATTTCATGCCTTCACCTATTTTTATTTCATGCCTAAATGCAGAATTGTCGAACACTTGTACGAACCACGTGTGAAGACAAAGGAAGAGGAAATGATTAGTTGTTGTTCAAGAGTTACTCTCACATCAAAGGAAATGATTAGGTGTTGTTCAAGAAGTCCTCTCACGCCACTTTTGGCCCAAGAGAAGATAGAGACCAAGTCCCACACGTTCTGGACTCAGATTCGGACTGCACAGACATACCTGACTCAAAACGTCAACACCTTTGCATCCAGACTCCGAATTGGGTGATTCATTTTTTGTTGGAAAGTACATTTCATTTACTTTCCAACGCAATTGGATTCACCTTAAAATTCATTCTGAGCGCGGAGATACAGCCAAAATGGTGCGACGGTCCTATAGAATCCAAATCAAAAGGTGTTGCATCACCTTCACTTGGGCCCATAGGCATTGTATGACCTAGGGTTAGTTTTAGGCTTCCTTGGACGTCCTTCCACCCACTTGGCCGCCATCCATTAGTCATATATAAGTAGATCAATCCCCTGCCTTTTTTCCTTGGGTTTTGTTTAGTTAAAAGTTAGCCATTGCAACTTCGTGTACTTCGTTTGTGTCCAACGATCATACCAAGACTGCTTTCGTAACCCCACCTTTATCAATACTTCATCTATATTTAAAATATACAGATTACTTTTATCATATTTTTGCTTGTTCTTTGATTGCTTGCAGGAACATACCTTCGTGGTCAGGTTGATCGTGCTCTAGCGTGGTCAATAACCTCTTGGAGTTGGTTTAGCGATTTCCAAGGCGCAAGGTCGTGCATTTTTCTAATCCGGTCGTCAAAGTCATCTCCACCAAATCGATAGTTATCATCTCATTGAAAGATCGGGACCCTCGCCTTTATTAAGTGGTATCAGTTTCCAGGTTGCTCGGTGAGAATTTCCAGTTGTCCCTAGATTAGATTTATTTTCCTACCTATTGTCCAAGAAAAAACCACCAAAAAAAGTTATATCTATTCATCCTTTGTCCAAGCCAGTCCGAGCCTTTGCAATTTTTCATTTCAGTACTTGCATAGTTGAATTATCGGTTCCATCGTCGTGTCGAGTTGATGGTCTTAGTGGCTAGGTCCTTTAGAGTTTCGAGTTCTATTCACATTAGTCATGCCACCACTGCATCATCATCCCTTCCTTTGTCTCCCACCACCATCCATCAATTTTCACCACGTTCTCCCCATCGTTCTTTGTCATAATCATACTTTAGGTCGTTCACATCTACGCTTGATCCAATCTGCATCTAGTCTGATTTGTTTTGGAAAGAAGAAGAAGAAAAGGGAGAGAGAAAAGAAAAGAGAGAAAAAAAAGTGAGAGAAAAAAGAGTAGAAAGAGAAGAGAGAGAAAAATTGGATTTATCTAGACTCAATCTCGTATCTGAATGAATTCGCATTGGAATCTATTTTGCGCAATGTTCAGTAAAACAGACATATCTTCCTTATACGAAGTCTGTTTTGGCTCCACGAGGACTCAAATTCAAGCTATCGACGAGGCGCACATAGTTCATCAAGCTAGTTCATTATTGTCACTTCCAAATCGGTTTATAAATAGGACTTTTTGCTCTCCAAAGTTCACGAACACAGTTTGTCATTGTTTTTCAGGTCAGTTCCCGAATTGTTTGAGTCCTCATACGAACTCGAAATTGAGTAATTCTTTTTGCATTGGAAAGCTTGAGACAGTAACATACCTAATAAAAAATTAAAAAAATTGGCATAATATTTTCGAGAGGAAAGTTGCAAAGAAAGTTTTTTATATCCTGCTTGGCAGTTGTGATCTTCGCTTACATCTTGCTGTCGAGAGCTACTTCATATCCTTTGTTGCTGCTAGTTGTGCTACATCGTGACCCCATTAGTGTTCTAGGCTCGCATCTCTAGTCCGGTCTAGCCTAGGACCAGCAAAGTACCGTCGTTGAGCGTTTTTTGAACATTGCATATCTGAATTGATCATTGCTAATCGTTTGTTACCATATATTTAAGCCTACCAAACTCCACATATTTCTAGACCGTGTATATATACGTTCACCTATATCGCTTTACTCAATTTTCGGAGTTATTGAACACTGTCAGTTGCCGATCACCACCTGTTGCATGGTAAGTACTTGTAAGACATTGATATTTGCTATATTATGAGCGTTCTACCACCACATCACAAAAGTTCATAGGAACATCATTCTCTGATTTTATTTCTTTTTTACAAATTATGGCAAGTTCCGGAGTTGTTAGTTCTTGGGCTTCATCAATCGTGGGAGACATGCCGCCACCTAAGAAAATACCACAACCGTTATGAGAGGTGCAAAGAGATCCGAGTGCACATGATCAGGTTAATGTTTCTATACCACCATTTAATGACCGTTTTAGGCCTGCTTTATATATTGATTGGGAATTCGGAATAAATGATATATTTGCAACCCATAATTTTGCTAAGCGTAAAGAAGTTAAAGTCGCGGTTGGGTCATTCACTGGCTATGCTTCAGTTTGGTGGAGCGAATATTGTCGGTTATATCCTAATTATATGCCTACTACTTGGGATGACTTGAAACTTGCCATGAGACACACATTCGTCCCTGCTTATTACACTTGTGACATGATTAAAAAGTTACTACACTTAAAACAAGGTAGTGACACTGTAACAAAATATTATGATGATTTACAAATGACCTTGTTGCACTCCTTTTTAGAAGAAACTGAAGAAGATTTTATCGATAGATTTTGGGGAGGATTAAACAGTGATATTCAGAAGATACTAATTCATGAAGAGTGTTATCCTATGGACCATTTGTTTCGTCTTGCTTGTAAAGCTGAAGATGAATAAAAGGAAGTGTTGCCCACAACGAGAACAAGTGCAAGGTGGACATTGCAAGAGTTGATACGGTTGTTCCTTCGACTACTAGGCGTACTATGACAACAACATCTGTTGTTATGAGGACTACATCACCTCCATCATGTGACACGTCACCATCGAGAGTGCCTACATCATCTCAGTTGATCAAAAGACGTAATAACAAAGGTATTGATCTTCCACTTCCACATGAGTATGATGAATGCCTTGTCAGTTTAAATGCACCATGTGATGAGCTACCCATTACTTTGATCACACTAGCTATTTTCGAGGACTATGTTGATGATTTGACTTTGACATGTGATCAAACAACTACAATATCAAAAAAATTGAGTGCACCCATTGAATTAACATTTGATGCAAAAGAACCATGTGAATCAGGGAATATGTTAGATTTGGATCAAATATTTATGAAAACAATTGTGACAATGCATAATGATTTTGATATGACCTCTAATCTTGGTGACGATTCAGTGTTGATTGACTTGTTGCATGTTTGCTTATTTAAACATGTTGTAGCATGTAATTATGAAACTATTAAATTTTATTCAACAATGTCGGGATGGTTTAATGATGAGCATTGTCAATCTTTTGATATGAACGGCTTCACTTATATATGCAAACCAAGTTGCAATATTTTCATGCCTTCTACTCCTTTTGATAATAGTCTGGATTTATATTTCACGGCATATGAAAGTTACTCACGTATATATATGTCACATGTGCAAAACCTGAGGAAAGTAAAAATGGATGACATATACGTATACAACATGTACACCTTGTCTCTTTTGTTAGCCACATTTCAGACTAAGCAACGCCGATGACATATTTGTTTTCAAGAAGGGGGGATGATGAGGACATGACTACCTTTGATATGACCAAAAATATTGCATACATACATATTTGTGAGGTGATTTCTTATAAGAATTATGCAATAATTTATTTATGTTATCCGGAACAAAAATACTCCACCTATTTTTATTTCATGCCTAAATGCAGAATTGTCGAACACTTGTACGTACCACGTGTGAACACAAAGGAAGAGAAAATGATTAGTTGTTGTTCCAGAGGTACTCTCACATCAAAGGAAATGATTAGGTGTTGCTCAAGAAGTCCTCTCGCGTCACTTTTGGCCCAAGAGAAGATAGAGACCAAGTCTCCCACGTTCTGGACTCAGATTCGGACTACACAGACATACCTGGCTCAGTCAACAACTTTTGCATCCGGGATTCGAATTGGGTGACTCTTTTTTGTTGGAAAGTAGATTTCATGTACTTTACAACGCAATGGGATTCACCTTAAAATTCATTCTGAGCACGGAGATACAGCAAAAATGGTGTGACGGTCCTACAGAATATGAGTCAAAATCCAAATCTAAAGGTGTTGCATCACCTCCACTAGGACCCATAGGCCTTGTACGACCTAGGGTTAGTTTTAGGCTTCCTTGGAACATCATTCTGATACTTGTGAACTACGTTGGGATTTTTCCCAAAGAGGAGGGGATGATGCAGCACAGTAGAGGTAAGTATTTCCCTCAGTGAGAACCAAGGTTATCGAACCAATAGGAGGACCACGCTATTTCCTATCTGATACTTGTGATCTGCGTTGGGTTTTCCGTGAAGAGGAATGGGTAATTGCAACACAATACGGATAAGTATTTCCCTCAGTTAAGAAACCAAGGTTTATCAAACCAATAGGAATATCAATCCACAACCTCCTTCAGCGGCTGTACACAAAAGAGCAAACACTTGCACCCAACGCGGTAAGAGGGTTGTCAATCCCCTTGATCTCGTATTTGCAAGCAAGTGAAGTGTGTAGATAATAGTAGATAGTTGTAAATTGAAAAATAAAATAAAAAAGTAAATAATTGCAGCAAGGTAATGATAGGTTTTGTAAATATATAAGTGAATAGACCCGGGGGCCATAGTTTTCCCTAGTGGCATCTCTCATGTAGGCAACATACGGTGGGTAAACAAATTACTATTGGGCAATTGATAGAAAAGCGCATAGTTATGTGATATTCACGGCAATGATCATATATATAGGCATCACGTTCATAAGAAAATAGGCCGACTCCTGCCTGCACCTATTACTCTTACTCCACCCATCGACCACTATCCAGCATGCATCTAGAGTATTAAGTAAAACAGAGTAATGCTTGGAGAACATTGAGATGATGTAGATGAAGAGAATTCAATTAATATGAACTAACCCCATCGTTTTATCCTTAGTGGCAACAATACAAAGACGTGTCTTGTCCCCTTCTGTCACTGGGATATAGAGTACCGCCAGATTGAACCCACTACAACGCACCCCTCTCACTGAAGAAATATCAATCTGGTTGGCCAAACTATTTCAATAAATCAGAGAGATTTACGAAGATATAATGATCATGCAAATAAGAATCATAATATTCAGAGGTGACTCAAATTCTTTTCATGAATAATCTGAAACATAAACCCACAATTCATCGGATCCCAACAAACACACCGTACAAAAGAATTACATCGGATAGATCAAAGCGAAGATGCGATGATCATTGTATTGAAGATCAAAAGAGAGAGAGAGTGAGATATCCATCTAGGTACTAACTACAGACCCGTAGGTCTATGGTGAACTACTCACACATCATCATGAGGGTAGCAAGGTTGATGAAGAGGCCCTCCGTGATCGATCCCCCTCTGGCAGGGTGCCATAACGGAGCTCCAGATGGGATCACGGCGGAACAGAGACTTGCGGCGGCGGAAAAAGTGTTTTGGGATACCCTCTAGGGTTTTTGGAATATATGTGAATTTATAGGCCAGAGAACGGGGGTAGGAGGGCCACCAGGGAGGGACAAGCCATCAGGGCGCGCCGACCCCCCTAGGCGCGCATGTTGGCTTGTGCCTCCCTCGTGCAGCCTCCGGTCTTCTCCCGAAGTTTCCAGGTCTTCTTTTGGTCCAGAAAAAATCATAAAAAAGTTTCGGGGCAATTGGACTTCATTTGGTACTGTAAACATGAAAAGTAAAAAAACACGCAGAAAACAGCAACTGGCCCTGGGCACTGGGTCAATAGGTTAGTGCTCAAAAATAATATAAATTGGTAAATTATTACTCAAAAAGTATCCTAGAATGATAATATAGTAGCATGGAACAATCAAAAATTATTGATACGTTGGAGACGTATCACCGTCTTCAGCGCCTACACACAAAAGAGCACACACTTGCACCCAAGGCGGGCAAGAGGGTTGCCAATCCCCTTGAACTCGTTACTTGCAAGCGATAAGTAGTGATAGATAGATAATTTGATAAATATAAATTGAAAATAAAAAAGAAAGTAAATAATGGCAGCAAGGTATTTAGAGTTTTTGTAAATATATTTGTGAGGAGACCCGGGGGCCATAGTTTTCGCTAGAGGCTTCTCTAAGAAAGCTACGGTGGGTGTCGTGGGAGTAATCCTGACAGTAGTACGGGGGGTACGTATGAGTAGGGCGAAGCCTAGCTACGGATCAAGTGTAACACTCGGTGTTTACGAGTACGAACCCCACTTGGAAGTGGTAAAAGTCCTACGTCTCGAGCCCTGGGGCTAAGTGTTGCTTAGTATGTGTTCTGATTATAGAGAGTTCATAACCCCTCTTCTGGCGTCGGGGGGTGGCTTATATAGAGTGCGCCACCGCCAGCCGAGTGCCATTACGAGGGTCATTAATGCTAGTAACTGACGGAGTTACTAGAAACTGCTGAGTTAACTACGAGCGTTACAGGTAACGCAACGTCTACAGTAGTCAATGCTAATTAAGTCCCTCGAACGTTGTAGCTCCCACGCTGCCTCTACTTCTTCACGTCCGGGTGTCAGAGCTAAGCCGAGTGGTTGATAGCGTCCGAGTGACTTCCAAGGATCTGAGTGTATCTTGTACATTCGTCCGAGTGCTAAGGTAGTCCAGGGACTTCTGTAAACTTGTAGGACCCCAGGGGTGTCCTAGATGAGAGGTCTATGACCCTACCTAGGGTAGGTGACCTCGTCGGTAGCCCCCGAATCGGTTGAGGTTTTTGGGAGCTGAGTGACCAACGCACTGTGCCGTTGGTAGCGTTTCAGGGATGCTAGGGAGCGAGGCGGATCGTTCCTCACTCGGCATTGAAACCGCGACCGATTCAGGTTAAGTAACTTCTGAATGACTCGAACAGCCCGACTGTTCAAGCCACGCGACCTGGCAGAGATCAGTTCTCGGGAGAAACAACCTTACGACTTATGAGCTCGGAGCTCACTCGGTCAGTTTTGGTGCCTTGGAACGCACCAATGAGCACGGGGCTCATTCGGTCAACTTCGACGCATTGGGATGCACCAGCAAACACAGAGTTCACTCGGGCACTTTTGATGCATTGGAAAGCACCAGCGAACACAGGGTTCGCTCAGGCAATTTTGATGCATTGGGATGCACCAGCGAACACAGAGTTCACTCGGGTAGTTTTGATGCATTGGAAAGCGCCAGCAACGTAGAGTTCACTCGGACAACGGTTCCATGAAATCTTCGGTGATTTCGAAATCGTGGGGAAGCGCGCGCGATCATGAAGGTTGTGTTAGGAAAGTGGGAGAAGTTGCCGCGGCGCCTTGATTTCCGCGCTGAGAATTTCGCCACGCGTCCCCGCCATTTTGTCCCAGAGATCTCGCGGATCTGCATGCGCCCGTTGATCGTGCGGTTGCTGCAAATCCGACGACTGAGATTTCGCTCAGCTAGAGTATAAAAGTAGGCCGGGAGGGAGATAGGAAAAACATCTCCATTCTCTGCTTTCCCAATTTACTCATCCGCTCCACCGAGAGCTCCGATTCTTGATGATTTGCTGCCGCTCCTCGTCGGAGATATCGAAGAGCGCCACTGTGAGAGCCGAGAGGGCAAAGAAGACCTCACACGTCTCCTCCTTGAGCGCGGGCGCCCCAGCCGGTTTCGTTCAGGGCGATTGGCTGGCCTCTCGGGTCATGGCCAGTTGGTTGGAGGACCTGGAGAGCCAGGGTCTCCTGGTCGCCGGCAGTTGGAGGCTGCCGGAGAAAGGGGAGGTAGGGCCCGCACCACTCACCTTGACAGAGGTTTTTCTTTGCCCCCACACCCTTTCTTCCATACTATTTTTTCGGAGCCCAACTTCATCATCTGCCCCCCAATTCCATCACCTATCTGGCCGCTTTCGTTTCACTCTGTGAGAACTTCCTCGGTTTCCACCCACACTGGGGTTTGTTCAAACACCTGTTCACATGCCGAGTGATGAGTGTGAAGAAAACCTGACGGAGGAGAAGACGAACCTAGTTCAGTTGTGCGGGGCCTCGGTATTCAGCTGAGGGGCAAAAGTAGTTTCCCATCGATGACTTTCCCAGACACTGTTAAGGGTTGGCAGTCGTCTTGGTTTTACTGCGAGGACATCCCAGTTGGAGAGGATCATTCGGGTCACCCTCCATACTCGGCCGAGCACATTCTGCGACTCCCCAAGCTGACCGTGTCCAAGGACGAGAAGGTAGATGTAGACATCCTTGTGATTGTGCTGGTATCTCTGGTGAACCATGGGATCAACGGACTGGACCTACTGGAGGTCTTCTTCCAGAGAAGGATTCAGCCATTGCAGGCCAGAGCCCACCCCATGTGGTTGTACTCGGGTCCGGATCACCACGCGTACGCACCCGGAGGAGCTTAGTGAGGAGGCTGTGGCTAACAAGCTCAAGGCCATCACCCCAGTTCGGGATAACCCCAGTGTTGGAAATATGCCCTAGAGGCAATAATAAAGTGATTATTATTATATTTCCTTGTTCATGATAATCGTTTATTATCCATGCTATAATTGTATTGATTGGAAACACAAATACATGTGTGGATACATAGACAACACTGTGTCCCTAGTATGCCTCTAGTAGACTAGCTCGTTGATCAAAGATGGTCAAGGTTCCCTAGCCATAGACATGAGATGTCATTTGATAACGGGATCACAGCATTAGGAGAATGATGTGATGGACAAGACCCAAACTATGAACATAGCATATGATCATGTCAGTTTATTGCTATAGCTTTCTGCATGTCAAGTATCTGTTCTTATGACCATGAGATCATGCAACTCACTGACACCGGAGGAATACTTTGTGTGTATCAAACATCGCAACATAACTGGGTGATTATAAAGATGCTCTACAGGTATCTCCGAGGGTGTCTGTTGAGTTGGCATGGATCGAAACTGGGATTTGTCACTCCGTGTGACAGAGAGGTATCTCAGGGCCCACTCGGTAATACAACATCACAATAAGCCTTGCAAGCAAAGTGACTAAAGAGTTAGCCACGGGATCTTGTATTACGGAACGAGTAAAGAGACTTGCCGGTAACAAGATTGAACTAGGTATAGAGATACCGACGATCGAATCTCGAGCAAGTAACATACCGAAGAACAAAGGGAACAGCGTACGGGATTAACTGAATCCTTGACATAGAGGTTCAACCGATAAAGATCTTCGTAGAATATGTAGGAACCAATATGGTCATACAGGTCCCGCTATTGGTTATTGACCGTAGAGGTGTCTCGGTCATGTCTACATAGTTCTCGAACCTGCAGAGTCTGCACACTTAACGTTTGGTGACATTTCGGTAGTATTGAGTTATGGATGTTGGTGACCGAAGGTTGTTCGGAGTCCGGATGAGATCCCGGACATCACGAGGAGCTCCGGAATGGTCAGAAGGTAAAGATTGATATATTGGAAGTCCCGTTTTGGACTCCGGAAAAGTTTCGGGCATTTCTGGTAGTGTACCGGGAGTGACGAATGGGTTCCGGGTGGTCCACCAAGTGGGGCCCACCCCCCCCCCCCAAGGGTCACATGGGCCTAGGAGGTGGCGCACCAGCCCCTGGTGGGCTGTCCGGCCAGCCCCTAGGAAGCCCTTGTGCAAGGGGTGGGAGAGGGGCCAAGTGGGAGGAGTCCTACTAGGAGTCCACCTCCCTTGTGGGAGGTGGACTCCTCCCTTGGTTCGGCCGACCCTTGGGGAAACCCTAGGGCGCCAGCCCCTCCCCTCCCTCCTATATATATTGGAGGGGAGAGAGGGCAGCCGCACCCCAAGCCACGGTGCAGCCCTCTCTCCCCCCGTCTATACCGTTTTTCATCTAGATTAGTTTGGCGGTGCTTGGCGAAGCTCTGCCGGATTAGTTCCACCACCACCGTCACCACGCCGTCGTGCTGCCAGGGAACTCATCTACTAAGGGAATCCGGAATTAAGGGTTCCTCGGTCTACCGACCAATTTCTCATAGGTCGGGTTAATGGGCCACTTGTTGAAGATAAGATCGATCGAAGGCCTCGTCGCTGGGTAGGAGACCTCAGGAGCCGTGACGTGTCCGATAGGTTGAAGATGGTAGTTTAAGCATGTTTTTTCCCTCCGGTGGGCAACCAACCATATGTAACCCTAGTGACCCCCTGGCGTCTATATAAGCCAGAGGGTTTTAGATCATAGGACACATGAACTCATCTAGGGTTTTAGCTAGTCGATCTCGAGGTAGATCAACTCTGTAACCTTCATATCATCAATATAATCAAGCAGGACGTAGGGTTTTACCTCCATAGGAGGGCCCGAACCTGGGTAAACATCGTCTCCTTTGTCCCCTGTTACCATCGATCCTAGTCTCACAGCTCGGGACCCCCTACCCGAGATCCGCCGGTTTTGACACCGACATTGGTGCTTTCATTGAGAGTTCTGCTGTGATCGCCAGAGGAATCGATGGCTCGCCTTGTCATAAGCAATGAGATCTGTAGCTGGGATATTCTCATCCCCGATCAGGTCTTCACATGCGGCGACATCTCATCGCACGCCGTCCCGACCGGCCGTCTTGGCCAGATCGGAAGCTTTGCCCCCGATCAAGGAATCAGATTCGGAACCCTAGAGTTCGTCGCTGATTCGCAGGGAGAACTTGTCTTGATAGGACCCTCAACTCTCATGGAGGAGCCTACAGATCCCGATGCCTTGACATCGGAGACATCGGGCCCCACCTCTGAGGCGGCCTTCACCCTCGGGCTGTCTAGAACGCCCAACCCAGTCGTCGTGACCAGATCCGCTATGGCCGAACAGGATCCGCTTTCAAGCAACTCCGGAACTGCCACGCCGCAGATCGACCCCACGCGCTTCAGTGACACACATCCTACTATCGGCTCGTTCTTAAACGAGCTGTTTGGTCGGATTCAGACCTTGCGTGTGACCGACGACCAGACCCCGGTCTATGACCGGATCGGGCTTAAACCCGATGCTAGGGAGATTCTCATCCCCACGGTCACTCACCTAGTCGCCACCGTCGAGTGTCCGGCTAGGGGCTCGTCCCCCCAACGACTGGAATTAAAAACGGTTTATACCCCAATCCTCGATCATCGGGACCTCGCTTGTAACCCAGACCTTGGAGTCTGCTCCGGAGATAGATCGGTATCGAACTCCGATCTAGCATGTAAATCAGAACCCGTAATTTCAGACTCACACCGCGGCGTGGAATCAAAGTTTTTCCCACCCACCACCCAAGTCGAACACTCAAGCATCGCATCAGAGTCCAAGTCTTCGGACTTACGGGATGTTAAACATTTACCAGGAGAGTCGGTTCATCATTTTTGGGCTAGACTCCTCCTCGCTAGAAACAAAGCACGAGGTCTTAGCGACCAGGAGATAATGGCAACCTTCAATCGCAATTGCCACGACAAAGGGATCCTCAACGCCCTGGCTCGTCGGCACATTCGCAACTTCACCGAGCTGTCTGACTTGGTGCAAAAATATTGTGACATGGAGAGCACCTGGCAAGCCGAGCGGCTACTTTCGGAACCAACCCTTACCGAGTACCCTAGAGGAGACCGGAAAAAGAGGATACCTCCGAAACGGCTAGCTGAACTCGAGCCCGCCGAAAAGAGAAATCGGCCCCTTGCGGGGGTCAGAACCGTCCTTGACGGTCTATTGGACAAACCATGCCCTATACATTCCGTATTGATGAACAAAAGCCCGACTCATAGCCTTAGAGCCTGCTAGGTCATCAGGCAGGTCGCCAAAAGTGGTGAAGCAATCCTTGTGGCACTACCGCCGAACAAGCGCTCCACATCGCCACAAGAATACAATGCCGAAGTCCTGACGATCTACGAAATGTTCCCCTCAAGGAACAGGAGGAAAAGAGCTCTTAGAGAACTCGAACAGGTCTATCATGTGGCAGCAACAAGTGCATGGGCAGACATACCCATTACCTTCGGAGATACTGACCGACCAACCATCCGTCCCGATCATACGCCGGCCGCACTGGTCTTAAACCCCATCGTCGATGGCTTCAGGTTGCATAAAGTGCTAATAGATGGCGGCAGTGGTTTAAACCTTATCTACGAAGATACCCTGGAAAAAATGCAATTCGACCGATCTCGCATCAAACATAGCAACAAAACATTCAGGGGGATCATTCCTGGGAGAGAGGCGCGTTGTTCAGGACGTATCACCCTGGACGTAGTGTTCGGCACGCCCGAAAACTACCGATCTGAAGAACTTCTCTTCCATATCGTGCCCTTCCCCAGCGGCTACCACGCCCTGCTGGGGTGTGACGCCTTCACAAAATTCCAGGCTATACCACATTACGGGTATATGAAGCTCAAGATGCCAGGCCCAAATGGAGTAATCACAATCGCCAGTGATCCGAGCATAGCCCTTTGAGCTGAAAACAAAACAGCAGCGCTCGCCCTCGAGGCACTAGCTGAGACCTTTGCTGCAGAAGAACTGACCACACTCCGGTCAACAGTAGATAAGGACGACGTGATCCTTAGCAAAAGGCCCAAATCCACGTCCTTTAAACCTGCAGATGAAATCGTCAAATTTCAGGTACACCCGACGGACCCCAACAAGACAGCGTCCATCGGAGCTCAGCTGGACCCCACGGTGGACGAAGCGCTACGATCATTCTTATGAGAAAATTGGGACATCTTCGCCTGGCATCCTTCCGATATGCCTGGAATCCCACAGCGGCTAGCAGAACATAGTCTGAACATCATCGCAGGCTTCAAGCCCGTCAAGTAGACTCTGTGCCGCTTTTCCGAGCCCAAACGACAATCTATGGGTGAAGAACTAGCCAAACTGCTAGAGGCCGGATTCATTCGGGATATTAAGCACCCCGAATGGTTGGCAAACCTGGTGATGGTACCAAAGAAAGACAAATCTTGGCGGCTGTGCGTCAACTTTAAAGACCTCAACAAGGCCTGCCCTAAGGACCCTTTCCCCCTACCACGTATAGACCAGATTATTGACGCCACAGCCGGACATGATTCATTGTGTTTCCTCGACGCTTATTCCGTATACCATCAGATTAAAATGAAGGAATCCGATCAAGCTGCAACCGCATTCATCACCCCTTACGGGCCATTCTGCTTCAACACGATGCCATTTGGGCTAAAAAACGCTGGAGCTACGTACCAACGCATGATCCAGACTTATCTCGCCAAACAAGTCGGTAAAACAGTCGAAGCATACGTGGATGACGTGGTTGTCAAAACCAAACAAGTCAGCCAACTGATTGACGACCTAAGGCAAACCTTTGCCAGCCTACGTGAGTATGATATACGACTCAATCCGAAGAAGTGTGTATCCGGAGTTCCCGCTGGTAAACTGCTTGGATTCATCGTTTCCCATAGAGGAATAGAAACGAATCCGGCTAAGATCCGCGCCCTATCAGAACTTGCAGTCCCCACAGAGCTAAAGCATGTCCAGAGGTTGGCTGGTTGCGTGGCGGTGCTAAGCCGCTTTATCTCCCGCCTCAGGGAAAAAGCTTTGCCGCTCTACAGACTGCTGAAACGGACCAAAATTTTTGAATGGACCGATGAAGCAGCGGCTGCGTTAGAAGAAATTAAAACACTGCTGGCAAGTAATCCCATACTCACAGCACCAGGCGCTGGTGAGCCCATGTTATTATACATATCGGCCACCAACCAAGTCGTTAGTGCAGTGCTCGTCGTCGAACGAGATGAGGAGGGACACAAATTCCGGACACAGAAGCCGGTCTATTACGTGTCAGAAGTACTAACGCAATGCAAGTCCAGATACCCGCACTACCAGAAGATAGCCTATACAGTATTTATGGCATCACGGAAATTAAGACACTACTTCCAAGAGTGTTCGATTAGGGTGGCTTCCGAAGTACCCCTGAACGATATAATCAACAATAGGGACGCCACCAGCCGCATAGCCAAATGGGCCATTGAGCTCCTTCCTTTTGAAATTGCCTACAAACCACGACGAGCTATTAAATCTCAGGTGCTGGCAGATTTCCTCGCCGAATGGACAGAGGCCGAGCTCCCCAGGGAATATAGTACATACTCCCATTGGACGATGTACTTCGATGGATCCAAAACTTTGGCCGGACTGGGGGCTGGAGTTATTCTCACATCCCCCACAGGCGACAACGTTCGATACGTGTTGCAGATCATGTATGCCGACTCCAACAATGCAGCCGAATACAAAGCACGCTTGCACGGTCTTCGGATGGCAGCCTCAATGGGCATACAACGGCTGGAGGTACGGGGAGACTCCAACCTGGCCATCTCCCAAATCAACGGCGAGTTCGATGCCAAAAACCCGAAGATGGCGGCATACAGAAATGCCGTCCTTAAAATATCCGCGCGGTTCGAGGGGCTGGAATTCTACCATGTCGCTAGAGACAACAACCAGGCCGCTGATATATTGGCCCGCATGGGGGCCAAACGCGACCCCGTCCCGAAAAACACTTTCCTGGAACGGCTTTTTAAGCCATCAGTGGTTTGGCAGGACGATAATAAGGGCACCGGACCCATCAGTACGGAAGAGGTTGTTCCCCCTATAAACGAACCAGACGACCAAATCATCGGCGGTTCCATAAAGGACGAAACACCTTCGGCTCACGAGGTCATGGCAGTAATCGCACCATGGACCGAGCCTTTCCTTGCCTACCTTCTTCGCAAAGAACTCCCCGATGATCAGAAAGAGGCGCGACGCATAATCCGGCGATCCAAGGCCTACAAAGTCCACGAGGGTGAGTTATACAAGAAAAGCACCACCGGAGTACTCTAGCGGTGCATATCTGAGGAAGAAGGGCGGCAGCTCTTGGCCGAAGTCCACGCAGGAATGGGCGGCCATCACGCCGCAGCAAGGGCCTTAGTAAGCAAAGCCTTTCGGGCTGGTTTCTTCTGGCCCACCGCTCGAGTGGACGCCCAGTCGCTCGTCCAGCATTGCGTGGGATGCCAACTTTTTGCAAATCAAAGTCACATGCCCCCAACGGCTCTTCGGACTATCTCGATCACTTGGCCTTTTGTGGTCTGGGGGCTGGACATGGTCGGACCACTTAAAGGGGGGACCAAGAAAAATAAGTACCTACTGGTCATGGTGGACAAGTTCACCAAATGGATTGAAGCAAAACCTGTCAAATCAGCCAAGTCCGGACCAGTAATCGACTTTATATCCGGCGTGGTACACCGTTACGGTGTCCCGCACAATATAATAACGGACAATGGATCCAACTTCACCGCCCAGGAAGTAAAAGACTGGTGCGCAAAAATGGGCATTAAGCTCGATTACGCATCAGTGTATCACCCGCAGACCAATGGATAGGTCGAACGAGCCAACGACCTCATCATGAGTGGTATTAAGCCACGTTTGGTCCGATCTCTTCATGAGTCCGACTGCCATTGGGTGGAGGAACTTGATTCCGTTCTGTGGGGCCTGCGTACCACCCCGAATCGATCAACGGGATATATACCGTTCTTCATGGTCTATGGGGCAGAAGCAGTCCTCCCTTGTGACATTATTCACGATGCACCAAGGGTGCGCATGTACGAAGAAAAGGAGGCCGAGCTAGATCGGCAGGACGACTTGGACGCCTTGGAGGGAGAGCGCGACATAGCTCGGGCTCGCTCTACTTTTTATCAACAGCAGGCCCGGCGTTACCAGAGCAGGGAAGTCAGGGCGAAAGCATATAATGTGGGCGAACTCGTCTTACGGCTCCCAGATAAGCAGAAGCATAAACTCAAACCCAAATGGGAGGGCCCCTTCATAATCGACGAAGTACTCGCGGGAGGGGCTTACCGTCTTTGAAACCCGTCGGATAACCGCCTTGAGCCAAACCCATGGAACGCAGCTCGTCTTCGGCGCTTCTACGGATAAACCGGTGTCGTCATACTCTTTACCCCTTACCTCATTTTTCTTTCCTTTTTCTTTATTTTTTCTTTTCCCTCCCACCTTCATTTTTGGCAGGTTTGAATTTCTCTTCCCAGGTCCATGTTCGGTTAAACCGGTCTTGTATTAAGATTTTCGGCACGTATCCTCAAATGCTAAATCCGAACACAGCACCTGGGGGCTTCTTCTCAAAGCCGATGATTATATATTTTAAGCATCTATTCATATTTACTGTGTCTGCATGTTTCCCTTGTCGATTTTTTACGCCATTATATGAATCAATTCGAACTAAGATTTTTGCCAAGCTGGGTTGCCTCGCTCCTGTGCTTACCCTCTACGTTCCCGATTGTTCGGCTAGAGGGTAAAGGGAGCACCTCTGCGATTGTTATGAGCGGGTCATCCGGACACGTACCTCAGACGGGTGAAGCCGAAAGCTAGCTATCTTCAGCAGAAAATTGGTCGGCTACGACGGGATTAACAAATAAAATTCCGGTGGTTGTCGCCCTTACTCAGGCTTCTTTTCTCACAAAAGCCATTAGTCGCATACTAGCAGTATACGGCCTTATTATCTACGATTTACGTAGCACCCTGAAGAAAGGTATCGATAGAGGTACTATTTTCTTTGGAAGATGTTTCTTACGCTAAGCAGTAATATAACATATCTCCCTGTGTGCTTTCTGTCCGTTCGCACCAAATAGCCGGATTGCCTGGTTCCTCGAACACAATTCACTCTTTTCGAGTGATATTTTCTAAGGAACACTCCCAAGCTCTTAGCGCGGGAGGTCGAAGCCGAATGCAGGTTAAGACAAAGTTTACAACACAGACGGAGCAATTCCTTGATTATCAGTACATGGTTACATATAATCATACACCTGGCTACTGGTCGAGATTGTCTATTAAGGCGTCCAGGGAGCAATCTTCTTGCGAGAGACGGGCGGCGGGCATCACTTGGTCGTACACAAAATGAAGCGGCACTTCTTGCCCATCCGACCCTATCGGCCCAACCCGAGCCATATGCTCGGGGTTCAGGCCGGTATAACGGGTCTTGATCATCGCCCACGCCTCCCGTGCTCCCTCTCGGCAGGCCGAGGTCTTCCATAGCTCGAATCGGCTTCGGGCTCCCTTGAATCGATCAACCAGTTCGGTCATCTTCTCGGGAGGTTGCTCGGCAGGCCATAGCGCTTTTATCATGCTCTTCATGGCCTTCCGAGCCCGCTCATGAAGGGCGGACAGATCCTTCAAAAGGCTTCCCCGATAGGATCCGATCTCTTCTTCGGGCCGCCCGGATAAGAGACCTATACATGAGTCAAGGCATGTCTATTATACCTTATATATAAGAAACAACGTCCGATGTTAGAATCGCACTTACCGAACAGGCCCCTCTGTAGTTTCTGGTTCTCTTCTTGGGCATGGGCCAATTGAGTCTTTAAATTCTCAATCTCTTCGGCCTGCTGTTTGTTTTCCACCTGGAGGCGTTTCTTCTCCTCCAGGTTTTGCTGCAGAGAAAGGCAGCCAGCCTCATGCTGGGATTCGGCGTACCTCTGGGATTCTCGGGCTGCATCCAGATCTGTTTGCAATTGCCCTATTGATTCAGCTGCTAAAAGTACCATCGCGTCAGCATGGGATTATACGCTAGGATTAGCAGTATAATTATAATCACCATGCGCCTCGCGGGTAAACTTCTTCACTTGTTCCAGCTCGGCCTTCACAGTTTCTACCTGTGTTCGGCTCGCTGCCAATTCCTTGGCCAATTGCTCGTTCTGCTGCCTTGAGGCCTGCATCATCCATGCAAGCAATATGCGGATCCTTAATTCAGTCGTCCCGACCAAATCAAGGCTCAGGGGCTACTGGGTTTACATTTATGTCCAGATTTTTAATCGCTTACCTTCAGGCCATACGATATTAGTTTCAAAGCTTCGCCAAACCCGGCTCGGGCAGCTCCAAGGTGTGCGTCCGCCGAGCGTAGAGCATTGAACTCTTGTTCGGAAAACATCGGATCGCACATGATTCCTCGCCGCCGTCGATGTCTCATCGCGCTCCCTGCTTCAGATTTAGTGACTGATACTTCGCCCCCAGAGTCTTCGGGGGTCGGATTGGCCATGGGGGCCTCCGCGGCGGGTTTGGCGTGAGCAGGAGATCTGGACTCATGCGTGTTACCCGCCGTCCCGGCAATTGCTACTTCTTGAGCATGCGTTGGTTTTCCCTTGAAGAGGAAAGGGTGATGCAGCAAAGTAGATAAGTATTTCCCTCAGTTGTTGAGAAGCAAGGTATCAATCCAGTAGGAGATACAAGCAAGTCCCCAATAGATGTACCTACACAAATAATCAAACACTTGCACCCAACGCTATAAAGGGGTTGTCAATCCCTTCACGGTTATTTGCAAGGATGAGATCTGATAGAGATAGGTATGATAGATTGCTAGAACGTAAAGTAAAACAAAAGTAAAAATAATGCAGCGAGATATTTTTGGTATTTTTGGTTTTAGATCTGAAAGTATAATATGGAAAATAGACCCAGGGGCCATAGGTTTCACTAGAGGCTTCTCTCATGAAGGAAAATAATACGGTGGGTGAACAAATTACTGTCGAGCAATTGATAGAAAAGCGAATAATTATGAAGATATCCAAGGCAATGATTATGCATATAGGCATCACGTCCGTGTCAAGTAGACCAAAACGATTCTGCATCTACTACTATTACTCCACACATCGACCGACTCCTGCCTGCATCTTGAGTATTAAGTTCATGAAGAACAGAGTAACGCATTAGGTAAGATGACATGATGTAGAGGGATAAACTCAAGCAATATGATGAAAACCCCATCTTTTTATCCTCGATGGCAACAATACAAATACGTGCCTCGCTACCCCTACTTTGTCACTGGGTGAAGACACCGCAAGATTGAACCCAAAACTAAACACTTCTCCCATTGCAAGAATTACCAATCTAGTTGGCCAAACCAAACCAATAACTCGAAGAGACTTGTAAAGATATGAAATCATGCATATAAGAAATCAGAGAAGATTCAAATAATATTCATAGATAAGCTGAACATAAACCCACAATTCATCGGATCTCGACAAACACACCGCAAAAGAGTATTACATCGGATAGATCTCCATGAAGATCATGAAGAACATGGTATTGAAGAACAAAGAGAGAGAAGAAGCCATCTAGCTACTAGCTATGGACCCGAAGGTCTATGGTAAACTACTCATGCATCATCGAAGGGGCAATGGAGTTGATGTAGATGCCCTCCGTGATCGAATCCCCCTCCGGCAGATTACCGGAAAAGGCTCCAAGATTGGATCTCACGGGAACAGAGGCTTCCGGCGGCGGAAAAGTATTTTCGTGGCTCTCTTTAGTATCCAGGGAATATTTGGGAATTTATAGGCCGAAGAATAGGGTTAGGAGGGCTGCCGTGGGGCCACAAGCCAGGGGGCGCCCCCCCCTAGGGCGCGCCCCTGTGGCTTGTCGCCACACGACGGCTCTCCTGCCTTCATCTCCAAGTCTTCTGGGTTTCTTCTGGTCCAAGAAAAATCATTCCGAAGATTTTATTCCGTTTGGACTCCGTTTAATTTTCCTTATCTGCAATACTCAAAAACAAGGAAAAAACAGAAACTGGCACTAGGCTCTAAATTAATAGGTTAGTCCCAAAAATAATATAAAATAGCATATTAATGCATATAAAACATCCAAAACAGATAATATAATAGCATGGAACAATAAAAAATTATAGATACGTTGGAGACGTATCAAGCATCCCCAAGCTTAATTCCTGCTCGTCCTCGAGTAGGTAAATGATAAAAACAGAATTTTTGATGTGGAATGCTACCTAACATATTTATCCATGTAATATTCTTTATTGTGGCATGAATATTCAGATCCATAAGATTCAAAACAAAAGTCTTATATTGACATAAAAACAGTAATACTTCAAGCATACTAACAAGGCAATCGCGTCCTTTCGAAATAACATGGCCTGAGAAAGTTATCCCTACAAAATCATATGGTCTGGCTATGCTCCATCTTCCCCACACAAAGTATCTAAATCATGCACAACCCCGATGACAAGTCAAGCAATTGTTTCACACTTTTTATGTTCTCAAACCTTTTCAACTCTCACGCAATACATGAGCGTGAGCCATGGATATAGCACTATAGGTGGAATAGAATATGGTGGAGGTTGCAAGGAAAAAGGAGAAGATAGTCTCACATCAACTAGGCATATCAAATGGCTATGGAGATGCCCATCAATAAATATCAATGTGAGTGAGTAGGGATTGCCATGCACCAAATGCACTAGAGCTATAAGTGTATGAAAGCTCAAAAAGGAAACTAAGTGGTTGTGCAAAAGATGAAGAATTCACTAGTTATATGAAAGTGACAAAATAGGAGACTCTCTATTATGAAGATCATGGTGCTACTTTGAAGCACAAGTGTGGAAAAGGATAGTAGCAATTGTCCCTTCTCTCTTTCTCTCATTTTTTTCCTTTTTTTTATTTGGGCTTCGCTGGCCTCTTTTATTATTTGTAAAGTCTGGAGACTCATCCCAACTTGTGAGGGAATCATAGCTTCCATCATCCTTTTCTCTCACGGGACAATGCTCTAATAATGAAAATCATCACACTTTTATTTACTTACAACTCAAAAGGAAAATTACAACTCGATACCTAGAACAAAATATGACTCTATATGCAATATGAAAGTGATGGTGCGTGTCATGAAAAACGAAACGGTGGAAGTTGCATGGCAATATATCTCGGAATGGCTATGGAAATGCCATAATAGGTAGGTATGGTGGTTGTTTTGAGGAAAATATATGGTGGCTGTTTTGAGGAAGGTGGGTTTGATGCACCGGCGAAAGTTGCGCGGTACTAGAGAGGCTAGCAAAGGTGGAAGGATGAGAGTGCGTATAATCCATGGACTCAACATTAGTCATAAAGAACTCACATACTTATTGCAAAAGTCTATTAGTTATCGTAACAAAGCATTAGACGCATGCTCCTAGGGGAGAGGTTGGTAGGAGTTAACCATCGCGCGCTCCCGACCCTCACACAAAGGTTGACAATCATTAAACAAATCATGCTCCGACTTCGTTACATAACGGTTCACCATACGTGCATGCTACGGGAATCACAAACTTTTAACACAAGTATTTCTACCAATCCACAATTACTCACTAGCATGACTCTAATATCACCATCTTTATATATCTAAACTATATGCAAGGAATCAAACTTCTCATAGTATTCAATGCACTTTATATGAAAGTTTTTATTATATCCCTCTTGGATGCCCATTATATTAGGACTAAATTCATAACCTAAACCAATTAGCATGCTGTTTAAAGACTCTCAAAATAATATAAGTGAGGTACGAGAGTTCAATAATTTCTATAAAATAAAACACCACCGTGCTCTAAAAAGATATAAGTGAAGTACTAGAGCAACATTGCCTAGCTCAAAAGATATAAGTGAAGCACATAGAGTATTCTAATAAATTCACAATTCAGCGTGTCTCTCTCAAAAGATGTGTGCAGAAAGGATGATTGTGGTAAACTAAAAAGCAAAGACTCATATCATACAAGACGTTCCAAGCAAAACACATATCATGTGGTGAATAAAAATATAGCCTCAAGTAAATTTACCGATGGATTGAAGACGAAAGAGGGGATGCCTTCCGGGGCATCCCCAAGCTTTGGCTTTTTGGTATCCTTGAATATGGCTTGGGGTGCCTTGGGCATCCCCAAGCTTAGGCTCTTGCCACTCCTTATTCCATAGTCCATCAAATCTTTACCCAAAACTTGAAAACTGCACAACACAAAACTCAACAGAAAACTCATGAGATCCGTTAGTATAAGAAAAATGAATCACCACTTTAGGTACTGTTGTGAACTCATTATTTATTTATATTGGTGTAATATATACTGTATTCGAACTTCTCCATGGTTCATACCCCCCGATACAACCCATAGATACATCAAAATAAGCAAACAACACAAAGAAAACAGAATCTGTCTAAAACAGAACAGTCTGTAGCAATCTATAAACTTCGAATACTTATGTAACTCCAAAAATTCTGAAAAATTAGGAAAATCAGGGAAATTTATATATAAATCTTGTGTAAAAATTTCAGATCAAAACTACGTTCCAGTGAATTTTCAAAATTCCTGTACTGAGAGCAAAAGTTTCTGTGTTTCAGCAAAATCAAATCACAAACACCGTAGACCATCCCAAAGGTCTTACTTGGCTCAAACACTAATTTAAACAATAAAACACAATTACTACAGAGGTAATAATGTGTGAAACACTCAAAAACATAAGAAAAAACAAAATCATAAAAATAAAATTGGGTTGCCTCCCAACAAGCGCTATTGTTTAACGTCCCTAGCTAGGCATAACGCAATAGATCTAGGTATTGTCATCTTTGGTATGCAATCCATAAGTAGCTCTCATAATAGATTCATAAGGTAATTTTATTTTCTTTCTAGGAAAGTGATCCATGCCTTTCCTTAATGGAAATTGGAATCTAATATTTCCTTCCTTCATATCAATAATTGCACCAATCGTTCTAAGGAAAGGTCTACCAAGAATAATAGGACATGTAGGATTGCAATCTATGTCAAGAACAATGAAATCTACGGCACATAATTCCTATTTGCAACAATAAGAACATCATTAATCCTTCCCATAGGTTTCTTAATGGTGGAATCCGCTAGATGCAAATTTAAAGAGCAATCATCAAATTCACGGAAACCTAGCACCTCACATAAAGTTTTTGGAATCGTGGAAACGCTAGCACCCAAATCACACAAAGCATGGCACTCATAATCTTTAATTTTAATCTTAATAGTAGGTTCCCACTCATCATAAAGCTTTCTAGGTATAGAAACTTCCAACTCAAGTTTTTCTTCAAAAGATTTCATCATAGCATCCACGATATGTTTAGTAAAAGCTTTATTTTGATTATAAGCATGCGGAGAATTCAACATGGATTGCAACAAGGAAACACAATCAATCAAAGAACAACTATCATAATTAAAGTCCTTGAAATCCAAAAGAGTGGGTTCATTGCAATCTAAAGTTTTGACCTCTTCAATCCCACTTTTATCAATCTTAGCATTAAGATCTATAAACTCCGAATCATTGGGACGCCTTTTAACTAAAGTTGACTTATCTCCAGTCCCATCTTTATCAATATTTACATTGGAAAACAAGGATTCAATAGGAGTCACATCAATCACTTTAAGATCTTCATCAATATTATCACGAGAACACACTTTTTCAAGCCATTCACGCTTAGCACGTATTCTAGCGGTTCTTTCCTTACACTCATCAATAGAAATTTTCATAGCTTTTAAAGACTCATTAATATCATGTTTGGGTGGAATAGATCTAATTTTCAAAGAATCAATCTCAAGAGAAATTCTATCAACGTTCTTAGCCAAATCATCAATCTTGAGCACTTTTTCTTCAATCATAGCATTGAAACCTTTTTGCGAGCTAATAAATTCTTTAATATTATTCTCAAGATCAGAGGGCATCTTATTATAATTTCCATAATTTTTGTAGGAATTACCATAATTATTAGAGGAATTACTAGGAAACGGCATAGGATTGAAATTACCTCTATACGCGTTATTACCAAAATTGTTCCTACCAACAAAATTCACATCCATAGATTCATTATTATTTCTAATCAAAGAAGACAAAGGCATATCATTAGGATCAATAGGAGCACTCTTACTAGCAAACAATTTCATCAATTCATCCATCTTTTCACTCAAAGTATTTATTTCTTCAATAGCATGCACTTTTTTACTAGTAGGAGATCTTTCGGTATGCCATTGAGAGTAATTTGCCATAATATTATCTAGGAGTTTAGTAGCTTCTCCTAATGTGATTTCCATAAAAGTACCACCCGCGGCAGAATCTAAAAGATTTCTAGAAGCAAAATTTAATCCCGCATAGAAAATTTGTATAATCATCCATAAACTCAAACCATGCGCGGGGCAATTTCTAATCATTAGTTTCATCCTCTCCTAAGATTGTGCAACATGCTCATGATCAAGTTGCTTAAAATTCATTATATCATTCCTAAGGGAGATGATCTTAGCGGGCGGAAAGTACATGGAAATAAAAGCATCTTTACACTTATTCCATGAATCAATACTATTTTTAGGCAAAGATGAAAGCCAAGTTTTAGCACGATCTCGTAGTGAGAACGGAAATAGCTTCAATTTAACAATATCATTATCCACATCTTTCTTCTTTTGCATATCACACAACTCAACGAAAGTATTTAGATGGGATGCGGCATCTTCACTAGGAAGGCGGAAAATTGTTCTTTCATAACAAGATTAAGCAAAGCGGCATTAGTTTCATAAGATTCCGCACTAGTGGCGGGAGCAATCGGAGTACTAATACAATCATTATTATTAGTATTGGAGAAGTCACACAACTTGGTATTCTCTTGAGTCATCGTGACAAAGCAAGCAATCAAGCACACAAGAAAACAAAAGGCAAATGAAAAGACGAACGGAAGAAGGGCGAATAAAAAGGCAAATATTTTTTGTTTTTTCTGAAAATCATTTTAGAAGTGGGGGAGAGGAAAACGAGAGGCAAATGGCAAATAATGTAAATGCAAGAGATGAGTTTGTGATGGGTACTTGATAGGCTTGATGTAGATCTCCCCGGCAACGGCGCCAGAAATCCTTCTTGCTACTTCTTGAGCATGCGTTGGTTTTCCCTTGAAGAAGAATGGGTGATGCAGCAAAGTAGATAAGTATTTCCCTCAGTTGTTGAGAACCAAGGTATCAATCCAGTAGGAGATACAAGCAAGTCCCCAATAGATGTACCTACACAAATAATCAAACACTTGCACCCAACACTATAAAGGGGTTGTCAATCCCTTCACGGTTATTTGCAAGGATGAGATCTGATAGAGATAGGTATGATAGATTGCTAGAACATAAAGTAAAACAAAAGTAAAAATAATGCAGCGAGATATTTTTGGTATTTTTGGTTTTAGATCTGAAAGTATAATATGGAAAATAGACCCGGGGGCCATAGGTTTCACTAGAGGCTTCTCTCATGAAGGAAAATAATACGGTGGGTGAACAAATTACTGTCGAGCAATTGATAGAAAAGCGAATAATTATGAAGATATCCAAGGCAATGATTATGCATATAGGCATCACGTCCGTGTCAAGTAGACCGAAACGATTCTGCATCTACTACTATTACTCCACACATCGACCGACTCCTGCCTGCATCTAGAGTATTAAGTTCATGAAGAACAGAGTAACGCATTAGGTAAGATGACATGATGTAGAGGGATAAACTCAAGCAATATGATGAAAACCCCATCTTTTTATCCTCGATGGCAACAATACAAATACGTGCCTCGCTACCCCTACTTTGTCACTGGGTGAGGACACCGCAAGATTGAACCCAAAACTAAACACTTCTCCCATTGCAAGAATTACCAATCTAGTTGGCCAAACCAAACCAATAACTCGAAGAGACTTGAAAAGATATGAAATCATGCATATAAGAATTCAGAGAAGATTCAAATAATATTCATAGATAAGCTGAACATAAACCCACAATTCATCGGATCTCGACAAACACACCGCAAAAGAGTATTACATCGGATAGATCTCCATGAAGATCATGAAGAACATGGTATTGAAGAAGAAAGAGAGAGAAGAAGCCATCTAGCTACTAGCTATGGACCCGAAGGTCTGTGGTAAACTACTCACGCATCATCGGAGGGGCAATGGAGTTGATGTAGATGCCCTCCGTGATCGAATCCCCCTCCGGCAGATTACCGGAAAAGGCTCCAAGATTGGATCTCACGGGAACAGAGGCTTCCGGTGGCGGAAAAGTATTTTCGTGGCTCTCTTTAGTATCCAGGGAATATTTGGGAATTTATAGGCCAAAGAATAGGGTTAGGAGGGCTGCCGTTGGGCCACAAGCCAGGGGGGCGCCCCCCCCTAGGGCGCTCCCCTGTGGCTTGTCGCCACACGGCGGCTCTCCTGCCTTCATCTCCAAGTCTTCTGGGTTTCTTCTGGTCCAAGAAAAATCATTCCGAAGATTTTATTCCATTTGGACTCCGTTTAATATTCCTTATCTGCAATACTCAAAAACAAGGAAAAAACAGAAACTAGCACTAGTCTCTAGATTAATAGGTTAGTCCCAAAAATAATATAAAATAGCATATTAATGCATATAAAACATCCAAAACAGATAATATAATAGCATAGAACAATCAAAAATTATTGATACGTTGGAGACGTATCAGCAATGTCTTCGGCGGAGGAGGGTTGCACTCGCTTCCTGAGTAAGTCGAGTAAGTCGACATAAGATCTTCTGTAAGATCCTATCGATCATAACAATAATAGATTAAGTGACCGAACAAAGTACCTTTTGGCTGATCGAGTGTTCGGCGCCGTCTCCACGACCGGCTCACATGAGGGACTCCTGTTGGCGCCCGGCTCGGGCATTGCTGTTGTAGCCGACGTTCGTCGCGAGGACCGGCGGCGCTTGGGAGTGGGAGCCGGTATGTTCGGATCGACGGAGGACGCCTGCCTTTTGCGGGTGGAATTTTTCTTCTTGCCCGCAGTGGAGGAGGGGAGTGATCCGGGGTGATCGGCTATGATGGCCACCTTGGATCGATCAAGGCTCTCCTGGTAAAAGACCCCATCTTCATATGCCAGTGACAGCTCCGGATCGTCATGAAATCCTGGATCATCGTCGCAGGAGTAATTCTCTGGCTGGGGGGCTGGACAGTTGATCATCTCGGCAAAGCTCCGCCATTCCTATTCGCACAGATTAAAAGCGTTAGTCACAAAGGGCGAATAAATGCCCAAACTCAAAACGCAGAGTCAAAGGGCTTACCCATTCGATAGGGTTGTAACTCGAGTAGCCCTCCTTAACCTGCGACTGAGTAAAATCTTCTTTTTCTCCTTTGTATAAATCGGCAAGTGCGGCTGCCAAGGCCTCCTGATTGGCAGGGCCCAGCTGTCGGGAGCGAGTGGTGTCACTCGTTCCATTGTATTGCCACAAAGGATGTATCCTTTGTTGGAGAGGTTGGACGCATCGGGAGATGGCGGCGGCCATCACGTCGATCATTGTCAGCTTGTGATGGGCTAGTATCCTTACGTGGGCGGCTAAACGCCGAACTTCGGCACTGTCCTCTTGGGACGAACTCCTCGGTCGCCAATTATACTTTTTCTTCGGGGGAGCATCGGAGTATTCGGGCAAGCCCCTTCGAGCTGGATCGAATAGGGGAACGTCCTCGATGTAGAACCACTCCGGAGACCACTCCTCGGATTACTTCTTCGGTGTCCCCGTTGGGTATCCTGTTCCCGCTATACGACACACTTCGGCTCCTCCGATTTCCCGAATTATCTCACCCCGAGTTCGGGGGACGAGGCAGAAGTACTTCCTCCATAATTCGAAGTGCGCCTCGCAGCCCAAGAACATTTCGCAGAGAGCGACAAAGCCCGAGATGTGTAGAATGGATCCGGGGGTAAGATGGTGGAGTCGGATCCCATAGAACTCCAGTAACCCCCTGAGGAAAGGATGAATAGGGAACCCTAGGCCTCGTAAGAGGAAGGGCACAAAGCATACCCGCTCGCCCTGGTTAGGATTGGGGAAATTCTCCGCGAAAGCTTCGCTGTCAAAGGAGGTCAAGCTAGAGCGAGTTGCCGCCAGTTCTGAGGAAGGAAGATACCCTTGGGTCTCAAGGTCGCGCAACCGGAGGAGGGATACGGAGCAACTCGTCCAATCCCCGGGACGGGAGTCGTAGGGGCTCGAGGAAGAGCTGGGGGCGCTCGCCATAATTTTGTGGTGGTCTCTCGCTTGAAGTTTTTCTCTCAACAGGGAAGAAGAGGAAGCTGTGACCTAGACCGCGATTTATCTTGTTTAAATAAGTGGTGCCTCCCTTGCGGGAGGGGTAGTTTTGTAAATAACTGCCGGGCCGCTCGTCTCCCCTCGGCGCACAAGGATCAAGAAGCGCTGAAGGCTATTATTCTGGGTCCCGCAAGTCCTCAGTAATCGAGGACCCTCCGATGACGGGATGGTTGCCAAGCCAGAAGAAGTTGAGGGACTCGCCTCGCAAGCCGAAGACTTCGACACGTAATATTTTCCGGATATACCTCGGCGTTGGAGGCTAGTCCGGGGGCTATTGAGGGAGTCCGGGATTAAGGGGTCCTCGGTCTACCAACCTATTTCTCATAGGTCGGGTTAATGGGCCACTTGTTGAAGATAAGATCGATCGAAGGCCTCGTCGCTAGGTAGGAGACCTCAGGAGCCGTGACGTGTCCGACAGGTTGAAGATGGTAGTTTAGTCATGTTTTTTCCCTCCGGTGGGCAACTGACCATATGTAACCCTAGTGACCCCCTGGCGTCTATATAAGCCAGAGGGTTTTAGATCATAGGACACAGGAACTCATCTAGGGTTTTAGCTAGTCGATCTTGAGGTAGATCAACTCTGTAACCTTCATATCATCAATATAATCAAGCAGGACGTAGGGTTTTACCTCCATAGGAGGGCCCGAACCTGGGTAAACATCGTCTCCTTCGTCCCCTGTTACCATCGATCCTAGTCTCACAGCTCGGGACCCCCTACCCGAGATTCGCCGGTTTTGACACCGACATCTACCTCTACGCTCCCTCTTGCTGGATCAATAAAGCGGAGATCATCATCGAGCTGTACGTGTGCTGAACGCGGAGGTGCCATCCGTTCGGCGCTAGATCGGGACGGATCGTGATTGGATCGCGGGACGGCTTGCGATTTGGATCGCGAAGACGTTCGACCACGTCAACCGCGTTTCTTAACGCTTCCCGCTTAGCGATCTACAAGGGTACGTAGATCCACTCTCCCTCTCGTAGATGCTCATCGCCATGGATAGATCTTGCGTGTGCATAGGAAATTTTTTGTTTCCCATGCAACGTTCCCCAACAGTGGTATCAGAGCTAGGTCTATGTGTACATGAGATCACGAGTAGAACACAAAGGAGTTTGTGGGCGTTGATATTCAGATTGCTTCCCTCCTTAGTTTTTTCTTGATTCAGCGGTATTGTGGGATGAAGCGGCTCGGACCAACCTTACTCGTCCACGTACGAGAGACCGGTTCCATCGACTGACATGTAACTTTGTTGCATAAGATGGCTGGCTGGTGTCTGTCTCTCCCACTTTAGTTGAATCGGATTCAACAGAGGCGGTCCTTGTAGAAGGTGAAATAGTAACTTGTATATCACCGTTGTGGTTTTGCGTAGGTAAGAATCGTTCTTGCTAGATACCCATAGCAGCCACGTAAAACATGCAACAACAAATTAGAGGACGTCTAACTTGTTTTTGCAGGGTATGATGTGATATGATATGGCCAGAAACATGATGAGATATATGTGATGTATGAGATGATCATGTTTTTGCCGTTTTTGCTTTACTTTATCGCTATGAGTTAGCAATAGTTGTAGAAGCAATAGCTGGCGCGACAACCTCATGGCGACACGTTGATGAAGATCAAGATGATGGAGATCATGGTGTCATGCCGGTGACGATGGAGATCATGCCGGTGCTTTGGAGATGGAGATCAAAAGCACAAGATCATGGCCATATCATGTCACTTATGATTTGCATGTGATGTTAATCCTTTTATGCATATTATTATGCTTAGCATGACGGTAGCATTATGAGGTGATCCCTCACTAAAATTTCAAGATAAAATTGTGTTCTCCCTGAGTGTGCACCGTTGCAAAAGTTCATCGTTTCGAGACACCACGTGATGATCGGGTGTGATAGACTCTACGTTCGCATACAACGGGTGCAAGCCAGTGTTGCACATGCGGAACACTCGGGTTAAACTTGACGAGCCTAGCATGTACAGACATGGCCTCGGGACACAAGAGACCGAAAGATCGAGCATGAGTCATATAGTAGATATGATCAACATGGAGATGTTCACCATTGAAACCACCTCATCTCGCGTGATGATCGGACTTGGGTTGGTGAATTTGGATCATGTGACGCTCGAATGACCCGAGGGATGTCAATTTGAGTGGGAGTTTTTAAGGAATATGATTAACTAAACTCTTTATCTTGAATAATAATCTAAGTTGTCTTTGCAAAATTTATGTTGTAGATCAATGGCTCGCGCAGTAGCACCCCTGAATTTCAATGCGTTCCTAGAGAAAGCTAAGTTGAAAGATGATGGAAGTAACTTTGTAGACTGGGCCCGTAATCTGAGGATTATCCTCAGGGCTTCCCAAAAGGCTTATGTCCTTGATGCACCGCTCGGTGAACACCCCGCTCCAGTAGAGTCTGCAGACGTTGCGAACGCCTGGCAGGCACGTTCTGATGATTACTCAATAGTTCAATGTGCAATGTTGTATGGCTTAGAACCGGGACTTCAAAGACGTTTTGAACGTCATGGAGCTTATGAGATGTTCCAGGAGTTGATGTTTATCTTTGATAAGAATGCCTGGATCGAGAGGTATGAGACCTCCGATAAGTTCTATGCTTGCAAGATGGAGGAGAACGGGTCTGTCAGTGAACATGTACTCAGAATGTCTGGGTATTCCAACCGTCTGGCGGAGTTGGGAATTGTTCTCCTGCCAGAGGCGATCACTGACAGAGTTCTTCAATCACTGCCACCTAGCTACAAAAGCTTCGTCTTGAACTATAACATGCAAGGGATGAACAAGTCAGTCGCCGAGCTGTTTGCGATGTTGAAAGTCGCTGAGTCTGAGATTCAGAAGGAGCATCAAGTGTTGATGGTCAACAAAACCACTAGTTTCAAGTAGAATGACAAAGGCAAGAAGGGTAACTCCAAGAAGAGTGGCAAAGCAGTTGCCTCTCCTGTGAAGAAACCCAAGGCTGGACCCAAGCCAGAAACTGAGTGCTTTCATTGCAAGGGAACTGGTCAGTGGAAGCGGAACTACCCCAAGTATCTGGCTGACAAGAAGGCGGCCAACACCAAACACGGTATATATGATATACATGTTATTGATGTGTACCTTACCAACTCTCATTGTAGTGCCTGGGTATTTGACACCGGTTCGGTTGCTCACATTTGCAACTTAAAGCAGGAACTACGGAATAGACGAAGGCTGGCAAAGGACGAAGTGACGATGCGTGTGGGAAATGGTTCCATGGTTGATGTGATCGCCGTCGGCACGCTCACTCTTCGATTACCATCGGGATTAGTGATGAACCTGAATAATTGTTATTTAGTGCCTACGTTAAGCATGAACATTATATCTGGATCTTGTTTATTGCAAGACAGTTACTCATTTAAATCGGAGAATAATGGTTGCTCTATTTATATGAGTAATATCTTTTATGGTCATGCACCCATTGTGAGGGGTTTATTCTTATTGAATCTCGATAGTGATGATACACATGTTCATAACATTGATGCCAAAAGATGTAGAGTTGATAATGACAGCACCACTTTCTTGTGGCACTGCCGCTTAGGTCATATTGGTGTAAAACGCATGAAGAAACTCCATGCTGATGGACTTTTGGAGTCACTTGATTTTGAATCACTTGACACATGTGAACCATGCCTCATGGGCAAGATGACTAAGACCCCGTTCTCTGGTACAATGGAACGGGCAAATGACTTGTTGGAAATCATACATACTGATGTGTGCGGTCCGATGAGCATTGAGGCGCGCGGTGGATATCGTTATTTTCTCACCTTCACCGATGACTTAAGTATATATGGGTATATTTACTTAATGAAACATAAGTCTGAAACGTTTGAAAAGTTCAAGCAATTTCAGAGTGAAGTTGAGAATCATCATAACAAGAATATTAAATTCCTACGATCTGATCGAGGAGGAGAATATCTGAGTTATGAGTTTGGCAATCACTTAAGACAATGTGGAATTGTTTCACAATTGACACCACCTGGAACACCACAGCGTAATGGTGTGTCCGAACGTCGTAATCGAACCTTATTGGATATGGTGCGGTCTATGATGTCTCTTGCCGATTTGCCACTATCGTTTTGGGGTTATGCGTTAGAGACAGCTGCATTCACTTTAAATAGGGCACCATCTAAATCCGTTGAGACGACTGTCGGTGTCAAAACCGACGTATCTCATAGTAGGGGTCCTAAGCTAGGCGTCTTGGAGCGATGGTAACATGGACACAGGATTTTACCCAGGTTCGGGCTCTCTCAAGGAGATAATACCCTACGTCCTGCTTTTGATTGTATTCATATGGGGTGTTGTATAGAGTACATGTATCTACCACGAGATTGTTCTAATGAATATATGATGATCTATCGACCAGCCTAGCCTCGGTTTATATATGCACCGAGTCCTAGGGTTTAAGAGAGTCCTTGTCTTGGGCATCAAGTCTTGTAGAATCCTCCTTGTATACGGCATGGGCTGTCCGAACTGGCCCAATAGTGCACCACCATGGGGGTCCTCAACCGATCCACCTGGTCGGGAGACGACGTGGTGAGTACCCCCTAGTCCAGGACACCGTCAGTAGCCCCCTGAACCGGTCTTCAAGTTGGGGACGCTCCTCGGTTCTTCTGAACTGTTCTTCGTCTTCGGTCGTCGGTCTTGAAAACTGGTTCAACAAATGTTCCCATCTCCGATCTTGAGTATCACCGAGGTGTATCCAAAGAGTTCATACGTCGGGTATCCGAGGAGCCCCTTTAAGTTTTCGGCCTTTATCAATGCCTTGTTATTTTTACGCCACACCTCGGGTTCGAAGTGTTTCCCGTGCGGCGGTGTCCTCTCGCGTCCGAGCTCCGACGCCAGACTTCATTCGAGGTATCTTTTGCAGCCGAGCACCAACGACGGACTGCTTTCGAGCTCCAACGCCGGACTGTATCCGAAGAGTCTTTTTACAGCCGAGCTCCAACGCCGGGCTGCATCCGAGCTCTTGCGCATGACTGTATCCGAGCGCCGGACTACATCCGAGGTGTCATAGATTACCTCGGTCTTGAAAAAGTTGAAGGGGTTCAACCGAGCTTAATGCCGGAAATGCCCTCTATGGAGCCAGCCACTTGCATCCGAGCTTTATGCCGGACTCCTTCCGAGGTGGTGCACCACCTCGGCCATGGGCTGATTTTTGTAAATTTAATTCCGATTTGTGCAACGTATTCTTTGTCGAGATATATAGCCAGTAGCCCTCAAGGTGTGTGTCCGTTGAATGTCCGGCATGCACCTGAAGGAAAACATAAAACCGCTGATCCCAGTAGCCCCTGAGACTCAGGTCGATTCACAAAATCGGCCTGAGGATCAACTCCTAGCTCTGCAGCATACTTAGGAATAGAAACGCGGTGTAATATATTAGAGGAAATAGTGATCGGCAAGCGGGCCCTTGAGAGAGGGTCTTGAGAAGTTGCCATAATATATTAGCTTGATGCCGGATAGGTCCAGATGGTACCTATTGTCGTCCGAAGACACGTTTGCCCATAGCTCGGTCAAGCCGAACACTGAGCATTTTGAATTTTCTGCATTGAATAGGCAATGCAGTAGCCCCAGAGCCACTGGTCGGGTGGCAACACCAGATCAGGGGATCGATGTGCCCCTTTAATGTTTGTAAATGATAAGCGCAAAGCCCAGTAGCCCCCGAGACTTAATGTGGGCACGGGTGGCCGAATTAAGGGTCGATATTCGGAGTAAATTGACTTTAATCACAATTTATGTGTAATGATTCTATGTATCCAAGTACTTTACATCATTAATGCTTGGATCCGCATTGTACAAAACTTTGTCGACCGACCATCGGCTTCAACCTCCTCGGCCAGTGGCCGGGGAGTGTTTGTCCTACTTTATTAAGCCTTTATGAGGGCAAAGATTTATGGCAAACAAGGCAATCCGGCCGTACGGTTTTATAAACAAAGGTACGCGAGAGATATGTTATATTACTATTTAACGTAAGAAACATCTTCCAAAGAAAATAGTCCCGCTATCGGTTCCTTTCTTTGGGTTGTCATGCTGACCATGATCATGAAACCTCATCTCCGATCAATGTGGGAGGAAAATATTGAGGATTTAGTTGGGGGAAAGTTCCCGAACTCTGTGGTCCATAATGAACCGAAATTTTCACTTCCATCATTGCCGACCAATTATATCCTTTAAGATGGCTAGCTTTCGGCTGCACCCAGTCTGAGGTACTAACCCAGATGACCCAGTAGTAACAATCACAGAGGTGCTCCCTTTACCGCCTAGCCGAACAATCAGGAACATAGGGGTAAACACAGGAGCCAGGCAACCCAGCTTGGCCAAAATCTTAAGTCAAATTGATGCATATTTATGGCTTTATTACGATAATTATGGAAGGCAAATTCTCCATTGAGACTGTTTATAACCTGAAAGTGGCCCATCGTCGGCTTCCACCCCTTTGTAGATGCTACACAGGGTGTTTCCGTACTAACAATACCACCCTTAGCCAACGTCTCGGTGCCCGGAGGTGGTTGTGTTAGCGGAAACGAGGCAATCAGATATGCAGGCTTTATAACTTTCACTTAGTCATAGGAGTTTAAAGTTCGGGGCCAGTTACTAGCCCCTGAATAGTGTTCGGCATCAGCCGAGGTCAAACCAGTAACACTTCGGCCAATCTTATGAAAGGCCCATCGTTTAACATGGGGTGACCTCTATCGATCTGTAGTTTGACACAGTCATAGGATCGCTGACCAGTTTACGCTCATTGTGACAGTCAGTTTTCGGCTTTCTCCACTGAGGCGCTTAACCATTCGAGCTGGAAGCACAATCGCAGTGGTTCCCCCTTTGCACACCTAGCCGAACAAAGCGGAACATAGGAGGCAAGCACAGGAGCCGGGCAACCCAACTATTGACCGAATACACAATTGGAAACCGATGCATATAAAGCAATATCCGAGAACGTTTTGTTGAGGACTCCATGAATTACCTTGCCTTTTGATGGGGTCAGCTCTAGTTGCAGCCCCCTGTTGATATTGCCAAAAAGGTGTCTGGCGTTGCACTGCGAGACTTATGGTTTTGACAACGCCGAGATGGAGCTCGGCAGGAAAGATGCCGAACTGCGGGTCGGAAAAGATTTCCCGAGCAAAACCATCACGCAGAACACCTCGATCAAGAGGATGTCCCACCTCCTAAAAGAAAAACATACAAGTAGATTAAAGGTGCCATAAACTCGGGAAACTAAAAAATACTTTAGTAAAAACATTACATTCGAACTAAATCAAGTTCTTTGGTGCCAATCCGAAAATTGGTCTTAAATTTAATTTGTGCTTCGGTCGTGCTTTAACATGATACATCCGATCTCCGGACTCCAAGCGGGTCAGCCTTTGGCTTCAACCTCCATATCCCGAAGGCGGAGTGTTTCTCTGAGGCCTGTTTAGCGAACTAAACTCGAGCAGCTTTAAAAAGAAACCAGGCTATCCGGCTATTGACCACACGCTAGTGTCGGAAAAAGGAGTAGTAGAAAAAGACTTTGCAACGACTAAGAAGAAAACACAGTTATTAAAAAATGGCTCATACAAATTTAAGAGCCCCCAAGTGACTTGGGTAAAAGAATTTTATGTATAATGATTGTATGTACCGAAGTAGTTACATCATATATGTGTTCGCCCGAACTTTAAACACGTCTTAACCGACCGTCGGCTTCTCCCTCTTCGGCCAAGGGCCGAAAAGTGTTATCTACTACGCCATCCGAGGATTTCGGAGGTGTTTCGAATAACCAGGCAATCAGGCCATTAGGCTATAATAGACAAAGCGTGCCCAGGGAACTTATGCTATATTACTATTTAACGTAAGAAGCATCTTCAAAGAAAATAGTTCCGCCAACGGTTCCTTTCTTTGGGTTCTCATGATTACAATGAGGGGTGTGCAATAGGTTTATGTATGCTTGTCTTCCGTCGTGGCCGACCATAGTTGAAAACAGTAAGAGCGCTAGCTTTCGGCTTCACCCGTCTGAGGTACGAGTTCGGATGACCCGATCGTAACAATCGCAGAGGTGCTCCCTTTACTCCCTAGCCGAACAATCGGGAACGTAGGGGTAAGCACAGGAGCAAGGCAACCCAGCTTTGCGGAACACTTAAGTCAACATGATGCATATATTGGCATAAACACGAACAAGGAAGGGTGCGATACATTAATAATCATATGCAAGAGGAATGGCTTCATAAAGGAAGCCCCCAAGTAAACGGGGTATTTGAATTTGTTTGTAACAAACAAAGTTTTAACAACGAAAGTTTTTCGCAAACAAATTTTTGTCAAAAAAGTATAATGCTTGGTCGAACCGAACAAAATTTAAAACTGAAAGTTTTTGAGCATGAAAGCGACTTAGCTGGTTAATGTGCTCGGTGCGGTTCGGGGTTGTGGCATGACGAAGACGTAGTCCTCGGCCTGGCAGAGGTCCCAGCCCCCAAGCCCGAGGTAATTGAGCGAACAGCTCGGGTCGAGAAGTGGCAACGCAACACAGTTGCTGCGGCGAGGCGAAGCCCTCGGTCCAGCCGAGGAGAGTAGTTCGGCAGCGTGACGGCGAAGCCCCCAGTTATCATGGGAAAACAAAGTGTTTTTAACAAACAAACTTTTTTATTTAACATAAATATAATGCTTGGTCGAACCGAACAAAAGTTAAAAATTGAAAAAAGTTGAGCATGAAATCGACTTAGCTGGATAATGTGCTTGTGACGTGTGTCGAGCTTGTAGTGGGTCAAGGTCCCAGCCCCCAAGCCGGTCATGAGGTAGCCGAAGAAGAGTTCGGCTTGATGAAGTGACAACACAACACTTCGAAAGGGCCGAGGAGAAACCCCCGGTCCAGTCGAGCAGACAGAGTAGTTCGGCAGCGTGACGGCGAAGCCCCCACGTCCGTCGGCCATGTCGATGACACAATTTGGTTGATGGAGGCGGGACAACGATGTACACACGCCAAGGTGACCGCATGACACAGCCGAAGTCGATCACCTGTGCACACAATATAGTGCAAGCCAAGAGTAATAACAAATAAAGGTAATAAAAAAAAGATTATTCTACTTAGTTAATTTAAGTGAAGCAAATAAGTAAAGGAATATGGCCTGGACGCCGAGGTGCCTGAACGAAGAGTTCGGCTTGACGAAGTGGCGACGCTGCACGGTCGATGTGGCGAGGTGAAGTCCTCGGTCCAGTTAAAATGGCGAAGCTGTGATCGGCGGACGCCGAAGTCTCATGCAGGTCGGCTGGTGACGCCGAAGTCTCATGCCAGCCGAGGTGTTGAAGCAGGTTGGTTGGTGACGCCGAAGTCCCCAGAGTAGGTTGATGAAGGGATGCCAAAGCCCCCAGTCTAGCCGAGGTGACGGAGCAGATTGGTAAGGTGACGCTAGGGCCCCATGCCAGCCGACGTGTCAAAGCAGGTCGGCGTGGTGGACGTCAGCTTGAAAAAGTAACGGCGTGGCGATGCCGACGCAGGTCGGAATTCGTGACGAGGTCAATGCTGGCTTAATGAAGCAACGGAGCTCCCGACCCGTACAACCCGCGGATGACGAGGTTCGCTTGATGATTATTCGGCCCTCGCGATGCCGAACACTTGGTCGGATGACCGAGATGATGAGAAAATTTCCTTCAAAAAGGACGTCCGACAACCCATTCATGAAAAAGATGAACTCGGGTCGGATTCGTTTTCGCGCAGAAAATAGATCCAAAATTCGTTGTACTAATCGGATGTTTCCCGGAGTTTGGACGGTCGGATTGAGCTGAAATTGTGAGGGGTGATCGGTATAGGAATTCCACAGCCGATGAACGGTGGGATCTTCCAAACGATGTCCGAGCTGGAAGCTGGATACCTCGCCCTAAACTCATCCCGATTCCCGTCCAGATTCGACAGGGCTCCGGTATTTCGTAGATCGCTGAAGATTCCTCCATCGGAATACGACGAAATTTTACGGGGTCATTAGAGACTCAATTCCGCACAGTTACACCAAAGAAATCGTCAAGGTGACGCTCGAGGAAGCGGCGACGACGAACACGAGTCGCTGTCCAGAAAAACTGCACGGTTGCTCGAGGACGATGTCAACATCGAGCCCCCGAGCTCCATGGATGATTTCTTGTGATCTTGATAGAGATCGGAGATGATGATGATGAAAGTATCCGTCCGATCTTGACGATCCGGCACGGAGCGCAGTCCTCGGTCCAGCCGAGGTGACCAGTCGAGCCGGCGACGAAGATGCCGACATCGACAACAAAGCTCGGTTCCAACGGGTAGATCGCGTCGGAGATGATCTGAATTCCCATCGCACCGCGGAGACTGCCGGCAGGCTCTCAATGAAAGCACCAATGTCGGTGTCAAAACTGGCGTATCTCATTGTAGGGGTCCTAAGCTAGGCGTCTTGGAGCGATGGTAACATGGACACAGGATTTTACCCAGGTTCGGGCTCTCTCAAGGAGATAATACCCTACGTCCTGCTTTTGATTGTATACATATGGGGTGTTGTATAGAGTACATGTATCTACCACGAGATTGTTCTAATGAATATATGATGATCTATCGACCAGCCTAGCCTCGGTTTATATATGCACTGAGTCCTAGGGTTTAAGAGAGTCCTTGTCTTGGGCATCAAGTCTTGTGGAATCCTCCTTGTATACGGCATGGGCTGTCCGAACTGGCCCAATAGTGTACCACCATGGGGGTCCTCAGCCCGATCCACCTGGTCGGGAGACAACGTGGGGAGTACCCCCTAGTCCAGGACACCGTCAACGACGCCATATGCACTATCGTTTGGCAAGAAACCAAAGTTGTCGTTTCTTAAAGTTTGGGGATGTGATGCTTATGTCAGAAAGCTTCAGCCTGAAAAGCTGGAACCCAAAGCGGAGAAATGCGTCTTCATAGGATACCCAAAAGAGACGGTTGGGTATACCTTCTATCTCAGATCCGAAGGCAAAGTGTTTGTCGCAAAGAACGGGTCATTTCTCGAGAAAGAGTTTCTCTCGAAAGAATTGAGTGGGAGGAAAATAGAACTTGATGAGGTTGTTGAACCTTTACTTCAACCAGAGAGTAGCGCAGCGCAGAAATATGTTTCTGTGGAGCCTACATCAGTTGAAGAGGAAGCTAATGATGGTGATCATGAAGCTTCGGATCAAGTTGCTATCAAAACTCATAGGTCGACAAGGACGCGTACTGCTCCTGAGTGGTACGGCAACCCTATCTTAGAGGTCATGTTGTTAGACAACGATGAACCTACGAGCTATGGAGAAGCGATGATGGGCCCGGATTCCGAGAAATGGTTAGATGCCATGAAATCTGAGATGGGATCCATGTATGAAAACAAAGTATGGACTTTGGAAGTGTTACCTGAAGGGCGAAAGGCCATTCAGAATAAATGGATCTTTAAGAAGAAGACGGACGCGGACGGTAATGTCACCGTCTATAAAGCTCGACTTGTGGCAAAGGGTTTTTCACAAGTTCAAGGAGTTGACTACGATGAGACCTTCTCACCCGTAGCGATGCTTAAGTCCGTCAGAATCATGTTAGCAATAGCTGCATTTTTCGATTATGAAATTTGGCAGATGGATGTCAAAACAGCGTTCCTTAACGGTTTCCTTAAGGAAGAGTTGTATATGATGCAACCGGAAGGTTTTGTCGATCCAGAGAATGCTGACAAAGTTTGCAAACTCCAGCAATCCATTTATGGACTGGTGCAAGCATCTCGGAGTTGGAATCTTCACTTTGATGAGGTGATCAAAGCGTTCGGGTTTATACAAGTTTACAAAGAAGCTTGTATTTACAAGAAAGTGAGTGGGAGCTCTATAGCGTTTCTAATATTATATGTGGATGACATATTGCTGATTGGAAACAATATAGAAATGTTGAAAAGCGTAAAGGAATATTTGAACAAGAGTTTTTCAATGAAGGACCTAGGAGAAGCTGCTTTCATATTAGTCATCAAGATCTATAGAGATAGATCGAGACGCTTAATAGGACTTTCACAGAGCACATACCTTGACAAATTTTGAAGAAGTTCAAAATGGATCAGTCCAAGAAGGGGTTCTTGCCTGTATTGCAAGGTGTGAAGTTGAGTAAGACTCAATGCCCAGTGACTGCAGAAGATAGAGAAAAGATGAGTGTCATCCCCTATGCTTTAGCCATAGGCTCTATCATGTATGCCATGATGTGCACAAGACCCGATGTCAGCCTTGCCATAAGTATGGCCAGAAGGTTTCAAAGTGATGCAGGAATGGAACACAGGACGGTGGTCAAGAATATCCTGAAGTACCTGAAAAGGACTAAGGACATGTTTCTCGTTTATGGAGGTGATCAAGAGCTCGTTGTAAAGGGTTACGTCGATGCAAGCTTTGACACTGATCCGGATGACTCTAAGTCTCAAACCGGATACGTATTTATTCTCACTGGGGGAGCAGTAAGCTGGTGCAGTTCCAAGCAGAGCGTGGTAGCTGATTCTACATGCGAAGCGGAGTACATCACTGCCTCGGAGGCGGCGAAGGAAGGTGTCTGGATGAAGGAGTTCATGACAGATCTTGGAGTAGTGCCTAGTGCACTAAACCCAATGACTCTATTCTGTGACAACACTGGTGCCATTGCTCTGGCCAAGGAACCAAGGTTTCACAAGAGGACCAGACACAAAAAGAGACGCTTCAATTCCATCCGCGATTACATCAAGGAGGAGGACATAAATATTTGCAAAGAGCACACGGATCTGAATGTCGCAGACCCGTTGACTAAACCTCTTCCAGGGGCTAAACATGATCAACACCAGAACCGTATGGGTGTTAGATTCATTACAATGTAAATCACATAGTGATGTGAGCTAGATTATTGACTCTAGTGCAAGTGGGAGACTGTTGGAAATATGCCCTAGAGGCAATAATAAAGTGATTATTATTATATTTCCTTGTTCATGATAATCGTTTATTATCCATGCTATAATTGTATTGATTGGAAACAAAAATACATGTGTGGATACATAGACAACACTGTGTCCCTAGTATGCCTCTAGTAGACTAGCTCTTTGATCAAAGATGGTCAAGGTTCCTTAGCCATAGACATGAATGTCATTTGATAATGGGATCACATCATTAGGAGAATGATGTGATGGACAAGATCCAAACTATGAACATAGCATATGATCATGTCAGTTTATTGCTATAGTTTTCTGCATGTCAAGTATCTGTTCCTAGCCATATGATCGTGAGATCATGCAACTCACTGACACCGGAGGAATACTTTGTGTGTATCAAATGTCGCAACGTAACTAGGTGACTATAAAGATGCTCTATAGGTATCTCCGAGGGTGTCTGTTGAGTTGGCATGGATCGAAACTGGGATTTGTTACTCCGTGTGACGGAGAGGTATCGCAGGGCCCACTCGGTAATACAACATCACAATAAGCCTTGCAAGCAAAGTGACTAAAGAGTTAGCCACAAGATCTTGTATTACGGAACGAGTAAAGAGACTTACCGGTAACGAGATTGAACTAGGTATAGAGATACCGACGATCGAATCTCGGGCAAGTAACATACCGAAGAACAAAGGGAATAGCGTACGGGATTAACCGAATCCTTGACATAGAGATTCAACCAATAAAGATCTTCGTAGAATATGTAGGAACCAATATGGGCATCCAGGTCCCACTATTGGTTATTGACCGTAGAGGTGTCTCGGTCATGTCTACATAGTTCTCGAACCCGCAGGGTCTGCACACTTAACGTTCGGTGACGTTTCGGTAGTATTGAGTTATGTATGTTGGTGACCGAAGGTTGTTCGGAGTCCCGGATGAGATCCCGGACATCACGAGGAGCTCCGAAATGGTCCAGAGGTAAAGATTGATATATATGAAGTCCCGTTTTGGACTCCGAAAAAGTTTCGGGCATTTCCGGTAGAGTACCAGGAGTGACGAATGGGTTCCGGGGGGTCCACCAAGTGGGGCCCACCCACCCCAAGGGTCTACTACGTCTCCAACGTATCTTTAATTTTTGCTTGTTCCATGCTGTTATATTATCATTCTTGGATGTTTTACAATCATTTTATTACAACTTTATATCATTTTTTGGGACTAACCTATTAACATAGTGCCAAAGTGCCAGTTGCTGTTTTTGCTTGTTTTTTACTTCGCAGGAAATCAGTACCACACAGAGATGAAACGCTACGGGGATTTTTGTGGATTCTTTATGGACCAGAAGAAACCAGATGGGCCAAAGAACACAAGAAAGAGGGGGCCCAGGGTGGCCAACACCCACATGGGCGCACCAGAGGCCCCCTGGCACGCCCTGGTGGGTGCTGGGCACCTCGGGCACCCCCTCCACCGCCTCCGATGCCTATAAATTCCCAAATATTCGGAAACCCCCAAAAATAACCCTAGACTCTCCGCTCCGCCGCCGCAACTCTCTGTATCAACGAAAAACCAATCTGGAGACGTTCCAGTACCCTGTCGGAGAGGGGAATCCATCTCTGGTGGCCATCTTCATCATCCCGACGGAGGCCATGACGAGGATGGAGTAGTCCATCCTCGGGGCTGAGGGTATGTACTAGTAGCTATGTGTTCAATCTCTCTCTCGTGTTCTTGAGATGTCACGATCTTGATGTATCACGGGCTTTGTTAATATAGTCGGATCATATGATGTGTTCTTGTCCTACTTTCTCCGATAGAAATCTTGGGGCACTCTTTGAGGTTCTTTGTGTGGATTAAGTATTATGAATCTGAAATTGTTTGATGCGTATCGTATAATTAACTCATGGATACTTGTGGTGACATTGGAGTATCTAGGTGACATTAGAGTTGGTTGATGCGTATCATATGGTGTTATTCTAGTGCGAACTCTTGAATAGATCGATCAGAAAGGATAACTTTAAGGTGGTTTCGTACCCTACAAACAATTTCTTCTTATGTTCTCCGCTAGATAAGAACTTTGGAGTGATTCTTCGTTGCACGTTGAGGGACGTTTATGTGATCCAATTATATTAGCATTGTTGAGAGATCGCACTAGCGAAAGTACGGACCCTAGGCCTTGTTTTCAAGCATTGCAATACCGTTTGTGTTCACTTTTGTTACTTGCTACCTTGCTGATTTTATATTTTCAGATTATAAAAACCTATATCTACCATCCATATTGCACTTGTATCACCATCTCTTCACCGAACTAGTGCACCTATACAATTTGCCATTGTATTGGGTGTGTTGGGGACACAAGAGATTTCTTGTATTTGATTGCAGGGTTGTTTGAGAGAGACCATCTTCATCCTACACCTCCCACGGATTGATAAACCTTAGGTCATCCACTTGAGGGAAAATTGCTACTGTCCTACAAAACTCTGCGCTTGGAGGCCCAACAAAGTCTACAAGAATAAAGTTGCGTAGTAGACATCAAGCTCTTTTCTAGCGTCGTTGTCGGGGAGGTGAGTGCTTGAAGGTATATCTTTAGATCTTGCAATTAAATCTTTTAGTTTCTTGTTTTTCACTTGTTTGGTTTTATAAAAGAAAACTACAAAAAAAATGGAGTTTAGGTTGCATCAATTGGTTCGTCCTTTTAATGTCTTTCGTGAAAATGATGGTTTGGAAAATTGTGCTCAATTGGTAGACGAAGAATTTATGAAAATACTTAATGAGAATTCCTTGAATGATGAGCATGATTGCAATATTGCTAGTATGAATTCTCTGAATATCCATGATGCTAATGATATGCAAAGCCACAAGCTTGAGGATGCTATGTTTGATGAAGATGATATATTTTTAGTCCCCCAAGTTTTGATGAGCAAATTTGTTATGATAATGACATGCCTACTATCTATGATGATTATGATGATGACATGTATGCTATAAAGAGTGATAGTAAACATGAAACTTGTCATCATGATTTTAATATTAAAGTGGTTATGTCAATCAAGTAGCTCATGATAGTTATTTTGTTGACTTTGCTCCCACTATTATGAATGAGAAGAAAATTGTGTATGTGGAGAGTGACAAATTTTCTATGCTTGTGGATCATGAAGATAATGCTTTATGTGATAGTTATGTTGTGAAATTCCTTCATGATGCTACTGAAATTTATTATGAGGGAGGAACATATGTGTTCAAAGCTTTGAAGTTATGTTTGTTTTGCCTTCCTATGCTAGTTGATTCTTGCTCCCATAAATTTTTTGCTCACAAAATCCCTATGCATAGGAAGTGGGTTAGACTTAAATGTGTTTGTCATGAGATTCATGATGCTCTCATGCATGTTTCAACTACTATTCCTATGTGAGCATCATTTAAATCATCATGCCTAGCTAAAATGCTTTAAAGAAAAGCGCTTGTTGGGAGACAACCCAACACTTTTCCTTTCTGTTTTTGTGTGTTAACATGATTAAGCTACTGTAGTAATCATTTTTTGTGTCTTTTATTTCAATAAAGTGCCAAGTAAAGCCTTTGAGATGACTCACAAGATGAGTAGAATTGATGCTGAACCAAAACAGAAACTTTTGACTCCAGTACAGGAAGTTTCATTTTTACTGGAGCGTGATAATGATCTGAAATTTTTACACAGTCTTCATATACAAATTCTTCAGGTTGTCCTAATTTTTCAGAATTTATAGAGACAGGGAAGTATGGCTATACTAGAGATCTTCACAGACTGTTCTGTTTTTAACAGATTCTGTTTTGCATGCATAGCTTGCTTGTTTTAGTGTTTCCATAGCTTATATTTAGTGGTATAAATTATGGGAATGGTGGAATACAGTAGGTATCATGTGGGAACAATTATGAATCTTGTCTTGACAGTACCTAAGTGAATGATCTATCTTTATTATACTAACCCATCTCACGAAGTTCCGTTAAGTTTTGTGTGATTGAAGTTTTCAAGTTTTGGGTGAGACACCGATATGAGGAGAATAAAGAGTGATAAGAATCTAAGCTTGGGGATGCCCAAGGCACCCCAAGGTAATATTCAAGGAAGACTCAAGCGTCTAAGCTTGGGGATGCCCTGGAAGGCATCCCCTCTTTCGTCTTCAACATTATCGGTATATCTTACTTAGAGCTATATTTTTATTCGTCACATAATATGAGTTTTGCTTGGAACGTCATTTTATTTTGTTATTTTATGTTATGTGTTATTTATAATCTTGTTTTTCAATAAAAATTTCCAAGAATTGTCTTAGGATGCTTGCATTGCATGTTTTTGATGTGTGTTGTGTAAAAAACAGAAACTTTTGCTGTAGTGTTTGAATTTTCATATTTTACTGGAACATGGAAAGTTTCTGAAATTTTTACACAGTGTTGTCATATAAATTCCTTAGCATGTCCTAAATTTTAATAATTTTTTGACTTACAGAAGTACACTAGTTTAATAGATTACTATAGACTGTTCTGTTTGGACAGATTGCTGTCATAGTTTCGTTATCTACTTATCCTATAGTTTCAATAGCCTATATTGGTAGATATAAATTTTGGAAAGGATAGTAAACAGTAGATGATGTTTGGAAATTATTGTGCAAATTGTCTAGGCAGTACATGAAGTGTTGATTTGTTTTTATGTGTACTAACCTATCTCATGAGTTCTTTTTGAGTTTTGTGTGGATGAAGTTTTTGAGAATAGGTGAAACCATGATATGAGAGGATTGAACGAGATACAAAAGCTCAAGATTGGGGATGCCCAAGGCACCCCAAGTAAATATTTCAAGAAGTCTCAAGCATCTAAGCTTGGGGATGCTACGCATCCCACCTCTCTTCGTCAACTATCGGTTAGCCTATGTTGAGCCTAAATTTTTATTCGTTCACATGATGTGTGCTATTCTTGGAGTCCTATTTTTGTGTAGTTTGCTGTTTGAATAAAATACTCAGATCTGAAAATCTTTATTGAGAGAGAAAGTACTCACATAGCTACTTAATTGTTTGACTACTCATTGATCTTCACTTATATCTTTTGAGAGTAGCTTGTCATTTGCTCATGTGCTTCACTTAAATTTGTTTGAGTTTGCCAAAAAGCAATGGCAATATATGAAACTAGTCCCAAAGTGATAGATATACAAGAAGGATATAATAAAAACTTTCATGAAGATCATTGGACAAATTAAACTTGATTCCTTGTAATAGTTTTGAAACATGATGATAGTAATATGTGAGTCATGTTAGTGAGTAATTATGATTTCGTAGGAATATTGGTGTTAAGGTTTGTGATTCCCTATGCAAGTATGAAAGTCAATAGTTATGCAATGAATTTACATCCTACTTGTGGTGCATTATTCGGTGTTAGTTATGTTCAATGCTCACTTATGTGATTTTTCGTTTCTTCGTTTGGTTGCTTCCCAATCTATTTGCTAGCCTTCATTTCTACTAAGTAGAAATACTACTTGTGCATCCAAAATCCTTAAACCAAGTTTTGCCTTATGAGTCCACCATACCTACCTATATGCGGTATTTCCATGCCATTCCAAGCAAATTTGTATGTGCCATCTCTAAATTTTCAAAATAAATTTTCTCTTTTGTGTGCCCGTACCTCTCATGAAACGGTGCGGAGTGTCCAATATTTTTCCATGCTAGATGTGTTATTCTCAAGATGAGTGTTTATTCACTTGTCATTGCACGAGAGTGCGGCGGTAATAGGGATGCCCATTCCTGAAATGAAAAAGAAAAAAATATTTACTTTATGTTGTCAAATAATAAATTCCTTGGAAAGTGTTGGTATGGAAGGCAACCGTGGATACGGCCCGCCATGAAAAGTGAAAGTTTGGTGGAAAAAGGAATAAACTTTATTTTCTGTTTGGGAACCGCCTATGATATATCTAGCATGGAAAGTATTGAGAGCTACTTTGTCGTTTTCGTTGACAGGAAAAGCATGCCACCCAAAATATTTCCTCTCTCTCAATTTAAACCTTGAGCTCTGGCACCTCTACAAATCCCTACTTCCCTCTGCGAAGGGCCTATCTTTTTACTTTATGCATTTTTGCTTTGAGTCTCCATCTTCTCTTATAAGCACCAACTAGGGGGCACTATGATCGTACTTGAGCATTGGGCATAGCTAATATTTGAGTGTGTTTCATGAATGGATCAATGATTGAGCATGATGGGCTAGGGATAACTTTCTTTAGTGTTGATATTTTGAAAGACATGGTTACTTGTTGACATGCTTGAGTGTTGAAGTCATTATGTTAAAACTAGACTATTGCTTTGAATCATCTACAAGTCCAAATGTCCATGCTATACAAAAGAAAAAATATGAGATGAACATGTTAGGCAGCATTCCACATCAAAAATTCTGTTTTTATCATTTACCTACTCGAGGACGAGTAGGAATTAAGCTTGGGGATGCTGATACGTCTCCAATGTATCTATAATTTTTGCTTGTTCCATGCTGTTATATTATCATTCTTGGATGTTTTACAATCATTTTATTACAACTTTATATCATTTTTTGGGACTAACCTATTAACATAGTGCCAAAGTGCCAGTTGTTGTTTTTGCTTGTTTTTTACTTCGCAGGAAATCAGTACCATACAGAGATGAAACGCTGCGGGGATTTTTGTGGAATCTTTACGGACCAGAAGAAACCAGATGGGCCAAAGAACACCAGAAGAGGGGGCCCACGGTGGCCAACACCCACATGGGCGCGCCAGAGGCCCCCTGGCGCGCCCTGGTGGGTGCTGGGCACCTCGGGCACCCCCGCCACCGCCTCCAATGCCTATAAATTCCCAAATATTCGGAAACCCCCAAAAATAACCCTAGACTCTCCGCTCCGCCGCCGCAACTCTCTGTATCGATGAAAAACCAATCTGGAGACGTTCCAGTACCCTGCCGGAGAGGGGAATCCATCTCCGGTGGCCATTTTCATCATCCCGGCGGAGGCCATGACGAGGAGGGAGTAGTCCATCCTCGGGGCTGAGGGTATGTACTAGTAGCTATGTGTTCAATCTCTCTCTCGTGTTCTTGAGATGTCACGATCTTGATATATCACGGGCTTTGTTAATATAGTCGGATCATATGATGCGTTTCCCTCTCTATCTAGTTGTGATGAATTGAGTTTTCACTTTGAGATTTCGTTACCGGATTGAATACTTTTATGGATTTGAGAACACTTGATATATGTCTTGCATGCGGATACCCGTGGTGACACTGGGGTGTTCTATTGATTCACTTGATATATGTTTTGGTACTCAACTTGCAGATTCCCGCAGTGACATTGGGGTAATCTATGCATAGGGGTTGATACACGTTCTTGTCCTACTTTCTCCAATAGAAATCTTGGAGCACTCTTTGAGGTTCTTTGTGTGGATTGAGTATTATGAATCTGAAATTGTTTGATGCGTATCGTATAATTAACTCATGGATACTTGTGGTGACATTGGAGTATCTAGGTGACACTGGAGTTGGTTGATGCGTATCATATGGTATTATTCTAGTACGAACTCTTGAATAGATCGATCAGAAAGGATAACTTTAAGGTGGTTTCGTACCCTACAAACAATTTCTTCTTATGTTCTCCGCTAGATAAGAACTTTGGAGTGATTCTTTGTTGCACGTTGAGGGACCGTTATGTGATCCAATTATATTAGCATTGTTGAGAGATCGCACTAGCGAAAGTACGGACCCTAGGCCTTGTTTTCAAGCATTGCAATACCGTTTGTGTTCACTTTTGTTACTTGCTACCTTGCTGTTTTTATATTTTCAGATTATAAAAACCTATATCTACCATCCATATTGCACTTGTATCACCATCTCTTCGCCGAACTAGTGCACCTATACAATTTGCCATTGTATTGGGTGTGTTGGGGACACAAGAGATTTCTTGTATTTGATTGCAGGGTTGTTTGAGAGAGACCATCTTCATCCTACACCTCCCACGGATTGATAAACCTTAGGTCATCCACTTGAGGGAAAATTGCTACTGTCCTACAAAACTCTGCGCTTGGAGGCCCAACAAAGTCTACAAGAATAAAGTTGCATAGTAGACATCAGGGTCACATGGGCCTAGGAGGTGGCGCACCAGCCCCTGGTGGGCTGGCCGGCCAGCCCCTAGGAGGCCCTTACGCAAGGGGTGGGAGAGGGGCCAAGTGGGAGGAGTCCTACTAGGAGTCCACCTCCCTTGTGGGAGGTGGACTCCTCCCTTGGTTCGGCCGACCCTAGGGGAAACCCTAGGGCGCCAGCCCCTCCCCTCCCTACTATATATATTGGAGGGGAGAGAGGGCAGCCGCACCCCAAGCCACGGTGCAGCCCTCTCTCCCCCCGTCTATACCATTTTTCCTCTAGATTAGTTCGGCGGTGCTTGGCGAAGCCCTGCCGGATTAGTTCCACCACCACCGTCACCACGCCGTCGTGCTGCCGGGGAAATCATCTACCTCTCCGCTCCCTCTTGCTGGATCAAGAAGGCGGAGATCGTCATCGAGCTGTACGTGTGCTGAACGCGCAGGTGCCGTCCGTTCGGAGCTAGATCGGGACGGATCGTGATTGGATCGCGGGACGGCTTGCGATTTGGATCGCGAAGACGTTCGACTACATCAACCGCGTTTCTTAACGCTTCCCGCTTAGCGATCAACATGGGTACGTAGATCCACTCTCCCTCTCGTAGATGCTCATCACCATGGATAGATCTTGCGTGTGCGTAGGAACATTTTTGTTTCCCATGCAACGTTCCCCAACACCCAGGGGTACGAGGCGCGTGCCTCCGTACTCGGTGGAGAATCCGGTGAACGAGGTAAATTCCGAGTGCCATTACTGTTTCCGAGTGATGCAGCTTTCAATTATCAAATCTTGATTGAAGTAACTTTTGTTTTGACAGTCTCAAAATCCGAATGATGAAATACTTGTCGAAGAAGATGCGGTGATGGTCCATGGACCAGAGCCTCTCGACGTTGACCGTCGGGGTGTAGAATCCGTAGTTCTCTAGTGGGGGTGCGTTGAGCGCACCCATTGGGTGTAGTCCCCAAGGCTGCAATCGACTGAAGTAGTCGGCGACAGTCTCAGAATCCGAATGTAGCAGGTTCCGAATGATGAGATACTTGTCGAAGAGGATGCGGTGATGGCCCATGGACCAGAGCCTCTCGACATTGACCGTCGTGGTATAGAACATGTAGTTCTCCGGTGGGGGCGCGCTGAGCGCACCCACTAGGTGTAGTCCCCGAGGCTGCCGTCGACTGAAGCAGTCAGCGACAGTCTCAAAATCCGAATGTTGTTTATCTTGATGTTTGACTGTTATCACTAATGTTTCCTTGTTTCTTGTCGATAGGGCGTGTGTGAGCTCGGGACTCATTATAATGCCCTTGAGAAGGAAGTACATGAGCTGCGTCGTAGTCTGGAGACTGAGAAGACCAAGAGTACGCGTTTGGAACAAGAAAAGTGATCACTCGGAGGTAATCGAATCTCGACCAAGTACTTTTGGACTTGAACCTTTTTCCCTGTCTGACTGAAAGTATTTCATCAGATGTACATAGTGAGAACCTTCAACTTACTAAGAGGCTCCGGGCTGCTATTTCTATAGAGACCATGAAGGAGGCTTTGGAGAAGACGGACCGCGAACTGGCAACCACTCAGAAGGAGGCCAATCGGAAGGCAAAGGAAGCTGAAGACAAGCTGAAATCCTTTGAGAAGTGGGAGGAGAAGGAGGCTCTAGAGGAAGTTGCTAGGAGGAGCACTGCGGAGGCGGTCGAGGCTGAGGCGAAACTGAAGCAAGTCGAGTTGAAGAGGCAGGAGCTGGAGAAGCTCATCGAGGACCACTGCAACGAAATGAACGACAAGCTCAAAGGTACGCATCAGGCATAGCCAAGTTCCGACTCATTTCATCCCAACTCTTCTCCTCCCTTAACTTCCTTCTCCCGAATGATCGCCAGATCTATGCTGGGATGCCGAGGAGGAAACCTCCAAAATTGAGAAGGAGCTAGATCCAAGTGCGGGTCTTCTTCGTGACAGCTCGGCTCTTGCACTGCTTCGACTCGATGAGCGCACTTTGAAGGCGGCTATCTTCCTCAACCGTTTACGCGAAGCGGCCAAGGAGACCGACAAGGAAGTCTCCCCTGACGAGGAGCCCCCGAGTGACTTGGACGCCCTCATCAACCATATGTGGGACATTCCGCGCCGAGTGCAGTTATGGAAGAAATCTGCGGCCCGCGCGGGGCAGACATTGCACTCTGCCTTGTCCGTGTGCATTGCAAGGGCGTAGACGAGGAGAAGCTGAAGGCGCTGAAGGTCGTCAATCGAAAGAACGCCAAGATTGAAGATTTCATGGAGACCTTCCTGCTGGCGGCCACTCGGATCGCAGAGGTTATCGACCTTGACAACTTCACCGACGTAGCATCCCCGAGATCAACCGAGTGAATCTCAGATAAAAAACTTTTAAGCCATATTTGCCTCGGTATCCCGAGTGGTTTATGTATCCATACATTTGTCGTGGCCTTGTGGTCACAACTATCTGCACTTTTGCTTTGAATTGCATGACTTCGAATGCCTTTACTTGACCGTTTTGAACAATCGTCTTCATTTAAACTTAGGCGAAATTAGGTTTGCTGCTAAGTCTCCGAGTGTGGATGATATCCTCACTCGGAATTGTTTGTAACTTAGGCGAAGTCAGGCTCGCAGCTAATTCCCCGACTGTGGATGATGTCCTCACTCGGTGTAGTTTCTAACTTAAGCGAAACCAGGTTCGCAGCTAAGCCCCGGAGTGTGGATGATGTCCTCACTCGGAGTAGTTTTTAACTTAGGCGAAATCAGGTTCGCAACTAAGCCTCCGAGTGTGGATGATGTCCTCACTCGGAGTAATTTTAACTTAGGAGAAATCAGGTTCGCAGCTAAGCCCCCGAGTGTGGATGATGTCCTCACTCGGAGTAGTTTTTAACTTAAGAGAAATCAGGTTTGCAGCTAAGCCCCCGAGTGTGGATGATGTCCTCGCTCGGAGTAGTTTTTAACTTAGGTGAAATCAGGTTCGCAGCTAAGCCCACGAGTGTGGATGATGTCCTCACTCAGAGTAGTTTTTAACTTAGGCGAAATCAGGTTCACAGCTAAGCCCCCGAGTGTGGATGATGTCCTCACTTGGAGTAGTTTTTAACTTAGGCGAAATCAGGTGCGCAGCTAAGCCCCCGAGTGTGGATGATGTACTCACTCGGAGTAGTTTTTAACTCGGGCAAAATCAGGTTCGCAGCTAAGCCCCCGAGTGTGGATGATGTCCTCACTCGGAGTAGTTTTTAACTTAGGCGAAATCAGGTTCGCAACTAAGCCCCCGAGTGTGGATGATGTCCTCACTCGGAGTTGTTTTTAACTTAGGCGATACGGGGTCGCAGCTAAGCCCCCGAGTGTGGATGGTGTCCTCACTCGGAGTAGTTTTTAACTTAGGCAAAGATATGAAATCATGCATATAATAATTCAGAGAAGATTCAAATAATATTCATAGATAATCTGATCATAAACCCACAACTCATCGGATATCGACAAACACACCGCAAAAGAGTATTACATCGGATAGATCTCCATGAAGATCATGAAGAACATGGTATTGAAGAACATAGAGAGAGAAGAAGCCATCTAGCTACTAGCTATGGACCCGAGGTCTGAGGTGAACTACTCACGCATCATCGGAGGGGCAATGGAGTTGATGTAGATGCCCTCCGTGATCGAATCCCCCTCCGGCAGATTACCGGAAAAGGCCCCAAGATGGGATCTCACGGGAACAGAGGCTTCCGGCGGCGGAAAAGTATTATCGTGGCTCTCTTCGGTATTGGGGAATATTTGGAAATTTATAGGAGGAAGATTAGGGTTAGGAGGCCTGCAGGGGGGCCACAAGCCAGGGAGGCCCCCCCCCCTAGGGCGCGCCCTGCAGGCTTGTCGTCTCCCGGCAGATCTCCTACCCCCCTCTCCAAGTCTGGCAGGTTTCTTCTGGTCCAAGTAAAATCATCGCGAAGATTTTATTCCGTTTGGACTCCGTTTGATATTCCTTATCTGCAATACTCAAAAACAAGGAAAAAACACAAACTGGCACTGGGCACTAGGTTAATCGGTTAGTCCCAAAAATAATATAAAATAGCATATTAATGCATATAAAACATCCAAAACAGATAATATAATAGCATGGAACAATCAAAAATTATAGATATGTTGGAGACGTATCAAGCATCCCCAAGCTTAATTCCTGCTCGTCCGCGAGTAGGTAAATGATAAAAACAGAATTTTTGATGTGGAATGCTACCTAACATATTTATCCATGTAATTTTCTTTATTGTGGCATGAATGTTCAGATCCATAAGATTCAAGACAAAAGCTTAATATTGACATAAAAACAATAATACTTCAAGCATACTAACAAGGCAATTGTGTCCTTTCAAAATAACATGGCCAAAGAAAGTTATCCCTACAAAATCATATGGTCTGGCTATGCTCCATCTTCCCCACACAAAGTATTTAAATCATGCACAACCCCGATGACAAGTCAAGCAATTGTTTCACACCTTTTATGTTCTCAAACCTTTTCAACTTTCACGCAATACATGAGCGTGAGCCATGGATATAGCACTATAGGTGAAATAGAATATGGTGGAGGTTGTGAGGAAAAAGGAGAAGATAGTCTCACATCAACTAGGCGTATCAACGGGCTATGGAGATGCCCATCAATAGATATCAATGTGAGTGAGTAGGGATTGCCATGCAACGGATGCACTAGAGCTATAAGTGTATGAAAGCTCAAAAAGAAACTAAGTGGTTGTGCATTATAATGAAAAATTCCCACTAGTATATGAAAGTGACAAAATAGGAGACTCTCTATCATGAAAATCATGGTGCTACTTTGAAGCACAAGTGTGGAAAAAAGATAGTAGCATTGTCCCTTCTCTCTTTTCTCTCATTTTTTTGGTGGGCATCTTTGGCCTCTTTTTTTATTTGGGCTTCATTGGCCTCTTTTATTATTTGTAAAGTCCGGAGACTCATCCCAACTTGTGAGGGAATCATAGCTTCCATCGTCCTTTTCTCTCATGGGACAATGCTCTAATAATGATGATCATCACACTTTTATTTACTTACAACTCATGAATTACAACTTGATACTAGAACAAAATATGACTCTATATGAATGCCTCCGGCAGTGTACCGGGATGTGCAATGATCTAGCGTAGCAATGACATCAAAAAATGGACAAGCCATGAAAACATCATTCTAGCTATCTTACGATCATGCAAAGCAATATGACAATGATGGTGCGTGTCGTAATAAACGGAACGGTGGAAGTTGCATGGCAATATATCTCGGAATGGCTATGGAAATGCCATAATAGGTAGGTATGGTGGCTGTTTTGAGGAATGGTATATGGTGGGTTTAATGCACCGGCGAAAGTTTGCGCGGTACTAGAGAGGCTAGCAAAGGTGGAAGGGTGAGAGTGCGTATAATCCATGGACTCACATTAGTCATAAAGAACTCACATACTTATTGCAAAAGTCTATTAGTTATCGAAGCAAAGTATTAGACGCATGCTCCTAGGGGAGAGGTTGGTAGGAGTTAACCATCGCGCGCTCCCGACCCTCACACAAAGGATGACAATCAATAAACAAATCATGCTCCGACTTCGTTACATAACGGTTCACCATACGTGCATGCTACGGGAATCACAAACTTTTAACACAAGTATTTCTACCAATCCACAATTACTCACTAGCATGACTCTAATATCACCATCTTTATATATCTAAACTATATGCAAGGAATCAAACTTCTCATAGTATTCAATGCACTTTATATGAAAGTTTTTATTATATCCTTCTTGGATGCCCATTATATTAGGACTAAATTCACAACCTGAACCAATTACCATGCTGTTTAAAGACTCTCAAAATAATATAAGTGAGGTACGAGAGTTCAATTATTTCTATAAAATAAAAACACCACCGTGCTCTAAAAAGATATAAGTGAAGCACTAGAGCAAAATTGCCTAGCTCAAAAGATATAAGTGAAGCACATAGAGTATTCTAATAAATTCACGATTTATGTGTGTCCCTCTCAAAAGATGTGTGCAGCAAGGATGATTGTGTCAAACTAAAAATCAAAGACTCATATCATACAAGACTCTCCAAGCAAAACACATATCATGTGGTGAATAAAAATATAGCCTCAAGTAAATTTACCGATGGATTGAAGACGAAAGAGGGGATGCCTTCCGGGGCATCCCCAAGCTTAGGCTCTTTGGTATCCTTGAATATTCCTTGGGGTGCCTTGGGAATCCCCAAGCTTAGGCTCTTGCCACTCCTTATTCCATAGTCCATCAAATCTTTACCCAAAACTTGAAAACTTCACAACACAAAACTCAACAGAAAACTCGTGAGATCCGTTAGTATAAGAAAAATAAATTACCACTTTAGGTACTGTTGTGAACTCATTCTTTATTTATATTGGTGTAATATCTACTGTATTCCAACTTCTCCATGGTTCATACCCCCCGATACAACCCATAGATACATCAAAATAAGCAAACAACACAAAGAAAACAGAATTTGTCAAAAACAGAACAGTCTGTAGCAATCTGTAAACTTCGAATACTTATGTAACTCCAAAAATTCTGAAAAATTAGGAAAATCTGGGAAATTTGTATATAAATCTTGTGTAAAACATTCAGACTCATTCGACTCTCTGGTGAATTTATAAAATTTCTGGACTGAGCGCAAAAGTTTCTGTTTTTCAGCAGAATCAAATCAACAATCACTGTAGGCCATCCCAAAGGTTTTACTTGGCTCAAACACTAATTAAAAAACTAAAACACAATTACTACAGAGGTAATAATGTGTAAAGCACTCAAAAACAGAAACAAAAATAGAAATAAAATTGGGTTGCCTCCCAACAAGCGCTATTGTTTAACGCCCCTAGCTAGGCATAGCATAATAGATCTAGGTATTGTCATCTTTGGTATGCAACTCCTCAATTGCACACTTATAAACCCTAGGAGGTTCTTTGCTCTTATCAATAATAATGCTCCTAGGCAGGAAGTCAAGAAATACACTTGTGGCAATTGGTTTCCTAACAATATTGATAAAGCCGGGGTGAACACTTATCTTCTTAAGATCTTCATCCCCTTTACTAGAGGATCCACCCTTATTTTTAGGAACATAAACAAAATTGGCAGTCATAGAAGGAGGAAAATTTGGAGTGGTTTGAACCGAGGCAAAAGCGGAACCCAAGTTGGTAATAATGTCCTCTAGCTTGCCAATTCTAGAGGAATCTTGATCCAATTTTTCATTAACTATGGGTTCTTTTTCCCTTAGATTTTTTAAAGTAACTCCTACCTTAGATCCATATTGAGTGATATGATTATGAATCTTTTTATCCAAGTGTTCAATGAGCTCTACAGTAGCAACTTTGTTTTCAATAATATCAAGCTTTCGCATCACATGTTCCAAAGTTAAGATTGTTTCATTAACCATGAGTGGGGGTGAACCTACCAAATTTATCATAGCACTATAAGAATCAACGGTATGGCTTCCCAAGAAATTTCCTCCCGTAATGATATCCAGAACATATCTATTCCAAGGAGAAATACCCACATAAAAATTGCGAAGGAGAACGGTAGTAGATTGCTTACGAGTAGATCTATTTTGAGAATTGCAAATTCTATACCAAGCATCTTTTAGGTTTTCTCCCTCCCTTTGCTTAAATTTAAGAACTTCACTCTCGGGAGTACCAGCGATAGTAGTAAGGCTAGCCATGAGTTTAAGCGATCTAGCACACAAGCAAACAAAAAGCAAACGGAAAGACGAACGGAAGAAGGGCGAATAAAAAGGCAAATCTTTTTGGTTTTTTCTGAAAATCGTTTTAGAAGTGGGGGAGAGGAAAACGAGAGGCAAATGGCAAATAATGTAAATGCAAGAGATGAGTTTGTGATAGGTACTTGGTAGGCTTGATGTCTTGACTTGCTATGTATCCTCCCCGGCAACGGCGCCAGAAATCCTTCTTGCTACTTCTTGAGCTTGCGTTGGTTTTCCCTTGAAGAGGAAAGGGTGATGCAGCAAAGTAGATAAGTATTTCCCTCAGTTGTTGAGAACCAAGGTATCAATCCAGTAGGAGGTACAAGCAAGGCCCCAATCTTTGCACTTGCACAAACAATCAAACACTTGCACCCAACGCTATAAAGGGGTTGTCAATCCCTTCACGGTTACTTGCAAGGATGAGATCTGATAGAGATAGATATAAAAGATTGCTAAAAGTAAAACTAAAATAAAAGTAAATAAATTGCAGCAAAGTATTTTTGGTATTTTTGGTTTATAGATCTGAAAATATAATATGGAGAATAGACCCGAGGGGCATAGGTTTCACTAGAGGCTTCTCTCTTGAAGGAAAATAATACGGTGGGTGAACAAATTACTGTCGAGCAATTGATAGAAAAGCGCATAGTTATGACGATATCCAAGGCAATGATTATGCATATAGGCATCACGTCCGTATCAAGTAGACCGAAACGATTCTGTATCTACTACTATTACTCCACACATCGACCGACTCCTGCCTGCATCTAGAGTATTAAGTTCATGAAGAACAGAGTAACGCATTAAGTAAGATGACATGATGTAGAGGGATAAACTCAAGCAATATGATGAAAACCCCATCTTTTTATCCTTGATGGCAACAATACAAATACGTGCCTCGCTACCCCTACTTTGTCACTTGGTGAGGACACCGCAAGATTGAACCCAAAACTAAGCACTTCTCCCATTGCAAGAATTACCAATCTAGTTGGCCAAACCAAACCAATAACTCGAAGAGACTTGCAAAGATATGAAATCATGCATATAAGAATTCAGAGAAGATTCAAATAATATTCATAGATAATCTGATCATAAACCCACAATTCATCGGATCTCGACAAACACACCGCAAAAGAGTATTACATCGGATAGATCTCCATGAAGATCATGAAGAACGTGGTATTGAAGAACATAGAGAGAGAAGAAGCCATCTAGCTACTAGCTATGGACCCGATGGTCTGAGGTGAACTACTCACGCATCATCGGAGGGGCAATGGAGTTGATGTAGATGCCCTCCGTGATCGAATCCCCCTCTGGCAGATTATCGGAAAAGGCCCCAAGATGGGATCTCACGGGAACAGAGGCTTCCGGCGGCGGAAAAGTATTATCGTGGCTCTCTTCGGTATTGGGGGAATATTTGGGAATTTATAGGAGGAAGATTAGGGTTAGGAGGCCTGCAGGGGAGCCACAAGCCAGGGGGCGCCCCCCCTAGGGCGCGCCCTGCAGGCTTGTCGTCTCCCGGCAGATCTCCTGCCCCCCTCTCCAAGTCTGGCAGGTTTCTTCTGGTCCAAGAAAAATCATCGCGAAGATTTTATTCCGTTTGGACTCCGTTTGATATTCCTTATCTGCAATACTCAAAAACAAGGAAAAAACAGAAACTGGCACTGGGCACTAGGTTAATAGGTTAGTCCCAAAAATAATATAAAATAGCATATTAATGCATATAAAACATCTAAAACAGATAATATAAAAGCATGGAACAATCAAAAATTATAGATACGTTGGAGACGTATCACGAGATAGCCATTCGGAGCCCATACAGAAGGGCTTCATACTCGGCCTCATTGTTTGATGAGTCGAAATGAATTTGAAGGATATAGCTCAATTGGTCTCCTCTGGGGGAAACGAGAACTACTCCAGCTCCAGACCCTTGAAGCATCTTAGATCCATTAAAAAACATGGTCCAGTGTTTAGGAACACTCGGAGCCGGCTGTTCCTGTTCTATCCACTCAGCTAAAAAGTCCACAAGTGCCTGAGACTTGATCGCCTTGTTGGCTTCGAACTTGATCTCTAGCGGGAGGAGCTCAATCACCCATTTAGCCACTCGGCCTGTGGCGTCTCTGTTATGCAGGATCTCCGACAGGGGAGCATCGCTGATAACTGTGACCGAATGCTCTTTGGAAGTAATGATCTACCTTCTTCACAGTGAGGTAAATGCCATAAACTAGCTTCTGATAGTGCAGATACCTTTGCTTGCAAGGAGTCAAGACCTCCAAAATATAATAAACAGGTCTCTGCACTTTGAATGTTTTTCCTGATTCCTCGCGCTCCATAGTGAGAACAGTACGGACCACCTCGCTAGTAGCCGCGATGTACAAGAGCAAAGGCTCTCGGCTGCTCGGAACAGCTAACACCGGTTGGGTGGAAAGCAAGACCTTGAGCTGATCGAATGTGGCTTGCGCTTCAGGGGTCCATTCAAAGGTATCAGACTTCTTCATCAATCGGTAAAGAGGCAAGGACTTTTCACCAAGTCGAGATATAAATCTACCCAGGGCTCCAAGGCATCCCATGAGCTTCTGGACGTCATGCAGACGTACATGTTTCTTCATTCGGACGATGGCGCCGATCTTGTCTGGATTAGCATCAATTCCTCGCTCAGAAACGAGAAAACCGAGTAGCTTACCCGAGGGCAATCCGAATGTGCATTTTGCAGAATTGAGTTTTATTTGGAAACGGCAGAGGTTGGCGAAGGTTTCAGCAAGGTCGGCCAGGAGGTCAGAACCTTTCCTAGACTTGACCACGATGTCATCCATGTAAGCCTCTACGTTCCGACTGATTTGCTCTTTCAAACACTTCTGAATCATGCGCATAAAAGTTGCCCCAGCATTCTTGAGGCCGAATGGCATAGTGATGTAGCAGAAACACCCTAATGGGGTGATGAAAGCTATTTTTATTTCATCTGGTCCATACATTCGGATCTGGTGGTACCCAGAGTACGCATCTAAGAACAACAGGCGTTCACATCCGGCGGTGGAATCTACTATTTGATCTATGCGGGAAGGGGAAAATGATCTTTCGGGAAGGCCTGATTAAGGTGCTTGAAGTCGATGCACATCCGGAGGGACTTGTCCTTCTTGGGCACCAACACTAGGTTGGCCAGCCACTCAGAATGGAAGACTTCACGAATGAATTCAGCAGCTAGGAGCCGAGCGATCTCTTCACCAATCACCTTGCGCTTCTCTACGGAGGATCGGCGCAAGTGCTCCTTGATTGGATTGACTTTAGGATCCACTCAGAGTCGGTGCTCAGCCAGTCCCCTGGGAACCCCCGGCATGTCAGACGACTTCCATGCGAAGATAACCCAGTTCTCATGGAGGAACTGGATGAGCTCGACTTCCTATTTTTCACCGAGTGTCGTCGAGATGTTGGTCAGAGCCGCACTCGGATCGGTGGGGTGAATGTGAACCTGCTTAGTTTCACTGGACGACTGGAAAGCTGATTCCGTCGCCGGTTGTTTGGACTTTAGGAAGTCTGCAGTGTCCACTGCCTTCTTGTGCCCGTCGAGTTCGACGGCGAGTACTTGCTCATTTGCAATTTTAGAGCCCTGCTGGAGGCACTCCTCAGCACCCTTCCGATTGCCGATAACCGTGATCACACCATTCGTCCCTGGCATCTTAAGCTTAAGATACACGTAACATGGTCGGGCCATGAAACGCGCGTAGGCAGGCCTACCCAGGATAGCATGATACGCACTCCGAAAATCAACCACTTTGAATGTCAGGCGTTCCTTTCGGAAGTTCTTCTCTCCACCGAAAACGACGTCCAGAGCGATCTGACCGAGTGATTCGGCTTTCTTTCCAGGGATGACCCCATGAAAATGCATGTTGCTCTTACTCAGGCGGGACATCGGAATGCCCATTGCGCTGAGTGTATCCACGTAAATTATGTTTAGCCCACTGCTTCCGTCCATCAAAACTTTGCGCAGTCGGACTCCATTGATAGCCGGATCGACAACCAGCGCCTACCTCCCGGGGGTGGCTATGTGGGCTGGGTGATCAGACTGATCGAAAGTAACATGCCTTTTTGTCCAATTGAGGTACTTGACGATAGTCGGGGCCACCAAGTTCACCTCCCGATTGATGACCTTCAATCGGCTCTTGCTTTCGACATCTGCGAAGATCATGTTCAGGACCTTATCGACGTGAGGGTACTCGGAATCACGCTCGCCTTCTTCGTCATCATCCTTCTCTGCAGAGGCCTCTTTACCCATCTAATGCTTGAGCATTCGGCACTCCTGAGTGGTGTGCTTTGGGTAAATGAGGTTGCCCTCCTCATCCTTTTTCGTGTGAATAGCGTAGGGCTGATCCAGCACTTCAGAATTGTACTCGGGCTTCTTTTTGTTAGCCCAATCTTTCTTCTTATTCTTTTTGGGCTTCGGCTTCCCCTCACCAGGAACCGCAGCCACTTCCGCCTTTCCCGGAGGACCGGCTTTCCGCTTCTGCTTCTTTCCTGCATTCCCCGCCGATTGAGGGGCATCACCAGCTTGCCCTTTGCCGCTGCGGAGGCGGTCTTCCTCTTCGCCATTGGCGTATTTGTTAGCAATCTCCATGGCCCGACTAAGAGACAGATCTCCCGATCGGCCAAACTTCAGGATGAGCTCCCGGTACCGGGTGCCTGCCTTGAAGGATCACACGGCTTGGTGCTCGGTGACATTCTCGACCATGTTGTGACGAGTGGTCCATCGCTGTATGTACTCCCGGAGAGTTTCATTGCTCTTCTGGACACAATGCTGCAACTCTGTCAATCCACCCGGATGCTTGTAAGTGCCCTCAAACGTCTTGATGAACACCGGCGCCAGGTCCTCCCAGCAATAGATGCTGCTAGAAGGTAACTGGTTCAACCATGCCCGAGCAGATCCTTCCAGCATGAGGGGAAGATGTTTCATTGCCACGAAGTCATCACCGCCACCAATCTGAACTGCCACTCGGTAATCTTCGATCCAAGTTCCAGGCTTGGATTCGCCGTTAAACTTCCCGATCCCCGTCGCCAACCTATAGTTGGGGGGAATCTCGGCCTCTCGGATATAGCTGCAAAAACACTCGAGACCTGACGTCCCCCATCCGCTCACTCGGTCCCTGAGCACTCGGCTTTTGTCCACCAATCTCTGAGTGATGGTAGACCTGGCATTGAGCAACGGGGGGCGTCGGCCTACTTCCTCATAACCTTTGGGATGGGGGGGAGTCTGATTGCGGTCTTCTCTGTGAGGTCGACCGTCATCATAGGGGCCCTTGCCGTGTGAACCACCCCTTGGAGGGGGCGTCCGACTGATGTCACGGTCGTCGGGCCAATGCCCTCCGTGCCGGCCTCTCGGAGGAGGAAGAGAGTATCGATGTTTCCCATAAGAATGCGGACATCTGCACAGACTGGACAGTGTCAGCCCGAAAGGACTTGTTGTAAACACGCTTATTCGACTGAGACACTTCTGTGTTCTGTCTCGTCGTCGTCTTCAGCAGAGTCTGAATCTGCCGAATACCTTCTCCAGCCGCAGAACCGGACGGCTGAATAGATTCAGCTATCCAAGTGGCTGCAGCTAGGTTCTCTATAGGACTACGCATCACCGGGATCTTGGGCGGCTTATCACTCGGGATCGGCCGCCGCCTGACGTAACTGGAGCTTGGTTGCTCCCTTGTTGCACGTTCGTCGAGTGCTCGCTAGAGCCTCTCTAAACGCACACGCTCAGCCAAGGTGGCATGGCGTGTGGCCTCCAAGGCTATCTCCTCGGGTGATGTTCCCGTGATAGGGATAAGAAGGACTTCGTCGTCCCTCCTTCTCCTCTCCTCCTGCTGCTCCCTAGAGAGAGGCTGGGGGAAATAACCATCGGAAGGACCATCGCCGAGACGACCTCCGCCTCGGTCACGAGAACCACCCATCGAGTACCCAGGGGCACCATGATCGGTGGAGTGTGCCATCAGTATCTCTGCAGCGTTTCCGCTGCTTTCACACTCGGATTCAACAGACAGCTCGTCACCCGATGTGGGAGCCAAGCTGAGGGTAGGCTCACCGGAGTCGAGCACCGCGCCCTTCTCGGAGGTAGATTGCCGCGTTACGACATGCTTGAGCCACCGCTGCAACCGTGAGCGTCCGGAACGCTTGCGGCGGCTGGAGGTCGAACGGATCGACCCTGAGCCGTATGGCTCCAACGACTGTCGCAGGAGAACTCCGTGCGACGCTGCGTTGAAATGCACAGCCCTGTGGACGGGGAACACATTCGGGTCCAGCGGTGCGTCGTGCAGCCAGGCCGAACCATCAGCGATGAAGCGGAGGCTGCCGAAGAGGATCTCACCACCGAGTGCCAGCATGATGGCCAGAAAAAGAAAGGAATCTCCACTTGCGCCGGAGTTTGCTAGAACTGCCGCCCCACGGTGGGCGCCAACTTTCGTGGGAGTAATCCTGACAATAGTACGGGGGGTACGTATGAGTAAGGCGAAGCCTAGCTACGGAGCAAGTGTAACACTCGGTGTTTACGAGTTCGGACCCCACTTGGAAGTGGTAAAAGTCCTACGTCTCGAGCCCTGGGGCTAAATGTTGCTTAGTATGTGTTCTGATTACAGAGAGTTCGTAACCCCTCTTCTGGCGTCGGGGGGTGGCTTATATAGAGTGCGCCACCGCCAGCCGAGTGCCATTACGAGGGTCATTAATGCTAGTAACTGCCGGAGTTACTGGAAACTGCTGAGTTAACTACGAGCGTTACAGGTAACACAACGTCTACAATATTCAATGCTAATTAAGTCCCTCGAACGTTGTAGCTCCCACGCCGCCTCTGCTTCTTCACGTCCGGGTGTCAGAGCTAAGCCGAGTGGTTGATAGCGTCCGAGTGACTTCCAAGGATCCGAGTGTATCTTGTACATTCGTCTAAGTGCTAAGGTAGTCCAGGGACTTCTGTAAACTTGTAGGACCCCAGGCGTATCCTAGCTGAGAGGTCTATGACCCTACCCAGGGTAGGTGACCTCGTCAGTGGGTAAACACATTACTGTTGGGCAATTGGTAGAAAAGTGCATAGTTATGCAATATTTATTCACGACAAGGATCATGTATATAGGCATCACGTCCATAAAAAAGTAGACATGATGTAGACAAAGTAAATCGAATTAATATGAATGAACCCCATCGTAGTGGTAGCAATACAATATGTGTCATGTCCCTTTCTGTTACTGGGATTGAGCACCAAAAAATTGAACCCACTACAACGCACCACCCCCGCTGAAGATAAATCAATCTAGTTGGCCAAACCAAACCGATAGATCATAGAGCATTACGAAGCTATAGCAATCATGCATATAAATAACCAGCAAGGATTCAATATATTTTCATGAATAATCTGAACATAAACCCATAGTTCATCGGATCCCAACAAACACACTGCAAAGATTGATTACATAAGATAGATCACCGGGGAATCGCGACGATCTTGCCACTGAAGAACATAGAGAGAGAGATATAGCCATCTAGGTACTAACTACGGACCAGTAGGTCTGCAGTGAACTACTCACACATCACCATGGGAGCAGCAAAGTTGATGTAGAGGCCCTCCGTGATCGATCCCCCCTCCGCCAGGGCACTGGAACAAGGCTCTAGATGGGCACACGGCAGAACAGAGACTTGCGGCGATGGAAAAAGTGTTTCGGGAGGCTCTCCAAGGTTTTCGGGATATATGAGAACTTATAGTGAAGAGATCAGGGCCAGAGGAGCTGGCAGGTGGCCCCAAGCCATCAGGGCGCGGCCACCCCCTGGGCGCGCCCTGTTGGCTTGGGGGCACCTCGTATCCCCTTTGGTCTTCCTCCGAAGCTTCCAGGTCTTATTTTTGTCCAGAAAAAATCATCAACAAGTTTCATGGTATTTGGAATTCGTTTAGCACAGTATTCCTGAAAGGCCAAAACATTGCAGAAAACAGTAACTGGCACTTGGCACTGGCTCAATAGGTTAGTGCTCAAAATGATATAAAACAACAAGTAATTGCTTAAAAAGTATCCTAGAATGATAATATAATATCATGGAAAATAAAAAATTATTGATACGTTGGAGACGTATCAGCATCCCCAAGATTAATTCCTGCTCGTCCTCGAGTAGCTAAATGATAAAAACAGAATTTTTGATGTGACATGCTACCCAGGATGTAATCTTTTTCAGGTATGATCATTGAGGAACGATGAATCAATAAACATTAACATAGTAATATCCGTAAACATAAGTAACACAATCATCAACTTTGAAAATATATGATCCTTAAAGAATGTTTACCCCCCATTCATTTTATCATATTAGCATGACATGGCTCCGTCTTCACCACATAAATACAAATGTCAAGCACCACGGTGTTAAGCCAAGCAATCGGATCGTATTTTCACGCTCTTCGGCATTTTATACCTCACTTAATACATGAGTGTGAACCATGGACATAGCATATAGGTGGAATAGAATATGGTGGTAGGTTTCAAAGGTGTAAAAGTGGAGAAGAAAGTCTCGCATCAACTAGGCGGATCAATGGGCTATGAAGATGTCCATCAATCGATATCAATGTGAGGAGTAGGGATTGCCATGCAACGGATGCACTAAAGCTATAAGTGTATGAAAGCTCAACTGAAGCTAAGTGGGTGTGCATCCAAATTGCTTGCTCATGAATACCTCGGGCATTTGAGGAATCACGTCATCGGAATATACAAGCCAAGTTCTATAATAAAAAATTCCCACTTGCATATGAAAATGACAAAGCGTGAGACTCTCTATATGAAAAAACATGGTGCTTTCTCCGAGCACAAGTGTGGAAAAAGAGGTAGTAGCACTATCCCTTCTCTCTTTATCTCTCTTTTATTTATTTCTTTTTCTTTTCTTTTTTTCTCCTTTCTTCTTTCTTTTTATTTTTTTATTTCTCTTTTTTTCCTTTTTTATTTTTTCTTTCTCTTTTCTTTATTTTTCGTCCGGAGTCTCATCCCGACTTATGGGGGAATCATTTTCTCCATCATCCTTTCCTCTCTGAGACCGTGCTCTAATAATGATAACCATCACACTATTATTTACTTATAACTCGATATGAAAAACTACTAAACATTATATGACTCTATATGAATGACTTCAGCAGTTTACCAGGATGTGCAATGATCTAGTGTAACATGTAAACTATGATGAACGGTGGCTTTGCCACAAATACTATGTCAGCTACATGATCGTGCAAAGCAATATGACAATGAGTGCACAAGTCATATGATGTAACGGTGGAAGTTGCATGGCAATATATCTCAGAATGGCTATGGAAATGCCATAATAGGTAGGTATGGTGGGTTTTTTTTAGGAAGATATAAGGAGGCTTATGTGCAACAAAGCGTATCATGTCGCGGGGTTTGGATGCACCGGCGAAGTTTGCACCGATCCTCGAGGTGAGAATGGGCAATGCACGGTACCGAAGAGGCTAGCAAATATGAGGAGGTGAGTGTGCTTACATCCATGGATTCACATTAGTCATAAATAACTCACAAACTTATTGCAAAGCTTTATTAGCTCTCTCAAAACAAAGTACTACTCGCATGCCCCTAGGGAGGAGGTTGGTAGGAGTTAACCATCGCGCATCCCCAACCTAAACAGCACTAGGATTTCAACGAGGAATAGGAATACTCACACATCATCACGATGTCATAACCAATATTTAGATGAATAGCAAATTAACACCTTTAACTATCGATATTTCTACTAACCAACAACCATGCAATCATGCCCTTTCATATCATCAATATCATTAACCCACAATTTCTCTTTTATGTGCTACATGAAGGTTTTGATTATGCACTCCTTGAATACCTATTATTTTTGGACTATTCTTATAACCCACACAAATTACCATCACGATATATTAGACTCTCAAACAAATTTAAGTGAATAACGAGAGTGCAATTATTTCTATAAAATCTATACGCCACCGTGCTCTAAAAGATATAAGTGAAGCACTAGAGCAACTGCTTAGCTCAAAAGACATAAGTGAAGCACATAGAGTATTCTAACAAACCATGGTGAACAAGTGTCTCTCTCAAGTAGGTGTGTCCAGCAAACAATGATTGTGGAAAACTAAAACAAAAGGAAACTATAACATACGACACTCCAAGCAAAACACATATCATGTGATGAATAAAAATGTACCTCCAAGTGACATACCGATGGATTGAGACGAAAGAGGGGATGCCTTCCGGGGCATCCCCAAGCTTAGATGCTTGAGTCTTCCTAGAATTTACCTTTGGGTGCCTTGGCATCCCCAAGCTTAGGCTCTTTGCCGCTCCTTATTCCTTCATCCATTGTGATTGCCCCCAAAACTTGAAAACTTCAGCACACGAAACTCTGCAGGAAACTCGTGAGCCCCGTTAGTATGATAGGTAAACAAAAAACTTTAGGTACTATTATAAATTGATTCATGTTATCGGGGCACGGATGCTCACGATCACCTATGGGACCAGAGGTCCCTTGTGGTTCAGCAAGGGGGGTCATGTTGCACGAAGAGTGGAGATCACGAGACGAAGCAACGATCAAGGGTCGGGCATTTTACCCAGGTTCGGGCCGCTGCTAAGCGTAAAACCCTACTCCTGCTTTTTGGTGGATTGATTGGAGGAACACGAAGAACGCAGGGCGCCTAACCCCGGCAAGGACTGCTGCCGGGGGAAGAGCGGCTATGCGAGTACAAGCGTTCAGGGGGTTCGAGTTGCCAACCTTGAGCTAGGTTGCCTTAGGCCTCCTTTTATAGTGCAAGGGGTTACCACAGTGGCAAAATAGACATTATCTATCGATTAGATAGCTAAGCAGAGCTATCATACCTAACTCTGGCATTTAGGACAAAATGCCATGATTACCTGCCTAGGTGGCGCTTGGGGGTGCATCCCCGGCAAGCCCTTGCCACCGCTTGGCTGGTTGCTGCTTGAGATCTTGACACGCTGCAGGGCGGGGTCAACCGGGCGTAACTTGCCTTCCGAAGTGTCGCCACGTGCTTAGCGAGAGCTGATTAGCCGCCTGAAGGCTCGACACCACATCGATAAGTGACAGTTGTAGCGATGCGGTGGAGCGGTGGCTGGTTGGCTCGTGCCTGCCGGGGAGTGGCTTGCCGGGTCTTGTGGAAGGTGCATTCATCTCGGTCCCCGGCAAGCATCGGGGACGTGCTTGGCGCGTCATAGCCCAGGCTTGGGTTGCCGCATTGAGCTTGCTGGAGTCTTGGACTTGATTGCTGGCGGAGTTTTTTGCTCTACCGCCTGTGCATAAATCAGGGGCACTGGGTACCCCTGTACTAGTGCACCGACACATGTTTTATTATTGTTGGAGATATGCCCTAGAGGCAATCATGTATGATGATATTTCCTATGTGTTTATGAATAAAGATAGTCCTTGGGCATTATCAATGATGTGTATTAACAAGTGCGTGACTTGTTAGTGAGACTATGCATTGTATGATGTCTGTCCTAAATGGTCCCTGGTCGAAAGGGCGGTGTGGACAAGTAGCCAGTTAGACTAGCATATGACATGGTGGATGGTCCGGTCTCACTGACCATGTAGCATTGGATGCTAGCCGGATAATATGGACTCAGAAAGATCTGGTCGGATTCGACGTAGTTGGATCCGAGTCGAGATAAAGTCTGAGTTGGACATACCTGACTATGAGACGCGGCGATAGGTCATCTGTGAGTCTCTAGTACAACATAAGTTCTATGTCCTAAGACCTGAGCTGACGCATGTACTCGGGATGGTGATAGACCTGCTTTGGGCCGACCAAACTGTCGTGGTTTTGTCACGGCAGATGCCCTAGTGAAAGGACTTAGGGTTGAGGCCATCTCTACGGAGATTAACTCAAAGAGGTTGGTCGGGACGAAAGACACGAGTTTACCCAGGTTCGGCCCCTCACGAAGGAGATAAAAGCCTACGTCCTGCTTTGTGTTGTATTGATTGGGTATCGATTACAAGGGAGCGGATTCGCTTGACCTAGCTCTCGATCAGTTGTCTCGTACCCTAAGCCGCCGCAGGGACTCGCCTTTATATACATAGGTCGAGGCCCTGGGCTTACAAGAGTCCAGACCGGGTTACATTAGATATCCGATCATGCCTCTAAGTCGCCTTGCCTTCTTTGGCAAACCATCTCCGGGCGGCTTACACCTCCGGGTCACGCACCGTCTTCCGGCTCTGGGCCTCCACCCGGCCCGTCTGGTAAGCTACCTCCAGGCTTGTCTTGGTCTTCACGCCTGTTTAAGGCTTTATTGTTAAGTCGCCAACTTCCTAACCCTGCCCCTTCTGGGCGGGTCATACCGCGGGGTTATATCCCCAACATTAGGCCCCAGATTGATTTGAACTTGTTCATGTCAATCTTCAAGTCCTCTGGTTGGCGAGTCTTGTGTTTCTCGTAATCACTTAACCTAAAATAAATCTTCATGACCCGCCATATAAAATGGATGACGTCATCTCTGGTAAATCCAGAAAATCTTCATGACATCACAACGGATCCTTGCATTAACCGGCCAATCCGAAAATTGAGGCATTTTCCTGGTCAATCATCATCATGTCTCCTCGATTCTCACGCTGGACTGTTACTGTTCCACCTCTTCCTTATAAATAGGCACGGGGGGGCATTCCTTTCACTCTCCCCCGCTGCCATTCCCTCTTCTTCTTCCTCCAACGCTTCGCGCAAACGAAGCTCCGCCGCTCCAACCGGACCGCGCCGTCCACCTCGCCCAGGCCGCTGCATCAACCTGTTCGTGACCAGAGCTCGCCGGCGCGCGCCCGCACTCCTTGCGTCTTTCCAGGTTCCATTCTTCGGCTTTCTCAGATCTGCAGTAGGTCGCCGGAGTTCTTTAGAGTTCGTCGCCGTTCATCAGGGTTTCATACCATTGCTTGGAAGGGAATCATCTTTCGGCTCGGAAATGCTAGCAAAATCGTGCGGTACTCTATTTAGCACCTATTTTGTATTCAGAGTAGATTGCTTCTTCCCTGGAATCCGCGCATTGACTGCCAGTTCTTCCATCTCCGTCTTCTAGGGTTAATAATTACTCCCTTTTTTCTGCATCCGTAGATGCATAATTGTATCTGTAATTTGTGAAACTTGTTTGTCCACACTTAGCAGTATTTTCAGTATTCACTGTCTTATTGACCCGCCATCATGCTGCCGGCTTACCCTGGCAAAACATAATCCGCCTCATACCTATAGTTGATGGCGGCTCATAATTTATCAGTGACCCGCCAAATAACGTTGCCGTCTTAGTCATAATTGGCTTTGTCATGTAGCACTCCTAACCCGCCATAATTTTATACCTTTCCACAGCTTTTAACCCGGTCAATCATGACTAAGGCTCCCTCCTCTTGCGATTGGGTAGCCTCCGGGGTTACTGAGATTATGCTCAATGAGTATGTAGCCATGGGGGTTTTGTCGGCTCAAGAAATCATCCATTGGCGGGTTCCCGACGACGAAGTTACTCCCAAACCCAAGGAGGGGGAAGTTGTTATCTTCACGGATCATCTTCTCCGTGGCTTCTCACCGCCCGGGTCAAAAAAATTCTGGGACGCCTTGCATTTTTACAAACTCCATCCTCAAAATATTGGCCCCAACTCTGTCACCAACCTGTGCCAATTCCAAGTATTTTGTGAAGCTTATCTGCAAGAAGAGCCCACCGTTGAACTTTTCAGAGACTTCTTTTACATCAACTGCCAAACTGAGATTGCAGACGGACCAAGTCTTGAGATCGGAGGCGTTTCCATCCAGAGGACGAGAGATGTATCTTTTCCCTCAGTTGTTCTGCCCAGCCATCCCAAGGATTGGAACCGCACTTGGTTCTACTGCATAGACACTGCCTCGGCTGAAGAGAAACCATTGCCGGGTTATCGCCCCTTCCGGCTCTGCACCACCACCGAGCTCCCAGACCGGTTATCCGCCACAGAGCATGCTCAATATGCTCACACATTCTCAAGGATCAGGGCCTTACTGGCCAATGGGTTAACTGGTGTTGATTTGACCCGCTGCTGGGTTTCCTGGAGAATTTTGCCGTTGAGCCGGCGCACCGGCTTAATGTGTCAATACACTGGCGATGTGGACGACCCTCGGTGCTTCAACCAGACGCCTCTGACAGACAAAGACCTCAATTTAATTGTCAAATCACTGCTGGGAGAACCTCAGGAGGTTTGCAATAAGACCGGGTTAAACCCCTTCTATGTTCTTAACCCGGCTCCCGCAGTAAGACCTTTTACTTTAACCTTCACCTTTTCCTTTTAGATTTTGCACTTTTCATCCCTTTTAACCTTTCTGCAAATGTACTTATGTATGTAGGCCGACTCTCCCTTCTGGAAGAAGAGAATAACCGCAGCCTCCACTTTGAAGATGAAGAAAACCAAAGCAACTAAGACCCATGGTGCGGGCCGTTCAAAGAAGCAAACAGCCCAAGAACTGCTCGAACTGGATGATTCGGAGGTAGAACTTGACTCCCTTGGCCTTCTTTTCATGCAACTTATTGATGCTGACTCCTCTCAGGGTGAAGCGGAAACGACCCAAGCCGGTGCAGCAGAGGTAACTATCATCTCCTCCGACTCAGAACCTTTGCCAAGAGAGAAAATTTGGCGGGTCATCCGGAAAGTAAAGTTTTCACACCCTCTTGCTCACTTGGATCCTAACTTTCTTTTGAAGAAGCAACAACATGACTCTAGGTGTCATACCCGGAGCGGCGGCTCTGAAGATCTAGTAGCTGGCTTATCCAACACCCCAGCTCCTCGAAAACGCCGCAATGAGGTATTTCATGACTTTGTTTTCATCTCTTCTGCGCATTAGCCTTATGCAGCAACCTGCTTATATTGTTCAACTTTGATTTTTCAGGAAACACCTCCATCCTCTGGCGACTCAACCGGCACACAGCTGCCTGCTTTCGTTGTCAACCCTGGGTACAGATTTTTCCTTTGTTGATATCCGAAAACTTGTGTTCATATGCTCATAAACTTGTCCACTTCGGTTTCAGAGCCAAGGCAAAGATAAGCAAAAAACAGAAGGTGGGCGACTCTACCAAGACCTCCAAGGTCTCTGAGCCAGAGATAGATATTCCGAAGCCCCTTGAAGCCCCAATCCAAAGCTCTGAAGATCCCATCTCTCATCAAGACAACCCTCCTCCACAGGCTGAGAAAGTCTTTTCTGAGGCCATGGACACTGATGTTGACCCGGCCAACGTTGGAAGCCTGCCAAGCCCAATTCCTCTCCATCCAATTGAAGAAGTCCCTTCTGAGAAGAATGATGCTGACGTCATCATCACCGGGGCGGGTTATAAACCACCCGGGGCCTCAACTGTATTGGCCAAGCACAAAGAAGAACCAACTTTGCTGGAGAAAGGCAAAACCAAATTGTACCTGCCAGATTATGCGGACTTCAATGTCAGTGAGCTGCACGTCGGTTATCTAAACCGCCTTCATACAAGTCGTGACATGGAGGCCGGCTTAGTAAACTTGATGAAGCAGAAGTATGAGGTATGAATTTTAATCCCTTTTCACTTCACAAATATATACTTATGTAGCCCCCAAGGGCTGGCTTATCCTAAAAGGATAAGTCGGGTCTTCCAATAAGTACTTTAGAAGAAAAGTCCACATGTAGCCCCCAAGGGCCGGCTTATCTTTGAAAAGATGAGCCGGGTCTTCCAATAATAATTGTGAAAGAATCTGGATGTAGCCCCCAAGGGTCGGCTTATCTTGAAAAAGATGAGCCGGGTCTTGCAATAATAACATTGAAAGAATCCGCATGTAACCCCCAAGGGCCGGCTTATCTTGAAAAAGATGAGCCGGGTCTTTGCGAGACTTTGAAATGACCTACATTAGCCCCCAAGTGACAAGTGTATTGCTTGCAATGTGCTTGGGACTTGAATATTTGAATCATAACAACCCTGTGTATTAATGATTTCCAAACCAATTCCCAAACTTTATGTAGGAGGCATTAAGCTTGAAAGAGTTGCATCTTGGCGACTTAAACAAGAGAGTGGCGGCTCTGGAAACCAAGAGCGGCGAGGCTGAAGCAAAGCTAAAACTTGCCTTGGAGGACTTAGAAAAGTTGAAATCTGATTTTACTGTCGAGCGCGCCACCCTTGAAGAGGAGAAGACCGCCTTGCAAAAGCGCGCCGAAGATGCTGAAGCACAACTGAAGCCGGTTGTTGAAGTGCTTGCCGGCTTAAAGAAACAGATATGTCGAATGATAGCCGCCATCTTTGGTAAGTGCAAAAAACCTATTCTTCGTTGAAGCACTTTATCTATTAGGGTAGTCACCAAATGCTCAACTGAGTTTATACTCTTTATTGTCTGACAGGCTCCAGGAGTGCCAGTCTTGGCTAGAATATTTTGCTGAAACTGAAAGCTGTCTACTCATTGGCAGAGCAAATATATGATGGGAGCCTGCGGACACTTGTGGCTATCTCTTTTGGAAAGAAGTCTCCAACACCCATCAAGACAGTGCTGGATCAGCTATCAACCGTGTCATCTCAAATCGCCGAACTGAAGCTATCAGCCGCCCGTGCAGGAGCAATTGCTGCTTTAAGCCGGGCAAAAGCGTGGCAATCAAACCTTGACCCGGCTGAGATGGCCGACGGGTATCCCGAATACAACGATGACGGTACTGTCTTCAGAGAGGCGGATTTTGCAAGATGCGTCAAGGAGATTAGGCCATTAGCATGCCAACTTGCCCAAGAAGCAAATTTGGCCAAGTATCATCCGGCTTATGATAGCGACAACAAGCATATCAAGGCGCCTTCACATGCAGTTGTCGACTTGACTCCTCAAAGGCGTAAGCATATGTTTGCCCCTGATCTTGATCCCTCCATAATTATTAACGATGAAGCTACCTTTGAGGCGTTAACCGGCATCGACTGGACTTCGGATGATCTCCGGATAGCCGACGACGAAGAGCCGGCACAGATGATCCGGAGCCTTCTACCTCCAAGCGCCAGGGTGACAATGATCCTGCGGATCAAAACCCGGCTGACACTGAAGCCGCCTTAGAATGATGTAACCCAAAAACACTTGGCCAGAAATTTGAAGGGCCCTGCTATTGGTCTTGTAATAGCATAGTTAAAAAACAGTTGTGATTTTGCCATGCCTGCGTGCATGTTTTTATCAACTTATGTCATGGCGGCTTAACCGCTGCAAACCTTATCAAACATGTGCATGCTTGGTGTGATCAGGTCTCTTATCTCTTCATGAAATTGTGATCAACTCCTTGACCGGCGACTTATAGTCACAATCCGGGGCGAGTTAATAACTCCATACCCCATAGTCTGGAAAATATGAAACAAACCCGCTAGCGGGTTATGACAGCTGTAAATTTGATCAACGAGTACCGCTAAGCCGGATCAGCTGTCATCCGAAGACTTAGAACCTCCTCAGGAAAAATCCCTGCAAGACAACAAACAGGAAGTATATACATGTATATCTTCATTTGCTGTAAGGCGTCTTTGAAGGCACCGCCAAAAGAGATCAACTCTTATTTATAATTTTGAGAAAACTCAAGGTTTTTGCTTCAAAGAAGCTAGGCATGAACGCCTACAATCCCGTAAGCCGGCTCTCACGTGACATAAATCCGTCGTTTTAACCTTAACAAGTTCAGGGTCTTAAAAAAGATTGATTGTTAAGAGTACGAATGGGCCACATAGTGGAGAGACTACAGCAGACAGGTGAGTTTATCCTAGCTCTCTGTAAGCCGGCTCTCTCGTGACATAAGCCGCCGTTTTAACTTTGACAAGTTTGGGGTCTTAAAAAAGATTGACTGTCAAGCGTACGGCAGGTCACCTGGCGGAGTAGCAAGTTGCAAACAGGCAGGTTTAACCAAATATGGCTTTTAAGCCGGTCAAGAGGGTATGAAAGCTAAACTCAATGAGTTGGAAGCCCCCAAGTGACCTTATGAATAATCATATCTTGCACAAAAAATTGTTGGATGAAAACGACAGAGGCCCCGAATTATGGGGATGCCGGCTTTATTATGTTGAAAAAAGGTATATACAACGACAAAGATATGTACATTGATGAGAGCCAATGACTCAAGTGTAGTAAGGCCGAAGATGAGCAATATTCCACGGCCTGCTAGTTTCCTCTCCAGAAATGCGTGACTTGTCGCTCTCCCGCATATCAATGAGGTAATATGACCCATTGTTGAGATTCTTGCTAACCACAAAAGGTCCTTCCCAAGGGGGTGATAACTTATGCATATCTGTCTGATCTTGAATCAAACGTAGCACTAAGTCGCCTTCTTGGAACGTCCGGGTTTTCACTCTGCGGTTATGATAGCGGCGCAGATCTTGTTGATAAATCGCTGATCGTGCTGCTGCAAGATCCCGCTCTTCATCGAAAGCGTCTAGCGCGTCCTGGCGCGCCGCCTCATTCTCAGTTTCAACGTAAGCCGCCACCCTGGGCGAGTCATGACAAATATCACTGGGGAGAACGGCTTCTGCGCCATAAACCATGAAGAAAGGCGTGTAGCCTGTTGATCTGTTGGGGTGGTTCTGATGCTCCAAAGAACTGAAGGTAACTCATCAACCCAACAACCCGGCGTTCGTTCCAAAGGAACCATAAGCCGGGGTTTGATGACTCTCAAAATTCCTGGTTAGCACCTTCCGCTTGGCCATTAGACTGCGGATGAACCACCGAGGAGACATCAAGGAGGATGTGTTCACTTTGACAAAACTCTTTCATAGCCCCCTTGGACAGATTTGTGCCATTATCAGTAATGATACTGTGAAACCAAAACGAAAAATCAGCTTTTTGACGAACTGAACTGCAGTTGTTGCGTCGCATTTGCTGACCGGCTCCGCCTCAATCCACCTGGTAAACTTATCAACCGCCACCAAAAGGTGGGTCTTTTTATCTTTAGACCTCTTAAACGGTCCAACCATATCAAGCCCCCAGACCGTAAATGACCAGGTGATCGGAATCATCTGCAACTCTTGAGCCGGCACATGGGCTCGTCGTCCGAATTTCTGGCACCCATCATTTACTAACCAAGTCCTCTGCATCTGCATGAGCTGTTAGCCAGTAAAAACCGTGCCGAAAAGCTTTGGCCACCAAGGATTTTGACCCGGCGTGATGACCGCAGTCGCCGGCATGCGTCTCGTGTAAGATTTCTCAGCCTTCCTCAGGAGAAACATAGCGCTGAAAAACACCAGTCACGCTGCATCTATGTAACTCGCCATTGACAATAGTCATGGACTTAGACCGCCTCGTGATTTGCCGCGCCAATGTTTCATCTTCAGGTAACTCGCCATGGGTCAAATATGCCAGATAAGGCAACGTCCAATCAGGAATAGCACGAAGAGCCACCACCAACTGCCCCTCCGGGTCAGGTATAGACAAATCTTCCTCAGAAGGCAACTTGACCGACGGGTGATGCAACACGTCAAGAAACACGTTAGGCGGCACCGGCTTACGCTGAGACCCCAGCCGGGACAGTGCATCGGCCGCCTCGTTCTTCCGACGATCAATATGATCCACCTGATAACCCTTAAAGTGGCCAGCAATGATATCAACCGCCTGGCGATAAGCCGCCATACGAGGGTCTTTAGAATCCCACGTGCCTGAAACTTGTTGATCCACCAGGTCTGAGTTGCCGAGACATGTGACTTGGCTCAAATTCATCTCCTTGGCCACACGGAGCCCATGAAGCAAGGCTTCATATTCAGCTGCATTGTTGGTACAAGGAAACATTAACCTTAAAACATAACAAAATTTATCACCTCGTGGGGAAGTTAAAACAACTCCAGCCCCTGAACCTTCCAACTGCATGGATCCGTCAAAGTGAATTGTCCAGTATGTATTGTTCGGCTTTTCCTCAGGTGCTTGGCACTCCGTCCAATCATTGATAAAGTCCACCAGGGCTTGAGATTTAATGGCTGTTCGAGGCACATACCTCAAATTAAGAGGTCCAAGCTCAATTGCCCACTTAACAATCCTACCGGTGGCCTCCCTGTTTTGAATGACATCTCCCAAAGGAGCAGAGCTCACCACCGTGATTGGATGTCCAAGGAAATAATGCTTCAGCTTGCGATTTGCCATGAATACTCCAAACACCAGCTTCTGCCAATGCGGGTACCTTTGCTTGGACTCGGTCAAAACTTCACTGACATAATAAACCGGCCGCTGGACTGGGTACTCCTTGCCTGTCTCCTTGCGCTCCACAACAACCGCCGCGCTGACAGCTTTATTATTAGCCGCCACGTACAGGAGCAATGGCTCTTTGTCAACGGGAGCAGCAAGGATAGGCGGCTCAGCTAACTATTTCTTGAGTGCTTCTAACGCGTCATTTGCAGCATCACTCCAGATGAAATTATATGTCTTCCGCATCATCTGAAATAAAGGGATAGCCTTCTCTCCCAGGCGGCTTATGAATCGGCTTAAGGCGGCAATACGACCCGCCAAGCGTTGGACGTCATTGATACACGCCGGTTTAGAAAGCGAAGTGATGGCCTTTATTTTCTCCGGGTTAGCTTCAATGCCCCGCTCTGAGACCAAAAATCCCAGTAGTTTGCCTACAGGCACACCAAAAACGCACTTAGCTAGATTAAGCATCATCTTGTAGACCCGGAGATTATCAAAGGTTTCCTTCAAATCAGCAAGCAGAGTCTCCTTCCTCCTTGATTTGACCACAATATCATCCACATAGGCATGAACGTTGCGCCCAATCTGACCATGAAGACAATTCTGTACACAGCGTTGGTAAGTCGCCTGGGCACTTTTGAGTCCAAAGGGCATGGACACATAACAGAAAGCTCCGAAAGGTGTCATGAAAGACGTCTTCTCCTGGTCCTCAACTGCCATCTTGATCTGATGATAACCCGAATAAGCATCCAGGAAACATAAGCTCTCACAACCTGCCGTCGCATCAATGATCTGGTCGATACGGGGGAGAGCAAATGGATCAACCGGACAAGCCTTGTTAAGGTCTGTGTAATCTACACACATACGCCACGTGCCGTTCTTCTTAAGGACGAGCACAGGGTTAGCCAACCACTCCGGGTGAAAAACCTCCACGATAAACCCAGTCGCTAAGAGCCGGGTACCTCTTCTCCAATAGCTTTACATCGCTCCTCATTGAAACGACGGAGGAACTGTTTAACCGGCTTAAATTTAGGATCCACATTAAGATGGTGCTCAGCAAATTCTCTCGGTACACCCGGCATGTCAGAAGGTTTCCATGCGAAGATGTCCCGATTCTCACGGATGAATTCGATGAGCGCGCTTTCCTATTTGGGGTCCATATTAGCCCCTATAGTGAACTGCTGCGATGAGTCGCCGGGAACAAAGTCCACCAACTTGGTATCCTCTGCCACAAATTTCAAGGGCGGGTCAGACTCGGTATTGGGTTTTTTCAACGGGGTCATATCCACCGGGTCAACATTATCTTTATAAAACTTGAGCTCCGCGTCAGCACAGCTTGACTCTGCATACGTAGCATCACCTTCCTCACACTCAAGAGCAATTTTTTGATCACCATGCACCGTAATCCTCCCCTTCAGTCCTGGCATCTTAAGCTGCAAGTAAACATAATAGGGCCGAGCCATGAACTTAGCATAAGCCGGTCGTCCGAACAGAGCGTGATATGGGCTCTTGATCTTGACCACTTCAAACCACAAGGTCTCTACCCTGTAGTTGTACTCATCACCAAAAGCCACCTCCAGAGCAATTTTTCCTACCGGATAAGCCGACTTGCCAGGTACTACGCCATGAAATACTGTAGACGACGGCTTAAGATCCTTGTCAGTCAGATTCATCCGGCAAAAAGTGTCATAGTACAAGATGTTGATGATGCTACCACCGTCCATCAGCACCTTGGTGAATTTGTAGCCTCCTACCTGAGGTGCCACCACAAGAGCCAAGTGCCCCGGGTTATCAACTCATGGCAGGTGATCCTCCCTGCTCCATGATATCGTGTGTTCGGGCCACTTTAAATACTGCGGAATAGCCGGTGTTGCCGCATGAACCGCCCTCTTGCACACCTTCTGATCACGTTTGTCAAAACTCGTAGTGAATACATGATACTGGCCTCCATTAAGCTGCTTTGGGTTACTCTGATACCCTGACTGGTTGTTTTGCTGCTGACCACCATTGTCGGGTTGTTGATTGTGACCTCCATGGTTACCTTGACACTGATAACCTGAGTTTGAGCCGCCAGCACTGAAACCTGACCCATGAGGACCGGATCCTAACCCGCCAGGCAGTCCATTGTCGTTACCACGATGCTGGTTAAGGTTGTAAGTCCGGAACCCCCGCATGATATAACAATCCTTCCAAGCATGAGTGGACGGCTTGTTGGAAGACTGTGGTTTGGGCAGGGGTCGTTAAGCATTGCCTCCATGTTGAAAGGCTTGCCCTTGCCAAAAGGCGGTTTACCGTTGCCCTTGGCGCGGTTGTTCCCAGTGTTCGTGTTGGCCACCAGATCTGACCCGCCATCTGGGTGCTTCCGCTTCCCGCCATTACCTGGGTTGTTATTTCCAGCCACATTCTGTTGCTGACCCTTACCATTGTCATTCTTCTTACCCTTAGCAGACTTCTCATCATCAGAACCAGGATCCTTCGTGCTATCCGAATCTGCATATTTAGTGAGAGCCGCCATGAGCTCACCCATGTCCTGGCAAGAACGCTTGAGCCATCCAAGCTTCTGGTTGAGGGGCAAAAAATGACAATTCTTCTCCAGAATCAAGACCGCTTGAGCCGCCGTGATATTATCGGACGAGTGGATAATGGTTGAGACCCGCCGGACCCAATGATGGGCCGACTCATCCTCGCGCTGCACACAATGATCTAAATCCACAATCGTCATAGGCTGCTTGCTTGTCCCTTGAATTTTTTTGATGAATCGTGCTTTCAACTCGGCCCAGGAATTAATGGTATTAGGGGGCAGACCCTTTAACCATGTGTGAGCCGGCCCTTCCAACATCATGATGAAGTATTTCGCACAAACTGCATCATTGACGTCCAACATCTCCATGGCTAACTCATAACTTTCGATCCAGGCTTCTGGAGGTAGATCAGCCATGTAATTAGGCACCTTGCGTGGACCCTTAAAATCCTTTGGCAGGCGCTCGTTCCACAGAGCCGGAATTAAACACGGCACTCCAACGGCCCTGGAAGTAGCTCCCACCAGGGTTGAGGGGGTCATCGGCTCCTGGTAAGCCGCTGCAGCCGCCGCCTCACGTTGAGCCCTGGCATTATCTACAATTGCTTGAGCATTAACAACGAGCGGGTCATCATGGGGCGGGTTACGTCGTCTTCTGCTGCTGGAGACCGCTGGCGACTCCATGCGTCGGCTATAACTGCGTCTTGGAAGAGGGGTCGAGTGCACACGACTTTGGCTGTAGGTATAGTTCTCCTGTTGAGCCACCGCCGTTTGCAAAAGCTCGATGGCATTCCGCGTTTCCGCAGCGAAGGGCGTCCCATCGACGAGAGGGAGCGCATTGAGCCTGGCAGCCGCTGCTATCATGTTCTCCACCGGGTTAGAATAATGACCAGGTGGTGTCAGAAAATGCTGTGGCGGGGTTTGATTCCTACGGAGCGGGTCTGGCTGCCGAGGCTGATTTGCCGCCCTACTCCCAGGAACCTCCGTAGCCCGGGTCATGGCCAGCGGCGCATTCGTTCCTGCCCCTGGGGTGTTGAAAAGATTCGTACAGGCAGACGGGTCTGCTACCTCATCCGAAGAACTGCCTCTGAGGCATGTTGATCCAGATTTAAACGAAAAGCTTCCGCCCTCAGACTCTCCGACTCAGCATCCATCTGAACCTGCATTGCATTGATATCCTCTTGGGCCTTGGTCATTTGCTCCTTTAGCCTTGCAATCTCTGCATTGCGGTCTGCTTGATTTTCGGCTGTGACCTCGGTTCCCATCAGAGTTGTAAGCTCATTCATCAAGTCCAGCAAAACTTGAGCCGGCGGCCTGGCTGACCCGGACCCTGTCGCGCCGGCAGCCACTGCTCCAGCCGCCGTGCTATTGGAATCCGGCGCCGTGCCTGCCATGAAGATGGCGGCTTGGCTCGGCGGCTAATAGGGCTCCGGAATACTGTCGCCGTCGAAATAGCCCCCAAGCCCGCCGTCGTGAAGCTGATAATTTGACTCCATCTCTCCGCTCGAGGACTCGTCCTCCGAGCAGACAAGGGTTTCTCCTCCTGATGTGGAATCTTCCGCGAGCTCTGCGCCTTGCGTGAAGCCAACGAAAGCGCGCTTCCGGCCGGGTTGAATCCGGGCGGGTTGCGTGCGCCGGGCCGACTCGACGAGGTTGGTGCAGATGTCCGGCCCGGGCTTAGATCCGCCGAGCTTCCCGATAAAAACATGAATTATGCCGAAGGGAACCCGGTACCTGTACTCAATTGAGTCGGCCTCGGGGCCCCAGCCAGCATCGTCGATGTAGAGCTTGCCGCGGCGACTCTTAGTCATCCTGCCAACGGCGTATCCCTCGATCCCTGGGAGAGAGCCCTTCAAGAACTCCAAACCACCGTGCATCTGCCCCACGGTGGGTGCCAACTGTCGTGGTTTTGTCACGGAAGATGCCCTAGTGAAAGGACTTAGGGTTGGGGCCATCGCTACAGTGATTAACTCGAAGGGGTTGGTCGGGACGAAAGACACGAGTTTACCCCGGTTCGGCCCCTCACGAAGGAGGTAAAAGCCTACGTCCTGCTTTGTGTTGTATTGTTTGGGTATCGATTACAAGGGAGCGGATTCACTTGACCTAGCTCTCGATCAGTTATCTCGTGCCCTAAGCCGTCGCAAGGACTCGCCTTTATATACACAGGTCGAGGCCATGGGCTTACAAGAGTCCAGACCGGGTTACATTAGATATCCGATCATGCCTCTAAGTCGCCTTGCCTTCTTTGGCAAACCATCTCCGGGCGGCTTACACCTCTGGGTCACGCACCGTCTTCCGGCTCTGGGCCTCCACCCGGCCCGTCTGGTAAGCTACCTCCAGGCTTGTCTTGGTCTTCAGGCCTGTTTAAGGCTTTATTGTTAAGTCGGCAACTTCCTAACCCGGCCCCTTCTGGGCGGGTCATACCGCGGGTATATCCCCAACACAAACGCTACTCCATAGCTAGGCAGTTATAAAGGTAGGTTTCGGGCTTGTCTGGACCCATGTTGCGAGACATGGTTGAGACAGATGAGATTTGCCCCTTCGATGAGGAGAGATATACTCTGGGCCCCTCGGGTGACCCAACCTGGATAAGCATGGCCATGCGATGAGGATTATGAGATAATCCGAAGTGTTGGTCGGATTCACCGGAACGAGAAAGAGGTCGTGTTGCAACAAGGATGACCATGTCGCCTTGAGCACGACCACATATATTGTGTGGCAAAGGGAACAGAAGTGTGATGTACAGGTTCGCCTAACCAGCGTCATCGAACACTTGGAGTCGGCACTCTTTGCTAGAGGCCACTACCGACTAGTCGAGTCGGATGTGATCTGACTCGCGACCAAGTGAATGAGAACCTAAGGGGTCGCGCGCTTAAGGGAAGGAACACGTGGGCTTTAGGATCCGTGCGAGGCCCAAGAGTTGAGCCCGCGCCGGATGCCTATATATAGTGAAGGTGCGGCACACCCATCGAGTTGATTGCTTCGGCGCCATCATTAGGGCTTTGCATGTGTTGCAACTAGCCACCTCCACTTGCCGCCAAACTGTGTGATCGGACCTAGCTGTCCGCCGCACGGTGTTCCTCCTGCACACGTGGATACCATTAGGGGCGGTGCACTTGCGCTGCTCCGGCGAACCTGTACGTGGGATCCGACGACTGGCAGTTCGAGGGAGATAGGACTGGCTGTTCGAGGGAGATCGGACGAGGAGGAGACGGACCTCACGGACGCGCTGCCCCAACTCTACTTCCATTGCACGGCACTGCGCGTCTAGTGGTAACGATCTGTGATCCATCTCCGTAGCATGTTCTTAGATGTTCTGCGCGTAGAAATTTTTTAATTTGCATGCGATGCACCTACCGTAGAACCCAACAATTATTGCATAAGGTAATGTATTCTAACTTCTCCATGGCTTATACCCCCCGATACAATCCATAGCATCATCAAAACATGCAAACTATGCAAGCAAAAAATAGAATCTGTCTAAAACAGAACAGTCTGTAATGATCTGCGCAAACACCATAATTCTCTAACTCCAAAAATTCTGAAAAAATAGGAAAACCTAGGGAATTCGTATACCAATACTATGTAAAAATTCAGATCAAAAGACGTTCTAGTAAAATCAGAGAAATTCTACACTGTACGCAAAAGTTTCTGTTTTTGCACCGTATCAATTCTACTTATCATTCAAGTCATCCCAAAGGCTTTACTTGGCACAAACACTAATTTGAACATGAAAACACAATTATTACAGTACCAATAGCATGTTATCACACCAAGACATAAAGTAAAAACAAAAAATTAAAAATAACTATTGGGTTGCCTCCCAATAAGCGCTATCGTTTTATGCCCCTAGCTAGGCATAATGCATAGTTTCAAGTGTTGTCCTTATTGTCGTCCACTTTGGCTACCTTACCATGGCCCTTTTAAAACCCTGGAGGTTCTTTCCTTTCAGCCATAGCCTTTAAAAGTGTTATGATTAGTTTCTCTAAGGACTCAAGATTTTTATTAGCGTTGGTAAGGAAAGAATTCATGCGATGAAGGCTAGGGCCCAAAGTTTTGATAGGTTCGTTAACTTTTTGTATCGTACTAATATTTTCTGCAAGTCTCCTAACTTCTCTAATATTTGGATCCCCTCATGTGTAAAATAAGATATCTAAGGCAATGCAGGAGTTCCTACCATTCCTTCTACTATTTCATACACAGCACTGGAATCCAACTCGATAAAATTTCCTTTAGCAGCAAAGTCTAGAACCTGTCTATTAGACATCCCTAGACCTATATAAAAGTTACAAAGGAGGATTTTCATAACATCCTTTATAGTAGCATTACAATGAGACTCTATTATAGATACCATGCATCTTTCAGATTCTCCCCCTGTTTTTATTTAAAGTATAGTACTTCAAAATCAGGGGAAACATCAACAGGTGGTCCAGACATTGTAACAAGAAAAGCAAACAAGTAACTAGCAAAGATAAATATTTTTGTATTTTTTATTTTTATAGCAAGAAAAATATAACATCAAATAAAAATTAGGACAAGTGAATAATTTGTGAGAAGGTGCTTGATAGGAATTTGGTGATACTCCCCGGCAACGGCGCCAGAAATCCTTCCTGATACTTGTGAACTGCGTTGGGATTTTCCCCAAAGAGGAGGGGATGATGCAGCACAGTAGAGGTAAGTATTTACCTCAATGAGGACCAAGGTTATCGAACCAATAGGAGGACCATGCAATTTCCAGTCTTCAGCACCTACACACAAAAGAGCACACACTTGCACCCAACGCGGGCAAGAGGGTTGTCAATCCCCTTGAACTCGTTACTTGCAAGCGATAAGTAGTGATAGATAGATAATTTGATAAATATAATTTAAGATAAAAATAAAGTAAATAATGGCAGCAACGTATTTTGAGTTTTTCTAAATATATTTTTGAGGAGACCCGGGGGCCATAGTTTTCGCTAGAGGCTTCTCTCTCGAAGAAAGCATACGGTGGGTAAACAAATTACTGTTGGGCAATTGATAGAAAAGCACATAGTTATGCAATATTTATTCACGACGATGATCATTTATATAGGCATCACATCCATAAACAAGTAGACCGACTCCTACCTGCATCTACTACTATTACTCCACCCATCGACCGCTATCCAGCATGCATCTAGAGTATTAAATAAAAATAGAGTAATGCTTGTAGGAGGATGACATGATCTAGACAAAGTAAATCCAATTAATATGAATGAACCCCATCGTTTTACAGTGGAAGCAATACAATACATGTCATGTCCCTTTCTGTCACTCGGACTGAGCACCGCAAGATTGAACCCACTACAACGCACCACCCCCGCTAAAGATAAATCAATCTAGTTGGCCAAACCAAACCGATAGATTGGAGAGCATTACGAAGCTATAACAATCATGCATATAAATAACCATCATGGATTCAATATATTTTCATGAATAATCTGAACATAAACCCACAATTTATCAGATCCCAACAAACACACCGCAAAGATTGATTACATAAGATAGATCACAGCGGGAATCGTGGTGATCTTGGCAATGAAGAACATATATATATATATATATATAGAGAGAGAGAGAGAGAGAGATAGCCATCTAGGTACTAACTACGGACCCGTAGGTCTGCGATGAACTACTCACACATCACCATGGGAGCAGCAAGGTTGATGTAGAGGCCCTCCGTGATCGATCCCCCCTCCGACAGGGCACTGGGGCAGGGCGCCAGATGGGCACACGGCGGAACAGACACTTGCGGTGATGGAAAAAGTGTTTCGGGAGGCTCTCTAGGGTTTTCAAGATATATGAGAATTTATAGCAAAGAGATCAGGGCCAGAGGAGCTGGAAGGTGGCCCCAAGCCATCAGGGCGCAACCACCCCCTGGGCGCGCCCTGCTGGCTTGGGGGCACCTCATGTGCCCTACGGTCTTCCTCTGAAGCTTCGAGACATAACTTTTTCCAGAAAAAATCATCAAAACGTTTCGGGGTATTTGGACTTCGTTTGGTATAGTATTCCTGAAAGGCCAAAAACATGCAGAAAACAACAACTGGCACTTGGCACTGGGTTAATAGGTTAGTGCTCAAAAATAATATAAAACAACAAGTAAATGCTTAAAAAGTATCCTAGAATGATAATATAATAGCATGGAACAATCAAAAATTATAGATACATTGGAGACGTATCACATTCCACCCCCTTGTCCGCCACCCATTAGTCCTATATAAGTAGATCAATCCCCTAGCTTTTTCCTTGGGTTTTGTTTAGTTAAAAGTTAGTCATTGCAACTTCGTGTACTTTGTTTGTGTCCAACGATGAGATCAAGACCGCTTTTGGAACCCCACCTTTATCAATACTTCATCTATATTTGCAATATTCAGATTGCTTTTATCATATTCTTGCTTGTTCTTCGATTGCTTGCAGGAATAGACCTTCGTGGTCAGGTCGATCATGCTCTGACGTGGTCAATAAACTCTTGGAGTTGGCTTAGCAATTGCTAAGGTGCAACGTCGCGCACATTTGTAGTCGGATCGTCAAAGTCGTCTCCACCAAATCGATAGTTATCATCTCATCGAAAGATCGGGACCCTCGCCTCTATCATAACCCCGCCAAGATGCTACCATCGCCGGTCCAGCAATGAATCTAGGCTTTCACCTAGAGATGATCTTAGCAGGGGGAGATGCCAACACAACGCAGCAACCCCTTCAAGCAAGGGAACGACACCCATGGGCGCCATCTTTGCAAGCACCAGCCGAAGCTATACATGATTTTCATCCAAACTGCCGCGCACCTCCCACCCATCCCATCGGAATACGGCCAAGAAGTCCGTGATGGGTTACACCTTCGCCATCGCAGCACCTCGTCATCCTGACCAAAATGTTGCAGAACACTTACGCTCTGCACCAAGGAACCACATCCATCTTCCACCTCCAACCAAGGCCAAGAACTTGCAGCTCCTGCACATACTCCATCGCCAAGGCCGCCGGCACCGTGATCAACAACTAGCAACACCACTCTAGGCTGCCAGCCACACCGTGGACCAAGGACCCAGATCGAGAAGGACTCCTGCCAAAAATTCATCCCCAACATGGACAGGGTCGTCGGCATCGTGAGCAGCAGCTAGCCACGCCACTCCAGGCTGCCAGCCACACCATGACCTAGGGACCCAAATCAGGAAGGACCAAGATCCAGTGCTCGCCGCTGCCACCAGCTCCCTTCTCGTGGCCTCCATCAACACGTCTGCATCATCCGCGACACCGCGGGCACCACCACACCGCAACCACCACCGGCAGTCACCCGCACGCCTCACCTGGCTGAGCGTCACTGCACCGCTGCATCAAGGGCTCCGCCACACTGCCTCCTCCACCTCTACAAGCTCTCGACCACGCGCTGCACCCTACCCTCCTCGCCACCACCCAAGGAAGATGATAAGGACATCCCAGGTTCACCTCGTTTATCATCTTCTCCTCACGATAAATCTCAGCTATCAAATGAAATTTCTACAAAGAAGACCTATTTGGGTCCCGTGACAAGGAGTCATGCCAAACAAATTGAACAAGAGGTGAATGCACTCCTATCTGATCATAATTCAAATATTCATGAGAACTTTATACTGCCTAAATCTTGTGTGCTAATTTTACTCAGGTGCATTGTTGAAGACAACCAACAACTGTCAGCTCATGAAGAAACATGTTATGCAATCCATACAATAAGTTTGAAGGAAACAAGTTTCAACCCTAATGGAAAGCATGTTTTGGTGACAAGGCCAACTAATTACACCTCAAGGAAGAATAACAAGCCATCTCAACAATGTATTGTTGCATGCACAGTTCCAGAACTCATCCCAGAACTTTCTGCATCATGCCATGCAAATATATGAGTATCCAACATGTCCGGGAGTACAAAATGGACAGAATATGAAGTCTACTATCAGGAAAATCAAACGGTGCTTCATTTGGAGTCCTGAGTCAAAGGATATGCGAGTTCCAATGCAAGTTGTTCAAAGCATTAATTGTTGTGCATGGCTCCATGTATTTGCTCCCTTACCCAGCTGGTTACCACGAATTTGAGCCCCTCTTTTGGACTGGTTTCACACCTAAACTAGGAGGGTTGTTCCTAGTATAAATACCCCTTCCCCCACTTTAGCTAGAACTCTTTGGCAATTTGATTTCAGAATAGGTTAGCTAAGTGGAACCAAAATCTTATTTGAGAGTTCACTTCCTCCTTAGCTCTTGTAATCTTGCCTTTTGAGAGGATAAACTCACTTTGTGATTTTACAACAGCATCCGTTGAGGCAGCGACCAGTTCGTGGTTCCAACTTCGTGTGTGGTTGCGTGGATTGGAATCTTAAGAGTGTGCTTGGGCGAATACTTGTTGCTGGTTGTTACATATGTAGTAGCTTGCTTTGGTATCGTCAGGTTGCACTAGTTATCCATTACCCGACAATGTTGTTGGCTGGGATCGAGGGTTTCCTTCATACCCTCCAGGTGGCGTTGATTTGCATCATCGAGCTGATCCTCCTTGAAGATTGGGCAACCCCGTATTATCTTGGCATCAGAGCTTCAGTTGACACAGTAGGATCTTGTATCCCTAGTTTACTTCGTGTTCTTGTTCATCCTAAAGTCCAGAAAATAGCCCCACAAAAAAATTACCTTTACCTAGCCCCTTTGCAGCCTTTAATCTGTTATTTAGTGAGCTTTATCAAGTTCTTATCCATCGGATCTTTGTTTTTAGTTGCCAGAGTATTCCCTCATCCAATCTTGTGTGTTTGAGTTCATTTTTGTGCACATATTTTAGATCTGCATCTTCCATCAAATCGTGTGTATCTTTGTTATCCGGAGTCCATTTTGAGACTGTTTGGGCATTCTGAAAATCCCACTTCATGCTCATCCCATCCATCCTTGTTAGATCTCATTTCCGCCATGTTTTCCACCCGGAAAAATCTGATCAGTTCATGTGTCTCTCCTGCCATAGTTTCAGCTGCATGTTCTTGTTGTTTTGATCTCATCCATTGTAATTTTCATGATTCCCCCAAGTGTTTGTTCAAATCCAAGTCCCTTTTTGAAAGTTTGTGCAAAAAAGAAGCAAAAAAGAGGCAAAAAGAGAGAAAGAAAGATCTGCCCAAAGAAAGAAAGTATGTGCAAGAAGCAAAAGAAGAGAGAAATATGGGAATGTTCTTTACTTATATCTTGAGAAATCCTTGTTTGTGTTGTGAGCTGAAATATGTCAAGTGTGCAAAGTCTTCAATCCTTGCTTGCAGCAAATTTGATTCCTTGGTGTGAGTTGCATGTTCTTCCCTTATATCTCATTCAGCAACTAAGGCATTAGAATCTTGTGTGGGTGATTACTTGGTTCAACAATATCTAGATTGCAGATTAGTGCATCTTTTGCTACATATATACCACACCAAAGCTCCACCAAACAGCCCCGCATGTGCATAAGACTTGTATTCACTTGATTACCACTCTTGGTATACCAAGCACTGGCACCACGGTTGAGCATGATTCTGCTCTCACATGGAAGTTACATGAGCTTTGGTTGCTAAGTGAGGTGAGCTTGAGTTATTACCCACATATATGCTTTTAGTACTATAGGGCTTTTGCAAAACTAACCATGGCGGGTGATGAACACGAGTATGATGTTGAAGGAAATGGACATCTTAGTCATCCCGTCACACGGTTTCACTTTAATGCATTACGTGATCATCTACATCAACAATTCAGAAACAACCTTGATCCAATTGAAGAGAAGCAATACAAGTTGTCAAGGGATTTGCAGCAACTTATGGTAATGTTAATGAGAAGCTCACTCAGAACATGGCAGCCATGAGGGCCGATATTGTTGTTGATATTGTGTGACAGCTTCGTCACGGCCGCAAAGATGCAAGTGTCCATGGTGATGAACATAATGCAACCGATGGGGAAGTTGTTACATCCAATGCACAAGATAGAAGAAATCGTGCTCCTGCTCCCCATGCCATGAGACCTCCCGGTCTCGGTCGTGGAAATGCTCGTGCTAATGGTCGTAATCATCATGAAGCTGTTGTTGCTCATGGTCTTAGAGGAGGCCATCGGAGAGGAAATCTCCACCAAGAAGATATTTAAGATGAGTTTGATGAAGATGAAGATGGCATGCACCAGAATGATAGATTTCGTCATCGTGGAAACTATGGTCGTGGACGGTAGTAGGGGGGTGGTTTGGAAAGCTGAAATTTACCATGCCGAAGTTTGATGGTGGATCTGGCCCAGAAAGTTATCTCACATGGAAATTGAATGTTGACAAGATTTTTCGCATGCACAACTACTCTAAAGAGAAGAAATTAGCACTGGCCTCACTTGAGTTTGAAGATTATGCTCTAATCTAGAAGGAGCAAGTTCAGATTCAGCGAGAAGAACAAGGAGAACCTTCTATTGCTACATGGGCTGAAATGAAAAGAGAGATGAGAGCAAGATTTGTCCCAAGGCATTATAGGCATTATATATTTGATAAGCTCCAGAATTTGAGGCAAGGAAAATTGTCTGTTGAGGAGTATCATAAGGATATGGAGAAGGAAATGATAAGAGCCAACATACATGAAGATGAGGAGAAGTCCATGGCAAGGTTTCTTTATGGGTTGAATCCTAATGTCAAACGAGTTGTTGATCTGCAGCCATATCGTAATGTGATAGAGTTTGTTCATCTTGATTCTAAGGCTGAACGTCAATTGCAAGAAGACTCAAAGCAAAACAGAAGTACATCCTTCACAACTGAGCTACATCAAGTGGGAGTAAGTTTATACCTCAATTCAATGTAGGTCGAGGTATCATGACTAGTTCTGGTGGTGGAAATCAGCCCCATGCACGTGCAGTCACGAGCAAAAATGAAGCATCCAATTCAAAGGAGAAGAGAAAATTTCTATCCCTAAGTTCATCCTCCATTGGTTCCACAGGGAAAATTAATGATATAGAGTGCTTTACATGCAAGGAACATGGCCACATGAAAAAAGATTGTCCCAACAAGCATACCATGCTAATCACAGTGAATGGAGAATATGAGTCTTGTAGTAAACTTGAAGAAGAAACTGGGAATGGTGAAAATTCAGATGGTGACGAGCATACCTATTGTGATTATGAGCAAGGCGCCTCTCCTGTTGCCACTAAAGTTTTGAGTGTGCTCAAAGAAGCTAAGAATGGATAACGGCACAATTTGTTTCAAACAAGAGCCAGAGTGCAAGACAAGGTATGCAAAGTAATTGTTGATGGTGGAAATTGTCACAATCATGCTAGTAGAAATGTGTGATAAACTTGGGCTGAAGCTGCTGCAACACCCCCATCCATATCATATCCAATGGTTGAGTGAATGTGGAGAGCTGAAGGTCACACACGTGGTACAAGTACAATTCAAGATTGGAGACTATAATGACAACGTTGAGTGAATGTGGAGAGCTGAAGGTCACACACATGGTACAAGTGCAATTCAAGATTGGAGACTATAATGACAACGTTGAGTGTGACGTTGTGCCCATGAAGGTGTGTCACTTGCTGTTGGGCACACCGTGGCAATACGATTTTTCATCTCAACATTGTGGCAGAACCAATCAATACACCATCAAATGGAAAGGAAAAGACTTGGTGCTAAGGCCCATGACACCCCAACAAATCATGGATGAGCACATGCAAAAAAATTATGAAGTTAAAGTGGTGAGTAAGAAAGAGGGAGAGAAAAAGAGTAAGAGAGAGATTCACAAATCGGTGAGTGAGCGCCACAAGGCAAATCTGAGAGATAAAAATAAAAGAGAGGGAGAGAACTTGGTCATGTTAGCCACCAAATCAGAACTGAGAGATGTGAGGCTCAACCCAAATCAAGTGGTCGTTGTACTTGTGTACAAAGACACTTTTCTTTCAGCTAACGACTTAACTTGTCTCCCTAGTGTTGTTTGTGATGTCTTGCAAGATTTTGAGGAATTTGTTTTGGAGGAAGTTCCCGCTGGTCTACCTCCCTTACGCGGCATAGAACATCAAATTGACCTCATTCCAGGAGCATCACTTCTGAATCGACCTCCCTACCGCACCAATCGTGAAGAAACAAAGGAGATGCAAAGGCAGGTACAAGAACTTTTAGAGAAAGGTTATGTGCGTGAAAGCTTAAGTCCTTGTGTTGTACCTGTGATTTTGGTGCCTAAGAAAGATGCAACATGGCGATTTGTCATGTATTGTAGGCCTATCAATATTATAACTATTAGGTATCGTCATCCTATTCCTAGCTTAGATGATATGCTTGATGAATTGAGTGGCTCTACTATTTTTTCTAAAATTGATTTGAGAAGTGGATACCATCATATTAGGATGAAAGAAGGAAATGAATGGAAAACTGCTTTAAAATAAAATTTGGGTTGTATGAGTGGTTAATCGTGCCTTTTGGGTTAACTAATGCACCAAGTACATTCATGAGATTGATGAACCATGTTTTGAGAGATTACATTGGCAAAAAAATTGTGGTGTATTTTGATGACATCCTAATCTATAGAAGATCCATTGAGGAACATATTGAACATCTAAAACAAGTGTTGATTGTGCTAAGGACAGAAAAACTATATGCTAATGTTGAGAAATGCTCCTTTTGCACAAACAAGGTTGTTTTTCTTGGCTCTGTTGTTTCAGGACAGTGAATTGAAGTGGATGAATCTAAGGTGGAAGCAATCAAGTATTGGCCAACTCCGGTGAATGTAAGCCAGGTGAGAAGTTTTCATGACCTTGCTGGTTTCTACAGAAGGTTCGTGAAAGATTTTAGTATAGTTGTTGCACCTTTGAATGAATTGACAAAGAAAGGAATTGCTTTTAAATAGGGTGCACCACAAGAGCATTTCTTGAGCTTAAGAAACAATTAACTGAAGCCCCTTTGCTAATTCTACCCAATTTCAATAAAACTTGTGAGACAGAATGTGATGCTAGTGGAATTGGCACTGGAGGTGTGTTAATGCAAGAACAAAAACCAATAGCATATTTTAGTGAGAAGCTGAGTGGGGACAACTGAATTATTTTGTTTATGATAAATAGTTGTATGCTTTGGTTCGAGTGCTTGAAACATGGCAACACTACTTATGGCCTAAGGAATTTATTGTACATTCTAATCATGAGGCTTTGAAACATTTGGAAAGCTAAGCTAAAATGAGTCATAAGCATGCTAAATGGGCAGAATTCATTGAAATTTTCCCATATGTTGTGAAGTATAAGAAAGGAAAGGAAAACATGGTTGTTGATGCTTTGTCTCATAGGCATGTTCTTTTGACACAATTAGAAGTGAAGGTACCAGGACATGAGAGCTTAAAAGAATTGTACTGCACTGATCATATATTTTTAAAACCATATGCAAACTGTAAGGATGGAAAGGTTGGGATAAATACCATGTGCATGATGGGTTCCTTTTTAGGGCAAACAAGCTGTGTGTATCAGATTCTTCAGTTAGGCCCTTATTGTTGCAGGAATCGCATGCACGAGGATTAATGGGACACTTTGGTCGTGAGAAGACTTATGAGTTGTCGGATGATCATTTTTATTGGCCAAAGATGAGGAAGGACGTTGAGATATTTGTGCAGCGATGCATCACATGCCACAAAGCTAAGTCTAAAATGAACCCCTATGGTTTATATACTCCCTTACATGTTCCAAATGCCTCTTGGGAAGATATTAGCATGGATTTTGTTTTAGGACTACCTAGGATAAGAGGGGGAGGGATTCAGTTTTTTTTGTGGTTCATAGGTTCTCAAAAATGTCACATTTCATTCTGTGCCACAAGAACGACGATGCTTCACATGTTGTTGATTTGTTTTTCAGGGAAGTTGTGCGCTTGCATGGAATGCCGATGACTATTGTTTCAGATCGTGATGTGAAGTTCATGAGCTACTTTTGGAAAACATTATGGGCAAAGTTGGGAACCAAGCTACTGTTTTCAACAACATGACACCCACACTCTCAGCCTTGCTGCGGACAATGATCAAGAAGAATTTGAAGGAGTGGAAAGAGTGTTTGCCGCACGTAGAGTTTGCTTACAATAGAGCAATTCACTCTACCACAAGCATGTGGCCATTTAAGGTGGTTTATGGATTCAAACCACTTGCACCAAATGACTTATTGCCACTTCCATTGCCAGAGAGATGTAACATGGAGGCTTCTAAGCGTGCTGCATATGTGAAGAAGATTCATGAGAAGACTAGATAGAGATAGAAAGGAAGTCCAAGTACTATGCAGCCAAGGCAAACAAAATTCACAAGAAGGTGACATTTGAGCCCGGAGATCTGGTTTGGATACATTTGCACAAAGATCGGTTCCCAAAGAAGCACAAATCCAAGCTAATGCCTTGTGGAGATGGACTATTCAAAGTATTGGCCAAGATTAATGACAATGCTTACAAGATCGAGCTTCCTGAAGATTATGCTGTGAGTCCAACATTCAATGTTTCTGATTTGTCACCATGCTTCGATCAAGAGGGTCAAGAGTTGAGGACGACTCCTTTTGAAGAGGGGGAGGATGATAAGGACATCCCAGGTTCACCTCGTTTATCATCTTCTCCTCACGATAAATCTCAGCTATCAAATGAAGTTCCTACAAAGAAGACCTATTTGGCTCCCGTGACAAGGAGTTGTGCCGAACAAATAGAACAAGAGGTTAATGTGCTCCTAGCTGATAATAATTCAAATATTCATGAGAACTTTATACTGCCTAAATCTTGTGTGCTAATTTTACTCAGGTGCATTGTTGAAGACAACCAACAACTGTCGGCGCATGAAGAAACAAGTTCATCTCATGAAGAAACATGTTCTGCAATCCATACAATAATTTTGAAGGAAACAAGTTTCAACCCTGATGGAAAGCATGTTTTGGTGACAAGGCCATCTAGTTACACCTCAAGGAAGAATAACAAGTCATCTCAACAATGTATTGTTGCATGCACAGTTTCAGAATTCGTCCTAGAACTTGATGCATCATGTCACGCAAATATATGAGTATCCAACACATGTGGGAGTACAAAATGGACAGGATATGAAGTCTACTTTCAGGAAAATCAAACGGCGCTTCATTTGGAGTCCTGAGTCAAAGGATATGTGAGTTCCAATGCAAGCTATCCAGAGCATTAATTGTTGTGCGTGGCTCCATGTGTTTGCTCCCTTGCCCAGTTGGTTACCACGAATTTGAGCCTCTCTTTTGGATTGGTTTCACATCTAAACTAGGAGGGTTGTTCCTAGTACAAATACCCCTTCCCCCACTTCAGCCACAACTCTTTGACAATTTGATTTCAGAAATAGGTTAGCTAAGTGCAACCAGAATCTTGTTCGAGAGTTCACTTCCTCCTTAGCTCTTGTAATCTTGCCTTGTGAGAGGGTAAACTCACTTTGTGATTTTACAACAGCAGCCGTTGAGGCGGCGACCAGTTCGTGCTTCCAACTTCGTGAGTGGTTGTGTGAATTGGAATCTTAAGAGTGTGATTGGGCAAATACTTGTTGCTGGTTGTTGCATATGCAGTAGCTTGCTTCGGTCTCGTCAGGTTGCACTAGTTATCCATTACTCGGCAATGTTGTGGGCTGGGATCGTGGGTTTCCTTCATACCTTCAGGTGGCGTTGATTCGCATCATCGAGCAGATCCTCCGTGAAGATCGGGCAACCCCATATCAAAAGACCAGCCTGCCCCACCCCACACCACCACCCCGCCCACTTGGCGCCGCTCCCCCTCGCGAGGGAGGCCAGTCGGGGCACGCCAGCCACACCTGCCGCCTTTGACAACCGGGCACCGCCACCCTGCGGCGGCATCTAGGGGATCACAGAGGGGAAGGACTTGCGCCAGTGGCGACAACATCTAGGGTTTTGGCCCACCGGAGCCGCGCGCGCAGCCTGAGAGGGAGAGGGGGGAAGCTAGTACAGTGCGCTCTCATCATCCCCAAAAGCCAAAGGAATAGGCCCTCACATAAGAAACTTTTCATAGATACCATTGCACGCTTTAGAACAAAGAAGGATCTAGCAAGTGTAAATTTCAGCTTTCCTATTTTTACTGTTATTATGTTCCACTTTTATTCTCCCTTTGACTGTATTGAATCATTCACAAGAAAATATTTCGCCAGACGATTTATCGGTCGAGCAAAGATTGTGCATGTCAGACGTGGCTGGGGTAGCTGACATAAGTTACAATACTAAAGAGGCAGCGATCCCTTTTTTCTTCTTTTTTTGACTCTTTTTACTGCCCAATGGAGAATTACGTGGAGTTACGTGGGAGTGTTAAGCGAATGTGGACCCCTGTTGATTTTTTAGCCCTGAAGGGCCACCGCTCCCTTCTTCTTCCTTCTAGAGAGAGAGACAGAGAGGGAGGGAGGGAGGGACAGAGAGAAAAGGGAGCAGACGTCCTCCTCCGTTGCCTCAGCTGTTGGCCGCCGCCGCGTCCTCCATCCCCCTCTGCCATCTCCCCTCCCCCGCTTCTCCCTCACGGAGATATATATATCCTTCTTTCACTTCTGTTACCATACTAAAGCGGCAGCGATCCCTTTTTTCTTCTTTTTTGATTATTTTACTGCCCAATGAAGAATTACGTGGAGTTACGTGGAAGAGTTAAGCGAATGTGGACCCCTGTTGATTTTTTAGCCCTGAAGGGCCACCGCTTCCTTCTTCTTCCTTCTATAGAGAGAGAGGGAGGGACAGAGAGAAAAGGGAGCAGACGTCCTCCTCCGCGGCCGCAGCTGTTGGCCGCCGCCGCGTCCTCCCTCCCCCTCTGCCATCTCCCCTCCTCCGCTTCTCCCTCACGGAGATATATCTATCCTTCTTTCACTTCTCGGCAAAAACGGCTGTGGCGGTGCATCAACAACAACGGCGGGGTAGTAGCCCCGTAGCAGCCTGACCCCCTCTCCCCTGCTTCTCTTCCCCCGACGCCTCATTCCCATTGCTTCTTGCTCAGGTGATGACGCCGCGGGAGAAAACCACCGGCAGGTCGGCCCGGACGTCGACGACCATCGCTAGAGGAACAGTGATCGGCACGGTATGGATTCCCGACCTGCAGCCCGAGCCACCTCCCTCCTCCACCATCTCCTCCTGGTACATTCTCTCTCTCTCTCCCTTCCTCCTCTTTCTCTTACCCTCTGTCTCTCTCAACCTGGGTATTTTTTTTCTATACATGCACGCTATGCTTGTGTTCGACAGAATATCTTGATGCCCACAATATTCTGGGTAAGAAGAGCAAGGGTCTCATACATTGGATAGCTCAATTATTTGTTGATTCTGGTTGCCCTCATTAATATAAATTTTCCTGTAGTACACGTGTTAAAAGATTGAGATTTCGAGAATCTGTCGAATCTGAAGAATCATGGTACTATTTAGAAACATATATACAATGCCGTGCTAAATTTTTTTGCCAAATAACTTCAATATTCCTTGCTCCGGATCACCACGGAGAAGGTGACGCGGTTCTATGGCAGTAGAATTGTTCATCGAAGCTGAGTATCAAAATTGATATAATGTGAGCATCATCAAGAGCCCGGATTCTTTGGAACCACAACATTTCAAAACATACGTAGGTATTGTTCAGTCCATGAGTTGTGCATTATACCATTCACTTGCTTACTAGCCATTCATTTTGCATATAATCCATTGGTTGTTTCATTCGTTATGCATTATACTTTGATTGTAGTCTTTAAAAGTTCGATTGCCTGGTGGCCTCCAGCGTCCTGCCATGTCTGTGCACAATGCTTTATATTCCTTCTCTTGAAGTTTTTATTTGATTACTACATCTTCCATGTTTGTCAACTTTACACGGTGAGGCTGAGTCATATATGACGTGCTCTTTTTTTCTTCCTGCTTAGTGGTCGGATCTCTGAAGGTGAATGCAATTTCAAGGTCTATTTGTTCCCTCTGTGCACGTACAACAGATGGATATAGCTATGGCAAGTAAGGTGATAAGAGCTTAAGCTTTCTGACTGCTTGATCTATTTCATACTAAGATTTTCATGCATTGTCCTTTTCCCCTGTACATCATATACTTACTGAGTGATTCACAATTTGTTGGCTATGGTAATTTGGAAGTAATAGGTTGCAAGAGAATGCCTAATTTTCCTCTTAGGTATAGCCAGATATTAATATGCACTTCTAAAGTCTAGAATGACGTTTGCAACAAAGAAAAATAAATATGTGATATTAATTCCACATGGTCTGTTTTTCCTTCCAAAAGTACATACTCTATAGATTATTGGTACAAGAAACTTCATTTAAATGGAGGCATAAATATGAAGCCAATGTATCATAGTGATAAAAGCATTTGTGTCAGCGACATCTGATTCAATGGTTTCCTTGGGACTAAAGGTTGTAATGATGCAAGAACAACATTTGTTGTTTCAGCGGAAGGAAACGACGGAAGGTTCCTATTATATGCCTTTCTCTGGATAGGGAAGAAAGACCAGCAATCAGGTTATAATTTTCCTCTTTTGATGTGAATTAAAGTTTCTGTAGTTTAGGATAAAGCAATTAGTCTTTATGTAGTATTATTTTTCTCAAGGTATATGCCATCTAGCTTTATGCACTGAACTTGAGCAATACCAGTAAAAAGGAACATCTATAATTATGCTACACCTATGTCGTTCTTTGCTTTCTTTTTTTTCAGAATATTCAGGTGGCACATTTTGCTACGCATTGTTTGAAATGCTGCAGTGTGTATCTTTCCATGTATTTGTCGAACAGAAATGGAACCACCGAACCAGTGACACGAAACTTTGATCTCCACATCCAACATTTTGTGAACACTTCTAATAATTCGGAACATGTACCTTTAAAAAAGAAATATTGACACGTAGCATCCTTATTTTCGGTTCAATTCTGATCATCTAACAGAGGCTCACCTATTCTCAATTTCATAGCTAAACAACACGCTGCGAGTCGGCGGACTGAGTGCCAATGCTGCTCTAAAGGAGCCGACCTTTACTTGCCCTGAACAAGATGGAGCAGCCGTCAGAAACGAACTGTGGCCATGTCTACCCATTGCACAATGTATATCACCATTCACTACCTAATAATACAGTTTTTCTCCCTTCCACAAGAACCTGGCGACATTGAAGTTTTTTCTGTTATCTTCAATCCATGGAACTCCTCACCATTCTCTTCAAAGAAAATCTGTTATCTCCAATCCATGTAAGTTGGTATGTGTAAACAGATCTCTTCCTTTAATTGAGAGGCACATGATCAGTGGGCAAGTTTATGGGCTGCTTATATCTTAAAAGTCGTTGCTTGTGATTCTCTTATAATGTTGTAATCGCACATGGTTTACTAAGATGTATATGCAGACTTGGAGGCAAGCCGGGCCTTTATGCAGACTTATTTTTCTTATCCTCATTGGATGTTATATGCTCTAATGTACATGTCATAGGAGAATAAATTATTGCAAAATTTAGCAAAATCAACATACAATGGTTTCTGCAAGAAGGCAACATAAGGGATTGCACAAAATTTGAACGGGATTTGTCACGGGCGCGGCGTGCGCCGCTAGTATATACCAGATGGCCTCCCCTCCCACGGTCCATGCTCGACAAGACGAGTTTGCCCTTCCCTCCCAAACCACCGCCACAACAATGGAGCAACACGCTGGGCACGGCAAAAACCAGCGCTGAGAACAATGACGCCACGGTCCCAGCATCACCGCTGCCACAGGCCGCCGTGCCATGCTATCAGGACGACCTAAGTTCTGTAGTTCAAAGAGGCAAGATTACAGCAAGGTTCATTTAACTGATGCAAACTGCAGAGACACTACAGAAAACTACTTGGAAGTGCTGTTTCTGCATAACATTCTCGACACTACAGAGCTAGAGGTAAAAACACGGGGAAACCCAGCCAGGTGTACAGTACAGTACATTACAGCAAGGTTCATTTAACTGATGCAAACTGCAGAGACAAAATTCAGGACACCACTCGACCTTCCAGACACGAAAGAACCGACCGACTGACGGCAGCAAGATGCGGAACAAAACGCAAGCAAAGCTTTAGAGACAGCCTCGCCTCGCTGGTCCGTGATCCCCTCTAGGAGAGCAAGGAAACCAGTGAGACGAACTCCGAGATCGCCCTGCCCTTGGATTTCGTGTTGATGACGAAGTGCTCCGGGTACTTCCTGAGCAGCCCCAGCAGCCCGTACCATGGCCTCCCCTTGGCTTCAATCGGCGACCAGTCATCCGCCGTCAGGTACTTGCGCACCCTGGTGTGGTGCCACACGTTGCCAAACTGGTCCATGAGCTGCAAGTAGCCAAACAAACGATTAAGACTTTGCAAACACTGATTGTAACTGTGTAACAGTCACCGACTCGTACTTCCTTGCTAAGCTTTTACATGGCTGGGTGACTGAAGAAAAGGAGATCATCAGAAAAGGGACACTAAAACAAGGGAGTTCTGAATTGACACAGAAATAGCCAGTGGTAAGCAGAACAACATCAGTAATGATGATAATGTTGCAGTATGCAGCACTAGTATTAATCAGTTTAAAAGTGAAAAAATTAAGATAGCTATAACAAGATATACTTGCAAGTCTTTCCCATTACTCGTACAAGATTATGTAAGTATCAGTACAAAATCTTCCATCGCGAATCACAGCTCCACAAATCCCAAGCGGCCACATTCAGTGCAAAACATGTTCAGAGTGACAAATGAGGAATGCTACCAGGCAGTCATGCATTAACATGTTAAAAGCCCTATTAAAGCCTATGCGCCTACAACTGCATGCCTTCATGAATTTATATGGTAGTTTTGATAAGCAATTGTACATACACCCACGGGATACAACTAAGCTACTCCCTTGATTCACTACTATAAGATGTTTTGGATATTTCAACATGGACTACATACAGATTGAAATGAGTGAACAAAGACTGATTCAGAAAAAAGTTGGAACATCTTATAATAGTGAACGGAGGGAGTATTAGACAGGCAGGGATGCCAGCACCTGACTTCTATCCCTAGATGATATTCTCAGAATGCAGTTTAGGTTATTATCCTTTTGAATCAATAAGTCATTTGTTAATGTCAACAATTGTAAAGATATTCTATTTCAAAAAATTAAACTGTGATGATATCGCCTATCCCTTTAATGTATCAAAAGAGTAAGCTACTTTCTGTACATTTAAATTTTCCAAGCCAGAGTTAGATCCAGTTCTTTCACACAAGACGGGTTGGACTAATTTGGGGTAATCTAGCATACTTTAGCTTCAGCATAGAAGTGGGATAGGAAATATGTGTGTTTTTCCATGACAAACCTCTGTATGGAGTGTTTTCATAGGCATCCATTCTCCGGGGCCACAGAGGTCAGATAACACAGTCGCAACAGATGACACGACTTCCTTCTCTTCCATTTGAAGCATGTGCTGGTTGTCGACATCCTTGTCACCCCTCGATCTTATTTCTGATCTATTGTCTGCACACAAAATAAGTCAGTTCAGTTCAGATCAAACAAATACTTCCCCACATGTTAAAAGGTAATGAATTTGGTCTTTCAATGGGCGAAGCTGAAATAAACAGAATGCAGTAACAGCTTTGAAATCGAGGTCCAGAACTGGAAACAGGAACAAGGTTCACCAACAGCTTCTAAACTTATATCATGGAGCAAAGGGAGTGCCATTTACTAATTCATAGTTCTTGCTAGTATGTCAGCTGCTATAGTGATAGAAATAGCCTCGATAATGTATGTACTTTAATTTATCTCTAGACACTAAGAATGGAAAACGTCAAGACAATCAGATTGAAGCATCTTGAGGTGTACTCCCTCTGTAAACTAATATAAGAGCGTTTAGATTACTAAAATAGTGATCTAAACGCTCTTATATTAGTTTACGGAGGGAGTATCTTTTAATGTGCAAATAACTGCATCTCCGCTACTTTTTCTCTTAAAGGTAAGAACATAAGAGATGCAGTTATGTTTACACCACTGTTCCAAATATCTGTCAGTTAACGGCCGATATGGTCAGTTAACTGCTATTCAGACCCCTCCCGATACGAGAACATGCTATTTGAGCCCTTAATTGGCAGGTCCTGTTAATTTGTCTGACAAGCCAATTTATCAGCTGGCAGGCCGAATTATCGGCTGCCAATTAACTGCTAGGCATTTTCAGCCCAAAACTGGCCTGTTTCCTCCATATTTTTCAATGTGCAGGTTTATGGCCTTCCAGATCGGCTGCAACGTCGTCAGAACAAGGCAACACTTTTCCTTGTTGCTATGTAGCCTAGGATTGCATATTTAGACGCTTAGTACGTTGCATATTGCTATATAGCCTAGGATATATAGATATGGCCCTTAACCTCCCGATAAATGGGTTACCAATAAATTCAGTTAAATGGCCGATTTGCCAATTAATCCCTAGTCAGCACCCGACAGATATGGTACCAGTTACCGACATCCTGAACATTGGTTTACACATCATGATAAGAGATTTCTCATGATAATAAAGCATAATGGTCTTACATAATAAGATTTGCAATGGCAACTAATACTGTATGCTCACATGCAGTAAACATACAATTAGAGTTCCATAAGAGAATTATACAGATAGATAGTTCCCATAACAGTACATTTACGTTATAATGTCATATCTGTCTCTAATATGAAAGTTGGCATATCATCTTTAATCATTATATTACTATAACCACATAAAAAGGTACATCTAATTTGAGTACAAAATCATCATCAACTCTGCATATCTTTTAGAAGAAAAAACAAGACGATGAGCAAGGAGAAGTATACACAGTAAAAATGCAGAGCAAGGATAGTGTATCACCTTCACCCAATGTTCCTATTGCTTCAACATTGATTCTGTGACCACCATAGATGTCCAAATCTCCGGGAGACTTCTTGGTTCTCTTCAGCTTGCCCTTCATTCCAGCTTCACCAACACCATTCCCAATGTCATCACTGTCCCGGCCATAATCACCTTCAGAGAAGCGGTCATGGAAATCGGACACACGAGGGTGCCCTGGCCGCGCATACACTGGCGGCGGGATCTGCGGAGGAATAACAGGGGCTTGCCGAGCAGCGAACGAGGCAAAGATGGACCTCGTGGGCAAGAGGAAATAAAACTTCTTGTCTCCAATCTGAAGGAGGTCCTGCGAGTCAAGCTTAACAGGAGGGTTCCCGGGGAGGTGCAGCACACCCTCAACCAGGCAGCCGTTCTTGCCGATGACATCGAGCGCGAAGCGGCGGCGCTGGAAGTCGTAGAATATCCGGGCGTGGTGGCGCGAGATGTTCATCCCCCCACCAAGGCTGGAGAGATCCACATCCACCGTGGATTTCTTGCTGTTGCGGCCCAGCATGATGGAGTAGGTCTGCATGTAGTACTCGAAATCCTCACCCTGCAGCTTGGCGAACCCTGCCTCCACTTCCCCGTCGCCGCCGGAGGATCCGGCGGGGATGGCACCGGGACCAGCGGCGGACTTGACGTTGGGCATATCGGCTTCAGTTGAACCCTCGATTTTTCGACAAGATTTGCCGCCGCACCTCAGGCCGATCTTGCGCGCGGAAGTAGAGGAACCTAATCGGATCGTGGACCAGAATAATTAGTTAGTTTGGCGCAAAGCAGCAAGCAATCGGCGATTAGCTGGACGGGCAAAGAAAGAAATAATCAGCTTTTGATTTTGATTTTGATTCTGAATTGCTCACTGCCACAGCAAGGAAAGAATCCCAAAAAACCAATCAACCCCCAGTTCGTCCGTCAAGCTAGGGTTTCCTTACCAACAAAAGAGGAAATTAATCAACGCTAATCCAGTGCCAGCAGGCAGTTGCCCTTTGCTTTATGCGCCCCGCCCCCGTCGCCGTTGCCGTCAGCCCGAGAAATTGCGGGAAAGAGAAGAACAACGAATGGGAGTGGGGAAGGGGGCGTCCGAGGGGAGAAATCAATGACGATGAATAAGGGAGAGGGGAACTTTCTTTGCAAGATGATGATGAACACCGTCGACACGGAAACGCCGGAATTCTAACCGGTGAACCATCACCTTGTTCCACTGATCAAGGCCCGATATTAGTAGTACTAGTTCAATTTGCGAGCACTAGCTTTGGTGCACTAGCGTGAACTAGCCAGTAATACGTATTTGGTGGACATCCATGAGGATGTGTCTGCTCATGAAAAAACGTGCTCACACCTGAATCCAACGGCAGCGAATGCTCGACGGATACTCTAGGCAAATGACAAATCAATACATCTTTTTTTTGTCACCGAAAATAACAAACCAGATTAACAACTTAAATCTTCTGAGTTGGAACCGCCAAGGAGGAGGGAACCCTTGGACTGCTCCTGTCGGTGTAGTGAACAGGGGGTGATCATTACCCCTGGACACGCACCGGCAAGTTGCAGCCTCCAGGCAGGAAGGGCATGACAGAGAAGAAATCCACTTATAGGACACATCTAAGACCCAGGTTTCCGGGAAGGATTACTTGTCGGGAACAGGCCTACGCATCACCGGCAAGCTCAAAGGCCGGCAAGATCAGGATAGAATTTCCGGGAAGCGAGCCTTCCTGGGAGAAGACCTCCAGGCAGGTCACCGAGAAGACCCGATGTTGGACTCCCGACAAGATGTTTGTCGGGGGACAACTGGGAACAAGCACAAGGCTATTAAGAAGGCATTCAAGTCAATAATCAGAAGACAGAAGACCGAAGGCTGGGATCCCGGCAAGATGCTTGCCGGGATGGCTAGCGAAGACCCGGCAAGATCCCGCCACCCTGCCACCGCTCCAGTGCAGCGACCAGCCTGTCAGACGGGGTTTATCCTCCTGGATGCGTGTCATGGCATTAACGGCGGATGGGGTTAAGCGGTGCTGATGGGACGGGCTCTTTTTCCATCCCAAAGAAGCTAAGGGACACCTAGACGGAGCATTTAATGTGTTTGTCCTAAGACGTCAGTGATAATCATGAAACGCTGTAGCAACTTTACACCTCTTGTATGTATTGTGCGCCACTGTTGGTGACCCCTTCGACATATAAAAGGAGGCCCAAGGCGTAGCTACAGGGGGAGGACCTTCTGGCCCAGATAGAGGCATAGCGGCTGTGTAGTGTTTATCGCATAGCGCTCGTGGAGCCAGAGTTCAAAGACTCACAATACACTAAAGCAGGAGTAGGGTTTTACGCTTCTCAGCGGCCCGAACCTGGGTAAAAATCCCTCGCATTGATCGCTGGATCTGCTCTTTGTGCAAGCCTTTCTCCCTGCCGAACCATAAAAGGGATCCACGCGATCCCATAGGTGTCGTACGCCGACAGCTCCTGATCTTGCCAGCTCGGTGCAACCCATTCCCCTAGTATTGTTTTACTTTGTTAAACTCTTGAAATAGGCTTTCCCCCGCTATATTGATATAGCAACCATCTGATACAACACCGAGTTCATCGCTGGGGCAAGCAACACAATCACGTCCAAAAGAGAAATCAAGAGAAAAGATGCCAACAACACCGGATCAACGAAAGTTGTAGTATCCCGCAACCGTTGCGCCCACCGGAAAATTCCACCCAACTCCTATGCCGCCGAGTTGCCGCGTACCAAGCAACACCTTCAAGAAGGACTGCAACGACGACGACGCTGCTGCCCGGACGAGTCCTAGGATTTCTCCCGGTACACTAAGGGGAGTGGGGGAGAGGTACAACCGACGCCCTTCAAGAAGGGTGGCGGCGTCCACAGGCGTCACCGCATCAGTGTTGGCTAGGCCCAGCAGAGATTTCTCCCGACCCCTCACACCCACAACCTAGGACCAACGTCGGTTCCACCATGCCTACCGCCCACCAACATGCGCCACCACAATCACGAAGACACCACCGTCTTCTCTTCACGGCAAACGCTGCGAGGCCGGCCGGACCAAACCGAAGCCGCCGTAGACAGGGATCGGCAGCACCGCAGTCGCGTGAGAGAGGACAACCTCCACCGACTCATACGGTAGCAGACCTGACGCATGAGCAGGAGCACACCAAGCCAATTGCCCAGACGGGCCCATATCGGGCCCGCTAAGCTCCCGCCGTCGTGCTGCGGTAGACGCAGCACAGGAGCCACCGCCTCCATCGCCCGTAGCTCGCCAGTCCAGCAGAAACCGATGCGTCGGAGTCCAGACCGGCCCACCTTGACCCAGATCTGGGCCGAGTCCAAAGGGCCCAGACCTGGGCTGGCAGGGCGCCGCCGGTCAACCACTGCCACCAGCCGCCAAGGGACCGCACCGTCGCCTCGCCACCACCAGATCTGCACTGGAGCGCTGCCCGCCGAAGTACACCGTCGCCGGAGCACGCCCGCCCTGTTGGGGAACATTGCATGGGAAACAAAAAAATCCTACGAACACCCAAGATCTATCTATGGAGATGCATAGCAACGAGAGGGGAGAGTGCGTCTACGTACCCTCGTAGACCGTTAAGCGGAAGCATATATTATGCGGTTGATGTAGTCGTACTTTTCACGATCCAATCGCGATACAATCTGATCCAGCACCGAACGGACGATACCTCCACATTCGGCACACGTGCGGCTTGGTGACGTCTCCTCCTTCTTGATCCAGCAAGCAGGAGAGGAGAAGTAGATGGGATCTCGACCAGCACGACGGCATGGTGGAGATGGTGGTGAAGTAGTACCGGCAGGGCTTCGCTGCGCGCTGCCGGAACTTGGAACGGAGGAGCAACGGAGCAGCAAGAGAGAGGGAGGCGCCAAGGGGCTGGTGTGTCCTCTTGGGGGCGCCCCTTCCCCTCTATATATAGGTGGAGGGGCATGGTGGCCAGCCCTCCAAGCCCCAGGGTTGGCGCACATGGGGGAGGAGTTTGACTCCTAGTCCAATTCCCTCCTTTCCAGTGACGGAGCCAGGGGCGAGAAGGAGCCATGCCCCCCCCCCCCCCCAAAGGTTAAGATTTTAGCATATATACCCTTGAGATTTTCAAAAAAATTTGCATATATACACTTCAAATATATGCTTCCCCCCCTAAAGCTTGGTAAATTATTTTTGCCCCCCCCCCCCCCTTTCTTGGATCTTGGCTCCGCCCGGGCTCCTTTCCATACACAGGTGGACTTTCCGCCATTCCCAGTCGCATGAGCCTTGAGCGACTTGTGCGCCTGGCCCAATAAGGCCAGGGCGCCTCCCCTCCGCCCATGCTGATCCTTGGGACGTGGTGGAACCCTTGGTGGACTTTCGGACTCCTCCGGAAGTCTTCGGAACCTTCTGGAAGCTTCCTGGTACAATACCGGAAAACCCCAAAACTTTTTCGGTAGCCAAAATATGAATTCCCATATATAAATCTTTACCTCCCGACCATTCCGGAGCTCCTCGTGACATCTGAGGTACATCCGGGGCTCCGAAAAACATTCGGTCATGAACATACATATCCCAATACTACTCTAGCGTCACCGAACGTTAAGCGTGCGGACCCTATGGGTTCAAGAATCATGTAGACATGACCGAGACACCTCTGCGGTCAATAACCAATAGCGGGACCTGGATGCCCATATTGATTCCTACATATTCCACGAAGATCTTTATCGGTCGAACCATGATGTCAAGGATTCAAGCAATCACATATGCAGTTCCCTTTGTCTATCGGTATGTTACTTGTCGAGATTCGATTGTCGGTATCTCATACCTAGTTCAATCTCGTTACTGGCAAGTCTCTTTACTCGTTCCATAATACAAGATCTTGTGACTAACTTATTAGTCACATTGCTTGCAAGCTTCTTGTGATTTTATATTATCAAGAGGGCCTAGAGATACCTCTCCGTCATACGGAGTGACGAATCCCAATCTCGATTCACGCCAACCCAACAGACACCCTCGGAGATACCTGTAGAGCACCTTTATGATCATCTAGTTACGAAGTGACATTTGGTACACACAAGGCATTCCTCTGGTGTCAGGGAGTTGCATGATCTCATTGTCTTAGGAACCGATACTTGACATGAATAAAGCAGCAGCAATAAACTAAGTGATACGATCAAATGCTATGCTTACGGCTGGGTCTTGTCCATCACATCATTCTCCTAATGATGTGATCCCGTTATCAAATGACAACTCATGTCCATGGTTAGGAAACCTTAACCATCTTTGATCAACGAGCTAGTCTAGTAGAGGCTCACTAGGGACACGGTGTTGTCTATGTATCCACACATGTATCCGAGTTTCCGATTAATACAATTCTAGCATGGATAATAGACGATTATCATGAGCAAGGAAATACGATAATAACCAATTTATTATTGCCTCTAGGGCATATTTCCAAAAGTCTCCCACTTACACTAGAGTCAATAATCTAGTTCACATCGCCATGTGATTAACACCCAATGAGTTCTGGGGTTTGATCATGTTTTGCTTGTGAGAGAGATTCTAGTCAACGGGTCTGCAACATTCAGATCGGTGTGTACTTTTCAAATCTCTACATACTATAGATGCTGCCACCACGCTCCACTTGGAGCAATCTTGTCTTGACCAAGTATCAACAACCCTATGTTGTGATGGAGGAAGAAGACAACACGAAACATATCCTTGACATACATATGATGAAAATCTCACTCTTGTCATTTGGATATATTATGTTCTTCCTTGCATGACTAACCCTTGTAGGAGGACCTAGCTTCAAAGAAAAGAAGGAGTGCTCCCAACTCAAGATGATCTTCATCAACTTCGAGCATCCACTACAAGTCCACCTACACGCCATGTCATCTACATCACGCCAAGGTATGTGATGATATCCTTGAAGAAGCTTTACTACAAGTCATGAGTCAAAGCAATTCTAAGTGATATGAAAACATTAAAATGCTTAAACAAAAATGGTAACCCCATTTTGAGCTTATCGATGAGTATGACCTATGATCAAGTATTCTTACTTGGCTCCTAAGTAAATATACTCTAATATAGGTGACCTAGTCACCGACCATCATCAAGATGAAGTAGTTTGATTGGTTCATCTTATAGTTGCATGCTTTGTTGGAACCACTCAATCTCCATCTAGTTGAAAATTCATTGCAAATCCTTTTGAAAATTCATTGCAAATCCTTTTAAAAATTCATTGCAAATCCTTTTGAAAATTCATTGCAAATCTTTTTGAATCTATTGAAACTTTCTAAAAATCACTTTCGTCAACAAAATGGTCAAAAATAACTTTGCCAAGTTTCTGTTTGCAATTTCGGTCTATCCGAGATGGGAAAATTGGTTTCACCGATAATGCAGATATACTGCCAAGAGCTTCTTCGGTACAACCGATATGAAACTCTTCGGCTGTACCGATTTTACCCATAACCCTAATGTTTCCTCATTGATTCTACTGATTCACTTTGCCTTGGAGTCACTGACTTTTGCAATCACATTGTGTTTATTGCCATTTTCTTGACACCATCAGTCAATGACCCTTACTCTCTAGGATCCCTTACCCTCTGACCCTTTTTGGAAATTAATGCCAAAGGGGGAGAATTATCAAAGCTTATGCTTATCAAAGGGGGGATAATATGAAGGGGGAGAAGACATATACCTCTCAAGGAGGAGGAACATTCATTAAGGGAGAGAGAAGACCAAATTTATACTATCTTTTTAAGGAGAGAGTACATATGATCTTGTGTTAGACTTGTATCATCCTACCTACTCCCAATATCTACATGCTAAGATTCAGGGGGAGAGGAAGACTTACAAATCCATACTTAGGGGAGAAAGTTCTAAATGTTCTTGGAGACATATCAAGTTTTAAGAATGTCATTTTTTATGTCTTCCATATCTTGGTACAGTTGAATTCTTTTGCATTTGGATAAGTAGAATACTCTTGTGTTTCCTAACATTGTTTTCTCAAGTGTGTTTCTACTGTTAAACTGCTCAAGAACTTCAAGGTAAGTATATGCATCATATCCTTGGTCAATATGATCTCTTGCTTCTTGCACATATTATTTGCAAGAGTGAAGTCTTGAACTTGGAAACACCTCATTCACGTTTGTTTGATGCATATAGCCAAGGTTCACATGACTTATCATATCCCTTCTACTATGTGTGTACTCATGCATTCCAAAGCAACTATCCTCTAAAAAGGATTGCACACATTTAGGGGGGAGACTGTCTTAGTCATGTGTTTCTCAGAGCTTTCATATATTCTTACATATCTCAATTTGAAGTTTTGATTGTATGTTGTCATCAATTACCAAAAAGGGGAGATTGAAACCGCATATGCTTCCTTGGAGGTTTTGATAATTCATGACAACATACATTGTCTCTTGGACTAATAGTTTTACCTAGTTTATTTCAGATGAATTCCACAGAGAGGATTGGCCATGGAATGTGTGGAGACTCCCCAAGGAAAGAAGAAGAAGGAAAGGAATAGGATTGGCAAGACATCAAGCTACAAAGCTCTACATTTTGCATTTTGTGAGAAATCACTTTTGAGTCCATAGGAAAGCCAATACTATTAGAAGGGGATGAGGTATCTATGATGATCTGGTTGCTCAAGTGCTTAGAGTTAGCCACCAAAAATACACATGAAATTCTCCCACAAAATTCTCTATCTAAACCCTACCACTCAAAATCGGTGCCACCAAGTTTTCAGAATCGTCCCTACCAAGTTTTACCCTAGACAGATCCTAAGCCAAACCCTAAGGTCTCGGTGACACCAACTTTCACTTTCGGTGAAACCGAAATCAGTGACCAACTTTCGGGTAACCCATTTCTAAGAATCGGAATTTCCGAGTTTTTGAAATCGGTCTCACCGAGATTTGGAAACTGCCTAGGTCAGCCAATTCGGTCACACTGAGATTTATATATGGTCTCACTGAAACGCCAAAAGTTGCCACATTTTGCACTAGTCGGTGCAACCGAGTCTTTGGTTCGGTTTCACCGAGTTGGGCAATAATGTTGTAACGGTTGGATTTTTGGAGATGCCTATATGTACCCCTCCACCTGCCTCTCACTCGGAGAGGAAGCACTCAGAACAGACCAACACTTGCCCCATCCATTTTTCTGAGAGAGAGCCATCTACTCATGTGTTGAGATCAAGATCTTTCACTCCAACCGTATGAATCTTGATTTCTAGCCTCCCCAAGTTGCTTTCCACCCAATCAACCTCTTCTATCAAGCCAAATCTGTGAGAGAGTGATTGTGTGTTGAGGAGACTATCTTTTGAAGCACAAGAGCAAAAGTTCATCATTGTTATCACATCTATTACCTTTTGGAGAGTGGTGTCTCCTAGATTGGTTAGGTGTCGCTTGGGAGCCTCCGTCTTCGTGTGTGGAGTTGAACCAAGAAGTTTGTTGATGTGGACATGGCCTCCACTGATATGATCAAAAATATTGTCTGCATATACAATGATCAGGTGATCTCTATTAGTAATTATATAAATTATTATGTTATCACCCATAAGAGAACTACAACACAATCTTTTATTTTGTATGGAATTAATAGAGAGCAGTACAAACCACGTGTCAAGCTGCGACATGAAGACAAAGAAAATATTTGCCTGCTGGCCAGGAACGACGGTGTTGAACGTTGGACTCAAAAATCTTATACAGAGATAGAAGATGAAGGCCATCGTTTGTTTGAAACAATCAGGCACAAGACTCGTGGTATGCAAGAATATATTTCATGCTAATCCATCTATGAGATGCACGTCAAGATCACGTAGTAAATCAAGGAGATGGACCCCAAGCCCATGCGTGTTGGGTCATGACATGCATGCGTACAGGGATTAGTTGCTCTTTCTTTTCTACCACGATGAGTCCAACAGGAAAACAAGACGTGGGCCTAGCACCAGCTATGATTCGTAGCAGCCAAGGAACATCTACATGGCATACGTCGAGGCAGCGAACGATTCATGTACTGCTATTATATATACTGAGCATCTATTAGGATTTAGATTTGGATTTTTATTGTATTGTCTAGCTATTGCTACAAATCGCATCTACGAGACGTGTAGGACTACCGTCTTGTCAGATCCACAGTGGAACCCCAACTTTTCATCTAGTTCGTGTGCTCAATTTATTATCCGCAATTTCATATTGCAATTATCATTGTTCTTGCTGGTTCTTCGGTTGCTTGCAGGAACTCGAACCTCGTTGTTCAGGTTGATCGTGCCTTCGACAAGGTCAATAACCATCGGAGATTGGTTTAGCGATTGTCGAGGCGTATCGTCGGGTACGGTATAGCCGGATCGTCAAGGTCAAAATCCACCAAATCGATAGTTATCCCCACTCTCATCGAAAGATCGGGCCGCCGTCACATCAAGTGGTATCAGTTTTCAGGTTCATCGGTGAGAGATTTACAGTTTTCATAGGTTAGTTTATTTTTCTGTCCTATAACCCACAAAAAGCCAAAAAAATTAGATTAGTTCATCCTTTACACCTATTTTTTTAGCCTTTAGCAATTTTTGCATCTAGTATTTGCGTAGTTGAATTGTTGGTTGCATTCATCCTGAAAATTAGTGCTGGTTTAGATTAATTGAGAGAGAAAATTATCTACTAGATCTATCTGTTTTTGTCCACCCTCATAATCTCTACCGCAACGCTCGTTCTCAATCATCAAAAGAAAAAAAAAGAGATCGCGATCGATTGTTTCGGATTCTTGTTAACTACGGACGCCTGTCTTTTCCGTTTTTATCCGGCGCTGATTAGCATTGTAGATTCCCGCACGTACAGCAAGTCAGCAACACCCCATCCATCTCATCGCGAGACCCCAGACATACGCAGGCCACGTACACCCTGTCTGGTCCTCGGCGCCGCTTCACCACAGGCCGGCCGCCAGCCGCCAGAGAACCCGTGTTGTCTGTCTGTCTCCGCGCGTGCCACGCACACAAATCTTGCCCGGCTGTTCTTGTGCCCTCGTACTGGCTAATCTCAACATCCAAAGCACGTCTAGCTAGCTTTCATAGCAACGTGTCCACTAGCCTTGCATCTTTGTTTTTCTCTTCTTATTAGTTCGTGTGTATACTTTTGGTAACCAGCCTGTACAAAAAAAGAGAGCGAAAAGAGCAAAAAAAGAAGAAGATAGAAAAAACAAAGAAAAAAAAAGAAAAAAAGAGAAAAAGGAAATGCCAAAAAAAGAGATTTTGCAAAGTACAGGCCGGTTCCACTCTTTTGGACAATCTTTACTGTTCTGTAATATTTGCTGGACATTTTCTGTTCTTGGTTGCATCTACACTACGTTTATACCTCACTTATATCTAGCTATTTTGAGCTCTCATATTTTCATCGGTTTCCACTCACTTGATCCACTATCTAGGCATAGATTGTTTTCTCTCTTACTAGTCGACTGCCAGCACTAGTTAGGAGTTTGAGCAATTATTCAGCTTGCATTACTTTTGCTTAATTGTGCCACATATTGTGAGTTGAGAAAACCTTAACCAAGCTCCACTTTCTATATTATACCTTGTCTCGTCACTTCACAATCGCTATATCCAATTTTTGATAACTTTTGACCGCGCCAAAGGTCGACAATCACTGCAGCACGGTAAGAACTGGTAAGAGCTTGGTAATTGCTAGAGAGTTGAGAGACATTTTTTACCACCTCCGAGTAGTACTATAGGAACATTATACTTGTGATTTCGTTCTTGTTTGGTACTAACCATGGCAGGTTCTCGAATGACCAATAGTTGGGCTACATCTATTGTCGGGGATGACTTGCCATATATTGACGCGAGTCATTATCTACCACCACAGAAGGTACGACGACCGTCACAAGATGTATATGAAGGTAGAAGCTCACATGATCAGGTTATCTCTTTGCCACGATTCGAGGGTAAATATGATCCTGATTCGTATATTGATTGGGAGATGGAGGTAGAAGAAATCTTTGTTAGCCATGATTTTTCTGAGCATAAGAAAATAGATGATGCTACTAAATGCTTTTTCGGTTTTGCTTTGGTTTGGTGGAGAAATTATTACAAGGATAATATTTCTAATTTACCTACTACTTGGAAAGCTTTCAAACTTGTTATGCGAAACCGATTTGTTCCTTCCTACCATGTTAGTGACCTGCTTAGAAAATTGCAACGTTTAGCACAAGGATATAACACCGTTGAAGAATACTATGATAGTTTGTGTACTGCTTTGCTTCGTCTTGGATTAGAAGAATGTGAAGAAGAATTTTTGAATCGATTTTGGAGAGGTTTAAATCCTGATATACAAGACATAGTAATGCATGAAGAACCGTATTCTGTCGACCATTTGTTTCGTCTTGCTTGTAAAGCTGAACAGAAAGTAATAAGACTTCTATGCAAGATGAACAAGCGTGAAGTGGGATCCCCATCAAAGAAGGTTACTTCTCCTGCTGCACCACCAACCATGATTGCCACACTTGGAGCTTATGAGGCATCACCATCAACCATACATCCTTCATATGAGCCGAAACTACAAGGTAATAACAATGGTAATGATTTTATTACTACACATAATATTGATGAATGGCTTGTTGGTGTAGATACACCATGTGTTGAGACAAGTGCAATTGCCAAAGATTTGATCACACCACCTATTTTAAATAATTATCTTGTTGATTTAAGTTCACCGTGTGATCAAACGACTAAAATATTTGCTGTTTTGAGTGCACCTATTGTTGAATATGTTTCCCTCATTGATTTGGGTGCACCGGCTGAAGTAAAGGCCACTGAGATTGAACCATGTGACTTAAGAATTAAATCTAGTTCGGATCACATACAATTGTTTAAACATGATGAAGTAACCGCTCAAATTTCACATGCTAATTCTTTGTATTCTGTTTTAATAGATCCACCTATGCCTTTGTCGCATGCAAGAAATAGAATAAATGAAAGCACATGTTGGAGTTCCGTGAAAAGTGTTTATGCGCCTAATCTTACCTTTAACTTTATTGGAGTGGACCATATAGACAAAGAATTTTTGGTGCATAGGATTTGCATCACATGTGATGATCTTGCTAGCTTGAAAGAGATTATTAATAAGCCAATGCTTGACCATTTTAATATGACCTCCAACATCGTTGTTGATTACATGTCCAATATCCTGTTGCATGATTGCTTATATACACATGCTAATTTGGATAATCCTACACCTATGTTGGGATGGTTTAATGATGAGCATTACAAATCAGGTGATATGAATATATGTTTCACTTATATGTGCAAACTAAGTTGCAATTTACTTCATCGGTATATTTCTTGTGATGATTCCTTGACTTCTGATCACACCAGATATTCTCATCACTCTTACATCGAGACAATAATTGTGCAAAACTTCAAAGGAGTTAAAACTGATGATATATACATATACCATGCATACACATTGTCTTCTTGGTTAGTACTTTTTCAGAATAAGCAAAGCCGAGGACGGCTTTGTTTTCAAGAAAGGGAGGATGATGTGGACATGGCCTCCACTGATATGATCAAAAATATTGTCTGCATATACAATGATCAGGTGATCTCTATTAGTAATTATATAAATTATTATGTTATCACCCATAAGAGAACTACAACACAATCTTTTATTTTGTATGGAATTAATAGAGAGCTGTACAAGCCACGTGTCAAGCTGCGACATGAAGACAAAGAAAATATTTGCCTGCTGGCCAGGAACGACGGTGTTGAACGTTGGACACAAAAATCTTATACAGAGATAGAAGATGAAGGCCATCGTTTGTTTGAAACAATCAGGCACAAGACTCGTGGCATGCAAGAATATATTTCATGCTAATCCATCTATGAGATGCACGTCAAGGTCACGTAGTAAATCAAGGAGATGGACCCCAAGCCCATGCGTGTTGGGTCATGACATGCATGCGTACAGGGATTAGTTGCTCTTTCTTTTCTACCACGATGAGTCCAACAAGAAAACAAGACGTGGGCCTAGCACCAGCTATTATTCGTAGCAGCCAAGGAACATCTACATGGCATACGTCGAGGCAGCGAACGATTCATGTACTGCTATTATATATACTTAGCATCTATTAGGATTTAGATTTGGGTTTTTATTGTATTGTCTAGCTATTGCTACAAATCGCATCTACGAGACGTGTAGGACTACCGCCTTGTCAGATCCACAGTGGAACCCCAACTTTTCATCTAGTTCGTGTGCTCAATTTATTATCCGCAATTTCATATTGCAATTATCATTGTTCTTGCTGGTTCTTCGGTTGCTTGCAGGAACTCGAACCTCGTTGTTCAGGTTGATCGTGCCTTCGGCAAGGTCAATAACCATCGGAGATTGGTTTAGCGATTGTCGAGGCGTATTGTCGAGTACGGTATAGCCGGATCGTCAAGGTCAAAATCCACCAAATCGATAGTTATCCCCACTCTCATTGAAAGATCGGGCCGCCGTCACATCATTTGTGCGGGCAAGGAGATCGCCTACTTCGTGAAGATCTACCCCGAGTGAGGCTAGTCCTTCGTGGACGTAAGCCGTGATGGAATAGACGAGGTTGCTACTTTGTGGACCCTTATGGGTGGAGCCCTCCGTGGACTCTCATGGCCGCTACCCTCCGTGGGTTGCAGTCTCCATCAACGTCGACGTACGATAGCACCACCTATCGGAACCACGGGAAAAAGCTTCGTGTCTCCAATTGCGTTTGATCTTCCTTTCTCTACTCCTTCTTACATATGCTTGTCTTTACTTTTCGCTGCTATACTCGATGACTTGTATGTGTAGGGTGCGCTAGACTTGTTAGAATTGCTAAAATCTGTCAACCATTAAAATTGGGAAACGATTAGGTTTTAATTTGTCAAGTAGTCTATTCCCCCCTCCCCCTCTAGACGTCCCTTCTCGATCCCACATCAAGGGGTGGAGTAATAGTAGTAGGCGTCAGTAAGTTCAACGGTCCACTTGTCACGGACATGATGCCTATATATAGATTATGCCATGGATGATCATCATAATTATTCGCTCTTCTATCAATTGCCTAACAATATTTGTTACCCACTGTTACTATGCTCATGAGAGAGATGCCACTAGCAAAGCTATGGATCCCGGGGCCATTCACTTTATATATTACTAAAAACCTAAATACCTTGTTGTTTTTAATAATTTTTATTTTACTTGTTATTTACTATCCACAACTATAAAGCTTGATCTTGCAAGTGGCGAGAAACAAGGGGATTGACAACCCTCTTGCCTTCGTTGGGTGCAAGTATTTATTTGTGTGTGTACATGTACCTCTTAACTTGTTTGTGTGGTGTCTCCTATTGGTTCGATAACCTTGGTTCTTTACTAAGGGAAATACTATCTGCTATTATATTTCTTCATCCCTTCCTCTTCGGGGAAAACCCAACTGAAAGGACGTGGATGTCGCCTAGAGGGTGGTGAATAGGCGCTTTAAAATAATTACGGTTTAGGCTTGAACAAATGCGGAATAAAACTAACGTTTAATATGTCAAGCACAAAACCTAAAACAACTAGGCTCACCTATGTGCACCAACAACTTATGCTAAGCAAGATGAACAACTAAGTGATAGCAAGATATATAACATGAAACAATATGGCTATCACAAAGTAAAGTGCATAAGTAAATAGCTCGGGTAAGAGATAACCGAGGCACGTGGAGACGATGATGTATCCCGAAGTTCACACCCTTGCGGATGGTAATCTCCGTTTGGAGCGGTGTGGAGGCACAATGCTCCCCAAGAAGCCACTAGGGCCACCGTAATCTCCTCACGCCCTCGCACAATGCAAGATGTCGTGATTCCACTAATGGACCCTTGAGGGTGGTCACCGAACCCATACAAACAAGGTTGGGGCAATCTCCACAAGTTAATTGGAGGCTCCCAACAACACCACGAAGCTTCACCACAAAGGATTGTGGCTCCGAGGTAACCTCAAATGCTCGGAGCAATCTCCACAACCTAATTGGAGACCCCGACGCTTGCCCGGAGCTTTACACCATAATGATTGAGCTCCGCGACACCACCAACCGTCTAGGGCGCCAAGGCACCCAAGAGGAACAAGCTCTAGGGTGCTCAAACTGTTGGAAATATGCCCTAGAGGCAATAATAAATTGGTTATTATTATATTTCCTTGTTCATGATAATCGTTTATTATCCATGCTATAATTGTATTGATTGGAAACTCAAATACATGTGTGGGTACATAGACAACACTGTGTCCCTAGTAAGCCTCTAGTTGACTAGCTCGTTGATCAAAGATGGTTAAGGTTTCCTAGCCATTGACATGAGATGTCATTTGATAACGGGATCACATCATTAGGAGAATGATGTGATGGACAAGACCCAAACTGTAAACGTAGCATTTGATCGTGTCAGTTTATTGCTATTGTTTTCTGCATGTCAAGTATCTGTTCCTTTGACCATGAGATCATGCAACTCACTAACACCGGAGGAATACCTTGTGTGTATCAAACGTCGCAACGTAACTGGGTGACTATAAAGGTGCTCTACAGGTATCTCCGAGGGTGTCTGTTGGGTTGGCATGGATCAAGACTGGGATTTGTTACTCTGTGTGACGGAGAGGTATCTCAGGGCCCACTCGGTAATACAACATCACAATGAGCCTTGCAAGCAATGTGACTAAAGTGTTAGCCACGAGATCTTGTATTACGGAACGAGTAAAGAGACTTGCCGGTAACGAGATTGAACTAGGTATAGTGATACCGACGATCGAATCTCGGGCAAGTAACATACCGAAGAACAAAGGGAACAGCATACGGGATTAACTGAATCCTTGACATAGAGGTTCGACCGATAAAAGATCTTCGTAGAATATGTAGGAGCCAATATGGGCATCCAGGTCCCGCTATTGGTTATTGGCCGTAGAGGTGTCTCGGTCATGTCTACATAGTTCTCGAACCCGCAGGGTCTACACACTTAACGTTTGGTGACGATTAGTATAATTGAGTTATTATGTTGGTGACCGAAAGTTGTTCGGAGTCCCGGATAAGATCCCGGACATGACGAGGATCTCCGGAATAGTCCGGAGGTAAAGATTGATATATGTGATAATAGTGTTTTGATCTCTGGAAGGGTTCCGGAGTTCACCGGAAGGGGTTCCGGATGTTTACCGAAGTGTTCGGGTGCAGCAACACTTTATATGAGCCAAAGGGATAAAGCCCACAAGGTATTGGAAAGTGCAAAAGTAGTTTTGCGGCCGCATAAGCGGTACTACCGCTTGGTGAAGCGGTACTACCGCCCGAGCGGTACTACCGCTTGTGTGAAGCGGTACTACCGCCCAAGCGGTACTACCGCTTGTGTGAAGCGGTACTACCGCTTGTGCGCGGCTGTGCACGGTTCGGCAGGGATCCGAGTTGGACTCTTTCCCTGCGGGTCAAACCGACCTTGTGCGGGCAAAACCGACCCGGAGGAGGCTTTTACTCCAAGTTTAGACCCCAAGGCTCAACATATAAATAGAGGGGCAGGGCTAGCACACGGGACACATCAGGATTTCCCAAGCCGTGTGCCGGCAACCCTAGCCCTCTAGTTCCTCCGTCATAATCTCCGTAGCGCTTGGCGAAGCCCTGCAGAGATTGTTCCTCACCACCATCACCACGCCGTCGTGCTGCTGGAACTCAACCACTACTTCATCATCGCTCGCTGGATCGAGGAGGTGAAGGCGTCATCAAGCCGTACGTGTGTTGAACGCGGAGGTGCCGTCCGTTCGGCACTAGATCGGAAGGATCGTGATTGGATCGCGGGACGCTCGGCGATTTGGATCGCGAAGACGTTCGACTACATCAACCGCGTTTATTAACGCTTCCGCTTAGCGATCTACAAGGGTATGTAGATCCACTCTCCCTCTCGTAGATGCTCATCACCATGGATAGATCTTATGTGTGCGTAGGAAAATTTTGTTTCCCATGCAACGTTCCCCAACAGTGGCATCATGAGCTAGGTCTATGCGTAGATGAGATCTCGAGTAGAACACAAACGAGTTGTGGGCGTGGGTGTATACATATTGCTTGCCGTTACTAGTTGATACTTGATTCAGCGGTATTGTGAGATGAAGCGGCCCGGACCGACATTACGCGTACGCTTACGCGAGACTGGTTTTACCGCTGCGTGCACTTGTTGCATAAAGGTGACTGGCGGGTGTCTGTCTCTCTCACTTTAGTTGAATCGGTTCAATGAAGAGGGTTCTTTTAGAAGATCAAAAAGCAATCACTACACCACGTTGTGGTTTTGCGTAGGTAAGAACGGTTCTTGCAAACCCGTAGCAGCCACGTAAAATTTGCAACAACAATTAGAGGACGTCTAACTTGTTTTTGCAGGGTATGTTGTGATGTGATATGGCCAATTACATGATGAGATATATGTGATGTATGAGATGATCATGTGTTGTATAGAATATCACGACTTGCATGTCGATGAGTACGGCAACTGGCAGGAGCCATAGAGTTGTCTTTAATTATTGTATGACCTGCGTGTCAATCATTAAGCGCTATGTAATGCTTTACTTTATCGCTAAACGTTAGCAATAGTCGTGGAAGCAACAGTCGGCGCGACAACCTTATGGCGACACGTTGATGGAGATCAAGATGATGGAGATCATGGTGTCATGCCGGTGACGATGGAGATCATGCCGGTGCTTTGGAGATGGAGATCAAAAGCACAAGTTCATGGCCATATCATGTCACTTATGATTTGCATGTGATGTTAATCCTTTTATGCATCTTATTTTGCTTAGGACGACGGTAGCATTATAAGGTGATCCCTCACTTAAATTTCAAGATAAATTGTGTTCTCCCCAAGTGTGCACCGTTGCGAAAGTTCGTCGTTTCGAGACACGCCGTGATGATCGGGTGTGATAGACTCTACGTTCGCATACAACGGGTGTAAGCCATGTTACACGTGCGGAACACTCGGGTTAAACTTGACGAGCCTAGCATGTACAGACATGGCCTCGGAACACAAGAGACCGAAAGGTCGAACATGAGTCATATGGTAGATATGATCAACATGAAGATGTTCACCATTGAAACCACCTCAACTCACGTGATGATCGGACTTGAGTTGGTGGATTTGGATCATGTTACACTCGAATGACCGGAGGGATGTCAATTTGAGTGGGAGTTTTTAAGTAATATGATTAACTAAACTCATTATCTAGAAACAATAGTCTAAGTTGTCTTTGCTATATTTATGTTGTAGATCATGGCTCGCGCAGTAGCACCCCTGAATTTTAATGCGTTCCTAGAGAAAGCTAAGTTGAAAGATGATGGAAGTAACTTTGTGGACTGGGCCCGTAATCTAAGGATTATCCTTACGGCTTCCCAGAAGGCTTATGTCCTTGATGCACCGCTTGGTGATCCACCCGCTCCAGTTGAGTCTCTAGACGTTGTGAACGCCTGGCAGGCTCGTTCTGATGATTACTCAATAGTTCAATGTGCAATGTTGTATGGCTTAGAACCGGGACTTCAAAGACGTTTTGAACGTCATGGAGCATATGAGATGTTCCAGGAGTTGAAGTTTATCTTTCAGAAGAATGCCCGGATCGAGAGATATGAGATCTCCGATAAATTCTATGCTTGCAAGATGGAGGAGAACGGGTCTATCAGTGATCACGTGCTCAGAATGTCTGGGTACTCCACCCGTCTGGCTGAGTTAGGGATGCCCCTTCCGCCAGAGGCTATCACTGACAGAGTTCTTCAATCATTGCCGCCTAGCTACAAGAGCTTCGTGTTGAACTATAACATGCACGGGATGAACAAGTCAGTCGCCGAGCTGTTTGCGATGCTGAAAGTCGCTGAGTCTGAAATTCAGAAGGAGCATCAAGTGTTGATGGTCAATAAAACCACTAGTTTCAAGAAAAATGGCAAGGGTAAGAAGGGTAACTCCAAGCAGAGTGGCAAAGCAGTTGCTCCTCTCGTGAAGAAACCCAAGGCTGGACCCAAACCAGAAACTGTGTGTTTTCATTGCAAGGGAACTGGACACTGGAAGCGGAATTGCCCCAAGTATTTGGCTGACAAGAAGGCGGCCAACAACAAACAAGGTATATATGATATACATGTTATTGATGTGTACCTTACCAACTCTCGTTGTAGTGGCTGGGTATTTGATACCGGTGCGGTTGCTCATATTTGCAACTCAAAACAGGAACTGCGGAATAGACGGAGGCTGGCAAAGGACGGAGTGACGATGCGCGTGGGAAATGGTTCCAAGGTTGATGTGATCGCCGTTGGCACGCTCGCTCTTCGATTACCGTCGGGATTAGTGATGAACCTAAATAAGTGTTATTTGGTGCCTGCGTTAAGCATGAACATTATATCTGGATCTTGTTTATTGCGAGACGGTTACTCATTTAAATCAGAGAATAATGGTTGTTCTATTTATATGAGTAATATCTTTTATGGTCATGCACCCGATGTGAGGGGTTTATTCTTATTGAATCTCGATAGTAATGATACACATGTTCATAACATTGATGCCAAAAGATGTAGAATTGATAATGATAATACCACTTTCTTGTGGCACTGCCGTTTAGGTCATATTGGCGTAAAACGCATGAAGAAGCTCCATGCTGATGGACTTTTGGAGTCACTTGATTTTGAATCACTTGACACATGTGAGCCATGCCTCATGGGCAAGATGACTAAAACGCCGTTCTCTGGAATAATGGAACGGGCAAGTGACTTATTGGAAATCATACATACTGATGTGTGCGGTCCGATGAGCATTGAGGCGCGCGGTGGTTATCGTTACTTTCTCACCTTCACTGATGACTTAAGTAGATATGGGTATATTTACTTAATGAAACACAAGTCTGAAACATTTGAAAAGTTCAAACAATTTCAGAGTGAAGTTGAGAATCATCGTAACAAGAAGATTAAATTCCTACGATCTGATCGAGGAGGAGAATATCTGAGTTATGAGTTTGGCAGTCACTTAAGACAGTGTGGAATTGTTTCACAATTAACACCGCCTGGAACACCACAGCGTAATGGTGTGTCCGAACGTCGTAATCGAACCTTATTGGATATGGTGCGATCTATGATGTCTCTTGCCGATTTGCCACTATCGTTTTGGGGTTATGCATTAGAGACAGCTGCATTCACTTTAAATAGGGCACCATCGAAATCCGTTGAGACGACGCCATATGAACTTTGGTTTGGCAAGAAGCCAAAGCTGTCGTTTCTTAAAGTTTGGGGATGTGATGCTTATGTCAAAAAGCTTCAGCCTGAAAAGCTGGAACCCAAAGCGGAGAAATGCGTCTTCATAGGATACCCAAAAGAGACAGTTGGGTATACCTTCTACCTCAGATCCGAAGGCAAAGTGTTTGTCGCTAAAAACGGAACATTTCTTGAGAAAGAGTTTCTCTCGAAAGAATTGAGTGGGAGGAAGATAGAACTTGATGAGGTTGTTGAACCTTTACTTCAACCTGAGAGTAGCGCAGCGCAGAAAGTTGTTTCTGTGGAGCCTACATTGGCTGAAGAGGAAGTTAATGATGATGATCATGAAGCTTTGGATCAAGTTGCTATCGAACCTCGTAGGTCGACAAGGACGCGTACTGCTCCCGAGTGGTACGGCAACCCTGTCTTAGAGGTCATGTTGTTATACAACGATGAACCTACGAGCTATGGAGAAGCGATGATGGGCCCGGATTCCAAGAAGTGGTTAGAGGCCATGAAATCCGAGATGGGATTCATGTATGAAAACAAAGTATGGACTTTGGAAGTATTACCTGAAGGGCGTAAGGCCATTCAGAACAAATGGATCTTTAAGAGGAAGACGGACGCGGACGGTAATGTCACCGTCTATAAAGCTCGACTTGTGGCAAAGGGTTTTTCACAAGTTCAAGGAGTTGACTACAATGAGACCTTCTCACCCGTAGCGATGCTTAAGTCCGTCAGAATCATGTTAGCAATAGCTGCCTTTTTCGATTATGAAATTTGGCAGATGGATGTCAAAACAGCGTTCCTTAACGGTTTCCTTAAGGAAGAGTTGTATATGATGCAACCAGAAGGTTTTGTCGATCCAGAGAATGCTGACAAAGTTTGCAAACTCCAGCGATCCATTTATGGACTGGTGCAAGCATCTCGGAGTTGGAATCTTCGTTTTGATGAGGTGATCAAAGCGTTCGAGTTTATACAAGTTTACGGAGAAGCTTGTATTTACAAGGAAGTGAGTGGGAGCTCTATAGCGTTTCTAATATTATATGTGGATGACATATTGCTGATTGGAAACAATATAGAAATGCTGGAAAGCGTAAAGGAATATTTGAACAAGAGTTTTTCAATGAAGGACCTAGGAGAAGCTGCTTTCATATTAGGCATCAAGATCTATAGAGATAGATCAAGACGCTTAATAGGACTTTCACAAAGCACATACCTTGATAAGATTTTGAAGAAGTTCAAAATGGATCAGTCCAAGAAGGGGTTCTTGCCTGTTTTGCAAGGTGTGAAGTTGAGTAAGACTCAATGCCCAGTGACTGCAGAAGATAGAGAAAAGATGAGTGTCATCCCCTATGCTTCGGCCATAGGCTCTATCATGTATGCAATGCTGTGCACAAGACCCGATGTCAGCCTTGCCATAAGTATGGTCGGAAGGTTTCAAAGTGATCCAGGAATGGAACACTGGACGGCGGTCAAGAATATCCTGAAGTACCTGAAAAGGACTAAGGACATGTTTCTCGTTTATGGAGGTGATCAAGAGCTCGTCGTAAAGGGTTACGTCGATGCAAGCTTTGACACTGATCCGGATGACTCTAAGTCGCAAACCGGATACGTATTTATTCTTAATGGGGGTGCGGTTAGCTGGTGCAGTTCCAAGCAAAGCGTGGTAGCAGATTCTACATGCGAAGCGGAGTACATCGCTGCCTCGGAGGCGGCGAAGGAAGGTGTCTGGATGAAGGAGTTCATGACAGATCTTGGAGTAGTGCCTAGTGCACTTGACCCAATGACTCTGTTTTGTGATAATACTGGTGCCATTGCTCTAGCCAAGGAACCAAGATTTCACAAGAGGACCAGACACATAAAGCGACGTTTCAATTCCATCCGCGATTACATCAAGGAGGACGACATAAATATTTGCAAAGTACACACGGATCTAAATGTTGCAGATCCGTTGACTAAACCTCTTCCAAGGGCTAAACATGAACAACACCAGAACTGCATGGGTGTTCGATTCATTACAATGTAAATCACATAGTGATGTGAACTAGATTATTGACTCTAGTGCAAGTGGGAGACTGTTGGAAATATGCCCTAGAGGCAATAATAAATTGGTTATTATTATATTTCCTTGTTCATGATAATCGTTTATTATCCATGCTATAATTGTATTGATTGGAAACTCAAATACATGTGTGGGTACATAGACAACACTGTGTCCCTAGTAAGCCTCTAGTTGACTAGCTCGTTGATCAAAGATGGTTAAGGTTTCCTAGCCATTGACATGAGATGTCATTTGATAACGGGATCACATCATTAGGAGAATGATGTGATGGACAAGACCCAAACTGTAAACGTAGCATTTGATCGTGTCAGTTTATTGCTATTGTTTTCTGCATGTCAAGTATCTGTTCCTTTGACCATGAGATCATGCAACTCACTAACACCGGAGGAATACCTTGTGTGTATCAAACGTCGCAACGTAACTGGGTGACTATAAAGGTGCTCTACAGGTATCTCCGAGGGTGTCTGTTGGGTTGGCATGGATCAAGACTGGGATTTGTTACTCTGTGTGACGGAGAGGTATCTCAGGGCCCACTCGGTAATACAACATCACAATGAGCCTTGCAAGCAATGTGACTAAAGTGTTAGCCACGAGATCTTGTATTACGGAACGAGTAAAGAGACTTGCCGGTAACGAGATTGAACTAGGTATAGTGATACCGACGATCGAATCTCGGGCAAGTAACATACCGAAGAACAAAGGGAACAGCATACGGGATTAACTGAATCCTTGACATAGAGGTTCGACCGATAAAAGATCTTCGTAGAATATGTAGGAGCCAATATGGGCATCCAGGTCCCGCTATTGGTTATTGGCCGTAGAGGTGTCTCGGTCATGTCTACATAGTTCTCGAACCCGCAGGGTCTACACACTTAACGTTTGGTGACGATTAGTATAATTGAGTTATTATGTTGGTGACCGAAAGTTGTTCGGAGTCCCGGATAAGATCCCGGACATGACGAGGATCTCCGGAATAGTCCGGAGGTAAAGATTGATATATGTGATAATAGTGTTTTGATCTCTGGAAGGGTTCCGGAGTTCACCGGAAGGGGTTCCGGATGTTTACCGAAGTGTTCGGGTGCAGCAACACTTTATATGAGCCAAAGGGATGAAGCCCACAAGGTATTGGAAAGTGCAAAAGTAGTTTTGCGGCCGCATAAGCGGTACTACCGCTTGGTGAAGCGGTACTACCGCCCGAGCGGTACTACCGCTTGTGTGAAGCGGTACTACCGCCCAAGCGGTACTACCGCTTGTGTGAAGCGGTACTACCGCTTGTGCGCGGCTGTGCACGGTTCGGCAGGGATCCGAGTTGGACTCTTTCCCTGCGGGTCAAACCGACCTTGTGCGGGCAAAACCGACCCGGAGGAGGCTTTTACTCCAAGTTTAGACCCCAAGGCTCAACATATAAATAGAGGGGCAGGGCTAGCACACGGGACACATCAGGATTTCCCAAGCCGTGTGTCGGCAACCCTAGCCCTCTAGTTCCTCCGTCATAATCTCCGTAGCGCTTGGCGAAGCCCTGCAGAGATTGTTCCTCACCACCATCACCACGCCGTCGTGCTGCTGGAACTCAACCACTACTTCATCATCGCTCGCTGGATCGAGGAGGTGAAGGCGTCATCAAGCCGTACGTGTGTTGAACGCGGAGGTGCCGTCCGTTCGGCACTAGATCGGAAGGATCGTGATTGGATCGCGGGACGCTCGGCGATTTGGATCGCGAAGACGTTCGACTACATCAACCGCGTTTATTAACGCTTCCGCTTAGCGATCTACAAGGGTATGTAGATCCACTCTCCCTCTCGTAGATGCTCATCACCATGGATAGATCTTATGTGTGCGTAGGAAAATTTTGTTTCCCATGCAACGTTCCCCAACACAAACACCCAAGAGTAATAAGCTTCTCAAACTTCACTTCCACGTATCACCATGGAGAACTCAAACCTATGCACCAAATGCAATGGCAAGGGCACACGGAGTGCCCAAGTCCTTCTCTCCCAAATCTCACCTCAACAACTAATGCTATGGTAGCAAACCACACCACAGGGGAAGGATGATCGGAAATTACGGAGCCCCTGTCGGGGCGATCGGGAGGTGATCCCAGATCGAGATCCCGTCGGGACGGACGATGGGAAGATACCGTGAACAGGGAGACAAAGGATCTGGTGATGAGGAGGAGCCGGAGGCGCTGAAGGAAGTAGATCCTCTCGGCCTGAGAGAGGCCTGGCTGCGCACGAGGAAAGCGATCAAGCAGATCGCGCTGGAAAGGAAGTTGACGGTCCAGACGAAGAGGGATTCCAACGAAAAATCACCGGATCCAGACGCCGATGTGGTGAGGAGGATCAAGGATAGGATGATTTCAATGAGGGGAGATTTGGCTCAGGGGCTCGGGGCAAGGATTGGCAAGTCAGGGTGCAAGGCGATCCCTGGGACGGCGGAGGACGAGCCACCTAACAAAGGAGGGATCCCAAGATCTGTAAGAGAGGAAGGGAATCAGCTCGATAGGATTATACCGGAGATCAAATCATCTGATCAGATACATTCCGATCTGACCCAATCACCTGTGTGCATAAATGAGCAGGAGGCAATCAGGCGTAGTACTCAATCCCTTGACCTGTGCTCTGACAGTGAGTTTCCCCTGGCGATGGCGCATCAGGAGAACCAGAAGAACAAGGCCGTCGTGGAAGCTGGCGATGGTGTGCCACGCACCGGCGGTGGTGGCAACATCTCCAGGGTGCTGCTCCACGGGGACTCCTCCCGCAACCAGGATGGCCGCGCAAACCTGAGAAGGTACGGTGCAGGCGGCGACGTGGTCGCACCGAGGTTCCCTATCGACCTCGTGCCTCGGGTAGCCGAAGCCGTCGAGCTGGACCTCACCAAGGAGAGGGAGGCCATGAGATCTAGGTGGATCGATGTAGGGCTCTACTTCTCGCCCCTGCCCTACAGCAACGAGGGCCTGATCGGAGCCCTCAAGAACAAGTGGGGGCTTCGTGGCCGCCTCCGCTACAAGCCGTTGAAGAACAACCGCTTCCTTCTGGAGTTTGAGCGGGAAGGGGACCGGCGCTTCATCCTTGACAACGGCCCGTGGACCTACAATGGTGATGCTTTCCTGATGGTGGCGGTGGACGGTGGAAACCCCCCGGGAGAGGTGGAGGTGGCCTATATGCCAATATGGGTCCGCATCCACGACGTCCCTCCGATCATGCTGGACGAGAGGGTGGCATGGAAGCTTGGGGATAAGCTCAGCAAGGTTCTGGAGGTCGACACGGACAATTGTGGTAAGGTCTGAGGAGATTTTATTAGGGTGCGTGTTGAGCATGATGTCAATGAGCCCCTCCTCAACAAGATCACCTCGCATGATAGGGCAAGTAATGAATTATTTTTTCTAGAAGTTAAGTATGAGAGAGTGCCAAGGTTTTGTGGCTATTGTGGTTTCCTCGGGCATGGACAACGCGATTGTAAGTTGCCGGTGGACCTCCAAGAGATGAGGTACACGGTAACTATGCGTGCCTTCCCGTACAAGAAGAGCAATAGTAGAGGGGGCTATGTTGCTCCGGTAGCCAGTAGCGCGCACCGTCTCCTCAGCTTCGGGAAACAGGTGACCCATGACGGAGGCAGCCCCATTGGGTCAGAATTTGAGAGAGTCCCTGACGAGGTTTTGGCAAACCCGTTGGTGCAGGCAGCCATTGCAGCAGTCAGTGGCCTGAGAGTGTCAGATGGTGGAAACAGTGCAAAAACGCAGATGTCCTCGGTGGTTCCCACTGCGACACCCTATGCCGGGAGTGGCGAGGGGGTTGAGACGCTCGAGAGGCTGGCCTTATATCCAATGGCTAACCATCCGGAGAACAAAGCAGTTGATGTGTATCAGACACCACCTCACAATCTGAGATCTTCGGTTCAGGGGCAGGTTGGAAATGACATGCAGTCTGAAGACCCCATGTACCCGCCGGGTTTTGAACCGGTGAACCAGCGGGTGGAGGGCGTAGCTGTCGCCTCTACCCCGGCCTTGGCGGCGGCTACAGCTATGGGGCATGAAGTGCAGCAGATTGTGGTGACCCGGCCACATGGTAGCTCTGATGACCCAGCGCTCTCTGACGGACAGAAGGGTGCTAAGAAGTCCGGCAGTGTCCCCGCAATAGTAGCAACAGTCCTAGGCAAGAGGGGTGACCGGGAGCTGGAAGACAAGGCTGCAGGGGGTAAGAACAGAGATGGGGAGGAGAATGATCAGAATAAAAAGATCAAGGGTGCATCTACTGTTGTGAAGAAGGCAGCAGATGTGTCGGGGGTGATGAGGAAGCAACCGGCTTAGAGGCTACCGGTCAACTGGCGGACGCCGAGGAGGGCGCCCGCCAGGAGCCATGACACTCCTCAGTTGGAACTGTCGAGGCCTCGGGCAGCCTCGCACAGTTCAGGAACTTGTGTGCCTTGTGCACACCTACAATCCCAAGCTCGTCTTCCTCTCCGAAACGCGGCAAAATAATAAGTACGTCAAAAACCTGAAGTGGAGGCTGGGTCTCCGACATTGTATCGCGCAACCCAGCATTGGAAAAGGTGCCGGCATTGCCCTCTTTTATGATGAGAGTATTGAAATAAAGAAGATAGCCGTGGGGGCGAGATACATCGATGTTTTGATCTGGTTGAACCATCTTGGCTTTCAGTGGAGGGCCACTTTTGTCTATGGGGAGCCAAAAGCACATGAGCGCCACCTCATGTGGACCTTGCTAAGGAGAATTAAGGATTCAGCAAATATGCCTTGGATAATGATCGGTGACTTCAACGAGACGATGTGGCAGGCCGAACATCTCTCTGCCTCAAAAAGATCGGAGAAGAATATGGAAAATTTTCGAAATGTTCTTGCTGACTGCAACCTGTTTGATCTAGGCTACAGAGGGCCGGTGTGGACCTATAACAACAAACAGGAGGGTAGGAACAATGTTCGAGCGAGACTTGACAGAGCGGTTGCATCTCCGGACTGGTCTGATCATTTTAGGAACGCCACGGTGGAGCATATTTGCTCTTCGCGCTCAGACCACCTGCCCATCCTGGTGCGCCTTGGTAAGAGGCAGGAGTGGAGACCCAAGGGAGAGAATGGACCAAAAAATTTCAGATATGAGCAGATGTGGGAAAGGGTTAACACGCTCCAACCAACCATAGAAAACTCATGGAGGAGAGGGGGCCCTGTTGGAAACCTACGCCAGGTTGGAGAGAAGCTCTCTGCGATGCAAAACGACCTGTGGGTCTGGGCGCAAAAGGATTTCAGATCAGTATTGAAACAGGCTGCAGAAATTAGGAAAAGGCTGAGTGTGTTGTGGAGTCTCCCTAACACCGGCGAACAACAGAACGAGGTAAACAGGTTGTCGAAAGATCTGGACGAGCTATTCTTGCGAGAGGAGTTGATGTGGAGACAAAGATCTAGAGTTACATTTATAAGAGAAGGGGATAGAAATACAAAATGGTTTCAGAGAAAGGCAACATGGAGAAAGAAGAAGAATGACATAATAAAGCTGAAGGACTCCAGGGGTATTTGGGTGGAAGATAAGAAAAGGATCGAGGAGATGACAAAATCTTTTTTCAAAGAGTTGTGTGAGGAAGAGGAAGGGGTAACACCACAGGAACTAGTGGAGCTCTATCAGGAGAAAGTAACACAAGACATGAATGATATGCTAACAAAACCCTTTTCTGCAGTGGAAATTAGTGATGCATTATTTCAAATTGGACCACTTAAGGCACCCGGACCGGATGGATTCCCAGCCCGTTTTTATCAAAGAAATTGGACGGTGCTCAAGGATGACGTGAAAAAAGAGGTGCTTGATTTCTTTGATCGTGGAGTGCTCCCCAAGGGCACAAATGACACAGTCATAGTACTTATTGCAAAAGGAAAAGACCCTCAATCCCTGAAAGACTACCGGCCGATCAGTTTGTGCAATGTCATTTACAAAGTGGTGTCCAAGTGCCTAGTAAACCGATTACGCCCTATCCTGGACGGGATCATCTCAGAAACCCAAAGCGCTTTCATCCCCGGTAGATTGATTACGGATAACGCGATCATCGCCTTTGAGTGCTTCCACAAGATTCAGCATAGCAGAAATTCCCGGGACACCTATTGTGCATACAAACTGGACCTTGCCAAAGCCTATGACAGGGTGGATTGGAGCTTCTTAGAAGGTGTGCTGCTCAAAAGTGGTTTCTGTAGTAAGTGGACAAACTGGGTAATGCAGTGTGTACGATCGGTGAGATACTCAGGCAGATGCAATGGCGAATTATTGGAACCGTTCGATCCCTCTAGAGGACTTCGACAAGGAGACCCGCTCAGCCCTTACCTCTTTCTGTTTGTTGCTGAAGGTTTGGTAAACCTCATTAATCGAGAAATCTCGGCGGGTAGAGTAAACCCCATCAGAATTGCTCGCAATAGTCCAGGAATTTCTAATCTGCTGTTCGCTGATGATAGCTTACTCTTTTTCAAGGCTTCGATAGAACAGGCAGGGACGATCAAGAGGGTTCTGGACACGTTCCAAAAATGCACCGGTCAACTGTTGAGTGCAGCCAAATGCTCGCTTCTCTTCAGTGAGAAGTGCCCAACCGAAACGAGAGAAGGAATCAAGGCTGCGCTAGGGGTACAATCGGAGGTTTTTGAAAGCAAATACCTAGGGTTGCCTACGCCGGAAGGAAGGATGAAGGACGGACAATTCCAACCTATCATGGACAGGTTTGGTAAGCGCTGCAACGACTGGTCGGAGAGATTCATGTCTTATGCAGCTAAGGAAACTCACATCAAATCTGTGGTCCAAGCCCTCCCAACATACACGATGGGTGTATTCTTGCTCTCGAAGGGCTTTTGTGAGAGATATGAAAGATTGATAAGAGAGTTTTGGTGGGGGAACGAAGAAGGTCAGAGAAGGGTTCACTGGATGGCATGGGAGCGCATGATTAAACCTAAACATGCTGGTGGTATAGGCTTCAGAGACATGCACCTGTTCAACCAAGCCCTCCTGGCCAAACAAGGGTGGAGGTTAATTCAGTTCCCAGACAGCCTTTGTGCAAGTGTTTTAAAATCCAAGTACTTCCCCAATGGCGACCTCCTGGACACTGTTTTTGCCTCGGACGCGTCCCCGGTGTGGAGAGCAATTGAATTCGGACTAGAACTGTTAAAAAAGGGTTTAATTTGGTGGGTGGGAGATGGAAGAAATATTCAGATTCAGCGAGATCAATGGATTCCTAGAAAAGAAGGGCTTAAGGCTGCTGCGTTCATTAGAAGATCTCGGCTCCGGTGGGTTAACCAACTGATGAATGCAGAGGGGAAGGAGTGGAATGAGAACCTGATCCACCAAATATTCCATAAGTTTGATGCAGATGAAATTTGTAAGATACCCATTCCGACATCGGACTCAGAAGATTGCATTGCGTGGCATTATGAGTCGAATGGAAGGTTCACGGTCAGGAGTGCCTACAAATTGGTTGCATCCTTATCCGAAGCCAATCAGCCAAGTCCCTCAAGTTCGTCTAGGGATGCGGGAGACCGGAGTATTTGGGACCTCATTTGGAAAGCGAAGGTGCCTGAGAAAGTAAGAATTTTTGGTTGGAGAGTAGCCACAAACACCCTGGCCACAAAAAACAATAAATTTAAAAGGACGCTCGAGGTGGACTCGACATGTAACATCTGTGGCAATGGAGTGGAGGATGAGCATCATGCGGTGATAAATTGCTCGAAGAGTAGGGCCCTCCGTGTCGCCATGAGGAAGGAATGGTCGCTACCCTCTGAGAAATCTTTCAGATATACAGGGAGGGACTGGTTGCAGGTACTGTTGGACAAGGAAACAGAGGAAGTACGGGCAAAAAATCTTACTGCTGCTATGGAGGTGTTGGCACTTGAGAGAAGATACCCTAAGACATAATGGCAAAGAGACTATTGGGGGATCTGTGCTCTTCCTCAAGAAGTATGTTGAAGATCTCGCCATGGCGGCGGTCACTGATGGTTTGGCCAGCATGACTGATACTACACAGCCCCGATGCCCCCCAAGACAGAATGTGCGCTGGGAGAGACCTGCACGAGAGAAGGTTAAGCTGAATACTGATGCAACATTCTTGGCCGAGACAGGCGAATCTGCTGCAGGAGCGGTTGCTAGGGATGGCAACGGACATGTGCTTGTTTCAGTTTGCAAAAGGCTGGCTGCAAGCAGGTGTGTGGAGGAGGCAGAGGCAAAGGCTGCATTAACCGGACTGCATACGCTTGCAAAATATTACAGCGGGCACTTGATCCTGGAAATGGACTGTCAGGCGATCACTAATGAGCTGGCGGTAAGGGATCAGACCAGGTCTCAGTGCTATGCTCTGATCAAGGACATTAAACAAACACTGTCAGGCTTTGCAAGCTATAACATAAGCCATGTGGGAAGATCTTGCAATGAGTTAGCCCATGGACTCGCTAAGGCAACAAGGAATGCATGCGATCAGGAGATAGTCGCCAATGTGCCGGAGGGGCTCCGTCCGCTGATGGTTTCTGAATATGTATCCCCTGTAGAGTAGTTTCTACTCTATTTCCTCAAAAAAAAAACTAATGCTATGGTGGAAAATGAGAGGAAGAATGAAGAAGAACACCAAGAACTCCAAGAGCTAGATCCAAGGGGTTCCCCTCACATAGAGGAGAAAGTGATTGGTGGAAATGTGGATCTAGATTTCCTCTCTCTTTTCCCTCAAAAAGGAGCAAGAATCATTGGAGGGATTGAGAGTTAGCAAGCTCTAAGAAGGTCAACAATGGGGGGCAAACACGAGCTCAAGAGTTAGGGAACCATTGGGGAAGAAGACCCCCTTAAATAGGTCCCCACAAATCTGCCCGTTATGTGCAGAATTACACAGGGGCGGTACAACCGCTATGAAGACCGGTACAACCGCTGGGACCGAGCACGGCGGTGGCGTGGCAAAGTCCCGAGCGGTACAACCGCTCTGGACACTGGTAGTACCGGTCAAAAGGATTTGATCGAAACAACCGGGCCACCACCGCCCAAGAACCGCACCAAAACAGAACCTCGTCCGGTGGTGGGGCGGTGCTGGGCAGGTACAACCGCCTGAAGCCACTCACGAGGGTTGGCCAGATCCTGGGAGGTACAACCGCCCAGAGGCAGCGGTACAACTGCTGGCAACAACCTGTGAGTAGAGACCCCATGGTATCACCCTTGTGCGGTAGTTGCACCGGACGTAAAGGTCAAGCGGTACAACCGCTCGGACCAGCGGTACAACCATAGCAAGAAAACAAGTAAGACCAGAATTGCCATAACTTCTGCAAATGAGCTCCGAATTGAGCAAACTCAAGCTTGTTGGATTCAGGACGACAAGAGCAATCCAATAAGAAGAGGCAGTATAAAAATTGCCAATGATATAGAGGTGTGAAACCTCTATGAATGAAGACCCGGCAAAAACTCCAACATCGAAAACATCATAGAAGATGCATATGGACTCCGTTTTCGATGAACTCGAGCTTGTCATGAAGATGACCATAAGCTCTAAAACACACAAAGAGAAACACCAACCAAGAACCAAGAAAGATGATGATGCCAAGAATGCAATGGTTTGAGCTCTCAACGAACGATACGATCAAGCTACTCACTTGAGAGCCCCCCTTGATAGTACGATTATTGATCCTATAACCCAGTCTCCCAACTACCACCATGAGACCAGTAAAATAGAAAACCCTATCAAGGCCAAACCTTTACCTTGCGCATAGTCCACTTGAGCTAGATGATGACGATCTTGACTTCATCAAGATGGACCACCTTTGTTGATTGGGTTGGCTCGATGAAGACTAGTTGATTGCTCCCCCATACTCCACTATGGGTGAGCCACTCTTCGGCACATGGGTTAGTACAGCGCAATCTTGATGACGATCACCACTTGATGTCATCCTCCATGGGTTGTATGAGATCTTCCTCTTGACGCAAGCCCATGGAAACATACCTAACCCCACAAAGAACACTCACGGGGAACATGGGTTAGTACACAAAGCGTAATGGACAATGCTTACCATACCATGGGATCAGTTGATCCCTCTCGGTATATCTTGTACGCTTTGTGTGTTGATCAACTTGGTTCACTCTTTGACTTAGTATTGATCAACCTTGTATCTTATCTTCTCTCTTCATAAAGATGATGTCTTGAAGGTAAACATGAATGCTCACACAATCTTATTCTTCAAGACATGCTTGCAATAAGCTCAACTCTCACATGACCAATCTTTGGATAAAACCTTGAATACCACCTTGGTCACCATATAAACTCCTTGAAACCATCAGATGGACTTCAAGAAGTACCTACGGACAAATCCTTCGAATATAACTCAAGGCAACCATTAGTCCATAGGGATTGTCATCAATTACCAAAACCACACATGGATAAATGTGCTCTTACACCAACACCTATGCCAAGTAGCACCACACGCATCTCACTGACCCACACGCACATTCAGGAGTTCTCGATTTCGAGCAAGCCATCCACGCCCGAGATCTCCCACCCCCGTTGCCAACTCTGACGAGTCGCCCTACTCGTCATCGTCACCCCAAGGACTGGCCAAGGCCATCCTAGACCTCGATGTGCCACCCCGCATGCAGTTGTGCCCCTCGTGATACCCAAGACCCACCGGTCGTTGTTCCCGTCGACCCCAAGCCCACCTTCCCCGTCCCTACGTTCTCTAGTGTGTCTCCAACAACCTAGTGTCGCCCATGGTGAGCCCTATCTATTTCCACTCTCTGATCTAGATTTGATGCACCACATGCACCCACTTAATCGAATTGGTATCAGCCAATCAGAAAATGCCATGTGTCCCAACATTATCCAAGATGATTTTCTATTTATATCAAATCTTTGGATAAATGCCAGTTTTACAAAAAATATCAGATATTCAAACCATCATAAACTTTTTATCTACATATCCAAATTGAGTGAAACATTTTTCTGAATTGATCCTCATGAAGTAAATTTCACCTACAACAATAAAATTCGACTTTTGGATATTTCAAAATTAAAATTCAAACAGATTGAATTCAACTTAAATAAGGTTTTCCTTACAATTTGTAAATCCAATTCAAATAATTCTTGTTGCAGAATAATCGTAATGGAATATAGTTTCAACTTAGCACACTCAAGTTCAGTTCGAATAAATTAAATCTAAATTTAAATAAAGTTCAACAAAAGCTTTAATTCAAATTAAATTCAAACCTAGATCTATTATAACTCTAAAACCAGGTGCTTGAATGGATTAATTCCTGTTGCAATATAACCCACTAACCCAAATTAAACCTTAGTAACTAATTGGGTTGTAAATTTGACTTTAGGAAATTCAAACCTAATTGGATTTAGGATTAGACTTGAATGGAACATGTAATCCATCTCATTAATCCCAATGAAATGAAACACTTTGCAAATGAATTCATGAACCAAACTTAATCATATAAGAATTAATTTGAACTTAAACCTAACATTTCAATTTTTAAACTTAAATTGAATTCAAATTGAAACCTCAATTCGAACTTAATTTGAATTCAATTTAAATCACCTTCAAACTCAATTCAATTTGAATTCAAACCATATAAACCCTAACTGAAATTCAAATTGAATTATGACCCAAACCATGTCATGAACTTAAGTGAATCTAATTAACATGCATGAACCCATTTCAAATCGTGAAATCAATTCAAATTCCAATATGAGTTCAGGAGTACAAATCAATTCAAACTTAATTATGAATTTAACTCAAGCCAAGATCAACCATGAATTTCAAATGAAACCAAAACCAAAGTAAAGTTAATATAAAATCAAAATTCAATAAAGGTGAAACAATTTTGAATTATCATTCAAACTTAGACATGAACTTGGGCAGACAAACTCATAGACCTTGTATCCACTTGCAATGATTCCTTTTGTCAATAGAACTTAACAAGGCAACCTAGCTTGCATCACACACTCCTTATGTGATGAACCTACTCAATTGAAACCATGCGCATGTGAACCCTTCTGTCACATGTATTTCAAGTAACAACTAGTATGTTGTTTCCTAACTCTTATGGGTTGACTCATGACACTTTATCTCACACCACAATCTACACTGACACCATGCACTACGCTTGTTGTATGTTTGGTGTGTATGGTTGTTTATGAACATTCTTATTTACGATAAAGAGTGAAGAGTAGCTTCTCGAAATGGTGAGATTGAAGAAACATCAATACCATGCAAGTGGAACCTTTGATCATAGCCTATATTTCTTGCATGTAGACTTTCCAATTAGGAATTTATGTAGGATTTTCTTCTCTTGCTTTGTAGTTGACAAGAACCTAGTAGCAAAGCCACAGGTACATTACGATGTTCCTTGTATCCATCGTGTAGTGATGCTTAGTTGCTATCTTATAACGGGGAGGGACCAACATTCAATGAAAGGTTACAACAATATGGTTGACTACTTAATAACAACTTAATTAATGAATCATCTGGGCGATGCTTCAGTATTGCTTTGGATGCAAACTAGGAGTGGCTCCCTCAGGCCCCTTTTTATAGTCTGCCCATAGGAGTTCACCAGTGGGTGATCGTCCGGGCTCAAAGGGATTGTACGAGTTAAAGGTTGAGTATCTTTGATGTGTAAACGTGAGTCGATATGGGCTCTATCTTGACCAAGTAAGTTGTGGGAACCTAACCCGATGGACTAGTTGATGTAGATACTTCATGTAGGTTGTATGGGTCTGCCATTGGGTACGGGCTACCATCTCCCAAAAGTCTCGTCTTGGTCTAACTAACTACTTCATAAGTGAAGCTAGTAGCAGAAGAGTGTGACTAGGTCTCACGAGTAAAGTACACAAACCTCTGCTGAGTGTAAAACCTGATCATAATTAGCCGTGTCCCCGGTTACGGCGAAATTTTGAGCAACTTTGCCAAGAATATCAGCTTGATCTCATCACCTTCTTACAATTAAAAGGTGATGGGTTAAACAATGGGAATAGGACTACCAGGGGGTTACCTCTATGTCCAGGATTACGACCGGGGTGTACTGGGAGTGCCTTTGACTACGACTAGAGTGTGTCGAAAGTGTGCGTACGGATAGATGTTGATTTACCTGTGTGTCCTATGTACTAGAGTAGACCACCTAAATACAGAGGTGCGACAGAACTATCATTTCTTTCAACAAATGAAAACCAGCTTCCACTTACCTCAAATGCATGAATAATTATGTCAAACTTCCTGGTGAAACTTGCCAATACATTCAATGTATTGACCCATGCTGCTGCAACGTCTCATGTTGCAGGTTTATCGATATCGAAGGAGTGATACATAGTAAGGTTATGGTGCTATACTCAACTGTTGCATGTGAGTAGATTGACGCCACAAGACTAGACTATATTTCAGTTGCATAATTGTATGAGCTAAGCAAGTATGTATTGTAAAAGAGACTAGGTCTGCAATGTAATACTAAGACATGTGATGTAATTTGGTATTTCATTGTGAATTGTGGGTGACAGCTATTGATCCAGGGACTGACACGGTAAAGCGCATAGATTCAAGTCCCCTACCGAGACAGGTTCGTCACATTTAGGCAGGTAGATCTATATCTTCCTAGTAAAATGTACGAAATGCATATGTGTGGTCTGATTTAATGATAGTCCTTAATCTCCTTCACCTATTCCCTTCTAATATACACATATGGGTGCAAGTGTGGTGGGACACCCGGCTAAGCTGCATGCAAACATAGCCCACTAAGCTACCATGCAAAAACTAGCCGACGGGTGGATGTGGTTGTGCCGTCGATTGGTCGATGGATGAGATGCGAGCGTTGAGAGGAGGAGGACATACCGAGAGGCGACATGGAGTGGTCAAGGTGCAGACACGGTTCAGTCCCCATCGAATCACTCCAAAACGTGACAGCGCCGAGGACCGGGTGCGTCGAATCTGACGGCGACAACGACAGACGTAGACCCGTCGGTTTTCGCGATGACAACGAGAAGAGGCCAAATCGAGGTGGGGAAGGAGCACGGTGGGTGGTGCAGGGGGGCGACAATGGCACGTGACGGCCAGCGGAGATAAGTAGGGTGACGTCAAAGTGGATGTGACGCAGGGTGGGGAAGGTGCAACCGAGGAAGGAGGGGGAAATTTTACTCCGCGGGTGGACGGCCGAGTATGTTTAGGAGTAGGGGATGCCTTGGAGTAAATTTTTTACTCTTCTAACCATTATAAGGCCTTGTACAATACTAGGTGCTTAGAAAAATTAAACCGGATTTTTATGAAGCATCAGTCCCTATTTTTCCAGAAGAGACGCCTAATTAAGCGTCTACCCTCTAGAAATAAGCATCTGTGCTTAAAGGAATACTGATTTATTGCTTTAACACCTTTCCTAAGCGTCTTGCATTGTACAAGGCCTAAGGGTTAGAGAAGAAAAAACTGAACTTTTACTCTGAAGTTTTGGGGGATCGGTTAGAGATGCTCTAACATCTCAAAACAGATGCAGCAGCCAAATAACCTAGAGAACTGCCAAATATTACCACGATGCTGGGTTTGTAAGATGGTTGTGAAGTGGGCTACTGGAATTGTACTTCTAGGAGATCCATTGTAGTAGAGAGAGATCGTGGGATAAAACACAATTGCCCATGTCGCTACAGTTACAGTTTACAGGGTAATCCTCATGCCTCTCTAGGCGATTTTTTTTCAAAACTATGAGTATATTTATAGCAAATTCGGACAATATATGGCTGAATGCAAAAATGGCAAAAATATTACCCTGTCGGCCTGCGGTGGGCCGACGGGGGGCCTGTCGGCCAGCAGTGGGCCGATAGGTACCTGTCGGCCTCCGGGCGACCAACAGCTGGCCCGTCGGCCTGCGGGCGGCCGATAGGTACCCGTCGGCCTGCGGGCGGCCGATAGGTGCCTGTCGGCCTCCGGGCGACCGACAGCCCCTGGATAAGGCCGACCGCCCGGTTTCTTCCTCCTCTGGCTCGCTCATCCTCTCTCTCTCGTTTTCTCTACCGAATTTCCTCCCCTTCCGATCTCCTCCATCCTCCACCCATTTTCCTATTGAATCCGCTGAAACAATAGATCATACCCATCTCCACCGGTCTACGGTCTCATTTGGGTAGTTTTTTTTTCGTTTGGAGGAGCCATGGTGGGGTGGTGGAGGTGTAGATGGTGAGGAGGTGGTGTGGTTGAGAGGAAGAAGAAGGGGACACACGCGTCGAAGGTATACCGATTTTTTTTAGTTTAGGTTAGTTTTTTTATTGTACGTAAAATTAGTTTATGTAGTGTACGTGTACGTGTACATTTTTGTTTAGGTTAGTAGTCATTTTAGTGTACGTGTTGGTAGTGTAAGTTTATTTAGTTTACTTAGTGTAGTCATTTTTAGTATACGTTTATTTAGTGTACGTAGGTTTATTTTAGTGTAGGTTTATTTTAGTATAGGTTTATTTAGTGTAGGTTTATTTTAGTGTAGGTTCTTTTTAGTGTAGGTTTATTTAGTGTACGTAGGTTTATTTTAGTGTAGGTTTATTTTAGTATAAATTTGTTCGTTGCGATTAATGAAAGATGGCAATGTCTGACAGGTGAAAATGTCTGAATCAGTAAATTTTACTGTTTACTACGGCCCTGGTAATGTTCGATATAATGAGTTGGGGGTTGATCTTAGCGAGTTTAAGAATGGCGTCATGACACTTTCACACCCGGACATACTGGACATTAGACAGTTGAAGCACTGGTTGACAACTAGTTTTGGGCTAGATCCTGAAGTATGTTCCGTCAGTATTCATGCATTGTGGACAAAATCCTGTAAAAATGTCAAGTGGGAGTTGATGCCGATAGATAGGAGCCAGCATTGGGTGACCGTGTTAAGTCGTTGCCGAGACCGAAGAATCCACCCATATGCCCTAGTGCAACCAGTGGCGAAGGAGGAGAATACGGTACAACTTCACGTGGGGTATGAACCAGGCCAGGGTAGTCAAGTGGCTAACGAGAATTATTTATCCGGGTCACAGCCACCGGATGTGGATGCTAGCCAAGCCGAGAAAGAGTCAGACTACATGCCACACAATGTTTGTGGTCATGATACTGGGCAGAGTATTAAGTCAAAAATATTGGTTGGTTCTGGTGTTGCTGATGGGGATGAGGAAGGCGATGAAATGCAGAGGGTGATGGAGGAAGAGGACGAGGATGGATTTGCGGAGGATTTGGATTCTGAAAATTCTGAGGATGAAGTGGAGGTACCGATTCCTTCTGCATGGGATCAGGACATATCCACCGGCCTTACTGTCAACGATGGCCATGAGACTCCATGGCAATATAATCTGAACCAAGTCCAGATAGGGGCTATGTTTGATACAAAGAAAAAATTGAAGTATGCGGTGATAAAGTGGGCTATGTCTACGCAGAGGGTTTTCCGGACACACATATCGAGTCCAACAAACTATACCGTGAAGTGTGTTGAAACAGGTTGTCCTGCGAATGTGCACGGGCACGTGCCGAAGTATAACATCCACTGGGTTGTCAGCAATGTGGTCCCACATAATTGTGTGAGGAAAAACCTGTTGGTTAGTCATCCAAACCTGACTTCAACTCTCATTGCGCAACTCATGTATACTGAGATAGTGGAGAAGAAAGATATGGAAGCAAAACACATCCAGAGAGCAGTGAAGGTCAGATGGAATTATGACATTCCATATGGGAAGGCTTGGAGGGCTAAGCAGAAGGCTATGGAGGAAAGGTTTGGGACGTTCTTCGACTCATATGATAATGTTGTCCGTCTCCTTGACATACTGAAGGAGAGAAATCCCGGCACTTATGTTAACATACAACACACGAGGTTGGACATTATACCAGATCACAAGGTGTTGAAACGAGCATTCTTCTCTTTCGCTATGTGCATCGAAGCTTTCCGGCATTGTCCTCCTGTGATGTTTGTGGATGGTACATTCCTGACTGGTCAGTACAAAGGGCAAATCCTGACTGCTATTGGTGTGGACGGGAACAATCAAATCATCCCACTAGCCATGGCATTTGTGGAGGGTGAGAACTTTCCGAGCTGGGTATGGTTCTTCCGGCAAGTTAAAATTGCGATCGTGAAGGACCGACCAAACGTGTGTGTCATTCATGACAGACATCCTGGTATATTGAAGGCCGTGAAGACACTAAGGAATCCAACTGCTGACGAACCAACACCTTGGAAGGACTTGCAGAGCCGGTGGTGCATGCGCCATCTTGGGGCTAATTTTTTCTCACAGTTCAAGAACAAGCGGTTGATGAACTTGTTTAAAAAATTATGCAAGCAGAACCAGCAGCGTAAATACCATTTTATTTGGTCAAAACTTGATGAGTTCACTAAGAAGCAGGTCCGCGCGAGGAAGAAAATGGAAGCAGATCAGGTTAAATTAGCAACACTCATGGCGGAGCTAGAGGAGCCAGTAGGTCTTTGTGACTTGCTAGAAATTGACCCTCCTAATACCAAGAGAAAGAAGGGCAGGGCAATAAAGGATTTTTCTGAGTGGATAGAGAAAGAGCCTCCAGTGAATTGGTCTTTGCTGCATGACACCCATGGAGCTAGGTATGGCCACATGACAACCAATCTTGCAGAGGTGTATAACTTTGTACTCAGAGGGAATAGAGCATTGCCACTCACAGCTATTGTGGAGGCTGTATTCCATGGCACTTTGAGATATTTTAGAGAAAGGAACGAGTTAGCAAAGAAGCATATTGCAGACAATCAGAACACACCTTATTGTAGCCGTGTCATGGAGTACATGGCAAAGAAGATAGAGAAAGCAAAGAAGCACACTGTCAGACTCATAGGTAATCAGGAAAGGAGGTATGAGGTTCAGCTACCTACTGATGGTTTTGGTTCTGCAAATGAGGTGAAGACGCACGAGGTAAAAATTGGAACGGAATTTTATCCAACTTGTGAGTGTACATGCAACAAACCGAAGTTGTTGCACCTGCCTTGCTCACATGTGTTGGCTGCCTGTGGCCAGATTGAGTTGGACGCTATCTCCTTCGTGTCCCCATACTATTTGAAAGATGCAGTAGTCAATGTCTGGACAGGTGAGATGACAGGGTTTAGAGTCGTCGGCAATTTCAACAAGGTAAAAGATGGGGAGAGAGTATACATCCCGGATCCAGAACTTCGGCGAACAAGCAGGGGCAGACGTAAGGTAAAGCGCATCCGTAACGATATGGATCAATCTGAAGCTGGTGGAGCAACCAGACAATGTTTGCTATGCGCGGCTTACGGGCATAGGATGAAATATTGTCCCGACCTGAACAAAGACGGTGCTTCACTTCGACGAGTGCTTCCACATCGACAACTGCGACCACAGTAGCAAGAGGCGGACGTGGTCGTGGCAGTCGTGGTGGTCGTGGAAGTCGAGGCCGAAGGGGCAGGCAAGGAAGAAATAACTCAGAAGCTATATAATGTGTAATATGTCTGGACTATGTTTTAATGTGTAATATGACGGACTATGTTTTATTCTGTAATATGTCTGGACGATGTTATAATTTGTAATATGTCTGGACTATGTTTTAATTTGTAATATGTCTGGGCTATGTTTTAATTGCAGATATGGCTTTGTATCCGTTGCTTAATGGGAATATCGATAGAGGGCACCGGGCCGCACTTATGGAAGCGGGCAAGAACTTAGACGTGTTGATCACTCGCACCCCAAATCGTAACTGGATGATACACCCTTTATGGGTTGATAGGTATGTGTCGGTACAGTGACTTACTATGTTTGAAATCCTTTTGATAGCCGCTAACTGTATGCTACATTCTCTTTATTTTGTAGGTTAAGTTGGGCAGGACTTCTACCCTTGGCACGGCTGGTTGAGGGTACATTGGATGAGTGGGTTGAACATCCGGACTTGGATGAGGAAGGTGAACCAATGCAGTTACACAAGAGGCAAGTGGCACGTTTCTCTTACGACAGGTCACTGCTTACCTGCTTAGTAGATAGATGGAGACCAGAGACACATACGTTTCACTTTCCCTGGGGAGAGATGGCTCCTACTCTACAGGATGTGTCTTTCTTGTTGGGATTACCTTTGGCCGGTGCTGCCATAGGTCCTTTAGAGAAAGAACCTGCCTGGCTAGCACTGATGCAGACACGTTTTCTAGCTGCGGTGCCAACTGCTGTGCCCTTAGACAAAGATCCTCACGGGCCTCATTTTAAGTGGTTGAGCCAGTTTCAGGTAACCTTCTCAGTGAGCTGAACATATTTTATTTTCCTAGTTGCCCTTACTAGATAGTTTACACAATTGCATGATTTCTATACAGATTGTCCGGTTAGGGTACCCCGGAGTTGTGTTGTCAGAGGCACAGATTGATCGATCCCTAGAGGCATACATTATGTGGTTGTTCGGCAAGACGATGTTCACGGAGAACCACGTGACCACTGTCGATGCACGACTCATCGGTATTGCACGAGAGATAGCTGACGCACGTTGCCCGGGGGACATTCAGCAGAGGAGTTTTGGTTCTGCTGTGTTAGCGGCTACGTACAGAGGACTGTGCAAAGCTTGCGTGTTGAAGTCTAGAAAATCAGCTCTTGTTGGATGTCCACTATTGTTGCAGCTCTGGTCATACGAGAGATTCCCTATTGGTCGACCCTATGTCTGCGTTGATAAACCTTTTGGTTTGGAGGACATGGCTGGGACTTATGTGCCTTCTATCGGCGACTTGCCTACTATGGGATCTGTGTGGACATGGAGAGAGGTATTTTCATATTAAGTAACAATATGAATTACTAATGTTTATTTCTTGCCATTCAATAGAATTACTAATGCTTATTTGTTGTCATGCACAGAGACAGTTCGCGCATAGCCAGGTGAGGGGCTGCTACCCCTCCTTCACGGCGCAGTTTGATAGTTTGCACAAGGATCAAGTTATCTGGGAGCCATACTCCCATCACGCTATATTATCCAGGTGTCCAGCTGGGATTTCTGGATTGTGCACTAGAGATCGGCACTATTGGATGACCAAGGCCAAGTTGGTGTTCGACGTGACGGTTGAGGAGATGGCTCTTCATAGGGTGATGAGACAGTTCGGTCTATGCCAAGAGCCTGACATTCCAGTTATTCCACACGTACCAGATCACGTGCACAAGTGAGACATACTATTTTACTTCTCATGTCTGCATTCAGAATATAACATTTCAATCTCAGGTACACTCGCTCAGGAGGAAACAAGTCTCAGGATTCTTGGCTTCGTGACATTAGCCCTTACGTGGACGAATGGACTACTGCGCCGACAGATATCTGGGATGAAGTTCGGCCCTTTCACTGGGACAAGTTCGGGTTGTATCTGCAGCGTTACCGGCATAGCACGAGGATCTACTTGGTTCCATCAGCAGCTCCTGATCAGATCGAAGCCCCTCTCACCAGCGATCTGTTCCCAACTGCCTCTGTTGTCGGGACCAGACGCCACGCGGTACGTGCTATGTTTCTCACATGTTAAGTTTTTTCTTAACCTGAACATATACAATTGGTTAACTATTCGTGTTGTCTGCCATACAATGATGATCTAATTGGTTAACTCTCCGTGTATAGAGTGACTTGGCATGCGAGGTGCTAGAGGAGGTTTCCTCTTTAATGGAACGCTTTGAGAGAGGAGATAATATCCCACCGCGAGAGCACGTCTCATGGTTGAGGGGTCTTCATGAGAAGGTTCGCGGGATTTACGCAGCTGTTACATGTAGACGATCTTCGGATGTTGCTATTCCTCGTCCAGCACATCGTCCGCCACGCCCCTCTCTGCAGCGTTCAGAACCTCGAACCTCTGTGCACCGTTCGGAACCACGACCTTCACAACGAGGGACCTCTTCCTGGCAGCATACACCTCCTTCACAACCAGGGAGCTCTTCCTGGCAGCATACACCTCCTTCACAACCAGGGAGCTCTTCTTGGCATAATCAGATGGACCTAGGTAACACTACTTTGTGCATTCTTTTAAACATTCTAGGTTCGCAAATCAATTTTACATGTTTTACTTTACCGCAGTCGGCAGTCAGTCGCAACCGTTCATGCAGTCTAATGTCCAGTCACCGATGCTTAGTGGTGGTGGTTCGTTCTTTGCCGGCGACGGCGACGACGATGACCGAGCTGCAAACACCTATGAGTTCTCGCAGACAGTTCTTCACACTCCACCACCACCATGGACGCAGGAGACACAGACACTGACAGACGATGTGGTCTATGGTCGTGGTCATCGTGAGACTCGTCCACCGCCTGAGCGCTTATCGCCTTCCGGTCCTCGTCCGAGGAAGACCAAGATTCGTCGCCGTCCCCAGCAGTGATATGGTTATCAGATTCCTCCCAGGGCACCACCTCCTTTCCAGCCCGGTGATATTATTATCTATGCATGAGACATATTTCTATCTATGTTTGTTTCAGACTTTTATCTATGCATCAGACATCCTTCATGTATGTGTTACTATCTATGTATGAGTCATTATCTATGTAAGAGACTGATTTGTTTTCAAGACACTTGTCTACTTCATATTAGTAGTACATCTGAATTAAACGGTACGACTCAACTAAACGGTACAAGATACATTTCCAAACAGACTACAACAGAAAATTAAGATAGAAGTACATCTAAATTAAACGGTACAAGATACATCTTGCTGCGAATTTTAAGATACAACTTGCTGCAATGCGAACGTTACGATACAATAACATAAATCTACTGAGTCCAACGGGGATATTTTCCTTTTCCATCACCAGCTTCTTCTGCTGCCTTGGCTGCACGAGCCCTTTCTTTCTTTATCTGCCTCTCAGCCTCACGGGCCTCCTGTCGCTGTCGGTAAACCTCCGCCAGTCGAAGTCCCTCTTCTCGGTTTTTCTTCTTCATCTCATCAAGAAAAGCCCTCTGCTTCACACAGTACTCTTGCCACTCTCTCTCCTGCTCTGCTTTCTCCTCTGCTGCCGCCTTCGCGCGGCGCTCTTCCGCGTCCAAACTTGCCCATGCACGACGACCTCTTTCACGAATCTCGGTCACCGCCCAGTCCGGTTTTTTCGTGTCAATCCAACGATAGTACATGCACAGAGGCGGAGGAGACTACAACAAAAATAGAAATAGAAATATCAAATCAACAATAATATCAACAACGTGTTTATTCTTCGTGACTGAAACATACCGGAGGACTGATGTACGGTGAAGTAGCAACGGGTGGATCTTCCTCATAATTGGCGCACATGAAAAACTTCATGCCCAACCAATCTGAAAAATCCGTCACCTCCTTCACCTTGCAGAGATCGCCACACCAACAACGAAGTACTCCCACCCCCCGAGGCAAAGTCGCACTCTTCATTTTCGTAGGCCTAATGCTTTGATCCGAGCAAGGCAAACTCATACTGACTAGCGCGTTGGTGTTAACTGCGGCTGGACGATGGAGAAGAGAGTGAGAAAGAGCAAGCAGTGTGGGCAGAAGCAAAGAGAAGAGCGTGACAGAGTAGGCAACGGCATCTCGTATATAAAGATGAGGAGCACTGTGTTGTCGGTGCAAGAAAATAAAACACGCGCGTGCGATTCTGCCAATCACTACAGTCTGCCATGGAAAGCAGCGCATTTTGCTGCAGTGTGGGCATCGGAATTAGCGTCTGCGCATGGGAAAAGCTAATTTGTATCGTAGAATAAATAAATAAATACTGCATCTGAATTGGAATATTTTGCTCCAGTGGGCATCGGAAAAGCTATTTTGTATCGCAGATAATTAAGATACAAGTACATCTGAATTAAACGGTACGACTGACCTTAAATAATACTGCATACAAACTACATAAAGTCATCATCACTATTCTCACTAACATGTTTCTTCGGCTTTGATTTTTTATTGGCTGTCATAAACTCATCGCTGGAAGAGTAACCATCATCACCAGGCTTTCGTGATGCATCGCTGCATTTCTTCTTCTTCGAGCTTGAGCCATCATGAGTTGCTACATATTTCGGCGGCGGTCTTCCGTTAACAATCGGAACAGACCCAAATAAAAGCTTGAACCATGCCAACATACTGACATCGTGGTTCATTTCTTTAACGTCCACATTGTATCTCTACAATTCACAAAATGAACAAAAATGAATTAAAACGACAAACATATTAAATATGTAAATAAAATATGAAATTTAAATTACCTTATGAAACGCAATATATTCATCAACTGGCAAATCTATCACATGATTATCTAAATCATCAGATGATCGTATGAATCGCGCTGATTCATATATTAGTTCACAAAGTCTTTCCCACCTTGCACGCAACCGAAAAAGTTCTAGTCGAATGTCCGCTGTGTTTCTACTATGACAAGCTGTTTGTCTCAACCTCTGCAAGTTACTCTCACTGCTAACTAATTCATCGAAAGATACACCTGGAGTTCCATGAAGCCCGGACTTCATTCTAACCGCACCTATCAAGACATCACAAGAGTCCTCTCGTGAAAATGGACGAGGATCACCCATCACTGCGGAATTGTTAATGCTACCACAACAAGCAGTGAGGAGAAGAGGCAGTGAGGAGAAGTGCTGTGAGGCAACGGCATCTCGTATATAAAGATGAGGAGCACTGTGTTGTCGGTGCAAGAAAATAAAACACGCGCGTGCGATTCTGCCAATCACTACAGTCTGCCGTGCAAATCAGCTGCCAATCACTACAGTCTGACGTGGAAAGCAGCGCATTTTGCTGCACTGTGGGCATCGAAATCAACGTCTGCGCATGGGAAAAAGCGAGCGCATTTTGCTCTGCGTCCAGCCGAAGGAGCAGCCGTCGGTGGCGGCAGGCCCCGCCGTGCAAATCAGCTGCCAATCACTACAGTCTCCGTATGGTATGTGGTCTATTTGCACTGTGCAGGAATTATAATGCATTTAAGTGGAAAAAAACTTCAGTACAAAACATAGCACCAATACCCGGTTACATGTCACAATGCTGGCCAATCAACATGATACCTAATTAACACTGTGACCATGCACATGATGTACTTCACAGTCTATAAGTACCATCACTACGACAGATCACTACGGCAGAGGGTTGAAAACAACAGCAAGCTCATGATCACGCTCTTTGAAAGTTATGAGCACCAAATTGTTTACTTCAATAGACGATGCCCGAAGAAAATTACCGAAACCTTCCTTGTTTAACACCATTCTGTTACCCAAGCCAATAAAGTAGGAACAAGGAATGCTCACAGATATATCATCATCTTCAGAATCCAAAGTAATTTCAAGAGTTAAAGAACCAGTCCTAGGAATTGCGCAAAAATCCTTCAAACTCCTCACAACCATGCTCGGAATAACCTGACAAAAAACATCAAGTTATATGATGTTCAGCTTAGAAATTTTGAACAATATACTAGAGCAAAGAACAAATAAATAAACAGTAGCCAAAAACAAAGCTCACCATATGTTGACCATTAACATTCATCGAATCAATCCTATGAACAAAAGGAGTACACAATATGTAGTTGTCATCAAAGAGCTGTCGCGACATGACCCACGTTTGGTGATAATTCAGACTGACACCACGACTATAGAAACAACTGTCAACAAGTTCCCTCTGAGTTTCACTCAGATCCTCAAGAACTACAAAAAAATAATTTCACAAATTGAGCAGAACAGCATAACGTATGAGCCGAAACAAAACTTAAAATCACTCAAAAAAATTACTTACCAACACAGGGTAAAGGGAACAACGTAACACCATCCCGATGAAAATCAACAGCAATCAAAGTTCCATAGTGCTCAAGCCTAACAGTCATCATGTCACGATGACGGAGACCATAATCATTCACAAGTTCCTCCCAGGAAGGACCATGGAATTTACTGCTCACCTGACCATGTGTAAACAGAACACCATATAAGTTACCCTCACTGTTGTGAAGAGCAAGATCAATATCTGTGTCACCCCTCCGAATAGCTAAAGCTCTGCACTCCTCAATGTACCGAGCAGGATGTGATCTAACACTGCACGGGACATACTACAAAAAGAATGGAAGCAAACATCATAATCATATAAACAAAGGCATTACAATACATTCCAAGGAAAACAACATCAACCATATGCCACAATCAGATAAACAAGATATAGAATCTTACAACACGCCTTGAACAGCGACGATCCAGCACCACGGTGAAGACAGACGCAGAAGAATCAAACGAAGAACAAGGGCCAACTGGAGCTCGGCAAAAGGGGCAAGCCATTACAACCTCGCGGACTCCTTGCACCACCGGAACTCCTCCTCCGCACGCACAGAAAACTACCCCGTAGCAAAAAAAAAAATACCGTAGGCCGGCGGAGAATGCTACGATCTATTGTTTCTGCGGGTTGGATAAGAAAATGGGTGGACGAGGGAAGAGATCGGCGCGGGGGTGGAAGCACCAGAGAGCAACGGGAGAGAGAAGAGGAGCTAGCGAACAGGGGAGGAAGAAAGGAGTGGCTCGGTCGGGCTGAGTACTAGGAGGGTCGCTGTATGGGCCTATCCAGGGGCTGTCGGTCGCCCGGAGGCCGACAGGCACCTATCGGCCGCCCGCAGGCCGACGGGTACCTATCGGCCGCCCGCAGGCCGACGGGCCAGCTGTTGGTTGCCCGGAGGCCGACAGGCACCTATCGGCCCACTGCTGGCCGACAGGCCCCCCGTCGGCCCACCGCAGGCCGACAGGGTAATATTTTTGCCATTTTTGCATTCAGCCATATATTGTCCGAATTTGCTATAAATATACTCATAGTTTTGAAAAAAAATCTCTCTAGGCTCTAGTAGTCTAGTCTGATACAAATACTGGGTCTTCGAAACGGAGTACTCACTAAACAACAACATTGATAATACTAAGATTTCTCTTTGCTCCAGACTTATCATTGATCTTTTGTGCATGCCTATAGTTTAGTTACAAACATAAATCATCCTAAGCAAGAGAAACACTTAAGTTTGACAACTAATAATTTGAAATAAGTTGGTTTCGCTTTGACCTTTTGGAATATCACTTTCGAAAATTTAAGACATGACTAATTTAGAAACTTCCAGGGTACTCCAAAATCGTTTAAGGATGATGCACCACATCTTAACAAAAAAAAAATGCCCCATTTTTTGTGACAAAATGTACAATATCTACAAGTGCATATCTATTCTGGCAACAAAGAGTTCTAATGATATCACCTTAGAATACCGCGCATAATGAACATGAACATGTATGGAGACATTCTGGAAAGATTCAGCAAACTAAGGTTTCAAAAAGAGCATCACTGTTAGGCAACAAAATATACATAGATTTAATATGGCCTCGGACTTAAGAAAACTAATACTACTTCACTTGACTACTTAAGATTTGTCGTCTCTAAATCATTAGAAAAAGACCCAAAAGAACTCCACATATATTCTGAACTGCAGCCATAAGAAAAATAAAAGCAAAGTTCCATCTTGTGCCTATCAGTTCTTATGAACAAACATAGATGTGCATCGCAATTTCAACCAAAACCTCCTCACCCCATATAACGCGTGCCGATGAAATAGTACCATGATCTGAGTTTATATTAGCAAACACGTGCCATACCTCGATGCAAGACCAGTCAGTGTGGGTAATCACAGAGACATCTCATTCTCATTAATTATAAGCCAAAGTTTCCATACCTTATACAGAAAAGAGAAATATTAACTTGAAGCTAACGACCATTAGATTGCTATCAGTAGAGGACGAACTCGTGTGAACTCTGTGAAAATGGAAAAGGCACGTTGAAGCGCAGATAGCAACGCACAAGCAGGCCTCAGGCGGCACACCCCAACCCCTAGTGCTCTAGTACACGCCGGGGGCTCCTCTGTACTCTAATGTCTGAACGAAGGACACCAATATGCGGGCGTGTGGCAAGCTCCCGCACCACCTCACACTAATCCTGGAGGAGTGTGGCAGCGAGGCGTGAATGCCCACATCTTGAGCTGGCACCCGCTTTGGCCTGTGGCGGGCAGCCGCCACCCACGCCGCTTGCATATTGATGTACACATCTTCTGTTACCAATAACAGCTAATCCATCCAGAGTTGGGTGTAGCCACTACTTTCCCATCCAACAATAAATTCATGAACTGGAGGAAATCTCCTCACTCAAAACAACTCCACTTTCAGAGGCAGCATATGCAGATCGTCAATCCCCACTGGCCACACTGATACAATGACGAGTCAGATCCTAAAAAAAAGGCAACTGTGATCGTAAACCAAGATTTAATACCTACCCCTAACAATTTAGTTCTGCTATTTACTAGTGGTACTCTAAAGGTAAGATCAAGCAAATCTAATGTATTCCTCAGGAACTTGATTCAGAAAAGAATGGAGCGATCGCAGGGGAGAGAAACGATAATGATGTTTATGAGTGTGAGACGCTATTCACATTGTCCCTAGGAGCATTATTACAGCATTTACCATGTTCACCTGGCTATTGGCTGGCAGGTGGATTCCCCTTGCTAGCCCCATTCACCACTGGGGTATATTGGCGACTGGCTGGTGTTCCGGTGCCTGTAAGCGAGTTCCTGCCTGGTGGAGTTCCAGCACTGGGAGCCGCGTTCCTGACTGGTGGTGTTCCAGTGCCAGGAGCCGCAGTCCTGACTGGTGGTGTTGCCGTGCCGGTAAGCGAGTTCCTGGCTGGTGGTGTTCCAGTGCCGGTAAGCAAGTTCCTGGCTGGCGTTATTCCAGTGCCAGGAGCCGCATTCCTGGCTGGTGCTCCGGTGGCAGGAGCCATATTTTTAGCTAGTGTTCCGGTGCCTGGAACCACATTCCTAACTGGTGTTCCGGCCCGGAGCCATATTCTTGGCTGGTGTTCCGACGCCCGGAGCCGCATTCCTGGCAGGTGTTCCGACGCCCGGAGCCGCATTTCTGGCTGGTGTTCCGACGCCGGGAGCCGCATTCCTGGCCATTGCGCTACTATTTGAGCTCATAGCATGCTGCTTCTGGGCCATAATTTCTTGGCACCTATTTTGTTTGCCTGTGGTGCCTGGGCCAGGTGGCTTCCGATATATTGCTTTACTCAGCACACCAGCATTGCCTGTGCCAACAAGGCCACTAGAGGTGACTGTTGATGGAAAGGTCGCCCCATGTGAAGCTGGAGTTTTGGTCTTCTTCACGGTTGCTGGTGCTCTAGCAGACACAGGGATGCTTTTCACAACTGTGGGTTGCTGTTTCGGTTGTTTCTTCTGGCTGGGAATAGCACCTTGAACTCCAGGAGCAATTTTGACACCTTTGCTCTTATCCAAACAATCTGCAGTCAAGCATCCTTGGGCAACAAAGCGATCGAACTCCAGCATGTCAGCATCCTTGGGATCTATGCTCTCCTCAGCTTTGGGGTCTACCATCTCAGGCTGCTTCATTATCTCTGGCTGCTTCACCATCTCCGGCTGCTTCACGTCTTCAGGAAACAAGTCCTCCATCGTGACTGCACAAAATGTAGAGTCGTCGTCCATCTCCATATTGTCGCATGGGACAGACACTGGTGTGGTGCTCAATGCTCTATCAGGTTCCAACAAATGTGCACTACCAGATTGTTCTGGGGGATTAACTCCTGCAACTTCTGACACAACATTAACTTGCTCGATTGACTGTGTTATCAAAACCAGAGGAGATTGTGTAGCGGCACTGCAGTTTGGAAGTTCTGGGTGTTGAGCACTACCAGGCTGTGTTCCAGGCTCACCAGCCATAGTGGATGCTTTAGAGCTTGTAGAAGTTTTTGAAGATCCTTTTCCTCGAAATCTTATGTGCACAGCTTGCGAGGATTGTGCAGCTTTCAATAAATTGGTGGCGATGCTTGCTGGGGCGATTCGTCCACCAGCAGCAATAGCTGCAGCTTGTATCGAGGAAGGAGCATTTGTAGGATTTGCTTGTGCAATTTGCTTCTTAGAGCTATTTCGTGACTTGTTTGAAGTATTTGACACTTTTGAGGGTGCAGCTTGAGCAGGAGCTGGTTGCACCCGAGGAAGTGGAATCTGCCCTTGTGCTGGCACTGGTACTGGCAAGGGGAATGATGAAGAGGATGTTGCACATTTTAACTCAGGTGCCGCAGCAACGAATACTGGAGCAGGATGTTGAGTGCTTTGTTGTGAAGCTCCTACATGAAAAGGCTTCAATGAGCACCAAAAGGCTAGCACAAGGCACTCCAAAGATGCCAGAATAGATTTACATCTCAGAAATACAAAGAAGCTATAGAACAATGTTTGACTTGTTGATACTTCAGTAAAGAAGCATTATTCTAAATGAGAGCTGTACTGACAATGTATAAGAATTTTATAAATACCTGATCTTAATGTAGAGAATCCACCAGGCTTCCCCATAGGCATATCAAGAGCCATAGAGAATGCCTTTTGAGTAGCTTTTATATCGAACTCTGATTTAGCTTTAGCAGGCTTGGTTGTTCCTTGACGCCTGCAAATGACTGCCCATCTCTGAAAACAACAATACACATTACCTAATTACTCTACGGACAAATATGTACATGGAGACACATGGATGCCCCATCATGCTAATCATTATAGCACACATCAGTTATATGCGGATGAGAAGTAAACAAACAGGCCAAGTAAGATTGAGATGAAACTTTTTCTAGGCGTAGATCACAAGCAAAGCAACATAACTATTGCAATAAGAAGCACATGCACTTGCCTACTTACCTTGGCATATTTGCAAAAGCATGCTACAAATTTATTATAATTAGGGAAAACTAAGGAAAACCAAATGGATGTAAACAAGGATGAACTGCAGCACAATAATAGATGCTAGTATGCACTTTACAAGATGACCATAGAGTTAGTTACCTGAGATAATTGAACATGAGTTCTTGTGCTATCGAAGTTATATTTATGCAGAATGTTCAGCCAATTTCCTTCACCACACTTATGTACACCATCCATTAAGTCTGCATCCTCCTTGCTAGACCATGCTTTAGACTTCTTTGTCTTTTTATGAGGTCCATTCCCATCAAAAGGATCAGGAGATAACCCTGTATGGGATGCCTGTTTTAAGTTGGAAACTGGACCTGTACCATTTGGTAGACGATGGCTCTGAGCAAGCTGTTTGTCAGATGGAACACGCGGTATCTTCTCATTTGGAGTGTTTAGCAGAGGAACTTCTGAGTTAACACGATGACTAGAACCTTGCTCACGTGAAGGTCCATAGATTAAGATCTGCAATTTATATGATAGGATTATAAGTACCATTGTGCATACCTAAGATATGAGGAAAATTGTAGTGCAAATATGCAACAGAGCAAATATTGCATGACATTCGACATAGCTGGTAATCAATACAAAATTGCTAACGAAATAAAGATTTGTCTTTTCCATAAATGATGACTCTTTTACATTGTTACTAAGTGAAATGGAGGCTGTCATAAAAACTGGTATACTGACAAATCCTTGCAATTTTTTATAACTAATCTGCCCAGCAATAGAAGACATTTGGGTGTAGACATGGTCCCCGAGTAGAACTGTGAGCATACTTGTTTTCAATTGCAATAAGAATCAAATACATTCATAACTAAAAGCATTTTCTGAGAAAAAATTTTTGATTATTATTTTCATCTAATTTAATATTCAAAAAGATCTTCACTGCCAAAGACTAGAAGGTTTGACTGCACATATCATGTACTGCTACTCTTCTGTCACTAGAGGGAGCAAACATGATAGCCACCCTTTTGTAACTGGAGGGGGCAAACATTATGGCCCTTTATTCTTTTGTCTTTCTGCATATAAAGGTAGAGATTACTGACTCATAGTTGCAGTTGCAGAATTAGTAGATCAGTCAGTTTTCTGTACACACTACTTTAAGTTCGTGAAACTTGAGAAGGTGAGCTCTGACTCTGTGAGGCATTATAGGAAGTCCATCTTATAAATCAAATAAAATGGACCTTTACACTCTCTAATAGAACAAGAAACTTAGATGAAACATACGAACTCCATCTTTATTGACGAATACATATACTTATCATACAGCCAAAACTGTTCACTATCATATGATTTCTAGTGAACCATGCTTCATCTCCCATTTGATAACGAGGCATCAATCAAGCTTGTGAGCAGAGCCAACAATCAATCAGCCTTCACTAGGCGCATACTGAAGAGCAAACTGCATCGGCAGTCCTAAAAGTATTGAGGGGGTGTCAAGTTAGTCCTAATTCTATTGAAGTGCACATTCCGGTCCCTATAGTACCTTAAGGGAGCATTTGGTTCTAAGAAAACCAGATTGAAAGTAATGTGAAAATTACTAGGAATATTACCGTGGTAATAAGATAATTAGGAATATGGCATTACCAAGTTTTCAATGAATTCAAGATTTGTCCCTTTATGACAAAGATTTTCAGATTGACCGCCTTTGGGGCTAATATTTTTATAATCAAAACACTTCTTCTTAGACTGGATTACTTATCAATGGAAGGCCGCTAGGTTTGACTTTAGAAACTTTTTATTCGGCTAGGAGGCTGTTCTTTCACTGCTGATGAGTCTGCTTTTAGCATAAATAAAGGCACACTGTGAAAGAATCTGTATCTTACTAACTTATACAGAATAAAACCCAAATTAGTGTACTAGGACTATTATCGATCTTCAACGAAAACTGGAGCTATGTTCAACAAGAAAGTACAATTCTAAAAAACAAGTAATTGTATGTTTAATTTAACAATGCAAACGTGAGAAGGAATTCGTTGCACATCATGCCAAGGTTGCATTGTAAAATAGCAAGACATGATGGACTGAATTGTCTCAACACCGTTAGTTGGATGAGTTGTAATTAGTACACTTGGCATGGATATACAGTATGAGTGACGTCCTAAATGGGATGGACACAAAACCCTTCACAGGATAATTACAATTCGATCACTATGTTCGAATCGAACTAATATTGAAAGTCTAGTGTTTTTTAGGAAGAAAAATGAGATGACGATGGATTCCGGTTCAGGGGGTAATCCAAGATAGCCACCTGTTTCAAAAGGAATCATAAAGCCCCAAAACAACTGGAATCGTATCATCTAGAGTCTCTAACTAACATTCCAAGTGGCTATGCCAAATACGGGAATCAAACCAGATTGCCTCATGATTTCCACTAATCTTTAGTCTTTACAAGATTCCTGCAACCAAACACAGCCTAAAAGTGAGTCACCGCGGGTCCTGAGCAGCTCAGCTCAGCACAGGAGCTCCCTTTGCGGCAAAACTCCTGCCATGGCAGCATTCTGGCTGTGCGGCTGCGGTCAAAGCACCACGAATGCGGTCAGCACTGAGCTGGGTTGCTCAGGACCCGCGGTGACTCACTTAAGGTACTATAAGGGACCGGAATCTGGGACTTAGGACTAACTTAACACCACCTCAATACTTTTAGGAGGGCAGATGCACTTTACTCGGTACTGGATATGTCACAGTTACACGCTTACTACATGAAACTCCTAATGCACAGCAGCATTACTAATAAGTAAATCCAAGTAGGTCACACCTTGTAACTCCTTTGTATAAGATCATAATAAAGGATCTATATGGACAAGCCAATAACCATATGGCACAGATAGCACGACATTAGATACTGGTTTGTGGTACAATAGGACACAATGACCTTAAGCAGATGCCAAACAAAATTCTGTGCACATCTCGCACTCAATCCCAGATATGCTTGATCAAAGAATCAAATACAAAATAATGCAATTACTAAATACAATGATGGCGTTTAAGTTCATATATCTGGGTTCTGGGTTCCTAATTAACGCAGATAAATAAGGCAAGGTGGGTGAAACAGAAAATTAGGCCTTTGGCATCCTAAATCCAAAAGGAGCATCTGATAAGTAAACGAAAAATATCAGCTACAATACAGACAGAAATTCTTCTGACAAAAACAAAATGTGGTACCTTGGCAAACCATGAGGCCTCAGCTGCAGCTTCGTTGCTCGGCTTAGGAAAGGGTTCGATCTCACATTCCAAGTCGCTCTCATCACCCTGCCATCATCAATCAGGGCAACAGAAGTACCACAATACAGTTAGGAAAAGATAAGGTGACAGTAGAACAAACTGAATTTCTATATACCAACCTCTCAGGATCTAACAGTTCCTAAAACGACGATACTGGCTAGAATACACAATTTTGAAGCTAGTCGAAATTAAATTGGCAGGATAAAGAAAGAGCACAAACCAGAGGCTGGGCGCCGATGTCCTCGGCGTTCTCGATGAAGTCATGTTGGTAGGCGATGTAGCGCCAGAGCATCTGGTACTCACGGGCGGAGGTGATCCCCGTGGCCGACTTGGCCACCAGCGCCCTCCAGTCGATGCTCCTTCTCTCCGCGTGCTGCGCCACCTCCTGAAGCGCCGTCAGGATTGTCGCGGGCGAGTACCTGCAGCAAGATTGAGCGACGCGCTAAAACCCTAGAGCGGGCCGGGGAGAAGCGGCGAGTAGCGCGGAGGGTGAGAAGAAGGACCGACTTGTGGAGGATGAGGTACACCTCGTCCTCGGAGAGATCTCGCTTCCGCTTCCCCGCCGCCGCCGCCACCATCTCGAAGTTTGTGACTCGTCAGCGCTTTGGCGGTTAACCGGGGGAAGACAATAATAAGTACAGTAGAATAGAATCAGCTCGTGGAATTATTATTATTTTGAAACGAAAGCGAATGTTTTGCCTCATACATTCATCTCTACTAGTTTTTTTTTAGGTCAATGTCGCCGCTTTATTTAATCATAAAAGTTCGGAATCTCCTCCGAAATTACATCAAATACGTAGTCCGGAGTAACCCCCAACCAAACCTTACATAGTTCATTACCAACACCGACTCTAGCTAACTTATGTGCGGCAACATTAGCAGAGGGACGCACCCACGAAACTCTGAAATCAGAGAAAGATGCAAGCAAAGCTTTGATTTCCTGTATCCATGGTCCTACACTCGACATGTCCTTTCCTATATTCTTTAGCATATGCACGACACCTTGGGAGTCTAGCTCGACATGGACCCTCTCAGCATTGATCTCCTGCGCCACTTGGAGAGCTCGTTTGCAGGCTAAGATCTCCACTGACTCAGAATCCACAACGCCACGGAAGAGATGGCAGAGGCCAACCTTGAACGCCCCTTCGTGGTCCCGAATAACAGCTCCAGCTCCTCCCTTGTCGCCCACCTTGGATACCGCACCATCAGAATTCACCTTCAGCCAACCCTTGTCCGGGGGGCACCACTTTTGCCTTGCAGGTGACACCGCTGGACGCCCTTGGGTTTCATGAACAGATTTCCACTCATTCATATGATGAGGGATCACTAGAAGTGTGTCTAGAGGGGGGTGAATAGACTACTAGCAGGAATTTAAAACCTAACATTTTCCCAAATTAATTGGTTGGCAGATTTTAACAATTATAGCAAGTCTATCACGCCCTACACATGCATGTAAACAAGTATGGCAGCGGAAAGTAAAGACATTGCACATGGAAGTAAAGGGTTGAGATAGGAAGATCAAACACATGAGGGACACGAAGATTTTTCTCGTGGTTCCGATAGGTGGTGCTATCGTACGTCCACGTTTATGGAGTCTTCAACCCACGGAGGGTAACGGTCGCGAGAATCCACGGAGGGCTCCACCCATAAGGGTCCACGAAGTAGCAACCTTGACTATTCCATAACGGCTTCCGTCCACGAAGGACTAGCCTCACTATGGGTAGATCTTCACGAAGTAGGCAATCTCCTTGCCCGTACAAACTTCTTGGTTCAACTCCACAACACGAAGTAGGAGGCTCCCAAGCGACACCTAACCAATCTAGAAGGCACCACCCTCCAAAAGGTAATAGGCTCGGCAATGTCGATGAACTCCTTGCTCTTGTGCTTCAAGATGATAGACTCCTCAACACACAATCACTCTCTCACAGATTTGGCTATGGTGAAAGAGATTGATTTGGTGAAAAGCAACTTGGGGAGGCTAGAGATCAAGATTCATATGGTAGGAATGGAATAGCTTGATCTCAACACATGAGTAGGTGGCTCTCTCTCAGAAAATATGATGGGGCAAGTATGGAATAGTTTTGAGTGCTTCTCTCTCGAGTGGGTGGTGGTGAAGGGGTATATATAGGCATCCCCAAAAATCCAACCGTTACACCTAAAGTGACCAACTCGGTGACACCGATGTGTGAATCTCGGTGGTACCGAAGTGACCAAAAGGCAGTAACTTTTGAATCTCGGTGAGACCGATATATAACTCTCGGTGGTACCGATTAGGTGACCAACGGTCAGATTGCACAACTCGGTGATGCCGAATCTCACATCTCGGTGGTACCGATTCTTGACCATGGCTTACCAGAGAGTTGGTCCAGAAACTCGGTGGTACCGATTCACAATTCTCGGTGGACCGATTCTTGTGAATGGCTATCCAGAGAGTTGGTCCAAATCTCGGTGAGACCGACTGGCAAAACTCGGTGGTATCGAAGACTGAAACTGGCTAAACAGAAAGTTGGCAACGGAACTCGGTGGCATCGAAGTGGAATCGGTTGCACCGATGTGCTAGGGTTTGGCATGGGTCTGTCTAAGTTTGGGAATCGGTGGCACCGGGTGGGAATTGTTGGTTGCACCGATTTTGGATATGTGGCTTTGGACAGACTTTTGTGGAAGAGCTTGTGGGTGTTTTTGGTGACTATCTCTTGTGCATGTGGAGCGTCTTGTTCACCAACAGTACCTTACCCCCTTTTAATAGTATTGGCTTTCCTATGGACTCAAAGTGATTTCTCACAAAGTAAAATGTAGAGTCCTCTTGCTTGAAGCTTTGCCAATCCATTTCCTTGCATCGTGGGGTTCTCTCCTCACAATCCTTTTTGCCAACCCATCTCTCTCTATGGACTTTTATCTGAAATACACTAGGTAAAAGTGTTAGTCCAAGAGACAATGTATGTTGTCATGAATTATCAAAACCACCAAGGGAGCACATTGTGCTTTCAATCTCCCCCTTTTTGGTAATTGATGACAACATACAATCAAAGCTTCAAATAAAGATATGCATGGATATAATGAAGACTTTGAGAGACACATGACTTAGACTTGCTCCCCCTAAATGTGTGCAATCCCTTTAAAGGATAGTTGCTTTGGAATGCATGGACACATATATAGTAGAAGGGATAGAATGAGTCATGTGTATCTTGGCTATATGCATCAAATGTATATGAATGAGATGTATCCTTGTTCAAGACTTCACTCTTGCAAACAATATGTGCAAGAAGCAAGAGATCATCTTGATCAAAGATATGATGCATATACTTACCTTGAGTTCTTGAGCATTCTAGTAGTAGAAACACACTTGAGAAAACAATGTTAGGAAACACAAGAGTATTCTACCAATCAAAGGCAATAGAGCTCAAAAGTACCAAGATATGGAGATCATATAGAAGGTAGTATTCCTTAAGATTGATATGTCTCCAAGAACATTTAGAACTTTCTCCCCTTAGATATGAAAATAGTAGATCATCCTCTCCCCCTGAATCTTAGCATGTAGATATTGGGATTGGATAGGGTGAGAAAAGTCTAACATGAGTAGTCAAATGAAATAAACATATTTTTCTCCAAACATATTTTTCTCCCCCTACTTTGGTATTCTCACCTTGTCTATATAAGTATAAGCTTTGATATTCTCTTCTCTTCCTTGATTATATCTCCCCCTTTGCATAAGCATGTATCTTCCCCTTTTGCTTTGAAGCTTTGGTATTTCTCCCCCTTTGGCATTAATTTCCAAAAAGGTCCATACACAGGGTTAGACACAGGGATCATGGAGTATGAAGGGATCCTTGAGAACAAGGGTCATAGAATGTAGGGCTCACAGAAATCAATTTCTCTCCCTTTGGATGATCTGAGAGCTTGTAAGACTTCTCCTCCCTTGAGTTAGGGATCCTTGAATAAAATTTCTCCCCCAAATTTTTTTTTAAATGAGGGATCATCTAAGAAATGTAAATATCACTATAGGATCACTTAAGAAAACAACGATTTACTGACATGAACACAGACTGGAGAAGATATCAAATCGGTGGCTCCGGGACAAACAAGTCGGTGATACCGAATTGTTGTTGTGCAGCTCATCTGCTAAGTCGGTAGAACCGAGTTATTTGTATCGGAGGCTCCGAGAGCTAAACAGAGACTTGGCAATGTTTGAGAAACTTGCAAATTATTTTTGAAATTTTGTAACAAAGTGTCAGAAGAATTTTCAAAGGAAATGCAAAAGATTTTACAAAGAGATATCAACTAGAGAAGATTTGAGTGGTTCTAAGAAATCTTGCAAATAGAGAATGAACCAAACAAGATACTTAACTAGATGATGGTCGGTGACTGGGTCACCTATATTATAGTATATTGACTTAGGAGCCAAGCAAGAATACTTGATCATAGGTCATACTCATTGTTAAGCTCAAAATGGGGTTACCATTTTTCGATTAAACATTTTAATGTTTTCATATCACTTGAGTTGCTTTAGCTCATGTCTTGGAGTAAAGCTTTTTCAAGAATATGAGTACATACCTTCGAGTGATGTTGATGACGTAGCTTGTAGGTGAACTTGTTGAGGATGCTCGAGGTTGATGAAGATCATCTTGAGTTGGGAGCAATCCTTCTCGTTTTAGTACACTTATCACCTACATAGGTTAGTCATGCAAGGAAGAACAATATATATCCATTTGACATGATATCAATTGAGAATTAGCAAATATGATCACATCAAATATATGTCAAGGATATGGTTGAGTTGTCTTCTTCCTTCCATCATCAAGAGGGGTTGTGGATACTTGGTCATGACAAGATCGCTTATGATTGGAGTTGATGGCAATCTTGTGAAGTGTTGTTCTTCCAAGTACCTACAAAATGTTAGATGCAATGCAAGGGAGCATAGAATTCCATGGTATAAGATAACATGTCAAGTGTATCATGGAAGTATCAAGTAAGCTCATGCCCTTGCGTCCAATCAAGTGAGTCTAGCTCAAGTTTGAAGCATCAATGATGTTCAACTCACTCCTCAAATGACAAAACACTTTCTCATCAAGTGGCTTAGTAAAGATATCGGCCAATTGCTTGTTAGTGCGAACATGCTTAAGATCAATATCTCCTTTGGCAACATGATCACGAATGAAATGATGCCTAACTTGAATATGTTTAGTTCGAGAATGTTGCACAGGATTATGACCGATTTTAATAGCACTCTCATTGTCAGAAAGTAATGGAACGTTTTTCACACGGATTCCATAATCCTTAAGCGTTTGTGTCATCCATAGTAATTGAGCGCAACACGATCCGGCGGCAATATACTCAGCTTCGGCAGTAGATAGAGATACCGAGTTTTGTTTCTTGGAGGACCAAGACACAAGAGATCTACCAAGAAATTGACATGTACCCGAGGTGGATTTTCTATCAACCTTGTCACCGGCATAGTCCGAATCAGAATAGCCGACAAGGTTAAAGGAAGATCCCTTGGGATACCAAATGCCAAAGTTTGGTGTTTGTATCAAATATCTCACAATACGTTTCACGGCCAAAAGATGACACTCTTTAGGTGCTGCTTGATATCTAGCACACATGCAAACACTAGGCATAATATCGGGACGGGAGGCACATAGATATAACAATGAACCAATCATAGATCGATAAACCTTTTGATCAACCGGTTCATCCTCCTTGGTAAGATCAACATGTCCACTGGTAGGCATGGGAGTTTTCATACCTTTGCATTCCTGCATGTTGAACTTCTTGATCAAGTCCTTGGTATACTTGGTTTGAGAAATGAAAGTTCCTTCTCTCGTTTGCTTGATTTGCAAAACAAGAAAGAATTTCAGCTCACACATCATGGACATCTCATACTTCTCGGACATCAACCTTCCAAATCTTTCACTAAATTGTGGGTTAGTAGATCCAAAGATAATATCATCCACATAGATTTGGCACACAAATAATTCACCATTAACTCTCTTAGTGAATAAGGTTGCGTCAATTTTACCAATTTCAAAACCCTTTTCAATGAGAAACTTCGTTAAACATTTATACCAAGCACGTGGGGCTTGCTTAAGACCATAAAGAGCTTTACGAAACTTGTAGACATGATTAGGTTTCTTAGGATTTACAAAACCAGGTGGTTGCTTAACATAAACCTCTTCTTCAATCTCACCATTTAAAAAGGCACTTTTAATGTCCATTTGATAAAGCGTGATATCATGGTGATTAGCATAAGCAAGAAGAATGCGAATAGCTTCAAGTCTAGCGACGGGGGCATAGGTCTCATCGTAGTCCATACCTTCGACTTGCGTATATCCTTGGGCTACGAGACGTGCCTTGTTGCGTACGACTTGACCGTATTCATCTTGCTTGTTCCGAAAAACCCATTTGGTTCCGATGATGTTGTGCTCGTTCTTGGGCTTCTCCACGAGTGTCCACACTTCGTTCCTCTCGAAGTTGTGAAGTTCTTCATGCATCGTGTTCACCCAATCCGGGTCTTCAAGAGCTTGTTCTACCTTCAAGGGTTCAATGCTAGAGATGAAAGAATAATGCTCACAAAAATTAGCTAAGCGAGTTTTAGAGCGAGTGATTCTCCCGGTTTGTATGTCACCAAAGATTTGGTTTAGAGGATGTTTTTGGTCACTCTTGCTCAAACTCGGGATAGCTTTTGCTTGTTGGATGGTGGAGCTTCTTCATCATCATCATCTTCATCTTCGTTGTTGTTGAAGGTGTCGCTTCCTTGAGGTGGTGCTGAAGGAGGTTGTGGTGGATCTTCATGATGTACTTCCTCCTCTTCATCATCTTGTCGTGTACCGCTTGTGGATGCCTCCATGTCATGTTGAGGTTCACCTTGACGTGAAGTAGGGGCTTCCACTTGAGTTGACGAAGTACTTTTCTTCACCTCCATGGGACGAATCTTGCCGATGGACAAGTCTTGGATAGCTTCTGAAGGATCCTTATCTCCTACATCATTTGGCAATTGTTCGACTTGCGAACCATTAGATTCATCAAACTTCACATCTATCGTCTCTTCAACTTTTCGAGTGAAGTTGTTGTAGACACGGTAAGTGTGAGAGTTCGATCCGTAACCAAGTAGGAATCCTTCGTGAGATTTAGGAGCAAATTTAGTACGACGATGCTTGTCAAGAATGTAGCACTTGGAGCCGAATACCCGAAAGTATCCAACTTGGGGTTTGTTACCGGTGAGTAGCTCGTATGCCGTTTTACCGAGAAGCTTGTGCAAGTAGAGTCGGTTTGTGGCATGACATGTTGTTTCCACGGCTTCTGCCCAAAAGTGTCTTGGCGTCTTGTATTCGTCAAGCATCGTTCTTGCCATCTCAATGAGCGTCCGGTTCTTCCTCTCAACAACTCCATTTTGTTGAGTCGTGTACGTAGACGAGAACTCATGTGAAACACCTTCTTCATCAAGAAAGGTATCTACATGGGTGTTCTTGAACTCCGATCCGTTATCGCTCCGAACCTTCTTGATCTTCACTTCAAACTGATTTTGCGCTTTGCGAAAGAAGTTCTTGAAGATCTTTTGTACCTGTGACTTATCATCAAGAAAGAATAACCACGTAAATCTGGAAAAATCATCAACTATAACTAGACCATAGGAATTTCCACCGAGACTCTTGTAAGCATTGGGACCAAAAAGATCCATGTGAAGCAACTCGAGTGGTCTCCTAGTAGTCATGATGTTCTTTATGGGATGACTTCCACCTACTTGCTTTCCAGCTTGACAAGCACTACAAAGTCTATCTTTGTCAAAGATAACATCTTTATCACCAAGAATATGATCACCTTTGATAAGCTTGTCTAGATTACGCATGCCAACATGCCCTAGTCTTCTATGCCAAAGTCAACCTTTAGAAGATTTTGCGATAAGACAAGTACGAGGTTTGGATCTCTTAGTGAAATCGACAATATATAGATCACCTCTACGGAAACCGGTAAAGACTATGTTATGATTATCTTGACGAAACACTTGGCAATCTATTTTTGTGAATAGCACATTAAAACCAAAGTCGGCAAGTCTAGATACGGAAAGAAGATTGTAACCAAGGGATTTAACAAGCATGACGTTTTGAATAGAGCTATCATGGGATATGGCCACCTTACCAAGACCAAGTACCTTACCCTTGGAGTTGTCTCCAAATGTTACGTACCTTCGCGGTCCATGGTTTGGTGTGATTTCTTCAAACATTTCTCTATCTCCGGTCATATGATCGGTACATCTGCTATCGAGAATCCACTCTTTTCCTCCGGACATGTAATCCTTGAAGTTTGCCATGAGACTTAGATTCTTCATGATCTTCTCATGCTCGATGTCGAACAACTCATCTTCATCATAGTAGCCATGTTCCACATTGTCATCATCAAGTGGGAAATCCTCGTCACAAAGAACAAGAGATTCATTAAGGTTGTGATCATGACAATGTTCAAATTTATGAATTCGAATGGCTTCTACAATGATGTTGTTGATAGTTATGACATCTCCTTTAGCACGCATGAGGTCTCTAAGCTCAAATAGATAGTCATCAAACTTGGGATCACTAAGCGTCATTTTGTGAAAGGCAATAGTTTTATGAAGAATTTCATCAAGATTACTCAATGAATAACTTGGATATCGTTTCTCCAAGTCATTCCACAAAGTATAAGCACACTCAAAATTCTTCATTTGATTAAGCACAATCCTAGGCAATCCTCTGACGATAAGATTAATAGTTCTAAGATTGCATAGCATATCAATTTCCTCTTCGTGTGTGGGATGTAAAGGATCAATGGGAGGTACATAGGGGTTCTTAACATACTTGCTCAAATGAAATTCATTAAATAGCTCAAGCATCATATGTTTCCATTGACTATAGTACTCCCCATCAAGAATAGGCACTCTACAACTCAAACTTCCTATACTAGACACATCCATCTTCCTCCACGGTGATTAAACCGAAGCAATGGAGACCAAAGCTCTGATACCAATTGAGGGATCACTAGAAGTGTGTCTAGAGGGGGGTGAATAGACTACTAGCAGGAATTTAAAACCTAACATTTTCCCAAGTTAATTGGTTGGCAGATTTTAACAATTATAGCAAGTCTATCACGCCCTACACATGCATGTCAACAAGTATGGCAGCGGAAAGTAAAGACATTGCACATGGAAGTAAAGGGTTGAGATAGGAAGATCAAACGCATGAGGGACACGAAGATTTTTCCCGTGGTTCCGATAGGTGGTGCTATCGTACGTCCACGTTTATGGAGTCTTCAACCCATGGAGGGTAACGGTCGCGAGAGTCCCCGGAGGGCTCCACCCATAAGGGTCCACGAAGTAGCAACCTTGACTTTTCCATAACGGCTTCCGTCCACGAAGGACTAGCCTCACTATGGGTAGATCTTCACGAAGTAGGCGATCTCCTTGCCCGTACAAACTTCTTGGTTCAACTCCACAACACGAAGTAGGAGGCTCCCAAGCGACACCTAACCAATCTAGAAGGCACCACCCTCCAAAAGGTAATAGGCTCGGCAATGTCGATGAACTCCTTGCTCTTGTGCTTCAAGATGATAGACTCCTCAACACACAATCACTCTCTCACAGATTTGGCTATGGTGGAAGAGATTGATTTGGTGGAAAGCAACTTGGGGAGGCTAGAGATCAAGATTCATATGGTAGGAATGGAATAGCTTGATCTCAACACATGAGTAGGTGGCTCTCTCTCAGAAAATATGATGGGGCAAGTATGGAATATTTCTGAGTGCTTCTCTCTCGAGTGGGTGGTGGTGAAGGGGTATATATAGGCATCCCCAAAAATCCAACCGTTACACCTAAAGTGACCAACTCGGTGACACCAATGTGTGAATCTCGGTGGTACTGAAGTGACCAAAAGGCAGTAACTTTTGAATCTCGGTGAGACCGATATATAACTCTCGGTGGTATCGATTAGGTGACCAACGGTCAGATTGCACAACTCGGTGACGCCGAATCTCACATCTCGGTGGTACCGATTCTTGACCATGGCTTACCAGAGAGTTGGTCCAGAAACTCGGTGGTACCGATTCACAATTCTCGGTGGGACCGATTCTTGTGAATGGCTATCCAGAGAGTTGGTCCAAATCTCGGTGAGACCGACTGGCAAAACTCGGTGGTACCGAAGACTGAAACTGGCTAAACAGAAAGTTGGCAACTGAACTCGATGGCACCGAAGTGGAATCGGTTGCACCGATGTGCTAGGGTTTGGCATGGGTCTGTCTGAGTTTGGGAATCGGTGGCACCGGGTGGGAATTGTTGGTTGCACCGATTTTGGATATGTGGCTTTGGACAGACTTTTGTGGAAGAGCTTGTGGGTGTTTTTGGTGACTATCTCTTGTGCACGTGGAGCGTCTTGTTCACCAACAGTACCTTACCCCCTTTTAATAGTATTGGCTTTCCTATGGACTCAAAGTGATTTCTCACAAAGTAAAATGTAGAGTCCTCTTGCTTGAAGCTTTCCCAATCCATTTCCTTGCATCGTGGGGTTCTCTCCTCACAATCCTTTTTGCCAACCCATCTCTCTCGATGGACTTTTATCTGAAATACACTAGGTAAAAGTGTTAGTACAAGAGACAATGTATGTTGTCACGAATTATCAAAACCACCAAGGGAGCACATTGTGCTTTCATATGATTCACTATTGTGCCTATGATTTCATACGGAGAAGCAATCCTTTTCCCATCCTTGGCCTCATTGCGCGCCAGCCATAAACCATACGTTACTTGGATCATGGCCGCCCTCTCGTCGTCAGAAGCTTCGGCAAACCATCCAAGAAGCTAGGACGCTAACTCGCTCTGGGAGTCAATCGGACTCGGTGGGATCGCCACTCAAACCCCCTTTTCTGAACAAAGTAGCTGCCAGCACAGCGCCGAATGTTGGCAGGTCCAAAAGCGACGCAGCACCGTCTCTTCCCGACCACACGCAACACAAAAAACACCTGGTTTAATCCTGCGACGGAGAAGCTCGGCCCCCAACAGCAAGCCCATTTCGGATCATACGCCACATGTGAATTTTGGCCTTGGCTGGCGCATTTGTGTCCCACATCGCCATGTAGCCCCTATGCTTCGCCACTGAGCTCGAGGACTCCGGCTGTCCGGTCCTCCCTCGATTCATGGACATCCTCAGGTGGTACGCCGATTTCATGGAGAAAATGACGTTCTTTGTAAAGTTCCAAGCAGGGCAATCCTCGGTCCCTGGGCCCCCAATAGCTATTTGCCTTATATCATTCGCATCATCCTGAGAGAACATCTCATGTAGTTTGTTCGTGTCCCATCTTCTACCATCGTTCGTTAGCAGGTGAGACACATGAGTCACACCCGCGACAAACAGTTACCCGAGCGGCTGCATACTTCCAGCTCAGGGAATCCAGTTGGCATGATGTATGTTCACCTTGCTGCCATCTCCTATGCGCCATATAAGCCCCTCCCGCAGTAGGTCCCTCCCATGCAAGATACTCCGGAAAGTATACGAAGCGGATGAGGGGGCGGTTGCTGACAAAATCGAGTCCTCCATGAAGTACTGCGCCTTGAGCACTCGGGCACACAAGGAAGAAGGCACTTGCAGAATTCGCCAAGCCTGCTTCGCCGGTAGCGCTTGGTTGAAGGCCTCTGGGTCTCGAAAGCCCATCCCTCCATCCCTTTTCGCTGCACACGTCTTTTGCCATGATATCCAGTGTACTTTACGTTCACCATGTGTTGCTGCCCACCAGAATTTTGAAGAGATCGAAGTCAGGTTCTGGCACATCTTCTTCGTGAGCTGGAAACAACTCATGGTGTGTGTAGGTATAGCTTGTAGCCCAGATTTTATCAATACTTCTCTCGCTACCTTGGACAATCCTTGCCCCTTCCATCCACTAACCTTGCCTTTTGAACTTTCTGTCACATATTTGGAAGTGCCCTCCTTGGACTGCCCAACCAGTGTTAGCAGTCCTAGATAGTGTTCACTGAGAGCCTCGGAGTGAACCCCCAGTGCATTCTTCAATGCCACTTTGTCCGCCTCCTGGTGGCCCTTGCCAAAAAAGATAGAAGACCTTTGTAAGTTGACATGTTGGCCAGATGCCTCCTCGTATCTCAACAGTATGTTCTTGAGAGTCGCCATGTTGTCATGCGACCCCTCAAGAAAAACAATACTATCATCCGCAAACAGAAGGTGTGTAATGTGGGGGCCAGTGCACCCAAACGACACACCTTTCAGTCTCCCTTCCTCTTGAGTTTTTTTAAGCAGAGCCAAAAAACCCTCCATTCAGAAAAGAAATAAGTAGGGTGATAGCGGGTCACCATGTCGGAGACCCCTTGACGGCAAGAAGCCCCTCGACAAGGCCCCATTAAGCTTCACGAAGAAAGTTGCCGACTTCACACATCTCATGATCATCGAAATCCACCCATGTGCAAAACCAAACCGTTCCATCATCTGCTGCAAGAACACCCATTCCACTCTATCATAAGCTTTCATCATGTCCAGCTTAACTGTGCAAAGTGGCTTCTTCCTCTTCCTCTTGCGAATAGCATGGACACACTCATACGCCACAAGTACATTGTCTATAATCAAGTGCCCAGGGACGAATGCACTTTGCTCCTCAAAGATGAGAACTGGAAGAATTCCTTTCAAACGATTGGCAAGTACCTTCGTCGCGATCTTGTAGAGGACGTTACAAAGACTGATGGGCCGGAATTGAGATAGCAACTCTGGTGAGTTGCACTTTGGGATCATGACAATGACCATGGCATTGAAAGCAGTTGGTGTCGCAACACCACTCAAAAAGTCCTTCACCGCCCTGCACACATCATCACGTACCAACGACCAGTGTCGTTGATAAAAAGAGCTGGCAGTCCATCTTGTCCCGACGCTTTCGTAGGCCCCATCTGGAATAGCGCCTTCTCAATCTCGTCATCAGAGATAGGCTTTAGCAGCAGCTCATTCATCTCAGCCGTGACCAGATTTTCAACATTCTGTAGTAACACATCAGCTCCCTGCGAGCCATCTGAAGTGAACAAATTTTCATAAAAAGTCGCTGCCAGGTTACGCATCTCCTCGTCAACCCTGCATATGGAGCCATCATCCCATCTTAGAGCCTTTACCGTGTTCTTCCTCTTCCTATGTGAGGCTCTATTCTGAAAATATTTCATGTTCTGATCGCCCGCCCACAGCCAGTCCACCCTAGACCTCTGCCTATACATGATTTCCTCCCCCGCATATATTTCTCGCAGTTGTTCCTCTAAATCCCGGACCTCCGGTGAGGAGCCGGTCGAGAGGGCTCTATTTTTTGCATCCAGTAGTTGCGCCTTAAGCTTGACGATTTGTCTCCGGATCGAGCCAAAGACCTCACTGGCCCAACGTTGCATGGAACCTGTCATTGCACCCAATCTATCCCATACAGCAGTGAGTCCATGCTCACCCGTCCCTGCTGCTTCCCACGCCTGCGCTATCATCCCTTCGTACTGCTCATGCCTGGCCCATGCATCCTCATACCGGAACGGTCTCCCCCCCGGTTGCGTTGTGGAGCAGTCTCCAGCGCATGCACAAGGAGGGCTTGATGATCCGACTCTTCCATCAGAATGTGCTCCACCGTCGTCTCAGGATACATAGCTAGGAAGTCATCATTGCATGTAGCACGATAAAGTCGGACCTGAATATTCTTTGCTCCATCTCTTTCGTTATCCCATGTGTAGGGGTAACCTGAGAAACCTAGATCTGCCAAGCCGCAGTCGGCAAGATAGTCGCGGAAATCTTCCATCTGCATAAAGCTTCTCAGATTGCCACCCCGTTGATCTGTCTGGAACATAGCCTCATTAAAATTACCAAAACAAATCCACGGAAGATCATCATGTGCTCGCAGATAACGAATGGCATCCCACAATTTTTTGCGGAGTTCCGTCCGAGGTTCCCCATAGAATCCAGTGACTCTACAGGTCTTCCCCTCGACTAACACATCCACGTTAATGAAGTATTGGCTCCACAGCCTCACCGTTACATGAACATGATCTCTCCACCAGAGGGCTAGGCCGCCACTCCTACCCTCACAATCCACCGCTACACCACTTGTGAATCCTAGACTCCATTTGATCTTGTCCATAGCTCTCATCTTCTTTTTTGTTTCACATAAAAACACCACCGCTGGTTTGTGGGACCGTATCAGGTCTCGTAATTCGCCCACTGTCGAGTCCAACCCCAGTCCTCGACAGTTCCAGGCTAGGAGATTCATTGTGGCCAGCGGACCTGCCTTGCAGGGTCCGCCGATGTGTCAGGATGCTCCGAGATATGGTCAAACACGATAGACGTTTTCTACCTTGTGTCGAGGATGAAAGTATCAATACCAACTTGCTTGTCTGGATCCCCTTTAGCCACCCAATACTGCTTTTGCCTTCTCTTTCTCTCCCCGACCATATCCTGTGTTGGGCTCCTTGGGGAGTGGCATTCATTGTTACCTGGCCTTGGCTTCCTCACATAGTACCCTCTCCCTTTCTGTGAATCTGCTCGTGCTTCCCCCACCTGCATGATCTCTAGGGCCATGTTGCTTGTAGTTCGACCTTAGTGCAGCTTGTCAGCTTAGTTGTCGCTGCCGCAGCTCATAGCGCATGTCTCGCTCCCTTTTTTGTTCCAGCTCATCCCTGAGATCCATGCCTCTTGCCGCAGCCGGCCCGTGCCGCTATTTGTTTGGACTAGAGACCTCCTCATGATCAATTCTGCTGCCCTCGCCAGTGCGAGAGTCAGCAGGAGCGTTGAACTCCCCGTTCAGGTTGCGTTTTGTTGGGAGATCCCTAACCAATCCAGTCCTCCTTCTGCTCTCATTCCCCTCACTAGATATTACACTTCCATAGCTATTTGCACTGCTAGTAGCCGCTTTGAAAGACCCCCCTTCATCAACGCCGAGCACCCCGGTGAGGTCCGAAGCCATTCACCCCATTGTAGATCAGAATTCACCGGAGGGAGATACCCCTCTGCGCCATGCACAAGACAACCACACTCAAAGCAAAAGTGCGGGATCTTTTCATACTTGAAATCAAACCATCTTTTCTCTAGATCATCCTCATGTTTTTCTAGATAAAAACCTCTCACCAATGGTTCGAACACCGAGAGTTTGGCTCTGAAGCGAAGGTCCGAACCCTTAGCAAATCCATCTTTCTCGACGTCCACACGAACCAATTCGCCCAACCAATTCCCCAGTGCTTCACCGAACACCTTCGAGCATTTGTCCAGGGGCAGATCGTCAACCTTAACCCACACCTCCACTGTATCAAACGTCATCTCTGATGACCTAGTTGCACCATCGTAGTCCTTAAGCACCAGAGTATTGAAATCAAATTGCCATGGGCCATTGTTTAAAGCATGCTTCCAATCACCTTCGCTGCCAAAGCTCACCATGAACATGTTCGTCCCAATGATTTTGAATTTGCATCCCGGTGGAGGCCCCATGCCCTTGGCATCGACCTCTCCAGCACACGCATATTCATTGGCCTTGGAGTGAAAGCTTTCCCAACCGCAGACCACTTCGCTGCCCTAGTTTGCTCATGTCCAGATTCCTTGAAGACAAACCCTGTGGCTTCCTTCTCTGTCAACACGAGACTACCTAGGCACGCAGTCAGCCGTGCCGCCTCTGCCGACACTTTGCCCTCCGCAGGAGACTGCGAGGAGTTTCTACTCTGTCTGCCCAACGACAACTTATTCTCTGAAGCCGCCTTCCCCGTGTGTGTCGACGATCTCGACGTTGCCGCCGCCTTAGGTGCTGACGCCGAACTCTGCGGCGTCTTCTCTCCGTTCCTCATCCTCTCTGCCATGGCACCCCACAGGAGAGAGAGAATCCCCACCGATCCGCACGTGAGGAGGCGCCGTCGCCCCCTAACGCACCACCGGAGTCCTCACCACCATCGTGTGAAAACCCTAACCCTAGCTCTCGAGGACGATCGCCTCGCAATCGCCTCTCCGTGTTTTCCTCAAGAGGAAGTGTAGGATCCGAAGTATGTCTAGAGGGGGGGTGATTAGACTACTTGACCAAATAAAAATCTAGCATTTTCCCAATTTTAAGTCTTGGCAAGTTTTAGCAATTGTAGCAAGTCAAGTACACCCTACACATGCAAGTCTAAGAGTATAGCAGTGCAAAGTAAAGACATGCACATGAAAGTAAAGGTAGGGAGAGGAGAATCAAACGCAATTGATGAAACGAAGATTTTTCCCGTGGTTCTGATAGGTGGTGCTATCGTACGTCCACGCTGATGGAGACTTCAACCCACGGAGGGTAGCAGTCGCGAGAGTCCACGGAGGGCTCCACCCGTTAGGGTCCACAAAGTAGCAACCTCGTCTATTCCATCACGGCTTCCGTCCATGAAGGACTAGCCTCACTATGGGTAGATCTTCATGAAGAAGGCGATCTCCTTGCCCGTACAAACTTCTTGGTTCAACTCCACAGTCACAAAGAAGGAGGCTCCCAGGCTACACCTAACCAATATAGGAGGCACCACCCTCCAAAAGGTAATAGATGTGGTAGTATGATGAACTCCTTGCTCTTGTGCTTCAAAAGATAGTCTCCTCAACACTCAATCACTCTCTCACAGATTTGGCATGGGTAGAAGAGATTGATTGGATGTAAAGCAACTTGGGAAGGCTAGAAATCAAGATTCATATGGTTGGAGTGGAATGTCTTGATTTCAACACATGAGTAGGTGGCTCTCTCTTAGAAAAATGGATAGGACAAGTGTTTGTATGTTCTGAGTGCTTCCTCTACGAGTGAGACGTGGTGGAGAGGTATATATAGGCATCTCAAAAAATCCAACCGTTACAACATTACTGCCCAACTCGATGAAACCGAAGTGAAAACTCGGTTGCACCGACTAGTGCAAAATGTGGCAACTTTGGGCTTTTCGGTGAGACCGATATACACAACTCGGTCCTACCGATTTTAGTCTGACCAGGGCAGTTCCTCATCCCGGTGACACCTATTCACCAAGCTCGGAAATTCTGAGTTTAGGAATTAGCTAACCAGAGAGTTGGTCATTGATTCTCGGTCGTACCGAAACTAGTATTGGTTGTATCGAGTTGCTAGGGTTTTGGCTAGGTTCTGTCTCAAGGGAAAATCGGTATGGCCGAGTGGGAAAACTTGGTGGCACCGATTTTGAACTTTAGGTTTTGGACAGAGTATTTTGTGGGAGAATGGATAAGTATTTTTGGTGGCTAATCTCTAAGCACTTGAGCAACGAGATCATCATAATTCCTCATCCCCTTTTAATAGTATTGGCTTTCTTATGGATTCAAAGTGATTTCTCACAAAATGTAAAATGTAGAGTCTTCAAGCTTGATTTATGGCCAATGCTATTCCTTTCCTTTCCTTGGGGATATTCTCCACACAATCCTTTAGCCATCCTATCATTAAACTTTTTCCTGAGATAAACTTGGTAGAAACATTAGTCCAATGAAATATATGTTGTTATTAATTACCAAAACCACCTAGGGAGAAGTTGTGCTTTCAATCCCCCCCCCCTTTTTGGTAATTGATTACAACATATAGATCAAAGCTTCGATAGGGATAAAACAATGAATAACATTGTCGCTTTGAGAAGTATGTGATAAGAAAGAGCTCCCCCTAAATTTGTGCACTATTTAAAATTTGTGTTTGAATGCAAATGCACAATCGATTAGGAGTGTGGGTAGCTCTTCCATGTCACATACAACTTGGTGGTGCGCATAAATGATATGAATGGATTACAATGCACATAACATCAAACAAGTGAATGATCATCACATAGATATATCACAAAGATAGGAAATAGTAGCATAAACAAGCAAAGTATATGATCAAACACAACTGAACCAAATGTTTTTAAGAAGCAGAGAGTAAACAAAATGCAACACACTCTCTCTCGAAGCCCTATGATCTAAAACTTCTCCCCCTTTGTCAACAAGTTACCAAAAAGTTCAAAGGTATAGAGCTAATCGTCTCACTGGGCATGGTCTCCCCCATGAGATGATGAAGCAGCTCTTGTAGCTGTCGAAGGAGTCGAGAGAAGAGCATCCGCAAACACTTCGGCTGAAGCCCTCTGAGGTGGTGGAGTAGACACTAGAGGTGCTGAAGGAGCAGTAGGGGCAGTAGTTGGTGCTGATGAAGAAGGTCTCAACTCTGGAACAGACACTGTAGACGATCTGGCTTGGGTCTTGAACTGAGTGCTGGGACGGAAAGGAGGACTATCATCATCACTGGAGTGGGGACTAGGCACTGCATCAACCTCCTGCTTCAGCTCAGTGACTGTCTTGGTAAGCTCATCCACTTTGTTGTCCAGAGCATGAAACTTGGTTTCCATGATCCGTACTAAACTCTTCTGATTCTTAAGAATCTCAGCCACATCCTTCTCTATACCTTGGACAGATTTGATGAGAAGTGCCATTTGATCACTCTTTGACTTGGGCACATGAGCACTAGTGGCTCTAGCTACTTCTGCCTCTGCCTCTGCCTCTGCAGTAGATGAAGTGGGATGACCGGGGTCCATCACCACAACATTGTCCCCAAACTCTGGCTGTAGGGGTAGATGTGGACGATCAAGTGCATATACGCTCTTTCCAACTTTGGAATTTATGAGCATCTGAATGTATGGAGCATATCCACATGATCTCTTCTGATCAGCAGTTGTCCTCTTGATAGTATCTACTATCAAATCCATAACCCTGAATCTGGTATAGAGATCTACATGGTGCAGCATGTTGATGGAATACCCTCATCTTGTCATCTCCAGACTTGGGCATCAATGTATGCCTCATGATGGTGTTGGTAGTGGGTAAACCTGCTTGCAGATGGTAGACTGATCAAACTTGTGTGTCTTGACATAATCAATAGGGATGGTGTTGTACATATTGGCCATGGTATTATGATTCATATTGGCCTCAGAATAAACATCAAGATCTCCCTCTTGTACCTATGGGGCTCCTAAGATGGTAGCCCACTTGTAAGTGCATCTAGTGCCACCCTTATTTGGTTTTCGAGTATTGAAGACAAACGTGGTTGAGGGACTAATGTGTTTGTGAGAGTTCATAGGTTAACACAGATAGAAGTCCCTGGAGATTCGGTTTAACCGTCGAAAACGTCCCCTAAAAATGTCTGAAGAAATTGATGATGGCCAAAGCCATTGGTGGTACGTGAAGATAATCGCTTGAAGATAATGAAATGCGAAGACGAAGTCTTTTGGTAGTTTTGCTTCTTCTTTCCTGAATCATAGGAACCACTATACTGTTAAGTGGGGTCGATGTGATCGTAGTCAGACGCTGACGTGATGCTCAACCCATACCTATGTCTTCAAGCGAAGACAATGAGAGGAAATCTCTTCCAGAGTTGGTTGAGTCAGCTTTACTTGTAGCCCAAGTAAAGTTGCCGCGTGTGTTTGAAATCCGACCATTGAGTCAGGTGTCGGTTGGCCATTGACCCAAGGTCATTTCAGTCATATCAGGTCGGGTTGCCTGTTGGCTATAAATAGCCCACCCCATCCACCATAAGCAGGTGGCTGCTCAGTGAGAGATATGACTGTTGTCGTTTTGGAGCAACCCACCTCGAAGACATTGAGAGAGAGAACTATCCTGCGAGGATAAACCCAAACACCCAGAGCTAGAGTGTTTGAGCATCATCGAAGCCGTTCTGTTGAGTGAACTGAAGACTTATTACACTTGAAGACTGTGATCTTCCAGACGGTTAAGCGTCTGGGTCTAAAGCATCCAAGAGTCATTGTGGATTGCCGGGTGACCAAGTTTGTACGGGTTTCGGAAGTCTCCCCTGAAGACTTACCTGAGTGATTGGGCACTGTCTAACTGACTTTGGCTCAAGGGGAACAAGGTGAAGACGAGGTCTTCTGAGTTCAATCTCAGCCTCCCTAACTAGACGTACAGTTGTCACAGCAACTGGAACTGGTCCAGCAAATCTTGTGTCTTCGTCAAGCTACTGGTTCTATCTTTCACTCTCTTACTTTTTGTACTGCACTATGAAACCATTGCTTGAACACTACTGTTTGAAGACATACCGCGAAGACATTGAAATCTGTTGTTTATCTTCATACTGTCTAAATTTGTCTTCGACTCTTAGCGTGTATGATGATTATGCCCAACATGCCTCTATGTCTTCATTGTATTGCATGCCCTGCCTAGATCCTTGATAGTTATCCCTACTTGATCCTGTTTCGCTTCCGCATATTTCAAATACATTCATTGTTTTGAAGCCTTTCATAAAAATCGCCTATTCACCCCCCTCTAGTCGATAACTAGCACTTTCAATTGGTATCAGAACAGGGTACTCCCTTGTTTTGTGTTTCGGTTTAACCACCTGGAGTTTTAGCTATGTTGACTGCAGGGATTATCAAGGTCTCCGCCGCGTGTCCTATCTTCGATGGCACCGATACCCCTACTGGAAGAACAAGATGCGCATGCATGTCGAAGCCATTGACAACGACCTATGGTATGTCGTCATGGCGGGCATTCCCGAAGTTGGCGAAGGTGTTACTTCTGCTGATGTGAAGAGGTTCGCACAACTGGACTCCACTGCCAAGAACATCATCTGTGGTCACCTGACCAAAGGACAGTATGACCGTGTGAGTGCACTGAACACTGCAAAGCAAATCTGGGAATGGCTGTCCAAAGTGAATGAAGGTCTCTCATCTCAGAGAGACTCTCGTGTTGATGTGCTTTGCAACCTGTTCAACTGCTTCAAGAGACTTGACAACGAAAATATCTAGCTCACGTTCGATCGATTCACTGACATCTCAAATGAGCTGAATGCACTTGGCGCCACTGATATCACCAAACATGAAGTCGTGAAGAAGCTACTGAGATCACTTGACAGCTCCTTTGACACTCTCGCACTTATGATCTAAGATCGCCCTGACTTCAAGAGCTTGGATCCCGTCGATATCCTCGAGAGGTTGAACACACATGAATTCCAACAAGCTGAAAAGAGGGATATCTACGGTCCTAGTTATAGTCGCTCTCATGCCTTGAAGGCCAAGGATGTGTCCTCATCTAAAGACGGCTCTGAATGTAGTTCTGATGGTGCTGAAGACTTTGGAAAAGAACTTGCTCTGCTTGTCAGGAAATTCCGGAAGTTTGCCAAATCAAAACACTATGCAAAGTCTTCAAAGCATGATTCCAAGAGATCTGGTGAAATGTCCTCTCGGGACATCAAGAAACAAACCTGTCACAAGTGCAAGAAAGTTGGCCACTTCATTGTTGATTGTCCTTGATGGGAAAAAGAATCCAAGAAGAAGAGCAAGGACTATGACTCAGATGACAAGAAGAAGAAGTATGCCAAGTCTTCATCACACAAGAAAAGTTCATCTGGCAAAGCACATGCCTTTATCGGAAAGGAGATGGATTCACAGTCTGAACCTGATTCTGAGGCAGAGGAATAATCTGAGGAGGAATCTGACGCTGAAGTTGCTGGTCTGGCTATGGCTTCGGCATTCATCTCCACATCTGTCTTCGCACGTGAAGACAATGGCTCCTTCTTAAACACCGAAGCCAGTGATGATGATGCTACTCCAGCCTTCTGCTTCATGGCGAAAGCCTCAAAGGTATCCTCAAAATCCTCATGTCGTGACTCTGAATCTGAAGCTGAATCTGATGATGACATGAAACCTAGCTATGCTAAGCTTCTAAAAATTGCCACTAAGCAACAAAGTGCCATGGGGAAACTGCAAACTACTCTAGAGAAAAGCGATGGCCTGTTACATGAGGAGATGAGTCTGAACGAAACTATGGCTAAAGATATGCAAAGTCTTCGTTCAAGGTTTGAGGATCTCCAAAGTCTTCATGAAATTCACACGACTGATCATGAGAAACTTTCTCTTGAATATCTTCAAAGAAAGCTTGAGCTTGAAAAGTTGCGAGAAGCTCATGAAGACCTACGGAAGGAAAACGACTCACTCCTAGCAGAACAGACCAGTACCTCCATGCTTAAAATATCTTGCTCGTGAAGCTAATGATTCAACTGCTGAATGTTCAAATGCGTCTGACAAGGCATTATCTTCAACTGTATCTATGGTATCTATACCCCTCATCTGAGGAAACCACTGCTATTACTGATGATAATGACAGGTTGAAGACATTGCTTGAAACTGGCATGTACAAGAGTCTAAAGGGACATCAGATTCTCTGTGATGTCCTGAAGAAGACTATCCTAAACAAAAACCCTAGGAAAGAGGGTGTAGGTTTCGAAAGAAACATCAATGTCGACGGTTCCTACTGGATGCCTGAGCAGTATCCCAAAACCACATGGGTTACTGCAAAAGGCCCTTCAGTTGACCCCTCCACATTATCTGGCTTTAACTGTACTAACTCTATCATCATTGACGAGTCATTTAGCTCCAACTACAAGCTGTTCAAATCTATGAATGGTGAAGTGTTTGCTAGGTACATTGGAGATAACTACGGGAATGGTTCACCTATGAAGAGGATCTGGGTTCCCAAATGCCTTCTTGAGAAGCTTCCAGTCAATGTCATGACACCACCAAGGAAGAAGACAAATCCCAGACCAAAGTCTTCATATGGACCAACATCTTCATATGATCATTCTAATACCTATGTTTCGAAGGGTAGAGCTGAAAGGGCTCATGAATATGTGCACTATGGCTCGAACCGATATGTTCATCCTACTAAGAACTTCCCTGCATATTCATTTGAGTACTCTAACCCTCCTGTGAAACATACTATTAGGGCATCTTTGCCTAAATTCTCTGATGCTGCCCTACGCCTCATTGCTTCTAAGCCACTCATGTGCATGTGGGTGGTTAAGAAGAACTAATATCTTCATGCAGCATCGGGTCTCCAGATGGGATGAAGCCTATCTTGAAGATTATCTCTGGAGACCCGAAAACATTCTTGTCTGGACGCAAGAAAACTAATGCAAATGATGTTACCATTTATATCGTCCAAAATTTACTTACAATTGTATACTGCAATATCTTCATCAATGCATGTTACAGTTGCATGCGTTGGTGAACTACACTAATTCTTAATGCAGGAAGCCAAATCCAACGCCACTGAATGGATTATGGATAGTGGATGCACCAGTCATATGACTGGTGATCGAAGCCTATTGATGGAGCAAAATCTTCGACCTCCAACAAAAGACCACATCGTCTTTGCTGACAAGAGCAGCAACAAAGTACTGGGACTAGGTAGAGTTGCTATCTCAAGGGACCGGCACATGGAAAATGTCATGCTTGTCGAATCCCTTGGTTACAACTTAATGTATGTCTCAATGCTCTGTGACTTAGATATGCTTGTCATATTTGGAAAATTTTGATGTGTTGTGCTAATGGCCTCTGACAAAACCAAAGTCTTCGAAGGTTTTCGAAGAGGTGATCTGTATATGGTAGACTTCTCTACAGGACCACAGGTTGCCACATGTCTTCTAGCAAAGGCTTCAGAATGCTGGTTATGGCATAGAAGGTTAGGACATGCTGGGATGAGGAACTTGCACACACTTGCCAAGAAGAAGCTTATCATTGGCGTCGAAGGTGTCAAGTTCAAGAAGGACCACCTATGTGGTGCCTGTGAAGCCGGGAAGATGACTAGGGCCAAACATCCCTCAAAAACAATTATGACGACCACTCGTCCCTTCGAGCTGCTACATATGGACTTATTCGGCCCTACTCACTATTCCACCTTCTCTACCACTACAAATCTATATGGCTTCGTTATTGTTGATGATTATTCTCGATTCACCTGGGTGCACATTATACTCTATAAAACTGAAGTGCGGGATGTCTTCATGTGCTTCGCCAACAGGTGTATGAACAACTACAACATCAAGATCAAGCACATTAGGAGTGACAATGGCACTGAATTCAAGAACACGGGCTTGGACACCTATCTTGATACACTTGGCATCACTCATGAGTTCTCTGCTCCATACACACCTCAGCAGAATGGCGTCGTGCAGCGCAAGAACCATACTCTCATTGAGATGGCTCGTACTATGCTTAATGAATACAAGACACCCCGGAAGCTATGGCCTGAAGCCATAGACACTGCATGCCACGTCATTAACAGAGTATATCTTCACAAGTTCGTCAAGAAAACATCATATGAGCTACTCACCGGTAAGAAACCCAATGTAAGTTATTTCAAAGTCTTCGGTGCAAGATGCTGGATAAGGGATCCACACCACACTTCTAAATTTGCACCGAAAGCACATGAGGTTTCATGCTTGGTTATGGAAAGGATTCGCATACCTACATAGTCTTCAACACTTTCCACAATAAAGTTGTTGAAACTGTAGATGTGCAATTCGATGAAACTAATGGCTCACAAAGAGAGCACCTACCTCCCGTGCTAGATGAACCTTCACCTGAAGAAGCTATCAGATTGATGGGCATTGGAGAAATCATGCCTGAAGAACCAGAAGGAGAGGAAGTCATCATTCCACTATCCACTCAACGCGAAGACAATGCTGAACCCGAAGACAATGCTGCTGACGAAGACAATGCTCAGCAGCCGGAACAAAGTCTTCGGTCTGCTCATCCACGTGTGGCTAATGAAGTCCAAATTGAGAAAATGCTTGACAACATAAATGCACCAGGTCCACTCACTCGCTCAAGAGCTACTCAATTGGCTAACTTTTGTGGGCACTTTGCTTTTGTGTCTATCTCAAAGCCCACCAAAGTAGATGAAGCCTTCAAGGAATCAGAATGGATTCAAGCCATGCAAGAAGAGCTTCACCAGTTCGAGCTCAACAATGTGTGGGAACTCGTGAAGCGCCCTGATCCGAGGAAGCACAACATCATTGGCACGAAGTGGATGTTTTGCAACAAGCAAGATGAATCTGGCCAAGTTGTGAGAAACAAGGCTCGACTTGTGGCTCAAGGCTACACACAGGTTGAGGGTATTGATTTCGGTGAAACATTTGCACCTGTTGCTAGGCTCGAAGCTATATGTATACTGCTTGCTTATGCTAACCATCATGACATATGCCTATATCAAATGGATGTCAAAAGTGCATTCCTCAATGGTAAGATTGAGGAAGAAGTATATGTTGCTCAACCACCAGGGTTTGAAGATCCAAAGCATCCTAACAAAGTCTACAGGCTCAACAAGGCACTGTATGGCCTCAAGCAAGCACCAAGGGCTTGGTATGATACACTTAAGGAATTTCTCAAGGAGAAAGGCTTCAAACCTGGTTCACTCGATCCCACTCTCTTTACTAAATCCTATGATGGTGAACTTTTTGTATGTCAAATCTATGTGGATGACATTATCTTCGACTATACTAACAATCGATACAGTGATGATTTTGCTTTTATGATGCAATAGAAATATCAAATGTCGATGATGGGAGAACTGAAATTCTTCCTAGGGCTTCAAATTCGACAACAACCCAATGGCATCTTTATATCTCAGGAGAAGTACCTTAAGGACTGCCTCAAGAAATTTGGCATGAATGAAGCCAAAGGCTACAAGACGCCAATGCCTACCAATGGTCACCTTTGCACTGACGAAAATGATAAAGATTTCGATCAGAAGGTATATCATTCCATGATTGGCTCTTTATTGTACCTATGTGCATCTAGGCCAGATATAATGCTTAGCGTTTGCATGTGCGCCCGATTTCAAGCGGCACCAAAGGAGTCGCATCACCTAGCTATGAAGCGAATACTTAGATATCTGGCTCACACCCCAACACTAGGATTATGGTATCCAAAGGGTTCGAAGTTTGAGCTCATTGGTTACTCAGATTCTGACTTTGCTGGCGACAGAGTTGATCGCAAGTCTACATTAGGCACATGTCACTTTCTGGGATGATCTCTTGTATGACGGTCTTCGAAGAAGTAGAACTGTGTATCACTCTCTACTGCTGAAGCCGAATACATTGATGCTGGCGCTTGTTGCACTCAGCTTGAAGCAGACCCTCAAAGACTACGGCATCAAACTGAAGCATGTTACTCTCTACTGCGACAATGAGAGTGCGATCAAGATCTCCTACAACCCAGTACAACACTCAAAGACGAAGCATATTCAAATACGACATCATTTTCTTCGGGATCATGTGATGAAGGGTGACATCAACATCAAGCATGCAGACACTGAAGATTAGTTGGCGGATATGTTCAAGAAGCCTTTGGATGAGAAGAGATTGTGCATGTTGCGGTGTGAGCTAAATATCTTAGAATCCTCAAATGTCCTTTGAATGGGAATACATCCTAACGCTTATGCATATTGATGACTTTGATGCACAACACACGAGGTAACGTATGTCTTTGAACTCATAAAGACTTACACTCTAAGTGTGAAAATATTAACGAAGAATATGACTACAGAGCGCCACGATAATTGTGCGCTGTTTATGGGTCAAACATTCTTATACGGTGGGTAACGCCACCACCCAACCTGAAGACTTTGCTTTCATCTTCGCATTTGTCTATGTCTTCAGGAAACTGAGTTTATCTTCGAGTAGAATGTTCTTCTCAAATTTGCATATACTTCAGTTGAACATACTTTGCATATTGGGTGGAGTTATGTCCTCTACAACATTGTGCCTATAGCTATATCTTCGAGTTTTTTTTCTAGGCCAATGTGATCGGACCCGCTATCCTTATCTATTCTATTCTCTTCTAACACTGTTCAGCTCCAGTCATATGCATTCTACTTGACACGTGTTGGTTGTCTTCACTGCATCCTTGTCAGTCGAAGACAAACCCAACCAAACGATTAAAATTTCATTTTTTACCGCACTTACCGCAACAACTTCCCGTGCCGTCAGTTCCGGTCGTGTAGTGGGCTGTCAGATGTGTTGCATGCTCGCCACGTGTCCCACTAAACCGAAGAGTCAGGGGCATATACGTCCAAAAAATTCGGATGTTCCAATCCTTATAAATACATCTGCCTCGGCTCATTAATTACTCTTCCTCGCCACCTCCACCACTCGAGCTCTCAAACCCTAGCGCCGTCGGAGACAAAGCGCTTCGCTGCCGCGACTTCTCCGTCGACGTATTCACGCCGTCCACGACCATCTCCACTCGCCGCCGTCGTAGATGTCTACCACCACCGAGTTAGGGTGTGGTAGATCGAACCGTTCGGCCTCGTCGCTTCGTCGAACTGTTCGTCTTGTTCTTCACCGCGGTAATTAAATCATCACTTTTACCACCTTTTTGATCCAAAAAGTTACTACACTTTTTCAATTGCTGTTTTTCCCTCCCACCCAACAACACTCACCTATTGAACTCTATCTACCAAATGCCTTCACTTTGTGACAACAATTGGTTTGATTTCTGTAAGTGCATCTAGTGCCACCCCTGTTTGGTTTTGGAGTATTGAAGACAAACGTGGTTGAGGGACTAATGTGTTTGTGAGAGTTCACAGGCTAACACAGAGAGAAGTCCCTGGAGTTTCGGTATAGCCGTCGAAGACGACCCTCATGTCTACTATGCAACCTTCTTCTTGTAGACTCGTGTTGGGCCTCCAAGCGCAGAGTTTTGTAGGACAGTAGCAGATTTCCCTCAAGTGGATGACCTAAGGTTTATCAATCCGTGGGAGGCGTAGGATGAAGATGGTCTCTCTCAAACAACCCTGCAACCAAATAACAAAGAGTCTCTTGTGTCCCCAACACACCCAATACAATGGTAAATTGTATAGGTGCACTAGTTCGGCGAAGAGATGGTGATACAAGTGCAATATGGATGGTAGATATAGGTTTTTGTAATCTGAAAATATAAAAACAGCAAGGTAACTAATGATAAAAGTGAGCACAAACGGTATTGCAATGCTTAGAAACAAGGCCTAGGGTTCATACTTTCACTAGTGCAAGTTCTCTCAACAATACTAACATAGTTGAATCATATGTAAATCCCTCACGTGCGACAAAGAGTTCACTCCAAAGTCACAAATAGCGGAGAACAAACGAAGAAATTATTGTAGGGTACGACACCACCTCAAAGTTATCTTTTCTGATCAATCATATGAGCTATCCCTATAAGTGTCACGAACAGCCCTAGAGTTCGTACTAAAATAACACCTTAAGATACACATCAACCAAAACCCTAATGTCACCTAGATACTCCAATGTCACCACGAGTACCCATGGGCTTGATTATACGATATGCATCACACAATTTCAGATTCATCATGTTCAATCCAACACAAAGAACTTCAAAGAGTGCCCAAAGTTTCTACCGGAGAGTCAAGACGAAAACATGTGCCAACCCCTATGCATAGATTCCCAAGGTCACGGAACCCGCAAGTTGATCACCAAACATACATCTAGTGGATCAATAGAACATCCCATTGTCACCACGGATATCCCATCGCAAGACATACATCAAGTGTTCTCAAATCCTTCAAAGACTCAATCCGATAAGAAAACTTCAAAGGGAAAACTCAATTCATCACAAGAAGATAGAGAGGGGAAAACTCCATATGATTCATCTATATCAATAAAGCTCGCGGTACATCAAGATCGTGTCATCTCAAGAACACAAGAGAGAGAGATCAAACACATAGCTGCTGGTACATACCCTCAGCCCCGAGGGTGAACTACTCCCTCCTCGTCATGGAGACCGCCGGGATGATGAAGATGGCCTCCGATGATGGTTTCCCCCTCCGGCAGGGTGCCGAAATGGGCTCCCGATTGGTTTTTCATGGCTACAGAGGCTTGCGGCGGCGAAACTCCCGATCTAGGTTTGTTTCTGGGGTTTTTTGTATTTATAAGAATTTTTGGCGTCGGAAACAAGTCAAGCTGGGTCACGAGGTGACGACAAGCCAGGGGGGTGCGCCCTAGGGGGGGGCGCCCCCCAGGCTTGTGGTGGCCTCGTGGCTCTTCTGGCCCAACTCCAACGCTCCCTGGGCTTCTTCTGGTCCATGAAAAATCACCGTAGATTTTTATTCCGTTTGGACTCCGTTTGATATTCCTTTTCTGTAAAACTCAAAAACACGAAAAAAACAGAAACTGGCACTGGGCTCTAGGTTAATAGGTTAGTCCCAAAAATAATATAAAGTTGTAGTAAATGATTGTAAAACATCCAAGAATGATAATATAACAGCATGGAACAAGCAAAAATTATAGATACGTTGGAGACGTATCAGCATCCCCAAGCTTAATTCCTACTCGTCCTCGAGTAGGTAAATGATAAAACAGAATTTTTGATGTGGAATGCTGCCTAACATGTTCATCATATTATTTTCTTCTTTGTATAGCATGGACATTTGGACTTGTAAATGATTCAGAGCAATAGTCTAGTTTTAACATAATGACTTCAATACTCAAGCATGTCAACAAGCAACCATGTCTTTCAAAATATCAACACTAAAGAAAGTTATCCCTAGCCCATCATGCTCAATCATTGATCCATTCATGAAACACACTCAAATATTAGCAATGCCCAATGCTCAAGTACGATCAGAGTGCCCCCTAGTTGGTGCTTATAAGAGAAGATGGAGACTCAAAGCAAAAATAAAAATTGCATAAAGTAAATAGATAGGCCCTTCGCAGAGGGAAGAAGGGATTTGTAGGGGTGCCAGAGATCAAAGTTTTAAATTGAGAGAGAAAAAATATTTTGGGTGGCATGCTTTTCCTGTCAACGAAAACGACAAAGTAGCTCACAATACTTTCCATGCTAGATAAATCATAGGCGGTTCCCAAACAGAAAATAAAGTTTTTACTCCCCCTCCACCAATCAATCACACTCCACGATGAGCCGAATCCACGGGTATCGTCCATACAAACAACAATCCTAGGGGAGTTTTGTTTCATTATATTTTGATTTGATTTTTGAGCATGGAACTGGGCATCTCGAATACCAGCCACTTTCTCGTGAATGATAGTGAATCAACACATATCGTGAGAATAACCCACCTAGCATGGAAAAATATTGGATACTCCCCACCGTTTCATGAGCGGTACGGGCACACAAAAGAGAAAATTTATTTTGAAGATTTAGAGATGGCACATACAAATTTGCTTGGAACGGCATGAAAATACCGCATATAGGTAGGTATGGTGGACTCATAAGGCAAAACTTGGTTTAAGGATTTTGGATGCACAAGTAGTATTTCTACTTAGTACAAATGGAGGCTAGCAATTAGATTGGGAAGCAACCGAACCAGGAAACGAAAATTCACATAAGTGAGCATTGAATCATAACTAACACCGAATAATGCACCACAAGTAGGATGTAACTTCATTGCATAACTATTTACTTTCGTGCATGCATAGGGAATCACAAACCTTAACGCCAATATTCCTACTAAAGCATAATTACTCACTAACATGACTCACATATTACTATCATCATGTTTCAAAACTATTACAAAGAATCAAGTTTAATTTGTCCCATGATCTTCATGAAAGTTTTTATTATATCCTCCTTGGATATCTATCACTTTGGGACTAGTTTCATATATTGCCATTGCTTTTTCGACAAGCTCAAACAAATTGAAATGAAGCACATGAGCATAAAGATTTCATCCCTCAAAACGGTATAAGTGAAGCATGAGAGGAAATGACAAGCTACTCACAAAAGATATAAGTGAAGATCAATGAGTAGTCAAACAATTAAGGAGCTATGTGAGGACTCTCTCTCCCTCAATAAATATTTTCAGATCTGAGTATTTTATTCAACAGCAAGCAAAAGAAAAATAGCACTCCAAGAATAGCACGCATCATGTGAACGAATAAAAGTTTAGGCTCGACATAGGCTAATCGATAATTGTTGATGAAGAGAGGTGGGATGCGTAGCATCCCCAAGCTTAGATGCTTGAGACTTCTTGAAATATTTACTTGGGGTGCCTTGGGCATCCCCAAGCTTGAGCTTTTTTATCTCGTTCAATCCTCTCATATCATGGTTTCACCTATTCTCAAAAACTTCGTCCACACAAAACTCGAAAAGAACTCGCGAGATAGGTTAGTACACATAAGAATAAATCAACACTTAATGTACTTCCAAGACAAGTTGCATAATAATTTTCAAACATTAGGTACTGTATGCTATCATTTCCACAATTTATATCCACCAATATAGGCTATGGAAACTATAGGATAAGTAGATAACGAAACTATGACAGCAATCTGTCCAAACAGAACAGTCTGTAGAAATTTATAAAAACAGTGTACTTCTGTAACTCAAAAAATTATGAAAATTTAGGAAATGCTAAATAATTTATATGGCATCACTGTGTAAAAATTTCAGAAACTTTGCACGTTCCAGTAAAATATAAAAATTCAAACACTACAGCAAAAGTTTCTGTTTATACACAGCACACATCAAAACATGCAATGCAAGCAACCTAAGGCAATTCTTGGAACTTTTTATTGAAAAACAAGATTATAAATAACACCTAACAAAAAACAAGAGAATAAAATGACGCTCCAAGCAAAACTCATATTATGTGACGAATAAAAATATAGCTCCAAGTAAGATATACCGATAGTGTTGAAGACAAAAGAGGGGATGCCTTCCGGGGCATCCCCAAGCTTAGGCGCTTGAGTCTTCCTTGGATATTACCTTGGGGGTGCCTTGGGCATCCCCAAGCTTAGGTTCTTTTCACTCCTTATTCTCCTCATATCGGTGTCTCACCCAAAACTTGAAAACTTCAATCACACAAAACTTAACGGAACTTCGTGAGATGGGTTAGTATAATAAATAAAGATAAATAATTCACTTAGGTACTGTCAAGACAAGATTCATAATTGTTCCCACATCATACCTACTGTATTCTATCATTCCCATAATTTATATCACTCAATATAAGCTATAGTAACACTAAAACAAGTAAACTATGCATGCAAAACAGAATCTGTCAAAAACAGAACAGTCTGTGAAGATCTGTAGCGTAACCATACTTCCCTGTCTCTAAAAATTCTGAAAAATTAGGAAAATCAAGTAAATTTGTATATAAATCATGTGTCAAAATTTCAGATCAAAAGCACGTTCCAGTGAATTTACAAAATTCCTGGACTGAGAGCAAAAGTTTCTATTTTTGCACAGAATCAAGTCAACTATCATCCACACTATCCCAAAGGCTTTACTTGGCACTTTATTGAAAAAAGCTATAAAACATGATTATACAGTAGATTAATCATGTGTACACACAAAAACAGTAGGTATAAATATTGGGTTGTCTCCCAACAAGCGCTTTTCTTTAATGCCTTTTTAGCTAGGCATGATGATTTCAATGATGCTCACAAAAAAGATAAGAATTGAAACACAAAGAGAGCATCATGAAGCATATGACTAGCATATTTAAGTCTAACCCACTTCCTATGCATAGGGATTTTGTTAGCAAACAATTTATGGGAACAAGAATCAACTAGCATAGGAAGGCAAAACAAGCATGACTTCAAAACTTTGAACACATAGGGAGGAAACTTGATATTATTGCAATATGTAGAAGCATAACATCCTCTCACATAATAATTTTCAGTAGCATCATGAAGGAATTTCACAATATAATCAGCACATAAAGCATTCTTTTCATGATCTACAAGCATAGAAATTTTTTCACTCTCCACACAAGAAAATTTCTTCTCATGACTAATAGTGGGAGTATCATAAAAGAATTGAATACTACAAATTGGTTCCACATTAAAAGAGTAATGTTCAGTAAAAGGATATTCAAAATTATGACAATAATTATCACTACTTTTTATAACATAAGTATCATCACAATAATCATCATAAGTAGCAACTTTGTTCTCATCATAGTCAATTGAAACCTCTTCCGAAATAGTGGAATCATTAATAAATAAAGTCGTGACCTATCCAAATCCACTTTTATCATTATAATAAGATTCAACACCCTCCAAAATAGTGGGATAATTATTATCTAAAGTTGACACTCTTCCAAACCCACTTTCATAAATATTGCAATCATCATAAATAGGGGGTATGCTATCATCATAATAAATTTGCACATCAAAACTTGGGGGACTAAAGACATCATCTTCATTAAACATAGCATCCCCAAGCATGGGACAAACATTAATTGCAGCAAATAAATTCTCAAACATGTCATTCTCATCAAACATAGCATCCCCAAGCTTGTGGCTTTGCATAACATAAGCATAATCACTCTCATCATTAATAGTATGAATAGCACCAATCGTATAACAATTATTATCATCACAATTTTCTAAGTTGGTGCCAAAAAGATTTTCAAGATTATAAGGGGTGTCATTATCTTCCCAATCATAATTATCACAACAAACAATAGGCATAACAAAATCATCCTCAAGTGTATCATCTTCCACAACTATTTTTGATTCATTCTCATGAGGCCTATCAATAATGGGAGCAACATTATTTGGGAGAGATACCTCTTTACCTTTACTTTTCCTTCTTTTCTTCTTCTTCACCTCATTATGTGTGGGTTTATTTAATTCCTCCAAGCTTCTTTTTGAAGAGGTTGGTTGAATAAAAAGCTCCTCCTCGTTACCTGATTCATCATAAGAAAAAATAGGAGGATATTGGGAAACCTCTTCCCCTTCATTAGTATTCTCTTCATCTTCTATTTGTTTTCTTGTCTTTAAGTAATTGGCAATATAAGGATTATCAATGCAATTTACCACGCAATACATATAGATTTCATTTAGATCAAAATCAATCATTTTCATGAGAACCCAAGCTGGAACATCCTTAGTTTTATGTTTCATTTCTTCATACCCCAAAAATAGACTAAGTTCATTATGATGCTCAAGGGTAATGAGGTTATCACAATTTTTGGACACAATTCGATCATGAAATAATTCACATTGGAAATTAAAATGACCACTTTCATTGCAAAGTTCACAAGGACGGCGAGAAATATTAAGTCTTTCAGCACAACCATATAGCCTCTCTTGCAACCATTTAGTTTCTAAATACTTATGCCTCTTACAAAATCTATCTTCCCTTTTAGGCATGTCTTCACAAACTCTATGCACTCCACAAAAATTGACATGCTTATAAGAAATCTTTTTATCATGACTAGTGCAATCATCATTAGTACTATGGATATTCAAAGAATTCATACTAACAACATTGCAATCATGCTCATCACTCAAAGATTTAGTGCCAAACATTTTAATAACTTCTTCTTCTAACACTTGAGCACAATTTTCCTTTCCATCATTTTCACGAAAGACATTAAAAAGATGAAGCATATGAGGCAACCTCAATTCCATTTTTTTTTGTAGTTTTCTTTTATAAAACCAAACTAGTGATAAAACAAGAAACTAAAAGATTCAATTGCAAGATCTAAAGATATACCTTCAAGCACTCACCTCCCCGGCAACGGCGCCAGAAAAGAGCTTGATGTCTACTATGCAACCTTCTTCTTGTAGACTCGTGTTGGGCCTCCAAGCGCAGAGTTTTGTAGGACAGTAGCAAATTTCCCTCAAGTGGATGACCTAAGGTTTATCAATCCGTGGGAGGCATAGGATGAAGATGGTCTCTCTCAAAGAACCCTGCAACCAAATAACAAAGAGTCTCTTGTGTCCCCAACACACCCAATACAATGGTAAATTGTATAGGTGCACTAGTTCGGCGAAGAGATGGTGATACAAGTGCAATATGGATGGTAGATATCGGTTTTTGTAATCTGAAAATATAAAAACAGCAAGGTAACTAATGATAAAAGTGATCACAAACGGTATTGCAATGCTTAGAAACAAGGCCTAGGGTTCATACTTTCACTAGTGCAAGTTCTCTCAACAATACTAACATAGTTGAATCATATGTAAATCCCTCACGTGCGACAAAGAGTTCACTCCAAAGTCACAAATAGCGGAGAACAAACGAAGAAATTATTGTAGGGTACGAAACCACCTCAAAGTTATCTTTTCTGATCAATCGTATGAGCTATCCCTATAAGTGTCACGAACAGCCCTAGAGTTCGTACTAAAATAACACCTTAAGATACACATCAACCAAAACCCTAATGTCACCTAGATACTCCAATGTCACCACGAGTACCCATGGGCTTGATTATACGATATGCATCAAACAATTTCAGATTCATCATGTTCAATCCAACACAAAGAACTTCAAAGAGTGCCCCAAAGTTTCTACCGGAGAGTCAAGACGAAAACATGTGCCAACCCCTATGCATAGATTCCCAAGGTCACGGAACCCGCAAGTTGATCACCAAAACATACATCAAGTGGATCAATAGAACATCCCATTGTCACCACGGATATCCCATCGCAAGACATACATCAAGTGTTCTCAAATCCTTTAAAGACTCAATCCGATAAGAAAACTTCAAAGGGAAAACTCAATTCATCACAAGAAGATAGAGAGGGGAAAACTCCATATGATTCATCTATATCAATAAAGCTCGCGGTACATCAAGATCGTGTCATCTCAAGAACACGAGAGAGAGAGATCAAACACATAGCTACTGGTACATACCCTCAGCCCCGAGGGTGAACTACTCCCTCCTCGTCATGGAGACCGCCGGGATGATGAAGATGGCCTCCGGTGATGGTTTCCCCCTCCGGCAGGGTGCCGGAACGGGCTCCCGATTGGTTTTTCGTGGCTACAGAGGCTTGCGGCGGCGGAACTCCCGATGTAGGTTTGTTTCTGGGTTTTTTGTATTTATAAGAATTTTTGGCGTCGGAAACAAGTCAAGGTGGGCCACGAGGTGACGACAAGCCAGGGGGGCGCGCCCTAGGGGGGGGCGCCCCCCAGGCTTGTGGTGGCCTCGTGGATCTTCTGGGCCAACTCCAACGCTCCCTGGGCTTCTTCTGGTCCATAAAAAATCACCGTAGATTTTTATTCCGTTTGGAATCCGTTTGATATTCCTTTCTGTAAAACTCAAAAACACGGAAAAAACAAAAACTGACACTGGGCTCTACGTTAATAGGTTAGTCCCAAAAATAATATAAAGTTGTAGTAAAATGATTGTAAAACATCCAAGAATGATAATATAACAGCATGGAACAAGCAAAAATTATAGATACGTTGGAGACGTATCAGACCCCCAAAAATGTCTGAAGACATTGATGACGGCTGAAGCCATTGGTGGTGGACGAAGACATTCGTCCGAAGACAATGAAACACGAAGACGAAGTCTTTTTGTAGTTTTGTTTCTTCTTTCCTGAGTCATAGGAACCACCGTACTGTTAAGTGGGGTCGATGTGATCGAAGTCAGATGCTGACGTGATGCTCAACCTATACCTATGTTTTCGAGCGAAGACATTGAGAGGAAAACTCTTCTAGAGCTGGTTGAGTCAGCTTTACTTGTAGCCCAAGTAAAGTTGCCGCGTGCGTTCAAAATCCGACCGTTGTGACACGTGTCGGTTGGCCATTGACCCAGGGTCATTTCGGTCATATCAGGTCGGGTTGCCCGCTGGCTATAAATAGCCCACCCTTCCACCATGAGAAGGTGGCTGCTCAGAGAGAGATACGGCTGTTGTCGTTTTGGAGCAACCCACCTCGAAGACATTGAGAGAGACACATCCTGCGAGGATACACCTAAACACCTAGAGCTAGTGTGTTTGAGCATCACCGAAGTCATTCTGTTCTGAGAGAACTGACGACTTATTACACTTGAAGACTGTGATCTTCCAGACAGTTAGGCGTCTGGGTCTAGAGCGTCCAAGAGTCATTGTGGACTGCCGGGTGACCAAGTTTGTACGGGTTTCGGAAGTCTCCCCTGAAGACTTACCTGAGTGATTGGGCGTTGTCTAAGTGACTTCGGCTCAAGGGGAATAAGGTGAAGACGAGGTCTTCTGAGTTAAATCTCAGCCTCCCTAACCAGACGTACAGTTGTCACAGCAACTGGAACTGGTCCAACAAATCATGTGTCTTCGTCAAGCAACTGGTTCTATCCTTCACTCTCTTACGTTCCTACTCTGAACTGTGAAGTTAGTGCTTGAACATTGCGCGAAGATTTTCACTGAAGACATTCATTTCAACTGTTTATCTTCATACCATCAAAGTTTGTCTTTGACTCATCTTAGTATTCATGATGATTATGCTTAACTTGTTTGAATGTCTTCACTGCATTGCATGCCCTGTCTAGATCCTTGATTGTATCCCTACCTGATCCTGTTTACGTTTCCGCATAGTTCGAATACATTCACTGTTTCGAAGCCTTTCATAAGAATCGCCTATTCACCCCCCCTCTAGTCGATAACTAGCACTTTCAATTGGTATCAGAGCAAGGTACTCCCTTGTTCTGTGTTTCGGTTTAACCACCATGGAGTTTTAGCTATGTCGACTGCAGGGATAATCAAGGTCTCCGCTGCGTGTCCTGTCTTCGATGGCACCGACTACCCCTACTGGAAGAACAAAATGCGCATGCATCTCGAAGCCATTGACAACGACCTATGGTATGTCGTCATGGCGGGCATTCCCGATGTTGGCGAAGGTGTTACTCCTGCTGATGTGAAGAGGTTCACGCAACTCGACTCCACCGCCAAGAACATCATCTGTGGTCATCTGACCAAAGGACAATATGGGCGTGTGAGTGCACTTCACACTGCTAAGCAAATCTGGGAATGGCTGTCCAAAGTAAATGAAGGTGTCTCATCTCAAAGAGACTCTTGTGTTGATGTGCTTCGCAACTTGTTCAACCTCTTCAAGAGACTCGGCAACGAAAATGTTCAGCTAACCTTTGATCGCCTCACTGACATCTCAAATGAGCTGAATGCACTCGGCGCCACTGATATCACCAAACATGAAGTCGTCAAGAAGCTACTCAGATCACTTGACAGTTCCTTTGACACTCTTGCACTTATGATCCAAGAGCGCTCTGACTTCAAGAGTTTGGACCTAGCTGATATACTTGAGAGGCTGAACACTCACGAATTCCAACAAGCTGAGAAGAGAGATATCTACAAACCAAGCTACAGTCGCTCCCGTGCGCTGAAGGCCAAAGTTGTGTCTTCATCTGAAGACAACTCTGAATGCAGTTCTGATGATGCTGAAGACTTTGGAAAGGAACTTGCCTTGCTTGTCAGGAAGTTCCGGAAGTTTGCCAAGTCAAAACGCTATGCTAAATCTTCAAGACATGATTCGAAGAGATCTAGAGATATGTCTTCCAAGGACGGCAAGAAGCAAACCTGTCACAAGTGCAAGAAAACTGGTCACTTCATTGCTGATTGCCCTCAATGGGAAAAGGAATCCAAGAAGAAGAGTAAGAACTATGACTCCGATGACAAGAAGAAGAAGAAGTTTGCAAAGTCTTCAACACACAGGAAGAGTTCATCAGGAAAGGCCCATGCCTTCATCGGAAAGGAGATGGACTCGCAATCTGAATCTGGTTCTAAGGCCGAGGAAGCATCTGAGGAGGAATCTGACGCTGAAGTAGCTGGACTGGCAATGGCTTCGGCTTATCTTTCTACGTCTGTCTTTGAACCCGAAGACAATGGCTCCTTCTTCAACACCGAAGCCAGTGATGATGACACTACTCCAGCCTACTGCTTCATGGCAAAAGCCTCCATGGTATCCTCAAAGTTCTCACGTCATGAATCTGAATCTGACGCTAAATCTGATAATGACATGAAACCAAGCTATGCTAAACTGAAAGCACATTTGCTCCCTTGGTGGTTTTGGTAATTAATAACAACATATATGTCATTGAACTAATGTTTCCACGAAGCATATTTCAGGAAAAGTTCAATGATAGGATTGGCAAAAGGATTGTGGAGATTGTGGAGATACCCCAAGATGCAAGGAATTGGATTGGCCAAGCTTCAAGCAAGAGGACTCTACATTTTACTTTGTGAGAAATCACTTTGAGTCCATAGGAAAGCCAATACTATTAAAAGGGGGTAAGGTATTGTTGGTGAACAAAAAGCTCATACGTGCACAAGTGATAGTCACCAAAAACACCCACAAGCTCTTCCACAAAAGTCTGTCCAAAGTCAAATATCCAAAATCGGTGCAACCAACACTTTCCACTCGGTGCCACCGATTCCCATACTCAGACAGACCCATGCCAAACCCTAGCTTGTCGGTGCAACCGATTCTGCATCGGTGCCACCGAGTTCAGTTGCCAACTTTCTGTTTAGCCATCTTCAGTCTTCGGTACCACCGAGATTTGCCTATCGGTCTAACCAAGTTTCTGGACCAACTCTATGGATAGCCATTCACCTGATCGGTACCACCGAGAAATGTGGATCGGCGCCACCGAGTTTCTGGACCAACTCTCTGGTAAGCCTTGGTCAAGAATCGGTACCACCGAGATGTGAAGATCGGCGTCACCGAGTTTGCGCAATCTGACCGTTGGTCACCTGATCGGTACCACCGAGAGTTATATATCGGTCTCACCGAGATTCAAAAGTTGTCACCTTTTGGTCACTTCGGTACCACCGAGATTCACACATCGGTGTCACTGAGTTGGTCACTTTAGGTGTAATGGTTGGATTTTTGGGGATGCCTATATATACCCCTTCACCACCACCCACTCGAATGAGAAGCACTCAGAACTATTGCATACTTGCCCCATCTCATTTTCTGAGAGAGAGCCACCTACTCATGTGTTGAGATCATGCCATTCCATTCCAACCATATGAATCTTGATCTCTAGCCTCCCCAAGTTGCTTTCCACCAATCCCATCTCTTCCACCAAGCCAAATCTATGAGAGAGTGATTGTGTGTTGAGGAGTCTATCATCTTGAAGCACAAGAGCAAGGAGTTCATCGACATTGCCGAGCCTATTACCTTTTGGAGGGTGGTGCCTCCTAGATTGGTTAGGTGTCGCTTGGGAGCCTCCTACTTCGTGTTGTGGAGTTGAACCAAGAAGTTTGTAAGGGCAAGGAGATCGCCTACTTCGTGAAGATCTACCCATAGTGAGGCTAGTCCTTCGTGGACAGAAGCCGTTATGGAATAGTGAAGGTTGCTACTTCGTGGACCCTTCGTGGGTGGAGCCCTCCGTGGACTCTCGCGGCCGTTACCCTCCATGGGTTGAAGACTCCATAAACCTGGACGTACGATAGCACCACCTATCGGAACCACGGGAAAAATCATCGTGTCTACAAATTGTGTTTGATCCTCCTACCCTTCCTTTAATACTCATGCTTGTTGTTACTTTCCGCTGCTATACTCTTAGACATGCATGTGTAGGGTGTACTTGACTTGCCATGAATGCTAAAATCTGCCAACACTAAAAATTGGGAAAAGGCTAGATTTTTATTTGGTCAAGTAGTCTAATCACCCCCCTCTAGACATACTTTCGGTCCTACAAGTGGTATCAAAGCTTTGGTCTCCATTGCATTGGTCTCACAACCTAGGAGAGTATGGTGTCTAGTGATGGAAACTATCATCGTAGAGGTCCGTATTTTGATGGCACTAATTTTGCTAGTTTGAAGCACAAAATGAAAATGCATATTCTTGGTCATAACCCCGCCGTTTGGGCTGTTGTTCGTGTTGGCTTGCAAGGTGAATTCTTTGGTGATGGAAAGGAACCAGATCGTGAAGCGACCGCGGATGAATTGAAGATGTTGCAATACAACGCTCAAGCATGCGACATTGTCTTCAACTGCCTATGCTCCGAAGAATTCAACAAAATCAGCCGTCTTGAGAATGCAAAAGAGATTTGGGATACTTTGGTTGATATGCATGAAGGAACCGAGTCCGTAAGAGAATCCAAGTTGGATGTTCTTCAAAGTCAGCTTGACAAGTTCAAGATGAAGGATGGTGAAGGAGTCGCAGAGATGTACTCTAGGCTAGCTCTCATCACCAATGAGATTGCCGGCTTAGGAAGCAAAGAAATGACCGACAAATTCATCATCAAGAAGATACTTAGAGCTTTGGATGAGAGATACGACACCGTGTGCACATTGATCCAAATGATGCCCAACTACAAAGATCTCAAGCCTACGGAAGTCATTGGAAGGATTGTTGCTCATGAGATGACACTCAAAGACAAAGAAGAGCTTCACAACAAGTCTAGCGGTGCTTACAAAGCCACAAGTGATGCTCCAGCAACTTCAGGCGACAACCTTGTCACCAATGAAGAGATAAGCCTCATGGTCAAGAAATTCAACAAGTTCTACAAGAATAGAGGCAAAGAACGAAGCTCCAACTCAAGATATGAAGAGAAGCGCTCGTCAATTCGTGACCACAATTGCTACAATTGTGGGAAGCCCGGTCACTACTCCAATGAGTGCACGGCTCCCTACAAACGAAGAGAAGAGTCACCTAGAAGACGAAGCTCAAGGAATGAATCACCTCAAAGAGAGAGAAGGAGTAGAGATGATCGTTATGAACGAAGACCCTCAAGGAGAAGTAGAGATTCGGAGAAGAAGGACAAGTACACCAAGAGCTACACAAGAAGAAGACATCAAGCTCATGTTGGTGAATGGGTTTCCGGCTCCGACTTCGACAACAACTCCGAGAGAAGCTATCACTCCAACTCCGACTATAGTCAAGATGAAGGTGTTGCCGGACTTGCACTAGTGACTACCGACTCCTATGATCTATTTGATTCACCAAATGAAGGGAGTGGAAGTTGCTTCATGGCTAAAGGCCCCAAGGTATCACACCTCAAGTATCTTGATTTCAATAGTGATGAAGATGATTTGCTTTGTGATGATGACTTGCTCTTTGATGAAACTAGTGATGTTAGTCAAAATGAACTTGATAATTCTCATTCTAGTCAAGATAAGTCATTTGATGATGATAAGATGAAAATAGAACAACTAACTAAAGAACTAAATACTCTTAAGTTAGCTTATGAATCTACTCTCGAAGATCATAGAGAGCTTGTAAGAACTCATGAGAAGCTACGCTTCGAGAAGCTCAACTTGGAGCAAGAGCATGAGTTTCTTAAAGCTATCAATGACGATCTCCGAAAGAAGACTTCATCTTATCTAGCCAAACGACTACTCTTGTCTACATTCATGCCACAAGTTAAATCTAAACAAACTAGTAACAAAGGCAAGAAAGTTTCTTCATCTAGTAGCAACAATAAAAATGCCAAACCAAATGATGTTGTTTCTAGTAGTTCTATTGATTCCACTAATGATGATTCTCTTAGCCAAGTTACACTTGAGCAAGAAAATGCTTTATTGAAAGGAATTATAGAGAAAGGTATCTACAAGAGTCTTGCCGGGTGTAAGCAATTTGAGGAAATTGTACGCAAGCACGGAGGATACCGAAGAACCATGGCATTGGCTACTTCAACGCTAATGGAGTTGAATGGGAAGAAGGTCAATACCCCAAGCCCAAGTTTGTTCCTCAAAAGGAGAAGTATGAATATATTTTTCCCAAGGGAACAAACACTCAAGATGACCTTCCACCACAAGACCACAAGCTCAAGGGCAAGAACAAGCTTCGAGAGGACATTGACTCATATGAAGATGAATCCCTAGCTTTGGTGGAGTGGGTTCCCAAGGCTACTTCAAGCTCAACTTCTACAAAGGCTACTTCAACACCAAGGAACCCCATCAAGTTGATGTGGGTCCCCAAGAAGAAGAACTAGAGAGTTCTTGAGGGGTGACTTCGCCAATGAAATTCACTCACATTCATTATTGGCAAGAACTATTTGCAATCAACATCAACTCTATGCAATAGTTCAAGGAGTCACATATTCCCTCAAAGGTAAGCAAGGGACAAGGTAATCAACAAATCAATGGACATCATCACACATGCTTTGCACTCCATGTCCATAGATATCCTTGTATTTGTCTCTTGTGTGTTGGGACTAACCCATGTAGGTGAGAGGAGTAAGGAAACAACAAGGATGCTCCCAACTCTTGGTGATCTTCATCAACTTTGAGCATCCACCACTACCTCACCAACATGAAGTCTTCATCGACAAAACCCAAGGTTTGTTTTTCCCTCCAATGGGGGGATGTCACATCAAGGGGGAGCTTTACTCTAAGACTTGAGTTAAAGCATCTCTTAGTATGTGACAACATTAAATGCTTTATGTAAAAGTGGTAACCCCACTTGTGCTTAAACGATGAGTATGACCTATGATCAAGTATTCTTACTTGGCTCCTAAGTCAATATACTCATATATAGATGACTCCGTCATCGCCAAAGTGCTTGTTAGATGCTAGTATGTATGTGCATGTTTGCCATGATTTCAATTGACATCTTATTGTGTGAGCATGTTGGTCTGCATTTATTTATCCATTCGAGGACATCCAATTGTTGGTATTTGGCTTTTGATTTATCTTTTGCCAATTGGATGGACAAGAATGCCTAGGACCACTCTCTAGCTATCTATGCTTTCTCACCTCATATTCTATTCACGCTGCATCACAAAATTTGAACAAGTACTTTTCGATCCCTCTGTGTGTGGAGCACTCGGAGTTCCGTATCGACAAAGGACTGACCATTAAAACCTCCCAAGTGCATCTCGGTGGAACCAACCCAAACTCTCGGTCTCACCGAATGCCTAGGGTTGATCTGGTTTTCAATCTCGGTACCACCGATTCCATATTCTCGGTTACACCGAGTTTCCCTGTCAGCTGACAGTTGAGGAACTCGGTGACACCGAAAATTTAGAATCGGTGTCACCGATAGCAAGGGGTATATATGTTGTGGACCCGACGCTTTGAAAATCAATCTTCAATCCGTCGCGCCCCAAAACCCTATGCTGCCGATTTGTGACCCCCTGGTCGTCGCCTTGCCTCCCCGTGCGTCTCCGCCGCTGGGATCTTCACCGGTGACGGGCATCTTCACCGCCGTCTTCGCCGTAGCGGATCTGCCACCGAGTTAGGGTATGGATCTGACCCTTCATTGCGCTCCCTGTCCGAATCTTGCGCGCTGAAGCTTATTCCATCTATAATCCACCATGTGCAATCCTCTCAATTCACCGAAAGTCCAGTAGATTAGCGAATCAAAAAAAAATAGGTTTAGTTGCCCGCAAAATCGCATCTCGGTGATACCGAGTCAGAAAAATTGGTTCCACTGATTTATTTTTTGTGCTACTGAGGACAGTACTCCGTGAAACCGAGTGGTAGTTTTCGGTCCCACTGAAACTGCTGCCAAGTTTCTGTTAAGAGTATTGTGAGTCTTGGCAGTACCGAAAATGTTGACTCGGTGACACCGAAATCCTTTTTTGCTGTGAACTACATCTAAGATTTTTCTGTTCAATCTTTCAAAAACAGCTGCATTTTGTGATGACTTATCTTCTTCTGCTCCTCTATACTCTATTCACAGGGTCAGTATGTCAGATGCTGAGGACAGTGAGAACAACTTCAGAGAGCACAGTGTTGAGTTGGATTCAGGCACTAGTCCTGAGTCTAATTCCTCTTCAGATCCAGGCACCCCCAGTTCTCATGGGTTGCCCAAGGCTGCTACTAGGGCCAGGAAGAAGCTGAATTCAGATGAGGAGGATTTAGATTTTGTTCTAGAGGAAGTACTTGCCAAGAAGCAAGACAAAGGTGCTAAGAAGTCTGCTAATGAAGCCACATCTTCCAGAAGAACTGTCAGCAAGGTTTATGCTAGCTCTGAGGCTATGAGAGCACCTGAGAGTGCTAGGGCTACCATGACCATTGAGCCCCCAAGGAAGTCTATGCCTAAGAAGGTAGGAGAGAAGAAGGCTAGGAAAAGGATTGTTTATGTCACTGGCAGGCAAACATCTATGTTTGAGGACCCAGAGGAGACTGCTGGTGCTGCTGCTGAAGAAGAGGAGGAAGAGCATGTTGTCAAGGCACCTCCCAAGAGGAAGCAAAAGAAGCTTTTGGCAGATGCTATGCCAAAGCAAGGTACTTCCAAGAGTACCAAGTCTGCCCCCAAGAAGGCTGCTGCTGAAAAGTCCAAGAGGTCATCCAGACAGATTTCAGCTTCTGAGAAGAACAAAGGAACTATCTCCAGAGATGAGGATGAGGATGCCATGTCTGCATTGATGAAGCTTAGACCACACCTTCCTGAACACAATGCCAGCCATCCACTTGCTGAAGACATGAAGAAGAGGAAGGATTCTGGTTTGAGGGCATGGAGAGCTATTGATCCATATGCCCAAAGGAGAAAGACAGCTGTGGACTACAGATTCTACACCAAGGAGCAACATGATTTCTATGAGACTTGCTGCTTGACAAGAGTCCAGCTGTGAGTGACATGAGATTTGTGGACTGGAAATACATCAAGGCAAATGAAGATTATTTTCCAAATGTCCAAGACAATTTTCACTGCATTGGCCTAGATGAGTTTGTTGGCAAAGAGTTCACTGCATGGAATGACGAGATGATCATGCAATTCTACTCCACTGCTCACTTCTATGGAGATGGTAGAATTGTATGGATGACAGAAGGAGCAAGATACGAGTCTACTGTTGATGAATGGGCTGCTATCTTAGAAGTCCCAAAGGTGCAGGATGGTGACTTGGATGTCTACTCTGAATCCAAGGAGAGCCATGATGCTATGAAGGACATGTACAATGCTATCCCTGCTGCTAACTTGAAATCTCACAAGTTAGGATCTATCTACTTCCTCCAGGATGGCCTCCTCACCATGAACACCATTTTGAGGCATACTTTGATGCCCAAGTCAGGAGATGAGAAGATGATTCGAGGCCATTCAATCAACATGCTGATCCATCTTGATAGACACCCCAAGATACGTGTGATGGACTTGATAGTAGAGACAGTGAAGAGGGTTGCTGCTGATCAGAAGCGCTCATGCTGCTATGCACCCTACATTCAGATGCTCATCAACTCCAAGCTGGAGAAGCACATCTTTGCTCTGGACAGACCCCATTTGCCCCTACAACCAGATTTAGAGGACAACGTTATGGTGATGGACCCAGAACATCCCACATCAGCTGCAACTCAAGCACACGCAGAGGCAGAGGCAGCTAGAGCCACTAGTGCTCAAGTCCCCAGATCCAGGAATGAGCAAATGGATCTCTTGATCTCATCCGTTCAAGGCATGCAGAAAGACATCAAGGACATACTGGACAATCAAAACAGTCTTGTCAAGATCTTTGAGAACAGGATCAAGACCCTTAATGACAAGGTAGATGGGCTGACCAAGACAGTCAATGAGCTCAAGAAGGAAGTTGACTCTGTGCCTCTTCCTCAGTCTACAGATGATGATGAGGATGACTCTCCTCTCAGGCCAGGCACACACTTCACCACCCAGGCCAGATCAGCCACAGTGCCAGCTCCAGATTTGAGGCCCTCTTCATCAGCACCTGCTACTGTTCCCTCAGCTCCATCAGCTCCAGTGCCTCCAGTTTCTACACCAACTCCATCCACGACATCAACTGAGATCTTCGTCGACGCAGTTCTCTCGACTCCTTCATCAACAACTGGAGGAGATCAGCCCAAGAACGTTTAGCTATATCTCTTTGAACTTTTTGGTAACTTGTTGCCAAAGGGGGAGAAGTGTATATAGATCTTTAGGCTTCGAGTGAGAGAGCGTTTGGTTTTTATCGCTTTTTCAAAAACAGTTGATCTTTTGGTTTGTTTGTGTTGAACTATGTGGTGTTTGATCATACGCTTTATGTGTGTTACTACTATTTCCTATCATTATGCTGCTTATGAGATGATCTTTCACCTTTGCTTGATTGTGTTGTGCTATGTTGTTCATTCTTATTTTTCTCGCACACCACCAAGTTGTATGTGACATGGAAGAAGTGCCCCATGTACCTAATCGATTGTGCATTTGCATTCAAACGCAAATCTAAAATAATGCACAAATTTAGGGTGAGCTCTTGCTTATCACATACTTCTCAAAGCGACGATTATATCATATGTCGAAGCTTTGATCTATATGTTGTCATCAATTACCAAAAAGGGAGAGATTGAAAGCACATTTGCTCCCTTGGTGGTTTTGGTAATTAATAACAACATATATGTCATTGAACTAATGTTTCCACTAAGCATATTTCAGGAAAAGTTCAATGATAGGATTGGCAAAAGGATTGTGGAGATTGTGGAGATACCCCAAGATGCAAGGAATTGGATTGGCAAAGCTTCAAGCAAGAGGACTCTACATTTTACTTTGTGAGAAATCACTTTGAGTCCATAGGAAAGCCAATACTATTAAAAGGGGGTAAGGTATTGTTGGTGAACAAAAAGCTCATACGTGCACAAGTAATAGTCACCAAAAACACCCACAAGCTCTTCCACAAAAGTCTGTCCAAAGTCAAATATCCAAAATCGATGCAACCAACACTTTCCACTCGGTGCCACCGATTCCCATACTCAGACAGACCCATGCCAAACCCTAGCTTGTTGGTGCAACCGATTCTGCATCGGTGCCACCGAGTTCAGTTGCCAACTTTCTGTTTAGCCATCTTCAGTCTTCGGTACCACCGAGATTTGCATATCGGTCTCACCGAGTTTCTGGACCAACTCTCTGGATAGCCATTCACCTGATCGGTACCACCGAGAAATGTGGATCGGCGCCACCGAGTTTCTGGACCAACTCTCTTGTAAGCCTTGGTCAAGAATCGGTACCACCGAGATGTGAAGATCGGCGTCACCGAGTTTGCGCAATCTGACCATTGGTCACCTGATCGGTACCACCGAGAGTTATATATCGGTCTCACCGAGATTCAAAAGTTGTCACCTTTTGGTCACTTCGGTACCACCGAGATTCACACATCGGTGTCACCGAGTTGGTCACTTTAGGTGTAACGGTTGGATTTTTGGGGATGCCTATATATACCCCTTCACCACCACCCACTCGAATGAGAAGCACTCAGAACTATTCCATACTTGCCCCATCTCATTTTCTGAGAGAGAGCCACCTACTCATGTGTTGAGATCATGCCATTCCATTCCAACCATATGAATCTTGATCTCTAGCCTCCCCAAGTTGCTTTCCACCAATCCCATCTCTTCCACCAAGCCAAATCTGTGAGAGAGTGATTGTTTGTTGAGGAGTCTATCATCTTGAAGCACAAGAGCAAGGAGTTCATTGACATTGCCAAGCCTATTACGTTTTGGAGGGTGGTGCCTCCTAGATTGGTTAGGTGTCGCTTGGGAGCCTCCTACTTCGTGTTGTGGAGTTGAACCAAGAAGTTTGTAAGGGCAAGGAGATCGCCTACTTCGTGAAGATCTACCCATAGTGAGGCTAGTCCTTCGTGGACAGAAGCCGTTATGGAATAGTGAAGGTTGCTACTTCGTGGACCCTTCGTGGGTGGAGCCCTCCGTGGACTCTCGCGACCGTTACCCTCCATGGGTTGAAGACTCCATAAACGTGGACGTACGATAGCACCACCTATCGGAACCACGGAAAAAATCATCGTGTCTACAAATTGCGTTTGATCCTCCTACCCTTCCTTTAATACTCATGCTTGTTGTTACTTTCCGCTGCTATACTCTTAGACATGCATGTGTAGGGTGTACTTGACTTGCCATGAATGCTAAAATCTGCCAACACTAAAAATTGGGAAAAGGCTAGATTTTTATTTGGTCAAGTAGTCTAATCACCCCCCTCTAGACATACTTTCGGTCCTACATAAACTTGTAAAAATTGCCACCAAGCAACAAAATGCTATGGAGAAAATGCAATCTACTCTAGAGAAAAGCGATGACCTGTTACGCGAAGAGATGAGTCTGAACGAAACTATGGCTGAAGACATGCGTAGTCTTCGTTCAAGGTTTGAGGATCTGCAAAGTCGTCATGATGCCCTCTCAACTGATCATGAAAAGCTTTCTCTTGAATATCTTCAGAAAAAGATTGATCTAGAAAAGTTGAGGGAAGCACTTGATGACCTACGGAAGGAAAACGACTCACTCCTAGCAGAGCAGATCAGTACCGCTCAGGATGAATTTAATGCTCCATGCTTAAAGTGTATTGCACGTGAAGCTAATGATTCAACTGCTGAATGTTCACATGCTTCTGAAAATGCTTTATCTTCAACTGTATCTGTGGCACCTAACCCCTCATCTGAGGAAGCCACTGCTATCACTGATGACAATGACAGGTTGAAGACATTGCTTGAAACTGGCATGTACAAGAGTCTGAAAGGGCATCAAATTCTTTGTGATGTCCTGAAGAAGACTATATAGAACAAAAACCCTAGGAAAGAGGGTGTTGGTTTCGAAAGAAACCTCAATGTTGATGGATCTTACTGGACACCTGAGCAGTACCCCAAAACCACATGGGTTGCTGCAAAAAGTCCTTCAGTTGATCCTTCCACATTATCAGGCTTCAACTGTGCGAATCCTCTCATTATTGATAAATCCTTTGATTCCAACTATAAACTCTTCAAATGCCAAAATGGTGAAGTGTTTGCCAGATTTGTTGGTACTAACTGCAGGAATGGTTCTCCCTTGAAGAAGATCTGGGTTCCCAAAAGTCTTCTTGAGAAGCTTCGTGTAAATGTCATGACGACATCTCTCAAGAAGAAGACAAACCCCAGATCAATGTCTTCGAGAAGACAAAGGCCTTCATATGATCACTCTAACAAATCTGTTTCGCAAGGAAGGACTCAAATGACACATGAATATGTGCACTATGGCATGAACCATTATGTTCATCCAACCAAGAATTTCTCAGCTTATTCATTTGAGTACACTAACCCTCCTGTGAAACGTACTATTAGGGCAACCTTGCCCAAATTCTTTGATGACGCCTTATGTCTTATTGCTTCTAAGCCACCCCTTTGCATGTGGGTGGTTAAGAAGAACTAATATCTTCATGCAGCATTGGGTCTCCAGATAGGAAGAAGCCTATCCCGAAGATTATCTCTGGAGACCCGAAAACTATCTTGTTTGGACGCAAGACAATTAATGTGAATGTTATCATTCATATCGTCCAATGTCTTCTATAAATATGCACATCAATGCATGTTACTGTTGCATGCCTTGGTGAACCATACTAATTCTCAATGCAGGAAGACAAATCCAATGCCACCGAATGGATCATGGATAGTGGTTGCACCAGTCACATGACTAGTGATCGAAGCCTATTGATGGAGCAAACTCTTCGACCTCCAACAAAAGACCACATTGTCTTTGCTGACAAGAGCAGCAGCAAAGTGCTGGGGCTAGGTAGAGTTGCTATCTCAAGGGACCGGCACATGGAAAATGTCATGCTTGTCGAATCCCTTGGTTACAACTTGATGTCTGTCTCAATGCTCTGTGACTTAGATATGCTTGTCATCTTCGGCAAATTTCGATGTGTGGTACTAATGGCCTCTGACAAAACCAAAGTCTTCGAAGGTTTTCGAAGAGGTGACTTGTACATGGTAGACTTCTCTGCAGGACCACAGGTTGCCTCATGTCTTCTAGCAAAAGCTTCGGAGTGCTGGATATGGTACAGAAGGCTAGGGCATGCTGGGATGAGGAACTTGCACACACTCGCCAAGAAGAAGCTGATCATTGGCGTCGAGGGTGTCAAGTTCAAGAAGGACCACCTCTGTGGTGCCTGTGAAACCGGGAAAATGACCAGGGCCAAACACCCCTCGAAGACTATCATGATGACCTCACGCCCCTTTGAGCTGCTACACATGGACTTATTTGGCCCTACTCACTATTCCACCTTCTCTACCACTGCAAATCTATATGGCTTCGTGATTGTTGATGACTATTCTCGATACACTTGGGTGCATATCATTCTTTACAAAACTGAAGTGCAGGATGTCTTTAGGCGCTTTGCAAATAGGTGTATGAACAACTACACCATCAAGATCAAGCACATCAGGAGTGACAATGGCGCTGAATTCAAGAACACAGGCCTGGACACCTTTCTTGATACCCTTGGCATCACTCATGAGTTCTCTGCTCCATATACTCCCCAGCAAAATGGAGTTGTGGAGCGCAAGAATAGGACTCTTATTGAGATGGCTCGCACCATGCTTGATGAATACAAGACACCACGGAAGCTATGGCCTGAAGCCATTGACACTGCATGTCACATCATCAACAGAGTTTATCTTCACAAGTTCTTCAAGAAAACATCATATGAGCTTCTCACTGGTAAGAAACCCAATGTAAGTTATTTCAAAGTCTTCGGTGCAAGATGCTGGATAAGGGATCCACACCACACTTCTAAATTTGCACCAAAAGCACATGAGGGTTTCATGCTTGGTTATGGAAAGGATTCGCACACCTACAGAGTCTTCAACATCCTTCACAACAAGGTTGTTGAAACTGTAGATGTGCGATTCGATGAAACTAATGGCTCGCAAAGAGAGCACCTGCCTCCTGTGCTAGATGAACTACCCTCTGATGAAGCTATTCGACTGATGGGCACTGAGGAAATTGTGCCTGAAGAACCTGTGGTCATAGAAGAAGTCATCATTCCTCCATCTACTCAGCGCGAAGACAATGCTGAACCTGAAGATAATGCTGCTGATGAAGACAATACTCAGCAGCCCGAACAAAGTCCTCGCCCTGCTCATCCACGTGTGGCAAATGAAGTCCAAATTGAGAGAATGCTTGACAGCATAAATGCACCAGGTCCACTTACTCGCTCAAGAGCTACTCAACTGGCTAACTTTTGTGGGCACTTTGCTTTTGTATCTATCACAGAACCCACCAAAGTAGCTGAAGCCTTCAAGGAACCGGAATGGATTCAAGCCATGCAGGAAGAGCTTCACCAGTTTGAGCTGAACAATGTGTGGGAGCTCGTAAAGCGTCCCGATCCGAGGAAGCACAACATCATCGGTACCAAGTGGATTTTTCGCAACAAGCAAGATGAGTCTGGCCAAGTCGTCAGAAACAAGGCGCGACTGGTGGCTCAAGGTTACACTCAGGTCGAGGGTATCGACTTCGGTGAAACCTTTGCACCTGTAGCTAGACTCGAAGCCATTCGTATATTGCTTGCTTATGCTAACCATCATGATATATGCTTGTATCAAATGGATGTCAAAAGTGCATTCCTCAATGGTAAGATTGAGGAAGAAGTATATGTTGCTCAGCCACCAGGGTTTGAAGATCCAAAGCATCCTGACTATGTCTTCAAGATCAACAAGGCACTCTATGGCCTCAAGCAAGCACCAAGAGCTTGGTATGACACACTCAAGGAATTCCTCATGAAGAAAGGCTTCAAACCTGGTTCACTCGATCCCACTCTCTTCACTAAATCCTATAATAATGAACTGTTTATATGTCAAATATATGTGGACGACATTATCTTTGGCTGTACTAACAACAAATACAGTGATGAGTTTGCTTATATGATGCAAGAGAAGTATCAAATGTCGATGATGGGAGAGCTGAAGTTCTTCCTAGGGCTTCAGATTTGACAACAACCAAACGGCATCTTCATATCTCAGGAGAAGTACCTCAAGGACTGCCTCAAGAAATTTGGCATGAATGAAGCCAAAGGCTTCAAGACGCCAATGCCTACCAACGGACACCTCTGCACTGACGAAAATGGTAAAGATTTCGATCAGAAGGTATATCGCTCCATGATTGGATCTTTGTTGTACTTATGTGCATCTAGGCCAGATATAATGCTTAGCGTTTGCATGTGCGTCTGATTTCAAGCGGCACCAAAGGAATCGCATCACCTTGCTGTGAAGCGAATACTTAGATATCTGGCTCACACCCCAATGCTAGGATTATGGTATCCAAAGGGTTCGAAGTTCGAGCTGATTGGCTACTCAGATTCTGACTTCGCGGGCGACAGAGTTGATCGCAAATCTACATCAGGCACTTGTCACTTTCTTGGACGATCTCTTGTATGTTGGTCTTCGAAGAAGCAGAACTGTGTCTCACTCTCCAACGCTGAAGCCAAATACATTGCTGCTGGTGCATGCTGCACTCATCTTCTCTGGATGAAGCAGACACTCAAGGACTACGGCATCAACCTGAAGGATGTACCTCTCTACTGCGACAATGAGAGTGCAATCAACATCTTATACAATCCAGTACAACACTCGAAGATGAAGCACATTCAGATACGACATCATTTTCTTCGGGATCATGTGATGAAGGGCGACATCAACATCAAGCATGCAGATACTGAAGATCAACTGGCAGATATCTTCATGAAGCCTTTGGATGAGAAGAGGTTTTGCAAGTTGTGGTGTGAGCTAAATATCTTAGAATCCTGAAATGTCCTTTGAAATGGGAATACATCCTAACGCTTATGCATGTTGACGACTTTGATGCACAACACATGATGTAACGTATGTCTTCAACTCATGAAGACTTACAATCTGAATGTGAATACATTAATGAAGAATATGACTTCAGAGCGCCACGATAATTGTGTGTCGTGTCTGGGTCAAACATTCTTATACGGTGGGTAACGCCACCAACCAATCTCGAAGACATTGCTTTTACTTCATCTTTTTCACATGTCTTCGAGAGCTGAATATCTTCGGAACAAACCCTTGTTGTTTGCACGTGTGTTTCGGTTGAAAACTATTTGCAGATCTTCGTTTGATTTAGAGCTTTGTCCTATACAGCATTTGTCCTATAGCTTTATCTTCGATTTTTTCCTAGGCAAATGTGATCGGACCCGACATTCTCCTCTGTTCTTACCTCGTCCAGTCTGTTCTAATCCAGTCATATGCATTCTATGTTGACACGTGTTGACTGTCTTCACTGCGTCCTTGTCAGTCGAAGACAAATCAACCAAATATTTATTTCTCAAATCTAAACTGTCTCCGTGTTTTTAGCAACATCTCCCGCACCGCCGTTTCGATTATGGTAGTGGGTTGTCAAGTGGTTTGCATGCATGCCACGTGTCCCACTTTAGCCGAAGAGACAGGGGTATATTCGTCTTATCGGTTCGAACTCCTCCACCCTTATAAATACGAGTTACCCCCCTTCCATTATTACTTTCCTATTCCTTCGCCACCCCACATGCTCATAACCCTAGCGCCGTCGCTGGAATCCATCGTCGCCGGAGACGAAGTGCTTCGCTGCCATGACTTCTCCGTCGACGTACTCACGTCGGCCGCGTTCATCCTCCGCTCGCCACCACCGTAGCTGTCTGCCTCCACCAAGTTAGGGTGAGGCAGATTGAACCGCTAGGCTTCTCCGCCTCGTCGAGTAGTTCGTCTCGTTCTTCATCGCGGTAATTAAAGATCTATTTTTACCCCACGTTTTGATCCAAAATTCTTACTGAAAATTGTCGGTTGTTGTTTCTTCACTTTCCACTCAACCGAATCTAGATCTAGATCTATACTTGCCAAATATATTCACTTTGTGGTCTGAAACTTGGTTTGATTCCTCACTTGTACGAATCCTTGGACTTGTACATATCTGAAATCACCATATTCTCTATTGAAGTGAATGTCTTCGGTATAAGGTCAATGTCTTCAAAACTCAGTTTTATCTTCAAAATCTTCTGAGAATGCATATGACCTCTCCTCTTCCCTCGCGTCTCTAACTCTTTCACAGGCAGAATCACTTGGATCTCATAGTCTGAATTCATTTGCAGACTACTTGTAGACTCATCTGGAATCCTCTGGTGCATGCTCACACTTGCACACTCCTGTGAAGCCTTTGTTGAAGCCCTTGTCGAAGCCAATGGCCGATAACAATCCAGTCAAGAAGGGAGGGAAGCAGAGACGCAAAAATACTGCAAAAGATCTTCCTCCTCCTCTTTATGAACAATACAAGTCAGATGAAGAAGAAACATATACACAGCGCAAGAATCGAATCCAATGGATTCGAAGATATTGGAGTGAGGAATGGTTCAATTATCACTTTGTGACTGCCGAGTATGCTGCAAAATGTGCTAAGAAGGCACCCTGGACAGATATTGTATACAGAAATCTTCATCCGAAGACAAAGGCTGAGGCCATCAATATGGGCTTCTATCCGTGCATGCTCAGGCCCCCAATGCCCAGCAATCCTCATCCATCGAGCATTCGTGGCTCAGATCCTACCCTATCTGACTCTGACAATGATGATGATGCACGTCCACCAGCCCCAAGGCCGAAGCCTATGAAGAAGTCAAAAGCTTCAAAGCCCAAGCCATCTGTCCACTCACCTCAGGCTTCGCGCTCTCCAACTGATAATCTAGAAGAGCCTGGGGAAGAGGATCACCTTCATAGGCGTATGAAAAGGAAGCCTGTTGCTTCTCGTGGCCCGAAGCCTACTCTATCCATGATGGATGTAGCCAACATGATTGAGCTGTCAGATGACGAGTTTGATGATGAAGCCTTAGCCAGGCTTATTCAGTAGAAAGAAGAGGAAGCCAAGCGGCTTGAAGACTTACCTCTGATTGACCCTGTCATTTTTGAACATTTCATAGATGAATGGTTCGCCGACCCCTCCATCAGCATTGATGCTCTTCAGCTCCCAATTGGCCTGAATGTCACGTTCCAAGGACTTGTGAACGAGGAACTGACTGTGGCCCAGAAGGCCAAGCATACCAAGGCCAAGATCAGCCATGAAAAGGAGCTCTTCAATAAAAATATGCACAGACTCAATGCTGAACAGATCAAAGGCTATCAACTGATGATGACCGATCTCAAGGCTGTGTTTGAAAATAGATGTGAAGCTGTCAAGGGCGCTCTTGTGCGCCTCAAGAGAAAGACCAGAATCATGGTACAAGCTCACAATGACATGCTGAAGAGAAAGGCGCTTGGTCAGCCTGCACTTGCGCCCGAAGTCATTGCTCGCTCACGTCAAGCTTCAATGTCTTCGGAACAGCCTGCTCCTGAACGGTCTGAGGACCGTGGCATAGTCTTCCCCACTGGGTTTGCCAACCCACGACCGCGCCCCTCTACCACTGCTTCATCTAGCAAGAAGACAAAGCAAGCTGAAGCCGAAGCCAAGAAGCGCAAGGCATCAGCCTCTGAAGCCCAACCTCCAAAGAGGTTGAAGACAAGGAAAACCAAGCCTTCAGAACCAGCGCAAGACTGAGCACCAGAACCACCCTCTGTTCCATCATCAACACCTTCTCCTCACGAGCCTCTGATCGTTACACCAATTTCTGTGGCACCCCCTGCATCAGAAAACTTGGAAAGACAAGTTGTACTGCACAAGTCTGCTTCCACAGAGACTCAGAAACCTGAAGAGATTCCAGCTGCCGAAGATACTACCGCAGCTGAAGACAATGCTCATGACGACATTGGTCCTAAAGACAATGTCGAGCCAGAACATGTTCCACAAGTGGATGCTCCAATGGTCCGCTCCCCTCAACCTACCAGTGATTTCGTGGACATTGGGACTCCCCTCCGGCCAGAAGCTACTGAAGCTGAACCTGGTACACCATCACCTCCATTCTTCCCGCCAGTCTCAGCCTCACCTGAATCTCCGTTTGCCCCAGAAGAGATTGAAACCACCAACCGCACCTCTCCACTTAAACGACTTCGTCGAGGACCTCGTGCCCTCATGTCCCCTATTCAGGAGGACGAAGTGCGTGTTTCACCGACTGCAGCAGTCGCAGATGTGTTGCGGATTGAAGATGTTCCTCCCAGCCAACCTACAACAGAAGCCATGGCAGCCGAAGACAATGCTGCTGATGCAACTATGGGCGAAGCCAATGCCCCCTCACCAGATGGACCTCCTGTTCCTACCACGCCATCAACTGAAGACAATGAGGACAACATTGTGATGGCCCGCAATAGGGAAGGAGAGATGATTCCTGTCAGATGGCCACGTCTCGTTGCACCACCAAGGATGGGACCACAATTTGAATTCCATCTCGATCGACGCCCCAACGTCATGAATCCAATGCCGCGTCTTCCATGTCTTCGCCAGTCAGGCCCCGCAAGACCATTAGTCTTCGAGTTGGAAAGGTTCAGGCTGAACAATACCTTCTTCAACTCTGAACGCAATCCTCACAAGCATGCCAAGATTCAGTCTGATAGGTTCTGGAGTGCACCACAACGCCAATACTACATGTGTGTGCTCTATGGCCAGAACAGGATCTTTCCCCACAAGCATCTCAGCTTTGAAGCTATGAAAGGTCTTCCCTGTTTTGACCAGGCACTGGATTGTCTTCGAGATGTGGGTTTGCTGCCCTTCTGCACAGATCATGAAGACTGGAATGAAGAACTCATCCTCCAGTTCTATGCAACCCTTCACATCTCAGGCTTCGGTCGTGATTTGAACACCTGGCAAATGGAATTCATGATAAGGGATGAACACGTTACTGCTTCACCACTGGATTTCTTTCCTGCAACACCCCTTGCTGCCTCTGGTGAAGAGTTGGATCCTCGCTCTGAAGCTTATGCGATTGCCACTCGAAGCCTCTTCCATATGCGAGAACCCAACATGACTGAGATGCTGACCATGATGAAGCCTTTGCCTCAAGATGCAGAATTGCCCACTTCATTCTTTGTGGATGATCTTCAGTACTTGCCCAGGACTATCTATCACATTCTTCGGCACACTATCTGGCCGATTAAAGGACACAACTCATATCGCAAGATTGAAGGGCCTCTGAAGACATTGCTCTACAACATTGTATATGGCATCAGGTTCAATCTTCAAGACTTATTTCTTCGCAACCTTGCTGCCAATTGTTTCAATGTCCCCGAGCCGAAGATTTATGCTCCTTGGATCATGCGCTTCATCAAGTACAGAACCAACACCAGGTTTCTTCCTTATGCTCGCAACCATGGCGTTTATCTTCCAGATATTGAAATTGTGCAAACTGGTCTGTATCCATCCAAGAGCAAGAATCCCATTGTTGAAGGCACTAGTGGCACTGCTGATGTTGAAGGTCTTCACATTCCTTCTGATCCATCAAGGGCAAGACTCATTGGTGCATTTTGCCAGCCCAGATCCAGTGCTACCAACACCGAAGCCACTGCCAGTACTCTGCCTCGTCAACGCCTACCAAGAAGAGAGCGTGCACTCACTGATCGTGAACTTCTTGTCTCACTGATTCAACGGCAAGACAAGCATCATGAGTGGACTCGACGCCAGATGCATGCCATGATGCAAGATGTCAATCATGTTCGCAATCTCGCCACCAAGAATGCCTTTGTGGCCTATGAAACCAGTCGCCGCTCATGGAGGACTCTCACTATGCTGGCACCTGAAGATGAGCTTCGAGAAGATGGCTTTCACCCCCGCTACAGATTTGGTGCACCACCTCCCAGTGCGGAGAAATGGCGCAAGACTCCATCCCTCGAAGACAGTGACTACTCTTCGTCAGCTCCTTCTGTCAACATCAGGCTTGCAGATGTAGCTGATGATGCAACTTCTCTGCCTCCATCGACTCGGCGTCGCGGCACTACACCAAGCTCCTCTGCACCAGCACCTCAAGACTCCGCTGCACCATCATCATCAACACCTGCTGGGGACGCGTAGTTCTCAATGTCTTCATACCTTTTTGGTCATCCGATGACAAAAGGGGGAGAAGCATTGGGTGATTGTCTTCAAACGGGTCTACCTATAAGGGCTGGGTGCTATTTTTGCTAAGTTTACAACTCTCATTTCCGAACATTTGCTGCCTTGGGTTGTAAAACTTAAGTCCTGATGGACGTCTGCACTTTCTGTTTACCGTACTCTTTGGTGCTTCTTCAAGTTATTTTATGCGCCTGAAGCCATTCTGCAGACGCCCATTTTTCATTGTGCATTTCATTATCTTAGTTATATCTGTTAAATGCATAATGATTAGATTACAAGATATAGGGGGGGTTCTCCACAAACTACAACCTGCCATGTGCATTTGCATTCAAAGCAAAATCTTCATATGCACATCTTCAGGGGGAGCTCTCTATATCTTGCAATCAAAATCTTCAAAACCTTATCTTCACATATTTTTATCCCCGTTGAAAACTTCAACCAGTTTGTCATCAATCACCAAAAAGGGGGAGATTGTAAATGCATCTAGTGCCACCCCTGTTTGGTTTTGGAGTATTGAAGACAAACGTGGTTGAGGGACTAATGTGTTTGTGAGAGTTCACAGGCTAACACAGAGAGAAGTCCCTGGAGTTTCGGTTTAGCCGTCGAACACGACCCCCAAAAATGTCCGAAGACATTGATGACGGCTGAAGCCATTGGTGGTGGACGAAGACATTCGTCCGAAGACAATGAAACACGAAGACGAAGTCTTTTGGTAGTTTTGTTTCTTCTTTCCTGAGTCATAGGAACCACCGTACTGTTAAGTGGGGTCGATGTGATCGAAGTCAGATGCTGACGTGATGCTCAACCTATACCTATGTTTTCGAGCGAAGACATTGAGAGGAAAACTCTTCCAGAGCTGGTTGAGTCAGCTTTACTTGTAGCCCAAGTAAAGTTGCCGCGTGCGTTCAAAATCCGACCTCTGTGACACGTGTTGGTTGGCCATTGACCCAGGGTCATTTCGGTCATATCAGGTCGGGTTGCCCGCTGGCTATAAATAGCCCACCCCTTCCACCATGAGAAGGTGGCTGCTCAGAGAGAGATACGACTGTTGTCGTTTTGGAGCAACCCACCTCGAAGACATTGAGAGAGACACATACTGCGAGGATACACCTAAACACCTAGAGCTAGTGTTTTTGAGCATCACCGAAGTCATTCTGTTCTGAGAGAACTGAAGACTTATTACACTTGAAGACTGTGATCTTCCAGACGGTTAGGCGTCTGGGTCTAGAGCGTCCAAGAGTCATTGTGGACTGCCGGGTGACCAAGTTTGTACGGGTTTCAGAAGTCTCCCCTGAAGACTTACCTGAGTGATTGGGCGTTGTCTAAGTGACTTCGGCTCAAGGGGAATAAGGTGAAGACGAGGTCTTCTGAGTTAAATCTCAGCCTCCCTAACCAGACGTACAGTTGTCACAGCAACTGGAACTGGTCCAACAAATCCCGTGTCTTCGTCAAGCAACTGGTTCTATCCTTCACTCTCTTACGTTCCTACTCTGAACTGTGAAGTTAGTGCTTGAACATTGCGCGAAGATTTTCACTGAAGACATTCATTTCAACTGTTTATCTTCATACCATCTAAGTTTGTCTTCGACTCATCTTAGTATTCATGATGATTATGCTTAACTTGTTTTAATGTCTTCACTGCATTGCATGCCCTGTCTAGATCCTTGATTGTATCCCTACCTGATCCTGTTTACGTTTCCGCATAGTTCGAATACATTCACTGTTTCGAAGCCTTTCATAAAAATCGCCTATTCACCCCCCCCTCTGGTCGATAACTAGCACTTTCAATTTCTCACTTGTACAAATTCTCGGACTTGTACAAATCTGAAACCACCATATCCTTTACAAATTTGAATGTCTTCGGTGAACGAGGTCAATGTCTTCGAAACTTGCTTTAGCTTCAAAATCTTCTGAGAATGCATATGACCTCTTCTATTCCCTCACGTCTCTAATTCTTTCACAGGTACATGTCCGCAGCAGAATCGCTAGGATCTCATAGTCTGAATTCATTTGCAGACTACTTGTAGATTCATCTGGACTCACCTGGAGCCTGTTCTTACTTGCGCTCCCCTAGGAAGCCTTTGTCAAGGACGAAGCCAATGGCCAGAGACAGTGTACCCAAAAAGGGCGGCATGCAAAGGCGTGTGAACACTGCCAAAGATCTTCCTCCAGATCTTTATGAGAAGTACAAGTCTGATCCAGACGAGAACTATACACAACGCAAGAATCGAATCCAATGGATCCGAAGATATTGGGTAGAAAAATGGTTCAACTATCAGTTTGTCACAGATGAATACGCAGAAAAGAATGCCGAGAAAGCTCCGTGGACCGACATCATCTACAAGAATCTTCATCTGAAGACTGAGGCGGAAGCCATAAGAATTGGCTTCTTTCCTTACATGGTCAAGCCTCCAATGCCAAGGCATCCAGATCCATCCAGCATTCTTGGATGTCTAGCACATGCAGAGTCTGCTGAAGAGGATGCAGAACAACCTCTTGTTTTTGATCCGAAGCCCGTGAAGAAAGCAAAGGCTTCAAGGCCTAAGGCTTCAAAGGCTTTCAAGCCCATTGCCACAACACCTCAAGCTTCAGGGTCACCATCTGCTGATGCCGAGGATGAATCTCGCCTAGTCAGGCGAATGAAAAGGAAAGTTGTTGCTGCTAGAGGACCGAAGCCATCTATCTCTTTGATGGATGCTGCTAATATGATTGAGCTATCAGATGATGAATTTGATGATGAAGCTCTGGCGAAGCTTATTCAGCAGAAAGAGGAAGAAGCCAAACGTCTTGAAGACTTACCTTTTTTCGATGCACAAATTCTCAACCACTTCATTGATGAATGGTTTGCTGATCCCTCCCTCACCATTGATGCCTTACAGCTACCCATTGGGCTGAGCGTCAGCTTCCAAGGACTGGTGAATGAGGAACTTAGTGTGGCTCAGAAGGCTTTCCAACAACGAGCAAAAATCATCCATGGGAAGGCCCTTTTCAAGGAAAATGTTCACAAGCTCACAGCGGATCAAATTCATGGCTATCAACTTTTGATGAAAGATCTCAAGGATGAGTTTGATAAGAGGTGTGAAGCTGTCAAAGGCACCCTAGCACGTCTCAAGAAGAAAGCTGCAACAATGTTTCAAGCTCACAATGACATGCTGAAGAGGAAGCCTCTTTGTCAGCCTGCACTTGACCCTAGGATCATTGAGAGATCCAGACAAGCTTCAATGTCTTCGAGCCAACCAACTCCTTCAAGATCAGAATCTCGAGGCATTATATTCCCTGCTAGTTTCTCCGGCTCAAGGTCACCTCCTACTTCCTCTGCTGTCTCTAGCAAGAAAACTAAGAAGGCTGAAGCTGAAGCCATAAAGCGCAAGAGGGCGCAGCCTGCTGAAGCCCAACACTCGACTCAGCCGAAGCTTAAGAAATCAAAGTCTTCACCCTCTGCTCGAGTCCCGTCAGTCACACTGCCGGCTCAAGAGGAGCCCCTTCGGATCACACCTATCTTTGTGGCTCCCTCTGCTGCTGAAAACACTGAGAGGTGCATCATTCTTCATGAGTCTACTTCCAGAGAGGCTCCAAGTACTGAAGAAATTCCAGGTGCTAACCCAAATGCAGTTGAAGACATTGCTCCTGAAGCTCCTGCTGCTGAATACAATGTAGTGCAAGATCAGGTGCCTCAAGTTGACACACCCCTGGTATCATCGCCTCCACAAGAGGACACTGAATATGTGGATATTGGTACTCCATTGAGGCCGGAATTGCCTGAAGTTAACCCCAGCACTCCTCCCACTCCATTCACAACTCCTGTACCACGCTCACCAGAATCCCCATTCCAAGCCATGGAGATAGAAACCACTGCTCGTGCGTCGCCTCTCAAAAGGCTTCGCCGTGGAGCAAGACCTGCTTTGGCTTCAATGCATAGCATTCCGAAAGATGAAGCTCGTGTCTCGCCAACTGCACTAGTTGATGAAGTACTCATGATTGAGGATGTTGCTAGAGATCAATCTGAGAATGAAGCCAAAGCTGCTGAAGACATTGCAGCTGACAACATTGTGGGCAAAGTCAATGCCCCTGATGGTCCTCCTGTCCCTGCCATGCCATCTACTAACGACAATGCTGAAAATATCGTCATGGCTCGCAATAGGGAAGGAGTGATGGTTCCTACGAGATGGCCCAGGCTTGTTGCCCCACCAAGGATGGGTCCTCAGTATGAATTTAACATCCATCATAGCCCCAGTGTCCTGAATCCTATGCCCAGACTTCCAAGTCTTCGTCAGCTAGGTCCAGCAAGGCCACTTGTCTTCAATGTGAAAAGCTTCAGGTTGAACAACACCTTCCTTGACTCAGACAAGAATCCATAGAGTCGTCCAAAGATTCAATCGGACAGATTCTGGATTGCTCCCCAACATCGGTACTAAATGTGTGTGCTCTATGGGCAAAACAGGTCCCCCCCCACAAACATCTCAGTTTTGAAGCCATGAAGGACCTTCCTTGTTTTGATCAAGCACTGAATTGTCTTTGGGATGTTGGACTGTTGCCATTTGTCACTGACCACGAAGACTGGAATGAGGAGCTCATTCTCCAGTCCTATGCAACTCTCCACATCTCTGGCTTCAGTAGAGACCTGAATTCATGGACGTTGGACTTCATGATTCGTGATGAACATATCACTACTGATGCCATGGAATTTTTTCCCGTCACACCCCTTGCTACCTCAGGCGAAGACTTCCATCCAAGGTCTGCGGCCTATGCTGAAGCCACCCGTAGCATATTCCAAATGCCAAAGCCCAACATGTCTGACATGCTCACAATGATGAAGCCCTTGGCCCCAGATGCAGAGTTGCCCACATCATTCTTCATTGATGATCTTCAGTATCTACCGAAGACAATCTATCACATTCTTCGGTATACCATCTGGCCAATCAAAGGGCACAATTCGTCACACAAGCTTGAAGGGGCTCTGAAGACATTGGTCTACAACACAGTGTATGGCATCAGGTTCAATCTTCAAGATTTATTCCTACACAACCTGGCAGCCAATGGAATTAATCTGTTTGAACCAAAGATATACGCTCCATGGATCATGCGCTTCATCAAGCACAGAACCAACACCAAGTATCTGCCTACTGCTCGCAATCATGGCATATATCTTCCAGATGTGGAAGTCATACATGAAGACATTTACCCATCCAAGAGCAAGAAACCCATCATGGAAGGCACCAGTGGCACTGCTGAAGATGAAAGGCTTCACCTTCCTTCTGATCAAACTAGAGCAAGACTGATAGGCTCAATTCGCCTCCCTCAGCCCAGTGTCACTGCAACTGAAGCCACTGCTAGCACCGTGCCGCACCGTCGTCAACCCAGGAGAGAGCGTGCAATGACTGATAGAGAACTTCTTGTCTTGCTTATTGATGACCCACAAGTATAGGGGATCAATCGTAGTCCTTTTGATAAGTAAGAGCGTCAAAGCCAACGAGGAGCAGAAGCAAATGACAAGCGGTTTTCAGCAAGGTATTCCCTGCAAGTGCTGTAAGTAGCGATAGTAGATAGTTTTGTAGCATGATAATTTGTAACAAGTGATAAGTAACGATAGTAAAAAAAGTGCAGCAAGGTAGCCCAATCCTTTTTATAGCAAAGGACAGGCCTGAAAGTACTCTTATATTAAGCAAGCGCTCCCGAGGACACATGTGAATTTCTGTCTAGTCATGTTCATCATGTTGAGTTGATTCGCGTTCGCTACTTTGATAATTTGATATGTGGGTGGACTGGTGCTAAGGTGCTGTTCTTACTTGAACTAACAACATACTTATGATTACCCCATCTCGCAAGCATCCGCAACTACGAAAGAAGAATTAAGATAAATCTAGCCATAGCATGAAACATGTGGATCCAAATTAGCCCCTTATGAAGCAACGGATAAACTGGGGTTTAAGCTTCTGTCACTCTAGGAACCCATCATCTACTTGTTACTCCACAATGACTTCCCTTAGGCCCATAACATGGTGAAGTGTCATGTAGTCGACGTTCACATGACACCACTAAGAGAAGTAACAACATACATACCACCAAAATATCGAATGAATACCAACTTCACATGATTACTTATAACAAGACTTCTCCCATGTCCTCAGGAACAATAGTAACTACTCACACCTCATCAACATGTTCAAGACCAGAGGTGCAATAATAATTAAGGATCTGAACATAATCTCTTCCACCAAGTAATCCAACAAGCATCAACTACAAGATGTAATCAACACAACTAGTAACCCACATGTACCAATATGAGGTTTTGAGACAAAGATTCAATACAAGAGATGAACTAGGGTTGGAGATGAGATGGTGCTGGTGAAGATGTTGATGAGGATTGGTCCTCCCACGAAGGAGGATGCGTTGGTGATGACGATGGCTTCGATCTCCCCCTCCCGGAGAGGAATTTTCCCGGCAGAATCTGACTGCCGGAGTGCAAAAGGGCCTCTACCCAGGTTTCCGCCTCGAGACGGTGGCGCTTCATCCTGAAAGGTAGCTTCTGATTTTTTCTAGGGTAAAACACACCATGTATGAGAAGAGGGGCGTCGGAATGCCAGCTGGGGCCCCACAAGCCATCAGGGCACGGCCTAGGGGGGGGGGGAGGGCGCCTTGTTGGCTTGTGCCCAGCTGGTGGACCCCCTCTGGTATATTCTTGGCCCAGAAATTCTTAAAATATCAGTAAAATTCTCCGTGAAGTTTCAAGGCATTTGGAGTCTGGTGATTTTTCTGCCTTTTCCTCGGTTTTCCGGTCCAGAATTCCAGTTTCCAGATATTTCCCTCTTTGTGATGTACCTTGCATATTCAGAGAGAAAGAGCAGAAGAATTGTATGACAATAGAGAATAATGGACGAGAATAACGTAAATATGAGTAAGAAATCATGATGTAGAATGGACGTATCAACTCCCCCAAGCTTAGGCCTCGCTTGTCCTCAAGCGAAAGCCGAGCTCGAGAATAATGACCGAATAATTTGAGAGAGAGGTGTCGATCAAAATAGAATACGGACATGAGAGCATCATGAATACCATTATAGCAGCAAGCATTTCATCATATAACTTCTCATAAACAAGAAAAGATCTATTCACAATTATCGAAGTACGAAGCATAAACCTTATTGACAACCAACAAACGGTGCCTTCAGTCATGGTGATAATCATAATTCATCATATTCAAGAGAAGAGTCTATATAAGAGCTTTCATTTTAGCAAACCCACCACTAGTGCAGGCGCCTGCTATACAAACGGTTTTTAACCCCTTTCCGTGACGTAGTTTCAAACCGCCGCCTTGCATGTGTGGGCGATAGGGGCGGCCTATCGCACACGACACGAAAAACCCGTTGGCGATGCCTACTCCTGGTCACACACGATAGGCAAAATTATGTCGTGTGCGATTGGAAGGACTATCACAAACAGGTATTTAGGAGAAATCGTGTGAGATGTGCATACCATCCCATACAGTGAATCCCAAACATACGTTTCCGTTCATATTGTACATCACACACAATTTTCTGCTTAACTGCGTCTGTGTTAAGGGTGGCCATCACGCACTGTGCCTAGAAGAAACTGTTTGGCATAGGGCTGTCCATCACACAAACGTTTTATGTGAAAACGTTTGTGAATGGGTTTTCTAACACACACAGTTTGCGCCCGGAAATCGTGTGTGATTGTTCACCGATCCAACACGCCCATTTTCTAGCAAGCGTGTGGGTTTGTTGAGTCATCACTGACGGTGTTCTATGACAAACCGTCTGCAATATGAAACCCAATAATCAGGCTAATTGCTCTATTATTTATAATCCAGCTCGTAAACAAATTGATACTTCAGATCAAGCACACAATATATTTTATTTCGTATTACGGCAACCAGGATTTCATAATTGAAATACATCAGAGTACAACATCATATAGGCATATACTACCTACCTACCCAATTACACGATAGGACCGAGTTTCACATGCAACATCTAAAACCTTTGGAAGATAGCATCATATACGGTAAATAGACAGATGAATCTCATCTAGAAAACTATTGAAGTGGAAGGCAAATATTGAGCCTTCACTGATGTCGAAGGTTCTTGCAAATTTATGCCAGTGCCTGTGGATGGTTGCCCGCCCATCCTTCATCCTCTTGAGGAAGACTTCAAGATTATACCATGGGTGCTGTATGAATACCTTCCTCGCCTCTTGACCATACAGGTGGTTTGAGACGTACTCATCGATGAACTGCTTTGGAAAGGACTGGAAACAAACATATGCGTAAATTTCGTTTCTAAAAATTGAAATGTCACAAAGGGAAAAAAGACAAGGTAAAAGAGATAGTACCATCCTATAGTTCACTGATGTCTTCTTCATTATGCAGACAAATAGCTTGTTGTTTTTTATTGCAAGTTTCTTTATTTTAACAATCTTTTTGAGTTTCTTGATTTGACTGATATTCATGAACACATCATTTCCCCACATGCAAAATGGGTCGAACAGTGAGTCTAAACCTCTTACGGCAGGACCTACATGTGCAAGACCAAATTATTGTTAGAAACCTAAATATTAGAATGGTTCCTGCAATTGCACAATAATGTGCTATTAGCCAAAGGATCATGAAAGTGCAAACCTCGATGGTAAACGTCAGTGTCTCCCATTGTTCCCCCTGTAACGTGTTTAAGAATAGATATTGATCAGTAAAATCTGTTAATGAAAGATAAACACATTGCATATCCAACATATGAATTCAAGCCACATGGAAAAGACAAGCATGCTAAGAACTATGAAATATAGCAATTGTAGGTTTCACGTGCATAACAAAACAAAATTGTACCGACAATAATTGAACATGACATTGCAGATGATCACCAAAACAACTGAACCAAACAGTTAACTGAGCATCACATTGCACAATACAACATAGTAGTAGAAGGTCAGATTGCATAGTAGCATTACATTGCATATTTCACTAGAGTTTTTAAGGAAAGGCAGGAGCAACACATGCAGCAGGTAAAACAAACATGCGTAACAGGCGTAGCTAGCTGAACACAGGTCATTAGTAATTAAGCTTAAAAAACAAGATATTCCTCGTCGTTGGAGATATCGATAACGATGGGCTTGGATGAGGGCGAGGCCTCCTCATCGTGGGTGCCCTCCTCGTAGTGGTGAGTTGCCTCGGCCTGTCCGGGCACCAACCTGCCTGCTATGGAGTTGAGGAAAGCACGGGCACACTGAGAAAACAACTCGGAGTCATCGTCGAAGGCAACATCGAAGCCCTGGAGAAAACACAACGAGCTGTTGTTCAAAGCAGCCAACCACGTGGCGGCATCCGCGCGCGAGGCGTCGACGGTGGCCTCGACATCTAGATGCTGCTCCAAGATCTGGGGGTCAGCACACATGGCAGCCATCAGGGACTCATCCGCGCGTGCAGTCATGATTTGCTTCTCCGCTGTCAGGTGCTCCTTGAGATCCTGGCTATACTGCGTGCACCATGTCTTTCAGCGGCAATTATGTGGGGGGTGGGCCGGTGATTTTGGTGGAATGTGTCGCGCCAGCGGTCGGGCCATGTGGAATGGAGGAGGAGGGGGGTGGAGGGGGGAGGGGGTATGGGGAAGGTTTGGATTACCTAACTATGACTAGATGGATGAGGCCAAGCAGCAGGAAGGAGCGTCGCCGGCGAGGAGGCGGCACTGCAAGCAAGCAGTGAAGGTTTGAACTTAGGAAATGAAGGGGGGAGCAGGGGGAATGGGAAATGTGGCTTTTGGTTGGTACGAGGGCAGGGGAGGTAGATATTTGTGCGGCAGCCCAAAATTTTGTTCAGTGCGGCGAAAAAGTAGCGCGCATAGTCACATCGGACACAGTACCTTTACCATAACTATGTGCGATATTCAACAACACAAACGTATGCTATAGTTTATCCCGTGTGTGATGAGACTGAACGTGGAAATTTTGGTCTCCAAGCTTCCGGTGTAAGATATCGGATAGTACATTGCACACGGTACTTGCATTTCATGTTCATTTGGAAGTGAAAATGGGGATACTGCGGCAAATTTTGGTCCGAATTTCCCTCGTTACATTGGTCATTGCTTAGTTTAACAACACTTGCAAATTTGAGTAGTACTACACAAAAGAGCCTACAGCACTACCTGCACTAACTTCATCGAGCAACTAATAAACATTAGTTAATTGACTTAAACATTACTCTAACAAAACACCATCGCTCTATACAAAGACTAATATTCTGCTTGGCATTCGTCGATCTCCGCCGCCTCCTCGATGACCAGGTCCCGCTCGACGAACTCCGGGGAAAGGAGATCCATCGCCACATACTCCAGCATCTCGCAGTCTTTGTCCACCATCTCTTTGGATAAGGCCGCCATGAGCCGGGCGTGGGCGGCCTTGCTCCGGGCATGGACGGCCACAATCTTGGCTAGGGAGGCCGCCGACGAACGGACGCCTCGAGCACACTCAGCGATTACCAACTCAACGGAGGTGGGTTGTCGACTGGTGTCGGAGAAGGCAGACGTGATTTGTGCAGCGACCGACACAAGATGGGCGTGGGCGGCCTTGAGATGGGACTGGGCGTCCGCCATCAGGGCTATGGCGACCGCCATTCTCGCCATTTGCTATCCCCGTCGTGGTTGTTGCTGCCGCCCTCTCAGCTGCAGCAGCTGCCCTTTCGGTTGCTGCAGCCGCTCTGTCGAAGGTAGCGGCCGCGTTCAAGCATGTTGAGAGCGCGCTCATGGCTGATGCGGCCGCGCTCGGGCCGGAGTCGGTTGCTGACGTTGCCCTCACGATGGGGATCCACGTCCCCATCTTTCACCGGCGACGATTGAAAAGTAAAATGGTCTAAGGAGTCAGTGCGGTAAACTGGCCGGCGGTGTACTGCAGCCGACGAAGCTTCCCGTCTAAGCCATGCATTACGAGGATTGGCCCAAGATATTTTGTACTGCATCACACATGATTCATGAACGTCAACTATTTGTGAAAGACTTAATTTTCAAAATGTTTTTAAAACAAAAAATGAGGTTAATTCGACAAAGGACGGTGTTTGGATTGCAATAAGATTTATGTGCAGTGAACACTGACCAATAGTTGTGTCGTGCTAAAATATGGAATTATTCAGGGTCTGTTTGCCATTTTTATAAATTAATTGAGTTTTCTAGACATTTAATGTGTATAATTCAAATTTGAACTATCGTCCCAATGTCCGTGCATCAAAATGTGATGAAAAATCATATTAGTGTCCATGGCTTCATCTTTAGGTCACGGGCAATAAATGGGAATGAACTTCAAACATCTCGGCATCTTGGCTCGGCCACAAACGTTGAGAAACTTGGTTTTTAAATTACTGTAAATCCAAAACACGTCAGAAATTCTAAAAACTTGGCATGTTGTCATGACATGGCACATATGTGCCATGGTAAAAAAATTGTACAACATGGGACAATTTTAGCCACAAGTTCCTTACAAAGCAAAGCTTCTCACTTCAATCTTTGAGGTCCCGATAAGGAAAACGTCACCTTACGTAGGCAAAACAACATCCGCTCATCTTCCCGCCATGAACTTTTGTTAGAGGCAACTCGCACCAGTAAGAGTGTCTTGCTAAAATATGGAATTATTTAGGGTTCTTTTCTCATTTTCATACGTTAATTGAGTTCTCTAGGCATACAATGTGGATAATTAAAATTTGAACTAAAATCACAAGGTCCGGTGCATCAAAATGGGTTGAAAAATCATATAAGTGTCCATGGCTACTTTGGGACCCATGCAAGATATGGGAATGGATTTCAAACATCTTGAGGTCTTGGCTCGGCCACATACATTGAGAAACTTGGTTTTACATTCATGTATAAATCAAAAACTCGCCAAAAATTCAGGAAACTTGGCATGGTGTCATGGCATGGCTCGTATGTGTCCTGATGATAAATTGTTCGATTTGGGACAAGTTTTGGCACAAGCCCTTACAAACCTCAGCTACTCACGGGAAGCTAGCTTTTGTGGTTTCGATAAGGAACGCATCACCTTATGTGGGCGAATCGACATCCGCCGCCTCTTCTCGTCTTGAACTATATATTTCTAGAGGCAACATATACCAAAATGAGTGTCGTTCCAAAATATGAAAGTATACATGGTTTGTTTGGGCTTTTTATACATTAATTGACTTTTATATGCATTATTTAACGTGCATAATTCAAATTTGAACTACATTCACAAGGTATGGTGCATCAAAATGGGTTGAAAACCGTATAAGTGTACATGCATCTTTGGATCCCATGTAATATATGGGAATGAATTTCAAACATCTCGTGGTCTTGGTTCGGCCATACAAACATTGAGAAACACGGGTTTTAAATCATGTGTAAATCAAAAACTAGTCAGAAAATTCATGAAACTTGGCATTGTGTCATAACATGCATGGCTCATATGTGCCCTGGTAAAATAATGTCCAATTTGGGACAAGTTTTGGCACAAGCCCCGCACAAACCAAAGATTAATTATCACGTGAAGCTTTGTTATTTCGATATGGAATGTGTCACCTTATGTGGGCGAATCAACATCCGCTGCCTCTTCTCGTCTTGAACTATTTCTATAGGCAACATATACCAAAATGAGAGTGTCGTGCCAAAATATGAAATTATACATGGTTCGTTTGGCCTTTTTATACATTATTTGACTTTTATATGCATTATTTAATGTGCATAATTCAAATCCGAACTACAATCAGAAGGTCCGATGCATCAAAATGGGTTGAAAACCATATTAGTGTGCATGCATCTTTAGGTCCCATGCAAGACATGTGAATGAATTTCAAACATCTCGGGGTCTTGGCTCGGCCACAGAAACATTGAGAAACCATAGGGTTTTAAATTATGTAAATCAAAAACTCATCAGGAGATTCATGGAACTTGGCATGGTTTCATGAGCATGGCACATAAAGGCGTCATAGCATTTTGTTTTCCTATCTGAGACTCGTTTTTTAATATATATTTTCTTTTAGAGCCAACATTGAGAATATGAGGTAAATTATAGTAAATCTGGAACTCACACAAAATTCAAGAAATTTGGCATGGCGTCATTATATAGCACAAATATGCTGTGGTATTTTTCGTGTCATTAATAGCAAACAAAAGTTTTTTGGAACAAAGAACTGTCACGTTTCAACGCAAACGGTTGCATTATTTTCAAACCGTTGGCGTTTTACTGCTCTTTACGTGCTGCCAAGCGTCGCACTCTTTTATTGGCTAGGGCTTAGGAGGTGCCGTGCGAGCAGCTGCTTGAGTTGACAGGAGGCGTGCGAGCTGGCATCCGCCGCGCAGGCTCACCGGGAGGCGTGCGGACAGTACGCCGAAGAGTCACCGGGAATCGAGCCCTTTGACCTCCGTATCCGCCCTCCTCGCTTCCAACATGTCCATCAATGGTGCTCGAGCCGCTGTTTAATAGGCGGCTTTACTGCCCACTCACTCACAATCCTCCATATATCTTCGCCTCACATTCCCCTCCATCTTCAGACCTCCACGACGACCTACGCCACGCTGCAGAAGGATCATATGCCACTAGTCTTCCGGTTTGGTGAAGTTGACACCGAGCCGGAAGAGATAGAACATGAAGACGAATGGGACGCCATGGACATGGCCCTGGAAGAGCTGCATGCCGCAGAGGATGCTGCCCCGACGCACTCGCCATCAACCATCACTGCGCCCGCGCCAGCAACCATCACCGTGGCATTGACGGGCTGGTCGCCCAAGATCATCACAGTGTTGGAAACCGCGGGCGTCAGGGAGGTCCCCGCCAACCCGCGTGAGCTCGTGTACGTGCAAGCGCCAGTGCCTCCTCCTGCCCCCGTGCTCGTGCGCGCCCTTGCACATGCCACGCCGGTCCCAGTGCGCGTGCCCGCACCGACGGCGCCCGACCCCTTGCGCGCGCCTGCACCCGTCACGACCCCCTTAACGGATTGGGCCGCCGCCGTCGACAGCTTTCTCGCAGCGCCGTTAGTCACCGCCCCCCGGCCCCGCGCCCGTCGATCACGCGACGACCGGCTCTTTGATTGTGAAGTCCATAACATTCTGGTCTCGGTTGAAGAACTGTACAACTACGCCCCGGAGCACGAGAACGCCGCCGCAGGAGGCCGCCGCCACCGCCGCCGCAACTAGTTTTCTTTATATTGTATCTCGATTGTATGAACGTAAAGTGAAAGCTTGATTGAATGAAATCTATGGTTTGATGAACTAAGTATTTATCTCTGAATTCACGCAGCAAACAAAAAACCATCATAGTTTTATCTGAATGAACACACATCACAAACGGTTCAGGTTGAATACCCGTTTGAAGATCAACAACTATCTTTCCTTCGCCCGTAAGCCAAGTCAAAATATTGGCGCGAAGGATTGGTCCAATGCGTCATCGCAAACGTTTCTCGAATATGATCCGTGTGCCTAGTACAGACTATCCGGGAAGATTTGCATCTATCATACTGGGTAAATTGCCATGTGTTAAATCGAAAACATTGGCATCTGTCGATCTAGTAACACTGGCATTTGTCAACATTGTAGCACTGGCATTTGGCAAGTATTGCAGAAACAAAATCACAATTAGGGTGTAATTTTGCAACTGAAATTCACTTTAAACATGGATTTCATTCATACATTAAGCACTGGTCTTTGTACAATACAGTTCAACTCGACAGCTGAACCAAACAAACTTTTCCCCAATTGTTGCCAACCACGTACCGAATTAGCTAGTTCAACTATATACTAGCTAATTAAAGTACGTAGTACAGTTCAACCATATCTATAGTTAGATGAACTGGAAAAATTAGCCCCTAAATACTAGTACTACGGAGGGGCTTTGTACTACTTCCAGCAGAATCGAGCGCGCTCAGGAAGAGCAAGTGGAGGAGGAGCCTGCCGACGAGTTGGCGGAGACATGTCCGTTGCCTGCCAATGCTGCCCTCCGACGCTCAAGACGCCCCTCCTCGAAGCGACGGGACTCTGCGTAGATCTCCGCATTCCGCGCCGCCGCTGCGGCTTCTCCTCCGGCCACGGCATCGGTCAGCTTCTTCGCGTGCGTGACCTGGCGCTCCACCTCCTTCTCTAGGAAGTAGATGTAGCGCGCAAGGGTTGCGACACGGAAGCCCGGCGGCGGGCCTTTTGCAGACTCCACCTCCCGCATTCGGGCCTTGGTGGCAGCGCGGGTTATGACCCCACAGCCTGACGGCGGGGTCGTGGCAAAGACGGACGACGGTGGGGTGGCGGCCCCGACGGCGGAAGGCGTGGTGGCGGCCACGGCGGCCACCGATAGCAGCTGCCTTCGGGCAGCGGTGGTGGAGTGTGTAGTTGGTGGCGTGCGCACACCCACCAGGGACGCCACGTGCACTACACACTTCACAGGACTGCCGCGCCGACGCGGTGAAGCCTCCTAGCTAGAGCTGTCCTCTGGCGGAGTGGCTGGGTGACGACGAACGGCCGGTGCCATTGGCGATTGGTGGAGAACTAAACTAGACAAGCTACGGGGAGGGGGGGATGAAGGCAATGAGGAGTCGCCGGCCGTGAGGGTTATATAGCAGGCCGACAAGCATTGGGGATTTCACCGAGCATGGCGGGAAGCTAGAGCCGTAGAACGGTTTTGCACACGGGAACCTGCGCGGTTCTGAGCGGGAACGGGATCATTGAGCGGGCGCGTGGCCAAAACCCAAAAGCGGTGCCGAAGTGTGCACTGGAATACTCGGGCGGCAACGCGGTGACAAGACATGAGAGAAGAGGACGGACTGATGCGGAGGCACACGCGTCAAAATAATAAAACGTCTGCGATATTAATACAGGCAAACGACACTTCCCAACGTAGCGTCTGTAATGATCTCATCCATCGCTGACAATTACTTGGCAGCAATCGTCTGCCCAGAACACACATATCTTGTCTGTATGAATCGTCTGTGTTATTTCTGGTGTTCGCACATGATTCTCATTACTCACCTGTTTGCTGTATATCGCACACATCGTGTTATGCCGACTCGTTTGTGTTCTGCTGTATCAGCGCACATAGTTTATCCGAGTGAACTGTATGCCGTACTTCGCACACGTATGTAGTTTTGGTAACCGTTTCTGTTATCTTATCTAATCACAAAGGGTTCATAAGAACAAACTGTCTGCAGTAGATCGCACATGCAACTACTTTCTGAATCGTATTTGATGGATCCACCTTCGCACACAGTTCGTGCCATTAGCGACAGAGCTTGCACTATACCGTTTGCGATTCATGCATCGCACACAGTTTCTTCAAAGGGTCTCTGATTGATGTGTCGTGTTTGGACCATTCTGTAGTAGTGCACATACTCAACTATCATTTAGTCATCTATGATTGTTGACACTCATTGCATATTTTTGGAGCTAATGTTTTTGCCGGACACATAGGAAGATATGGGCTTCATTTGCCACCCAACTCATTTACCTCAAGGATAATGTCAATAATAATGAATCATGGTTTCTTACATTCAACTAGATATATATATCTGGATCTTTCCTCAACATGTGATGCTTGCCAACTAAGAGAGTTTATAAATTAAAAGAAGGGAAGATATTAATGACTCTTGAGTAAAAGTAAGGACTAAATGAAAGTAAAAGATAGGCCCTTCGCAGAGGGAAGCAGAGGTTGTCATGCGCTTTTATTTGTTTAGATGTGCAATCTCTTAATGCAAAGTAACGTCACTTTATATTGCCCCTTGTGATAGCGAACTTTATTATGCACTCCGTCGCTTTTATTTCTTCGTCATCACAAGATCGTACAAAGCTTATTTTCCCTTTCAATAAAAGATCATAATGATTATAGGCAATTTTTATTGCTTATGCACTGATGACAACTTACTTGAAGGATCATATTCAATCCATAGGTAGGTATGGTGGACTCTCACTGAAAGAAACTGGGTTTAAGGGGTTATGGATGCACAAGCAATATCTCTACTTGGTGCAGAAGTTTTGGCTAGCAAAAGTTTTAAAAGAAACATCACATGTTAAAGGATCCACGACTATATAACTGCTATGCAAATGTAAGCAATCATGACCATTAGGTTGTCTTCCATGTCCAACTTCAACACTTGATCATTATTTAATATTTGGTGAGGGTTCGCAATCATAGATGATGTCCAAAATAATGTATTTGTATGTGGATCTTCTCTTCTCTATCATAGTCTTGAATAGATTATAACAATGACTAAGGCTATGTTTGTTTTGTTCCCAACAATTTTTCATCGCTCATACTTTCTTTTTATGTGAAGTCACTACTTCCCATGAGATAAGCATATGATCTTTCCTATTCTTTTTATTGCCATGCTATGATGATTGGTGCAAGAGAGTAAAGCACACGGACTCAACTAATCTTTATTATATAACTCTCATACTCGATTACAAGGGTAGGTAGATCTCAAAGCAAAATCCTAAGCAAAGTAAATCTGAAACTTTATTTCTCTAAACCATGAAATAACTATGGATCAAACTAAAAATAAAATATGATGGTAAAAAGTGATGGTGATACGATACCGGGGTGCCTCCCCCAAGCTTGGAACAAGCTAGGGGTGGTGCCCATACCCATGTACTCAAGTGTTCTTCGGTGATGGTGGTAGTGTGAGGAAATCCTCCATCTTCCAAGGCATAGGTTCCCCATCACGGAAAGAAACTCTTGTCTCCGGAATCTTGAAATCAGCAGCGAGGCTCATCCTTTTAAACCTAGATTCATACTCACAGTTCTGGGTTTGAAGTTCATAGATTTGATCTTGGAGGTGCTCGATCCGCTCTTGAAGCTTGAAGAGAGATTCTCCCAAGCTCTTTGTGTCAATCTTGTTTTTACGGATGAAGTCTGTGATCATAGAGTGATTAGCACTCAGGCCACGTTCAACCATCCCTTGGCACTTCAAGATTTCCTGCTCCACTTCTGCAAGCCTGGCCTTGTCACTTCCCTTCTTCTTGGGACCTTGGACATCCCGGATGTGGAGCACCCCTGTCGGTGCACTAGGACTGGGGTACCCAGTGCCCCTGACTTATGCACAGGCAGTAGTAGCAAAACCCATCAACATAAGTACAGTCAAAACCAGTCCAAACCAGAGAAGCCGCTCTACGTGAGATCAAGGAGCGCATCAAGAAGACGAAGCCAGTATTCAAGACCAAGACTCCAGCAGAAGCAACCTACGCTGGCTACACAACGCCGGCAAGGTCAACTCAACAGCCCAGAACGGCCCCGGACCGCGCCAGTCATGTCCCCGGTGCCTACCGGGGATCGAGGCTCGCACATTGACGTGGCTTGAGACCGCGTCGGTATTTCCCCAAAGAGGAAGGGATGATGCAGCACAGCGACGGTAAGTATTTCCCTTAGTTATGAAACCAAGGTTATCGAACCAGTAGGAGGATCACCACCACCCAATAAGCAGCACCTGCACACAAACAACAAATACTTGCAACACGACGCGAAAGAGAGGTTGTCAATCTCTCTACGGTAAAAAGATAGATTAGGTAGTGATAGATAGGAGAGATAGATCTCTCAAGAACACAAAATAAAAAGAGCAAATATGCAGCAATATGTTTTTGGGTTTTTGGTTTTGTAGATCTGAAAACAAAGATTGCAAAAAGGTAGATTGGAAAGCAATATGTTGGAAAAGTAGACCCGGGGGCCGTAGGGTTCACTAGTGGCTTCTCTCATGAATATAGCGCACGGTGGGTGAACAAATTACTGTTGGGCAATTGATAGAAAATCGAATAGTCATGACGATATCCAAGGCGATGATCATTATATAGGCATCACGTCCAAGATAAGTAGACCGACTCCTGCCTGCATCTACCACTATTACTCCACACATTGACCGCTATCCAGCATGCATCTAGTGTATTAATTTCATGGAAAAATGGAGTAATGCAATAAGAACGATGACATGATGTAGACAAGATCTATTCATGTAGGAATAGACCCCATCTTGTTATCCTTAATAGCAACGATACATGCGTGTCTTGCTGCCCCTTCTGTCACTGGGAAAGAACACCGCAAGATCGAACCCATCACAAAGCACCTCTTCCCATGGCAAGAAAAATCAATCTACTCGGCCTAACTAAACCAAAGATTCGGAGAAGAAATACGAGGCTATAAGTAATCATGCATACAAGAGATCAAAGAAGACTCAAATAATATTCATGGATAGAAAATGATCATGAACTCAAAATTCATCGGATCCCAACAAACACACCGCAAAAGTTTACAACAAATAGATCTCCAAGAGACCATTGTATTGAGAATCATAAGAGAGAGAGGGAAGAAGCCATCTAGATATTGCCTACGGACCCGTAGGTCTATGGTGGACTACTCATGCATCATCGGAGAGGCACCTATGAGGAAGATGAACCCCTCCGTGATGGTGTTTAGATTGGATCTCGAGGTTCTGAAACTTGCGGTGGCTGGAATTGTGTTTCGTCGACTTCCCTAGGGTTTTTGGAATATTTGGAAATTTATAGGCATCAGAGGCGGTGGAGAGGGGCCCCGAGGAGGGCACAACCCATCAGGGCGTGCCGGTGCCCCCCTGGCGCGCCCTGGTGGGTTGTGGTCTCCTCGGCCCACTCCCCGCACTTCTTTGGCCCACTGGGTGTCTTCTGGTCCAGAAAAAATCTCCAAAAAGTTTCGTCGCGATTGGACTCTGTTTGGTATTGATTTTCTGCGAAGTAAAAAACAAGCAAAAACAACAACTGGCACTTTGGCACTATGTCAATAGGTTAGTCCCAAAAAAATGATATAAAGTTGCTATAAAATGATTGTAAAACATCCAAGAATGATAATATAACAGCATGGAACAAGCAAAAATTATAGATACGTTGGAGATGTATCAGCATCCCCAAGCTTAATTCCTACTCGTCCTCGAGTAGGTAAAAGATAAAAACATAATTTTTGATGTGGAATGCTGCCTAACATGTTCATCATATTCTTTTCTTTTATATAGCATGGACATTTGGACTTGTAAATGATTCAAAGCAATAGTCTAGTTTTAACATAATGACTTCAATACTCAAGCATGTCAACAAGCAACCATGTCTTTCAAAATATCAACACTAAAGAAAGTTATCCCTAGCCCATCATGCTCAATCATTGATCCATTCATGAAACACACTCAAATATTAACTATGCCCAATGCTCAAGTACGATCATAGTGCCTCCTAGTTGGTGCTTATAAGAGAAGATGGAGACTCAAAGAAAAAAATAAAAATTGCATAAAGTAAAAGATAGGCCCTTCGCAGAGGGAAGTAGGGATTTGTAAAGGTGCCAGAGCTCAAGGTTTAAATTGAGAGAGAAAAATATTTTGGGTGGCATGCTTTTCCTGTCAACGAAAATGACAAAGTAGCTCACAATACTTTACATGCTAGATATATCATAGGCGGTTCCCAAACAGAAGATAAAGTTTATTCCTTTTTCCACCAAACTTTCACTTTCCATGGCGGGCCGTATCCACGGTTGCCTTCCATACCAACACTTTCCAAGGAATTTATTATTTGACAACATAAAGTAAATATTTTTTATTTTTCATTTCGGCAATGGGCATCCCTATTACCGCCGCACTCTCGTGCAATGACAAGTGAATAAACACTCATCTTGAGAATAACACATCTAGCATGGAAAAATATTGGACACTCCCCACCGTTTCATGAGCGGTACGGGCACACAAAAGAGAAAATTTATTTTGAAAATTTAGAGATGGCACATACAAATTTGCTTGCAACGGAATGGAAATACCACATATAGGTAGGTATGGTGGACTCATAAGGCAAAACTTGGTTTAAGGATTTTGGATGCACAAGTAGTATTTCTACTTAGTACAAATGGAGGCTAGCAAATAGATTGGGAAGCAACCAAACCAAGAAACAAAAATTCACATAAGCGAGCATTGAGCATAACTAACACCGAATAATGCACCACAAGTAGGATGTAATTTCATTGCATAACTATTGAGTTTCGTGCATGCATAGGGAATCACAAACCTTAACACCAATATTCCTACTAAGCATAATTACTCACTAACATGACTCACATATTACTATCATCATGTTTCAAAACTATTACAAGGAATCAAGTTTAATTTGCACAATGATCTTCATGAAAGTTTTTATTATATCCTCCTTGGATACCTATCACTTTGGGACTAGTTTTCATATATTGCCATTGCTTTTTGGCAAGCTCAAACAAATTTAAGTGAAGCACATGAGCATAAAGATTTCATCTCTCAAAAAGGTATAAGTGAAGCATGAGAGGATTTCTCCAAAATTTACTAACTCTCAAATTAATCTAAGTGAAGCATGAGAGTATTTATACAAAAATTTCCAAGCACACCGTGCTCAAAAAGATATAAGTGAAGCACTAGAGCAATTCTATAGCTCAAAAAGTTTAAGTGAAGCACATAGAGCAATTCTAACAAATCATAGCATGGTTTTGGCTTTATCAAATAGGTGTGTCCAGCAAGGATACAAGGGAAAAACTAACAAACAAAGCAAGCAAAGATACAAGACGCTCTAAGTAAAACTCATGATATGTGACGAATAAAAATATAGCTCCAAGTAAAATACCGATGGTCGTTAGAAGAAAGAGGGGATGCCACTCGGGGGCATCCCCAAGCTTAGTTGCTTGTTTCTCTTTGGATATATCTTGGGGGTGCGGTAGCATCCCCAAGCTTAGGCTTTTTATCACTCCTTATTCCTTCATCCATCGTGATCTCACCCAAAACTTGAAAACTTCAATCACACAAAACTCAACAAAATCTTCGTGAGATCCGTTAGTATAACAAAGCAAATCACTACTTTAGGTACTGTTGCAAACCCATTCATATTTTATTATTGCATTATACCTACTGTATTTTAATTTTACCATGGCTCTTACCCTTCAATATAACCCATAGATTCACCAAAACAAGCACACAATGCAACGAAAACAGAATCTGTCTTAAACAGAACAGTCTGTAGTAATCTTTACTCTACCCATACTTCTGTAACTCTAAAAATTCTGAACAATTAGGAAAACGTAAGGAATTTGTATAGAAACACTGTGTTAAAATTTCAGCTCAAGATCACGTTCCAGCAAAAAAATAAAATTCATATACTGGACGCAAAGTTTCTGTTTCAGATTCAGCATCGCTTCCACTCATCATATGAATCATCCTAAAGGCTTTACTTGGCATAAACACTAAATAAACCATAAAAACACAATCATAACAGAGGCATAATTGTGTCAAAACTAAAAAACAGAAAGGAAAAAGCAAAACTTTATTTATTCATTGGGTTGCCTCCCAACAAGCGCTATCGTTTTATGCCCCTAGCTAGGCATAACACGTAGACTCAAGTATTGTCATCTTTGGTTTTGGATGAGGTGCCTTTTTCAAGAGATTTTGCAAATAGAACTTGAAACACATCATCCATGGCAACCTTAGCACTATCAAGTTGTCCCTTTACGTACCCCCTTGGATTACCGGCCACGATCCACGAATATTGTTGGTTCACATCATTGAAAACTTGTTGGATCATATCTAAAACGGGGACTTCCTTTTTGAGATTATCATCAAAGATTTGATTATTTCCAAGAAAATATATCATCATGTAATCGCTATTGTAAAGGATTTCTCCTATTACCGGTTTTTCACGGCTCATACTATAAAAGTCAAAGCTCTCCCTAGCTTCCTGTACTATGTGATCAAATTCATTCATAAGAACAAGGGTAGCTAGCTTCTTAGCTTTGGGATTCTTTAAAACGGGTAGCTCATAAAACAATCTTTGCAAGGTAGGATGGGTACGAATAAATCTATTTTCAAGTTTTAGAACTAGCGCCGAGATAGCTTCCGCATAAGATTTAGTTCTTTTCAGTATAGGAGTATCATCGAGAGTCAAATTCCCAACGCAATTGAAAAACTCTTGGATAGTTTCTTTTCCTATAACGTTCCCTTGCCCCAAAACAAAAACTTTAGAATCCAGATTAACAGAACGTCCAATTTTAGGAGTCCTGCCATCATCCGTTTTTGCCATACCAAAATCACTCATGGTGACAGACAAACAAGATTGCAAGCAAGGAAGAGATCCGGCAAGAAAAAGGCAAACGAAAAAGAGGGCGAATAAAACGGCAAATTGGTGAAGTGGGGGAGAGGAAAACGAGAGGCAAATGGCAAATAATGTAATTACAAGGAGATGAGATTTGTGATTAGGAACCTGGTAGATGATGATGGAGTCCCCTCGGTGCCCACGATAGGCACGTAGAAGAGACCGCTTCCTCCCCGGAAACGGCGCCAGAAATTCCTTTGACGTGGCTTGAGACCGCGTCGGTATTTCCCCAAAGAGGAAGGGATGTTGCAGCACAGAGATGGTAAGTATTTCCCTTAGTTATCAAACCAAGGTTATCGAACCAGTAGGAGGATCACCACCACCCAATAAGCAGCACCTGCACACAAACAACAAATACTTGCAACCCGACGTGAAAGAGAGGTTGTCAATCTCTCTACGGTAAAAAGATAGATTAGGTAGTGATAGATAGGAGAGATAGATTTCTCAAGAACACAAAATAGAAAGAGAAAATATGCAGCAATATGTTTTTGGGTTTTTGGTTTTGTAGATCTGAAAACAAAGATTGCAAAAAGGTAGATCGGAAAGCAATATGTTGGAAAAGTAGACCCGGGGGCCATAGGGTTCACTAGTGGCTTCTCTCATGAGTATAGCTCACGGTGGGTGAACAAATTACTGTTGGGCAATTGATAGAAAATTTAATAGTCATGACGATATCCAAGGCGATGATCATTATATAGGCATCACGTCCAAGATAAGTAGACCGACTCCTGCCTGCATCTACCACTATTACTCCACACATCGACCGCTATCCAGCATGCATCTAGTGTATTAAGTTCATGGAAAAATGGAGTAATGCAATAAGAACGATGACATTATGTAGACAAGATCTAGTCATGTAGGAATAGACCCCATCTTGTTATCCTTAATAGCAACGATACATGCGTGTCTTGCTGCCCCTTCTGTCACTGGGAAAGAACACCCCAAGATCGAACCCATCATAAAGCACCTCTTCCCATGGCAAGAAAAATCAATCTAGTCGGCCTAACTAAATCAAAGATTCGAAGAAGAAATATGAGGCTATAAGTAATCATGCATATAAGAGATCAAAGAAGACTCAAATAATATTCATGGATAGAAACTGATCATGCACTCAAAATTCATCGGATCCCAACAAACACACCGCAAAAGTTTACATCAAATAGATCTCCAAGAGACCATTGTATTGAGAATCATAAGAGAGAGAGAGAAGAAGCCATCTAGCTACTGCCTACGGACCCGTAGGTCTATGGTGGACTACTCACGCATCATCGGAGAGGCACCGATGAGGAAGATGAACCCCTCCGTGATGGTGTTTAGATTGGATCTCGACGTTCTGGAACTTGCGGTGGCTGGAATTGTGTTTCGTTGACTCCCCTAGGGTTTTTGGAATATTTGGGAATTTATAGGCATCAGAGGTGGTGGAGAGGGGCCCCGAGGAGGGCACAACCCATCAGGGCGAGCCGGGGCCCCCCTGGCGCGCCCTGGTGGGTTGTGGTCTCCTCGACCCACTCCCCCGGCACTTCTTTGGCCCACTGGGTGTCTTCTGGTCCAGAAAAAATCTCCAAAAAGTTTCGTCGCGATTGGAATCCGTTTGGTATTGATTTTCTGCGAAGTGAAAAACAAGCAAAAACAGCAACCGACACTTTGGCACTATGTTAATAGGTTAGTCCCAAAAAAATGATATAAAGTTGCTATAAAATGATTGTAAATCATCCAAGAATGATAATATAACAGCATGGAATAAGCAAAAATTATAGATACGTTGGAGACGTATCACACATTTTAAAGAAGACCCGACAAGCCATCCCCCGGCAGGCGCGAGCCGATCCGTCACCGCTCCACCGCATCGCAACGCCAGTCATTTGTCGATGCGGTGTCGAGCCCACAGGTGGTTAAGTGGCTCTCGCTAAGTATGTGGCGACTCGATGGGAGGCAGATTACGCCCGTTCGACACCCGTCCAGAGGCGTGTCAAGATACTAAGCAATAGTTAGCCAAAGCGGTGGTAGAAGCCTGCCGGGGATGCATCCCCGCACGCCACCCAGGCTAGCATTTATGGCATTTTGTCCTAAATGCCAGAGTTAGGTATGATAGCACCGCTAGTATCTAATCACTAGATAATGTCTGTTTTGCCACTGCGGTCGCCCCTTGAGCTATAAAAGGAGGCCCAAGGCAACCTAGCTAAGGATTTCGAACCTTTGAACACTTGTACTCGCGTAGTAGTTCTCCCGAAGGCAACCTTGCCGGGTTTGAGCTCTGCGTGTGCTTCGTGTTCCCCCCATCAATCCACCAAAGCAAGAGTAGGGTTTTACGCTTCCCAGCGGCCCGAACCTGGGTAAAACACCAGTGTCTCGTCGTCGTGCTGTCTCACCACCTCTGCTCTTTGTGCAACGTGACCTCACCCCCGCCGAACCACAAAGGGGCCCGTGGCCCCATAGGTGATCGTGTGCATCGTGACCCGACATCTTTGGCGCACTAGGTAGGGGGCAGCGTCATTTGCGCAAACCCGAGATCGTGAGCAGCGTGTCGATCTTCATCGCCATCTTCTTCATCTATGGCTCCCAAGAAGAAGCCCAGCGCGACCGCGCATCCCTCCACTTCGAAGGCCCCCTCGCACGTGGCTGCGGGCGCCGTTGGCACCGCGGCGAGGACGAGTGAGGTGGGCATCATGTGCAACGCGACTGGCGCAGGCAGCGCCACCATCGTGTCCCCCGCGGCCGAAGCTGGAGCGGGGAACGCCGAAGAGGAGCAACAATGGCAACATTTTGGCGAGCTCGGCCCTAACGCCGCGGGAGGAGGAAACGTTCAGTCTCCACCTCCCCGCCGCACTAGTGGCCGCAGCTGCAACAACGGCGCCCAATGTGGGGCAAGCCGTGATCTTCCAGCTGCGCCTGTCACAGGCGCGGCTGCTGGGCGCGCACCTCACCCAGAACAAGATGGAGTGCCAAGCGGGACCGTAAACCCACAAGTTCGACCTCCTCCACGACAGGCCGCCCCGACGATTGGTACACGATGACAAGAATGCAGCGACGCCCCTCTTGGTTCCACTAGGAGTTGAGCGACGTCGCGATCCGCCTCTCTAGCCATGCCGACCACGGCAGCGGATGCGATGGCGCGGGCCCAGCTGCTATTAAATCTCCCGCCTGCGGCTGACAAGATGGATGAGTGGAGAGCCACCATCTAGAGTTTGATTGGCTTCATCGAAACCAGCAAATCGCAGCATGCAGAGCCGTTGCGACGCCCGCGGACGGCGACGGCGGCCCAGGCTGATGGTCGTGTCGAGGGGGCCGCGCCAACGGTGCAATCCCCTCCGCGACAATAGACCCAGAGGCAGCCACGACGAGCTCCACATGCTGACGAGCCTGACGAAGCATCTATGGCCTCGTCTGGCCAGCACGATCGCCGGGACTAGCGGCGTGTACTGGAAGACCGGTGGAGGGAAGACGCGCGCATCACTATAGAGCGACACCGGGAAACACACCGCCAATCCGGCAGGCGCAATGGCCCAGATACTGGCGACCCCGCGCCCAGTGCTCGCGGGTACCTGCCTTATGAGGTTGGGTGCCCTGCCTTCACTCGCGAGCTGCGACAGGTCCGTTGGCCATCGGCCCGAGCTTTCAAGCCTGAACTGACAGAGAAATATGACGGGAAGCTAAACCCGGCGGAATTCCTGGGCATCTATACGATAGCCATTCAAGCCACCGGAGGAAGAGATGAGAAGGTGCTCGCCAACTATTTCCCTTTGGCACTCAAGCCAAATGTGAGATCGTGGCTGATGCACCTGCCGGAGAACTCTATTTCGTCATGGTCTGACTTGTGCAACGAGTTTGTCGGCACCTTCACAGGTGGCCACCAGGAGCCAGGACAGCCCAGCGGCCTGCAGGTCCTTCCGCGGAAGGAGGGAGAAACCTTGTGGAAGTACATCCAGAGATTTAGTCGAGTACACCGCAACATTCCAGAGATACACCCCGCAGCCGTGATTGCCGCGTTCCATTCGAACGTGTGCAACAGGAGGATGCGGGCCAAGATGAATGTTAGACTCCCCAAGACCGTCAATGAGTTGTACAGATTGGCGGACAAGTGTGCTCGTGCCGAGGAAGGAAGGCGACTCCCCGGAGAGGAGGCTAGCATCGAAGTCGACTCAGATGACGACGATGATGCCCCTGGCTCGAAGGGGAAAAGCCGAAGGCGCAACAAGAAGCGTAAGGGAAAGGCAGTGTTGGCCATTGAGAGCTCTGGTGATCTCAGTGCCGGCAAGAAGGCCAAGGGAGAGGCCCCCGGCAAGGGAGCTGTCACGTGCGCTGATTGCTGGGATGCTGCGGCGGCAGAGAAGACCAGAAAATCCGACGGGCCATACTGCAAAATCCACCGCACCAAAGGTCACGATCTCTAAGAATGCCGCCAAGTTGAGCAGCTTGCTGAGAAGCAGAAGGCTGAATATGAGAAGCGTGACAAGGAGAGAGGCCAAGATGGTGCTGCCGGGAAGGGCCATGGTGGTAGAGGAGGCCGCCATGGCAAGGCCCCGCAGCAGAAGGAAAAACCTGCTAGAGGCCATGAGAAGAAAGAAGGAGATGATATGAGTGATGATGAGGATGATGGAGAGGAGTCCAGTGATCGAGACTTCTAGAAGGCAACTAAAGCCATGTGTGTTGACGGGGGTGCGTCCTTGCATTCCTCTCATCGCCAGCTCAAGCAGTGGGTGCGTGAGATCAACGTCATGGAGCCAGCTGCAGAGTCTAGAAGGCCACTCAAATGGCCCCGCACGCCTATGATCTTTCACAAAGAGGATCATCCTGACCGCACCACTGTGGTTGGATGCTTGCCGTTGTTGGTCTCCCCAACAATCCGCAGCCTCAATGTAACCAAGATGTTAGTTGACGGCGGGGCAGGGTTGAACTTAATCTCCCCTAAAGTGGTTGAAAGGCTACAGATCCCTGACGAAGAGCTCAAAGCTACGGGTACGTTCCAAGGAATCAACCCCGGCAGGAGCAGACCCAAGGGAAAGATCACTTTGCCTGTGACGTTTGGCGGGGAGTTGAACTACTGGACTAAGAAGGTGGTGTTTGACGTGGTCGAACTCCTTCTGCCTTACAATGGAATTCTTGGTCGCCCAGCTCTGGCAAAATTCATGGCAGCATCCCACTATGCTTACAACACTTTGAATATGCCAGGGCCCATGGGAGTCATGTCCATCCCATCTGATAAGAAAGATGCAGTTATAAGTGTGGACAAGATGTATCGAGACGCGGTAGCAGCTGAGGTCTCGGAAACCCCAGCTCCCGCCAAGGAATCAAAGAAGGGGAAGAAGTCTAGCAGGGACACCGGCAAGGACTCCAGGAAGCGCGCTTCTTCGGAGTGCGCTGCACCCGTCGATGACCTGCCGGAGAGTTCCACTAGCAAAAGATCCAAGGTCACCAGTCCTGCGACGAAGAAGGTCCCGGCAAGGCAGGATGGCGCTGATGGTACGTTTACCATCAGTGCCACCCTTAATGACAAATAGGAAAGCGCGCTCGTTGCCTTCCTGCGGGCGAATGTCGATGTGTTTTCTTGGCAACCATCTGACATCCCCGGTGTTCACAGGGAGGTAATTGAGCACCACCTTGCTGTCTGCCCTCATGCCAGACCCGTCAAGCAGAACGCTAGAAAGCAAGCCTTGGAGCGGCAACAGTTCATCGCCGAAGAGATCAAGAAGCTCGAAGCAGCTGGTTTGGTTAGAGGAGTGTTGCATCCAACTTGGTTAGCCAACCCGGTAGTGGTGCACAAGGCAAATGGGAAATGGAGTCTTTGCATTGATTTCACTGACTTGAATAAAGCATGCCCGAAGGACCCTTTTCCCTTGCCACGCATCGATCAGATTGTGGATTCCACTTCCGGGTGTGACTTGCTTTCCTTCTTGGACGCATACTCCGGATACCACCACATATTCATGGCCAAGGAAGATGAGGAAAAGACCGCGTTCAGAAATCCGTGTGGCATGCACTTCTTTGTACGTATGCCCTTCGGGTTAAAGAGCGCTGGTTCTACCTTTGCAAGGGCCGTGCAGATTGGATTTGAACCTCAGTTGCACAGGAACGTAGAAGCTTACATGGATGACATAGTAGTCAAAACCAGAGATGAAGCAACCCTCATACAAGACATAGAAGAAACTTTTATGAACTTGCGCAAGATCAACTTGAAGCTCAACCCTGAGAAGTGTGTGTTTGGTGTCCCATCCGGCAAGCTACTTGGCTTCTTTGTATCTCAGCGAGGAATAGATGCCAATCCTGACAAGATCAAGGCAATCGAGCAGATACAAGCACCCAAGTCCGTCAAGGATGTAAGATGCTTGGCCGGATGTATTGCCGCGTTGAGTAGGTTCATTTCAAAATCTGCTGAACGCGCCCTGCCATTTTTCAAGATCCTAAAAAAGGCGGCCCGATGAAGTGGACCCCGGAAGCAGAAGCAGCGTTGCAAGATCTAAAAGCTTACCTTTCCTCCGCTCCCACCTTGGTCGCGCCTAAACCACAAGAACCGTTGCTACTATACTTGGCGGCAACGAATCAAGTGGTTAGCGCAGCGCTGGTGGCACAGCGAGAAGTGGATGAAGATGCAGCCACTGCGACTGATTTCATCGGGGGTGGAACCGAAGCATACGCGGCAAGACCTGGTGCTGACCAAGGGGAACTTAAGCAAGCAAACGAAGGCAGTTTCAAGGAAGTGGCAAAGAAGAAAGTGGTGCAACGACCAGTGTACTTTATCAGCTCCTTGTTACAAGGGGCTAGGTCTGTTGGAAATATGCCCTAGAGGCAATAATAAATTGGTTATTATTATATTTCCTTGTTCATGATAATCGTTTATTATCCATGCTATAATTGTATTGATTGGAAACTCAAATACATGTGTGGGTACATAGACAACACTGTGTCCCTAGTAAGCCTCTAGTTGACTAGCTTGTTGATCAAAGATGGTTAAGGTTTCCTAGCCATGGACATGAGATGTCATTTGATAACGGGATCACATCATTAGGAGAATGATGTGATGGACAAGACCCAAACTGTAAACGTAGCATATGATCGTGTCAGTTTATTGCTATTGTTTTCTGCATGTCAAGTATCTGTTCCTATGACCATGAGATCATGCAACTCCCTGACATCGGAGGAGTACCTTGTGTGTATCAAACGTCGCAACGTAACTGGGTGACTATAAAGGTGCTCTACAGGTATCTCCGAGGGTGTCTGTTGGGTTGGCATGGATCAAGACTGGGATTTGTTACTCCGTATGACGGAGAGGTATCTCAGGGCCCACTCGGTAATACAACATCACAATGAGCCTTGCAAGCAATGTGACTAAAGTGTTAGCCACGAGATCTTGTATTACGGAACGAGTAAAGAGACTTGCCGGTAACGAGATTGAACTAGGTATAGTGATACCGACGATCGAATCTCGGGCAAGTAACATACCGAAGAACAAAGGGAACAGCATACGGGATTAACTGAATCCTTGACATAGAGGTTCGACCGATAAAGATCTTCGTAGAATATGTAGGAGCCAATATGGGCATCCAGGTCCCGCTATTGGTTATTGGCCGTAGAGGTGTCTCGGTCATGTCTACATAGTTCTCGAACCCGCAGGGTCTACACACTTAACGTTTGGTGACGATTAGTATAATTGAGTTATTATGTTGGTGACCGAAAGTTGTTCGGAGTCCCGGATAAGATCCCGGACATGACGAGGATCTCCGGAATAGTCCGGAGGTAAAGATTGATATATGTGATAATAGTGTTTTGATCTCTGGAAGGGTTCCGGAGTTCACCGGAAGGGGTTCCGGATGTTTACCGAAGTGTTCGGGTGCAGCAACACTTTATATGAGCCAAAGGGATAAAGCCCACAAGGTATTGGCAAGTGCAAAAGTAGTTTTGCTGCCGCGTAAGCGGTACTACCGCTTGGTGAAGCGGTACTACCGCCGGAGCGGTACTACCGCTTGTGTGAAGCGGTACTACCGCCCAAGCGGTACTACCGCTTGTGTGAAGCGGTACTACCGCTTGTGCGCGGCTGTGCACGGTTCGGCAGAGATCCGAGTTGGACTCTTTCCCTGCGGGCCAAACCGACCTTGTGCGGGCAAAACCGACCCGGAGGAGGCTTTTACTCCAAGTTTAGACCCCAAGGCTCAACATATAAATAGAGGGGCAGGGCTAGCACACGGGACACATCAGTATTTCCCAAGCCGTGTGCCGGCAACCCTAGCCCTCTAGTTCCTCCGTCATAATCTCCGTAGTGCTTGGCGAAGCCCTGCAGAGATTGTTCCTCACCACCATCACCACGCTGTCGTGCTGCTGGAACTCAACCACTACTTCACCATCGCTCGCTGGATCGAGGAGGTGAAGGCGTCATCAAGCCGTACGTGTGTTGAACGTGGAGGTGCCGTCCGTTCGGCACTAGATCGGAAGGATCGTGATTGGATCGCGGGACGCTCGGCGATTTGGATCGCGAAGACGTTCGACTACATCAACCGCGTTTATTAACGCTTCCGCTTAGCGATCTACAAGGGTATGTAGATTCACTCTCCCTCTCGTAGATGCTCATCACCATGGATAGATCTTATGTGTGCGTAGGAAAATTTTTGTTTCCCATGCAACGTTCCCCAACAGTGGCATCATGAGCCAGGTCTATGCGTAGATGAGATCTCGAGTAGAACACAAACGAGTTGTGGGCGTGGATGTATACATATTGCTTGCCGTTACTAGTTGATACTTGATTTGGCGGCATTGTGAGATGAAGCGGCCTGGACCGACATTACGCGTACGCTTACGCGAGACTGGTTTCACCGCTGCGTGCACTTGTTGCATAAAGGTGACTGGCGGGTGTCTGTCTCTCTCACTTTAGTTGAATCGGTTCAATGAAGAGGGTTCTTTTAGAAGATCAAAAAGCAATCACTACACCACGTTGTGGTTTTGCGTAGGTAAGAACGGTTCTTGCAAACCCGTAGCAGCCACGTAAAATTTGCAACAACAATTAGAGGACGTCTAACTTGTTTTTGCAGGGTATGTTGTGATGTGATATGGCCAATTACATGATGAGATATATGTGATGTATGAGATGATCATGTATTGTATAGAATATCACGACTTGCATGTCGATGAATACGGCAACTGGCAGGAGCCATAGAGTTGTCTTTAATTATTGTATGACCTGCGTGTCAATCATTAAGCGCTATGTAATGCTTTACTTTATCGCTAAACGTTAGCTATAGTCGTGGAAGCATCAGTCGGCGCGACAACCTTATGGCGACACGTTGATGGAGATCAAGATGATGGAGATCATGGTGTCATGCCGGTGACGATGGAGATCATGCCGGTGCTTTGGAGATGGAGATCAAAAGCACAAGTTCATGGCCATATCATGTCACTTATGATTTGCATGTGATGTTAATCCTTTTTATGCATCTTATTTTGCTTAGGACGACGGTAGCATTATAGGGTGATCCCTCACTTAAATTTCAAGATAAATTGTGTTCTCCCCAAGTGTGCACCGTTGCGAAAGTTCATCGTTTCGAGACACGCCGTGATGATCGGGTGTGATAGACTCTACGTTCGCATACAACGGGTGTAAGCCATGTTACACGTGCGGAACACTCGGGTTAAACTTGACGAGCCTAGCATGTACAGACATGGCCTCGGAACACAAGAGACCGAAAGGTCGAACATGAGTCATATAGTAGATATGATCAACATGAAGATGTTCACCATTGAAACCACCTCAACTCACGTGATGATCGGACTTGAGTTGGTGGATTTGGATCATGTTACACTCGAATGATCGGAGGGATGTCAATTTGAGTGGGAGTTTTTTAAATATGATTAACTAAACTCATTATCTAAGAACAATAGTCTAAGTTGTCTTTGCTATATTTATGTTGTAGATCATGGCTCGCGCAGTAGCACCCCTGAATTTTAATGCGTTCCTAGAGAAAGCTAAGTTGAAAGATGATGGAAGTAACTTTGTGGACTGGGCCCGTAATCTAAGGATTATCCTTACGGCTTCCCAGAAGGCTTATGTCCTTGATGCACCGCTTGGTGATCCACCCGCTCCAGTTGAGTCTCTAGACGTTGTGAACGCCTGGCAGGCTCGTTCTGATGATTACTCAATAGTTCAATGTGCAATGTTGTATGGCTTAGAACCGGGACTTCAAAGACGTTTTGAACGTCATGGAGCATATGAGATGTTCCAGGAGTTGAAGTTTATCTTTCAGAAGAATGCCCGGATCGAGAGATATGAGATCTCCGATAAGTTCTATGCTTGCAAGATGGAGGAGAACGGGTCTATCAGTGATCACGTGCTCAGAATGTCTGGGTACTCCACCCGTCTGGCTGAGTTAGGGATGCCCCTTCCGCCAGAGGCTATCACTGACAGAGTTCTTCAATCATTGCCACCTAGCTACAAGAGCTTCGTGTTGAACTATAACATGCACGGGATGAACAAGTCAGTCGCCGAGCTGTTTGCGATGCTGAAAGCCGCTGAGTCTGAAATTCAGAAGGAGCATCAAGTGTTGATGGTCAATAAAACCACTAGTTTCAAGAAAAATGGCAAGGGTAAGAAGGGTAACTCCAAGAAGAGTGGCAAAGCAGTTGCTCCTCTCGTGAAGAAACCCAAGGCTGGACCCAAACCAGAAACTGTGTGTTTTCATTGCAAGGGAACTGGACACTGGAAGCGGAATTGCCCCAAGTATTTGGCTGACAAGAAGGCGGCCAACAACAAACAAGGTATATATGATATACATGTTATTGATGTGTACCTTACCAACTCTCGTTGTAGTGCCTGGGTATTTGATACCGGTGCGGTTGCTCATATTTGCAACTCAAAACAGGAACTGCGGAATAGACGGAGGCTGGCAAAGGACGAAGTGACGATGCGCGTGGGAAATGGTTCCAAGGTTGATGTGATCGCCGTCGGCACGCTCGCTCTTCGATTACCGTCGGGATTAGTGATGAACCTAAATAAGTGTTATTTGGTGCCTGCGTTAAGCATGAACATTATATCTGGATCTTGTTTATTGCGAGACGGTTACTCATTTAAATCAGAGAATAATGGTTGTTCTATTTATATGAGTAATATCTTTTATGGTCATGCACCCGATGTGAGGGGTTTATTCTTATTGAATCTCGATAGTAATGATACACATGTTCATAACATTGATGCCAAAAGATGTAGAATTGATAATGATAATACCACTTTCTTGTGGCACTGCCGTTTAGGTCATATTGGCGTAAAACGCATGAAGAAGCTCCATGCTGATGGACTTTTGGAGTCACTTGATTTTGAATCACTTGACACATGTGAGCCATGCCTCATGGGCAAGATGACTAAAACGCCGTTCTCTGGAACAATGGAACGGGCAAGTGACTTATTGGAAATCATACATACTGATGTGTGCGGTCCGATGAGTATTGAGGCGCGCGGTGGTTATCGTTACTTTCTTACCTTCACTGATGACTTAAGTAGATATGGGTATATTTACTTAATGAAACACAAGTCTGAAACATTTGAAAAGTTCAAACAATTTCAGAGTGAAGTTGAGAATCATCGTAACAAGAAGATTAAATTCCTACGATCTGATCGAGGAGGAGAATATCTGAGTTATGAGTTTGGCAGTCACTTAAGACAGTGTGGAATTGTTTCACAATTAACACCGCCTGGAACACCACAGCGTAATGGTGTGTCCGAACGTCGTAATCGAACCTTATTGGATATGGTGCGATCTATGATGTCTCTTGCCGATTTGCCACTATCATTTTGGGGTTATGCATTAGAGACAGCTGCATTCACTTTAAATAGGGCACCATCGAAATCCGTTGAGACGACGCCATATGAACTTTGGTTTGGCAAGAAGCCAAAGCTGTCGTTTCTTAAAGTTTGGGGATGTGATGCTTATGTCAAAAAGCTTCAGCCTGAAAAGCTGGAACCCAAAGCGGAGAAATGCGTCTTCATAGGATACCCAAAAGAGACAGTTGGGTATACCTTCTACCTCAGATCCGAAGGCAAAATGTTTGTCGCTAAAAACGGAACATTTCTTGAGAAAGAGTTTCTCTCGAAAGAATTGAGTGGGAGGAAGATAGAACTTGATGAGGTTGTTGAACCTTTACTTCAACCTGAGAGTAGCGCAGCGCAGAAAGTTGTTTCTGTGGAGCCTACATTAGCTGAAGAGGAAGTTAATGATGATGATCATGAAGCTTTGGATCAAGTTGCTATCGAACCTCGTAGGTCGACAAGGACGCGTACTGCTCCTGAGTGGTACGGCAACCCTGTCTTAGAGGTCATGTTGTTAAACAACGATGAACCTACGAGCTATGGAGAAGCGATGATGGGCCCGGATTCCGAGAAGTGGTTAGAGGCCATGAAATCCGAGATGGGATCCATGTATGAAAACAAAGTATGGACTTTGGAAGTATTACCTGAAGGGCGTAAGGCCATTCAGAACAAATGGATCTTTAAGAGGAAGACGGACGCGGACGGTAATGTCACCGTCTATAAAGCTCGACTTGTGGCAAAGGGTTTTTCACAAGTTCAAGGAGTTGACTACGATGAGACCTTCTCACCCGTAGCGATGCTTAAGTCCGTCAGAATCATGTTAGCAATAGCTGCCTTTTTCGATTATGAAATTTGGCAGATGGATGTCAAAACAGCGTTCCTTAACGGTTACCTTAAGGAAGAGTTGTATATGATGCAACCAGAAGGTTTTGTCGATCCAGAAAATGCTGACAAAGTTTGCAAACTCCAGCGATCCATTTATGGACTGGTGCAAGCATCTCGGAGTTGGAATCTTCGTTTTGATGAGGTGATCAAAGCGTTCGAGTTTATACAAGTTTACGGAGAAGCTTGTATTTACAAGAAAGTGAGTGGGAGCTCTATAGCGTTTCTAATATTATATGTGGATGACATATTGCTGATTGGAAACAATATAGAAATGCTGGAAAGCGTAAAGGAATATTTGAACAAGAGTTTTTCAATGAAGGACCTAGGAGAAGCTGCTTTCATATTAGGCATCAAGATCTATAGAGATAGATCAAGACGCTTAATAGGACTTTCACAAAGCACATACCTTGATAAGATTTTGAAGAAGTTCAAAATGGATCAGTCCAAGAAGGGGTTCTTGCCTGTTTTGCAAGGTGTGAAGTTGAGTAAGACTCAATGCCCAGTGACTGCAGAAGATAGAGAAAAGATGAGTGTCATCCCCTATGCTTCGGCCATAGGCTCTATCATGTATGCAATGCTGTGCACAAGACCCGATGTCAGCCTTGCCATAAGTATGGTCGGAAGGTTTCAAAGTGATCCAGGAATGGAACACTGGACGGCGGTCAAGAATATCCTGAAGTACCTGAAAAGGACTAAGGACATGTTTCTCGTTTATGGAGGTGATCAAGAGCTCGTCGTAAAGGGTTACGTCGATGCAAGCTTTGACACTGATCCGGATGACTCTAAGTCGCAAACCGGATACGTATTTATTCTTAATGGGGGTGCGGTTAGCTGGTGCAGTTCCAAGCAAAGCGTGGTAGCAGATTCTACATGCGAAGCGGAGTACATCGCAGCCTCGGAGGCAGCGAAGGAAGGTGTCTGGATGAAGGAGTTCATAACAGATCTTGGAGTAGTGCCTAGTGCGCTTAACCCAATGACTCTGTTTTGTGATAATACTGGTGCCATTGCTCTAGCCAAGGAACCAAGATTTCACAAGAGGACCAGACACATAAAGCGACGTTTCAATTCCATCCGCGATTACATCAAGGAGGACGACATAAATATTTGCAAAGTACACACGGATCTAAATGTTGCAGATCCGATGACTAAACCTCTTCCAAGGGCTAAACATGAACAACACCAGAACTGCATGGGTGTTCGATTCATTACAATGTAAATCACATAGTGATGTGAACTAGATTATTGACTCTAGTGCAAGTGGGAGACTGTTGGAAATATGCCCTAGAGGCAATAATAAATTGGTTATTATTATATTTCCTTGTTCATGATAATCGTTTATTATCCATGCTATAATTGTATTGATTGGAAACTCAAATACATGTGTGGGTACATAGACAACACTGTGTCCCTAGTAAGCCTCTAGTTGACTAGCTTGTTGATCAAAGATGGTTAAGGTTTCCTAGCCATGGACATGAGATGTCATTTGATAACGGGATCACATCATTAGGAGAATGATGTGATGGACAAGACCCAAACTATAAACGTAGCATATGATCGTGTCAGTTTATTGCTATTGTTTTCTGCATGTCAAGTATCTGTTCCTATGACCATGAGATCATGCAACTCCCTGACATCGGAGGAGTACCTTGTGTGTATCAAACGTCGCAACGTAACTGGGTGACTATAAAGGTGCTCTACAGGTATCTCCGAGGGTGTCTGTTGGGTTGGCATGGATCAAGACTGGGATTTGTTACTCCGTATGACGGAGAGGTATCTCAGGGCCCACTCGGTAATACAACATCACAATGAGCCTTGCAAGCAATGTGACTAAAGTGTTAGCCATGAGATCTTGTATTACGGAACGAGTAAAGAGACTTGCCGGTAACGAGATTGAACTAGGTATAGTGATACCGACGATCGAATCTCGGGCAAGTAACATACCGAAGAACAAAGGGAACAGCATACGGGATTAACTGAATCCTTGACATAGAGGTTCGACCGATAAAGATCTTCGTAGAATATGTAGGAGCCAATATGGGCATCCAGGTCCCGCTATTGGTTATTGGCCGTAGAGGTGTCTCGGTCATGTCTACATAGTTCTCGAACCCGCAGGGTCTACACACTTAACGTTTGGTGACGATTAGTATAATTGAGTTATTATGTTGGTGACCGAAAGTTGTTCGGAGTCCCGGATAAGATCCCGGACATGACGAGGATCTCCGGAATAGTCCGGAGGTAAAGATTGATATATGTGATAATAGTGTTTTGATCTCTGGAAGGGTTCCGGAGTTCACCGGAAGGGGTTCCGGATGTTTACCGAAGTGTTCGGGTGCAGCAACACTTTATATGAGCCAAAGGGATAAAGCCCACAAGGTATTGGCAAGTGCAAAAGTAGTTTTGCTGCCGCGTAAGCGGTACTACCGCTTGGTGAAGCGGTACTACCGCCGGAGCGGTACTACCGCTTGTGTGAAGCGGTACTACCGCCCAAGCGGTACTACCGCTTGTGTGAAGCGGTACTACCGCTTGTGCGCGGCTGTGCACGGTTCGGCAGGGATCCGAGTTGGACTCTTTCCCTGCGGGCCAAACCGACCTTGTGCGGGCAAAACCGACCCGGAGGAGGCTTTTACTCCAAGTTTAGACCCCAAGGCTCAACATATAAATAGAGGGGCAGGGCTAGCACACGGGACACATCAGTATTTCCCAAGCCGTGTGCCGGCAACCCTAGCCCTCTAGTTCCTCCGTCATAATCTCCGTAGTGCTTGGCGAAGCCCTGCAGAGATTGTTCCTCACCACCATCACCACGCTGTCGTGCTGCTGGAACTCAACCACTACTTCACCATCGCTCGCTGGATCGAGGAGGTGAAGGCGTCATCAAGCCGTACGTGTGTTGAACGCGGAGGTGCCGTCCGTTCGGCACTAGATCGGAAGGATCGTGATTGGATCGCGGGATGCTCGGCGATTTGGATCGCGAAGACGTTCGACTACATCAACCGCGTTTATTAACGCTTCCGCTTAGCGATCTACAAGGGTATGTAGATTCACTCTCCCTCTCGTAGATGCTCATCACCATGGATAGATCTTATGTGTGCGTAGGAAAATTTTTGTTTCCCATGCAACGTTCCCCAACAAGGTCAAGGTACTCTGGAGTGCAAAAGCTGATCTTCGGCCTTATCATGGCCTCGAGGAAACTACGCCACTACTTCCAAGGCCACGAGATCACAGTTGTCACCCGCTTTCCGCTGCAGCGTATATTGAGGAACCCCGAAGCCACTGGCATGATAGTTGAGTGGGCTCTAGAGCTTTCAAGTTTTGGTTTGAGGTATGAGAGCACTTCCATAGTTCAGAGTAGGGCATTGGCGGAATTCATTGCGGAATGGATGCCCACGCCAGACGAAGAGGTTCCAGAGATAATTCACCCTGGCAAAGAAGCACCTAAGGAATGGATCATGTATTTTGACGGTGCTTTCTCGCTTCAGGGCGCCGGAGCAGGCGTGCTCCTCATCACCCCACCGGAGAGCATCTCAAATATGTGGTTCAAATGCACTTTCCCCGGGAGGAGGCCACCAACAACACCGCTGAGTATGAGGGGCTCCTTGCCGGACTCAAAATCGCGATGGAGTTGGGAATCAAGAAACTGATCATCCGAGGAGATTCTCAACTCGTGGTGAAACAAGTCAACAAAGATTATCAGAGTCTGTTGATGGAAGCATACGTGGAAGAGGTGAGGAAGCTGGAGGAGCACTTTGATGGATTGCAAGCAGAGCATGTACCACGTGCAGAAAACCACATCGCTGATCATCTATCAAAGTGCGCCGCGCAGAAGCTTCCTGTGGAACCAGGAACTTTTGTCCTCCACCTCACTCAGCCATCAGTATCCCCGCCAATGATGACCAGGAAAAAGAGAAAGGTGAACTCCGGCAAGCATTTCCCGGCAGAGCTTCCTGAAGCCGCTGGTAGAGAGGCTACCGGTGACAGTCCGCTTCGGTTGGTGAGCAGCTCCCTCTTGCAGAACCCCGGGTTCTTGCGGTCGAGGTAAGCGCTCCCACGAATGAGGAGATGCCTTTAGTCCTCGTTGTCGAGCCACAGGCTTCATCTTGGGCACAACATATAGTTCACTTCCTTCAAACTGGAGAACTTCTCGAAGAGCAAGAAGAAGCCGAAAAAGTAGCCCGTCAGTCAGGTATGTACCAGTTTGTCAATGACACTCTGTACAGAAAAAGACCAAACAGTGTGAAATTAAGGTGCATTCGCCGGGAAGATGGACTGAAGCTGTTGGCAGAGATTCACGGAGGGATGTGTGGGTCTCACATTGGATCAAGGGCCCTTGTCGGAAAAGCCTTCCGACAGGGTTTCTATTGGCCCACTGCCCTCCAAGATGCAACTGAGCTAGTCACCAAGTGTGAAGCCTGCCAGTTTCATTCCAAGAACATTCATCAACCATCGCAAGCTCTCTAGACGATCCCTTTATCCTGGCCATTCTCGGTCTGGGGGCTCGATATTTTGGGCCCCTTTCCCCACGCCGTCGGGGGCTTTGAATTCTTGTTCGTAGCGATCGACAAGTTTACAAAGAGGCCTGAGATGGAAGCAGTAGAAAGGTGACCGCGCAGTCAGCTGTCAAGTTCTTGAAAGGACTGGTGTGCCGTTTTGGAGTGCCCAACAGGGTGATCACCGATAATGGCACCCAGTTCACGAGCCGCACCTTTATGCAATACATCCAAAGCCTTGGAAGCAAGGTCTCCTTCGCCTCTGTTGCCCACCCAAGAAGCAACGGGGAAGTCAAGAGGATGAATGCTGAAGTGTTGCGTGGGCTCAAGACAAGAACTTTCGATAGACTGTGAAGATGCGGCAAGCGCTGGATAGATGAGCTGCCGGTGGTTCTTTGGTCCCTCAGAACGACACCAAATTGAGCTACTGGCCAGACGCCCTTCTCCCTAGTATATGGGGCGGAAGCAGTTCTCCCCACGGAACTCATATACGGGTCACCTCGAGTACTTGCCTAAGATGAAGTAGAGCAAGAGCAGCTATGGCATGACGATGCCATGCTCCTCGAGGAAGATCGTCTCCGGGCCGCTGTGCATGCTGCACGCTACCAGCAATCCCTGCTCCGCTATCATAGCCGCAGGGTCCACGCACGGAGCCTTGAGGAAGGCGACCTTGTCCTTAGACGTGTTCAGTCCGCCAAGGGTACCAACAAGTTGACGCCGAAGTGGGAAGGCCCTTACCGGGTAGCACGAGTCACCAGATCTGGCACAGTCCATCTGGAGACCGAAGATGGCATCAAAATGCTTAACTCATGGAATATTGAGCATCTTCGTAAGTTCTACCCGTAAGGCGCGGTTGCCGGGCTCAGCCCCCGGCAACCACCTTTTGTACAATCCTTGCCGCAGTGCATGTAACCCTTTGTAAAAAGCCAGGCGCAGACCCTGTGCACGCAATAAGAAAGCTAGGCATTGCATCATACCATCGAACTGCATGTTTACTATGCATTTTTATGTTGCAATGTTATCGCTTTTAAGTTTTAGAAATTTGCTAGAGTACTTGATGAGCCTGTGATCCTTGTTACCACGTTCTCTCTCACCAGAGGACAGAGGCCTCTTGCCCTACTTGTTTGACCATCAGGAAAACAAGGACGACGGCCCGTCGTGCTCCAGAAAGGGATACTACCTGAAAAGATAAGTCTAATCACATATCCCAAGCTCGGTGCCATTTGCTCCCTTAAGGAAACACTCGCTATCCTTTTTGACTGTGTACAACGGAGTCCTTCACGCAATGGAAACCCTTGTCGGGACGAGCCGTCCCCCAGCTCCTGTCGCTTATTAGCTCTGGGGGGCCACGCCGATACCAACAAGGAGCCTTGCCGGGAAATGATACTAGCCTGCTGCCGGGGGCTCGCTCCCCCTTGGCGCTCACGGTTAGTACTGATCCGGTAAATAGTTCCGTGCGGCAGGGACAAACATGCTGACACAGTATAAACAAGGGGAGAAAGGGATAGTACTTAAGGAAGAGAAATAGCATTCTTTCATTCATTTTTGGTACAAAATGGATAAAGATTACATTATGATTAACTAAAACTTGGCAAGCGCCTACATCTTTTCATTTATAAAAAGATAAGTGCCCCGTAATGCCTTTCTTGTCCCTCTCCTCCTAGGGATTAGGTGGAGAAGAAAAAGAGGGCAAAAGGAGCGCCTCGCTGGGATTCGACGCCTCCCCGCCAGGGCCAGCAGGACACATCCCCAGGCAGGGCGGACGAAGCCGACAGGAAGGAAGAAGACGGAGGGCAGGTGCAGATGGTGGTGCTGCCGAAGCACTGCTGGTGATGATGGTGCTGCCGGCAATCACGATGCATCAGAGCTGTCGTCCCCGCTCTTGAAGCATCTTGGGTTGCCGCCGCCATCTTCCTCATTGCCACCGTTCGAGGGGACGCCTCCGCCGTCGTCCGAGCCCTCGACGCGACGGCCGAGGCAAACGCCAAGCCTCCCGAAGAGCCTCACAGAGAGCATGGTCGTCCCCGTCAACTCGAGGCAGGGAAGACTCCCTGCCCTTAAGGAGTACACGTGGGTAAAAGGCTCCCACCCATGTGCGAGATACATAGCGCCATGGGTGGGGAACTCTGCCACGACCCATGATGGACCGTTGCTGCGACCACTCGCGCGCAGCCGATGGCCGTACGGACGATCTTTCTCCGTCGCCTTGAAGAAGGAGCGCAGAGACCACGGTCGACCATGGCACTGTGTTTCCACTATGGACTCCAGCGCGGTGTCTTCCACGCGGCGTTCTGCTAAGACTGAAGCAGCGGGCGACACAGCGGCGGCTACGCCACCGCAGCTGCCCCCGACGCGGCCGCCATGCCACCCGCTACCTCGTCCAAGGCCCCTCCCGCCATCTCTCAGTCCAAAACCATCGACCCAAGCCGGGGGCTGGGCATGGACACAAAAAGAATCCACTGCGACGACAGGCGCTTGCCCGACCCTTTCCCGTGACCATCAGGAGGGAAGGGACGGTCCAAAGGCGGAGAAGAAAGGCAAGCTATGTGAACCTGAGATCAAAGAGGAGAAGGGGGTGGATGAGCATCGCCCGTTGTGACCCCCCAATTTATAGGGGAGGGCACGGGGACTGGCTCTCCTCCGCTCCAAGCGGCCGCCCATCTCCACCAATCCCACTACTCACGATTACGGGCGAACAAGTAACCACTCCATTGCTCCAATCCCTGGCGCTGCAGTTTTTGCCACTCCCACGCCTTTGAGTCATGCGCATCCACCGCAAACTCCCCGCAATGCATGCGGCGCGCGTGGCGGAAACAACCTGAGGTGGTAAGTGAGTGCTGGCTTAAAAGTCAGTAGTTACTCCCTGGTATTGCGCGCCTGTGCATAAATTTTGGGCCTGACCCAACGGTGCTAGGCGAGCGCGTTTGGGCGAGGCCCGGGGGCTCCAGTTGGTGCACTAGGACTGGGGTACCCAGTGCCCCTAACTTATGCACAGGCAGTAGTAGCAAAACCCATCAACATAAGTACAGTCAAAACCAGTCCAAACCAAAGAAGCCGCTCTACGTGAGATCAAGGAGCGCATCAAGAAGACGAAGCCAGTATTCAAGACCAAGACTCCGACAAAAGCACCCTACGCTGCCGACGCAACGCCGGCAAGGTCGACTCAACAGCCCAGAACGGCCCCGGACCGCACCAATCATGTCCCCGGTGCCTGTCGGGGACCAAGGCTCGCACATCTTCAGGAAGACCCGACAAGCCATCCCCCGGTAGGCGCGAGCCGATCCGTCACCGCTCCACCGCATCGCAACGCCAGTCATTTGTCGATGCGGTGTCGAGCCCTCAGGTGGCTAAGTGGCTCTCGCTAAGTACGTGGCGACTCACCGGGGGCAGATTACGCCCGTTCGACACCCGTCCAGAGGCGTGTCAAGATACTAAGCAATAGTTAGCCAAAGCGGTGGTAGAAGCCTGCCATGGATGCATCCCCGCACGCCACCTAGGCTAGCATTTATGGCATTTTGTCCTAAATGCCAGAGTTAGGTATGATAGCACTGCTAGCTATCTAATCACTAGATAATGTCTGTTTTGCCATTGTGGTCGCCCCTTGAGCTAGAAAAGGAGGCCCAAGGCAACCTAGCTAAGGATTTCGGACCTTTGAACACTTGTACTCGCGTAGTAGTTCTCCCGAAGGCAACCTTGCCAGGTTTGAGCTCTGCGTGTGCTTCGTGTTCCCACGATCAATCCACCAAAGCAGGAGTAGGGTTTTACGCTTCCCAGCGGCCCGAACCTGGGTAAAACACCAGTGTCTCATCGTCGTGATGTCTCACCACCTCTGCTCTTTGTGCAACGTGACCTCAGCCCCGCCGAACCACAAAGGGGCCCGTGGCCCCATAGGTGATCGTGTGCATCGTGACGCGACAACCCCCTCACGCATCTCAATCGCTTGAGGGTGCTTCATCATCTCCGACAAGTAGGGGTTGATGACCTTCTCGAAGAACTTGTCTTTGAATGAACTTGGGGAAGTCATGTCGATCTAGATTTGTGAGAAAAACAACTCGAAACAAGAACAAAGGAGAAACTCGCGATGTGGTGGTCAAAACACATGGGAGTATATATAATGATTTTTTCTAGGTCAGAATATGTGTTCGGGAAGAAATCGGAGCCTGGGAGGCACACGAGGGCCACACAAGCCATCAAGTCGCGCCCCAGGGGGGCGCCCTGTTGGCTCGTGCCTCCCTCGTTGGTCCCCTTGACTCCATTTTATCTTTGGATTTTTTTATAAAATACTAAAACCAACAAAAATTATTTTTTTTGGAACTTTTGGAGTCAGTTTACTTACCGTACCACATACCCACCCCTTTTTCAATCTTCTGGAGTGTTCCGGAAGGCCTCCCGTATGTGTTCTTCCGGTGTTATTACTTGAATGATATTAGTCTCTTCATTAATGGGCGTACCTGAAATATAATGCTTGATTCTTTGCCCATTCACCACTCTCGGGTTTTTGCCTTCGAAGTTATTAATTTTTATGGCACCGGAGCGATAGACCTCTTCGATAACATATGGACCTTCCCATTTGGATAAGAGTTTCCCTGCAAAAAACCTGAAATGAGAATTGAACAGAAGCACAAGGTCTCCTAAATTGAATTCCCGTTTTTGAATCCATTTGCCATGCCATCTTTTAAACTTTTCTTTAAACAACTTAGCATTTTCATAGGCTTGTGTCCTCCATTCATCTAGTGAGCTAATATCAAGTAACCTCTTTTCACCGGCAAGTTTAAAATCATAATTAAGTTCTTTAATTGCCCAATAAGCCTTATGTTCTAGCTCAAGAGGCAAATGACAAGCTTTTCCATATACCATTTTATATGGGGACATCCCCATAGGGTTCTTATAAGCAGTTCTATAAGCCCATAGAGTATCATCTAGTTTCTTAGACCAATTCTTTCTGGATCTATTGACAGTCTTTTGCAAGATTAATTTTAGTTCTCGATTGCTCAATTCAACTTGGCCACAAGACTGAGGATGACAAGGTGATGCAATTCTATGGTTAACATCATATTTAGCTAGAAGTCTACGGAAAGCGCCATGAATAAAATGTGAACCACCATCAGTCATTAAGTATCTAGGGACTCCAAACCTCGGAAAAACAATTTCTTCAAGCATTTCAATAGAAGTGTTATGATTGACGTGGCTTGAGACTGCGTCGGTATTTCCCCAAAGAGGAAGGGATGATGCAGCACAACGACAGTAAGTATTTCCCTCAGTTATGAAACCAAGGTATCGAACCAGTAGGAGGATCACGCAACACTATGTAAACAACACCTACACACAAAGAACAAATACTTGCAACCCGACGCGAAAGAGAGGTTGTCAATCTCTCCACGGTAAAAAGATAGATTAGGTTGTGATAGATTGGATAGATAGATCTCGGAAGGACACAAAATAAAAGAGGCAAATAAAAAGTGCAGCAAGGTATTTTTGGGTTTTTGGAATAATAGAACTGAAAACAAAAGTGGCAAAAAGATAGATCGGAAAGCAATATGTTGGAAAAGTAGACCCGGGGGCCGTAGGATTCACTAGTGGCTTCTCTCATGAGTATAGCACACGGTGGGTGAACAAATTACTGTTGGGCAATTGGTAGAAGATCAAATAATCATGACGATATCCAAGGCGATGATCATTATATAGGCATCACGTCCAAGATTAGTAGACCGAAACGATTCTGCATCTACTACTATTACTCCACACATCGACCGCTATCCATCATGCATCTAGTGTATTAAGTTCATGAAAAAATGGAGTAATGCAATAAGAACGGTGACATGATGTAGACAAGATCTATTCATGTAGGAATAGACCCCATCTTGTTATCCTTAATAGCAATGATACATACGTGCCTTGCTGCCCCTTCTGTCACTGGGAGAGGACACCGCAAGATCGAACCCATCACAAAGCACCTCTTCCCATGGCAAGAAAAATCGATCTAGTTGGCCTAACTAAACCAAAGGTTCGAAGAAGAAATACGAGGCTATAAGTAACCATGCATATAATAGATCAAAGAACACTCAAATAATATTCATGGATAGAAACTGATCATGAACTCAAAATTCATCAGATCCCAACAAACACACCGCAAAAAGTTTACATCAAATAGATCTCCAAGAGACCATTGTATTGAGAATCAAAAGAGAGAGAGGAAGCCATCTAACTACTGCCTACGGACCCGTAGGTCTATGGTGGACTACTCACGCATCATCGGAGAGGCACCAATGAGGATGATGAACCCCTCCGTGATGGTGTTAGATTGGATCATGCGGTTCTGGAACTTGCGGCGGCTGGATGTATTTTTCGTCGACCCCTCTAGGGTTTCTAGAATATTTGGGTATTTATAGAGCTCAGAGGCGGTGGAGAGGGTTCTCGAGGCGGCCACAACCCATCAGGGCGCGCCCGGGGCCCCTGGCGCACCCTGGTGAGTTGTGGGCGGCCTGGCCTCCCTCCTGGTTGCTTCTTTGGCCCACTGGCCTTCTTCTGGTCCAAAAAATTCTCCAAAAAGTTTCATCGCAATTGGACTCCATTTGGTACTGATATTCTGCGAAGTAAAAAACAAGCAAAAACAGCAGCTGGCACTTTGGCACTATGTCAATAGGTTAGTCCCAAATATTGATTAAAGTTGCTATAAAATGATTGTAAAACATCCAAGGTTGATAATATAACAGCATGGAACAAGCAAAAATTATAGATACGTTGGAGACATATCAATGATCAGCACTACTAGTTGGAAAAGCTTCTACCCACTTAGTAACGTAATCAACATCAACTAAAATATGAGTATATACATTTGAGGAAGGAAAAGGTCCCATGAAGTCAAAAACCCAAACATCAAATGGTTCAATGGCAAGTGAATAATTCATAGGTATTTCCTAACGTTTACCAATGTTACCAACTCTTTGGCATTCATCACATGAAAGGACATACTTACGAGCATCTGTGAAAAGAGTGGGCCAATAAAAACCAGATTGTAATACCTTGTGTGCAGTTCTGTCACCAGCATGGTGTCCTCCGTAAGGCTCGGAATGACACTTCCTCAAAATCTATTCCTGCTCATGCTCAGGTATACAACGTCTAATAACGCCATCACTCCCTCTTTATAAAGATGTGGGTCATCCCAAAAGTAGTGTAGTATATCATAAAAGAATTTTTTCTTTTGTTGATAGGTGAAACTAGGTGGAATATATTTGGCAACAATATAATTAGCATAATCAGCATACCAAGGAGTACTATGTGAAGTATTTATAGCAGCAAGTTGTTCATCAGGAAAATTATCATCAATAGGCAGTGGGTCATCAAGAACATTTTCCATTCTAGACAAGTTATCTGCTGCAGGGTTTTCAGCTCCCTTTCTATCAATGATATGCAAATCGAACTCTTGAAGTAAAAGCACCCACCTAATAAGTCTAGTTTTAGCATCTTTCTTTTCCATAAGGTATTTAATAGCAGCATGATCAGTGTGAATAGTTACTTTGGAATCAATGATATAAGGTCTAAACTTATCACATGCAAAGACAACTGCTAAAAATTCCTTTTCAGTAGTGGCATAATTTCTTTGGCCAGCGTCTAGAGTTTTACTAGCATAATGGATAACATTCAATTTCTTGTCTACTCTTTGCCCTAGAACAACACCAACAACAAAATCACTAGCATCACACATAATTTCAAATGGTAGGTTCCAATCAGGTGGTTGAACAATGGGTGCAGAAATCAAAGCTTTCTTAAGTATTTCAAAAGCTTCTACACAATCATCATCAAAAACAAAGGGGATATCTTTTTGAAGAAGATTAGTTAACAACCTAGAAATCTTTGATAAAACACCTATAGAAACCAGCATGACCAAGGAAACTTCTTATACCGGATATCTCTCAGGCATGGCATTTTCTCAATTGCATCAACTTTGGCTTTGTCCACTTCAATACCCCGTTCAGAAATTTTATGCCCAAGCACTATGCCTTCATTCACCATAAAATGGCACTTCTCCCAATTCAAGACAAGATTAGTTTCTTCACATTTCTGCAAAACTTGATCAAGGTTGCTCAAGCAATCATCAAAAGAAGTCCCATAAACAGAAAAATCATCCATGAAAACCTCAACAATCTTTTCACAAAAATCAGAGAATATAGTAGTCATACATTTTTGAAAGGTAGCAGGTGCATTGCATAAACCAAAAGGCATACACCTATAAGCATAAGTTCCAAAAGGGCAAGTAAAGGTTGTTTTCTCTTGATCCTCTTTCGACACAGGTATTTGAGAAAAACCAGAATATCCATCAAGAAAACAAAAGTGTGTGTGCTTAGATAATCTTTCTAACATTTGATCGATAAAAGGCAAGGGGTAATGATCTTTTCTAGTAGCTTTGTTTAATTTCCTGAAATCAATTACCATCCTATAACCAGTTATGATTCTTTGTGGGATAAGTTCATTTTTATCATTAGGAACAACAGTTATACCTCCTTTCTTAGGGATACAATGAATGACTTACCCACCTACTATCAGCAATAGGATAAATTATACCTGCTTCCAGAAGTTTTAGTTTTTCAGTTCTTACCACCTCCTTCATCTTAGGATTGAGACGACGTTGATGACCAACGACAGGTTTAGCATCCGGTTCCATATTAATATTGTGCTGACATAGAGTGGGGCTTATGCCTTTAAGATCATCGAGAGTATATCCGATGGCAGCCCTGTGCTTCCTTAGAGTTTTAAGTAATCTTCTTTCTTCATGCTCTGAAAGGTTAGCACTAATGATAACAAGATATATCTTCTTTTCATCAAGATAAGCATATTTCAAAGTGTCGGGTAAAGTTTTTAGCTCAAACACGGGATCTCCCTTGGGTGGAGGAGGATCCCCTAAAATATCAACTAGCAAGTTGTGTTTAAGAATAGGTGTTTGTTTAAGAAATATGTCATCTATTTCATTTCTCTCATTCATATGCATGTCATTTTCATGGTCTAGTAAATATTGCTCTAACGGATCGTTAGGAGGTAAGACAATAGAAGCAAGACCAATAATTTCATCCTTACTTGGTAATTCTTTCTCATGTGGTTGTCTACTAAACTTGGAGAAATTAAATTCATGAGACACATCGCCAAAGCTTACCTTGACCTTCTTAGTAACGCAATTAATTTCAGCATTAACAATATTCAAGAAAGGTCTACCAAATATAATGGGACAAAATTTATCTTGTTTTGAACCAAGTACTAGGAAATCAGTGGGGTACTTGATTTTTTCACACAAGCCTTCAGCATCTCTAACAATCCCAAGTGGTGTAATAGTGTCCCTGTTTGCAAGTTTAATAGTAACATCAATGTCTTCAAGCTCAGATGGTGCTATGTCATTCATAATTTCTTGATATAAAGTAAAAGGAATAGCACTAACACTAGCACCAAGGTCACACAAACCATGATAACAATGATCTCCAATTTTAACTGAAACCACATGCATGCCAACAATTGGTATATTTTTATCTAGCTCATCCTGAGCGTTTCTAGCAGGTTTCGCAATTCTAGCAACTTCACCACAGAAGTAAATAACTTGACCATCAATGTTATCCGCTAGAAGATCTTTAACCATAGCAACATTAGGCTCAATGTTTATTTGTTCAGGGTTTAGGTGTTCTAACATGACTTTTATTAACCACTGTTTTAGCCTTAGCGTGTTCCTTAATTCTAACAGGGAAAGGTGGCTTCTCAATGTAAGCAGTAGGAACAATCGGATCAACATGGCTAAAAATTATTTCTTCCTTCTCAATTTTAATAGGTTCCTCTAATTGCTTTTCAATGGGTGGATGATATTTAAACCATTTCTCCTTAGGGAGATCAACATGAGTAGCAAATGATTCACAGAAAGAAGCTACTATCTCATAGTCGAGGCCATATTTATTGCTAAAATCATAGAAAGCATTGGTTCCCATAAAAGATTTAACACAATCAAACTTGAGATTTATACCTGACTCTTTATCTTTGTCGAGTTCCCAGTCTTCAGAGTTGCGTTTAATTCTTTCCAGAAGATCCCATTTGAATTCAATAGTCCTATTCATAAAGGAACCAGTAGAAGAAGAATCGAGTAGTACTTGATCATCAAGAGAAAGCTGAGCATAAATTTTTTGTATAATCATTTCTCTTAAGAGCCCATGATTGGGGCAAGTGTGCATCATGGATTTAAGCATCCCCCAAGCTTGAGCAATACTTTCTCCTTCACGAGGCTAGCAATTATAAATAAAGTTCCGTTCATGATGGACTAGATGCATAGGATAAAACTTCTGATGAAATTCCAGCTTCAAGCGATTCCAGTCCCATGATCCAATATCCCCCAATAGCCTATACCACATTAATGCCTTTCCCTCCAAAGATAAAGGGAAAACTTTCTTCTTAACTTTGTCTCCAGACAACCCTGCAAGTTGAAATAATCCACAAACTTCATAGACAAATATCAAATGGTAATCAGGATGAGTCGTTCCATCATATGGATTAGATAAAAAAATTCAAGCATACCCAAAGGAATCTCATAATAAATATTTTCAGTAGGTTCAGTAGATTGAGGAACAATTTCATCATCTTCAGTTCGAGGCGAAGATGCCCCGAACAAGCCACTCAAAGGGTGACCGTTCATAGCGACAAGCAACAGTAAATTTCAGCACATATAGAAAATGTTTCATTACCAATTCCACTTACCAAAGGCGCTTCACTCCCCGGCAACGGCGCCAGAAAAGAGTCTTGATGACCCACAAGTATAGGGGATCAATCGTAGTCCTTTCGATAAGTAAGAGTGTCGAACCCAACGAGGAGCAGTAGGAAATGACAAACGGTTTTCAGCAAGGTATTCTCTGCAAGTGCTGTAAGTAGCGATAGTAGATAGTTTTGTAGCAAGATAATTTGTAACAAGTGATAAGTAACGATAGTAACAAAAGTGCAGCAAGGTAGCCCAATCCTTTTTATAGCAAAGGACAGGCCTGAAAGTACTCTTATATTAAGCAAGCGCTCCCGAGGACACATGGGAATTTCTGTCTAGTCATGTTCATCATGTTGAGTTGATTCGCGTTCGCTACTTTGATAATTTGTTATGTGGGTGGACCGGTGCTAAGGTGCTGTTCTTACTTGAACTAATAACCTACTTATGATTACCCCCTCTCGCAAGCATCTGCAACTACGAAAGAAGAATTAAGATAAATCTAACCATAGCATGAAACATGTGAATCCAAATCAGCCCCTTATGAAGCAACGCATAAACTGGGTTTAAGCTTCTATCACTCTAGCAACCCATCATCTACTTGTTACTCCACAATGACTTCCCTAGGCCCATAACATGGTGAAGTGTCATGTAGTCGACGTTCACATGACACCACTAACAGAAGTAACAACATACATACCATCAAAATATCGAACGAATACCAACTTCACATGATTACTTATAACAAGACTTCTCCCATGTCCTCAGGAACAATAGTAACTACTCACACCTCATCAACATGTTCAAGATCAGAGGTGCAATAATAATAATTAAGGATCTGAACATAATCAACTACAAGATGTAATCAACACAACTAGTAACCCACATGTACCAATCTGAGGTTTTGAGACAAAGATTGAATACAAGTGATGAACTAGGGTTGGAGATGAGATGGTGCTGGTGAAATTGTTGATGAGGATTGGTCCTCCCACGAAGGAGGAAGCATTGGTGATGATGATGGCTTCGATCTCCCCCTCACGTAGAGGAATTTCCCCGGCAGAATATGACTACCGGAGTGCAAAAGGGCCTCTGCCTAGGTTTCTGCCACGAGACGGCGGCACTTCGTCCCGAAAGGTAGCTTCTGATTTTTTTTCTAGGCTAAAACACAGCATATAGGAGAAGAGGGCGTCGGAAGGCTAGCTGGGGCCCCATAAGCCATCAGGGCGCGGCCTGGGGGCGCCCTATTGGCTTGTGCCCAGCTGGTGGCCCCCCTCTGGTATATTCTTGGTCCAGAAATTCTCAAATATTCCTTAAAAATGCTTCGTGAAGTTTCAGGTCATTTGGAGTCCGGTGATTTTTCTGCCTTTTCCTCGGTTTTCCGGTCTAGAAATCCAGTTTCCAGATATTTCCCTCTTTGTGATGTACCTTGCATATTTAGAGAGAAAGAGCATAAGAATTGTAGGATAATAGGTAATAATGGACGAGAATAACGTAAATATGAGTAAGAAATCATGATGTAGAATGGACGTATCACTTATCAGAAGCAGGATCGGCATCACGAGTGGACTCGAAGACAGATGCATTCTATGGTGCAAGACATCAACCTCATGTGCAATCTTACCACCAAGAATGCCTTTGTGGCTCATGAAACAAGCCGTCGCTCTTGGAAGACTTTGACTATGCTGGCCCCAGAACATGAGCTTCGTGAGGATGGATTCACGCAATTCTACAGGTTTGGTGCTCCTCCTCCTTGCACGGAGAAATGGCGTCAGACCCCCTCCCTTGAAGACAGTGACTACTCCTCATCTGCCCCATCTGTCCATGTCCGGATTGATGAAGCTGATGATGTCACATCTTCACCTGCACCAACTCGGCGACGCGGCAGTGCACCGAGCTCATCTGCACCAATGCACACAGACCCTGCTGCACCTTCGACCTCAACTCATGCTAGGGACGTGTAGTGCTCAATGTCTTCATCCTTTTTGGTCACTCGATGACAAAGGGGGAGAAGCATTGGGACGATAGTCTTCAAGCGGGTCTATCTATATGGGCTGGGTGTTTATTTTGTTAAGTTTACAACTCTCATTCTAAACATTTGCTATTTGGGTTGTAAAACTTAAGTCCCGATGGACGTTTGCACACTTTATGTTTACCGTACGTTTGGCGCTACTTCAAGTTTTATCCTATGCATCCGAAGCCATAATGCAGACGCCCATTTTTCATTATGCATTTCATTATCTTCGAAATATCATCTAAATGCATAGTGATTGAATTCCAAGATATAGGGGGAGATCTCCACAAATCCAAACCTGCCATGTGCTTTTGCATTCCAAGCAATATCTTCGTAAGAACATCTTCAGGGGGAGCTCTCTATATCTTGCAATCATAATCTCCAAGTTTTTATCTTCATATTTTATCCCCGTTGAAAACTTCAACCAGTTTGTCATCAATCACCAAAAAGGGGGAGATTATAAGTGCATCTAGTGCCACCCTTATTTGGTTTTGGATTATTGAAGACAAACATGGTTGAGGGACTAATGTGTTTGTGAGAGTTCACAGGTTAACACAGATAGAAGTCCCTGGAGATTCGGTTTAACCGTTGAAGACGACCCTGATAACCCACAAGTGTAGGGGATCGTTTGTAGCCTTTTTCGATAAGTAATAGTGTTGAACCCAATGAGGAGCTAAAGGTAGAACAAATATTCCCTCAAGTTCTATCGACCACCGATACAACTCTACGCACGCTAATGCTTGCTTTACCTAGAACAAGTATGAAACTACTTTGTGGGAATAAAACTAGAAGTACTTTGAAAGATAATAAAGAACGTGGAAATAAAAGTTAGGTGATGTTTTAATAAAAGAACAATAAAAGTAAATAACTTAGTAGAAATCTTTTTGTGTAACGCAAGAGAAAGATTGTCCCTAGGCAATTGAATATAATATGATAAATACTTGTTATATGCAATGAGGGAGAGGCATACGCTAACACACTTTCCGTACTTGGATCATATGCACTTATGATTGGAACTCTAGCCAGCATCCGCAACTACCAAAGTTCATTAAGGTAAAACCCAACCATAGCATTAAGTATCAAGTCCCCTTTACTCCCATACGCAACAACCCACCTACTCGGGTTTGTGCTTCTGTCACTCACGCAACCCACCATAGGCAAATCATTAACATATTGCAAGACCCTACAGCGGGGATCCCTCACGTTTGTGCGACACGGAGGGCACCATAGGACAACACCATATCAACATACAACTCACATCCATTACATCATACCACAATTAACCCATAGGACAAAAGAGATATACTCAAACATCATAGGATAGCCAAATATCATTGGGAAATAATATATGGATTTGCGCACCATGTTTAAGTAGAGACTACAGCGGGGAAGAGAGGTGTTACACCGCTGCATAGAGGGGGAGAGAGTTGGTGTTGACGGCGGCAAAGTTGTTGGTGTAGATCGCCGTCACGATCCTTGCCCCGGCGGCGTTCCGGCGCCATCGGGAGAGAGGGGGAGAGAACCCCCCTCCTTCTTCTTCTTCCTTGGCCTCCCCCTAGATGGGAGGAGAGTCCCCCCTCTGTTCCATGGCCTCCATGGCGGCGGAGGGGCAGGAGCCCCTCCTAGATTGGATCTCCCTCTCTGTTCTCTTCTGTTTCACGTTCCTCCTTTCTGGCCGAAAACCGTGTCTTATATTCCCGGAGATCCGTAACTCCGATCGGGCTGAAATTTTGAGGCGATTTTATCCAAAAATTAGCTTCCTTGCGCCCGAAGGAGAGCTCCAACCGACTAACGAGCTAGGCACAACCCACCAGGGTGCGCCTGGCCGCCTGGCCGCGCCCTGGTGTCTTGTGGGGGCTGTGGGCCTCCATTTGCGTTGATTCCACTTCTCAAAATTCACAAATATTCCAAAAAAATCTCCGTAAATTTTTATCGCGTTTGGAATTCGTTTGATATGGATATTCCGCGAAACAAAAAACATGCAACAAACAGGAACTGGCACTGGGCACTGGATCAATAGGTTAGTCCAATAAATCATATAAATTGTTGCCAAAAATATGTGAAAGTTGTATAATATTGGCATGAAACAATCAAAAATTATAGATACGATGGAGACGTATCAGCATCCCCAAGTTTAATTCCTGCTCGTCCTCGAGTAGGTAAATGATAAAAAAGATAATTTTTGATGTGGAATGCTACCTAGCATAATCTTGATCATATATCTAATCATGGCATGAATATTAAGACACAAGTGATTCAAAGCAATAGTCTAGTTTTGACATAAAGACATTAATACCCAGGCATCCCAACAAACAATCATGTCTTTCAAAATATCAAGGCTGAAGAACGCTATCCCTACAAAATCATATAGCCTTGTCATGCTCTGTCTTCTTAACACAAAGTATAAATCATGTACTACCCCGGTGTCAGCCAAGCAATTGGTTCATACTTTTTAACGCGCTTCAGCATTTTCTACTCTCACCCAATACATGAGCACAAGCCATGGATATAGCACTATGGGTGGAATAGAATATGTTGGTAGGTTTCAAAAGGATAAAAGTGGAGAAGAAAGTCTCATATCAACTTAGCGTATCAACAGGCTATGGAGATGCCCATCAATAGATATCAATGCGAGGAGTAGGGATTGCCATGCAACGGATGCACTAAGAGCTATAAGTGTATGAAAGCTCAATATGAAAACTAAATGGGTATGCATCTAACTCTATAATGAAAAATTCCCACTAGTATATGAAAGTGACAACATAGGAGACTCTCTATATGAAAAACATGGTGCTACTTTGAAGCACAAGTGTGGAATTAGCATTCCCCTTCTACTTCTTTCATTCATTTTTTTTCTTTTTTTTTTCTTTTTTTCCCTTTTCTTTTTTTTACTATTTTTTTATTTTTCTTTTTTTTCTTTGTCCGGAGCCTCATCCCGACTTGTGGGGGAATCATAGTTTCCATCATCCTTTCATCATTGGGGCATGCTCTAATAATGAATAATGATGATCATCACACTTCTATTTACTTACAACTCAATACTACAACGATAGTAGAACAAAGTATGACTCTATATGAATGCAATAATCTAGCGTAGCAAAGATATCAAAAAAATGGACAAGCCATGAAAACATCATGCTAGCTATCTTACGATCATGTAATGCAATATGACAATGAATGCTCAAGTCATCAAAACGGAGGCGGTGGAAGTTGCATGGCAATATATCTCGGAATGGCTATGGAAATGCCATAATAGGTAGGTATGGTGGCTGTTTTGAGGAAGATATAATAAGGCTTATGTGTGATAGAGCGTATCATATCACGGGGTTTGGATGCACCGGTGAAGTTTGCACCGACTCTCCAGGTGAGAAAGGGCAATGCAGGGTACCGTAGAGGCTAGCAAATTGCGGAAAGGTAAGAGTGCGTATAATCCATGGACTCACATTAGTCATAAAGAACTCACATACTTATTGCAAAAGTTTTATTAGCTCTCTCGAAGCAAAGTATTACTATGCATGCTCCTAGGGGGGAGGTTGGTAGGTGTTAACCATCGCGCGCCCCCGACCTTCACACAAAGATAGACAATCAAGAATAAATTGTGCTCCAACTTCCTAGCATAACGGGAGACTATATGTGCATGCTTCAGGAATCACAAACCTTAACACCAATATCTTACTAAACACGATCATCCACTAGTACCTCCCAGATATTATCATCTCTATATCGCAAAACTATTGCAAGGAATCAAACATATCATATTCAGTGATCCCTAAGTTTTATGTAGGATTTTATGACTAACCATGTGAATGACCAATTCCTGTTGACTCTCTAAATAGATATAAGTGAAGCAAGAGAGTTTAATTATTTCTCAAAAAGACCATGCTCTAATAAATATAAGTGAAGCAAAAGAGCATTCTACAAATAACGGTTTTCTATGTGAACAGAAACAGGCAATCCAAACTTCAAATGATATAAGTGAAGCACATGAAGCATTCTATAAAGCCATACTCAAAAGATATAAGTGAAGTGCAATGAGCATTCTATAAATAAACCACGGACTATCTCATACCAGCATGGTGCATAAAAGAAAAGTGAAAACTAAACACAAAAGACGCTCCAAGATTTACGCATATCATGTGATGAATAAAAATATAGCTCCAAGTGACATACCGATGATTTGGAATAAAAGAGGGGATGCCTTCCCGGGGCATCCCCAAGATTAGACTCTTGAGTCTTCCTAGAATATTACCTTGGGGTGCCTTGGGCATCCCCAAGCTTAGGCTCTTGCTGCTCCTTATTCCTTCTCATCTTGATAACACCCAAAACTTGAAAACTTCAATCACACAAAACTTAACAGAAAATTCGTGAGATCCGTTAGTACACATAACACCAAATCCCATCATGTCTTTCCATAACATTATTGCATAACTATAATCTAACATTACCCACTGTATTCTATCACAATTCTATGGCTGCCAAGTCAATGGGGCTCAACAAGAATTCAAACATAAGCACGCAAAGCAGCTATAACAACAATCTGTGAAAAATAGGATAGTCTGTAAAGATTTGTAGACACGTATAGTTCTGTAGCTCAAAAAATTCTGAACAATTAGGACGTAAGAAATGATTTACATAGCAGTACTATGTAAAAAATTCAGAATTTTTGCACGCTCCAGTAAAATATGAAAATTCGAACACTACGGCAAAAGTTTCTGTTTTTTGTACAGCACACATCAAACAAGCAATTCAAACATCCTAAAGGCAAATGTTGGCACATTATTTTTATAATACAATGGATTTGTACAAGGGGATAATTATTTTTGTTGGAAAAGTTTCCGTGATTCAAGATTCACAAAGTTTCCATGGGCATGAACAAAAGTTCAAGGCTAGCCCCCACTTCAACGATGCTCATCATCTCTCTCACTTTCACCTTTCCTTTTGTGAAGTTTTAGGGTCCCCTCTATATTTTTTTGTTTTAAAACTTTATAAAAGCACACAACAGAAATAAATGACTCTCTCATAATAATTGCAAGTAGGAGCAGCAAGCACATGCATATTATATTCATCAAAATCGTCATGTGTAGTGGTAAAACGCAACCCATCAATATAATCCTTAACAAGAGCAAACTTCTCCAATATAGTGTAGTTGGGAGAATTCAAAAAGATAACAGGACTATCATGTGTGGGTGCAATAGCAACAATTTCATGCTTAACATAAGGAACTATAGCAAGTTCATCTTCATAAGCATAATTCATATTGGCATCATGGCCACAAGCATAGCAAGCATCAAGTTCATCAAAAAGGGATATTTCAAATGAATCCACGGGATCATAGCAATTATCATAGCATTCATCCTTCGGTATGTGCGAAGGGTAATTAAACAATGTATGAGTTGAAGAGTTACTCTCATTAGAAGGTGGGCACGGGTAGCTAATATGCTCTTCCTCCTTTTGTTCTTCGCTCTCCTCCTCATCTTTTTCATCTAATGAGCTCACAGTTTCAGCAATTTCTTCTTCCATAGATTCCTGCAAAATATTAGTCTCTTCCAAGGCAGCGGTCATACTATCAATAAATTCAATAATATCAGCATTGTATTCATAATTATCATAGCAATATTTAAGTATGGCAAGATTTTTAGATTTGTAAGAAACATCATCATACTTTTCCATCAAAGAAGCAATTTCATAAGCACCCTTGAAAGCAACAAATTCTTCTATTCGTTCCACATCATAGTAATCATATATACCATTAGCATAACAAGCTAAGGTTTCATTATCATTAAATTTGCATGAAAAGGGAAGGTGTGGAGCGTTCATCCTAAAGCAACAAGTAATATCATATCTCAAGCATAGCTCCCGAGCATACCAATGCAACATATGAATATGATCCCATAACAATTTCCCTTTTTGAGTCAAGCAATAATCTCTAAAGTATTCACGTTGATCCAACATTACTCCCATTATCAAGTTGAATAGGGTCTTCTCAAGATTATCAAAGTAGTATTTCATACTTTGCACATAACTAGCATCGAGGGTTTTAGGAGGTTCCCCATCTCCATGAGTAGCAAGTACCACTAATTTTTTTGGTGTTTCGTGTTCCATATCCATAACTAAAGATAGAAAAAAGAGCACAAAATAAAAAATACTTAGTGATAAAGAAAACAAGCACACACGAGAATATTCACCCCACGGTATTGCTCCCCGGCAACGGCGCCAGAAAAAGGTCTTGATAACCCACAAGTGTAGGGGATCGTTTGTAGCCTTTTTCGATAAGTAAAAGTGTCGAACCCAACGAGGAGCTAGAGGTAGAACAAATATTCCCTCAAGTTCTATTGACCACCGATACAACTCTACGCACGCTAATGCTTGCTTTACCTAGAACAAGTATGAAACTACTTTGCGGGAATAAAACTAGAAGTAATTTGCAAGATAATAAAGAACGTGGAAATAAAAGTTAGGTGCTGTTTTAATAAAAGAACAATAAAAGTAAATAACTTAGTAGAAATCTTTTTGTGTAACGCAAGAGAAAGATTGTCCCTAGGCAATTGAATATAATATGATAGATACTTGTTATATGCAATGAGGGAGAGGCATACGCTAACACACTTTCCGTACTTGGATCATATGCACTTATGATTGGAACTCTAGCAAGCATCCGCAACTACCAAAGTTCATTAAGGTAAAACCCAACCATAGCATTAAGTATCAAGTCCCCTTTACTCTCATACGCAACAACCCACCTACTCGGGTTTGTGCTTCTGTCACTCACGCAACCCACCATAGGCAAATCATGAACATATTGCAACACCCTACAGCGGGGATCCCTCACATTTGCGCGACACGGAGGTCACCATAGGACAGCACCATATCAACATACAACTCACATCCATAACATGATACCACAATTAACCCATTGGACAAAAGAGATCTACTCAAACATCATAGGATAGCCAAATATCATTGGGAAATAATATATGGAGTTGAGCACCATGTTTAAGTAGAGATTACAACGGGGAAGAGAGGTGTTACACCGCTGCATAGAGGGGGAGAGAGTTGGTGTTGACGGAGGCAAAGTTGTTGGTGTAGATCGTCGTCACGATCCTTGCCCCGGCGGCGTTCTGGCGCCACCGGGAGAGAGGGGGAGAGAACCCCCTCCTTCTTCTTCTTCCTTGGCCTCCCCCTAGATGGGAGGAGAGTTCCCCCTCTGGTCCATGGCCTCCATGGCGGCGGAGGGGCAGGAGCCCCTCCTAGATTGGATCTCCCTCTCTGTTCTCTTCTGTTTCACATTCCTCTTTTCTGGCCGAAAACCGTTTCTTATATTCCCGGAGATCCGTAACTCAGATCGGGCTGAAATTTTGAGGGGATTTTTATCCAAAAATTAGCTTCCTTGCGCCCAAAGGAGAGCTCCAACCGTTACGAGCTGGGCACAACCCATCAGGGCGCGCCTGGGCCCCCTGGCCACGCCCTGGTGTCTTGTGGGGGTTGTGGGCCTCCGTTTGCGTTGATTCCACTTCTCAAAATTCACAAATATTCCAAAAAATCTTCGTAAATTTTTATCGTGTTTGGACTTCGTTTGATATGGATATTCTGCGAAACAAAAAACATGCAACAAACAGGAACTGGCACTGGGCACTGGATCAATAGGTTAGTCCAATAAATCATATATTTTTTTGCCAAAAATATGTGAAAGTTGTATAATATTGGCATGAAACAATCAAAAATTATAGATACGACAGAGACGTATCAGACCCCTAAAAATGTCCGAAGACATTAATGATGGCCTAAGCCATTGGTTGTATGCGAGATAATCTTTTGGTAGTTTTGCTTCTTGTTTCCTGAGTCATAGGAACCACCGTACTATTAAGTGGGGTCGATGTGATCGAAGTCAGACGCTGACGTGATGCTCAACTCATACCTATGTCTTCAAGCGAAGACAATGAGAGGAAATCTCTTCGAGAGTTGGTTGAGTCAGCTTTACTTGTAGCCCAAGTAAAGTTGCCGCGTGTGTTTGAAATCTGACCGTTGAGACAGGTGTTGGTTGGCCATTGACCCAAGGTCATTTCGGTCATATAAGGTCGGGTTACCTGTTGGCTATAAATAGCCCACCCCATCCACCATAAGCAGGTGGCTGCTCAGAGAGAGATACGGCTGTTGTCATTTGGAGCAACCCACCTCGAAGACATTGAGAGAGAGAACTATCCTACGAGGATAAACCCAAACACCCAGAGCTAGAGTGTTTGAGCATCACCGAAGTCGTTCTGTTCTGAGTGAACTGAAGACTTATTACACTTGAAGACTGTGATCTTCCAGACGGTTAGGCGTTTGGGTCTAGAGCATCCAAGAGTCGTTGTGGATTGCCGGGTGACCAAGTTTGTACAGGTTTCGTAAGTCTCCCCTGAAGACTTACCTGAGTGATTGGACGCTGTCTAAGTGACTTCAGATCAAGGGGAACAAGGTGAAGACGAGGTCTTCAAAGTTCAATCTCAGCCTCCCTAACCAGATGTATAGTTGTCACAGTAACTGGAACTGTTCCAACAAATCTTGTGTCTTCGTCAAGCTACTGGTTCTATCTTTCACTCTCTTACTTTCTGAACTGCACTATGAAACCATTGCTTGAACACTACTGTTTGACGACATACCACAAAGACATTCATATATGTTGTTTATCTTCATACTGTCTAAATTGTCTTCGACTCATCTTAGTGTGTATGATGATTATGCCCAACATGCCTCTATGTCTTCATTGTGTTGCATGCCCTGCCTAGATCCTTGATAGTTATCCCTACTTGACCGTGTTTCACTTCCGCATATTTCGAATACATTCATTGTTTCGAAGCCTTTCATAAAAATCGCTTATTCACCCCCCTCTAGTTGATAACTAGTACTTTCTCCACTCATCAACAGTTGATTGGTATCTGACTCCCTCAGTCATCCAGACTATCTTGCCATCTGGGTAGAAGTGTGCTGTGGAATAGAATGGCATGATCATTTCATTGTTCCATGCAGTGAACTCTCTGCCAACAAAAGCATCTATGTCAATGGCCTTGAAGTTCTCCAGCACAGGAGGAAAATAGTCTTCATTCTCCTTGATGTACTTCCAGTCGACATTTCTCATGTCACTGATTGCAGGGCTCTTGTCCAATAGGATAGTCACATAGAAGTCTTGCTGCTCCTTGTTGTGGAAGCGAGCATCAACATCAGTTCTCCTCCTTATGGCATATGGATCATCGGCTCTCCATTTCCTCAGCTCTGAATCCTTCCTCTTCTTCATATCCTTAGCAATTGGATGAGTATCACTGTGATCAGGCAAATGAGGTCTCAGCTTCCTCAAAACAGTAACATCCTCTTCTTCCATGGTGGAGGATCTCTTGTTCTTAGAAGCTGGAATGTCTCTGGTTGTCTTCTTGGACTTAGTAGCAGCAGCTTTCTTGGGACAGTAGGCTTGGCTCTGGATGCATCTTGACTGGTCATTGCATCAGCCATTAGATTCTTCTTCTTGGAAGGAGGAGGTTTTACAACTGGTTCTTCCTCTTCCTCTTCTTCATGCTCTGTTGGATCCTCATACATAGAGGTTGGCCTTCCAATGACATGCACAATCCTCTTTCTAGCTCTCTTCTTCTCTCCTGCCTTCTTGGGCAAAGATTTCTTTGGAGGATCAACAAAAACAATCATATTTGCCTTAGCACTCTCAGGTGCTCTCATTGCCTCTGAACTGGCACATTCTTTCCTCACCGGCCTCTTAGCAGAAGTGGCCTCAGTGGTAGATTTCTTAGCAGCCATCTCTTTCTTGTCTTGCAACATCTTGGAGGTGACCTCATTAGGAATAAAATCTGAGTCCTCTTCATCTGAGTTCAGCCTCTTCCTTGACCTGGTGGCAGCCTTGGGCAAACCATGTGAGCTGGGAGTGCCTGGGTCCTCAGAAGATGAGGAACTAGCATCTGGGCTAGTGCCGGCATCCACATCCACACTTTGTTCCCTGAAATCATTGTCACTGTCTGACCCTGAGCCTAACATGCTGACCCCATGAATAGATATAGATGAGTAGAAGGGATAAGCATCACAAAGCTCAGAAAGTTTCTACAAATTTGAACTCAAAATCTTAAGTTTAACTTACTGCAAAGTGGATTTCGGTTCCACCAAATCAAATATTTCAGAGCCACCGAGACAAACAAACTCTTTAACAGAAACTTGGCAGCCCTTTCGGTTTCACAGAAAGGAGCAACTCGGTTTCACCGAGATTGTTCTCTGTAGCCAAAAAACACAAATCGGTAAGACCGATTTTTATGACTCGGTGACACCGAGATTCACTTGGCGGACGGCTAAACCTAAATTTTTTTGTTCTCTAATCAATATGGAATTTCTGGTGGATGGAACTTGTTCAATCAGTGGGAAGATGAATAAATCGACCTATTGCACATGAATCGGATGGGGAGTGCAAAGGTAATCGAGGATTTACCCTAACTTGGTGACGGCCTCCTACGGCGACGACGGCGAAGGGGATTGCAGTCGCCGACGTGGATCTCCCGAGGTGCAGATGCACGAGATCTTGAGGAAGAAGTCCGTAGACGCGCGAGCAGGCAGCTAGGGTTTGCGGGAATGATGATTTGAAGAAGTGATTTCAAAATCGGTTCCGTCGATATATATATCTTGTAGCTGTCGGTGACACCAGTTCTAAAATATCGATGCCACCGAGTTTCTTTACTGTCGGATGACAGGGAAACTCGGTGAAGCCGAGATTATGGAATCAGTGGTACCGAGGTTCTTAAAACCAGATCAACCCGGTGTTTTGGTGAGGCCGAGAGTTTGGAGTTGGTGACACCGAGTTACACAGGCAGGTTTTGGAATGCAGCTCTTGTCGAAACGAAACTCCGAGTGCTCCTCACATAGAGGGTTCGAGAAGTGCTTGTTCAAATTTTGTGATGAAGCAAGAATAGAATTTGAGACAAGAAAGCATAGATAGCTAGAGGAGGTTACTTAGGCATTCTTGTATATCCAATTGGCCAAAGAAAAATGAAAGACAAATAACAACAATTGGATATCCTCGAATGAGAAAAGATATGAATACCAACATGCTCACATAATCAAATGTCAAATGAAATATGGCAAACATGCAAAACCACTCTAGTTTCTACCAAGCACTTTAACGATGATGTAGTCATCTATATATGAGTATATTGACTTAGGAGCCAAGTAAGAATACTTGATCATAGGTCATACTCATTGTTTAAGCACAAGTGGGGTTACCACCTTTACATAAAGCATTTAATGTGTTCACATCTTTAAGAGATGCTTTAACTCAAGTCTTAGAGTAAAGCTCCCCCTTGATGTGACATCCCCCCTAAGAGGGATAAACTAACCTTGGGTTTTGTCGTAGGAGACTTCATGTGGGTGAGGTAGTAGTGGATGCTTGTTGTTGATGAAGATCATCTTGAGTTGGGAGCAATCCTTGTTGTTTATTACTCTTCTCACCTACATGGGTTAGTCCCACACAAGAGACAAATACAAGGATATCTATGGACATGGAGTGCAATGCATACATGATGATGTCCATTGATTCTTTAATTACCTTGTCCCTTGCTTACCTTTGAGGGAATGTGTGACTCCTTGTACTATTGCATAAGGTTGGAGTTGATTGCAAATAGTCCTTGCCAAAAATGAATGTGAGTGAATTTTGTTGGTGGAGTCACCCCTCAAGAACTTCTCCAGTTCTTCTTCTTAGGGATCCACATCAAATTGATGGGAATCCTTGGAGTTGGAGTAGCACTAGTTGAAGTAGAGCTTGTAGTAGCCTTGGGAACCCACTTGACCATGGCTAGAGACTCATCTTCATATGTGTCAATCTCCTCCTGAAGCTTGTCCTTGCCCTTGAGCTTGTGGTCTTGTTGTGGAAGGTCATCTTGAGCTTTTGTTCCCTTGGGGAGAGTAGGTTCATACTTCTCCCTTTGAGGAATAAACTTTGGCTTGGGGTATTGACCTTCTTCCATTCAACTCCATTGTCGTTGAAGTAGCCAATGCCTTGGTTCTTCCTGTATCCTCCATGCTTGCATACAATCTCCTCGAATTGCTTACATCCGGCAAGGCTTTTGTAGATACCCTTTTGTATAATCCCTTTCAATAAATTGTTTTCTTGCTCAAGTGTAACTTGGCTAAGAGATTCATTAGTGGAATCAATAGAACTACTAGAAGCAATATCATTGGATTTATCATTTTTATTGTTGCTACTAGATGAAGAACCTTTCTTGCCTTTGTTACTAGTTTGCTTAGTTTTAACTTGTGGAATGAATGTAGACAAGAGTAGTCATTTGGCTAGATAAGAGGAAGTCTTCTTTCGAAGATCGTCATTGATAGCTTTAAGAAATTCATGTTCTTGCTCCAAATTGAGCTTCTCGAAGCGTAGCTTCTCATGAGTTATTACAAGCTCTCTATGATCTTATAGAGTAGATTCATGGGCTAACTTAAGAGTGTTTAATTCTTTAGTTAGTTGCTCTATTTCCTTCTTATCACCATCACACAACTTATCTTGACTAACATGATTATTATCAAGTTCATTTTGACTAATATCACTAGTTTTGTCAAATAGCAAGTCATCATCTCCAAGTAAGTCATCCTCATCACTATTAAAGTCAATGTATTCGGGGTGTGATACCTTGGGGCCTTTAGCCATGAAGAAAATTCCATTTCCTTCATTTGGTGAATCAAATATGTCACAGGAGTTGGAGGAAATGAGTGCAAGTCCGGCAACACCTTCATCTTGACTATAGTCGGAGTCGGAGTGATAGCTTCTCTCGGAATGGTTGTCAGATTCGGAGCCGGAAACCCATTCACCAACATGAGCTTGATGTCTTCTTCTTGTGAAGCTCTTCGTGTATTTGTCCTTCTTCTCCGAGTCTTTACTTCTTCGGGAGGGTCTTCGTTCATAACGATCATCTCAACTCCTTCTCTCTCCTCAAGGTGACTCATCTTTTGAGCTCTTTCATCTAGGTGACTCTTCTCTTCTTTTGTGGGGGGGCTTGCACTCATTGGAGTAGTGTCCGTGCCTTCCACAATTGTAACAATTCCGGTCATGACTAGATGAACGCTTCTCTTCATATCTTGAATTGGAGCTTCTCTCTTTGCCTCTACTTTTGTAGAACTTGTTGAATTTATTGACCATGACACTTATCTCTTCAGTGGTTACAAGGTTGTCATTTGATGTAGCGGGAGTGTCACCTGAATCTTTGTAAGCACCGCTTGACTTATTATGAAGCTCTTCCTTATCTTTGAGTGACATCTCATGAGCAACAATCCTTCCAATGACTTCCGTAGGCTTGAGATCTTTGTAGTTTGGCATCATTTGGATCAATGTGCACATGGTGTCGTACTTCCCATACAAGGCTCTAAGTATCTTCTTGATGACGAATTTGTCGGTCATCTCTTCACTTCCAAAGCCGACAATCTCATTTGTGATGAGAGCAAGCATAGAGCACATTTCTACGACTCCTTCAACATCCTCCATCTTGAACTTGTCAAGTTGACTTTGTAGCACATCCAACTTAGATTCCCTGACGGATTCGGTACCTTTGTGCATATCAACCAAAGTATCCCAAATTTCCTTTGCATTCTCAAGACGGCTAATCTTGTTGAATTCTTCAGGGCATAAGCAGTTGAATAGAATGTTACATGCTTGAGCATTGTATTGCAACATCTTCAATTCTTCTGCGGTCGCTTCACGATCCGGTTCCTTTCCATCTCCAAAGAATCCACCTTGCAAGCCAACACGAACAACAACCCATACGACAGGGTTATGACCAAGAATATGCATTTTCATGCATTTTCATCTTATGCTTCCAACTAGAAAAGTTTGTACCATCGAAATATGGACCTCTATGGTGATAATTTCCATCACTAGACGCCATACTCTCCTAGGTTGTGAGACCAATGCAATGGAGACCAATGCTCTGATACCACTTGTAGGATCCAAAGTATGTCTAGAGGGGGGGGGTGATTAGACTACTTGACCAAATAAAAATCTAGCATTTTCCCAATTGTAACTCTTGGAAAGTTTTAGCAATTGTAGCACATCAAGTACACCCTACACATGCAAGTCTAAGAGTATAGCAGAGGAAAGTAAAGACATGCACATGAAAGTAAAGGTAGGGAGAGGAGAATCAAGCGCAATTGATGACACGGAGATTTTTTCTGTGGTTCAGATAGGTGATGCTATCATACGTCCACGCTGATGGAGACTTCAACCCACGGAGGGTAGCGGTCGCGAGATTCCACAGAGGGCTCCACCCGCTAGGGTCCACAAAGTAGCAACCTCATCTATTACATCACGGCTTCCGTCCATGAAGGACTAGCCTCACTATGGGTAGATCTTCACGAAGTAGGCGATCTCCTTGCCCGTACAAACTTCTTGCTTCAACTCCACAATCACGAAGAAGGAGGCTCCCAAGTGACACCTAACCAATCTAGGAGGCACCACCCTCCAAAAGGTAATAGATGTGGTAGTATGATGAACTCCTTGCTCTTGTGCTTCAAAAGATAGTCTCCTCAACACTCAATCACTCTCACACAGATTTGGCATGGGTAGAAGAGATTGATTGGATGGAAGGCAACTTGGGGAGGCTAGAAATCAAAATTCATATGGTTGGAGTGGAATGTCTTAATCTCAACACATGAGTAGGTGGCTCTCTCTTAGAAAATGGATAGGACAAGTGTTTGTATGTTCTGAGTGCTTCCTCTACGAGTGAGAGGTGGTGGAGTGGTATATATAGGCATCTCCAAAAATCCAACCGTTACAACATTACTGCCGAACTCGGTGAAACCGAAGTGAAAACTCGGTTGCACCAACTAGTGCAAAATGTGGCAACTTTGGGCTTTTCGGTCAGACCAATATACACAACTCGGTCCTACCGATTTTGGTCTGACCAGGGCAGTTCCTCATCTCGGTTACACCTATTCACCAAACTCGGAAATTTCGAGTTTAGGAATTAGCTAACCAGAGAGTTGGTCATTGATTCTCTGTCGTACCGAAACTAGTATTGGTTGTACCGAGTTGCTAGGGTTTTGGCTAGGTTCTATCTCAAGGGAAAATCGGTATGGCCGAGTGGGAAAACTTGGTGGCACCAATTTTGAACTTTAGGTTTTGGATAGAGTATTTTGTGGGAGAATGGATGAGTATTTTTGGTGGCTAATCTCTAAGCAATTGAGCAACCAGATCATCATAATTCCTCATCCCCTTTTAATAGTATTGGCTTTCATATGGACTCAAAGTGATTTCTCATAAAATGTAAAATGTAGAGTATTCAAGATTGATTTATGGCCAATGCTATTCCTTTCCTTTCCTTGGGGAGGTTCTCCACACAATCCTTTAGCCATCCTATCATTGAACTTTTTCTTGAGATAAACTTGGTAGAAACATTAGTCCAATGAAATATAGTTGTTATTAATTACCAAAACCACCTAGGGAGAAGTTCTGCTTTCAGGAAGAGCGAGACCCAACAAATCGTGATTGAATGTGCAAATGAAGCTCAACGCCAACAGGAAGCAAAGATATTGATCATTAGACACTAATGCAGTGACATGCTATACAGATGATTTTTACCCTCTTTTCATGACATAGTTTTAAACTATCGCCTTGCCTGTGTGTACGATAGGGGGGGGGGTCCATCCCACATGATACACAAAAATCATCTATGATATGGAACAAGAACATAAACGTTTGGCATAAGTAAGCGTATGCGATGTGCGCATCTATCACAAATGAGAGTCGTCGGTCAACCGTTTGAGATATGTCAGATTTCCCATACGGTCCTTCCTTGCTACTCGTGTGGGATCGCATTATCATCGCACACATTATTCTGTGTTGCACCGTTTACGATGTGTGCCGCACCACAAACAATTCATGATTGTAAAGCGTGTATGATAAGGGGACTATCACACACATTTAGTTCAACGAGACCGTGTGTGATAGGATCTAAGAGTGCATACAGTTATCCTTATAAAATCGTACGCGAAGGTTGAATCTATCCTACATGTTGCGCTATTGATAAACGTTTGTGGTATACAAAATGTCCCAAACGTTTCATTCGTACTACCCGTGTCGGATGAAGACCTATCGCACACGTTCTTCTATGACCAACGTTTACGATGGGCACGTCATCATAAATAGTGCAGAAAGGGTCCAAGCATGGATCTTATCAGTTTCCTCACTTGATGCTGGTTCATGAATATTTCATTGCCCCACATGCAAAAAGGGTCCAAGCATGGATCTTTACCAATGACATATGTACTTACAAGCAACAAGTCAATATTAGAAGCTAAAATACAATTACAGAATGGTGTAATATAATACTCCCTGAGTTCCACAATGTGTTGCGTATAAATATTTTGAGAAGTCAACATTTACTAGCTTTGACCAAGTTTGTAGAGAAAAACATATACATCTAGAATTCCAAATACATTTCATTAGATACATCACAAAGTTTACTTTCATATTGTATACATTTTGGTGTGGTAGATATAAATAGTATTCTCTATAGATTTGTTCACAGTTTGCAAAGTTTGACGTTCAAAAAATCTATATGCACTACATTATGGAACGAAGGGAGTATAAGCCGAGGGATGAAACTAACCTCAATGGAAAACGTCGGTCACTCCCATTGTTGTCTTGTGTAAATACATGGAGAGTCATGATTAGGACAACAGGCTTAACATCAACCAACTATAGCCAAGGTAAACAACTTCATCTCCAAATGATAGCTTGAATGTGTTGATTTCAGAATGTATTAAAGCAGATAAAAAATGGCAGGGGTTTTAGCTGCAACAGGCATAGGCGCGATCAAATATTGTAATTCAAACAAGTATTGTTGAAAATGAACAACATGTCGTTCATGCTTAAACATCATGCTGGGTAAATGTCTAAAAAGGGAGTAAAGGGCACGTGTTAACTACACCATGCATATCAGGTGGTATTGATGAAATCGAACTGCACAGTTCATACTTACACATAATGGACATCACATTATGAATAAAGAAGGCATATATGCTCACTACAACAACCATTGAAATCTACACAAATGCTCACTTCAACCAACCTAACAACCAGATACAAAAAAGCAAGGCATCTGCTTGAAAACTGGACAAATGCTCACTGCAACCAACCTAACAACCAAATACAGAGAAACAAAGCATATGCTCACTATAAACAACCAAATATAGCCATTCGTGAAATTGAACTAGTCAATTCATACTTAAACATCAGATAGCCATATTGAACATACATTTTTGCATAACTAAAATAATTAAACATGACATAGTTATCGCATGGCAAAAGCTACTACAACAATGGATACGGGAGGGCTAGCTAGAAAAGGTATGATTTTCTCACAGGATGTTGCTTCACTTGTCATGGATGGGTTCCTTCCACTTGGAATTTGTGGTACCGAGGGTGCGCTCCCAGATGTTGCAGATGGGACGTTTCCCCTTGGAACAGACATAGTGGATGCCCTTCTCCTGGTCTTGGTCGATGAGATATGACTTTGCAGCTAAGGATCCGAAGCCACCGCCGTAAAACGTTTCCTTTAGAAATGACAAAAGGGGCTCGATGGCGTATGCTACTTGTGAGTTGGGTTGGGTTTATCCCCAAAGAGGAAGGGTGAAGCAATATAGTAGCGATAAGTATTTCCTTCAATGAGAACCAAGGTTATCGGACCAGTAAAAGAATCACGACAACTTCACGTTGATAGTACCTACACACACAAAACCAAACACTTGCACCCAACGCGGGAAAGAGGGTTGTCAAGCACCTTGAACTCGTTACTTGCAAGGATTAATTATGATAGATATAGATATATAAAAAGTAAAAAAGAAATAAGCGGTAAATAAATGCAACAAGGTTTTTAGCATTTTAGCAATATGATTTAACCCCGGGGCCATAGTTTTCACTAGAGGCTTCTCTCTCGAACACATAGCATATGGTGGGTAGACAAATTACTGTTGGGCAATTGATAGAAAAGCACATAGTTATGATATTATTCATGGCAATGATCATGTATATAGGCATCACGTCCATGACAAGTAGACCGAAATGATTCTGCATCTACTAGTATTACTCCACCAATCGACCGCTATCCAACATGCATCTATGGTATTAAGTTCATGACAAACAGAGTAATGCTTTAAGCAAGATGACATTATGTAGACAAAGTAAGACAAGCAATATGTTCAGACCCCGTCGTTTTATCCTTAGTAGCAACAATATAATACGTGTCTTGTCCGCTTCTGCCACTGGGATATACAACACCGCAAGATTGAACCCGCTACAATGCACTCCTCCCACTGAAGATAAATCAATCTAGTTGGCCAAACCAAACGGATAGATCAAAGAGAATTACAAAGCTATAAAAATAATGAATAATAAAGTTTAGAAAAGACTCAATTAGTTTCAATGAATAATCTGATCATAAACCCACAACTCATCGGATCCCAACAAACACACCGCAAAAGAAGATTACATCAGATAGATCATCACAAGAATTGTGAAGAACATGGTATTGAAGATCAAAGAGAGAGAAGAAGCCATCTAACTACTAGCTATGGACCCGTAGGTCTGTGGTGAACTATTCACACATCATCATGGAGGCAACAAGGTTGATTTAGACGGCCTCCGTGATCGATTCCCCCTCCAACAGAGTACCAAAAAAGGTCTCTAAATGGGACCGCGGAAGAACAGAGGATTGCGGCGGCGGAAAAAGTATTTTGAGTGTCTCTTTGTTGTTTTGGGGGTAATTGGAAATACATAGATGTGGAATTAGATCAGGAGGTGCCACGAGGGGCCCATGAGCTCGGGGGGCGCGCCCCACCCTCTAGGGTAGGGCCCTCCAGGTTCGTAGCCACCTCGTGGGTCTTCTGCTGTCCTCCCGAAGCTTCCTGGGTCTCTTTACGTCCAAAAATAACTCCCGTAAAATTTCATCCAATTTGGACTCAGTTTGGTATTGATTTTTTGAAAAGTCCAAAAACAGTTAAAAATATGAACTAGCATTGGGCACTGGGTTAATAGGTTAGTCCCAAAAATGATATAAAATAGCATATAATTGCATGTAAAGTATTCAAGATTGATAATATAATAGTATGAAACAATAAAAAATATAGATACGTCGGAGATGTATCAGTGTACAAGGATCGCAAATCCTTGACCGCAAGCCGGAGGAGATCAGCGGTGGAGCCTTTGAAGAGATCGACGGTGGTTGAACCAGAGGCATTGTCGGTGAACTACTTAACCTATGACATGGCCCGTGTGAAGCCATCGCTATTGACGAGCTTGATGTCATAGTCGGCTCTCCTAAGATATAGGAATACGCGAGCCCACAGACTTGAAGAATTCGGCATGGCAACATAGTCATCGTCCTCGCCGGCTTCCGCGTCGAGGTGTTCCTTCGGGATCGACAGGTCGGGGGCCACCTCGCCATCGTCTGGCGGAGAGGCCATGATAGACCTCTTTTTGGACGTACGCTCCTCGGGCTCCTCAGGATATGTGGTCTGGACTTAGGCTGCGACTCTCTAGAGTATGGGATGGGGATCTGGGGGAAAGGGACACCGCATGCCTCATCTAAAAACTCAAGACGGCGAGGGTGTATGTGGATCGGTGGGTAACCTAAACTTATGTAGCTTGGAGGCATGGGCATATCGGCTGAGGTTGGTGGTGGAGGGCCGCGGCGGCGAGCTAGAGTTCGAGAGGGGGAGAAGGCGGAGAGGGTCAGTGTGTGTGGACTGTGGAGGGAGCGGTGTCGGTGTCAAAACCCTATGAGGCGCCTCTGTATTCATGAGGTAAATCTCCGGTGCCTTGGTGTGTCCTCCAAGATAAGATAGAAGATTCGGCATATTCATTCCCTGATGGTAACCGACCATGTGTAACCCTAGGTACCCTTGGTGTCTATATAAACCAGAGGGTTTAAACCGGCAGATCTCGGGTAGGGGGTCCCGAGCTGTGTATCTTGGATCCATGGGAAACAGGAAGCATAGAGACAATGTTTACCATGGTTCAGGCCCTCTCGAAGAGGTAAAACCCTATGTCCTGCTTGATTGTATTGATGTGTGTATGACGATTACAGAGTTGGTCTACCACGAGATCAAAGGAACTAAACCCTAGATGAGTCGGAATAATGGTTCTCTGTCCTATAGATCTAAAACCTCTGGTTTATATAGACACCAGGGGTACCTAGGGTTACACATGGTCGGTTACCATCAGGGAGCGAATATGCCGAATATTCTATCTTGTCTTTGAGGACACACCAAGGCACCGGAGATTACCCTCCTGAATATGTAGATGCCTCATAGCTCGGGCTTCCAATAAGGGCCATAAGGCGGCCCATCAATCCGGTCTATGAGAGATAGACCGGCAGCCCGAGGACCCCTTAGTCCCGGACTCCCTCAGTAGCCCCTGAATTAGCCTCTAATGCTGGGGCATACGACCCCTAGTAGCTTCATGTGCTTCGATTCTCCAGCTTACAAGGCGAGTTCTTCTCTCCTTCCTTCATTCGGCCGGTAATAATTTGGCTGCCAATGACCTTTTGATTTCCGATCAATTCGCAACACTTCAACTCGAAGGCCAAACGCCCGAGCCAAAGCAGTGTCTTTGTCTGACAACCTTTAAACGAAAGGTCACGGCCAGTGATAACCGCACACCAATTATGAACACTCGAATCGCAGTTCGAGGCGGTTTCTCTGTTGGCATGTTCCATCAATATGGAGATCATGCCCCGTCGTTTAAGGGACATGATCTACAATTTGGGTTATCCCATGCGCGCGTAAAGCGCGATTATATCGGGAAACGACGAGGCTTGCGATGCATTAAGGGGACTCTTGGTATTTCTGGCAGCCTTATAAAAGGAAGCAATCACCAAAATCTCCACACGCTTCCCTGCTCCTTCATCGCCATAGCCTTCCCCACCTCCTGAGCTCCATCGCCCAAATCCACTTTCCCTCCAGCCCCTCCCAAGCCATTTCCTTAGTGCGGCCATGGCCGGCTCAGGTTCCAGAGGAAAGTGGGAAGCTTCATGCATCACCAATGACGACATCATGGAGCTGAAGCACGCCGGTTACCTTTCGGCCGATGTTGCTCACCGTGCCCCCCAAAAAGGGGCAGGTCATCCCCATGCCAAGGCCAGGCGAGAGGGTAGTGTTCATCCCCCATTTCATTAGGGGTCCGGGCTTCCCACTTCACCCCTTCGTGAGGGGGCTCATGTTCTTTTACGGGTTCGACTTCCATGATCTCCCCCCAAATTCTTTTATGCACATTTCGGCCTTCATCATTGTGCGAGGCCTTCCTGCGAGTCGAGCCGCACTTCGGCTTGTGGCTGAAGGTTCTCAATATCAAGCCAAAGATAGTTGATGATCAACACGCGGACTGTGTGTGTGTGTGGGGGGGGGGGGCGGTGATTAGCAAGCTCCCTCGGGGTGAATGGTCGGACGGTACCTTCATCGATACATCAAGATTTGGTAGAAGGAGTGGTTCTATATCACCAAACCATGCGGCGCGGACTGGGAAGCACCTGCTGAATTCAGTTCCCCCCTGCCCGATTGGTATCATGGATCAAGAAGGGCCTCGACTGGGGGTCGTAGGTAGAGGTGAAGTCGCTGCAAAAGCGCATCTCCTAGATGATAAAGGAGAAGATCGAGCTGACACCCGTGGTCCAGATTATGCTCCGATGCCGCCTCCTTCCCTGTCAACATCGGACCACCCCCAATGTGGTCCTACACGCCCGATGTCGCCGCCATCGTGCTCTACTTCTTCCCCACTACTCATGAGAAGCTGTGAAGGCACAGTTCAAGCCCTAGAAGGAATGGTCGGCCAAGGGGGAAGATACTGCCCTCGATGCCGCTAACCCTCCCTTGGAGGTAAGATAAAATTTCAATCTTGTGTTCGGATGTTGTCCTTTTTACAAGGAACTTAACCCTTTCTTCCTCACTTTTACAGAACTGGCTGAACAAGGTTGTATGGATCAATGGCCCAGCCCCGCTACCAGAGGATCCTAGGATGCCCTTGTTGGTGGCGATGCTCGTCGAGGTGCCGTACCAGGTGCCGGAGAAGAAGGAAAAGAAGAAGAAGGAGAGGGTGACCCGAGGAGGTCTCCGTTCAAGAGGACCCCCGGACACTAAGTCCGGAGAAACCCATGCCTCCTCCACTCATGAGGAGGAGCAAGGAGAGGACGGGGAGGAGAGTGACTCCTCCCGAACAAGGAAGAGGGCGGCGTCTGGCGACGCCGAGGAGGATCTGCTTCCTCCTGCCCCGAAAAAGCAGTGCAGGGCCAAGGTGACCCTAGCCGATGAAAGTTCGGACTCCGGCGGGGAGTCTGAGGCCTATAAAGGGGGTTCCTCTAAGGATCCCTAGGGTCAAGCCCCCGTCCCAAAGGTATGCATCCGAAGACCTCCTAGTACCTTCACATTAAGGTTTGTTACTCACCTAGCGAACTTCATCCGTACTGTAGCCCATCGCGTGACCTCCCCGCCGCTCGCATCTCGGAAGGGGACTCTCTGCCGGCCGAGCTAGCGGAGAGCGGGACCGCCTCGTGCAATACCTTCTCCAGTTGCCGAGGAGCCTGAGGAGGTGCTGTCCCGGAAGACCCCTCCAGGACCGAACATGGAGGGTGGGGGCGATGTCGTCATGCCGAGGCTAATACCTCGGTCACCGAAGACCAGGAGAGGGGATCCCTGCTGGCAAACAAAGAGGGAGAGCTCGGTCAATCCGAGCTCCCTCCAAGGGCGGCCCTGGAGCCCCCAAGACCCCAGGAGCCGTCTATTCCGAAGTCCACCAACGGGGGAGCAGAGGCGTCGTACCCGTATCACCCGTAGCAGAGCGGGCCAAAACTGGGTGGCCGGTCGCGATGGAGGAGGCCTTGAACAGCTCGTGCATCACAGAAGAAAATCGCGCCGTTATGGGCGCGGATTTACAAAGCATTCAGTCCGTCGATAACGGGCTGAAGCAAGCCTTCAGAGGCCTCTTGACGGGCTTCAAGGTAAATCATGTAATACCCCTTTTTTCAAGGCAGATTTATTTTATAGGGTTATGCAATCCCCGTATATATTAGCCCCCGAGACTCTGTCAGGATTGAAGAAAACCTGGCAGGGGATCAATAATTCGGGAGTCTTACATGTGCGAACTGCTATGCAGGCCTCGTCTTCGGCAACGACTGCCAACGTCGAGGAGCTTGCCGAGGTGAATCGGAAGCTCAAGAGCTCCGATGAAGAGCTCGACCGTCTCAACAAGCGGTTCGATGAAGCGCAAGGTAAGTCCTGATTGGACGGTTTAATGTCGTGGCTATTCTCATGAAATGAGATATTAGGATTTTATACCTAAGCTTGGGGTGTTTGTTGTAACTGTAGCTATCGCCGCGGAGGATGAGAACCTCAAGGCCGAGCTGAAGAAAGCAAGGCAAGAGTCCGCCGAACAAAGGGCGGCAGCCAAACAGGCGACAACCGAGCTATCATCGGCAAAAACTGCAAGTGAGAAGCACGAGGCCAGGGTGGCTAAAGTGCAGCAGGAGCTCAGGGACGCCATCACCAAATGTAAGGCCGTTGAGCAAAACAACAAGGATCAAGCCTCTGAGCTGACTTCCTTGTAATCGACGCTCAAGGAGGTGAGTGTGGAGGCGCAAGACTGCCAGCAAGAGCTCCGCGAAGTCAAGCTTACTGCAGATGGTAAGCTGTACTTACTGCAATGTGTCTTCGGTGGTAACAGGTTCGCGTTGCTCACACAAGTGTGGCGTTTCTCAGGCGCCTTCAGGGATCTTCTGATGAGTGTGGCGGATGTGTCAAGGTACTTTGCGTCCCGGGATGGGAGGGTCAAGCAAAGGCTTTTCTGGGCACAATTTCAAGCCCCCGAGCACACTAGCCAGATGAAGCAGTTGATGGAGTTGCATCGGATGGCGGAGCCGGCCATGAAGGACCTCTGCATCAGGCGATGGCCTTCAGAGCCGCTGCCGAGCAGCTATTTTGGCTTAGTGCAGAAGTTGTGTGATGCCGCGCCTCAGATTGATGCCCTGAAGCATTCCACATGCATTGAAGGAGCTCGGCTGGCATTCACAAAGACCATGGTGCACTGGCCGAAGCTCATGCTGGCCGAGATGGCCACCGGACCCCCGCCTCCTAGGAAGGAACATCAGCGCCCCGAGCTGTAATTTCCCGTCGTGATGGACGGTGCCCAGGCGATAGAGGCTCAGTGCCCAAAAGATGTAATTTTAGAATGAGCGTGCTATCATGTATCGAATGGTATTTAAACTCTGTGTGCTTTAAGCGGTTGCACTCCATGGTAAGTCATGCTTTGTTTTGTTGTTATTTTGACTCTTGTGTTGCCATTTCAATCTGAAAGTTGCCAGTCGTCGGCTTTGACCCCCTTGTAGATGCTACAAGGGGTGTTTCAACCTCCGCATTCTAGCCCTTAGCCGACGTCTCGGTGCCTGAAGGCGGTAGTGCGTGAGGGAAACAAGGCAATCAGACTATGTGGGTTTAGTACTTTCACTTAGCCATAGGAGCATGACTGCAGGGGCTAGTGACTAGTCCTCAGTATCATGTGATATTCGGGTATGCCGAGGTTGAAACCATTATCACATGGTCTGTGCGAATACAAACCCTTCGTATAACACGGACTAACCTCCATCGATTTTTAGTTTGACACTTGTCATTGGATAGCCGACCGGTCCTCGCGTATTATGACAGTCAGTTTTCGGCTTTCTCCACTAAGGTACTTAACCGGGCAAGCTGGAAGTACAATCAGAGTGGTTCTCCCTTTACCCTCCTAGCCGAACATGCAGAACGTAAGAGGGTAAACACAGGAGCCGGGCAACCCAACTATTGACCCAAGACATAATTCGGGACCGATGCATATAATGCAATATCCGAGACTTCCGAGCACATAGGATAAGAATAGTGCTGGAGCGATGCTTTGGGGCGATTTTGATGGTCAAACCCCCGGTGTATTAACCGGTTGTATCTAAAATATGTACCGAACAAGGTTGCTTCGGCGTCGAAGAGCGGAAAAAAGGTTATGCAACACAAATGATCGCAATTAGACTGGCGAAAAATGGTCCTTGATTTCCGATGAGCTCGTGACGTCTAACCGTACAATCCGCACCGCCGAAGCGACTGTTATGGATACTTTATTTTAAGATAAGTGTTACAGAGGAAAGGTTTATACAGGGCTCTTTATGAGTGGTTTTACATCCCTCCTGTGCCCTGCTGCATGTCTGCGCCTTTGCTCTGGAGCTCCTTGAGAGGAGGTGGTAATCGGCGAGCGGACCTTTGGTCTTGAGAGGTCGCCGTGGTATGTTAGGTTGATGCTGGATAGGTCCTTGATGGTACTTGTTGATTGCCAAAAGACGAATTTGACCATAGCTCGGTCGAGCCGAACACTTGGTGGGCCCCCATAGCTACCCATGGTATTTTAAGTGCGAAATTATGCCTCCGGGGTACGTACCTCATGGCTAGCGGGGCCCTGCTGTAGGGAGCGTGTTCCTATTTATCTTCGGCGAGGAAAGGCTCCGGGAATGAAAACAAGGCCCGGGCTTTCTTGCTCACCTTTCATGCCTTGACGGTGGGCTGGGAGTTCGGCGTCTCCTTGCCGATCTGTACCTCGATGGCCAGTGGCGCTGTGTGCTCTTCAGTTCGGAGTGAGTGCTCCGTGTTGCCATTGATAGTGATGACGCCCCTTGGTCCGGGCATCTTGAGCTTCATGTATGCGTAGTGGGGAACGACGTTAAAGCGGGCGAATGTTGTACGGTCGAGAAGTGCGTGATAGCCGCTGTGGAAGGGGACAATGTCGAAGATCAAGTCTTCGCTGCGGAAGATGTCGGGTGAGCCGGCTTCTACTTCCAGAGTTATAGTGCCCGAGCAGCGGGCTCCCACGCCTGGAATTACTCCTTTAAAAGTGGTGTTACTGGGTTTGATCCTCGATGGATCGATACCCATCTTTCTTACGGTATCTAAGTAGATCAGATTGAGGCTACTGCCTCAATCAATGAGGACTCTGGTTAGATGGTAACCGTCGATGATAGGGTCGAGTACCCGGGCCACAGATCCTCCATGACGGATACTGGTCGGATGGTGTCTTCGGTCGAACATGATCGGGCAAGCTGACAATGGGTTGAATTTCGGGGCTACTGGCTCTACGACGTATACGTCCCGAAGGGCGCGCTTCCTCTCCTTCTTTGGTATATGCGTGACGTAGGTCATGTTCACAGTTTTTACCTCAGGAGGGAATTGCTTCTGGCCCCCATTATTCGGGCCGCGAGCCTCGTCGTCGTCCTTGCTGCAGGGGCCCTTGCCATGGTCCTCGGCTGCAAGCTTGCCGGCCTGCTTGAACACCCAACAGTTACGGTTGGTGTGGGTGGCAAGCTTGTCTGAGGTTCCGTGGATCTGGCAAGGTTTATTCAAGATTTTATCCAGCGCGGTAGGTCCATCCCTATTCCCTTTAGAGGACTTCTTCCGCGGTCCTGATTTTGAGTTACTGAATCCGGCATTGACTGACGTGTCCTCAACATCGCCGCCGCTTTGTCGGCGCTTGTTCCTGTTGCGCCGTGGCCTTCCGTTTCCATCCCGAACTTCAGAGGTGTAGGGGTCTTCGGGATTACTATCTCGACGATCTAACCAACTGTCCTCTCCCGCGCAAAAGCGGGTCATGAGTGATGTGAGAGCTGACATTGTTCTAGGCCTCTCTTGGCCGAGCTGACGAGCTAGCCATTCGTCCCGGATATTGTGCCTGAAAGAGGCTATTGCCTCGGCGTCTAGACAATTGACGATCTGGTTCTTCTTGGTCAAGAACCGATTCCAGAACATATAGAGAAATTGTGGGTTAATGATATTGATGTAGTAATATGAAATAGGTGTGAGTTCATAATTGTTAAACCGTAGAAGTGTCGATATTAAGAGGGGTTGACCTTTTTGTTCATCTAAAAATTAAAGAGGCATGGTGATGATGTGTGAGCATTTCTTTTCCTCGTTGAAATCCTAGTGTTGTTTCGAGTTGGAAGCGCGTGATGGTTAACTCCTACCAACCTCTTCCCTCAGGGCATGCGAGTAGTACTTTGATCTATGATAAACTAATAAAACTTTTCAATAAGTATATGAGTTATTTATGACTAATGTGAAACCATGGACATACGCAATCTCACCTTCTCATAATTTGCTAGCCTCTTCGGTACTGTGCATAGCCCGTTCTCACCTTGAGGATCGGTGCAACTTTCGCCGGTGCATCCAAACCCCGTGACATGATACGCTCTGTTGCACATAAGCCTTATTATATCCTCCTCAAAACATCCACCATACCTACCTATCATGGCATTTCCATAGCCATTCTGAGATATATTGCCATGCAAATTCCATCGTCACTTCACATGACTAGTTTGTTCATCGTCATATTGCTTTGCATGATCATATAGAGCTGACATAGTATTTGTGGCAAAGCCACCTTCATAATGTTTTTGATACATGTCACGCTAGATCATTGCACATCCTGGTACACTGCCAGAGGCATTCATATAGAGTCATATCTTCATATCAGTTCTCCATATTGAGTTGTAAGTAAATAACAGTGTGATGATCATCATTATTAGAGCATTGTCCCGGTGAGGAAAGAATAATGGAGACGATGATTCTCCCATAAGTTGAGATGAGACTCCGGACGAAAATAAAGATGGGGGAGGCCAAATGAGCCCACCATCCATTCAAAAAAAATGAGAGAAAATAAATAAGAGAAGGGACTTTGCTACTATCTTTTACTTCACTTGTGCCTCAAAGTGGCACCATGTTCCTCATGTAGAGAGTCTCATGATATATCACTTTCATATGCTAGTGGGAATTACCTATTCATTATTTCAAACTTGGCTTGTATATTCCTATGACAGGCTTCCTTAAATGCCCGAGGTCTTCATGAGCAAGCAAGTTGGATGCACACCCCACTTAGCTTCATTCGAGCTTTCATACACTTATAGCTCTAGTGCATCATTTGCATGGCAATCCCTACTCCTCGCATTGACATCTATCGATGGGCATCTCCATAGCCCGTTGATATGCCTAGTTGATGTGAGACTATCTTCTCCACTTCCCACTCCTTTGATATCTACCACCATACTCTATTCCACCTAAATGTTATGTACAATGGCTCACGCTCATGTATTGCGTGAAGAATAAAAAGTTGATGCATATTAAAAAAGTACAAACCAATTGCCTGACTTGGACACCGTGGTGCTTAACATTTGTATTAATGTGGTGAAGATGGAGTCATGCCTTGCTAATATAATAAGATGAATGGGGGGTAAACATTTCTTAAGGATCGTATACTTTTAAGAATTAACAATTCTGTTTCTTACACTTTGAATATTGATGTGTTAATATTTGTTAATTCATCTTTTCTCAATGAGCATACCTGAATAAGATTACATAGTGGATAGCATGTCACATCAAAAATTCTATTTTTATCATTTACCTACTCGAGGACAAGCAGGAATTAAGCTTGGGGATGCTTGATACGTCTCCAACGTATCTATAATTTTTGATTGTTCCATGTTGATATATTATCATTCTAGGATACTTTTTGGGTCATTATTTACCAATTTATAATATTTTTGAGCACTAACCTATTGACCCAGTGCCAAGTGCCAAGTGCCAGTTGCTGTTTTCTGCATATTTTTTGCTTTTCAGGTTTACAATACCAAACGAAGTCCAATTGCCACGAAACTTTTTGATGATTTTTTCTGGACTATATGAAGACCTAGAAGGTTCGAAAGGAAGCTAGGAGGTGCACGAGGGCCCCACCACACATCAGGGCACGCCCTGGGGCGCCCTGATATGTGGTGCCCCCCTCAACCGCCTCCCGACGTCCCTCTTCGGCCTATAAATTCTCTAATATCCTAAAAACCCTGAAGGCAGTCCCGAAACCCTTTTTCCGCCGCCGCAAGTCTCTATTCCGTCGCGAGGCCATCTGGAGCTCCGTTCCGGCACCCTGCCGGAGGGGGGATCGATCACGGAGGGCCTCTTCATCAACCTTGCTGCCCTCATGATGATGTGTGAGTAGTTCACCACAGACCTACAGGTCCATAGCTAGTATCTAGATGGCAATCTCTCTCTCTCTTATGATCTTCAATACAATGATCATCGCATCTTCTCTTTGATCTATCCGATGTAATCCTATTGTGCGGTGTGTTTGTTGGGATCCGATGAATTGTGGGTTTATGTTCATATTATTCATGAAAAGTATTTCATATGCCTCTGAATTATATTATCTCTTAAGTGCATGATCATTATAGCTTCGTAATGCTCTCCGATCTATTGATGTGCTTTGGCCAAGTATATTGATATTTCATCGGTGGGAGTGGTGCGTTGTGGTAGGTTCAACCTGGCGAGTTTCTATATCCCAGCGACAAAGTAGGGGACAAGATGCATCTTTGTGTTGTTGCTACTAAGGATAAAACGATGGGGTTCATTCATATTGTTTGAGTTTACTTTGTCTTCATCATGTCATCGTTCTCCAAGCATTACTCTGTTTTACTTAATACTCTAGATGCATGCTGGATAGCGGTCGATGAGTGGAGTAATAAGAATAGGTGTCGACAGGAGTCGGCCTATTTGCTTATGGACGTGATGCCTATATATACATGATCATTGCCGTGAAAATTGAATAACTATCCGCTTTTCTATCAATTGCCCAACAGTAATTTGTTTACCCACAATATGTTGCCTACATGAGAGATGCTGTTAGGGAACACTATGCCCCCCGGGTCTATTCACTTATATATTTGCAAACACTATTATTACCTTGCAGCCTTTATTTACTTTTTATTTATTTTGCTTTAATCAACAATTATCTACCCAACTCATTTGCTTGCAAATAACGAGATCAAGGGGATTGACAACCCTCTTGCCCGTGTTGGGTGCAAGTCGTTTGTTCATTTGTGTGCAGGGCTGAAGACGGTTGAGGATTGGTATTCCTATTGGTTCGATAAACCTTGGTGTCATAACTGAGGGAAATACTTATCTGCTTTGTGCCGCAATTACCCGTTCCTCTTCACAGAAAACCTAACGTAGATCAGAAGTATCAATAGACAACGCGGGCCGGCCCACAGATGGTGCATCATCGAAAACCGCACGAGAGGGGCCAAAACACAAGCATCGACTGCTTGTGTGTATATATGAAGAGGTGGTGTGCGATGTGTTTTAATTACCCAAATGTACAACTTTGACGTGGTGCCTATGTCACGAATCACACAACCCCCATGGAAGCTAGGTAATTAAGGACGACGCACGTAGGGTGTCAGTCCACCCATCACTTCGAGCACGTGGGAGGGAATTAATCATGAGAAACGCGTGAGATCAAAGTTTGCTCAGACATGTCACCATGACCCACTGTAACACGAACCAATTTGGATACATTCATGTTCAAGTACCCCTCTTGTTGCCGGTCAAAAGGATGACATATAGGCCCCAGGGGCCCACCAATAGGTGTGTCATCGAAAACCGCACAAGGGAGACATGGTCGATCAGAAGACCACCACAACCTTCATGTGGCCCAAATATATGTACGAGACGTGATGTGTTTAAATCCCCAATACACAACACTGACGTGGCACCAGCTAGTTGTAAGACATAGGGTGTCGGTTCCCCCACTTCAGGCAGACATGAGGGAAACCAGTGCATGTGCTCAAACTTGGGTCTGGCATGCATGCCACCATGACCTACCGTAACACAAACCAAGAGGAGTCAATCCTGGTCAACCCTTCTCGTTGTGGGTCAAAGGGATAGACCATGGCAAACTTAGTTAATTTTCACGTGTTCCTCCAAAAGTTTGTCAAGAATTAATGCAACAAACCTCTTTGAAATAAAATTCATGCACATTATATGTTGAAACAACAAATCTTATTGAAATCAATAAAAAGGCACAAAACAAGAAATAACAAAAAAATCATTCTCAATATTTACAAAACAACAAATCTTATTGAAATCAGTAAAAAGGCACGCCATATGTTCAAAACAACAAAGAACAAAAAAATCATTCTCAATATTTACAAAACAACAAATCTTACTGAAATCAATAAAAAGGCACAACATGATGAGGACACCAATACCATTTTTACACCCACAACCCCTGCTGCTATACATTAGACCAATTACTAGAGCTCGTGCACGCCAATTGAATTACCAGGTACATTCGTTTCTTGGTAACAATCCTAATGTTCATGAGAATATGATGCTGCCTAAATTGGATACATTTGTGTTGATTACTAATGAAGGGCCCAACATGGACAAGAGGGATGAACACTGAAGCAGGATCAAGCATGGAGATGAAGGCGCATGCGACGGGAACCAGAGCGACGTTTCTAGTGCAGATTTCAGCACTTTGAAGCCTCCTTGACGATATACAAGGACATGGCCGAAATATATTAGATGCCTTTCATAAATTCCGTCAATAGGTTATTATATGTGCTGCACCACCTTATTTTTGGGCCAGACCCATGTAATTTCGTAATACACTTTGTAGGCTAGTTTTAGAGTCCGCATTGTAGGGGAAACGACTCAAGAGGTGTTTTAGTCCCACCTTGCCAAGGGTGGACAAAATCACCTCCTTTCCCCCTATAAATACATCCTTAAGGCACCGTTTAGAGTTGGGTTTTGTTTAATTATAAGTTTGCCATAGCTGCAATTTCGCATCTTTCGTTTGTGTTCCACGACCAGACCAAGACGTCATAGAACCCCACTTTCATCAATAAAGCTTTCCTCCTATATTCGCAATATCCAGATTGCAATTTCAGTTTCTTGCTTAGTATTCGTTTGTGTGCAGGAGATAGACCCACATGATCACGTTGATCATGCTCCGGCGTGGTCAATAACCTCTCGGAGTTGGTTTAGTGATTGCTAAGGCATGACATCCTCACATGTTCGTAGTCGGATTGTCAAAGTCTACGCCATCAAAAACGATAGTCACATCTCATCGAAAGACGGGACACCTTCGCCTCTATCAAGTGGTATCAAATTTCCAGGTGGCTCGGTGAGATTTTACAGGTTTCATAGTCAAGATCGCCTCCGTTTTTCATACCTACAATCCACAAAAAAGCCACCAAAAAATTAGGGTTAGTTCATAATATCTGAACCAATATGAGCCTTTTGCAATTTTCTGTTCGGTATTTTGCTTTGTTGAATTTGTGGTTGCTTCGTCGTGTCGAGTTGCTAGTTTTAGAGTTTTGAGTTCTGTTCACAAGTTGTCACACCGTCACCGCACCACCTTCATCGCTATCATATACCACCACCCCACCATATACATCGCTGTTGCCATATACCACCACCAATCCGAGTCCACATATACCACCACCCCACCATATACATCGCCGCTGCCATATACCACCACCAGTCCGGATCCACATATGCCACCACCAATCTGAATCCACATATAGCACCGTCTGTCCACCATCAATCGGAGTCCTTTCCTTATCTGGTTTGCTTTCGAGGTGGATTTGTAGTCAAATTTGTTTTTCCTTGCCTGAGTAGGTTTCAAAAACGAGTCTCGAGACCCCCGGACAGTTTTTAGGCCAAAATTTTCGTCGGTGAAAATATTTTCTGCCCATCCAGTTTTTAGGCTTTCCTGAGTGTTTTGAGACACTTGCCGTCATAGTGATTTTTTGTTGCTGCCTTGATTCCCGAAAAAAGTCAACAAAAAATTGCATGCCTATCTTGTTTATACGCCTTGGGAAGAGTTTTGAGACACTCGCCATTATAGTGATTTCTGAAAGAAAGAAGTGCAAAAAAATTAGTGTGTGCTTTTCCCTTGATTATGTGTCGTGTAGTGATTCTGTTGGTGTTCTAGGCTCCCGTCTCTAGTCCGTTCTAGCCTAGGACCAGCACAGTACCGTCGTTGAGCGTTTTTCAACTTTGCATACCTGAATTGATTATTGCTAACCCTTTTTGCTACCATATTATAAGCCATCCCAACTCCACATACATCTACGTCGTGTGTTTTGACTCCACCTGGTAATCGCTCTATCTAGGCTTTTGAGAGTTTTGACTACAACGGTTGCCGCTCACCCCCTACTGCTTGGTAAGAACCGGTAAGAATTTGAGATTCGTTTGACGGGTTTGTGACACACAACCACCACCACCACCACTTTCGTAGTCTGTAGGTTCATATTCTTGTGTGTTCCTATTGCTGCTAACCATGACATGATCACAAGACGACGAGATCGACTGGGAGAGCACGACGAACAAGGAGCTCCATGATAAATTTCAACAAATGATGGGTGAATAGGTACAAGACGTAATGAACAGATTTGGAGAGGCCATGGAGAAACTAGATACCTTGGAGAAGACGTTCGACACCAAGATGGATGCCAAGTTCAATGAGGTGCTTGCACGTCTACCACCAGCTGCACCTGTCGCACCTCTGCAACAACAACACCGCCTTCCGAATCACGTGGGGCGCGCATGACGTGTGCCTCTTGAGGAAGGCCAACATTCTAGTGTCATTGCTTCTGTGGTTGCTGCTGCTTCTACCATTGATCAGATCATTGACTATGATGGTGATTACGATGAGGAAGAAGAGGTTGCTCCAATTCAGAACCAGGGCAACCACCAGCACAAGCACCACATCATCCACGTGGCTACAATCGCAATGATAGGGCTGCACCACCCCCTCAGGTACGCGGTCATGATCATCTCCCTAAGCTAAAATTAAACCCGGATGGATGTAGTGACGCCAAGCTTCTGGCATTCTCTGTGACAAGAGAGTGAGACAAAAGCTAAAAGGCAAGTTCTATAGGATGGCGGTTCGACCCGCAATGTTGTATGGCACTGAGTGTTGGCCGACTAAAAGGCAACATGTGCAATAGTTAGCTGTGGTTGAGATGCGCATGTTGAGATGGATGTGCGGCCACACAAGGAAGGACCGAATCCGGAATGATGATATACGAGATAGAGTTGGGGTAGCGTCGATTGAAGAGAAGCTTGTCCAACATCGTCTGAGATGGTTTGGGCATATTCAGCGCAGGCCTCCAGAAGCCCCAGTGCATAGCAGACGGCTAAAGCGTGCTGATAATGTCAAAAGAGGCCGGGGTAGACCAAAATTAACATGGGAAGACTCCATAAAGAGAGATCTGAAGGATTGGAACATCACCAAAGAACTAGCCATGGACATGGGTGCGTGGAAGCTTGCTATCCATGTGCCAGAACCATGAGTTAGTCGCGAGATCTTATGGGTTTCACCTCTAACCTACCCCAACTTGTTTGGGACTAAAGGCTTTGTTGTTGTTGTTGTTGTTGTTGTTGTTGTTCTTGTTGTTGTTGTTGTTATTGTTATTGTTCTTGTTGTTGAGGGTAGATACATTCCTGATGTATATCTTACTTGGGAGTTAGAAACAGAACACCGTTTGACATGACAATTTTCTGAGGATAGACGTGTTGGTGCTGCTGTTTGTGCATTCACTAGTTTTGCTTGTGTTTGGCGGTCTGAACATTGTAGAATACATCATGATAATACCCCTGCTACTTGGGGCTGCTTTGAAAACTGCTATGCGTACTCGTTGGGTTCCACCATATTATCGACGTGAATTACTTCAAAATTTGCAGCGTTTAAGAAAAGGAATAACTGTAGAGGAACATTATCAGGAATTACAAATTGGCATGATTAGATGTGGTATTGTTGAGGATAATGAATCTATGCTTACACGTTTTATGGGTGGGTTAAATAGAGAGATTCAAACTATTCTAGAGTATAAGGAGTATAACACTATCACTCGTTTATTCCATCTTGCTTGCAAAGCTGAACGTGAAGTGCGGGATCGATAGGCATTGGCACAAACTAATTTTTCTGCAGGACGACCTTCATCACGAACGCCATGTACGTCATCCACTTCCACACGTCCTGCTACAACACCGCCTACATCAGCTGCCAACAGCAACCGAGATAGCAGAAAACAAGCACCACCAACACTCTCCGCCAAGAGCATCCCTTCGGGCCCTGCAAACAGTTCTTCTTCGTCCATGGCATCAACTGGGCAACACATGAGGTTATATGTCGTCGTTGCAAGGGTGGAGGTCACTATGCGAGAGAATGTCCATCCAAGCGTGTCATGATCGTTACTGAGGATGGTGGATATGAGTCCGCTAGTGATTATGATGAGGAGACTTTGGCTCTTATTGCAAGTGAAGAATAGGGTGTTAATGATCATGAACAAGAGACACACTACATGGCTGCTGACTACACTGACATGCATGAATGTTTAGTTGCTCAACGTGTTTTGAGTGTGCAGGTAACACAAGCTGAACAAAATCAGAGGCACAACTTGTTCCATACTAAGGGAGTTGTGAAGGAACGTTCTGTCCACGTCATCATCAATGGAGGGAGTTGCAACAACTTGGCTAGCATGGAGATGGTGGAGAAGCTGTCTCTCACCACTAGGCCACAACCTCATCCTTATTACATCCAATGGTTCAACAACAGTGGCAAGGTTAAGGTAACACATACTGTTCGTGTGCATTTTAGCATTGCTACATATTCTGATTATGTTATTTTGATGTGGTACCCATGCAAGCATGGTCCATTTTACTTGGTAGACCATGGCAATTTGATAAAAAATTGTACACCATGGTAGGTCAAATCAGTATACTCTTGTCCATAAGGAAAAAATATTACATTGCTTCCTATGTCTCCTGACCAAATTTTAAAAGTTGACTTTTCTAGGGATAGTAAAGCAAAATAGGAGCAAAATAAGAGTGAAAATCAGATTGTGGCAAAAGAATTTGAGCAACACAATAAGCTTAATAAACCACCATCTAGTATTGCATCTGAAATAAGATTGAAAAGTGGATGTTTACTTGCCGCTAAATCTGATATTACTGATCTGGACTTTACTAAATCTGTTTGCTATGCTTTTGTGTGCAAAGAAGTATTATTTTCATTCAAGGACATGCCTCCATCTTTGCCTTATGTTGTCACTAACATTTTGCAGTAGTTCGTTGAGGTCTTTCCATAAGATGTGCCACCGGGATTACCACCTATTCGAGGGATTGGGCATCAGGTTGACTTAATTCCCGGTGCATCGCTACCCAACCGTGCGCCATACTGTACCAATCCAGAGGAGATGAAGGAGATTATGCGTCAAGTACAGGAGCTGCCCGACAAAGGTTATATACATGAATCCCTAAGTCCTTGTGTTGTTCCTATTATTCTAGTGTCAAAAAGGATGGTACATCGCGCGTGTGTGTTGATTGTAGAGGCATTAATAATATTACTAATCGTTATCGTCATCCTATTCCTAGGCTAGATGATATGCTTGATGAATTAAGTGGCTCTACTATTTTCTCCAAAGTTGATTTGCGTAGTGGATACCATCATATTCATATGAAATTGGGAGATGAATGTAAAACAGCATTTAAAACTAAGTTTGGATTGTATGAGTGGTTAGTCATGCCTTTTGGGTTAACTAATGCACCGAGCACTTTCATGAGATTAATGAATGAAGTTTTACGTTCTTTCATTGGGCGATTTGTGGTAGTCTACTTTGATGATATACTGTTTTATAACAGATCTTTGGAGGAACATTTGGAACATTTACGTATTGTTTTTATTGCTCTACATGATGCACGGTCGTTTGGTAACCTTGGGAAGTGCACCTTTTGCACCGACCGGGTATCTTTTCTTGGCTATGTTGTTGCTCCACAGGGAATTGAAGTTGATAAAGCCAAGATTGAAGATATTGAGAGTTGGTCGCAGCCCAAAACGGTCACACAAGTGAGGAGTTTTCTTGGCTTTGCTGGTTTCTATAGGCGTTTTGCGAGGGATTTCAGCACCATTGCCGCACCTCTCAATGAGCTTTCAAAGAAGAACTTGTCATTTATTTGGGCTACCGCATAGGAAGAAGCCTTCACGGTGTTGAAACATAAGTTAACACATGCTCCTTTACTCCAACTTGTTGGTTTTAATAAGACTTTTGAGCTTGAATGTGATGCTAGTGGAATTGGATTAGGAGGTGTGTTAGTAGAAGATGGTAAACCTGTTGCATACTTTTGTGAAAAATTGAGTGGGCCTAGTCTGAATTATTCTACTTATGATAAGGAATTAAATGCTCTTGTTCGAACTTTGGAAACATGGCAACTTTATTTATGGCCCAAAGAATTTGTTATACATTCTGATCATGAATCTTTGAAACACATAAAAAGTTAGGCAAAACAGAACCGTAGATATGCTAAATGGGTTGAATTCATTGAAACTTTCCCTTATGTCATTAAACACAAGAAGGGTAAAGAAATGTTATTGTTGATGCGTTGTCTCATCGTTATACTATGCTTTCACAACTTGACTTCAAAATATTTGGTTTGAGGACCATCAAAGATCAAGATGTGCATTTAAAGATGTGTTGTAGAATTCTAAAGAAGTTAGAACATGGAACATGTTTGTCATTAATGATGGATCTGTGTTCCGTGCTAACAAGCTATGCATTCCAGCTAGCTACGTTCGTCTTTTGTTGTTACAGGAGGCACATGGAGGAAGATTAATGGGACACTTTGGCATGAAGAAGACGGAGGGCGTACTTGCTACACATTTCTTTTGGCCAAAGATGAGACGGGATGTTGAGCGATTTGGTGCTCGCTGCACTATATGTCAAAAAGCTAAGTCATGACTCAATCCGCATGGTTTATATATGACTTTGCCCGTACCTAGTGTTCCATGGGAGGATATATCTACGGACTTTGTTTTATGTTTACCTCGAACAAAGAAGGGGAGGGATAGCATATTTGTTGTCGTGGATACATTTTTGAAAATAGCACACATTATACCTTGTCATAAAAGTGATGCTGCTGCTAATGTTATTGATTTGTTCTTTCGTGAAATTATTCGCTTACATGGTGTGCCAAATACAATTGTTTCAGATCGTGATACTAAATTTCTTAGCCACTTTTGGAGATGTTTATGGGCTAAGTTGGGGACTAAACTGCTTTTTAGTACTATATGTCACCCCCAAACTGATGGACAAACTGAAGTAGTCAATAGATCATTGTCTACTATGCTTAGGGATGTTTTGAAGAATAACTTGAAAATGTGGGAAGAATGCTTGCCTCATATTGAATTTGCTTATAATCGTTTGCTGCATTCTACTACTAAGATGTGCCCTTTTGAAATTGTGTATGGTTTCCTACCTCGTGCACCTATTGATTTGTTACCTCTTCCATCTTTGGAGAAGGTTAATTTTCATGCTAAACAACATGATGAATTAATCTTAAAGATGCATGAGTTAACTATGAAAAATATTGAGCGTATGAATGCTAAATATAAACTTACTGGAGATAAGGGTAGAAAACATGTTGTCTTTGCACCTGGAGACCTTGTTTGGTTACATTTGTGTAAGGATAGGTTTCCTTATTTGCGCAAGTCAAAGCTCATGCCACGTGCTGATGGTCCTTTTAAGGTGTTAGAGAAAATAAATGACAATGCATATAAACTTGAGCCGCCTACAGATTTTGGGGTTAGTCCCACTTTTAACATTGCAGAGTTGAAGCCTTATTTGGGTGACGAAGATGAGCTTCCGTCGAGGACGACTTCATTTCAAGAAGGGGAGCATGATGAGGACATCAATACCATTGTTACACCCACAGCCCATGTTGCTATACATACTGGACCAATTACTAGAGCTCGCGCACGCCAATTGAATTACCAGGTACATTCGTTTCTTGGCAACAATTCTAATGTTCATGAGAATATGATGCTTCCTAAATTGGATACATTTGTGTTAATTACTAATGCAGTGCCCAACATGGACAAGAGGGATGAACACTAGAGCAGGATCAAGCATGGAGATGAAGGCGCGTGCAAAGGGAACCAGAACGGCGTTTCTAGTGCAGATTTCAGCATTTTGAAGCCTCCTTGATGACATACAAGGACATGGACGAAATATATTATATGCATTTCATAAATTTGGTCCATAGGTTATTATAGGTGTTGCACCACCTTATTTTTGGGCCAGGCCGTTATAATTTCGAAATACAACTTCGTAGGCTGGTTTTAGAGTTTGTATTGTAGGGGAAATGACTCAGGGGGTGCTTTAGTCCAACCTTGCCAAGGGTGGACGAGATCCCCTCCTTTTCCCCTATAAATACAGCCCTTAAGGCACCGTTTAGACTTGGGTTTTGTTTAGATTAAAAGTTTGCCATAGTTGCAACTTCACGTCCTTCGTTTTGTTCCACGACTAGACCAAGACGTCACATAATCCCACTTTGATCAATAAAGCTTTCCTCTTATATTCACAATATCCAGATTGCAATTTCAATTTCTTGCTTGTTCTTCGTTTGCGTGCAGGAAATAGACCCTCGTGGTCAGGTTGATCATGCTCCGGAATGGTCAATAACCTCTCAGAGTTGGTTTAGTGACTGCTAAGGCACGACGTCCTCCCACGTTCGTAGTTGGGTCATCAAAGTCTAATCCACCAAAAATAATAGTCACATCTCATCGAAAGACGGGACACCTTCGCCTCTATCACAACATATGTTAAAATAACAAATTTCAAAACAACAAATAACAAAAAAAATCTCAATATTTACAAAACAAGGACCTCCAGATTTATTTAGCCGGACTAACAGATCACTACGGGCATTTAGTGCTAAATGCCTATAGTGATCATATCACACCGCCTAAATGAACCTTGAGATATAGAAACTTCCCACCCGGTCACCCATCCTTGGACTACTTCAGTCCCATCATGCTTAACTTATGTGTTTCATTTGAATTGGTTAGGGGCTGGGAAGCCGCACCTTGCTGATAAGGGTTGCCTTCTCTCATTTATAAGGCTTGTCCCGATGGTCACCTTGTGGGACCAGCTACGTATCGCAAATGTTTTTGGTATTAGAAATCGTGTGGGATGGTGGCATGGCGGCACGGCCAACGTATGCAGAGAATGATGATGACGTCTCGCTCTTGCTCGGTGGCGCAGTGCCGCTCTTGCTCTCCAGCCTGCTCCGTCTCGTTTTCCTTGTCGAGGAGGTTGATGATGGGGCCGATGCTTCAGCGGGAAACCGATTGGGGAGTGGAGGGAGACCGGTTGGGGGAGTGGCGGGAGTAGCATGCTTGGATAGAACACCATTAATATAAAATGGATAACTTAGAAAAGAAGGGAGCTCGAGCTAGCACGACACGTGCGCACACAGTGCTTATACACGTACAGGTGCCAGGCGGTTGTCTAGAACTGCTTGAAATTATTCATGGTTTGTTTGGCCTTTTTATACATTAATTGAGTTTTCTAGGCATTTAATGTGCATAATTCAAATTTGAACTACAAATACATGATCCAGTGCACCAAAATGGGTTGAAAAAACATATTTGTTTCCTTGGGTGCATGTTTAGGTCTCATGCAAGGAATGTGAATGAATTTCAAACATCTCGGCGTCGTGGCTACGCCGCAAACATTGAGAATCTTGGTTTTTAAATCCACGTAAATCCAAAACTCGTCTAAAATTCATGAAACTTATCCCGGTGTCATGACACATCACATATACGTCGTGGTAAAAAATTTGACCAATTTGGGACAAGTTTTAGGACAAGTGTCTTACAAACCGGAGCTTCTCACAAGAATCATCGTGGTTTTCGATAGAGAATGTGCCACCTTTGTGGGCGAAACAACATTCAGTGCCTCTTCTCGCCTTAATTTTTTTGCTAGAGGCAACATAGACCAATACGAGCGTCGTGCTAACATATGGAATTATTCGTGGTTTGTTTGTCCCCTTTTATACATTAATTGAGTTTTCTAGGCATTTAATGTGCATAATTCAAATTTGAACTACAAGCACATGCTCCAGGGCACCAAAGATGGGTTGAAAATCATATTTGTGTCTTTGGGTCTATGTTTAGGTCCCATGCAAGGAATGTGAATGAATTACAAACATCTTTGCATCATGTCTATGCCGCAAACAATGAAAATCTTGGTTTTTAAATACTCATAAATCCAAAACTCGTAGGAAATTCATGAAACTTATCATGGTGTCATGCATGTCACATGTACGACGTGGTAAAGAATTTTACCAACTTGGGACAAGTATTGGGATAAGCCTCTTACAAACCAGAGCTTCTCACAAGAAGCCCCGTGGTTTCGATAGGGAACGTGTCACCTTTGTGGACAGAACGACATTTAATGCCTCTTCTCGCCGTGAATTTTTTCTACATGCAACATAGACCAATATGAGTGTCTTGCTAAAATATGGCATTATTCAGGGCTCGTTTGTCCCTTTTATACATTAATTGAGTTTTCTAGGCATTTAATGTGCATAATTCAAATTTGAACTGCAAGCACATGCTCTAGAGCACCAAAACGGGTTGAAAAATCATATTTGTGTCCTTGGGGTCCCTGTTTACGTCACATGCAAGGAATGTGAATGAACAACAAATATCTCAGCGTCATGGCTAGGCCGTAAACATTGAGAATCTTGGTTTTTAGATCCTCATAAATTCAAAACTCGTCTGAAATTCATGAAACTTATCCCAGTGTCATGGCACGACACATATAAGACGTGGTAAAAAAATTTGACCAATTTGGGACAAGTCTTGGGACAAGCCTCTTACAAACCAGAGCTTCTCAAAAGAAGCCTCATGGTTTCGATAGGGAATTGTCACCTTTGTGGGCAGAACGACATTCAATGCCTCTTCTCGCCTTGATTTTTTTTCTACATGCAACATAGACCAATACGAGTGCTGTGCTAAAAAAAATTCTGCAGAGTGTGGATGCTCTCCTTCACATACGCATGACTTTGCTTGGTAGCAGCCAAGGATTCTTTCACCATTTGCTCGCGCTGGATGCGGAGCTTCGCCAAGTCATCCATAAGTTCGTCGGCGAGGTCTTTCAGCTTCTCTGTCGAGGCACTGCTCTGTTCATGCATCTTCTTCTAGCCGGCAGTCAACTCCTTCTGCTTGGCGTGCTCGTTGTGGAGCTTTGCCTTCTCGCCCGTAAGTTTCGCGATGAAGTCGGTCACCTTGTTAAGCGAGGCATTGCTCTTCTCCAGCAGCTTCACTAGAGTATTGGTCGACTTGGCATGCCTGGAGCGGCAACCTAGTTCACCATGTGAGGCGGGTTTGTGTTTCGAAGGCCAGTCAGTTTGGAGGGGTCCGTAGATGGTATTGGGTGACTTGGCGTGCCGGGTGTGGCGACCTAGGTCGTCGTGTGAGGCGAGTTTGTGTTTCCAGGCCCAGGCGGTTCGGAGGGGTGAATGAGGTGGTTTGTGCGACTTGGCGTGCCTTGAGCGGTGACCTAGGTCGCCGTGTGAGGCGAGTTTGTGATTCGAAGCCCAGGCGGTTCGGAGGGGTGCGTGGGGTGGTTTGGGCCACTTGGCGTGCCTCGGGCGATAACCTAGGTCGTAGTGTGAGGTGACTTTGTGTTCCCGAGCCCAGGCGGTCGGAGGGGTGCGCGGACGGTTTGAGAGACTTGGCGTGCCTTGAGCGGCGACCTAGTTCACCGTCTGAGGCGAGTTTGTGATTCGTCGCACCCGTGCGGTTCGGAGGGGTGCGTGGATAGTTTTGGGCAACTTGGCGTGTCGGGTGCAGTGACCTAGGTCGTCGTGTGAGGCGAGTTTGTGATTCGAAGCCCTGTCGGTTCGGAGGGGTGCGTGGACGGTTTTGGGCGACTTGGCATGCCGGGTGCGACGACCTAGGTCGCCAAGGGAGGCGAGTTTCTGATTCAGAGCCTAGTCGGTTCAGAGGGGGGCGAACGGTTTTGGGCGACTTGGCGTGAGTGCGGCGACCTAGGTCGCCGAGGAAGGCGAGTTGGTGATTCATCGCCCCATGCTGTTTGGAGGGGTGCGCGGACTGTTTTGGGCGACTTGGTGTGCCTGGAGCGGTGACCTAGATCGCCGAGGGAGGCGAGTTTGTGATTCGGAGCCCAGTCAGTTCGAAGGGGCGCGGACAGTTTTGGGCGACTTGGCATGCCAGGTGCGGCGACCTAGGTCGCCGAGGGAGGCGAGTTTGTGATTCAGAGCCCAATCGGTTCGGGGGTGCGGTTCGTTTGGGTGACTTGGCGTGCCTGGAGCGGCGACCTAGGTCGCTGATACGTCTCCGAAGTATCTATAATTTTTGATTGTTTTGTGCTATTATATTATCAATCTTGAATACTTTATATGCTAATTTATGTCATTTTTTGGGACTAACCTATTAACTCAGTGCCCAGTGCCAGTTCCCATTTTTTTTGCCTATTTTTGGACTTTTTAGAAAATCAATACCAAACAGATTCCAAATTGGATAAAAAATTACGGGAGTTATTTTTGGACCAGAAGAGACCCAGGAAACTTCGGGAGGAAACCAGAAGACCCACGAGGTGGCCACGAGCCACCAGGGCATGCCCTGGGGGAGAGGCCTGTCCCTGGCTCGTGGTCCCCTCATGGCACCTCGTGAGCTAATTCCACTTCTATATATCTTCAATTACTCTGAAACCAACAGAGAGCCACCCAAAACACTTTTTACGCTGTCGCAAGTCTCTGTTCTTCCGCGATCCCATCTAAGGCCTTTTCCAGTACTCTGCTCGAGAGGGAATTGATCACAGAGGCCGTCTACAGCAACCTTGCTGCCTCCATGATGATGTGTGAGTAGTTCACCACATACCTACGGGTCCATAGCTAGTAGCTACAGGGCTTGTTCTCTCTCTTTGATCTTCAATACAATGTTTTTCACGATTCTAGCGATGATCTATCCGATGTAATCTTATTTTGCGGTGCGTTTGTTGGGATCCAATGAATTGTGGGTTTGTGATCAGATTATTCATGAAAAGTAATTGAGTCTTCTCTGAATTCTATTATGCATGATTGTTATAGCTTTGCAAGTATCTCCGATCTATCCATTTGGTTTGGCCAACTAGATTGATTTATCTTCAATGGGAGGAGTGCATTTCGGTTTGTTTAAGCTTGTGGTGCTCTATATCCCAGTGACAGAAGGGGACAAGACACGTATTGTACTGTTGCTACTAAGGATAAACCGACAGGGTTTGAACATATTGCTTGGTCTTACTTTGTCTACATCACGTCATCTTCTTAAAGCATTACTCTGTTTGTCATGAACTTAATACGATAGATGTATGCTGGATAGCGGTCGGTTGATGGAGTAATAGTAGTAGATGCAGAATCATTTCGGTCTACTTATCACAGACATGATGCCGATATACATGATCATTGCCATGAATAACATCATAACTATGCGCTTTTCTATCAATTGCCCAACTGTAATTTGTCTACCCACCATATGCTATGCGTTCGAGAGAGCACCTCTAGTGAAAACTATGCCCCCGGGGTCTATTCAAAACATATTGCTAAAACCCTAAAACCTTGCTGAAATTTATTTACTTTCTTTTTATTTTTGTTTTATATTTATCTATCTATCACTATCAGAAGTAATCCTTGCAAGTAATGAGTTGAAGGGGCTTGATAACCCTCTTGCCCGCGTTGGGTGCAAGTGTTTTGTTTTGTGTGTGTGGGTATTGTTGACGCAATGTCGTGATTCTCCTACTAGTTCGATAACCTTGGTTCTCACTGAGGGAAAATACTTACCGCTACTATATTGCTTCACCCTTCCTCTTCGGGAAAAAACCAAACGCAACTCACATGTAGCTGTCGCCGAGGGAGGCGAGTTAGTGATTCATCGCCCCACGCGGTTCGAAGGGGGGCACGAACGATTTTGGGCGACTTGGTGTGCCGGATGCGGCGACCTAGGTCACCGGTGGACGCGAGTTTGTGATTCGTCGCCCCATGCGGTTCGGAGGGGGTGTGGACGGTTTTGGGTAACTTGGCGTGCCTGGAGCGGCGACCTAGGTCACCGAGGAAGGCGAGTTCGTGATTCGAAGCCCGATAGGTTCGGAGGGGGCGTGGTTGGCTTGGGCGACTTGGCATGCCTGGAACGGCGACCTAGGTCATCGGTGGAGGCGAGGTTGTGATTCGTCGCCCCATACGGTTCGGAGGGGTGCACAGACGATTTTGGGCGACTTGGCATGCCAGGTGCGGCGACCTGATGACCCACAAGTATAGGGGGGGTCAATCGTAGTCCTTTTGATAAGTAAGAGTGTCGAACCCAACAAGGAGCAGAAGGAAATGACAAGCAATTTTCAGCAAGGTATTCTCTGCAAGTGTTGTAAGTAACAGTGATAGATAGTTTTGCAGCAAGATAATTCGTAACAAGTGAAAAGTAACAAAAGTAGCAAGTGTGCAGCAAGGTAGCCCAATCCTTTTTATAGCAAAGGACAGGCCTGAAAGTTCTCTAATATGAAGCAAAGTGCTCTCGAGGACACGTCAGAATTTCCGTCTAGTCATGTTCATCATGTTGAGTTGATTCGCATTCGTTACTTTGATAATTTGATATGTGGGTGGACCGGTGCTTAGGTGTTGTTCTTACTTCAACAATCAACCTACTTATGATTACCCCCTCTCGCAAGCATCCGCAACTATGAATGAAGAATTAAGATAAATCTAACCATAGCATGAAACATGTGGATCCAAATCAGCCCTTATGGAATAACGCATAAACTAGGGTTTAAGATTTTTTCACTCTCGCAACCCATCATCTACTTATTACTCCACAATGCCTTCCCTTAGGACCAAAGTATGGTGAAGTGTCATGTAGTTGATGTTCACATGACACCACTAAAGGAAGCAACAACATACATATCATCGAAATATCAAGCGAATACCAACTTCACATTATTACTTATAACAAGACTTCTCCCATGTCCTTGAGAACAAAAGTAACTACTCACAAATCATCACCATGTTCAAGATCAGAGGTATAATGAATATGATAAAGGATCGGAACATATTATCTTCCACCAAATAAACCAACAAGCATCAACTACAAGATGTAATCAACACTACTAGCAACCCCCAGGTACCAATCTGAGGTTTTGAGACAAAGATTGAATACAAGAGATGAACTAGGGTTTGAGATGAGATGGTGCTGATGAAGATTGGTCCTCCCACGAAGGAGGAAGCGTTGGTGATGACGATGGCTTCGATTTCCCCCTCCCGGAGGGAAGTTTCCCCGAATGAATCACTGTGCCGAAGAGCAAAAGGGCTCCTGCCCAAGTTTCCGCCTCGAGACGGTGGCGCTTCGCCCCGAAAGTATCCTCTTAATTTTTTTTCTAGGTCAAAACCCTTCATATAGCAGAAGAGGGGCACGGGAGCCAGCCTGTGGGCCTCTGATACGTCTCCAATGTATCTATAATTTTTGATTGTTCCATGTTATTATATTATCATTATAGGATACTTTTTAAGCATTTACTTGTTGTTTTATATTATTTTTCAGCACTAACCTATTAACCCAGTGCCAAGTGCGAGTTGTTGTTTTCTGCATGTTTTTGGCTTTTCAGGAATACTGTACCAAACGAAGTCCAAATACCCCAAAACTTTTTGATGATTTTTCTGGACCAAAATAAGACCTCGAAGCTGCGGAGGAAGACCGGAGGGCACACAAGGTGCCCCCAAGCCAACAGGGTGCGCTCGGGGGGGGGGGGGGTCGCGCCCTGATGGCTTGGGGCCACCTCCCCGCTCTCTTGGCCCTGATCTCTGGCCTATAAATTCAGATATATTCCAAAGACCCTAGGGAGCCTCTCGAAACACTTTTTCACCGCTGCAAGTCTCTGTTCCGCTGGGTGCCCATCTGGAGCCCTGTTCCGGTGCCCTGCCGGAGGGGGGTCAATCACGGAGGGCCTCTACATCAACATTGCTGCTCCCATGGTGATGTGTGAGTAGTTCAACGCAGACCTATGATACGTCTCCATCGTATCTATAATTTTGTATTGTTTCATGCCAATATCCTACAACTTTCATATACTTTTGGCAAACTTTTATGTTATTTTTGGGACTAACTTACTTATCCAGTGCGCAGTGCGAGTTCCTGTTTTTTGGGTGTTTTTTGTTTCGCAAAAATTCCATATCAAATGAAGTCCAAACGCGATAAAAATTTACGGAGATTTTTTTGGAATATATGTGAATTTTGGGAAGAAGTATTAATGCAACACGGTGCCCGAGGGAGGCACAAGCCAACAGGGCGCGACCAGGGGGGTTGGCTGCACCCTGATAGCTTCCGGCTCCCCTTTAAGTCGATTGGGGCCCTTCTTTTGCCACAAGGAAGATAATTTCGCGATAAAAATCCCCTCAAAATTTCAGCCCAATCGGAGTTACGGATCTCCGGATATTTAAGAAATGGTGAAGGCGTCAGAAAACAGGAGAGACACAAAGAGATAGATCCAATCTCGGAGGGGCTCCTGCCCTCCGGGAGCCATGGCGGCCATGGACCAGAGGGGAAACCCTCCTCCCACCTAGGGAGGAGGCCAAGGAAGAAGCAGAAGATGAATAAGGAGGGGGCTCTCTCCCCCTCTCCCCCGGTGGTGCAGGAGCGCCGTCGGGGCAACCATCGTGACGGTGATCTACACCAACAACTTCGCCACCGTCACCACCAACTCTCTCCCCCTCTATGCAGCGGTGTAAAACCTCTCTTCCCTGATGTAATATCTACTTAAACATGGTGCTTAATGCTATATATTATTATCCAATGATGCGTGGCTATCTTATGATGTTTGAGTAGATTTCTTTTGTCCTATGGGTTAATTGTGGTATGATGTTATTGATATGAGTTGTATGTTGATATGGTGTTGTCCTAAGGTGCCCTCCATACCGCGCACACATGAGGGAATAATGCTGGAGGGTTTGCAATATGTTCATGACTCGCTTATAGTGGGTGGCTAGAGTGACAGAAGCTTACACCCAAGTAAGGGGATTGTTTGCGTATGGGAGTAAAGAATACTTGATGTTTAATGCTATGGTTGGGTTTACCTTAATGATTTCTAGTAGTTGCGGATGCTTGCTAGAGTTCCAATCATAAGTGCATATGATCCAAGTACGGAAAGTGTGTTAGCGTATGCCTCTCCCTCATTGCACATGACAAGTATCTATCATGTTATATTCAATTGCCTATGGACAATCTTTCGCTTGCGCTACAAAAAGCTTTCTACTAAACAACTAACTTAATTAATATTTATTAAAACAACACCTAACTTTTATTTCCACGTTCTTTATTACCTTGCAAAACTATCTCTACACCTACTAAGTACTTCTAGTTTTATCCCTGCTAAGTAGTTTCATATTTGTTCTAGGTAAAGTAAGCGTTAGCGTGCGTAGAGTTGTATCGGTGGTCGATAGAACTTGAGAGAATATTAATTCTACCTTTAGCTCCTCGTTGGGTTCGACACTCTTACTTATCGAAAAAGGCTACAGACGATCTCCTACACTTGTGGGTTATCAAGACCTTTCTCTGGCACCGTTGTCGGGGAGCAATAACATAGCGGTTGATATTCTCGTGTCTGTGCTTGTTTGCTTTATCACTAAGTAATTTTATTTTCTGTTCTAAGGTGGTTTCTATCTTTAGTTATGGGTAGGAAATGCAAAATACCAAAAAAAGTTGTACTTGCTAACCCAGTGGTTGAGGAACCACCCAAAATCTACCATACTGCTAAAGCTTTTTACTTGGATTATCTTCGATCCCTTTGTGCTCATGCTGAAAACCCAACTACCTTAGTTGAGGGAAAATCATTAAATGAGCATGCTTATTATGTGCGACACCGCTTATCTCAAAAAGGGAAACTCTTGTGGCATTAAATTAATACTTTGTGTTGCTATGCTTGGAATTTATGTGAAATACATGATTTTACTTGTTGTTCTGAAGACACTAAAAAACACCTTCCCTATCAATGTGTGTTTCATGATAATGAAATATTATCTTCTTATGCCAACGATGCCTATTGTTATTATGATGTTGAACAAATTGAAGAATTTGTTGCTTTTAAGGTTGCTTATGAAATTGCTACTTTGAACTAAAAGTATGGTGCTACTCTTTACAAATCTGAAAATTTTGTCGTACTTAAATATTGCTATGAAAACTATGCTTCTATTGCTTATTTGTGAACGATTCCTGCGGTGATCTACCTTATGTAATCAATCTTTGCGGTGTGTTTGTTGGGATCTAATGAATTGTGGGTTTATGTTCAGATTATTCATGAAAATATATTGAACCCTTGCTGGTATTTTATATGCATGATTGTTATGCTTCATAATGCTCTCCGATCTATCACTTTGGTTTGGCCAACTAAACTTATTTATCTTCTAGTGGGAGTGGTGCGTTGTAGTGGGTTTAATCTTGCGGTGCTCAATCCCAGTGACAGAAAGGGACATGACATGTATTGTATTTCTGCCACTAAGGGTAAAACAATGGGGTTCAGTCATATTGATTGGATTCACGTTGTCTACATCACGTCATCATCCTCCAAGCATTACTCTGTTTTTACTTAATACTCTAGATGCATGCTGGATAGCGGCTGATGGGTGGAGTAATAGTAGTAGATGCAGGCAGGGGCCGGTCTACTTGTTTATTCATGTGATGCCTATATACATGATCATTGACGTGAATAAATATTGCATAACTGTGCGCTTTTCTATCAATTGCCCAACAGTAATTTGTTTACCCACCGTATGCCTTCTTCGAGAGAGAAGCCTCTAGCGAACACTATGGCCCCCGGGTCTCCTCACAAATATAATTACGAAAACTCCTAAAATATTGCTGCCATTATTTAATTTCTTTTTATTTTCACTTTATATTATCAAATTATCTATATATCACTACTTATGGTTTGCAAGTAACGAGTTCAAGGGGATTGACAACCCTGTTGCCCGCGTTGGGTGCAAGTGTTTGCTCTTTTGTGCGTAGGCGCTAAAGACGGGAGTTTGTGTGGTTCTCTTATTGGTTCGATAACCTTGGTTCTCACTAACGGAAATACTTACCTCTATTGTGCTGCATCATCCCCTCCTCTTTAAGGAAAATCCCAACGCAGTTTACAAGTATGAGGAAGGATTTCTGGCGCCGTTGTCGGGGAGCGTCACCAAATTCCTATCAATTGCCTTCTCACAAATTATCATTCACTTGTTCTACTTTTTATTTGCTGTTACATTTTACTTTCTATAAAAATCAAAAACACAAAAATATTTATCTTCGCTAGTTTGCTTATTTGCTTGCAATAATCATGTCATCACACAAAAATAGAAGGTAAAGACTTATGGATCCACTTAAAGTTTTCTACTTGGATCATCTTCGATCCATTTGTGCTCGTGCTGAAACTCCAACTAGACTAGTAGGGGGGGAATCATTGGATGAGCCTGCTTATTTTGTGCGTCACCAGTTGTCTCAAAAAGGGAGACTCTTATGGAGTCAAATAAATTGTTTACTATGCTATGCTTGGAATCTGTGTGAACTATATGATTTTACTTGTTGCCTCGAGAACCCTAAAAAACACCTTCCCTACCTATGTGATTTTAATGATAATGAAATCTTATCTTCTTATGCCAAGGGTGTTTATAGTTATTATGATATCGAACAAATTGAAAAATTTGTTGCTTTTAAGGGTGCCTATGAAGATGCTTCTTTGATTGAAAAGTATGATGCTACTCTCTGCAAATCTAAAAAGTTTGCCATGGTTAAATATTGATATGAAAACTTTCCTCATAATACCTATGTTAATGAACTTATTGGGAGAATGTCTGCTGCTTTGGAAGAGAATAATAATATGCAGGAATCTATAGATTATGATCATGTTGATTTGCTTGAAATATCCCTTTTTGATGAATGTGATGCTTGTTATGGTTATGGCCATGATGCCAATATTAATGATGCTTATGAGGAAGAGCTTGATATAGTTCCTTATGTTAAAAATGAAATTATTTCTGTTGCACCCACACTTGATAGTGCTATTATCTTTTTGAATTTTCCCAACAACACTATATCGGAGAAGATTGCACTTATTAGGGATTATACTAATAGGTTGTGTTTTACCATTTTACATGATGATTTTGTCGTGACTAGTATTTATTATAATGATCATGATTGGGGTGATTATAATGCTATGAATATTAAAAGTGGATTTGGAAGAGTGTCAACTTTAGAGAATTCCACGACCTTGGAGAACAATCAATCTTACGAAGGTTTTGATAAAATTGGATTTGGAGAGGTCATGACTTTAGTTAATGTTAATCCCACTATCTTGGAAGATTATAAAACTTTTATGCAAGTGGATCATGAAGATAATATTTTATATGGTAGCTATATTGTTGAATTTGATTGTGATCCTACATGTAATATGAGAGAGGAAAATATGGTTGTAAAAAATTTCATGTTATCCAATTACCTCTCTTGATGTTGAAACTATTAATGCTTCATTCTTCCTATTTGCGCACGCTAGATATTATTTGTCTCGATAATTTGTTTTTCTATAAAATTTCTATGCATAGGAAGCGGGTTATACTTAAATGTGTTAACTACATGCTATATGATGCTCTCTTTGCGCTTCAATTCTTATCTTTTATGTGAGCATCATTATTATCACAAGCCTATCTTAATGGCTATAAAGAAAGAGCTTGTTGGGAGACAACACAATACTTTCTGTTATTTTGAGTTAACATGATTATTTCTAATGTAATGATTGTATTTTTATGTTTAAATTAGTGTTTGTTCCTAGTAAAGCCTTTGGGATGACTTGAATGATAAGTAGAATTGATACGGTACAAAAACAGAAACTTTTACGTCCAGTGAAGAACTTCTCTGATTTAACTAGAATGACTTTTTGATCTGCATTTTTTACACAGTATTGGTATAAAAATTCCCCAGGTTGTCCTATTTTTTCAGAATATTTTGAGTTATATAAGTATGGTGTTTGCGTAGATCATAACAGATTGTTCCATTTTAGACAGATTCTGTTTTTTGCTTGCATAGTTTGCTTGTTTTGATGACGCTATGGATTGTATCGGGGGGTATAAGCCATGGAGAAGTTACAATACAGTACCTTATGCAATAATAATATATGAATCAATTTGTAACAGTACCTAAAGTTCTTAATTTACCTGTCATACTAACGGAGCTCATGAGTTTTCTGTTGAGTTTTGTATGTTGAAGTTTTCAAGTTTTGGGTGCGATCACGATGGATGAAGGAATAAGGAGCGGCAAAGAGCCTAATCTTGGGGATTCCCAAGGTCCCCCAAGGTAAATTATAGGAAGACTCAAGTGCCTAAGCTTGGGGATTCCCCAGAAGGCATCCCCTCTTTCGTCTCAATCCATCGGTATGTCACCTGGAGCTACATTTTTAATCATCACATGATATGTGTTTTGCTTGGAGAATTGTGTGTTTTAGTTTGCATTTGTTTTAGTTTTCCACAATCATTGTTTGGTGGACACACCTACTTGAGAGAGACACATGTTCACCATGATTTGTTAGAATACTCTTTGTGTTTCACTTATATCTTTTGAGCTAAGCAGTTGCTCTAGTTCTTCACTTATATCTTTTAGAGCATGGTGGCATATAGATTTTATATAAATAATTGCACTCTCGTTCTTCACTTAAATTTGTTTCAGATTTTAATATATAGTGACGGTAATTTGCATGGGCTATAAGACTAGTCCAAAAATAATAGGTATTCAAGGAGTGCATAATCAAAACCTTCATGTAGCACATAAAAGAGAAATTGTGGGTTAATGATATTGATGTGGTAATATGAAAGGGCGTGAGTGCATGGTTACTGGTTAGTAGAAATATCGATAGTTAAAGGGTGTTAATTTGTTGTTCATCTAAATATTGGTTATGGCATGGTGATGATGTGTGAGCATTCTTATTCCTCGTTGAATCCTAGTGTTGTCTAGGTCGGGGCGCGCGATAGTTAACTCCTACCAACCTCCTCCCCAGGGGCATGCGAGTAGTACTTTGCTTCGAGAGAGCTAATAAAGCTTTGCAAAAAGAATGTGAGTTCTTTTTGACTAATGTGAATCCATGGATGTACGCACACTCACCTTTTCATAGTATGCTAGCCTCTTCGGCACCGTGCATTGCCCATTCTCACCTCGAGGATCGATGCAGCCTTCGCCGGTACATCCAAACCCCATGACATGATATGCTTTGTTGCACATAAGCCTCCTTATATCTTCCTCAAAACAGCCACCATACCTACCTATCATGGCATTTCCATAGCCATTCCGAGAAACATTGCCATGCAACTTCCACCGTTACATCATATGACTTGTGCACTCATTGTCATATTGCTTTGCATGATCATGTAGCTTACATAGTATTTGTGGCAAAGCCACCGTTCATCATTGTTTACATGTTATGCTAGATCATTGCACATCCTGGTACACTGTCAGAGTCATTCATATAGAGTCATATTTTTTAGTACTTTTTCATACCGAGTTGTAAGTAAATAAAAGGGTGGTGATTATCATTATTAAAGCAGTATCTCAGTGAGGAAACGATGATGGAGACAATGATTCCTGCACAAGATGGGATGAGACTCCGGATGAAAAAAAAAGAAATAAAAGGAAAAAAGAAAAAAAACAAAGAAAAGAAAAAAGGGGGAAAAAGAAAAAAGAAATAAATGAGATATAAAGAGAGAAGGGAGAGTGCTACTACCTCCTTTTCCACACTTGTGCTTAGAGAAAGCACCATGTTTTTCATATAGAGAGTCTCATGTTTTGTAATTTTCATATGCTAGTGGGAATTTTTCATTATAGAACTTGGCTTGTATATTCCGATGACGGGCTTCCTCAAATGCCCGAGGTCTTCATGAGCAAGTGATACGTCACCAACGTATCTATAATTTTTGATTGTTCCATGCTATTATATTATCTGTTTTGGATGTTTTATATGCATTAATATGCTATTTTATATTATTTTTGGGACTAACCTATTAACCTAGTGCCCAGTGCCAGTTTCTGTTTTTTCCTTGTTTTTGAGTATTGCAAAAAAGGAATATCAAACGGAGTCCAAACGGAATAAAATTCTACGCTGATTTTTCATGGACCAGAAGGAACCCAGGAGGCTTGGAGAAGAGGCCAGAAGACCTACGGGTGGGCCACAAGCCACCAGGGCGCGCCCCTGGGGGGGGGCACCCCCTGGCTTGTGGCCCCCCCTTAGCTCCTCCAACCATAACTCTTCGCCTATAAATTCATAAATATTCTGCCAATACCAGGAGGAGCCACAAAAATACTTTTCCGCTGCCGCAAGCCTCTGTTCCCGTGAGATCCCATCTTGGGGCCTTTTTCGGTGATCTATCGGAGGGGGATTCGATCACGGAGGGCCTCTATATCAACACCATTGCCCTTCCGATGATGCGTGAGTAGTTTACCTCAGACCTTCGGGTCCATAGCTAGTAGCTAGATGGCTTCTTCTCTCTCTATGTTCTTCAATACCATGTTCTCCATGATCTTCATGGAGATCTATCCGATGTAATACTCTTTTGCGGTGTGTTTGTCGAGATCCGATGAATTGTGGGTTTATGATCAGATTATCTATGAATATTATTTGAATCTTCTCTGAATTCTTATATGCATGATTTCATATCTTTGTAAGTCTCTTCGAGTTATTGGTTTGGTTTGGCCAACTAGATTGGTAATTCTTGCAATGGGAGAAGTGTTAGTTTTGGGTTCAATCTTGCGGTGTCCTCACCAAGTGACAAAGTAGGGGTAGCGAGGCACGTATTTGTATTGTTGCCATCAAGGATAAAAAGATGGGGTTTTCATCATATTGCTTGAGTTTATCCCTCTACATCATGTCATCTTACTTAATGCGTTACTCTGTTCTTCATGAACTTAATACTCTAGATGCAGGCAGGAGTCGGTCGATGTGTGGAGTAATAGTAGTAGATGCAGAATCGTTTCGGTCTACTTGATACGGATGTGATGCCTATATGCATAATCATTGCCTTGGATATCGTCATAACTCTGCGCTTTTCTATCAATTGCTCGACAGTAATTTGTTCACCCACCGTATTATTTTCCTTCAAGAGAGAAGCCTCTAGTGAAACCTATGGCCCCCGGGTCTATTTTCCATATTATATTTTCAGATCTATAAACTAAAAAAAATACTTTGCTACAATTTATTTACTTTTATTTTAATTATCGTTTTAGTAATCTTTTATATCTATCTCTATTGGATCTCATCCTTGCAAGTGACCGTGAAGGGATTGACAACCCCTTTATAGCGTTGGGTGCAAGTGTTTGATTGTTTGTGCAGGTGCATAGATTGGGGCCTTGCTTGTACCTCCTACTGGATTGATACCTTGGTTCTCAAAACTGAGGGAAATACTTATCTACTTTGCTGCATCACCCTTTACTCTTCAAGGGAACACCAACGCAAGCTCAAGAAGTAGCAAGAAGGATTTCTGGCGCCGTTGACGGGGAGGATACATAGCAAGTCAAGACAAGAACTCTCCCGTCAACTTGCCAATTTCTGGCGTGGTTCCCGGGGAGATCTACATCAAGCCTACCAAGTACCCATCACAAACTCATCTCTTGCATTTACATTATTTTCCATTTGCCTCTCGTTTTCCTCTCCCCCACTTCTAAAACGATTTTCAGAAAAAACCAAAAAGATTTGCCTTTTTATTCGCCCTTCTTCCGTTCGTCTTTTCGTTTGCTTGTGTGCTAGATTGCTTGCTTTGTCACAATGACTCAAGAGAATACCAAGTTGTGTGACTTCTCGAATACTAATAATAATGACTTTATTAGTACCCCGATTGCTCCCGCCACTAGTGCGGAATCTTATGAAATTAATGCCGCTTTGTTGAATCTTGTTATGAAAGAACAATTTTCCGGCCTTCCTAGTGAAGATGCCGCATCCCATCTAAATACTTTCGTTGAATTCTGTGATATGCAAAAGAAGAAATATGTGGATAATTACATTGTTAAATTGAAGCTATTTCTGTTCTCACTACGAGATCGTGCTAAAACTTGGTTTACATCTTTGCCTAAAAATAGTATTGATTCATGGAATAAGTGTAAAGATGCTTTTATTTCCAAGTACTTTCCGCCCGCTAAGATCATCTCCCTTAAGAACGATATAATGAATTTTAAGCAACTTGATCATGAGCATGTTGCACAATCTTGGGAGAGGATGAAATTAATGATTAGAAATTGACCCGCACATGGTTTGAGTTTATGGATGATTATACAAATTTTTTATGCGGGATTGAATTTTTCATCTAGAAATCTTTTAGATTCCGCCGCGGGTGGTACTTTTATGGAAATCACATTAGGAGAAGCTACTAAACTCCTAGATAATATTATGGCAAATTACTCTCAATGGCATACCGAAAGATCTCCTACTAGTAAAAAAGTGCATGCTATTGAAGAAATAAATACTTTGAGTGAAAAGATGGATGAATTAATGAAATTGTTTGCTAGTAAGAGTGCTCCTATTGATCCTAATGATATGCCTTTGTCTTCTTTGATTGGAAATAATAATGAATCTATGGATGTGAATTTTGTTGGTAGGAACAATTTTGGTAATAACGCGTATAGAGGTAATTTCAACCCTAGGCCGTTTCCTAGTAATTCCTCTAATAATTATGGTAATTCCTACAACAATCTTTATGGAAATTATAATAAGATGCCCTCCGATCTTGAGAATAATATTAAAGAATTTATTAGTTCGCAAAAGGTTTTCAACGCTACGATTGAAGAAAAATTGCTCAAGATTGATGATTTGGCTAGGAACGTTGATAGAATTTCGCTTGAGATTGATTCTTTGAAAATTAGATCTACTCCACCCAAGCGTGATATTAATGAGTCTTTAAAAGCTACGAGAACTTCTATTGATGAGTGTAAGGAAAGAACCTCTAGAATGTGTGCTAAGCGTGAATGGCTTGAAAAAGTGTGTTCCCGTGATAATAATGATGAAGATCTTAAAGTGATTGATGTGGATCCTATTGAATCTTTGTTTTCTAATATAAATCTTGATAAATATGGGGCTGGAGATAAGTCAACTTTAGTTAAAAGTCGTCTCAATGATTCGAAGTTTATAGATCTTAATGCTAAAATTGATAAAAGTGGGATTGAAGAGGTCAAAACTTTAAATAGCAATGAACCCACTATTTTGGATTTCAAGGACTTTAATTATGATAGTTGTTATTTGATTGATTGTATTTCCTTGTTGCAATCCATGTTGAATTCTCCGCATGCTTATAATCAAAATAAAGCTTTTACTAAACATATCGTTGATGCTATGATGAAATCTTTTGAAGAAAAACTTGAGTTGGAAGTTTCTATACCTAGAAAGCTTTATGATGAGTGGGAACCTACTATTAAGATTAAATTTAAAGATTATGAGTGCCATGCTTTGTGTGATTTGGGTCCTAGCGTTTCCACGATTCCGAAAACTTTATGTGATGTGCTAGGTTTCCATGAACTTGATGATTGCTCTTTAAATTTGCATCTAGCGGATTCCACAATTAAGAAACCTATGGGAACGATTAATGATGTTATTATTGTTGCAAATAGGAATTATGTGCCCGTAGATTTCATTGTTCTTGATATAGATTGCAATCCTACATGTCCTATTATTCTTGGTAGACCATTCCTTAGAACGATTGGTGCAATTATTGATATGAAAGAAGGAAACATTCGATTCCAATTTCCGTTAAGGAAAGGCATGGAACACTTTCCTAGAAAGAAAATTAAATTACCTTATGAATCTATTATGAGAGCTACTTATGGATTGCATACCAAAGATGACAATACCTAGATCTATTGCGTTATGCCTAGCTAGGGGCGTGAAACAATAGCGCTTGTTGGGAGGCAACCCAATTTTATTTTATGTTTTTTGTTTTAGTTTCTGTTATTGAATGATTTACACATTATTACCTCTGTAGTAATTTTGTTTTAATGTTTTAATTAGTGTTTGAGCCAAGTAAGATCTTTGGGATGGTTTACGGTGATTGTTGATTTGATCTTGCTGAAAAACAGAAACTTTTGCGCTCAGTCCAGGAATTTTATAAATTCACAAGAGCGTCTAATGAGTCTGAATTTTTTACAAACGATTTATATACAAATTTCCCAGATTATAATAATTTTTCAGAATTTTTGGAGTTACATAAGTATTCGAAGTTTCCAGATTGCTACAGACTGTTCTGTTTTTGACAGATTCTGTTTTCTTTGTGTTGTTTGCTTATTTTGATGTATCTATGGGTTGTATCGGGGGGTATGAACCATGGAGAAGTTGGAATACAGTAGATATTACACCAATATAAATAAATAATGAGTTCAAAACAGTACCTAAAGTGGTGATTTATTTTTCTTATACTAACGGATCTCACGAGTTTTTTGTTGTGAAGTTTTCAAGTTTTGGGTAAAGATTTGATGGACTATGGAATAAGGAGTGGCAAGAGACTAAGCTTGGGGATGACCAAGGCACCCCAAGGAATATTAAAGGATACCAAAGAGCCTAAGCTTGGGGATGCCCCGGAAGGCATCCCCTCTTTCGTCTTCAATCCATCGGTAAATTTACTTGAGGCTATATTTTTATTCACCACATGATATGTGTTTTGCTTGGAACGTCTTGTATGATATGAGTCTTTGCTTTTTAGTTTGCCACAATCATCCTTTCTGCACACATATTTTGAGAGAGACACGCATGAATCGTGAATTTATTAGAATACTCTATGTGCTTCACTTATATCTTTTGAGCTAGGCAATTTTGCTCTAGTGCTTCACTTATATCTTTTTAGAGCACGGTGGTGTTTTATTTTATAGAAATAATTGAACTCTCGTACCTCACTTATATTATTTTGAGAGTCTTTAAACAGCATGGTAATTGGTTTAGGTTATGAATTTAGTCCTAATATAATGGGCATCCAAGAGGGATGTAATAAAAACTTTCATATAAAGTGCATTGAATAATATGAGAAGTTTGATTCCTTTCATATAGTTTTGAGATATGAAGATGGTAATATGAGAGTCATGCTAGTGAGTAATTGTGAATTGGAAGAAATACTTGTGTTAAAGTTTGTGATTCCCGTAGCATGCACGTATGGTGAACCGTTATGTAACGATTCGGAGCATGATTTGTTTATTGATTGTCATCCTTTGTGTGAGGGTCGGGAGCGCGCGATGGTTAACTCCTACCAACCTCTCCCCTAGGAGCATGCGTCTAATACTTTTCTTCGATAACTAATAGACTTTTGCAATAAGTATGTGAGTTCTTTATGACTAATGTGAGTCCATGGATTACACGCACTCTCACCCTTCCACCTTTGCTAGCCTCTCTAGTATCGCGCAACTTTCGCCGGTGCATTAAACCCACCATATACCCTTCCTCAAAACAGCCACCATAAGTATTCAGAGGAGACTCAAATCTTTTATCATAAATAATCTGAACATAAACCCACAATTCATCAGATCCCAACAAACACACCGCGAAAGAAGTTTACATCGAATAGATCACCATGAAGATCACGGTGAACTTTGTATTGAAGATCAAAGAGAGAGAGAAGAAACCATCTAGGTACTAGCTATGGACCCGTAGGTCTGTGGTGGACTACTCACACATCACCATGGGAGCAGCAAGGATGATGAAGAGGCCCTCCGTGATCGATCCCCCCTCCGGCAGGGCACCGGAAAAGGGCTCCATATGAGATCGCGGCGGAACAGAGAATTGCGGCGGTGAAAAAACTGTTTTGGGAGCTCCCCTAGGGTTTTTGGAATATATGTGCATTTATAGGCCAGGGTACGGGGTCAGGAGAGACGGGGGGCAGCCACAAGCTAACAAGGCGCGGCCACCCCCAGGACGCGCCCTGTTGGCTTGTGGGGCCCTCGTGCGGCCTTTGGTCTTCTCCCGAAGCTTCCAGGTATTCTTTTGGTCCAGAAAAAATCATAAAAAAGTTTCATGGCAATTGGACTTCGTATGGTATTGTAAACCTGAAAAGCGAAAAACATGAAGAAAACAACAACTGGCACTTGGCAATGGGTTAATAGGTTAGTGCCAAAAAATAATAGGAATCGACAAATAAATGCCCAAAAAGTATCCTAGAATGATAATATTATAGTATGGAACAATAAAAAATTAGAGATACGTTGGAGACGTATCAACATCCCCAAGCTTAATTCCTGCTCGTCCTTGATACGTCTCCAATGTATCTATAATTTTTGCTTGTTCCATGCTGTTATATTATCAATCTTGGATATTTTACAATCATTTTAAAACAACTTCATATCATTTTTTGGGACTAACCTATTGACTTAGTGCCAAAGTGTCAGTTGTTGTTTTTGCTTGTTTTTTTACTTCACAGAAAATCAGTACCAAACGGAGCCCAAATGCTGCGGGGATTTTTGTGGATTTTTTATGGACCAAAAGAAGGAAGATGGGCCAAAGATCACCAGAAGAGGGGGCCCAGGGTAGCCACCCTCCACCAGGGCGCGCCAGAGGCCCCTGGCGCGGCCAGGTAGAGGGTGGGCACCTCGGGCACCCCCTCAACCGACTATCGAGCCTATAAATTCCCAGAAAATCCAAAAACCCTAGAGGAGTCGACGAAACACAATTCCAGCCGCCGCAAGTTCCAGAACCTCGAGATCCAATCTAAACACCATCACGGAAGGGTTCATCTTCCTCATAGGTGCCTCTCCGATGATGCGTGAGTAGTCCACCATAGACCTATGGGTCCGTAGGCAGTAGCTAGATGGCTTCCTCTCTCTCTATGTTTCTCAATACAATGGTCTCTTGGAGATCTATTTGATGTAATGACTTTTGCGGTGTGTTTGTTGGGATCCGATGAATTTTGAGTTCATGATCAGTTTCTATCCATGAATATGATTTGAGTCTTCTTTGATCTCTTATTTGCATGATTACTTATAGCCTCGTATTTCTTCTTCGAATCTTTGGTTTAGTTAGGCCAACTAGATCGATTTTTCTTGCCATGGGAAGAGGTGCTTTGTGATGGGTTCGATCTTGCGGTGTTCCTTCCCAGTGACAGAAGGGGCAGCAAGACACGCATGTATCATTGCTATTAAGGATAACAAGATGGGGTCTATTCCTACATGAATAGATCTTGTCTACATCATGTCATCGTTATTATTGCATTACTCCGTTTTTCCATGATCTTAATACACTAGATGCATGCTAGATAGCGGTTGATGTGTGGAGTAATAGTGGTAGATGCAGGCGCGAGTCGGTCTACTTATCTTGGACGTGATGCCTATATAATGATCATCGCCTTGGATATCGTCATGATTATTCGATTTTCTATCAATTGCCCAACAGTAATTTGTTCACCCACCGTGCGCTATACTCATGAGAGAAGCCACTAGTTAAACCTACGGCCCCCGGGTCTACTTTTCCATCATATTGCTTTCCGATCTACTATTTGCAACTTTTGTTTTCAGATCTATTAATCCCAAAAACCCAAAAATACCTTGCTGCAATTTTTGTTTACTAATTTTATTTTGTGTTCTTGTGAGATCTATTTGCCAAAACTATCATTACCTAATCTATCTTATTACCGTAGAGAGCGTGACAACCCCTCTTTCGCGTCGGGTTGCAAGTATTTCTTGTTTGTGTGCAGGTGATGTTTACGTGGGTGCGTGATCTTCCTCTATGGATTGATACCTTGGTTTCATAACTGAGGGAAATACTTGTCGTCGTTGTGCTGCATCATCCCTTCCTCTTTGGGGAACTACCGACGCAGTCTCAAGCCACGTCAAAGGAATTTCTGGCGCCGTTGCCGGGGAGGAAGCAATCTCATCTACCAGGTTCCTAATCACAAATCTCATCTCCTTGCAATTTACATTATTTGACATTTGCCTCTCATTTTCCTCTCCCCCACTTCACCAAATTTGCCGTTTTATTCACCCTCTTTTTCGTTTGCCTTTTTCTCGCCGGATCTCTTTATGTTTGATTGTGTTTCCATGTGCCTTCTATTTGCTTGCATCTTCGCTTGCTAAAAATCTATTGATATGGATCCTCATCCACTTGCTAATCTTTTCAAAAGACCAAATTATGATGAACCAATTGCTAGTGAGTTGTGTGCACTTGATTATCTCTATGAAGTTTTGCTTGAAAATCATGAATCTGAAAATTTTGATGAAGTGTTGAAAGAAGAAATTCATAAGGTGATTCATGATAGCTCCTTGATTGAAAAGCATGATTGAAATGATGTTACTATAAATTATATTAATGTCAATTATGCTAATGATATGCAAAGCCACAAGCTTGGGGATGCTATGTTTGATGAAGATGATATTTCTAGTCCCCCAGGTTTTGATGAGCAAATTTATTATGATGATTGCATGCCTCCTATTTATGATGATGGTGATGACACGTATGCTATAATGAGTAATGATAACCATGAAAATTATCATCATGGTTTTAATTTGCAATGTGGTTATGTCAATCAAGTGTCTCGTGATAGTTATTTTGTTGAGTTTGCTCCCACTACCATGGATGATAAGGAATTTGCTTATGAGGAGAGTAATGAAAATTATATGCTTGTGTATCATGAAAAGAATGATTTATGTGATAGTTATATTGTTGAATTCCTTCATGATGCTACTGAAATTTATTATGAGGGAGGAACATATGCTTGTAGGAATTGCAATAATATCAAGTTTCCTCTCTATGTGTTCAAAGTTTTGAAGTTATGCTTGTTTTGCCTTCCTATGCTAGTTGATTCTTGTTCCCATAAATTGTTTGCTCACAAAATCCCTATGCATAGGAAGTGGGTTAGACTTAAATGTGTTTGTCATGCTATTCGTGATGCTCTTTTGCATCTTTCTATTACTACTTTTTATGCGAGCATCATTGAAATCAGTATGCCTAGCTAGGGGCGTAAAACGATAGCGCTTGTTGGGAGGCAACCCAATGAATAAATAAATTTTTGCTTTTTCCTTTCTATTTTTGAGTGTTTTGCACAATTATGATTCTGTTATAATTGTGTTTTTATGTTTTATTTAGTGTTTGTGCCAAGTAATGCCTTTAGGATGATCCATAAGATGAGTAGAAACAATGCTGAATCTGAAACTGAAACTTTGCGTCCAGTATATGAATTTTCATTTTTTGCTGGGACGTTATCTTGAGCTGAAATTTTAACACAGTGTTTATATACAAATTCCTTACGTTTTCCTAATTTTTGAGAATTTTTGGAGTTCCAGAAGTATGGGTAGAGTACAGATTACTACAGACTGTTCTGTCTGAAACAGATTCTGTTTTCGTTGCATTGTGTGCTTGGTTTGATGAATCTATGGCTTGTATTGGGGGGTATGAGTCATAGTAGGAGTTAAAATACAGTAGGTATAATGCAATAATAAAATATGAATGGGTTTACAACAGTACCTAAAAGTGGTAATTTGCTCTATTATACTAACGGATCTCACGAGAATTTTGTCAAGTTTTGTGTGATTGAAGTTTTCAAGTTTTGCGTGAGATCACGATGGAGGAAGGAATAAGGAGTAAGAAGAGCCAAAGCTTGGGGATGCTACAGCACCCCAAGGTAATATCTAAAGAGTAACAAGCAACTAAGCTTGGGGATGCCCCGGGTGGCATCCCCTCTTTCTTCTAACAACCATCGGTATTTTACTTGGAACTATATTTTTATTCGTCACATATCATGAGTTTTGCTTGGAGCGTCTTGTATATTTGCTTTGTTTGCTTTTATCCTTGATGCACACACCTATTTGAGAGAGCCAATATATATATATATATATATATATATATATATATATATATATATATATATATATATATATATATATGCTATGATTTGTTAGAATTGCTCTTTATGCTTCACTTAAAACTTTTGAGCAACGGAATTGCTCTAGTGCTTCACTTATATATTTTTGAGCACGGCGTGCTTTTACATGTTTGAAGAAATGCTCTCATGCTTCACTTATATTAATTTGAGAGTTAGTAACTTTGAAGAAATCCTCTCATGCTTCACTTATACCTTTTTGAGAGATGAAATCTTTATGCTAATGTGCTTCACTTAAATTTGTTTGAGCTTGCCAAAAAGCAATGGCAATATATGAAACTAGTCCCAAAGTGATAGATATCCAAGGAGGATATAATAAAAACTTTCATGAAGATCATTGGACAAATTAAACTTGATTCTTTGTAATAGTTTTGAAACATGATGATAGTAATATGTGAGTTATGCTAGTGAGTAATTATGCTTAATAGGAATATTGGTGTTAAGGTTTGTGATTCCCTATGCATAGACAAAAGTCAATAGTCATGAAATGAAGTTACATCCTACTTATGGTGCATTATTCGGTGTTAGTTATGCTCAATGCTCGCTTATGTGAATTTTTGTTTCTTGGTTTGGTTGCTTCTCAATCTATTTGCTAGCCTCCATTTGTACTAAGTATAAATACTACTTGTGCATCCAAAATCCTTAAACCAAGTTTTGCCTTATGAGTCCACTATACCTACCTATATGCGGTATTTCCATGTCGTTCCAAGCAAATTTGTATGTGCCATCTCTAAATTTTGAAAATAAATTTTCTCTTTTGTGTGCTCGTACCGCTCATGAAACGGTGGGGAGTGTCCAATATTTTCCCATGCTGGATGTGTTATTCTCAAGATGAGTGTTTATTCACTTGTCATTGCAAGAGAGTGCGGCGGTAATAGGGATTCCCATTTCCGAAATGAAAAAGAAAAAAATATTTACTTTATGTTGTCAAATAATAAATTCCATGGAAAGTGTTGGTATGGAAGGCAACCGTGGATACGGCCCGCCATGGAAAGTGAAAGTTTGGTGGAAAAAGGAATAAACTTTATTTTCTGTTTGGGAACCGCCTATGTGATATCTAGCATGGAAAGTATTGTGAGCTACTTTGTCGTTTTCGTTGACAGGAAAAGCAAGCCACCCAAAATATTTTCTCTCTCTCAATTTAAACCTTGAGCTCTGGCACCTTTACAAATCCCTACTTCCCTCTGCGAAGGGCATATCTATTTACTTTATGCAATTTTTATTTTTACTTTGAGTCTTCATCTTCTCTTATAAAGCACCAACTAGGGGGCACTATGATCGTACTTGAGCATTGGGCATAGCTAATATTTGAGTGTGTTTTATGAATGGATCAATGATTGAGCATGATGGGCTAGGGATAACTTTCTTTAGTGTTGATATTTTGAAAGACATGGTTGCTTGTTGGCATGCTTGAGTATTGAAGTCATTATGTTAAAACTAGACTATTGCTTTGAATCATTTACAAGTCCAAATGTCCATGCTATACAAAATAAAAGAATATATGATGAACATGATAGGCAGCATTCCACATCAAAAATTCTGTTTTTATCATTTACCTACTCGAGGACGAGTAGGAATTAAGCTTGGGGGTGCTGATACGTCTCCAACGTATCTATAATTTTTGCTTGTTCCATGTTGTTATATTATCAATCTTGGATGTTTTACAATCATTTTATAACAACTTCATATCATTTTTTGGGACTAACCTATTGACTTAGTGCCAAAGTGCCAGTTGCTATTTTTGCTTGTTTTTTACTTCGCAGAAAATCAGTACCAAACGGAGCCCAAACGCTGCGGGGATTTTTGTGGATTTTTTATGGACCAGAAGAAGGAAGATGGGCCAAAGATCACCAGAAGAGGAGGCCCAGGGTGGCCACCGTCCACCAGGGTGCGCCATACGCCCCAGGCGCGGCCAGGTAGAGGGTGGGCACCTCGGGCACCCCCTCAACCGACTATCGAGCCTATAAATTCCCAGAAAATCCAAAAACCCTAGAGGGGTCGACGAAACACAATTCCAACCGCCGCAAGTTCTAGAACCTCGAGATCCAATCTAAACACCATCACGGAGGGGTTCATCTTCCTCATAGGTGCCTCTCTGATGATGCGTGAGTAGTCCACCATAGACCTACGGGTCCGTAGGCAGTAGCTAGATGGCTTCCTCTCTCTCTCTATGTTTCTCAATACAATGGTCTCTTGGAGATCTATTTGATGTAATGACTTTTGCGGTGTGTTTGTTGGGATCCGATGAATTTTGAGTTCATGATCAGTTTCTATCCATGAATACGATTTGAGTCTTCTTTGATCTCTTATTTGCATGATTACTTATAGCCTCGTATTTCTTCTTCGAATATTGGTTTAGTTAGGCCAACTAGATCGATTTTTCTTGCCATGGGAAGAGGTGCTTTGTGATGGGTTCGATCTTGCGGTGTTCTTTCCCAGTGACAGAAGGGGCAGCAAGACACGCATGTATCGTTGCTATTAAGGATAACAAGATGGGGTCTATTCCTACATGAATAGATCTTGTCTACATCATGTCATCGTTATTATTGCATTACTCCGTTTTTCCATGAACTTAATACACTAGATGCATGCTGGATAGCGGTCGATGTGTGGAATAATAGTGGTAGATGCAGGCAGGAGTCGGTCTACTTATCTTGGACGTGATGCCTATATAATTATCATCGCCTTGGATATCGTCATGATTATTCGATTTTCTATCAATTGCCCAACAGTAATTTGTTCACCCACCGTGCGCTATACTTATCAGAGAAGCGACTAGTGAAACCTACGGCCCCCGGGTCTACTTTTCCATCATATTGCTTTCCGATCTACTATTTGCAACTTTTGTTTTCAGATCTATTTATCCCAAAAATCCAAAAATACCTTGCTGCAATTTTTGTTTACTAATTTTATTTTGTGTTCTTGTGAGATCTAATTTCCAAAACTATCATTACCTAATCCATCTTATTACCGTAGAGAGTGTGACAACCTCTCTTTCGCGTCGGGTTGCAAGTATTTGTTGTTTGTGTGCAGGTGTTGTTTACGTGGGTGCGTGATCTTCCTCTACGGATTGATACCTTGGTTTCAGAACTGAGGGAAATACTTACCGTCGCTGTGTTGCATCATCCCTTCCTCTTTGGGGAACTACCGACGCAGTCTCAAGCCACGTCAGTCCTCGAGTAGGTAAATGATAAAAACAGATTTTTTGATGTGTCATGCTACCCAACATGTAATCTCTTGCATGTATGCTCATTGAGAAACGATGAATTAACCAACACCAACATAGTAATATTTATAAGCATAAGTTACACAATCATCTATCTTACGATCCTCAAAGAATGTTTACCCCCATTCATTTTATTATATTAGTAAGGCATGGCTCCATCTTCACCACATTAATACAAATGTCAAGCACCACGGTGTCCAAGTCAGGCAATTTGATTGTACTTTTTAACGTGTCATCTTTTTATTCTTCACGCAATACATGAGCGTGAACCATGGACATAGCATATTGGTGGAATAGAATATGGTGGTAGATATCAAAGGGGTAAAAGTGGAGTAGGAAGTATTGCATTAACTAGGCGTATCAACGGGCTATATGGAGACGCCCATCAATAAATATCAATGCAAGGAGTAGGGATTGCCATGCAACGAATGCACTAGAGCTATAAGTGTATGAAAGCTCGACTGAAGCTAGGTGGGTGTGCATCCAACTTGCTTGCTCTTGAAGACCTCGGGCATTTGAGGAAGCCCATCATCGGAATATACAAGCCAAGTTCCATAATGAAAAATTCGCACTAGCATATGGAAGTGACAAAACATGAGACTCTCTATAAGAAGAACATGCTGCTACTTTGAAGCACAAGCGTGGAAAAAGAGGTAGTAGCACTATCCCTTCTCTCTTTTCTCTCATTTTTTTCTTTCTTTCTTTTCTCCCCCCTTTTTTCTTTTCCCCCTTTTTCTTTCTTTTTCTTTCTTTCTTTCTTTCTTTCTTTTTCTATTTTTTTATTTTTCTCTTTTTTTCCACACTGAGACAGTTCCCTAATAATGAAAATCATCTCAATACGAAAAACTATGAAACCATATGACTCAATATGAATGCCTCTGGCAGTGTACCAGGACGTGCAATGATCTAGTGTAGCATGTAAACAATGATGAATGGTGGTTGTGCCACAAATATTGTGTCAACTACATGATCATGCAAAGCAATATGACGATGAGTGTACTAGTCATACGATGTGACGGTGGAAGTTGCATGGCAATATATCTCGGAATGGCTATGGAAATGCCATAATAGGTAGGTATGGTGGCTGTTTTGAGGAAGATATAAGGAGGCTTATGTGCAACATAGCGTATCATGCCGCGGGGTTTGGATGCACCGGCGAAGTTCGCACCGATCCTTGAAGTGAGAATGGGCAATGCACGGTACCGGAGAGGCTAGCAAATATGAGGAGGTGAGAGTGCGTATGTCCATGGATTCACATTAGTCATAAAGAACTCATATACTTATTGCAAAGTTTTATTAGCTTTCTCGAAGCAAAGTACTACTCGCATGCCCCTAGGGAGGAGGTTGGGAGGAGTTAACCATAGCGCGCCTCCGAGGCAAAACAACACAAGGATTTCAACGAGGAATAATAATAATGATCACGCATCCCCGCCATGCCATAACCAATATTTAGACAAACAGGAAATTAACAACTTTTAATATCGATACTCCTACGAACCAACAACCGTGCACTCACACCCTTTCACATTACCACATCAATATTATTAACCCACAGTTTCACTTTTATGTGCTACATGAAGGTTTTGATTATGCACTCCTTGAATACCTATTATTTTTGGACTAGTCTTATAACCCATACAAATTACCGTCACTATTTATTAACTCTCAAACAAATATAAGTGAAGAACGAGAGTGCAATTATTTCTATAAAATCTATACGCCACCATGCTCAAAAAGATATAAGTGAAGCACTAGAGAAACTGCTAAGCTCAAAAGATATAAGTGAAGCACATAGAGTATTCTAACAAATCATGGTGAAGGTGTGTCGCTCTCAAATAGGTGTGTCCAGAAAACAATGATTGTGGCAAACTAAAGCAAAAGCAAACAACACTCCAAGCAAAACTCATATCATGTGATGAATAAAAATATAGCTACAATTGGCATACCGATGGATTGAGACAAAAGAGGGGATGCCTTCCGGGTCATCCCCAAGCTTAGACACTTGAGTATTCCTAGAATTTGACTTGGGGTGCCTTGGGCATCCCCAAGCTTAGGCTCTTGCCACTCCTTTTTATTTATCCATCATGATAACACCCAAAACTTGAAAACTTCAGCACACAAAACTCAAAAAAACTTCGTGAGATCCGTTAGTATAATAAACATATCAAATACTTTAGGTACTGTTATAAATTGACTGATATTTTATTATGGCATAAGGTAATGTATTATAACTTCTTCATGGCTTATACCCCCCCCCCCCCCCCCGATACAATCCATAGCATCATCAAAACAAGCAAACTATGCAAGCAAAAACAGAATTTGTCCAAAATAGAACAGTCTGTAATGATTTGTAAAGAAACTATACTTCAGTAACTCCAAAAATTCTGAAAAATAAGGGAAACCTCGGGAATTTTCATACCAATACTGTGTAAAAAATTCAGATCTAAAATACATTCCAATAAAATCAGAGAAATTCTGCACTTGACGCTAAAGTTTCTGTTTTTTGCACCGTATCAATTCTACTCATCATGCAAGTCATCCCACAGGCTTTACTTGGCACAAACACTAATTTAAGCACAAAAAGACAATCATTATAGAGGCAGTAATCATGTTATCACACACAAACAGAATGTAAAAAACAAAAATTTAAAGATAACTATTCGGTTGCCTCCCAACTAGCGCTATTGTTTTATGCCCCTAGCTAGGCATAATGCATAGTATCAAGTGATATCATCTTTAAAGCTCAGTCCATAAGTAGCCCTCGTGATAGATTCATAAGGTGGTTTAATTCTCTTCCTAGGGAAGTGTTCCATCCCTTTCTTTAATGGGAATTGGAATCTTATGTTTCCCTGTTTCATATCAATAATGCACCTATAGTTCGTAAGAAAGGTCTTCCAAGTATAATTGGACAAGACAGATTGCATTCAATATCAAGCACAATGAATCTAAAGGCACATAATTTTTGTTTGCAATAATAAGCACATCATTTATTCTACCTAAAGGTTCTCAATGGTAGAATCCGCAAGATGCAAGTTAAGGTAACAATCTTGAATGACGGTGAGACCTAGCAAACACTAGCACCAAGGTCACACAAAGCATTACATTCATATTATTTAAACTTTATTTTGATAGTAGGTTCCCATTCATCATGCAGTTTTCTAGGTAAGAAACTTCTAGTTCAAGTTTCTCATCATAAGATTTTATCATCGCTTCTACTATATGTTTAGTAAAAGCCGTATTTTGTTCATAAGCATTGGGTGAGCTAATAACAGATTGCAACAAGGAAATACATTCTATTAAAGAGCAACTTTCATAATTAAAGTCCTTGTAATCCAAGATAGTGGGCACATTACTAGTTAAAGTTTTGACCTCTCCAAACCTTTTTTTTATTTTTTTATTAGAATCATCACCCTTCGAATAAACGGGACGCCTTCTAGCTAAAGTTGACTCATCTCTAGTCCCATTATCATCTACTTTCAGATTATTAAACAAAGAGTCAATGGGAGAAGTACCAATCATTTTAAGATCTTCATCATGATTACGGTAAAACCAGGTGGAAGAGCATTTTCTAAGAATTCTCGTTTGGCTCTCAACCTAGCGGTCCTCTCCTCACTCTCATTAATAGATATTTGGATATATTTAATAGTTTCATTAATATCATGCTTGGGTGGAAATTTTTTATTTTTTAGAGTTTCCACATCAAGGGCAATTCTATCCATGTTCCTAGCCAAATCATCAACTTTATGCAGCTTTTCTTCTACCATAGTATTAAAAATCTTTTGAGAACTAATAACTTCTTTAATGGTGTTCTCAAGATCAGAGGATATCCTATTATTATTTGTGGAAGAATTTCCATAATTATTAGAGGGATTACCGGGATACAGTCTAGCATTGAAATTTCCTCTATAAGCATTATTTTTAAAATTGTTTTGGGAGATAAAGTTCACATCAATAACATCATCATTTTTTTCAATCAAGGTTGACAAAGGCACATCATTGGGATCAACATGAGCATTTTTACAAGCAACCATTTTCATAAAAGCATCCACTTTTTCACTCAAAGTAGTGATTTCTTCAACAGAATTTACCTTCTTATCGATTGGAGCTCTCTCGGTATGCCATTGAGAATTTGTCATGATGTTGTCCAGAAGTTTGGTGGCCTCTCATAATGTCACCTCCATGAAGGTACCACATGCAATAGAATCTAGAAGATTGCTAGACACAAAGTTTAGTCCAGCATAGAAATTTTGTATTATCATCCATAAGTTCAAGCCATGAGTTGGGCAATTTTTAATCATCAATTTCATCCTCTCCCAAGCTTGTGCAACATGTTCATGTTCGTGTTGTTTAAAATTCATAATTTGATTCCTAAGGGAGATGATCTTAGCAAGAGGAAAATACTTGGTAATGATAGCATCTTTGCATTTATCCCATGTTCTAATACTATTACGCAGTAAAGATGAAAACCAAGCCTTAGCTTTACTCTTAGTGAAAAAGGAAATAATTTTAATTTGACCACATCATTATCCATATCCTTTATATTTTGCATATCCCATAATTCAACAAAGGTATTGAGATGCATAGCCGGATCCTCATTAGGACTTCCGGAAAATTGTTCTTTCATCACAAGATTTAGCAATGCAACATTACTATCATAAAACTCTGCACTAATGGAGGGTGGTGTAGGAGTACTAATAAAATCATTGTTATTACTATTTGAGAGGTCACACAACCTGGTATTATCTTGAGACATGGTGACCAAGCAAGCAAAGTAACAAGCGAAGCAAGAAAACTAGCAAGTAAAACAAGCAAACAAGTAAACTAGAAAAGATAAATATTTTTCGTATTTTTGATTTTTATAGCAAGCAAAATATAACAGCAAATAAAAAGTAGAACAAGTGAATGATAATTTGTCAGAAGGTAATTGATAGTAAGTTGGTGATACTCCCCGGCAACGACGCCAGAAATCCTTCCTGATACTTGTGATTGCGTTGGGTTTTTTCCCGAAGAGGAGGGGATGATGTGTCATCGTTTTGCCACAACAGATGCCAGGGGGTGGCTAATCGAGGTGAGAGTAAGGCTGCCGTGGAGGATCCGGGACGAGATAGGGTAGTAGCACGTGGTGGTTTACCCAGGTTTGGGGCTCTCTGGAGAGATAATACCCCTACTCCTGCTTGTCTGTATATGAGGTGTATTGCAATACAGAGTTGCTCCTGGAGCTGTATTTGGGGAGGAAGAAGGGAGCTGTGAGAGCTCTTCCTCCATGCCTCACGTGTGAGAGTGGGAGGGAAAATGAGAGAATGGGAGAGTGAGAGGGGCTTGGTCTGCCCCTGGGTGAGCTCCCCTGGTGCCTCCTATATAGGGAGGACCAGGGGACAAGGGGTGGCCCACATGGCCTAACTACACTATTGGAGGTGACATGTGAAGTGACTCATGATGCAGGCTACAGTGCATCACTATTGGAGCGCAGTGAAGTGACGCATGACGGGTGCACACTGGGGCACTGTTTGCCAATAGTGCCTGACTGTAGCGGGGTGGCTGACTCTGCAGTCCGTTAGCTACAGTGTATTCCGCTCGTGTCCGATGGGACGCCCGGAGCTGACTTCGTCGGGCCGCAGCCGGCAGCCTCCAGCCGGCCAGTCTTCAGCCGGTAGCCTACAGCCTCCAGCCAACCAGGAGTAGCCTGCAGCCTGCAGCTGGCCAGGAGAAGCCAGCCGGCCGAGTCGCAGCTTTGTCTTCTGTTTTCGCTTCTTCGATTGTCTTGTTGATTCGTGGGGCTTGGCGTGCCGGGAGTGACTCCCCCTATGTTTTAAAATGTTGAGTCTTCTCCTTGAGCCTACCCGGGGGTAATCCCCCCGACAGTAGCCTCCGAGCCTCCGGGTGATTGGAGAGTCGGGCGGAGGGTTTTCGCCGTTGTCATTCTTGTTGCAGAAGTTGTTGATGATGGTCGATTGCGGGCCCGGGACGGCGCGGCTTGCTTCCAGCGGGGGCGCGCCAGCGCACCTGCTGGGTGTAGCCTCCGAGCCTCCGGGCGACTCGGAGAGTCGGGCGGAGGGTTTTTGCTGTCGCTGGAGCGGACGGTGGCGTCGAGGTTGTCGGGCGTGGACGTGGGGTCCGCCAACCAATGGGCGCGGGGCCCTGCCGGGGGCGAACATGGAGTCTGCCGGCTGGCTGTTTCCAGCGGGGGCGCGCCAGCACACCCGATGGGTGTAGCCTTCGAGCCTCCGGGCAATTCGAAGAGTCGGGTGGAGGGTCTTTGCTGTTGCTGAAGCAGGTAGTGGCGTTGAGGATGCCGGATGCGAATGCGGGGTCCGCCGACCGATGGGCGGAGCCCTGCCGAGGGCGGACGCGGGATCCGCCTGTTGTCGAGCGCGAGGCACTGCCGGGCGCGAAAGCGGGGTCCGTCGGCTGATGGGCACGAAGCCCTGCCGGGGGCGGATGCGGGGTCCGCCGGCTGATGGGCGCGGAGCCCTGCCTGGCTGATGGGCGCGGAGCCCTGCCTGGCTGATGGGCGCGGAGCCCTACCGGGGGCGGACGCGGGGTCCGCCGGCTGATGGGCGCGGGGCCCTGCCGGGGGCGGACGCGGGGTCCGCCGGCTGATGGGCGCGGAGCCCTGCTGAGGGCGGACGCGGGGTCCGCCGGCTGTTGAGCGCGAGGCGCTGTCGGGCGCGGACGCGGGGTCTGCCGCCTGATGGGCGCGGAGCCCTGCTGAAGGCGGACGCGGGGTCCGCCGGCTGATGGGCGCGGAGCTCTGCCGAGGGCGGACGCGGGGTCCGCCGGCTGTCGAGCGCTAGGTGTTGCCGGGCGCGGACGCTGGATCCGCCGGCTGATGGGCGCGGAGCCCTGCCGGGGGCGGACGCGGGTCCGCCGGCTGATGGGCGCGGAGCCCTGCCGGGGGCGGACGCGGCGTCCGTCGGCCGATGAGCGTGGGGCGCTGCCGGGAGTAGCCTCCGAGCCTCCGAGCGAGGAGGTTCCTCATGGAAATGATCGTGCAAACGATACGTTTAGTCGATGCAGATGTGTCAAATATTTAGTTTTGGTTGTGCAAGCTTTATCCAAAGGGTGCCGACTCGGTTTCGTCCGAGCCCCCTTCAATCTTTTTCATGTGCTCTCCGCTCTTTGGCTTTTGCTCTTGCCAGCCGGACAGCCGGGAGTCGTCTGTGGCTGAGGCGAAGAGTGGGTCGCGGAATGGAGCGTACAGTACTCGGACTCTGGGAGCAGACTCGACTGAGCAGATACTCACTAATGAAATGACCGGGTTTCCCAAGCCGTTTTCTCCCGGGACACTTTTCGCGTGGGGTGACCTCCAGCTTGTGCTCTCGCTAGCCGGACAGTCGCGGTGCGATCTGTAGCTGAGACGAAGAGTGGGCCTTCGGTACCGTACACGCTACTAAGCCGTCTCGTGGGAATGAACGTATCGGGCCAAGCAGCCAGCCCCGGGCCGAGACTAGCTGGCGCCGGGGTGAACAGTAAAGTAGCTGAAACGAATGCGGGGATGACCCTCGAGGGTCACTCGGGGTATCCGTTTTTTGTGTGCGGCACAAGGATGTGCGGGTGGAAAGCTCACGTTGGTTTTTGGTGTCATCGAGGCGGTTGTTGTCGATGACGGCCGGCGCGACTTGCAGCCGACGTGGCTTTTTGCCGGCGGAGTGTGCTGACGCACCCGCTGGGTGTAGCCGCCGAGCCTCTGGTGGTCGGCGGGTGTGCCAGCCGGCTGGTCCCGACGGGGCGGGCGTCGAAGCGGCTGGGTAGCTGGAGCCGGCCCGGTGTCGAAGTAGGCGGGCAAGCCGACTGTCGTGCGGGCGACGACGCAGGTCAGACGACCTAGTGGTGTCGCGGGCATGTGGGCTCTTTTTTTTTCTTTTTTTTAAACCGGCACACGCCTCTTTCTTTCTTCGTGCAGACGGCCCTTCCACGTCCTCGCGGTCAGCCGACCATGGCCTGGCGAGAAGCGGGAGCCGGGGCGCGCGCAGGCCAGGGGCAGAGCAGCCGGCGCGATGAGGAGCCGGCCGAAGCAGCAATCCGGTGGGTCGGAGGCGGAGCAACTGGCGCGGTGGCGCGGCGGAGCCGGTTGGAGTGGCGTGGTCCAGGAGCGACGAGGCGGTGGAGCGACGCGGGAGCGCGGACGGGCCAAGGTGGAGCCGGTCGAGCGCGACGGAGCCGGCCGCTGCTGAAGGCGGAGCCGACGCGGGCACGGGAGCGCGCGAGGGCTACCGGAGCTGCGCGGGAGCGTGGAGGCGGAGCCGGCGAGGCGGCGGGCGTGATGCGGCTGCCGCGGAGAGGCGACGCGGGGCGTAGCCGGCATGGGCGCGTGGTGGTAGAGCGAGGCGGAGCGTTGCCGGCGGGAGCGGGGCGAGACGGCTCATGGGATGAGAGTGGAGGCGGAGGACGCCTGCGTGCGGCCACGGAGGTGTAGCAACCGGTGTGGCGCGGCGCGAGGCGATGCGGACGCGCGGAGGCCGGCTGGAGCGGCGAAGCCGGCGCGCGAGGGCGGACGGAGCTCGGGGGCTCGCGAGCGTCGCGGAGCCGGCGAACGGCCGGCTTGGAGGCGGGTTAGGCCGGACGGAGCCGGCGCGGCTGGGCGGAGTCGACGGGAGGCCTGGTCACAGGCGTGGCGGCGCCCGCAAGGCGCAGCACAGCAGCAGCGGGAAGCGCTGGCCGGCCGGCGCGGAGGCCCGGGGGAGGTCGGGCCGTGCCCGTACATAGCGCCGCCGGCCAGACCTGCAGCCTGTCAAACGGGCAGCCGGCCAGGCGCGCGTGAACGCGGCGCAGCCGGTCAGGCGGGCACGCACGCAATGCAGCAGGCTGGCCATGCACGCACGAAGGCAGCCATGCACGTACCACACGCACATTTAGCCATGCACGTAACACATGCATGCATGCATGCACGTCCATTTTGATTCATCATGGAAAGCCGGCGAGAGGTCCATTGAGGCGGGGGGAGCAGCGGCCGGCCTGGGACGACGCAGGCGGACGGAGCAGCCGGCCGCTGCACACGAGGCTCAGCCGGCCGGGCGCGCGCGTGGGAGGAGAGTGCGTCCGCAGCGTCCGGTGTAGGAGTCGATCGGCGGGCGGGGCGGAGCCGTCGGGGCGGCGAAGCTGGAGCCGGCGGGGGCCGAGGCTGCGCCGCTGAGCAGCGCGGAAGTCGGGGACGGGCCAGTGGCGGGGAGGCGCAGGCGGAGCTGGCGAACCGGCGCGGTGCGCCGAGGCGGCGCGGAGGCCAGGGTGCGCGGAAGTGCTCGGGCAGCGAGGCGCGCGAGTATGCCGGGCTCCCCGGTCCGGCTGGCCTCATGCGTGCACACGAGCTAAGCTAGGCGCGACATAGGGACGGAGGTGGCCAGCCCGCCGGCACGCGGAGGAGTGGCCGAGGGGAGACCGGAGCGGGACGTGACCGGCGGCGAGGACGCGCCGACCTATACGGTTGCCCCGGTGGCGCGTTGGAGCGAGCTGGAAATGGACGAGGCCGGCGGCGGGGACGCGCCGTCCCGCGCGGCTGACCCGGGGGCATGTTGGCATCGAGCCCTCGAGCGCCGCAGTGGTGATGACGAGTCTGACAGCAAGAACGCGGCGTCGCGCGCATTCGCTCCGGGGGCGTGTTAACGTCGAGCCCCCGAGCGCCGACGGCGGTGCCACGGTGGTGATGACGATACCGGCAGCGACATCGTGGTGAAGATGGTCCCGCCCGGACCGCGGTTCTAGCAGCAGCAAGCCCCACGGTGGGCGCCAACTATCGTCGTTTTGTCACAACAGATGCCAGGGGGTGGCTAATCGAGGTGAGAGCAAGGCTGCCGTGGAGAATCCAGGACGAGATAGGGTAGTAGCACGCGGTGGTTTACCCAGGTTCGGGGCTCTCCGGAGAGATAATACCCCTACTCCTGCTTGTCTATATATGAGGTGTATTGCAGTACAGAGTTGCTCCTGGAGCTGTATTTAGGGAGGAAGAAGGGAGCTGTGAGAGCTCTTCCTCCATGCCTCACGTGTGAGAGTGGGAGGGAAAATGAGAGAATGGGAGAGTGAGAGGGGCTTGGTCTGCCCCTGGGTGAGCTCCCCTGGTGCCTCCTATATAGGGAGGCCCAGGGGACAAGGGGTGGCCCACATGGCCTAACTACACTATTGGAGGTGACATTTGAAGTGACTCATGATGCATGCTACAGTGCATCACTATTGGAGCGCAGTGAAGTGACGCATGACGGGTGCACAGTGGGGCACTGTTTGCCAATAGTGCCTGACTGTAGCGGGGTGACTGACTCTGCAGTCCGTCAGCTACAGTGTCTTCCGCTCGTGTCCGATGGGACACCCGGAGCTGACTTCGTCGAGCCGCAGCCGGCAACCTCCAGCCGGCCACTCTTCAGCCGGCAGCCTCCAGCCGGCCAGTCTTCAGCCGCCAGCCTCCAGCCAACCAGGAGTAGCCTTCAGCCTGCAGCCGGCCATGAGAAGCCAGCCGGCCGGGTCGCAGCTTTGTCTTCTGTTTTCGCTTCTTCGATTGTCTGGTTGATTCGTGGGGCTTGGCGTACCGGGAGTGACTCCCCCTATGTTTTAAAATGTTGAGTCGTCTCCTTGAGCCTACCCGGGGGTAATCCCCCCGACATGATGCAACACAGTATAGATAAGTATTTCCATCATTGAGAACCAAGGTTATAGAACCAATAGGAGGACCACGCAACTCCCATCTTCAGCGCCTACACACAAAAGAGCAAACACTTGCACCCAACGCAGGCAAGAGGGTTTTCAATCCCCTTGAACTCGTTACTTGCAAGCAAATGAGTAGTGTAGATGATAGTTGGTAATTATAAATTGCAAAATAAAATAAAAAGTAAATAATGGCAGCAAGAAAAAAATAGCATTTGTAAATATATAAGTGAATAGACCCCGGGGCCATAGTGTTCGCTAGAGGCTTCTCTCTTAAATAAAGCATACGGTGGGTAAACAAATTATTGTTGGGCAATTGATAGAAAAGCGCATAGTTATACAATATTTATTCACGGCAATAATCATGTGTATATAGGCATCACATCCATAAGCAAATAGAGCGACTCATGCCTACATCTACTACTATTACTCCACTTCGTGAGCGCTTCTATACTTGCCTCTCTAGGTATTAAGTTCATGCAAACAGAGTAATGCTTGGAGAACGATGACATGATGTAGACAAAGTAAACTCAGTTAATATGAATGAAACACATCGTTTAATCCTTAGTGGCAGCAATACAAATACGTGTCTTGTCCCCTACTTTGTCACCGGGATATAGGGCACCACAAGATTGAACCCACTACAACGCACCCCTCTCACTGAAGATAAACCAATCTAGTTGGCCAAACTAAACCGATAGATCGGAGATTTGCGAAGCTATGATGATCATGCAAATAAGAATCAAATAAGTATTCAGAGGAGACTCAAATCTTTTATCATAAATAATCTGAACATAAACCCACAATTCATCATATCCCAGCAAACACACAGCAAAACAAGATTACGTCGAATAGATCACCGCGAAGATCACGGTGAACTTTGTATTGAAGATCAAAGAGAGAGAATAAGCCATTTAAGTACTAGGTATGGACCCGTAGGTCTGTGGTGGACTACTCACACATCACCATGGGAGCAGCAAGGATGATGAAGAGGCCCTTCGTGATCGATCCCCCCTCCGGCAGGGCACCGGAAAAGGGCTCCAAATGAGATCGCGACAGAATAGAGACTTGCGGTGGCGGAAATGGTGTTTCGGGAGCTATCCTAGGGTTTTTGGAATATATGTGAATTTATAGGACAGGGTACAGGGTCAGGAGAGCCGGGGGCGGCCGCAAGCTAACAGGGCAAGACTACCCCCTGGGCGCCCTGTTGGCTTGTGGGGCCCTCATGCGGCCTCCGATCTTCTCCCGAAGCTTACAGGTATTCTTCTGGTCCATAAAAATCATAAAAAAAGTTGCGTGGCAATTGGACATCATTTGGCACTATAAACCTGAAAAGCCAAAAACATGCAGACAACAACTGGCACTTGGCACTGGGTTAATAGGTTAGTGCTCAAAAAATAATATGAATCAACAAATAAATGCTCAAAAAGTATTCTAGAATGATAATATTATAGCATGGAACAATAAAAAATTATAGATACGTTGTAGACGTATCATTGATGCGAGACTTCGTTCTCCACTTTTACCCCATTGAAACCTACCACCATATTCTATTCCACCTATATGCTATGTCCATGGTTCACGCTCATGTATTGACTGAGGTATAAAACGCTGAAGTGCGAGAAAAAGTACAATCCAATTGCTTGGCTTAACACCGTGGTGCTTTACATTTGTATTTATGTGGTGAAGACGGAGCCATGCCATGCTAATACTCCCTCCGTCCCAAAATAACCGTCTTAACTTTGTACTAGCTCTAGTACAAAGTTGTACTAAGCTTGAGACACTTATTTTAGGACGGAGGGAGTATGATAAAATGAATGGGGGGTAAACATTCTTTAAGGATCATATATTTTGAAAGTTGATGATTACGTTACTTATGTTTCTGGATATTACTATGTTAATGTTTGGTAATTCATCGTTTCTCAATGATCATACCTGAAAAAGATTACATGTTGGGTAGCATGTCACATCAAAAATTCTATTTTTATCATTTACCTACTCGAGGACGAGTAGGAATTAAGCTTGGGGATGTTGATACGTCTCCAATGTATCTATAATTTTTTATTGTTCCATGCTATTATATTATCATTGTATGATACTTTTTAAGCATTTACTTGTTGTTTTATATTAATTTTGAGCACTAACCTATTAACCTAGTGCCAAGTGCCAATTGTTGTTTTCTGCATGTTTTTGGCTTTTCAGGAATATTGTACCAAACGAAGTCCAAATACCCCGAAACTTTTTGATGATTTTTCTAGACCAAAATAAGACCTCGAAACTTCGGAGGAAGACCGGAGGACACACGAGGTGACCCCAAGCCAACAAGGCGCGCCCGGGGGGTGGCCGTGCCCTGATGGCTTGGGGCCACCACCCCGCTCTCCTGGCCCTGATCTCTGGCATATAAATTCACATATATTCCAAAACCCCTAGGGAGCCTCCCGAAACACTTTTTCCGTCGCAGCAAGTCTTTGTTCCGCCGGGTGCCCATCTGGAGCCCTGTTCCGGTGCCCTGCCGAAGGGGGGATCGATCACGGAGGGCCTCTACATCAACCTTGCTACTCCCATGGTGATGTATAAGTAGTTCACCGCAGACCTACGGGTCCGTAGTTAGTACCAAGATCACCGTGATTCCCGCGGTGATCTATCTTATGTAATCAATCTTTGCGCTGTGTTTGTTGGGATCCGATGAATTGTGGGTTTATGTTTAGATTATTCATGGAAATATATTGAATCCTTGCTGGTATTTTATATGCATGATTGTTATAGCTTCGTAATGCTCTCCGATCTATCGATTATGTTTGGCCAACAAGGTTGATTTATCTTCAAGTGGGAGTGGTGCGTTGTAGTGGGTTTAATCTTGCGGTGCTCAATCCTAGTGACAGAAAGGGACATGACACGTATTGTATTGCTACCACTAAGGGTAAAACGATGGGGTTCATTCATATTAATTGGATTTACTTTGTCTACATCGTGTCATCATCCTCCAAGCATTACTCTGTTTTTACTTAATACTCTAGATGCATGCTGGATAGCGGTCGATGGGTGGAGTAATAGTTGTAGATGCACGCAGGAGTCGGTCTACTTGTTTATGGACATGATTCCTATATACATGATCATTGCCGTGAATAAATATTGCATAACTATGCGCTTTTCTATCAATTGCCCAACAGTAATTTGTTTACCCACTGTATGCCTTCTTCGAGAGACAAGCCTCTAGCGGACACTATGGCCCCCGGGTCTCCTCACAAATATAATTACTAAAACTCCTAAAATATTGCTGCCATTATTTACTTTATTTTTATTTTCAATTTATATTTATCAAATCATCTATCTATCACTACTTATCGTTTGCAAGTAATGAGTTTAAGGGGATTGATAACCCTCTTGCCCGGGTTGGGTGCAAGTGTTTGCTCTTTTGTGCGTAGGCGCTAAAGACGGGAGTCTGCGTGGTTCTCCTATTGGTTTGATAACCTTGGTTCTCACTGAGGGAAATACTTACCTCTATTGTGCTGCATGATCCCCTCCTCTTGGGGGAAAATCCTAACGCAGTTTACAAGTATCAGCCTCCAAAGCCATCAGGGCGCGCCGAGGGAGGGTGGCCATGCCCTGTTGGCTTGGGAGCAACAGGTGTCCCCCCTCTGGTATTTATTTTCTCCAATAAGTCTTATATATTCCATAAAAAATCCTCGTGAAGTTTCAGGTCATTTGGAGTCTAGAAAATTTCCAGCTTTTTCCATGGCTTTCAGATCCATAATTCCATTTCCGGTAGTTTCCCTCTTTGTGTAGATCTTGCAAATTAAGAGAGAAAAGACATTAGAATTGTATCATAAAATGGAATAATGACCAAGAATATAAATATCAATAGGAAATCATGATGCAAAATGGACGTATCAACTCCCCCAAGCTTAGACCTCGCTTGTCCTTAAGCGAAAGATGAACTCAATAATAATGACCACATAATTAGTGAGAGAGGTGTCGACAAAAACAAAATACTGACATGCAAGCATCATGAATAATATCATAGGAGCAAGTTTTCATCATATAGCTTCTCGTAAACAAGTAACAATCTATCACAGATATTGATGCATGGAGCATAAATTTATTGACAACCAACAAACTATGTTCTTAGTCATTGAGACAATCATCATTCATCATATTTGAGAGAAGAGTCTATGTAAGAACTTTCATTTTAGCAAGTTCACATACTCAAATATCATTTAGTCTTCTATGATTGTTGACACTCAATGCATATTTTTGGAGGAAACGTTTCCGTCAGACACATAGGAAGATAGGGGCTTTATTGTTTTCGCCACCCAACTTATTTACCTCAAGGATAATGTCAACAATAATGACTCATGATCATCTACATCCAACTGGATATATATGCCTGGATCTTTCCCCAACACATGATGCTTGCCACTAAAGAGTTAATAAGATGGAATAAGGATGAACATTACTGACTCTTGCATCAAAGTAAATACAGAAAAGTAACTTCGCAACTATAAGCCCATAATGCATCATCAAGTTTCTTAGACCAATTATTTCTAGATCTATTAATAGTCTTTTGCAAGATCAATTTTATCTCCCGATTATTCAACTCAACTTGACCACTAGACTGAGGATGATAAGGTGATGCAATTATGTGGTTGCCATCATATTTAGCTAGAAGTTTACGGAAAGCACCATGAATAAAATGTGAACCGCCATTAGTGATTAAATATCTAGGGACTCCAAACCTCGGGAAAATAACATCTTTAAGCATTTTAATTGAAGTGTTATGATTAACACTACTAGTTGGAATAGCTTCTACCCACTTAGTAACGTAATCAACAACAACTAGAATATGAGTATACCCATTAGAGAAAGGAAAAGGTCCCATATAATCAAAGCCCCAAACATCAAATGGTTCAATAGCAAGTGAATAATTCATAGGCATTTCTTGACGTCTACTAATATTACCAATTCTTTGACATTCATCACTAGAGAGGACAAACTTACGTGCATCTTTGGAAAGAGTGGTCCAATACAAACCAGACTGTAGTACCGTATGTGCAGTTCTATCTCCAGTGTGGTGCCCTCCGTATACCTCCAAATGACAGTTTCATAGGATTTTTCCTGTTCATGCTCAGGCACACAACGTCTGATAACACCATATACTCCTTCTTTATATAGATGTGGGTTATCCCAAAAGTAATGTCTTAAATCAAAGAAGAACTTTTTCTTTTGTTAGTATGTGAAACTAGATGGTATATATTTAGCAACAATGTAATTATCATAATCTGCATACCAAGGAGTATTACAGGAAGCATTTATAACAGCCAATTACTCATCAGAAAAACTATCATCAATAGGCAGTGGGCCATCAAGAACATTTTCCATCCTAGACAAATTATCTGCTATAGGATTCTCACCTCCCTTTCTATCAACAATATGCAAGTCAAACTCTTGAAGTAAAAGAACCCACCTAATTAGTCTAGGCTTAGCATATTTCTTTAACATCAGATATTTAATAGCAGCATGATCAATGTGAATATGACCACTTTGGAATCAACAATATAAGGTCTAAACTTATCACATGCAAACACAACTACTAGAAATTCTTTCTTAGTAGTAGCATAATTTTTTTAGCATTGTCTAGTATCTTACTAGCATAATGAATAACATTCAATTTCTTGTCTACTCTTTGCCCTACAACAGCACCAACAGCATAATCACTAGCATCACCCATAATTTCAAATGGTAAGTTCCAATCAGGTGGTTGAACAATAGGTGCAGAAATTAAAGCTTTCTTAAGAATCTCGAAGGCCTCTACACAATCATCATAAAAAACAAATAATATCCTTTTGAAGAAGATTAGTTAATGGCCTATAAATCTTTGAGAAATCCTTAATAAATCTTCTATAGAAACCAGCATGACCAAGGAAACTTCTTATACCTTTTACATCTCTAGGACATGGCATTTTCTCAATTGCATCAATATTAGTTTTGTCTACCTCAATACCTCGTTCGGAGATTTTATGCCCAAGTATTATGCCTTCATTCACCATAAAGTGGCACTTCTCCCAATTCAAGACAAGATTAGTTCCTTCACTTCTTTGCAAAACTCGATCAAGGTTTCTCAAGCAATCATAAAAATAAGTCTCGTAAACGAAAAAATCATCCATGAATACCTCAACAATCTTTTCACAAAAGTGAGAGAATATAGCAGTCATACATCTTTGAATGGTAGCAGATGCATTACATAAACCAAAAGGCATGCATCTATAAGCATAAGTTCCAAACGGACATGTGAAAGTAGTTTTCTCTTGATCTTCTTTTGACACAAGTATTTGAGAAAAACCAGACTATCCATCAAGGAAACAAAAGTGTGTGTGCTTAGATAATCTTTCTAACATTTGATCAATAAATGGCAATGGATAATGATATTTTCAAGTAGCTTTGTTTAATTTCCCGAAATCAATTACCATCCTATAACCAGTTACAATTCTTTGTGGGATAAGTTCATTTTTATCATTAGGAACAATGGTCATACCTCCTTTCTTAGGAACACAATGAACATGACTTACCCATCTACTATCAACTATGGGATAGGTTATACCTACCTCCAGAAGCTTTAATATTTTAGTTCTTACCACTTCCTTCATTTTAGGATCCATACGGCATTGATGATCAACGACAGGTTTAGCATCCGGTTCCATATTAATCTTATGCTGACATTGAGTGGGGATAATGCCCATAAGATCATCGAGAGTATATCCAATAGCAGCTCGGTGCTTCTTCAGAGTTTTGAGTGATCTCTTTTCTTCATGCTCTGAAAGGTTAGCACTAATAATAACAGGACATATCTTCTTTTCATCAAGACAAGCATATTTAAATGTATCAGGTAATTTCTTTAACACAAACACGAGATCTCCTTTAGGTGGGAGAGGATCTCCTAGAATGTCAACAAGCAAATTGTGTTTAAGGATACGTGCTTGCCTAAAGAATATCTCATCTATTTCATTCCTCTCATTCATATGCATATCATTTTCATGGTCTAGCAAATATTGTTCTAAAGGATCAGTAGGAGGCACGACAATAGAAGCAAGACCAATAATTTCATCTTTACTAGATAATTCTTTCTCATGCGGTTGTCTACCAAAATTAGAGAAATTAAATTCATGAGACACATCACCAAAACTCACTCTAACCTTTTCTTTAACACAATCTATTTTAGCGTTAACGGTATTCAAGAAAGGTCTACCAAATATAATGGGACACAAATTATCTTGTAGTGAACCAAGTACTAAGAAATCAGTAGGATATTTGATCTTTCCACACAAGACTTCAACATCTCAAACTATCCCAAGTGGTGAAATAGTTTCTCTATTTATAAGTTTAATAGTAACATCAATGTCTTCAATCTCGAAGGGTGCTATATCATTCATAATTTCTTGATATAAAGTAAAAGGAATAGCACTCACACAAGCACCCATATCCAATAAACCATGATAACAATGATCTCCAATTTTAACACAAACAACAGGCATACCAACAACTGTTTTATTCTTATCTAGCACATCTTGTTCGATTCTAGCAGGTTTCGCGATCCTAGTAGCCTCATCGCACAAGTAAATAACCTGCCAATCAATATTATCAACCAAGAGATTTTTAACTATGGCAATATTAGGATCTACATTTATTTGTTCAGAAGGTTTGGGTGTTCTAACATTGCTTTTATTAACCATAGTTGTAGCTTTAGTATGTTCCTTAATCCTAATAGGAAAAGGTTGTTTCTCAATGTAAGTAGTGGACACCACTGCATCAACATTATAGATAACTGTTTCATCTTTAGATTTAATAGGTTCCTCTAACAATTCTTCAATGGGTGGATGATATTTAAACCACTTCTCCTTGAGGAGATCAATATGTGTAGCAAAAGTTTCACAAAAGGAAGCTACTATCTCAGAGTCAAGTCCATATTTAGCGGTAAACTTACAAAAAGTATCGGTTTCCATAAAAGATTTAACACAATCAAACTCAAGTTTTATACTTGACTCTTTAACTTCGTCGAGTTCCCAATTTCCAGAGTTGCGCTTAATTCTTTCTAGAAGATCTCATTTGAATTCAATAGTTTTCTTCATAAAGGAACTAGTAGAAGAAGAATCGAGCATCAATTGATCATTATAAGAAAGCGGAGCATAAAAGTTTTATAATATTATTTCCCTCGAGAGCTCATGATTGGGGCATGTGTGCATCATAGATTTAAGCCTCCCCCAAGCTTGAGCGATACTTTCTCCTTCACGAGTCCAAAAATTATATATATAATTGCGATCACGGTGAACTAGATGCATAGGATAAAACTTCTGGTGAAATTCTAGCTTCAATCGATTCTAGTCCCATGTTCCAACATCATCCAATAGCCTGTACCAAGTTAATGTCTTTCCCTCCAAAGATAAAGGGAATACCTTCTTCTTAACTCTATCTTTGGATAAACCTGCAAGCTTAAATAATCCACAAATCTCATCTATATATATCATGTGCAAATCAGGATGAGTTGTTCCGTCTCCTCCATAAGGATTAGCTAGCAGTTTCTCTACATACCCGAAGGAATCTCATAATAAATATTTTCAGAAAGTTCAGTAGGATGGGAGCGGCCTTTGCCACTTCCATTCGAGCTGAAGATACCCCAAACAAACCTCTCAAAGGATTATCATCCATAGTAACAAGTAGCAGTAAATTTCAGTACGTACCGAAAACATTTCCTTACCAAAGGCGCTTCACTCCCCGACAACGGTGCCACAAAAGAGTCCTGATGACCCACAAGTATAGGGAATCAATCGTAGTCCTTTCGATAAGTAAGAGTGTCGAACCCAACGGGGAGCAGAAGAAAATCACAAGCAGTTTTTAGCAAGGTATTCTCTGCAAGTGTTGTAAGTAACAGTGATAGATAGCATTGTTGAAAGACAATTTGTAACAAGTAACAAGTAACAATAGTAACAAGTGTGCAGGAAGATGGCCCAATCCTTTTTATAGCAAAGGACAGGCCTGAAAGTTCTCTTATATAAAGCAAAGTGCTCTCGAGGACACATGGGAATTTCCATCTAGTCACGTTCATCATGTTGAGTTGATTCGCATTCGGTACTTTGATAATTTGATATGTGGGTGGACCGGTGCTTGAGTGCTATTCTTACTTGAACAAGCGACCCACTTATGATTAAGCCCTCTCGCAAGCATCCGCAACTACGAAAGAAGAATTAAGATAAATCTAACCATAGCATGAAACATGTGGATCCAAATCAGCCCCTTACGGAATAACGCATAAACTAGGGTTTAAGCTTCTGTCAATCTAGCAACCCATGATCTACTTATTACTCCACAATGCCTTCCCTTAGGCCCAAATATGGTGAAGTGTCATGTAGTCGACGTTCACATGACACCACTAAAGGAAGCAACAACATACATATCATCAAAATATCGAACGAATACCAACTTCACATGATTACTTATAACAACACTTCTCATGTGTCCTTGACAACAAAAATAACTACTCACAAATCATCACCATGTTAAGGATCAGAGGTGTAATGAATATGATAAAGGATCTGAACACATTATCTTCCACCAAATAAACCAACAAGCATCAACTACAAGATGTAGTCAACACAACTAGTAACCCACAGGTACCAAGGTTTTGAGACAAAGATTGAGTACAACAGATGAACTAGGGTTTGAGATGAGATGGTGCTGGTGAAGATGTTGATGAAGATTGCTCCTCCCACGAAGGAGGAAGCGTTGGTGATGGCGATGGCCTTGATTTCCCCCTCTCGGAGGGAAGTTTCCCCAGCAGAATCACTCTATCGGAGAGCAAAAGGGCTCCTGCCTAGGTTTCCGCCTTGAGACGGCGGTGCTTTGTCCTGAAAGTATCCTCTTGATTTTTTCTAGGTCAAAACCCTTCATATAGTAGAAGAGGGGCACCGGAGGCTGCCTGTGGGCCTCCAAAGGCATCAGGACGCGCCATAGGGGGTGGTCGCGCCTTGTTGCCTTGGGAGCAATAGGTGGGCCCCCTTCGGTGGTTCTTTGCTACAATAATTCTTTAATATTCTGTAAAAAACTCCGTGAAGTTTCAGGTCATTTGGAGTCCAGAAATTTTCCACCTTTTTTCCGTGGCCTTCAGCTCTGGAATTCCAGTTTCCGGCAATTTCCCTCTTTCTGTAAATCTTGCAAATTAAGATAGAAGAGGCATTATAATTGTATCATAAAGTGGAATAATGACCAAAAACAATATAAATATCAATAGGAAATCATGATGAAAAATGGACGTATCAGGGGAGTGTGACAAAAAAAGCTAAATTTTGTTGTTGTTCATTTACTTTGAGGGTGTGTGTGTGTGAAGCCCCCATGGAGATTCTAATTATCCTTACTAAAAATAAAGCAAATGTATATATGAAACTCAAAAATATTAAAAAAGATATTAAAAACATATGTCATGGTTTGGGCTTGCCTGTTATCCTGCTTTGGGCACTTGATTTCATGTAGTTTCCAGTCTCTTATCTGCACACTTGAGGTGTTGTAGTGTCTATCCCAATTTGATGCCCTCCATAATTTTGTTAGTTGTTGCTTGAAATGCCTTATCCTTGATTGTCCTTGACGAATCTAGAACCTCGAAACACTTGTCCCTAATGTTGAGTACCATTACCCAATAGTGGCATGTTTCCTTTGGATTATCATTGTCCAGTATCTCAAGTGTCGGGAACACAATCTGCTTGTGCGCAGAGAGTTAGTGGGGATGGAAAGACATAGGAGGGCAACAAATGTGGAAAGCATGAAAATCTATGTTTGTGTTATTGAACTTACTGATTCACATCGACTTAGCCTCATTGTCTTTTTTCCGAAATGTTTGTGCACGCCGCCCCTTATGAAACTGTTGTTCTGGAAGTATGTCTTATTCCACATGTAGAAAAAGAGTGAATAGAGAAAAAAAAGTTAGTTTTGTTGCTATGGTTGTAATGAGAAACCAACACAGTTTGAACCATCGTAAAAAACAAGTGAAAAGATGAAAAAAATGATTTTTTTTCAAAAAGAAACTTACAGTTACCCGCAGTGGCATTATTCTCTTATTTGGCCTCAAACCTTGTTCCCTCAATGCGATGAAGCGATCTCAGCCACTACGCTATCCATTTTCTGTCCTGGGGCCATAGAGTTCGCAAGTTCTTTGCAGCTGATGAAGAACTCCTTGAAGTTTATAATTGGTTTGTTGTTTTGAAAAAAATGCCATACAAAGTAAAAGAGGGGGGAAAGTTAGCTCATGTATGAAACGAAAGGAGAGGAGGCAAAGAAGAATGGATTTCCTTGCCTTGGGTCCTATTTTATTGCCCTCCTCCTAGTTGTTGGGGCGTCGTGCGGACAAACGACATCATAGATGTCACACACTTCCTTTGAACAGTGGAAAGGATTGGTGTTCTCTGGGTCAATGTATGGCGACCTAAGTTGTGCTGGTGCCCTCACAAATCTCCATTCGTGTGCAAAAACAGCTGGTGTCTTTGATGAACTAGTGACCTCTAGTACTGCTGTTGTTGCCCCCGTTAGTGTTGTTGCATCAAGATCAATGATTTGGACTTTGTTTTTTAGCTTCTCCTCCATCTCTAACCTTTCTTCTCTTTCTTCATTGCAAATTCCTTTTCTGCTGCGTAACACACTTTCTGTAGCTCTTCCGGGTCCAGCCCCCAATCATCTCCACTTTCTGACATGGAAGCATCTAAATTGCGCGGCTTCAGGTCTATTGAGTGGCCTCTGTTGGTGCCCTCATCTTCATGGGAGCTCATGTTCAGGTCAAAAGATGGACAATCTGTTGTTGCTGCCGCTTGCTGGTTGTTGTAGCACATTGGTGCGGACCCCGATTTTGACGACCCTGCTTGTACCCTCTGCATTGCTTGTTGTTGCGCAAGTGACCCCAAACCAGCTTTTCCCGGATCGTATGAATTACCGAGTTTGTTGATTGGCCTTTCTTGGACTGCATTGGTGTTGGTGTTCCCCCTTTCTTTTGGATGTTAGGGCCTGGGCAAGACCTTCTGGTGGTAGGGTTCTGAGAAGTGCCCATGCATGGGACAGAACTGCCTAGCCCTGGTGTGTTCGTAGCTGCTTTCTAAGGCGCAAAATGGTTAACAGGTGGAGCTGATGAGATTGGGGTGACATCATGTATTGTGACTGTGTTGCCATCAGAAGGTGTGATGTCCCCGAGTATAAGTGTCTTGTTCCCATTTTGTTCTGGTCAGTGTGTGTTGGCAGTTGTGTGCCCTCGCATTCCATTTTCGGTTGTTGGTGTGTGTCCTCCCTGGTTTTCCTTGCCTACTAGATTTGTGTGGCCACCCTTTGAGTTCTTTCCTGGATCCGCACAGCCTCTTTCCCCCGCCGCCTCTCTTTCTTTGCCCTGATAAATGGCCACACTCCCACTGTTCCTCAGAGCAACTGAACTTTCTTTGAGGCTGCTTTGCTTTTGAATTGTGGGCCTTGTGGCGACAAATGCATCGAAGATGTCGTCGTTGCTTGATGCTTCCCCATCTTTCCCTGACTCTAACCTTGGCAAGTACTCCAAGTCATCCTTTGGCACGTCCCCGCCATGCTTAGACTCTTCGGGGTTTGCGCCTTGGCCGCCTACATCTCTGTGGCACTTCTTCCTTTGCAACTTACTCCTTGTGTTCTTGGCATCCTTCCTATCCAGATTGCCGATACCTTCTATGAAACTGCCCATTTTGTCTGAGATTTCTGAGCATAATGTGCTAACCATCGTTGCAATCTTCCTCTTCTTCTGCATTAGATGTAGCATGGAAAAGTGAGGGGTCAAAAGTAAAAAATCGAGTAGAATAAGAATAATGTCAAAAATAAGAATCACCAACTCTGAGATGAAAAAGGATCCAAAAATCAAAATAGTAGTGTAGCGAGTTTTAGAACGTACACTTTTGTTGTATGTAGGTGGCAACTTTGAGAAGATGAACTTCTCGGCCTCCTCATAACCAACAAAAGACCATTCCCCATGTTCCTCATGTATATTAGCTTCATCTAGTTGGTGGTGGTGAATTCAAACCCATAGAAAAATAACAAAACAAAAGACGCGGTAAGAAAAGTTAGGCTGGTATGAGAAGATGTGGTCGGCCTACTAAAAAACAGTTGAAAGAAAAGGGAAGAAAAACTCACGCGGAGCTTGCCGTCTCCACCCTATGGTTTCTTGTCTGCTTTTGTGACTCTCCCTGTGAGTTTTTTGTCCCATGCCTCTGTCGGGACTGGGCAATGTGATACCGGGAAGTCAACGACCAGGGAATCTACGTACAACACTTGTTAAAAGAAAAACAAAATGTGGTTAAATGCCATTTTGTTATACTGTTAAACCCAAAAACATGAACCAACAAAGAGAGAAAAAAGGAGATGGTACTTACCACCATGTAGTGTACGCATCAATTTACGACCTTCTTCTTACTTCCCATACCCTATAATGAAGCTTTAATCTGATTTGTTGTGAATGCATAGAAGTTTAGCCTCTTTACTCTTTCCAGATCAACGACAATTGGATAACATCGATGGCTAATGTGAAGGCTCATTGTGGGGCACATGAAAGTACTAACTACAACGATTAGCCTGACCCGCATGAAATCATCGTATGCTCTCCACCCCCCCCCCCCAATCTTTTCAATCATGTTGCATACTGTTGTTATCTCGGGGGCATTTCCATTCTCGAACCCATAACTACTATTTATGAACTGAATAGCTTCTTCGTCCCAGCCATAGAACATGTCTTCCCCTGATTTGCGTAGACCCAATGTATGGTGGACACTTTTGGCTGTTACGAGGATTGCACCCCTCCCCTGGACTACAATACACTCGTTGTCCGGTTCGTAGCTCTGCATCACCCACCGGATCAGGTCCGCGGGCATCGATGTTGCCTCAGTCTTCTGTATCCCTCCCAGAAAGTATGTTTCAATGAGGTCCTTTCACTAGTGCAGCAACGTGCTATACAAATGGTTTTTAACCCCTTTCAGTGATGCAGTTTCAAACCGTCACCTTGCTAGTGTGGGCGATAGGGGGGTCCATCGCACACACTACCAAAATTGTTTGTGATTGGGGTTACATCCCACAAAGTTCAACACAAAAACTGTTTGCAATTTGGATTAGCATCACACACGGTTATTTCATGAAAATTGTATGTACTACACGAGTCATTGCACATGATTAAAAATAAAATATGTGTGTGATTTAAATGCCATCACACACAATTGGATCCAAAAAACTGTGTGCAATGTGTGATCTTAACGACGTGTTAATTAGTCCTAAAACCAGCTAGACGTAATCAATTTACTATGATCATCTTTTGACAATCAAACATAACGCAAAAATGCACATTCAAAATCCACTATATGATTTCTTTTCAAGTTTTGTCATACAACATACAAAAGTACAAATGTACTATCTCACATCACATGACAGCCAACACATACAACTAGCAATCACATCTAATTACGTCGTAAAACTTTATTAGTCTCTTGTACATCAATGACATCAACTCTCAAACCTTCCCAAATTTCTTATTGTATCTCATCCTGAAAAGCCAAGAGAAAAGGGTGACAAGGTCAAAAAAAAAGTAAATCATTACACACAATAGCGATTCAATGCCCAGGCTCATCTGCGCCTTCGATCATACAAAAATCAAAACAAATACTAGAAAATTTCAAACAATTCCAATTTTTTTGCATGGTAGAGAATTTGGTGCGTGAGGTTCGCTCCAAATTTTAGATCATTTGGACATCTGAGTATCCCTCGGCAAAAAAGATAAATTTGGCGTCTGTAAAAAAGTTTACTGTTCATGTATTGTGGTGACCCAATTTGTCTTTTTTGCTGACAGTGACTCAAATGTCCAAATGAGCTGAAATTTGGAGCGTAATCATGCACTAAATTACCTACTACGCAAAAATGGATTTTTTGAATTTTATTTATATTTTAAATGATTTTTTTACATTACATACTCAAGTATCCTACTTGAAATTAGTTCTTACACTAGTTATGCACAATTTTTTATCAAGAGAAAGTTCAGAAATTCACAAGAGAGATTTTGTGACTAGTTTGATGTCTTCGAGAATCTTGATGGATGAGAAAAATCAAGAATCGATTAGATGGTTAGAGATATCATACTTAGACATACAAAAAACAAGATTACATTAGTACTATCCGGCAAGCTAGCTAGCAGCCAGCCTGGTGGATGGATTCTTGGAAAGACATGCACGGAAAGCTAGCTTACATGGCCAGAAACAGCACCTCCATGATGCCGCCTCTCATAATACATAACTTGTTGAAGCAGTTGTGCCACCGGATAGAGATCCCGGAGCTGTATGGCGGCTTCGTGCTCGTGCGCGTCTGCGACGGACGACAAGCCTCACGGCGTCCATGGCACCCGCTTCACGCACGGCCGCCCGACGCCTAGCGCTCCCTGCACCGCCGTGTCCTGCTCCTAGTTGGAGCATGGAGCAGGCGTCGTCTGCCTCGCCGGCCATGGCATGAAAGAAGTGTGTGTCAAGTTCGTGGTTCTACAGGAGGTTGGATTGATGCTAGTTAGATATATGTGTGTGGATGTGGTAGAGTACGTGGTGAAGAGATAAGGCTAGGTATTTTTCTTGGCCGTGGAGTGTGGACGGATGGATTCATGTCATGTCATCGATCCTAGGCTTCAATCTCTTCACCAATAAGAATTCAGTATACATATGTGTGCTTTCTTGCCATTTGATTTTTGCACTTACACCATCAAAAAAATTATGAACCCTTCTCAAATTTTTACTACACTATACTAAGGTCTCATATTGACACCATGTCAAGTTTCGTATTTATTAGACATTATATACATTTTCTATAATTAAAATACCAATAAACTTCATGTTCATGGTTGATTCTTGCCACATAGATATTTGAATTTTATATTAATTTTTTGTATGAGGCATACACATATACTCACTGTCCTAAATATGATTTTTCAAATCATTTTTGTATACTGTTTTCTGCACTCGTAGTTCAAATTTGAATGTATCCGTTAAATGACTATAAATGTAGTTAATGACTCAAATATAGAAAATGAGCTCCGAAAAGTGCCAAATTTTAATATGGAGGATTCCATGGTGTATCTTAACTATAGAAAAAATTCAAGGTCAAATGATAAAGAAGAACATAAGTTCACCACCAATTTGATGCATTCACTCTTGAAACCATGATCGTTCCTCCGAGTTTGTCAGATTTCTAAAGGATGTACATCAAAAAACATATGAAACCTTCTCAAATTTTACCACATCATAGTGAGGTCATATCATGACACTATGCCAAGTTTCATAATTTTCAGACTTCATTTACAATTTTTATAATTTTAATACCAATAAACTCCATGTTCACTGTTGATTCTTGCCACATATATCTAATAAATTTATATTCATTTCTTGTATGAGGCATACAAATATACTCAATACCCTAAAATATGATTTTTCAAATCATTTTTGCGTACTGTTTCGTGCATTCATAGTTCAAATTTTAATTATATCCATTAAATGACCGGAAATGCAGTTAATGACTCAAATATAGCAAATGAGCACTGAAAAGTACCAAATTTTAACGGGAAGGATTCTATGGTGCATGTTAAGTGTAGAAAAAAAATCAAAGTCAAACGATGAAGGAAAATGTCAGTTCACCTTCAAACATATCGCGCAAACCATTATTCTTTGGAAAAATAATAATTTGAGGAATCACACATGGTTCCCTTTATGAAAGTGTGTAAGACGACAGACTACATCACATACACAATGTATGCAAAAAACGTATGCCTCTCCAGGTTGAAACTTCAGCCTGATTTTGTTTTGCTTCTCCAGGTTGCATACGATCTCAGATTGGGACGATTTATATATCAAAATCGATTGGCTCGTCGAGACCAAACTTTTTCATGTTCTAAGTCTTTTCCATTCGATGCCTTCTTGAGGGCCTAACAGGTCGCGCGACCCATCAGAATCACTTTGGTGGTACTCTGAAAATGAAATCTTAGTATTTTGAGCACAATTTCGACCTTCGAGATAAGATCGGACAGCGATGACTCGAACTTCAAAGATGTTCATGTCAACACTATGGAACTTTTTAGTGTAGAGCACTTCTTCATTTGAGTCCATATTAATAACGTTTTCTTCCGTGTCAAAAGCTGGGGTTAACACAAGGCATCACACACGTTTGCGTTTTTAACATCGTGTGCAGTGATATGCTACATCACACACACACTTTTTACAAAAACTAGGTGCATGGCATCACACATGGTTGCATTATAATAACTGTGTGCAATGATATAATACATCACACACAAATCATTTGTAAAAACCATGTGCAAAGCATCACACACGTTTACGTTTTTTCAAACCGTGTGCAATAATAGGCAACATCACACACACATTTTTTGGAAAAACTATTTGTGCAACATCACACACGTATGTAGTTTTGTTAACCATTTCTGTTATCTTCGCTAATCACAAACAGTTCATAAGAACAAACTATATGTGATGCATCACACACGTAACTATTTTTTGAATCGTATTTGATGGGTTCGCCATTGCACACAGTTCGCGTCGTTGGCGATGGAGCTATAACTAAACCGTTTGCGATTCGTGCATCGCACATAGTTTGGTCGAAGGGTCTCTGATTGATGTGTCGTCTTTGAACCACCCTCCAGTAGTGTTTTGTTCTTGCTCCAAACTTTTGTTCAACTTCAGGGCATGTAAGGAGTATTTCATGATACCTTATATATGCATCTACTAATTTATCACCTTCTCGCTGCCCAAAGCTGCTAATCTTCCTTCTGATTGTATATAATTTACCTTGAGCATAATAATAAGCATTGAATGCAGCTAATAATTTTGGCCAGTTATTCAGGGTATTTATGTCTTGGCATCTTAACCACCGTATAGCCCGTGCTTGGAGCGAATAAGGGAATACTTTTTCTTTAATCTCTTCACTAGTTAATTCCTCCAACTGAAGAGTTCCACACGCAAGGTTAAAATTATCAATATACTCATAAGGACATTCTGTTGCATCACCTCAGAATATATTCTTTTTTACCATAGCAATTAACCGAGGGTTTATATCATATACTTTACTAGGTAGGTCAGGACCAATAGTTATAAAGGTCTCGCCTCGAGCTGGTCCTGGTACTAGCTCAGCACCTACCTGATAAATTTGTTCTTGAAGGACCATGGTTGCTTTCAATCAAAAATCGTTATATCAAAAAATAATTCAGAACTCAAGGCAAGTCCCAAAAGTGTTCAGCTCCCCGGTAACGTCGCCAGAAAAAGCTTGATAACCTGCATGTGCACAAGGTTTAGTTGTAGCCTTTTTGAAGTAAGAGTATCGATCCCACAGGGAGCGCATGAATCAGACCTTTGCCTCTTATAAAGAATTATGTAACTTTGTGCCTGCAGATAATTGTAGACTTAAAGCTGAGTGAGGGCGGATTTAAATAATGATTGAGTAATGTAGTGACTTATAACTAGATAACATAAAAGTAAATGATGAACAAGGATTGCAGTGATTGGTGAAACAACAAAATAAATAGGCATTCTGAGGGAGTCCGGAATCCCCATTGGTATGTGATGCGGAGCATCCCGTGGTCATCCCCATGGACCCATCTCCACCAACTCAAGCTCCAAAGGGTCCCATGATGAGAGCCCGTGCACGTGCAATTGAATCCGAGGTGGCTCCCTCCTTGTTCAACCATCGTTCGATTCACGAGAGACATGGCTGCTACCTCAAGCAGAAGTTCTTTGCATACTCGGGTACTCGGGAGAGGAACATGCAAGCGACCACGAAGGGCCACGAGGACGCCAAGCTTGGAAGCACCAAGGAGGAGCTGCAGACGAGCTACAGCCTCCGGACGTCCGGACCCTCCTCGGACGTCCGACGCCTAGAGTCCAGCCACAGCCAGAAGACCTCAGCTGGTCCACAGTGGTCGGGCGACCAATGTCGCCCGGACGTCCGACTCCACCGAGCGCCCGGACATCCGGCCCCTCTCCGGAAACCCGACGCCAAGCGACCAGAGCCAAATCCTCAGAAGTCCGAAGCCTCTGGACGACCGACCCCCAGATGTCCGACACGCTCCGGAAATCCGACCGCTCCGTGCCCGACCAGAATCCTCGGACGACCGGCCGACCCCGGACGTCCGGACCGCCGTGAAGCCTCGGACGTCCGACAGCGCCCGGACGTCCGGACCCTGTCTGCGCACAGGCACTCGGGCCTTGGCCCATGTATCCCTCTTTTCCGCCTAAGACTATAAAAACCCTTCCCCCTCCTCTAGCTAGGGTTAGCTTATGTTTAGCACTTGACTTTGTTGAGCATAGCTCCATCTACTTCCTTCTCCCTAGGAGTTGACCACCTCTTTGAGAGAAGATCCGAAGTGGATGCCATGGCCCCTATCAAGGGAAGATCCCACGGGATACCAAGACCTCACCTCCTCCGGAGTGAGACGACTATCGGTTACTTGTATCTCCTTGTTGACTTTGGATCTATGTACCTCTTGTGTTTGAGTGGATTTAGTGGATGTGTGATCGGAGATCGTTCTTGAGTTCGTGTTTTCTCTCGTGATTTCTCCCTTTCCCCCCTCCAAGTATGAAAAGATCGACACCAACGGGTGTGCCCCGTATCATATTGGTATCATGAGCCACGTTGATTCAAACTTTGGAGTCCCTCCCTCCACTTTCTAGCCTAATTTTGTTTCGTTTTTTACGTAATTTCGAAAATTCCCACAAAAATAGCCCTACCAAATTTCTTGGATTTGTTGGATTTGAAGAGATTTTGTTGATTTTGATCCGTGGATTTCGTTGTGGACAAGTGGATCTAGCTTTCCCCCATCTTTCCCATCATTTTCCACCATCAAATCGCCCCAATTTTGGACGAATTTTTTTCTTTTTGTTTTGAGTTCATCGCCCCCTTGGTCAACCGGTGATCTGATGACCCACAAGTATAGGGTATCTATCGTAGTCCTTTCGATAAGTAAGAGTGTCGAACCCAACGAGGAGCAGAAGGAAATGACAAGTAGTTCTCGGTAAGGTATTCTCTGCAAGCACTGAAATTATCGGTAACAGATAGTTTTGTGATGAGATAATTCGTAACGGGTAGCAAGTAACAAGTGTAACTAAGGTGCAGCAAGGTGTCCCAATCCTTTTTATAGCAAAGGACAAGCCTGGACGAACTCTTATATAAAGCAAAGCGCTCCCGAGGACACATGGGAATTACTGTCAAGCTAGTTTTCATCATGCTCATATGATTCGCGTTCGTTACTTTGATAATTTGATATGTGGGTGGACTGGTGCTTGGGTGCTGCCCTTACTTGGACAAGCCTCCCACTTATGATTAACCCCTCTCGCAAGCATCCGCAACTACGAAAGAAGAATTAAGATAAATCTAACCATGGCATGAAACGTGTGGATCCAAATCAGCCCCTTACGAAGCAACGCATAAACTAGGGTTTAAGCTTCTGTCACTCTAGCAACCCATCATCTACTTATTACTTCCCAATGCCTTCCTCTAGGCCCAAATAATGGTGAAGTGTCATGTAGTCGACGTTCACATAACACCACTAGAGGAGAGACAACATACATCTCATCAAAATATCGAACGAATACCAAATTCACATGATTACTTAAAACAAGACTTATCCCATGTCCTCAGGAACAAACGTAACTACTCACAAAGCATATTCATGTTCATAATCAGAGGAGTATTAATGATCATTAAGGATCTGAACATATGATCTTCCACCAAGTAAACCAACTAGCATCAACTACAAGGAGTAATCAACACTACTAGCAACCCGCAGGTACCAATCTGAGGTTGTGAGACAAAGATCGGATACAAGAGATGAACTAGGGTTTAGAGAGGAGATGGTGCTGGTGAAGATGTTGATGGAGATTGACCCCCTCTCGATGAGAGGATCGTTGGTGATGACGATGGCTTCGATTTCCCCCTCCGGGAGGGAAGTTTCCCCGGCAGAACAGCTCCGCCGGAGCCCTAGATTGGTTCTGCCCAAGTTCCGCCTCGAGATGGCGGCGCTTCGCCCCGAAAGCTCTGTTATGATTTTTTCCAGGTCAAAACCCTCCATATAGTAGAAGATGGGCACCGGAGGGCTGCCAGGTGGGCCACAAGCCACAGGGGCGCGCCCAGGGGGGTAGGGCGCACCCCCTGGCTTGTGACTGCCTGGTGGGCCCCCTCTGGTATTTCTTCCGCCCAGTATTTTTTATATATTACAAAATAATTCTCCGTAAGTTTTCAGGACTTTTGGAGTTGTGCAGAATAGGTATCTCAGATTTGCTCCTTTTCCAGTCCAGAATTCCAGCTGCCGGCATTCTCCCTCTTCAGATAAACCTTGTAAAATAAGAGAGAAAAGGCATAAGTATTGTACCAAATTGTGTAATAACATCCCATAATGCAATAAATATCGATATAAAAGCATGATGCAAAATGGACGTATCAACTCCCCCAAGCTTAGACCTCGCTTGTCCTCAAGCGAAAGCCGAAATCGATAAATATGCCCACATGTTTAGAGATAGAGGTGTCGATAAAATAAAATACGGACATGAGGGCATCATGATCATCTTTAAAATAGCAACATATATTGGCATATAATTTCTTATGATGAAGTAACAATTCATTCACAAGGTAAAGTATGAATCAAGAACTCTATTGAGAACCAACAAACTATGATCTCAGTCATTGAAGCAATTCTAATTTATCATAACGTAGGAAAGAGTCAATATAAGAGCTTGTAAAGCAAATCCACATACTCAATCATCTTTTAGTCTTTCACAATTGCTAACACTCACGAGGTACCTATGAGGTCAAAGCTTCAATCGGACACAGAGAAAGATAGGGGCTTATAGTATTGCCTCCCAACTATTTACCTCGAGGGTAATGTCAACAGTAATAACTCATGCTCGCCCACTTCCGAGTAGATATATGTGTCTAGATCATTCCCCAACACATGACGCTTGCCAAAAGATAAAGGCGAAATAAAGAAAGTGATGGAGATCATCACGACTCTTGCATAAAGGTAATTAGTAGAAAATAAAAGTAACAGATAGGCCCTTCGCAGAGGGAAGCAGAGGTTGTCATGCGCTTTTATAGTTGGATGCACAATCCCTTAATGCAAAAGAACGTCACTTTATATTGCCCCTTGTGATAGAAAACTTTATTATGCAGTCCGTCGCTTTTATTTCTTCCCTATCACAAGTTCGTATAAAGCTTATTTTCCTCACACTAATAGATCACACATATTTAGAGAGCAATTTTTTATTGCTTGCACCGATGACAACTTACTTGAAGGATCTTATTCAATCCATAGGTAGGTATGGTGGACTCTCATGGCAAAACTGGGTTAAGGGTGTTTGGATGCACAAGTAGTATCTCTACTTGGTGCGGAAGTTTTGGCTGATATGAGGTGGAAGCAAGCGACACATGTTGAGGGATCTATAACCATATAACTTCTATTCGGAAGTAAGCAAACATAACCCATTATGTTGTCTTCCTTGTCCAACATCAACTTCTTAACATATAATATTTTAATGAGTGCTCACAATCATAAAAGATGTCCAAGATAATATATTTATATGTGAACCTCTCTTTCTTTATTACTTCCTTTTAATTGCCACAATGACCAATAGCTATGTTTGTCAACCCACAACAAGTTTCAATCGACATACTTCTTATATGTGAAGTCATCACTCCCCATAAGATCATCCTATATACTCTTTACTTTTATTCTATATTTCTTTTTATTTCTTTTTCTCGAGATCATAGCAAACAAGCAAAGCCCTCAACTTAAAACTACACTTTATTATATAACTCTCGGACTTGCTTACATAGGGGGAACATAAAGTGAAACTCAAAACAAGATCACACTAAAACTTTATTCTATTAGATCAAGATATAACCAAAAGGATCGAACTAAGAAAAACGATAAAAATAAAAGATGTGATGGTGATACGATACCGGGGCACCTCCCCCAAGCTTGGCACAAGCCAAGGGGAGTGCCCATACCCATGTGTTTAATTGTCCTGCTTAGGAGGTAGTGATGTGGGAGTTGTTGATGAGGTTGGAGGCTTGTCTAGTTTCCTCCTAAGCATAAAATTTTGTTCCCTCAGATCGTCCACTTCCTGCTCTAGCTTCAATATCCTTTGACATAATTCTTGCTTGCTCTCCTGCAGGAAACGAGAAGGGATAAATAGAACCTTGGGTTTTTTCCTTGTGTTTGGAAGGCTCGATTTCTTGAACTCCACGTGTATATCTTCTGGTCGAGGCAGGGGGATCTCCTCTCCATCCGAGCTTCCTTCCTCATACTTGCTTTCTTGTTCCTCCTCCGAGAACAATCCATAAGGATCTAAGTCTCCATAGAGCTTAGGATTGGCAAGATAATGAGATATATAGCTCTCCCCATCGGAATCTTGAGACGACATCTTGCTCTAAATCTGCTGCAGAAACAGCTCAAAACAAAAACAGGAGATATTGTCGTGATACGAAGATCAAAACCTTCGGGAGATTATATAATGAATTTTTGCCGACCCGAAGGAGTATACCACAAGAAAACGGAGTCCGGAGGGTACACGAGGTAGCCACAAGCCACAGGGGCGCGCCCAGGGGGGTAGGGCGCGCCCCCCTGGCTTGTCGCCTCCACGTGCACTATTCGGACTACTTTAAATTTTTATAATTTTTTAAATATTCCAAAACAGATAAAAATTGCCATTTAAAAAGTTTTGGAGTCGGTTTACTTACCGTACCACATACCTATTCCTTTTCGGAGTCTGAAACGTTCTGGTAGGTCTCCCTAATGTACTCCTCTGGGGTTATGGTATTGATAATATTGGTTTCAACATTTATGGGAGTACCTGAGATATAATGTTTGATTCTTTGACCGTTCACCACCTTCGGCGTTGTTGATCTTGATGGCCCCGGAACGGTATACTTCCTCGATAACGTAAGGACCTTCCCATTTAGAGAGAAGTTTTCCTGCAAAAAATCTTAAACGAGAATTGTATAGCAAGACATGATCACCTACATTGAATTCACGCTTTTGTATCCTTCTATCATGCCATCTCTTAACCTTTTCTTTAAACAACTTGGCATTCTCATAGGCTTGGGTTCTCCATTCATCAAGTGAGCTAATGTCAAATAACCTCTTCTCACCAGCAAGTTTGAAATCATAGTTGAGCTCTTTAATTGCCCAGTAAGCTTTATGTTCTAGTTCAAGAGGTAAGTGACATGCTTTACCATAAACCATTTTATACGGAGACATGCCCATAGGGTTTTTATAAGCAGTTCTATAAGCCCATAATGCATCATCAAGTTTCTTAGACCAATTCTTTCTAGATCTATTAACAGTCTTCTGCAAGATCAATTTAATTTCTCTATTGCTCAATTCTACTTGACCACTAGACTGAGGATGATACGGAGATGCAATTCTATGATTAACATCATACTTAGCAAGTAATTTACGGAAAGCACCATGAATAAAGTGTGAACCACCATCAGTCATTAAATATCGAGGGACTCCAAATCTAGGGAAAATAACTTCTTTAAGCATTTTAATAGAAGTGTTATGATCAGCGCTACTAGTTGGAATAGCTTCTACCCACTTAGTAACATAATCAACAGCAACTAGAATATGAGTATACCCGTTAGATTGTGGAAAAGGTCCCATATAATCGAAACCCCAAACATCAAACGGTCCAATAACGAGAGAATAATTCATAGGCATTTCCTGACGTCTACTAATATTACCAATTCTTTGACATTCATCACAAGACAAGACAAACTTACGAGCATCCTTGAAGAGAGTAGGCCAATAAAAACCAGATTGTAGTACCTTATGTGCAGTTCTATCTCCAGCGTGGTGTCCTCCGTAGGCCTCGGAGTGACACTTGCGTAAGATTTGTTCCTGTTCATGCTTAGGTACACAACGTCTAATAATACCATCCATTCCTTCTTTATAAAGGTGTGGATCATCCCAAAAGTAATGCCTTAAATCATAGAAGAACTTTTTCTTTTGTTGGTATGTGAAGCTAGGCGGTATAAATTTAGCAACAATGTAATTAGCATAATCAGCATACCATGGAGCATTATGTGAAGCATTTATGACAGCTAATTGTTCATCAGGAAAGCTATCATCAATAGGTAGTGGGTCATCAAGAACATTCTCTAACCTAGACAAGTTGTCTGCTACAGGGTTATCAGCACCCTTTCTATCAATAATATGCAAATCAAATTCTTGTAGCAGAAGAACCCATCTAATAAGTCTAGGTTTAGCATCTTTCTTTTCCATAAGGTACTTAATAGCAGCATGATCGGTGTGAACAGTTACTTTGGAATCAACAATATAAGGCCTGAACTTATCACAAGCAAACACAACCGCTAAAAATTCCTTTTTAGTAGTAGCATAATTTCTTTGAGCACTGTCTAGAGTTTTACTAGCATAATGAATAACATTTAATTTCTTATCAACTCTTTGTCCTAGAACAGCACCAACAGCATAATCACTAGCATCACACATAATTTCAAAGGGTAGATTCCAATCAGGTGGTTGAACAACAGGTGCGGAAATCAAGGCATTCTTTAGGATTTCAAATGCTTCTACACAATCATCATCAAAAACGAATGGAATATCTTTTTGCAAAAGATTGGTGAGAGGCCTAGAAATCTTAGAGAAGTCTTTAATAAACCTCCTATAGAAACCAGCATGACCAAGGAAACTTCTTATACCTCTTATGTCCGTGGGACACGTCATTTTTTCAAAAGCATCAACTTTAGCCTTATCAACTTCAATACCTCTTTCGGAGATTTTGTGCCCCAAGACAATGCCTTCATTAACCATAAAGTGGCACTTTTCCCAATTCAAGACAAGATTAGTTTCTTCACATCTCTGCAACACTCGATCAAGGTTGCTCAAGCAATCATCAAAAGAAGTTCCGTAAACGGAAAAATCATCCATGAAAACCTCAAGAATCTTTTCACAAAAGTCAGAGAATATAGCCATCATACATCTTTGAAAGGTAGCAGGTGCATTGCATAAACCAAAAGGCATACGTCTATAACCAAAGGTACCGAAAGGGCAAGTAAAAGTGGTTTTTTCTTGATCCTCTTTTGACACAGGTATTTGAGAGAAACCAGAGTAACCATCTAGAAAGCAAAAATGAGTATGTTTTGATAGTCTTTCTAGCATTTGATCAATAAAAGGTAGAGGGTAATGATCCTTCTTAGTAGCCTTGTTTAATTTCCTAAAATCAATTACCATTCTATAACCTGTAACAATTCTTTGCGGGATCAATTCATTTTTATCATTAGGGACAACGGTGATACCTCCCTTCTTAGGAACACAATGAACGGGACTAACCCATCTACTATCAGCAACAGGATAAATTATACCTGCCTCCGGAAGCTTTAGTATTTCTTTTCTTACCACTTCTTTCATCTTGGGATTCAACCGTCGTTGGTGATCAACAACTGGTTTGGCATCAGGCTCCATATTAATTTTATGCTGACATAGAGTGGGACTAATGCCCTTAAGATCATCAAGAGTATATCCAATAGCAGCACGGTGCTTCCTCAGAGTTTTCAATAATCTCTTTTCTTCATGCTCTGAAAGGTTAGCACTAATAATAACAGGATATATCTCCTTTTCATCAAGATAAGCGTATTTCAAAGTATCGGGTAATTGTTTAAGCTCAAACACGGGATCACCCTTGGGTGGAGGAGGATCCCCAAGTATTTCAACAGGTAAGTTGTGTTTCAAAATAGGCTGCTGATCAAAGAAAATTTTATCTATTTCATTCCTCTCATTCATATGCATATCATTTTCATGGTCTAGCAAATATTGTTCTAAAGGATCAGTAGGAGGCACAGCAATAGAAGCAAGACCAATAATTTCATCTTTACTAGGCAATTCTTTGTCATGGGGTTGTCTACGAAATTTAGAGAAATTGAACTCATGAGACACATCCCCAAAACTCATAGTAATTGTTTCCTTTTCACAATCAATCCTAGCATTAACAGTATTCAAGAAGGGTCTACCAAATATAATGGGACAAAAATCATCTTGTGGGGAACCGAGAACAAGAAAATTAGTAGGATACTTTATTTTCCCACACAAGACTTCAACATCTCTAATAATCCCCATTGGTGCAATAGTATCTCTATTAGCAAGCTTAATAGTAACATCAATTTCCTCTAGTTCAACTGGTGCAATATCATGCATAATTTCTTTGTATAAGGAAAAGGGAATTGCACTCACGCTAGCACCCATATCGCATAAGCCATGATACCAATGATCTCCTATTTTAACAGAAACAACAGGCACGCCAACAACTGGTCTATGTTTACTCTTAGTATCAGGCCTAGCAATTCTAGCAGCTTCATCACAGAAATGAATAACATGCCCATCAATATTATCAACCAAGAGATCTTTAACCATAGCAATACTAGGTTCAACTTTAATTTGTTCAGGGGGTGTAGGTGTTCTAATACAACTCTTACGAACCATAGTTGAAGCTTTAGCATGTTCCTTTATCCTAACAGGGAAGGGTGGTTTCCTCCTCAACTTTAATAGGTTCAACTAATTTCACTTCAATGGGAGGATGATATTTAAACCACTTCTCCTTAGGGAGATCAACATGAGTAGCAAAAGATTCATAGAAAGAAGCTACTATCTCAGAGTCAAGTCCATATTTAGTGCTAAATTCACGAAAAGCATCGGTGTCTATAAAGGATTTAACACAATCAAACTTAAGGTTTATACCTGACTCCTTACCTTCGTCGAGTTCCCAATCTTCAGAGTTGCGTTTAATTCTTTCCAATAAGTCCCACTTGAATTCAATATCTTTCTTCATAAAAGAACCAGCGCAAGAAGTATCGAGCATGGACCGATCATTATTAGAAAGCCGAGCATAAAAGTTCTGAATAATAATTCCTCTCGGGAGCTCATGATTGGGCATTAATATAACATTGACTTAAGCCTCCCCCAAGCTTGAGCGATACTTTCTCCTTCACGAGGCCAAAAATTATAAATATAATTCCGATCACGATGAACCAGATGCATAGGATAAAACTTCTGATGAAATTCCAATTTCAATCGGTTGTAGTTCCATGATCCAATATCATCACATAGCCTATACCATGTCAATGCCTTCTCCTTCAAAGATAAAGGAAAGACCTTCTTATTGACATCATCCTCGGGCAAATCTGCAAGCGTAAATAATCCACAAACTTCATCCACATAGATTAGATGCAAATCAGGATGTAGTGTTCCATCTCCTGCATAAGGATGAGCTAGCAGTTTCTCTATCATACCCGAGGGAATTTCATAATAAATATTTTCAATAGGTGCAGCAGGTTGAGGAGCATCTCTTTGTGCTTCCGGTCGAGGTGAAGATACCCCGAACAAGCCCCTCAAAGGATTACTTTCCATAGTAACAAGTGACAGTAAATTTCAGCACAGTATATAAATTTTTCCTTACCAAGTTCCACTCACCAAAGGCGCTTCACTCCCTGGCAACGGCACCAGAAAAGAGTCTTGATGACCCACAAGTATAGGGGATCTATCGTAGTCCTTTCGATAAGTAAGAGTGTCGAACCCAACGAGGAGCAGAAGGAAATGACAAGTAGTTCTCAGTAAGGTATTCTCTGCAAGCACTGAAATTATCGGTAACAGATAGTTTTGTGATGAGATAATTCATAACGGGTAGCAAGTAACAAGTGTAACTAAGGTGCAGCAAGGTGTCCCAATCCTTTTTATAGCAAAGGACAAGCCTGGACGAACTCTTATATAAAGCAAAGTGCTCCCGAGGACACATGGGAATTACTGTCAAGCTAGTTTTCATCATGCTCATATGATTCGCGTTCGTTACTTTGATAATTTGATATGTGGGTGGACCGGTGCTTGGGTGCTGCCCTTACTTGGACAAGCCTCCCACTTATGATTAACCCCTCTCGCAAGCATCCGCAACTACGAAAGAAGAATTAAGATAAATCTAACCATAGCATGAAACGTGTGGATCCAAATCAGCCCCTTACGAAGCAACGCATAAACTAGGGTTTAAGCTTCTGTCACTCTAGCAACCCATCATCTACTTATTACTTCCCAATGCCTTCCATTAGGCCCAAATAATGGTGAAGTGTCATGTAGTCGACGTTCACATAACATCACTAGAGGAGAGACAGCATACATCTCATCAAAATATCGAACGAATACCAAATTCACATGATTACTTAAAACAAGACTTATCCCATGTCCTCAGGAACAAACGTAACTACTCACAAAGCATATTCATGTTCATAATCAGAGGAGTATTAATGATCATTAAGGATCTGAACATATGATCTTCCACCAAGTAAACCAACTAGCATCAACTACAAGGAGTAATCAACACTACTAGCAACCCGCAGGTACCAATCTGAGGTTGTGAGACAAAGATCGGATACAAGAGATGAACTAGGGTTTAGAGAGGAGATGGTGCTGGTGAAGATGTTGATGGAGATTGACCCCCTCTCGATGAGAGGATCGTTGGTGATGACGATGGCTTCGATTTCCCCCTCCGGGAGGGAAGTTTCCCCGGCAGAACAGCTCCGCCGGAGCCCTAGATTGGTTCTGCCCAAGTTCCGCCTCGAGACGGCGGCGCTTCGCCCCAAAAGCTCTGTTATGATTTTTTCCAGGTCAAAACCCTCCATATAGCAGAAGATGGGCACCGGAGGGCTGCCAGGTGGGCCACAAGCCACAGGGGCGCGCCCAGGGGAGTAGGGCGCGCCCCCCTGGCTTGTGACTGCCTGGTGGGCCCCCTCTGGTATTTCTTCCGCCCAGTATTTTTTATATATTCCAAAATAATTCTCCGTAAGTTTTCAGGACTTTTGGAGTTGTGCAGAATAGGTATCTCAGATTTGCTCCTTTTCCAGTCCAGAATTCCAGCTGCCGGCATTCTCCCTCTTCAGATAAACCTTGTAAAATAAGAGAGAAAAGGCATAAGTATTGTACCAAATTGTGTAATAACAGCCCATAATGCAATAAATATCGATATAAAAGCATGATGCAAAATGGACGTATCATGATCTCGCAGGCTCCGTACGTCAGAGTGCCGTCGAACGACCGACAGTCTTCGGACGGACGTCCGACCGAGCCCGGACATCCAAGCAACTCTGAACATCCTGTATTTTTAGCTCGATTTTTTTGTTTCTCCACCATTTTCTTCCGCATTTGTCACCACCAATTCTTCCGCAACCCTTTGCATTTGAGATGTTAAGCCGCGAGCATCGCCACTTCCTAAGGTGTTTCGGCTAATTAGGGGTGGTTCTTCATCGACATCGCCGCTCATCATCGCCCGGATCGTCGCCAACCACCTCTACATTGACACTACACCGTAAGCAAGGACGTAAACGCGAAGACTCTCTACCCTTGCCATTGCATTGTTACCCCGAGCCTATTTGCGTTACTTGCCTATCGAGACTAGCCATTGAGTATTGTCGGGCTACGCTACTTGTGCACTTTAGTGATACATACTCCGCATAGCTTTAATTGCGTGCATCTATCATAGTATCATCTTTTGTGTTCCCATAGTACCCGCATACATAATTGATATCTTTGTGTGCACGTCTCGCATTGTGACCATACACAACATCATCGCAAAAGAAAGAGACGCAAAGCTTTTAAGCAAAGAGCAAAAGAGCAAAAGAGCAATAGCATCGCCAATTTTGCATATCATACTTGATCATCTTGGATCACTTGAGCGAGTGACACATGCCTCATACATACATAGCAAGTCGGGAATAGGAAAATCACACGTTTTATTTCTTATAGGTTGTGCACAAGTTTGTATCACGCCCATTTGAGTAATCGTGCTAGCGTCTCTCTAGTGTTGTGCAACGCGAGCGTTTTCCATGGATTCCACATTTTGGCTCATCCTTGGTTGCACGACCCCACTTTTTTATCCGTGTGTGTGTTTTCGTGTATACTTATTGCTTTTGATCTACATTGTCTTACTTACAAACTTGCGAATCTCTTTCAACATTATTGACTCTTATCTTTCGGATTGCTTGAAATTTGTGCCACTATCCTAACCAAGCTCCTCCATAAGCCTTAATTGTGTAGGTGTGAGAAGGACGATCTTTGCTACCAATTCTACTACTTCCACTTTTGCATCTTGAGTGAACCTTTATCCATTTTCAACTTGTGGAACGGTAATTGATATTGTCGTCTCATTCTTCCACTTATATCTAGTTGAGTGCTATGGATAGGTCAAGCATCCATAACCCGACATTTGAGGAGCAAGAGGACGATGCAACGACCTACATCACCAAGTTACAATTCTTCGGCGCGCAAAAGGCAATGCGCCATTCGCATGACGTCTTGAACGACCGCATCGAGCAACTCGCCACTGACGTACGCGAATCCGAAGTGCGCACAAGGGACTACCTCGACACCAAGCTCTCAAGCCAAATGGAGGAAATTCGCGCCTTGATGGTCAAGTGAGCTTCTTCTACATCTACATCGTCAAGACGGCGCCACTCAAGTCGTCAATCATCGAAGTACTCTTCTGGCGAGAGTCCACCTCGAGCACGTCCTCATCACCGAGATGACCGCTCCGGTCCAAGTTCACACCAAGGCTGCCAACGTCAAGCTTCGGAGAATCCCTTCCATGGAAATGGACTACAAGATCGACTTCGCGAGTATGCTCGACGTCAACAACAAGAACAAGAAGCATTGGAACAAGAACGCCAACAACAACGCCGTGAAGAAGAACAACGTCTTCACGAAGAACAAGCGCTAGAAGCCCAACGTGCACTCCGTGATGCAACTCGTGCTTTGGAGGAACGCAACCGTCAAGCACGTCAAGAACAAGAAGCACTTCGCCGCGAACGACAAGAAGAAGCCAGTCGCCAAGAGGAGCACCAAGAAAGGCGAAACCGAGTGCGTCCGCCTCTTCATCGTCCTCACGCTCATCATGACGAATCCGAGGACGAAGACGAGCAAGGACAAGAACATCGTCAACAAGCCAACGACAACGAGGCTCCACACCCAAGACATAGACTTCGGCATCACCACCACAACGATGAACAACGCTTCGGCAAGCTCAAGTTCACAATGCCAAAGTTCTCCGGAAGAAATGATCCCGAAGATTATCTCTCATGGGCGCTCAAAGTTGACAAGATTTTTCGTCTCCACAACTATGACGAAGAGAAGAAGATAGCTATGGCTTCACTCGAGTTCCAAGACTACGTCCTTATTTGGTGGGAACAAGTGATGGAGCAAAGAAGAGAAAGAGGTGAACCTCCTATCAACACTTGGGCCCAAATGAAGGATCTCATGAGAGCTCGTTCTGTGCCTACACACTACAACCGGGATCTCTTCAAGAAACTACAACAACTCAAGCAAGGTACCAAGTCGGTAGAAGAGTACTATCAAGAGATGGAAATCGCAATGATCCGAGCCAATGTCAAGGAGAATGACGAGCAAACAATGGCACGTTTCTTGAATGGCCTCAACTATCAAGTCAAGAAAATCGCGGGCTTCCAACCATACTCCAAATTACTTGAACTAGTGCATCAAGCGACCAAGGTGGGACGCCAAGTGCAAGATGACTACAAGTACTCCAAGTTCTCTTCCAAGACCTACGGTTCAAGTGTTCAAGATACTACGACAACGACGCCTTCGACTACGAAATCTACAACACCTACCGGCGACAAGTCAAGTTACAAGGACAAGACGACTTCGTCAAGCCGACCAACTACAAGCAACTACAAATCGAGAGCTTCATCCTCTACACCGACACCGGATGCTACCGCTAAGTTAAGCTCCATCAAGTGTTTCACGTGCCAAGGCCGAGGCCACAAGACTTATGAGTGTCCAACAAAACGCACCATGATCCTTCAAGACGATGGCACCTATGATTCTATGAGTGACGGCAAGATGGAAGCACTGGAGCACGTGGCCATGCATCGTCAAGTCAATGAAGATGAAGATTCGCAAATCTTTTGCGACAACGATCCGAGCCCCGCTCTCGTTGTCTCCAAGGTTTTGACGCTTCAATAACAAGAAGACGAGGACCAACATTGCCACATCTTCCACACCAAGGCGGGAATCCAAGGAAAATCCGTCAAGGTCATCATCGACGGCGGAAGTTGCCACAATTTGGCAAGTGAGGACCTTTGTGCCAAGCTCCAATTGGTCAAGAAGAGGCACCCTCGGCCCTACGAGGTCCAATGGCTAAGTGCTTCCGGCACTCTCCAAGTTGAACACACCGTGCAAGTTTCCTTCAAGATAGGCGCTTATGAAGACACCTTGGAGTGTGATGTGGTTCCAATGTCTGTTTGCCACCTTCTACTTGGTCGACCTTGGCAATTCAACCGTGGTGTCATCCATAATGGTAGGACCAATCACTATAGCTTCAAGATGAAGGGCAAGCAATATGTACTTCGACCCATGACTCCAAGTCAAGTCATTGCCAACAAACACGCTTCATCCCATTGTGGAGACAGAAGTGAGAGAGCGACCCACCTTAAAGAGAGTGAGCGCCACAAGCCAAACTTGAGTGACTCCACGATGAGGGACATGAGTGATATAGTTCTTTTAGCCATCAAAAGAGATTTGAGGGATGTGAGTGAGAGCCCATCGACCGTTCTCCACTATGTACTTGTGTGCAAATATGGCGTCGTATAGACTAACCCTTCACAACCTCTTCGTCTTGTGTTATCTCGCTTGTTGCAGGAATTCCAAGATGTTTTCCCCGATGAACTTCCTCTGGGACTACCACCAAAACGAGGGATCGAACACCGCATCGACCTCATCCCCGGAGCACCGCTTCCTAACAAGGCACCCTACCGCGTCAACCCTAAAGAAACAAAGGAAATACAAAGGCAAGTCCAAAAACTCCTAGATAAAGGGCAGTCACATTAGAGTTTGAGTCCTTGTGCGGTTCCGGTGATACTAGTACCTAAACATGATGGTAGTACACGCATGTGTTACGATTGCCGTCATATCAATGCTATAACCATTCGTTATCGTCACCCCATTCCTCGCCTAGATGATATGCTAGATGAACTTAGTGGTGCCACTATATTTTCCAAGATTGACTTAAAAAGTGGTTACTATCAAATACACATACAAGAGGGTGATGAGTGGAAAACGGCGTTCAAGACTAAGTTTGGTCTTTATGAATGGCTAGTGATGCCAATGGGCTTATCCGATGCACCGGGTACATTTATGCGTGTCATGCATTACGTCTTGCGACCCCTAATGGGATATTGTGTTGTGGTCTATTTTGATGGCATTCTTCTTTTTAGCAAGTCTCTTGAGGAGCATGCTACCCATGTTAGAGAAGTCTTGCAAATTCTTAGGGAAGAACAACTTTATGCAAACATGGAAAAATGCACTTTTGGTGTTGACAAGGTCGTTTTCCTAGGATTTGTGGTATCTTCTAAGGGCGTTCATGTTGATGAAACTAAAATTGACGCTATCAAAACTTGGCCTGCACCCACAAATTTGCAACAAGTGCGTAGTTTCCTAGGACTAGCCGATTTCTATCGTCGTTTTGTCAAGGACTTTAGCACTATTGCATCTCCTCTACATGCTTTGAGCAAGAAGAATGCACCATTTATTTGGGGACCTTCCCAAGACACCGCATTCCATGAGATTAAAAATTTGCTCACTCATGCACCTTTGCTTGCTTTGCCCAGCTTTGATAAAATATTTGAAGTGCATTCTGACGCTAGTGGTAATGGAATAGGTGGTGTGCTAATGCAAGAGAAGCGCCCAATTGCGTACTTTAGCGAGAAACTTTCCAGCGCTCACGATGGTTATCTTATGCGTGCTAACAAACTTTGTATACCCGAGTCTTCTTTTTGTTTGTTGCTTTTACAAGAGGCTCACGATGGAGGACTTATGGGTCACTTTGGATGCCACAATATGTATGCCACCCTCTCCAACAAGTACTTTTGGCCAAAGATGTTTCGTGATGTTGCACGCTTCACTAACCGATGCTCTACATGCCGCAAAGCTAAGTCTAAAGCTCAATCCCATGGTCTTTACATGCCTCTTCCGATACCTTTCCAACCTTGGGAAGACATTAGTATGGATTTTGTGCTTGGTTTACCACAAACAAAAAATGGCCATGATTCTGTTTTGTCGTTGTGGATCGTTTTTCCAAGATGGCTCATTTCATTCCATTTCATAAGATAGACGATGCTTCACATATTGCAAATCTCTTATGTAGGGACATCTTGCGACTACACGACGTCCCCAAGACCATTGTCTCGGATCGTGACGTCAAGTTCCTAAGCTACTTTTGGAAGACACTATGCGCCAAGCTCGGAATCAAGCTACTTTTCTCTTCAGCCTATCATCCGCAAACCGATGGCCAAACGGAGGTGATGAACCGGGCGCTCTCTACTCTCCTACGCGTGTTGATCAAGAAAAACATCAAGGAATGGGAAGAATGCCTCCCCATCGCCGAATACGCCTACAATCACGCACGTCACTCCACCATCGGCAAGTCTCCTTTCGAAGTGGTCTATGGCTTCAACCCTTTGTCCCCATTGGACATCCTTCCTCTACCACTCCAAGAGCGTGTCAACATGGACGCAAATGCAAGAGCAAGCTACATCAATAAGATGCATGAGGATACAAGAAGCACGATCGCACGTCAAGTGGAACGACAAACCGCCAAGCGCAACACCAACAAGCACCCCATGGTGTTCGAGCCCGGTGATCTTGTGTGGCTACACCTCCGCAAGGACCGTTTCCCCGCCGAGTGCAAGTACAAGCTACTTCCTCGAGCCGATGGACCCTTCAAAGTGTTGGCACGCTACACCAAAAATGCCTAGAAGATCGACATTCCACGCTACAAGTACACTGTGAGCGACACCTTCAATGTCACAGACCTATCTCCTTTCCATGGTGATGAAGATCTTGATCCGAGGATGGATCTCTCACAAGGGAGGGAGGTGATGCAGAGCATTCCGTGGTCATCCCCATGGACCCATCTGTGGCGCCCCCGCCTGATTACCACTGTAGCCAGACGGTCGCCACGCATACCAGCCCAGGAAATCACTCTGACATGCGCGTTTACAACAAGTATCATGAACACAGGCATTTCTATTAATGGATATATAAGTCTTACATGATCTATTACAAGAGTGATGGCAGCGGAAAGGCTCTATCTAGGGCAGCATGGTCTTGGTGCAGCTCCCAATCCACAGGGATCTGACTGGGTTACTCTCCTAGCCCGCGAACGCTCCGGCTCCTCGTCGACGGACGACGGATCCTTATGTGAACCTGGCCATGTTAAAGGCCGCTAAGTACTTTTGAATGTACTCGCAAGCAAACCAGCTAACATATACACCAAGCAAAGCAATCCATGGCATTCAAGCATGCATTTGATATTAGAGCAATATTAACTATCATGGCATAACATACCTATTTAGCAATATTAATTATCATGTTATAACAGGTTTATCTCGCAAGATAACTACTGAGCTAAAGTAAAGTATGGCAAGTAAATAACTCATACTCATACTCCGAACATTCTCAGGATCCAATCCAAACCAGCTCCAGCTTACTCTCTTCCGGGTTGCCTTACAACCCTCAGAACATCCATGATCCACTAAGTACTTCAGGGCATAAGACAAGTTCTTCCATCATCATTATCACTGTTACGGTTGACCACCTAGTGAGGCCTGGACGGACTGTCCAATACAGTGGACGCGGCTATTTGAATAGATTCTTCACTCTGCAGAGGTTGCGCACTTTACCCACACCATGGAGCACCTGACCTCGTGATCCCATTCGGGTGGACCGGTGTTGCTCCAACGAAACCTGCCTAACCCGTGACTCCTCCATCGTACCACCGGCAATCATCCTCCCCCGGAGTCCTGCCCTCGTGACACCTGCCACCGTCGTGGCTAAACTAAACTGTCCCAAACGGGGACCGCGCGCAAACAAACGACTGGGCTCACAAGGTTATCGCCGCCTACCTGATCAGGCTAGCGCACACGCATAACCCTCCCTATCTGGTGGTACCGGTGAAAGAGCACGTGATCAGACCAAGTCAAGGCCGTCCCATACCGGCAAATGTGGTTGCACGGATAAGCCTGGACAGGTGACTCTAGATCAACCAACTAGGTTTAGCCTTAGCAAGTATTTAACAAGCATGGTTGTTTATCACAATAACTTGAGATGGCAGTAGCTAAGCATTAAGTTAGTTTACTCTGAATTATTATATAGCAGGTAAATGAAAGTGAGGTAAACAGTAAGCGCAATCTAGCAAAAGTTTAATTATTTCTATCACAGGCATAATCATTAATTAAACACGCAATAATAACACAGAGCAATGCTTTAGGGCATATATCAGATGGTCGGCTTGCCTGGGGTCGAAGAAATACTCCGGAAGCAGTGCGGAAAGTCCGCGAGAAGGATCGCCGGAAACCGTTCTCTCTCGGAGAGGGCTGATAGAAGGGCAAGGGCAAAATGGTCATTTACACTATGTGGAAACATTATGAAAATAATACCATCGGAACGGGCTCGACGAACTGAAGACGTGAGCGCTGGAATCACCTGAATCGGAGTTACGAGCAGGAACATATGAAGGGTTGAGGTGGAAGGACCTGTCTGTAAATAAACTATTTACTTCTGGGTCCCTGGCTGGTTTTTCTGTAGAAAAAGAGAAATCGCACTGTTTCCCTGGGCCGACTTGGGCTGGAACTACTGCGGCTGTTGCTGCTGTTCCACTGGGCCGAAAACGGCTCGAGCCCCCCGCGCTAGCCAGGCCGCAGGGCGGCTGCTGCTACCGGGCCGGCACACCTGCTGCTGCTCTCTTGAAAAAAACACGGGAGGGAGGGGGCCAAGCCACTGACGAGGCGGGCCCATCTGCAGGGCTGTCTCCCTCCTCGCGCGCGCTCGGCCGAGGCAGGGCGGCGCTCGACCGGCGATGGTCGGCGGCTCAGGCCGTCCCCCGCGGTGCTCGTCCTATGGACAGGCTCAGCACGAGGAGCCGCCCCCGATGGTATAGGCCACGAACGCCGGGGTGGACCGAGGCGGGCGGGAGCTCGGCCACGGCAGACGGCGGCTCCGGCGATGATGGGCAAGGCGTTCCGGTGGGCTAGGCGGCTGAGCGAGGGCCCGGGCGAGGTCGCCGGAGAACGGCTCGTCCACGAGTGGGGTATGTGGGTGCTGGGGAGGGCCGAGGGGGGTGGATTCGGGGCGGAGCAGAAGGTTGAGCTCGCCGGAAATCTGGGCTCTCCGGCGAGGAATTCGGCTGGGCACGGGCACTGGAGTGCACTAGAGAGCGAGGGGAGGAGATAGGGAGGGGCTGGAGATGCTCGGGAGGGCTCGGGCTATATATAGCCGGCCGGCCGCGGCGATAGACACGGCTGCCGTGGCGTCCTCATCGGCGCACTGGCGCTCCAGTGACACGCGGAGGGAGGGTGCGATGTCGGCAAGGGCTCCAGGAGAGGGAAGAAGCCAGGAGTGGCTTCGCGAGAGCTCGGGGAGGAAGAAGACACGGGTCACGAGCGGCACATCACGGTGGCGGCGATCGCCGTGGCGTGAGGAGGAAGGGAGAGGAGGGGTAGAAGGGTCTAGGACGAGGGCGAGGCCAAGGGGAAGCTACTGGACACGGCGAGGTGGCAAGAACGCGAGGAAACGGACGAGGCCGAGGGCCCCAATGCACAGAGCATGCATTTGGCGCGCTCTGCCCGTGGTCACCGCGTGGCCACGGCATTGCCACGCCTTGCTCGATGCCAAACAATGTCCAGGGTATTCTGCACCCTGCACTGAGCTGACTAGACCTCATAATGCAAGAACAGTGAGCTCTGGTGTGACTGCACCAAGTCAAACAACAACTGACAGCAAAGTGTTTGTAGTGAGGTGGGGGAGATTCAGCTAGGGATAGGTTCTGAGCTTTGCCTTTCTGTGATCCTACACTAAGATGAGTGTTGTGGCCAAGTTTCAGACCAAATGGGGGATTGTAGCAAGCACTTGCTGTACAAACCACCATACTGGACAGAAATGCAAACATTGATGTGGCACTCACATACTAGCTTGCACTGAGCTGAAAATTATAGGATGTGAATTATTTGAACATATGAAGTTACTGTAAAAGTTTCATACCAATTGGATACACAAAAATGGTACTTCCTTCACAGAGCTTCCAAATGGACAGAAACTTGGGAAAATTGCTGTGGGAGAATAGTTAGATTAATTGAGCTGATTTTTGGTTTCCATGAGTTATTTATCAATGTTAACCACCATGAAAAGTTTCAGCTCAAATAGATCAATTAATAAAGCACTTCCTTTGCAAATTGTCCAACTGGACAGAATTTTCAAATTGATGGTGTGCTCAAAATTTGAACTATGGAACTTGGGTTATTGATGGAAATGGTTAATATATGGATATGATAAGCTTCACAATTTATTTGGGATTTTTCCTGGCTACCAAAATGGTAGTTCCTTTAGAAACTACCCAAAATGCAATATTGGCTTTAAATAGGAAAATGCAATTTCCCTTATTTAATTATGGCCAATATTTTTATGGGAGCTCAATATGATCACAAAGAATATCTCCACAAGTTTTCATGAACTTTGGGGATGGATAGATATTTTCCTGGATTTAATTCCTTTAACTGACGGAAAAAGGAATTAATTATAGATGAAAAATATTGCAAATGACTTGGCAATATTTTTGCATATCCAGGGTTTATAAAAATAGTATGATCACTGGGAAAGGTTTGGGAGGCAACAGATCAAAGGAAATTGAGGTTCCTTTGTAACTGCAAGGATCAGGGTTTCCCTTCCGGCAACTCGGAAGGTAGGGTTCTGATGACAAAGTCCGGAGATAGGTCTTGGATGGCAAGGTTGGACTGGAGAGAATCTCTGGTTGGATAGGAAGGCAAGGCTGAATGACCATCTTCATATACCCAAGAGTGAAAGAAATCCGATAACACCGAGAAAAAAGACGGGAGTCAAATCCCGAAAAGAACAAAAAATAGGACCGAAAACCAGGGTGTCACAAATCTACCCCCCTTAAGAAAATTCGTCCTCGAGATTTCTGGGCTTACCTCCCGGTGAAGGGGAACTTACCTGTGTGCGACTTGGATCCATCAGCGGTCTTGTCTTCGTTGGTTCTCTGACCTTTTAAGTGCCTCTTCTGATGGACCATGTGTTGTCTCTGCACACAACTTTCTTGAATCCTTCTCTTTCCGGTCGGTGTACCTTTTATTCTGGCAGTGGTGTTGCTGGGTGGGGCAGCGAGTAGTACCAACAGACGGCTCGGTTTCCATGGTCTAAAAGTGACTGCTTCGGGTTTTATTGCGATGCTTCGTACCCTGACTGTTATGGCAAGACATCCTTTCCTAGTACCAGGCTTACGTGCTCGTATGGCCTCGAGTGAGTGGGGGTGGCTCTCTTTTGCGTGTCAAAATGCTCAGTATGGTTGTGAGTTCCGTACTAACATTTCCTTTTTGTCTTCGGCATCCTGACTTTGTCCTTAGGTGACCCGTAATTCAAGGAACAACATGACCAAGCTATTGTTGCCATATCCCCAACTGAAGTGTCAGGCATGATCACAAAGTAATCATAGACAGTAATCTCTTATTCCAATGATGTCATGATGTTTACGAGTTGTTGATGCTAATGTGCTTTGAGTCATTCTATCTGAATGTCCTGTTTCAAACTCTGTCACTCATGGAGAGGATTCTGTCATATATAGCTTTTGTAATCCTTGCTATGAACACTGATCTGACAAGAATTAGTAATACCTCTCTGTCTGTGAAGCTGTATCTTGTTGACCGTCACAAAGGTCGTGTTGTCCACAACTTCTTTGTTCTTGAGGATTCCTTTGGTGGACCTGTAGTGTCCTGCCAACACGGCTCCTTGATTGTTTTCCCGGTTTGTCGGGCTTGTTCTCAGAACTTACTCTTGCATACCTCGTAGGGACTGCTGTGCTCATATCCTTCCTTGAAGTATGGGGCCACTGTTTCTCTGGACACAGTCATTCCCGTGTACGAGTGGCTCACATGAACTGATCCACTGGACTGCATGCTCACAACACATGCAGGGGTAAGATAATTCCTTTCATAACCACTGAGTTCTGAGGTGGATGTGTGTCCAGACTAGTTCGTGCTCCTGACAAGCTTGTTGTAGGCACGATGGCGCGTTGAAGAAGACTGAATTCCTTATGCTCGAAGCTTCTGCCAGGGTAGTGTGCTGAAGAAGGCTGGGTATCGTGCCTCGAAAGTTTTCCTTCATGTGGCTTACTGCGGAAGGTCGAGTGCCTTATGCCGGAAGTTTTCTGCGGTAGCACGCTGTGGAAGATGGGAGTGTCGTACCCCAGAAGCTTTTCTCACCAAGTGACTTACGGAGGAAGATTGGCAGTCTGGTATCGTAAGCACCTTCTGATGGCTTGCGGAGGAAGGCTGGGTTGCTTATTCCAGAAGCCTTGGGTACGCAGTCGGGTCTATGGCCGATTCTGGCTTCCTTTCGAAGTATTCGGAATTTTACCCATAGCAGAGCCAAAACTTGATATAGGCCATACCTTGACTGAAGATATTCCATTGGTCATGCACATCGCTTGTCCTTCTGCTGGTCTGATTACTGCTGCTGTAAAGGTTGCATGACTGATGCAGACCTCATGTTCACAATTAATCCTGAATACCATATGTTGCCGGTAGTACATAGTCGGCGGATAATTCCATTTGATTTAGTTGAACTTCCAAGCAATTTGAAGTTCTCATTGATTCTAGGCAACCGTAAACTTATCCATATTTCTCGCAAACCTTGTTCACAGTGCCCAGAAAATTTTGTATTTGCATCGGTGAATTCCAAGATATGCTTTGAAATTCGTATCATCGTACCAGAGTTTAGTTGTTGCTCTCGGCACCTTCACATTCTTGAAATATGTCTTCTGTGGGTAATAAATGATTCTTGGGTCCACTGAGAAAAGACTCAAGGTTCACCCCACTGACTGAAATAATCCTTGTATCGAGGACGGAATAATTTGTCCTTACTGATGTTCATTCTTAGTAGCTCATCTGCCTGTTCCTTAGGCGTGATTTGTTCTGAGGCAAACTCTCTCAGGTATATTCTGGCCTTGTCTGTTACACACGGATTCTACTTCTGACCCATTCTTTATTCTTGACATATCCGGTGGTAATGTTCTGAATATCAGGTAGTTGGCTGGATAGGACTCTTGCTGAATTGGGATTATTGGGTATTATCCCAGTTGGATACTGGTCTTCTTGACGACACTTGCGGATGGATCCAGTCAGAGCGGAGAGACGGAATCGACAAAAGAAACAAGAACCGCGAAAAATCAAAAAGCAAAATAAGGCTCAAATTTTGCGGACCTTACACACGTAGCCAGGGATCCACTAGTATAACTATTATAGCGCACTCGATGCACCTCTAAGGATTTAGAAGCGAAACCACACAATGCTCCTGGTAGCACTGGTGTCAAGCTCCTACTACTTCCTTAGGGAGCATCACACTCGATGCAGGACCATAGCCAAAGTGGCTTGGTCAACGATCCTAAGGTTGTCGAGGAGGGATAGAATTTATAAGTGTTTCCCAAAGGAAATTAGAGTAAGAAGAGAAATGCCATGGTTAGCAAGCAAGGTAAGGATATCTGGTTTACCTAGGGGTTTCAGGGCTCACGGGTCGTTGCCGGGTGCGAGCATTTCACACCGGCGGCAAAGGCCACGAGAGTTGGGGTCTGATGGAGCCGAAAACCTATGGGGTTGCCTTATGATCAATAGTAGCCTTGCCAGGTGGCAAAGATGGCTGAAATCCATCTGGTCTTTCTACTGACCACAAGACAATGAAGCCTGGCTAGAGTAACCTATAGTCAGCCTGGCTGCTCTGATACCATCCGTTGTGGCGCCCCCACCTGATTACCACTGTAGCCAGACGGTCGCCACGCATACCAGCCCAGGAAATCACTCTGGCATGCGCGTTTACAACAAGTATCATGAACACAGGCATTTCTATTAATGGATATATAAGTCTTACATGATCTATTACAAGAGTGATGGCAGCGGAAAGGCTCTATCTAGGGCAGCATGGTCTTGGTGCGGCTCCCAATCCACAGGGATCTGACTGGGTTACTCTCCTAGCCCGCGAACGCTCCGGCTCCTCGTCGACGGACGACGAATCCTTATGTGAACCTGGCCATGTTAAAGGCCGCTGAGTACTTTTGAATGTACTCGCAAGCAAACCAGCTAACATATACACCAAGCAAAGCAATCCATGGCATTCAAGCATGCATTTGATATTAGAGCAATATTAACTATCATGGCATAACATACCTATTTAGCAATATTAATTATCATGTTATAACAGGTTTATCCCGCAAGATAACTACTGAGGTAAAGTAAAGTATGGCAAGTAAATAACTCATACTCATACTCCGAACATTCTCAGGATCCAGTCCAAACCAGATCCAGCTTACTCTCTTCCAGGTTGCCTTACAACCCTCAGAACATCCATGATCCACTGAGTACTTCAGGACATAAGACAAGTTCTTCCATCATCATTATCACTGTTACGGTTGACCACCTAGTGAGGCCTGGACGGACTGTCCAATACCGTGGACGCGGCTATTCGAATAGATTCTTCACTCTGCAGAGGTTGCGCACTTTACCCACACCATGGAGCACCTGACCTTGTGATCCCATTCGGGTGGACCATTGTTGCTCCAATGAAACCTGCCTAACCCGTGACTCCTCCATCGTACCACCGGCAATCATCCTCCCCCGGAGTCCTGCCCTGGGTGGCCCCTGTGTCACCTCGTGACACCTGCCACCGTCGTGGCCAAACTAAACTATCCCAAACAGGGACCGTGCGCAAACAAACAACTGAGCTCACAGGGTTATCGCCGCCTACCTGATCAGGGTAGCGCGCACGCATAACACTCCCTGTCTGGTGGTACCGGTGAAAGAGCACGCGATCAGACCAAGTCAAGGCCGTCCCATACCGGCAAATGTGGTTGCACGGATAAGCCCGGACAGGTGACTCTAGATCAACCGACTAGGTTTAGCCTTAGCAAGTATTTAACAAGCTTGGTTGTTTATCACAATAACTTGAGATGGTAGTAGCTAAGCATTAAGTTAGTTTACTCTGAATTATTATATAGCAGGTAAATGAAAGTGAGGTAAACAGTAAGTGCAATCTAGCAGAAGTTTAATTATTTCTATCACAGGCATAATCATTAATTAAACACGCAAGAATAACGCAGAGCAATGCTTTAGGGCATATATCGGATGGTCGGCTTGCCTGGGGTCGAAGAAATACTCCAGAAGCAGTGCGGAAAGTCCGCGGGAAGGATCACCGGAAACCGTTCTCTCTCGGAGAGGGCTGATAGAAGGGCAAGGGAAAAATGGTAATTTACACTATGTGGAAACATTATGAAAATGATACCATCGGAACGGGCTCGACGAACTGAAGACGTGAGCGCTGGAATCACCTGAATCGGAGTTACGAGCAGGAAGATATGAAGGGTTGAGGTGGAAGGACCTGTCTGTAAATAAACTATTTACTTCTGGGTCCCTGGCTGGTTTTTCTGTAGAAAAAGAGAAATCGCACTGTTGCCCTGGGCCGACTTGGGCTGGAACTACTGCGGCTGTTGCTGCTGTTCCACTGGGCCGAAAGCGGCTGGAGCCCCCCGCGCTAGCCAGGCCGCAGGGCGGCTGCTGCTACCGGGCCGGCCCACCTGCTGCTACTCTCTTGAAAAAAACACGGGAGGGAGGGGCCAAGCCACTGACGAGCTGGGCCCATCTGCAGGGCTGTCTCCCTCCTCACGCGCGCTCGGCCGAGGCAGGGCGGCGCTCGACCGGCGATGGCCGGCGGCTCAGGCCGTCCCCCGCGGTGCTCGGCCTATGGACGGGCTCAGCACGAGGAGCCGCCCCCGATGGTATAGGCCACGAACGTCGGGGTGGACCGAGGCGAGCGGGAGCTCGGCCATGGCAGACGGCGGCTCCGGCGATGATGGGCAAGGCGTTCCGGTGGGCTAGGCGGCTGAGCGAGGGCCCAGGCGAGGTCGCCGGAGAACGGCTCGTCCACGAGTGGGGTATGTGGGTGCTGGGCAGGGCCGAGGGGGTGGATTCGGGGCGGAGCAGTGGGTTGAGCTCGCCGGAAATCTGGGCGCTCCGGCGAGGAATTCGGCTGGGCACGGGCACTGGAGTGCACTAGAGAGCGAGGGGAGGAGATAGGGAGGGGCTGGAGATGCTCGGGAGGGCTCGGGCTCGGGCTATATATAGCCGGCCGGCCGTGGCGAAAGACACGGCTGCCGTGGCGTCCTCATCGGCGCACTGGCGCTCCGGTGACACGCGGAGGGAGGGCGCGATGTCGGCAAGGGCTCCAGGAGAGGGAAGAAGCCAGGAGTGGCTTCGCGAGAGGTCGGGGAGGAAGAAGACACGGGTCAAGAGCGGCACAGCATGGTGGCGGCGATCGCCGTGGCGTGAGGAGGAAGGGAAAGGAGGGGGAAAGGGTCTAGGACGAGGGCGAGGCCAAGGGGAAGCTACTAGACACGGCGAGGTGGCAAGAACGTGAGGAAACGGACGAGGCCGAGGGCCCCAATGCACAGAGCATGCATTTGGCGCGCTCTGGCCGTGGTTACCGCGTGGCCACGACATTGCCACGCCTTGCTCGATGCCAAACAATGTCCAGGGTGTTCTACACCCTGCACTGAGCTGACTAGACCTCATCATGCAAGAACAGTGAGCTCTGGTGTGACTGCACCAAGTCAAACAACAGCTGACAGCAAAGTGTTTGTAGTGAGGTGGGGGAGATTCAGCTAGGTATAGGTTCTGAGCTTTGCCTTGCTGTGATCCTACACTAAGATGAGTGTTGTGGCCAAGTTTCAGACCAAATGGGGGATTGTAGCAAGCACTTGCTGTACAAACCACCATACTGGACAAAAATGCAAACATTGATGTGGCACTCACATACTAGCTTGCACTGAGCTGAAAATTGGAGGAGGTGAATGATTTGAACATATGAAGTTACTGTAAAAGTTTCATACCAATTGGATACACAAAAATGGTACTTCCTTCACAGAGCTTCCAAATGGACAGAAACTTGGGAAAATTGCTGTGGGAGAATAGATAGATGAATTGAGCTGATTTTTGGTTTCCATGAGTGATTTATCAATTTTAACCACCATGAAAAGTTTCAGCTCAAATAGATCAATGAATAAAGCACTTCCTTTGCAAATTGCCCAACTGGACAGAATTTGCAAATTGATGTTGTGCTCAAAATTTGAACTATGGAACTTGGGTTATTGATGGAAATGGTTAAGATATGGATAGGAGAAGCTCCACAATTTATTTGGGATTTTTCCTGGCTACCAAAATGGTAGTTCCTTTAGAAACTACCCAAAATGCAATATTGGCTTTAAATAGGAAAATGCAATTTCCCTTATTTAATTATGGCCAATATTTTTATGGGAGCTCAATATGATCACAAAGAATATCTCCACAAGTTTTCATGAACTTTGGGGATGGATAGATATTTTCCTGGATTTAATTCCTTTAACTGGCAGAAAAAGGAATTAATTATAGATGAAAAATATTGCAAATGACTTGGCAATATTTTTGCATATCCAGGGTTTATAAAAATAGGATGATCACTGGGAAAGGTTTGGGAGGCAACAGATCAAAGGAAATTGAGGTTCCTTTGTAACTGTAAGGATCAGGGTTTCCCTTCCGGCAACTCGGAAGGTAGGGTTCTGATGACAAAGTCCGGATATAGATCTTGGATGGCAAGGTTGGACTGGAGAGAATCTCTGGTTGGATAGGAAGGCAAGGCTGAATGACCATCTTCATATACCCAAGAGTGAAAGAAATCCGATAACACCGAGAAAAAAGATGGGAGTCAAATCCCGCAAAAGAACAAAAAACAGGAGCGAAAACCAGGGTGTCACACCATCTCCACCAACTCAAGCTCCAAAGGGTCCCATGACGAGAGCTCGTGCACGTGCAATTGAATCCGAGGTGACATCCCTCCTTGCTCAACCATTGTTCGATTCACGAGAGACATGGCTGCTACCTCAAGCATAAGCTTTGCATACTTAGGTACTCGAGAGAGGAACGTGCAAGCGACCACGAAGGGCCACAAGGACGCCAAGCTTCGAAGCACCAAGGAGGAGCTGCAGACGAGCTACAGCCTCCGGACGTCCGGACCCTCCTCGGACGTCCGACGCCTAGAGTCCAGCCACAGCCAGAAGACCTCAGCAGGTCCACAGCGGTCGGACGACCGACGCCGCTCAGACGTCTGACACCACCCAGCGCCCGGACGTCGGCCCCTCTCCGGAAACCCAATGCCAAGCGACCAGAGCCAAATCCTCGAAAGTCCAAAGCCTCTGGACGACCGACCCCCGGACGTCCGACACGCTCCGGAAATCCGACCGCTCCGCGCCCGACCCGAATCCTCGGACGACCGGCCGACCCCGGACGTCCAGACCGCCATGAAGCCTCGACGTCCGACATCGCCCGGACGTCCCGACCCTGTCTGTGCACTGGCACTCAGGCCTTGGCCCATGTATCCCTCTTTTCTTCCTAACACTATAAAAACCCTTCCCCCTCCTCTAGCTAGGGTTAGCTTATGTTTAGCACTTGACTTTGTTGAGCATAGCTCCATCTACTTCCTTCTCCCTAGGAGTTGACCACCTATTTGAGAGAAGATCCGAAGTGGATGCCAAGGCCCCTATCAAGGGAAGATCCCACGGGATACCAAGACCTCACCTCCTCCGGAGTGAGATGACTATCGGTTACTTGTATCTCCTTGTTGACTTTGGATCTATGTACCTCTTGTGTTTGAGTGGATTTAGTGGATGTGTGATCAGAGATCATTCTTGAGTTCATGTTTTCTCTCGTGATTTCTCCCTTTTCCCCTCCAAGTGTGAAAATATCGACACCAACGGGTGTGCCCCGTATCAGTATGTTTCTACCATACCTATGCATGAGAATATATAGTATGGAACGGATACTTGAGCCACTCTTAACGATTATGCTGGGTTGAGCCGGGTACAGTACACGTTCTACTCGTGGTAGACCTCGTGCCACACACGCCACTGATACGTCTCCAACGTATCTACTTTTCCAAACACTTTTGGTCTTGTTTTGGACTCTAATTTGAATTATTTGAATGAAACTAACCCGGAGTGACGTTGTTTTCAGCAAAACCATCATGGTGCTGTTTTTGTGCAGAAATAAAAGTTCTCGGGATTAGACGAAACTTTTTGGAGATTTTTCTGGAACATATAAAAATATTGGAGCGAATATACCATGGTGTTCATCCTCTTTCATTGTATATCCATGTTAGTTTTATTTTCGCTTTCTTCTTGCATGTATGGAAAACATTGAAAACCTAAAAATATTTTCATGCTTCTTTTCGGTTTTTCTTTCTTGTTTTATTAGGTTGTAGAATTAAAAGAAAACCCAAAAAGATTTCTCTTTTCTTCTTTTGCTTGTTGGGAGCTTTCCCGTGTAAATAGTTTTTCTTGCTTTTCGTTTTTCCTTCGTTTATTTATTTTCTTTAGAAAAACTAAAAACTCCAAAAATATTTCAGTGTGTTTCTATGAATTTCTTTTCTTTTTATCGAGTCATTTAAAGGGGGAGACCACGATGAAAATGTTGAGTGGCTCGCATATGCACTATTGTTTATCTAACAAAGAGCCCATATTACCTTGTCTTCTCCTTTGTATAAACTGTTTCACAGATTCCAGCTTAGTCCATGACGCACTTGCACTATTATTATTTTCACATCATTCGGTTGTGTAAGTGAAAGGCAATAATGCCGATAATTTGATGAAGTAGTTATGATAAAGGAAGCTGGTATGAACACTTTTGTTTTCCGTTTTTGTAAATATGTTTAGCTCGTTCGATCTTGATTCAGCATATTATGAGTAAACATGTTTATGATGACAATTAGAGATTATAGTTACTCATGACATGCTTAAATAGCTAGGGGTAGATAATGATTTATCTTATGTGTCAACATGCATTAAAATGGTTGTGATGTGGTATGTTAGTATGGTATCCTCCTCTCAATAGTTCGAGTGGCTTCACTTGGCACATGTGCAAACATGTAGTTGATTCAAATCCAATGTAGCCTTCATGATATTTATGTCCAAATTATTTATATCCTACTCATGCTAGCGTTCAATCTTAATTATTCTCAATGCATAGCTATGACCGTTTTTGCTCTCTAGCTGGTCGGTTCTCAATCTATTTGCTAGCCTTCGCCTGTACTAAGCGGAAATACTGCTTGTGCATCCAAAATCCTTAAACCCAAGTTGTTCCAAATGAGTCCACCATATTTACTTATATGCGGTATTACCCTGCTGTTCCAAATAAATTTGCATGTGCCAACTCTAAACATTCAAATATACATATGTTTTGTGCGCTCGTACCGCTCATGGAGCGACAGGACGGTCAGTATCTTCCATGCTAAGCAGATTATTCTCAAGATGGGCGTTTATTCACCTGTCATTGCACGAGAGAGGCTGGTAGAAAGGATGCCCGGTCCTGTATAATCAAAAATAAATGAAACAAAACTCCCGGGACAGTTGACATGTTGGAGGGCACCCGTGAATTCGGTCAGCCATGCTTGTGTATGTATGGTGGATTGGAGTAAACTTTACAATTCCGCTTGGAAACTGCCAATAATGTGTTTAGCATGGAAGATGTTGAAAACTCTGTCCTGACGTTGACAGGAAAAGTATACCACTCAAAATTACAATTTCATCTCTATTTTAAATCATGAGCCCTGGCACCTCTGCAAATCAATACCTCCCTCTGTGAAGGGCCTTTACATTTACTTTTATGTTATTTTATTTTTATTCTTGAGTCATCGTCTTCTCGCTAAAGCACCAGACCTGAGAGCACTATTGTCATTTTTATGCATTGAGTCTAGTTAATGTTGGATGTGAGCATGACTGGATCTTCTCTACTCTGAATTACAATGTTTAGTCGCTGCTAGGACCTCAGAAGTGCTCTGCATTTATGTGTTGTAGTCTCGGAAAGGGCTAGCGAGATACCATATCATCATGCCATATCATGATTGTTTTGACAAATTGTTGGCATGTGAGATATTTTATTATTGCTCGCTAGTTGGTTATGTTATTGTCATCAGTAAATATAATAGCTAAGTGTTATCATCGACATGGTTATTTATGATCTCTGCTGAAAACCTGAATACTAGCTAAGCATATATATGGCAACGAGAACAAAAGAGTTTGTAAAAGTTTTCTTTGTCACTTTTAGTTCATCAACTGAATTGCTTGAGGACAAGCAATGAGTTAAGCTTGGGGCAGTTGATACGTGTCCAACATATCTACTTTTCCAAACACTTTTGCTCTTGTTTTGGACTCTAATTTGCATGATTTTAATGAAACTAACCCGGATTGACGATGTTTTCAGCAGAACTACCATGGTGTTGTTTTTGTGCAGAAATAAAAATTCTCAGAATTGGAAGAAAAATTTTGGAGATTTTTTCTGGAATATAAAAAAAAATTTGGAGCGAAGAACCACCAGAGGGGGGCCACCAGATGCCGCCAAGGCAACAAGGCGTGCCCCATGGGCACGCCCTCTTGCCTTGGGGGCCCACGTGGCTCCACCGACCATAATTCCAGTCCTATAAATTCCTAATTCTAGAGAAAAATTGGAGAGACGTTCTCATCGTGTTTTATGAGATGGAGCCGCCACCACCTCCTGTTCTTCCTTGGGAGGGCTGATCTGGAGTCTCTTTGGGGCTCTGGAGAGGGGGATTCGTCACCGTCGTCATCACCAACCCTTCTCTAACAACACCCCCATGATGCTCACCAGCGAGAGTGAGTAATTCCTTTGTAGGCTTGCTGGACAGTGATGAGATTGGATGAGATTGATCATGTAATCGAGTTATTTCGATAGGGCTTGATCCTAGTATACACTATGTTCTGAGATTGATGTTGCTATGACTTTATTGTGCTTAATGCTTGTCACTAGGGCCCGAGTGCCTTGATTTCAGATCTGAACCTATTATGTTTTCATAAATATGATAGTGTTTTGGTTCCTATCTTGCAAGTTGTATGCACCTATTACGTGTGATGATCTGCATCCCCCAAGGTGACAATAATTGGGATTCTTTCCGGTGAGTACCATAGTTTGAGGAGTTCATGTATTCACTATGTGTTAATGCTTTGTTCCGGTTCTATATAAGGATGCCTTAATATCCCTTAGTTTCCTTATGGACCCCGCTGCCATGGGAGGGTAGGACAAAAGATGCCATGCAAGTTCTTATTATAAGCATGTATGACAATATACGGAATACATGCCTACATTATATCGATGAATTGGAGCTAGTGCTGTGTCGCTCTAGTGTGTAAATATTACATGATGAATGTCATCTAAATCATTATCCATCACCGATCCATGGCCTACACTTTTACATATTGAGTCTTGCTAAGTTACTATTGCTGCTATTGCTGTTACAATCACTACAAAACTGCTGATGTTATCGTTATTGTTCCTATTACTATATTGTTGTGCTACTAAACTTTCTGACAGAGAATAACCTAGTCTGGTTGAATTGACAACTCAACTGCTAAGACCAATAAGTACTTTTTGGCTCCCCTTGTGTCGAATCAACAAATTTGGGTAAAATACTTCCCTAGAAGACTATTGTGATCCCCTACACCTGTGGGTTATCAGCCACCATCATAGTCTCCCTCTCAGGGTTACAACTCATGATAATTACGGGTTACCCCATGGACATGGCCTCTCTAAGGGTTCTCCGTAAATCCCCAATCAATTGTAAAGGCTAGGGGCAGTAGGCTTGTACTGTCACCTCGAATTACCTCTACACCCTAGACCTTTACAACGGCAGTGATATACTTCGTGGCCCATAAGGCACAAATGCTGAGTGGGGCCCCTTCACAACATTCACGAAGTCATTAAACTAAGCATTCAACAAAGGGTCTCATATCCACAATAACATTTCAGATCCTACACATACCAAGGTTCATCCATATCCCCCATAAATAGGGGTCTACTCCCACATGGGAACAACAAACATCATAGCAATGGTAATAGCATACATGGATGAATGATTCAAATGATACACCAAATGATCCACTAGGGTTCTTGATGTTGCACATGATAAGGATGTGGATGATGATGATGAAGACAGTGTTGATGATGATCTTGTCCCCCCCCCCCTTCGCGGTAAGAAGAATCCCCTTCTTCTCATGTTGATCCCTCCTCCGGATGGGCTCCGGAGGCTAGGGTCCTACCTTCTAGATGAGTTTATGGTGTCTCTGAGCATCCGATCCATGATCCGCTTCAACGAGGTGAAAATAGTTGATCTCGCGGTGGCGGCGACGCGCCATACGACTGCTCATACGGGCGCTCATGTTCGTATGGAACGCCATCTTTCATGATGGAAGCGTGACGACGTTTGTTTCTTTGGACTTCTTGCTTGATCCTTTTATGGAATGTGATTATCACTTTAAATACGCGATTCCACTACCATGCCTGAGTATTTTATCCATTAAATGATAATTGATCCAAAAGATGTCACATGAGGGATTATCAACAAAAAGAAGTGCGCGAACGCGGTAAAATTCCAGAAAGCCTACTTTGTAGGCACAAAATATATAGTAAAACTATCACATAAATTGGACTCATCACCCTTTAACCTCGCTCTCCGTTGCCATGGATGGGAACCACTTTCCTGTGGACTTAGGCGCAACGCGCCTCCGCTTCGCCCCTCCTTTGGGGGCGGTGCACTTCCTTTTTCCGCCGGCGGAGCTGGATGACGGCTCCGGATGAGAGACCGAACTCCCCTTTTCGCTCATGTTCTTGGACATCGGCGGCAAGGGCGTGGAAACGAGATGATCAGAGCGGTGGCACGCCGAAGGACTTGAGATGGACGGAGGGGTGGAATGGGCCAGAACGGGGTAGGGTTTTGAAACCCGCTGTTTCCCTCTTTTTTATAAACGGCCAGACTCAAAGCGTCGACCGTCCAAGGCGGAACGGGTGAGGGAGTCCCGGGCTAGGGGGTCCTCGGGCCGCTGGCCCATCTCTTAATAGGCCGGCTTGATGGGCTGTTCTCTGGCTATCACAGGAAAGGCCGGTTACATTGAGACTCCACGTTCCAGAAGGAAGCCCCGAAGGCGCGTCGTGCACTCCAAGTCAAGATGAGGAAATCGACATTTCCATCCCCGGCAGGAGGCCCATCATGTGCAAACCCTAGGCACCCCCCCCCCGGTGTCTATATAAACCGGGAGGGTTTTAGAATGTAGGACAGGGAAACTCATCTAGGGTTTTAGCTAGTCGATCTCGAGGTAGATCAACTCTGTAACCTTCATACCATCAATATAATCAAGCAGGACGTAGGGTTTTACCTCCATAGGAGGTCCCGAACCTAGGTAAACATCGTCTCCTTCGTCCCTTTGTTACCATCGATCCTAGTCTCACAGCTCGGGACCCCCTACCCGAGATCCGCCGGTTTTGACACCGACAACGAGCAAATCCGTTTTCCCTGCCCCATGAGGATTCTATTTTTCTATTTATAGAAAATAAGTGCGATGATCATGGCGGCATCATCCCCTCAAAATCCGCGGTGGGCCCATCATTCACACCGGGTCGGGATTCAAGCCAACGGACGCGCGACCTAAGGAAAAATTGGACTCAGAGACTATCTGGGCTCCACGAAGAGATGAAGGTACGAGAGCCCGCCGGAGGTCTCGTGACCTTCACTGCGACGTCCACCACGCTCGGGGGTTATACATCCCCAACATATCGATAATTTATGAAGTATTCATGCCACATTTACAATGTTTTATATGGTTTTGGTGCACTTTTATATGATTTTTAGGAACTAACCTATTAACCTAGTGCCCAGAGCCAGCTTCTTTTTTTTGGCTATTTTTTGTTTCGCAAAAAATCCATACCAAATGAAGTCCAAATGCCACGAAAATTTACGGTGATTTTTTATGGACCAGAAGACACCCATGGAGCCTCGGAGAGGGATTCGAAAGTGTCCACGGGGCCTCAAGCCTGGGTGGCGCCCCCTAGGGTGTGCCACCTGAGCATGTGGGACCCTCGATCACCTCCCTAACACGAATCTGATACGTCTCCAACGTATCTATAATTTTTGATTGTTCCATGCTATTATATTATCTGTTTTGGATGTTTTATATGCATTAATATGCTATTTTCTATTATTTTTGGGACTAACCTATTAATCTAGAGCCTAGTGCCAGTTTCTGTTTTTTCCTTGTTTTTGAGTATTGTAGATAAGGAATACTAAACGGAGTCCAAACGGAATAAAATCTTCGGAATAATTTTTCTTAGACCAGAAGACAACTACCAAGCTTGGAGAGCAAGGCAGAGGAGCCGCCGTGTGGCCACAAGCCACAGGGGCGCGCCCCCCTGGCTTGTGTTCCCACGGCAACTCCCCCAACCCTAATCTTCGGCCTATAAATTCCCAAATATTCCCTGGATACCAAAAAGAGCCACGAAAACACTTTTCCGCCGCCAGGAGCCTCGGTTCCCGTGAGATCCAATCTTGGAGCCTTTTCCGGTAATCTGCCGGAGGGGGATTCGATCACGGAGGGCATCTACATCAACTCCATTGCCCCTCCGATGATGCGTGAGTAGTTCACCACAGACCTTCGGGTACATAGCTAGTAGCTAGATGGCTTCTTCTCTCTCTTTGCTCTTCAATACCATGTTCTTCATGATCTTCATGGAGATCTATCCGATGTAATACTCTTTTGCGGTGTGTTTGTCGAGATCCGATGAATTGTGGGTTTATGTTCAGATTATCTATGAATATTATTTGAGTCTTTTCTGAATTCTTATATGCATGATTTCATATCTTTGCAAGTCTCTTCGAGTTATTGGTTTGGTTTGGCCAACTAGATTGGTAATTCTTGCAATGGGAGAAGTGCTTAGTTTTGGGTTCAATCTTGCGGTGTCCTCACCCAGTGACATAGTAGGAGTAGCGAGGCACGTATTGTATTGTTGCCATCGAGGATAAAAAGATGGGGTTTTCATCATATTGCTTGAGTTTATCCCTCTACATCATGTCATCTTACCTAATGCGTTACTCTGTTCTTCATGAACTTAATACTCTAGATGCAGGCAGGAGTCGGTCGATGTGTGGAGTAATAGTAGTAGATGCAGAATCGTTTCGGTCTACTTGACACAGACGTGATGCCTATATGCATAATCATTGCCTTGGATATCTTCATAATTATTCGCTTTTCTATCAATTGCTCGACAATAATTTGTTCACCCACCGTAATACTTGCCATCATGAGAGAAGCCTCTAGTGAAACCTATGGCCCCCGGGTCTATTTTCCATCTTATACTTTCAGATCTAAAACCAAAAATACCAAAAATATCTTGCTGCAATCTTTTTACTTTTGTTTTACTTTCCGTTCAAGCAATCTATTCTATCTATCTCTATCAGATCTCATCCTTGCAAGTAACCGTGAAGGGATTGACAACCCCTTTATAGCGTTGGGTGCAAGTGTTTGATTATTTGTGTAGGTACACCTATTGAGGACTTGCTTGTATCTCCTACTGGATTGATACCTTGGTTCTCAACAACTGAGGGAAATACTTATCTACTTTGCTGCATCATCCGTTCCTCTTCACGGAAACCAACGCATGCTCGAGAAGTAGCAGAATCCAACGCTGAAAATGATTTGTTTAGTTTCTTATTTTAACACTAGTTTTGTTTATAAAAGAAAACTACAAAAAATGGAAGTGAAGTGTGCCAAATTGCTTATATTTATAAAGTCTTTCTTAAAAATGATGGATTGGAAAATCATGCCAAAGTGTTAGAAGAAGAACTCAATAAAATGTATGGCATAAATCATTGAATAATGAGCATGATTTCAATGTTATTAGTATGTCTTATTTGAATATCCATGATGCTAATGATATGCAAAGCCATAAGCTTGGGGATGCTATATTTAATGAAGATGATATTTTTAGTCCCCCTACTTTTGATGATAATATTTACGATGATGAAAACATACCTACTATTTATGATGATTATAATTATGAAAGTGGATTTGGGGAGGTCGTGACTTTGTTTAATGATGATTCCACTATTTTGGAAGAGGTTTCAATTGATTATGACAACCAAGTTGCTACCTATGATGATTATGGTGATGACATGTATGCTATAAAGAGTAATGATAACCATGAAACTTGTCATCATGATTTTAATGTTCAATTTGGTTATTTCAATCAAGTATCACATGATAGTTATTTTGTTGAGTTTGCTCCCACTACTATGAATGAGAAGAAATTTGCTTATGTGGAGAGTAATAAATTTCTATGCTTGTGGATCATGAAAGAAATGCTTTATGTGATAGTTATATTTTTGAATTTATTCATCATGCTACTGAAAATTATTATGAGAGGGGAATATATGCTTATATATATATTTCAACAGTATCAACTTTCCTCTCTTTATGTTGAAAGTTTTGAAGTTGCACTTGTTATGCCTTCCTATGCTAGTTAATTATTGCTACAACAAATTGTTTGATTAAAAAAAATCCTTATGCATAGGAAGTGGGTTAGTCTTAAATGTGCTTGTCATATGCTTCATTATGCTCCCTTTATGTTTGAATTCTTCACTTTTATGTGTGCGTCATCAAAATCATCAATGCCTAGCTAAAAGGCATTAAAGAAAAGCATTTGTTGGGAGATAACCCAACACTTATCCTTCCTATTTTTATGTGTTTACATGATTAAGCTATTGTAGTAATCATGTTTTGTGTCTTTTATTTCAATAATGTACCAAGTAAAGCCTTTGGGATAGTGTGGATACTTGTTGATTTGATTCTGTGCAAAAATAGAAACTTTTGCGTCCCGTATATGAATTCTATGATTCTACTGGAGCATGAAAATATTCTGAAATTTTTACACATTATTTCTCTTAAAATTCTCTATATTTTCCTAATTTTTCAGAATTTTCAGAGATAAGAAAATATGGTTTTAGTTCAGATCTTTACATACTGTTATATTTTTTATAGATTCTGTTTTGCATGCATAGTTTGCTTGTTTTAATGTTTCCATTTCCATAGCTTATATTGAATGATATAAATTATGGTAATGATAGAATACAGTAGGTATTGTGTTAGAACATTTATGAATCTTGTCTTGAAAGTATCTAAGTGAATGATCTTTTTTTATTATACTAACCCATCTCACGAACTTCTATTAAGTTTTGTGTGATTGAGCTTTTCATGTTTTAGGTGAGATACCGATATGAGGAGAATAAGGAGTGGAAAGACACTAAGCTTGGGGATTCCCAAGGCATCCCCAAGGTAACTTTCAAGGAAGACTTGAGCGTCTAAGCTTGGGGATGCCCAAGATGGCATCCCCTCTTTCATATTCAACACTATCGGTATATGTTACTTGGAGCTATATTTTTATTCGCCACACAATATGTGTTTTGCTTGGAGTGTCATTTTCTTCTGTTGAGATGTTCTTGCTATTAGTTATAATCATGTTTTTCATTAGAAAGTTCCAAGATTTGCCGTTAGGATATTTGGATTGCATGTTTGATGTGTGTTGTACAAAAACAAAAACTTTTGTTGTAGTGTTTTAATTTTGATATTTTACTCAAACGTGGAAAGTTCTGAAATTTTTATACAGTAATTTCATACAAAGTTTTTGTTATGTCCTAAATTTTTAGAATTTATTGAGTTAAAGAAGTATACTTTTGGAATTAATTGCTACATACTGTCCTGTTTAGACAGATTGTTATTATAGCTTTGCTATCTGCTTATCCTAGAGTTTTCATGGCTTATATTGGTAGATATAAATTTTGGAAGTGATAGTATACTGTATCTAATGTTTTAAAATTATTATGCAACTTGTCTTGACAGTGCATGAAGTGTTGATTTATTCTTATGTGCACTAACCTATCTCACGAGTTCTTGTCAAGTTTTGTGTGGATGAAGCTTTTAAGATTTAGGAGAAATTGTGATTTGAGAGGAATTAACGAAACACAAGATCTGAAAGTTGGGGATGCCCAAGGCTCCCCAAGTTAATATTACAAGAGTTGTCAAGCATCTAAGCTTTGGGATGCTATGTTAGGCATCCCCCCCTCTCTTCGTCAACAACTATCAATTAGTCCCGGTTGAGCCTAAGTTTCTATTTGTTCACATGATATGTGATATTCTTGGAGTGTCCTTTTGTTTTGTTTGCTATCTAAAATAATTCTCAGATCTGAAATCCTTTATTGAGAGAGTCTCCGCATAGCTACTTAACTGTTTAACTACTCTTTGATCTTCACTTATATCGTTTGGAAGTAATTTGTCACTCACTCTGGTGCTTCACTTATATCCTAAGAGTAAATTGTGAATGAATTGGATATCATAAATCTAAAATCATGCATGTTACATATGCTTAGTAGTTTCACATTGGGTTTATAAAGTAAAATCTGTCAAAGTTTGACAATCACAATATTGGTCATGCAAGCAATTCATGAAAGATTAAGTGTAAGAAAGAGAAATTTCACATACAAATATATTATCTTGGACATCTTTTATGATTCTGAATACCCATTAATTATTTTCAAACTTGATCAAGTAGTTGACGTTGGACACGGAAGACAACGTAATGGTTTATGTTTGGGTATATTTGCATAGAAGTTATATTTTTATGGATCCTTCAACACGTGGTGCTTTCTCATAACATTTTGCTAGATAAAACCTCATACTAAGTAGAGATACTATTAGTGCATCCAAAAACCCTTAAACCTAGTTTGTTGTCATGAGAGTCCACCATACCTATCTATATATGGTATTTCACTGCCATTTCAAGTAAATTTGCATGTGCCATCTCTAAAACCTTTAAATAGACATATGTTTTGTGTGCTCGTACCACTCATGGAGCGACGAGACGGTCAGTATCTTCCATTCTAAGCGGGTTATTCTCACGACAAGAGTTTTCACTCGTCCTGCATGAGAGAGGCTGGTAAAAAGGATGTCCAGTCCTGCATAATACAAAAATAACTAAACACGAACTCCCCCTAGAAAGTTGATTGTTTGGAGGGCACCCGTGGATACGGCTAGCCATGGAAAGTATTTGAATGGTGGAGGGGGAGTAAAAAATTCATTCTATTTGGGAACCGCTATTAATGTGTTTAGCATGGAAGATATTGAAATCATTTGTCGTACCGTTGACAGGAAAGGCATACCACCCAAAATATATTCACCTCTGTTTTAAACTTTGCTATCACCTCTGCAAATCTCTGCTTCCCTCTGCGAAGGGACATTCTATTTACTTTCATTTTATTTAATTTTCATGTTGAGTCAACCTCTTATTTCAACCTCAATTAGTCTCTACTTGGCAAGCATCATGTGGTGGGGAAAGATCCAGGCATACATATCCAGTAAAATATATTTGATCATGAATTCTTATTGTTGACAATTATCTCTATGATAAGTAAGTTGAGAGTCGAAACAATAATCCCCTATCTTCCTCTGTGTCTGATGGATGTTGTTTGTTCTAAAAATATGCTTTGAGTACGAGCAATCATAGAAGACTATATGATAATTGAGCATGTGCAACTTTTACTTAGACTTTTCCCAAAATAATATGATTTGTAATTATTTGCTGACTAAAAACATAGATTGTTAAGTTTCAAGAGAATGAATTCTTTGAACCATAACATGTGAATTGATTGCTACGTTATCATGATAAGTTTCATGAGAAAGAGTTGCTGTTTATAATTATGCTAGAAAAAAGGTGATTGGAATTATCATTGATCAAACTTATGCACTATGCTAGCATTCACACTTCATAAATTATTTCTTTTATCATTTAGCTGCTTGAGGACGAGTAGGAATTAAGCTTGGGGATGCTGATACGTCTCCAACATATCGATAATTTATGAAGTATTCACGCCATGTTTACAATGTTTTTATATGGTTTTGGTGCACTTTTATATGGTTTTTCGAAACTAACCTATTAACCTAGTGCCCAGTGCCAGTTTTTTGTTTTTTGGCTATTTTTTGTTTCGCAGGAAATCCATACCAAACGAAGTCCAAATGCCACGAAAATTTAGGGTGATTTTTATGGACCATAAGAGACCCACGGAGAGGAACCAGAAGGTGTCCCAGGGGGCCACAAGCCTGGGTGGCGCCCCCCTAGAGCGCACCACCTGAGCTCATGGGACCCTCGGGCACCCGCCTGACGTGAATGCAACGCTAAAAATTCCTATATATTCTAGAACCCCTGAAAGTTAACCTAGATGAGTTTTTCCGCCGCCGCAAGCCTCTATTCCGAAGTGATCTCATCCGGTGCTTCATTCCGGCACCCTGTCGGAGGGGGAAGTCATCACCGAAGGCCATCTTCATCATCCCCGATGTCTCCATGACGAGGAGGGAGTAGTCCACCCCCGGGGCTGAGGGTATGTACCAGTAGCTATGCGTTTGATCTCTCTCTCTCTCTCTCTCTCGTGATCTTGATAGGGCATGATCTTGATGTATCATGAGTCTTGTTAATATAGTGTAATCATATGGTGTTCTTCCCTTTGTTGTGATCAATCGAGCCTCGCCCTTTGAGCTTTCATTATTATCGAATTGAATATATGAGGATTTGAGATCACTTGATGTATGTCTTAAATGTGGATATCCGTGGTGACAATGGAGTATTCTATTGAGTCACTTGATATATGTTGCGGATTCCTGTGGTGACATTGGGGTAATCTAGGCACATAGGTTGATACAAGTTTTCATCCTACTTTCTCTCAGAGAAACTTTGGGGCAACTCTTTGAAGTTCTTTGTGTTGGATTGAATATTCTAAATCTGAAATTGTTTGATGCTTATCGAATAATTAACTCATGGATACTTGAGGTGACACTGGAGTATCTAGGTGAAATTAGAGTTGATTGATGCGTATCATATGGTGTTGTTGTAGTACGAACTGTAGGGTTGTTTGTGGCACTTATAGGAATGGCTCAATAAATTGATCGGAACGATAACTTTGAGGTAGTTTGCTACCTACAACAATTTCATCTTATGTTCTCGATATTGATAAGAACTTTGGAGTGACTCTTTGTCACATATTAAAGGATTGATATATGATTCGATTATGTTAGCATTGTTGAAAGATTGCACTAGTGAAAGTATGAACCCTAGGCCTTATTTCCAAGCATTGAATATATTGTTTTGCTTGTTGTTTGCTACTCCCTCCGTCTGGAATTACTTGTCGCAAAAATGAGTAAAAATGAATGTATATAGAACTAAAATACATCTAGATACATCCATTCCTACGACAAGTATTTCCGGACGGAGGGAGTACTTGCTACCATGCTGTTTTTATTATTTCAGATTATAAAAACCTATATCTACTATCCATACTACACTTGTATCCATCTCTTCACCGAACTAGTGCACCTATACAAGTTACCATTGTATTGGGTGTGTGGGGACACAAGAGATTTCTTGTATTTGATTGCAGGGTTGTTTGAGAGAGATGATATTCATCCTACACCTCTCGCGGATTGATAAACCTTAAGTCATCCACTTGAGGGAAATTTGCTACTGTCCTACAAAACTCTGCGCTTGGAGGCCCAACAGAGTCTACAAGAATAAAGTTGCGTAGTAGACATCACGGGGCTACTAACAGGGTCATGTACCTGGCGTGGCTAATGCCCAGGAGCCCGGCCTCGTCAACCACAAAGGGCCCAGCAGGCCCAGGACATGATGCAAACCCTAGGAGGCAGAGGACCTTCTCGATCCCAAGGATATAGGGCGGCGGCGCCCTAGATCGCATCTGACATGTAAACCCTAGACCCCTCCTTCCTATATAAAGGGAGGTCTAGGGTCCCTCTTCATCATCTATCCTCAGATAGGAGAGCACTCGGTAGGAATCTCATACACCATTGTAACCCCTCGCACGAGGTATCCCTCCACTATGAATCATCAAAACTACCAGGATGTAGGGTATTACTCTTCGGAGGCCTGAACCTGGATAAACCCCTCGTGTGACCTCCGATTCATGACTTCCAGCTGCGCTTGGACCCCTACAGAGGGATCTGATGGGAATCTGCTCCGTCACAATGCCACTACAGAAGTTGAGGTCTAGATTGCTCTTGTGAGTACCTTTTACATTGTGATGTTGTACTTAATTGATAGCTATTTGATTATTTATCATCACTTTGCATCTAAGCTTCATTATCCTCTATTTCTTCCAATATTATTAGATATATATTTACTCTATACAAAATGTAGAATAAAGAGAACTCTTATGAAGAAGATTATGTGGTGAATTTCTTGAATTATCCTTTCCATCGACATGGAGAAGGGCTTTGTAGAGCTGGTGTTAACTTGTAATGTAAGTCCATCCTTCTCAAGCCTTCAAACTTTGTCCTAGTATAGATTTGGATATGCATGTTTTCCTGAACTGCTGTTTAATTTGGTGTTTGCATTAGATTGCACGTTTGCAACAACTGTCAGTTTCAAATTGTAGTTGTAAAACCATGTTCCTTATTCATACAATCCACATTAATCAGAACGGATCCAATGATTTCCTTTAGCCATGCATGTATGCATGTGTTCTAGATCTGTAATCTGATGGAGTGGTGAAGCTACCCACTATTGCACCATGTCATTTCTTTCTTTGTCTCAACTGACTTGGCCGATTATAAGGACAATCTTATATTATGGTAATGCTCTTTTAGATTGTATCTATGAATTTGCTAATATAAAATGGGATGGTATTGACAACACACTGACCATCATCGCTTATATATGCGTGGAACCTGTTATCTCTCTCCTTGTTTCTCTATCAGAGTAATATCTCTGACGCCAGGCAGAACTCCAAGGAAGATAGTGAGTCAAACAGAGAGTCATGTCTTGATGTAGAGTTCAAGCTACTCGCGAGTAGCTGTGACACAAGCTCTGTGAAGTTGCCACCTGAATTAGTCTGACTTCTTTAGTCTCAACTTCAAGCGGAAAGACATGGTTCATCTCAGCTCCGACTTGAAGTCCAATCTCTAAGAATATCATAGAGAACTCTAGTGTGTACCTTATTGCTAAGCGACTAGAGTTGGATGATATAAGCTTCAAACAAGGGCGAGCTAATCAGCTTGCTCAACTGCTTGTGTAGCAGCATTGGGACTAGGCTAACCTTTCATAAGTTGTGTTAAAGTGCTCTCGGTTCTGATTATTGTTTTGTTGGCCATTTATTTGCACTGGTGGCTACCTTTGATGCCCACTGTACATAAAATTTGTTGTTTGGTTGCGCTTTATTATCACTGGTTCTGAACTTTGATGCCCAGTGAATGTAATATGTCATAATTTCTTTATTGTACAATGTAGGTTTATTCTTAGTTAATATGTCATAATTTTTTTATTGTGTGATGTAGGTTAATTCATGGTTATTGTATATGCTATATATCATCGCTCTTGAAAAGGTCGAAAACTTTGACGGTGGCCAACGGGCCAAAACATTATCGATTCGTCGGCGACACAGAAAAAATAATGCGTCGCAAACTGACCGGTCCCTAGCTCATTGTAGATGAGCCGAAACGAGTATCAGGCCCATCATCTACTACATGGGCCCCCGGTCCCCGGTCCATAATCATCACAGACCATAAGCAGGCCTAAACATAGTGGACCCTAAGTAGTTTCAGGCCTTTAACAGGCCGGGTAAACCACGAGCCTTAATTGGAACACATGATACCATGGGATTTTGAACATGATGAAAAGCAGATTGGGCCTGAATTGTGAGTTCATCGGCATATAGAAGGCCGATATGTACGCCAGCCCATTATTAGCCCAATTACATGACAAATCGTTAAAAGGCCGAAATATGTCTTGGGCCCTAGTTGGCCCAATAACATATTGGACTTTTAGTAGGCCAAAACAAAGTCGGGCCATGCATGGGCCCAATTTTTCCACGGGCCTTTATTAGGCCGAAAGTCAGTTCGGACCATGAAAGGGCCCAAAGTGTATTACATATCGTTAAATGGCCGAAAGTCACACCGGGTAGAAAGCGACCCAATTGCACCAAGGGCCGCTAACAGGCCAAAATGGGTCAAACTCTACGATGGGCCTTTAACATGCTAGAATACACGTCGGGCCTGAATTGGGCCTAAAACATAGTGGACTTTTAACGGGTATGATCTTCATACATACCCTAATTTGGCCCAAAGATATGTCGGGCCGATAACGGACTGGCCCTTTAATTTCTGACCAAATCATGTGGGCCTTTGACTGGGCCGTCCTTTTCACCTAAATGGGCCATTGTTGGGCCCTACCACATGTCGATTTTTCATAGGCCCGTATTGGCTATTGGATGGGCGGCATTTATCGCAACGGAGAGCTGACATGTGGTTCCTTCACCGAATGAGAATTTTACACGAGGAAAATCGTAATTGGTCGGGGTTGTTAACGGGCATCGGATCCAAAACCAGCACCCTATAGCTTAACGGCACACCGCTACGGTGGCTGCCATGTGTCGGTTACCCTTGACAAAAACACTTCCATGGTGCGCCATTTACATCACGGAAGTGGACACTTCCATGACGATAAATGGAGTGATGTCATGGAACACTTCTGCGACATCACATGTATGACTATCTTGATTATGTATAAAATCATCACGGATGTACTTGCGTGATAGAAAACGTGACCTACCGTGACAAACGCGTATCATCATGGGATTGTTCTTTTTGTAGTGATGATATGTGTAGGGGCTAAGAAGAACTAGGAATGTCGCAAGAGGAGAAGTTGACACACGTGTCGGGAATAAAGCAAGAGTTGATGCATTAGCCGTTGGCACTATGCAACTTAATTTACCTTAAGGATTTGTAATGGAACTTGGTAATTGTTATTATGTTCCCGCATTAAGTCGAAACATTATTTCCGCTTCATGTTTGATAAGACAAGGTTATGAATTCAGTATTAAGGACAATGGTTGTTCTATTTACTTAAATAATACGTTTTATGGCTTTGTACCCGTTGTGAATGGGTTATTTATTTTAGATCTTGAAGGTGAATCAGTCTATAACATAAATGTCAAGAGGCATAAGCCTAACGAGATAAATCTGACTTACTTTGGCATTGTCGATTATGACACATTAGTCAAAAGCGCATGAAGAAGGTCCATGATGATGGACTTCTTACTTCGTTTAATTTTGAATCATTTGAGACATGTGAGTCTTGCCTACTCGGCAAGATGACTAAGGCTCTTTTTGCAAAGAGTTGCGAGAGGGCGTCTAAGCTATTGGAACTTATACATAGTCATGTATGTGGACCAATGAGCATGACAGTCAGAGATGGTTTCGAGTACTTCGTGACTTTTACCGACGACTTGAGTAGATATGGATATGTCTACCTGATGAGGCATAAATCATGAACTTTTGAAAAGTTCAAGGAGTTTCAGAACGAAGTGGAAAATCAACTCAACAAGACAATCAAACTTCTACGATCTGATCGTGACGGTGAGTATATGGGCCAGGAGTTTGATGATTATCTAAAGAGTCGTGGAATAGTTCCACAACTCACTCTTCTAGGTATGCCACAGAGAAATGGTGTGTTAGAACGGAGGAATCGAACTCTGTTGGACATGATCTGATCAATGATGAGTCGGTCAGATTTACCCTTGTCATTTTGGGATGCCCTCTAAACTGCAGCTTTCACACTAGATCCAACCCCTTTTTGTTCGACCAGGGATTAAAACACTTCAACAAACTTGACATCCGAGGCACCTGCCTTTTACCCTGGTTCATATCATCACGAGGTGTAATACTCTAGTTTCTACTCCAGCCCTTGATCAGTTCATATGAGTGTTTACAAGTCATCGCTTGGGACAGTTCTAGTACTCGGGATAGCTCTACTATTCTTCTCTACCTCTAGCCTTCTGTTGAGCTTGCAGAGAAAGCTAATCTGACCAGGAGACGATCTTTTCTATGGCCACCGTCACACTTTACGCTCATGATGAATGACTACGAAGAGTATACCACCGTAAATATGCAGGCTATGGTCTAATGCTCCGATCAGCCCTTGAATTTCTAAGGGCTATGCATGTCGTGCATTGAAGGCCTTGTCAGCTAGGAGACCCCGAGATGACCCATGAGGAGCAGAGTTGCTGCTCAGGGGCAAACCCCGAGCACTTCCCATGGCTCCTCATGCTCGGCTACCAATGTTGAAATCATCATGCTCGGGGGTGACATCTTGTCCAACTTGATCACACAACTTCACCCCGGGAAACACCGAACACTCGTCCTTGGCGTATTTCCTCCTTAGCCTGGACCTTGGCTTTGATGCCGGCAATGATTTAACTTGACGATGTAGCACTACTGGATCTTTCTAGCGCATAGCCTAACCCATAATAGCGGGGGAGAGGCACCATGTCTCTCATGGCACTGATAGTTTTATCATCTTGATTGCAGCGAGCATTCCAGATTATTCACATGACACCAATTAAATTGAACACGTATGGCGAGGGTACCATGACACATCCCGTGTAATCTACAGTTCTCACGCGTTGTAGCCCTGTGTAAAACTTGGTGGATGGACTATCTTTGCCCTTTCTTCCCCTATTAGCAGTCTCGTGCGTTTTTTTTTTTTTTTAAATCTACAGTTCTACACGTTGAGTATACATATGTAACGGTATCTAGAAGAACCATATTGAATACTCAGATATACGTCGCGGGTAAAACGTTAAGCCCTGCCTTACCTATTTCCTTATTATTATTTCCTCTCGCCACGAAGCCAAAGCACGAGAGGAGCCAGCCAGCCACCGCTGACCCGAGGGCACCGCCGCCCGACCTCCGTGCGCCGGTAGGCACTCGCCAGAGGGAGAGAAGGGGAGGGAGAGCGGCGGCGTCGGATGGGGGTCCTGGGCGACCGCTCGGGGTGGTGCTTCTGCTCCGGCGGCGGGGCCAAGCTGGAGCGGATCAAGTCCACGCTGCTCGCCACAAAGGGTCCCGCGCTTGCGGCCGTATCCTTCCCTCGCGGCGGCGGAGAAGGGGCAGGAGGAGCAGGAGGAGGAGGTGGGGGGAAACGCGGGGGAGGGTTCCTCATCCACCGCGCCCTCCTGCTCACCACGCACGGGACCGTCCCATCAGCCGCCGTGGCGGGCGCGGCCGAGGTCCAGCTCAGCCACGGCCGCCTCCTGGCCCGCCTGGTGCCTCAGAGGTAACGAACCCGGAAGGCATTGCTCGGAGTTTCCTGCTTGGTTTTCGCTTTGGTTTGTTTGTTTGGCTGTGCAATGCGGTGCCAAATGGTTGCATTTTTTGTCGGTTCCGCCCGGAAGTCGATTGATGCTGCCTGATGCTCCGTGGAAAGATTTGATTATGCAACACCTTTAGCAATTTCTTTGCGCTGCACTCGTGCTCTGGTTGTTCATGTTGTACCATGGTGGAAGAAGATCTGGTTTTCGTCTTCAAATTTAGGCTTATCGGTTACCGTAGCGATTCTCAGTTGCAATGCTGTTAAAAATGGCTCAAGGTTTTGGCGGATTTGTGGGTCCATGCCATATTGGTTCCTCAGTTCTTGCATTTCTGAGAAAAATGCGCAATCTCAAGAGTTTGGTGGGGTTGACTTCAATGTGGTTCAGGGAATTATTTGAGCCTGTCTTGTGATTATGGACCTCGGCAATCTTGATGTTATTAATGCATTCAGTTATTGTAGCAACCGTACGTGCAAGGGGGGACACAGCTTCGATTTTACTTTGGAGGATCAAATGCAACCATGGGTAGATAGATTATAATATACTGCTATTATTTTAGTGAAAATGAAGATATGATACATTATGGAGTAACCAATTACAGTACTACCAAATAAGAATGTTCGCACCTTATGTAAGTCATATTGGCCTCTTGTCATGTGTTGATGTATAAAGGATTGAAGTTGATTTTGTACATACAATAAGCTGCTGTAGCCGCATAGGATCACCTCACCGCTCTGTACAGGTAGACATAAATTCTATTGAATTTTGGATGCTCGACTGATAAGAATCAATGGGGGGTAATATCTGCTGAAAGTGGTCCTTGGTTCCATTGATTTGCTCGATTGATGGGCGCAAGCCGCGGGATGTGTAGTTTTTAATGCATTATTTTCTAGGGATGGGCTCAATCTGGATTTCCTCTAGATAACTTTATTACCTAACAGTCCAACAACGTTTGTAACTTGGTTGTATGAATTCCATGAACAAACGTTTGTAACTTAGTGAAGTGATTCGTGTGGAAAAAGATGCACTGCGCTGTGCACGCATTCTCTGTGCCACTAGAGCTAGAATAAGCTTAGCAAGTACTCTATTTACTTTGGAGGAGCATTTACTCTTAATGATCATTTATCTTGCATGCCTTTGCTGGCATTTTTACCAGTTCTACATTTTGTTTCTTCATTTCAGGTTCTTCATTACTAGTCCCATTCTGGACCTTACAATAGTCGGGCTTGATGTCGTGGATGATGGCTCAGATTCGCATGGGCAACAGCCTCATTTCCTGAAAACCTGCTTGAACCCCGGCTTGGACCTTGGCAGTACAGTTTTGCTCCTGGGCCACACAAACAAAAGAGATTTGGCAGTAGGTGAGGGGAAGGTTGTTATAGCAACAGACAACCTTATAAAGTTCTCAACTGATGAAGTCTCATGGCATCCCGGATCTGCTGGTTTCGATATGCACGGGAATCTAGCTTTTATGGTCTGTGATCCCATGAAGCTTGCACCTTCCACACCTACAGGGTATGCTTCTGCATCATCAACTGCACTCCTTGCATCAAAGATGGATGTGCCAACACAATTTGGTATCCCCATCCCTGCAGTATGTGAATGGTTAAAGCAGCACTGGAGTGGTGGCTTGGAAGATGTTAGCAAGCCAATGATGCCCCCCGCACGACTAATATCAGGTGGACAACGAAGTGAACCTTCTTCTCTGAGTCATCCTCGTTATATTAAGACCACTGAGCGAGAGGGTGGGGTGTTGTCATCATCGCAGATGCCAGCAAGACCAACAAGGCAGCATGGGTCATGCAGTTCAGCATCTGCCAAGATTTCATATGGTGAAAATGATTCTGTTAATTCACACTCTTTTCAAGGCCAACGAGATCCGGCTTCACAGATGCCCAGACCTAAGGAGCAACCTGGTTCGGTCATGGACATTAGCTTTCCTCCTGGGCATCCAAGATCTATTTTCTTACCGCTTCCTCTAAAGCAAATGATGCCTGTTGAGAATAAGATCAAACCAAACTGCTCAGTTTCAGATGAATCACGGGTAGCTAATGCGCGAATCAACTGTGATGCTATGCACAATGTTGCTTACCAGGAAAACTGCTGGAATGAGGCACAGTCAAGTTCTTCGCCACCTGCAATATCAGAACAAGGAGACAAGAGGGACGGTTTTAGCAGCGGGGAGGAGACAATGTACTCGGCGGAAACTATGGAAAGCAGAAACATTCCGAGTCCAAAGGACAAGAGGCCCCAGATAGTTGGCCGGTCACAGAGTTTTGCGAACCATAGCAAATGGGATTCGCCTAAAAGTGTTGAATCTTCGAAAGGGCCGCCCTCAAGGTCGCATACATTCATCCCTCTGAGAAAACCACATTTGCAAGCCGCAGCAGTTTCACAGAAAAGCCAGGTTTATTTCAGCCCTACTGTCTCCTCCAACATGAAAAAGAGGAACCTGTCTCAGATTCCCATGAAACCTCGTCAAAGTGCTCAAGTCACCTCCAAGTGGGTTACCTGATAGGGTCCCCGTTTCTTCTCTCCAGATTATACAAAGATATCACATCTTTCGGTTTAGTCAGTTCCACTCGGCATCTCCATTTTGTTGTAGCCGCGTCCTGTAAATGTATACTAGCTGTAAACCACGCGCTGACGATTCTTTGAGCTTAACTCGACTGTAAACAAACTCGTCGCAATGGACTGCACAATTTGGACTTGGTTTGAAGGGGGAACAATTTGGACTCGCCGAGCTGCAAAGGGCAACAGGTTGGTTCCCCTTGCTGCTTCGACTTTTCCCGCCGTCCGATCCAAGATCGTGCGGACCACCGCTGGAGCCGCCGGCAATTGCATAGTCCGCGAGGACCGCGACACGCGAGCCCACCCTCCCCGGCCCGTCCCTCCTCCCCGCGTCCGACGACCTGCTCCGCCGCGCCGATCGACTCCGTCTCACCCACGCTGCCGCCGGTGACCCGGTAGCTGTTCTTCCCCGTTCGCCCAGCCATTCGTGTCTATGCACATCTCTCTCTTGTACCCACGTCTAGGGTTCATGGCTTCAGGGAGGCAGTCGAGGGGCCAGCGCGCGACCGGAGGGGATGCGGCAGCAGCGGGGCGTCGGCGGGGGCGGGGGCGGGCGGGATCCCGGGCTGCTGACCAGGGTGGTGGACAAGGTCTTCCGCTTCGTCCGCCTCGCCGAGTTCGAGATCCTCTTCGTCCTCTTCTTCCTCATCGCCTTCATCCTCTTCAAGGATCTCGTAAGCCCGCACCCCTCTCGCCTTCTCCCCCCGTTGAACATTTCGCACCTGGCTAACGGGTCAAAATTCTGGCGCACCTGCTAGTAAAAGCAGGGTGGTCTATCCCCAATTGGCATAGTTCGCTTGCCTTTATGATGATTGAGTGTTCACAGAGAAAGAATCAATTGAAACCGTAGGGGTGATGGTAGTGGCTAATTCAATGCAAGTACTCTGTCTGTGGCTTGGAATTTGGGCGGTGTTGAATAACAGAGGTCCAATGTAGGCATTGGTGTCCATGGTTACTGCTCGAAGCCTCCAACTATGCTATTCAAACCGAAACTATTAGGCCTGGTCGTCAGGAGACACAGTGTATAATGTAACTGTGATTCTTTCAGTTAGATCATGTTACTTGGAGGTAGAGCTGTTACCTAGAGATGTCTCGTAGCAAATCATGCCCCTAGTGGAACAAGTGTAGTCTGCTTCATATGATTTGCTATATCTGCTATTCTGGAATTTGCTATATTATCGTCTTACACTAATTATTGAATGTGTCTTTTATTACAGATGTCTCGACCAGACTACAACCAGATCTTTGTCAAGAAGCCTGATCAAGATGACCGCTGGCCTTAGAGGGTAGGAATCATAAAAATGTTCTTATTGTACTGTAATCATCTTTTCTTATACTGTGTTGCGGTATGTACATTCCATAGAGGCTCCTTTAAATTTCCTTGTTATGACTACTCATTCGATACTTTAAAGATGCTTTTGACATGTTGCCGCCTCCAGTTTTCATCTGCCCACTATTGCTTTTGTGGTTGTTTTGCATGAGCCCTGAATTTTCTGTTCTCTGCAAACAAGCTGCCACACGATGTTAAGTGGGCATAGTGAAGTCACCTATATTTCTTCACGGCATGGCGTTTTCTTCATTTATATCGTTTGACATCCCCATGAGCTCTGAGCGAATTGGTCTATGAAATGCAGTGCTTTCTTTGGTCACTGATGTGTGCCGAAGATTACCACCATTGAGGTCTGGATGATTGGCTCTGACAGTAATCTTGTTGAGAACAAGCTTATATTGGTCCTAGTCACGCGGAATCTTCGAAACCTAGATAAGCTATGCATCTTATTTTAGTCATCATTTGATGATGGGTCCTCCACTCCTTAAAGATCCAAATGGCGTTCTTCATGATCATAGAACAACTGAAGTTATTGATATAGCTCTGCCTTGTAGAAAACTGGTGTGTAACTATCAGATAAATGTCTCGCAATATCCACTACATAGATTCATGGGATCATGGTTATTAAGATTTCACTCCAGCAGTGGGATCATGGATATTGTTTCCACCAGTGGATATTTGTTTTTGGTCATATAAGGTGCATTGGGCATTTGGGTGCCATAAGACTTCATTATTAGTGCTATCCGAGCTTCTATTTTGATGATTGTTATTACATGAATCTAGAGCAAGGCTGCTTAATAATAGGTTAATGGGACAAATGTTGTTGGCTTGGCGCTTGGATTGAATCATCGTTCAGTGTGTTTCTTAAAATGAGCAGAGTGGCTGTTAGAGAAAGAGAATGTTTGATCTGATATAGCATTACTTCAATTTGACATGCACATATCAATTCATTTTACAACTGGATAGTTCTGGGATAACCGTTGATCGATATCGGAATTCTCACATATCTGAAATTTAATACATTTAAACTTGTGGCAGTTTTCTGGGAAAACAATGTTTTCTTGTGAAACGAAGTTTTTTGGCGCCAATTCTTTTGTCGGGTATGACAGTATCATCTGTTTCTAGATAACCAACATGATGAACCCATATAACTAACTGGTTCTTCCGAGAAGAAAAGCTTACTTTACATCTTAGTATTGTACTCCCTTTGTAAGAAAATATAAGAGCGTTTAGATCACTAAAGTAGTGAGTTTCTGCTTCAGTTTGATCTCTGATTGTTGTCCGTCGGAAAAATAGCTCAAATGATGCATGTCCACGGACTCGACTGTAGATCAAATCTCTGATTGAAGGATGCAAAGGATCGTAATTTCGAGGAGATAACTGGACTGTTGATTGCCAACATTTTTTTTTGAGGTTCAACGTACTTCTATTTATTCATAGAAGGCAGGAATTTCTGCCGCAACAACGTCGAGAATACAGTCAGGAGGCTGATGTAGCCATACCTTACACAAATCATTCATAACTGCTTCCCTAGCTAATCTATGAGCTGCCTTATTAGCTGATCTTTGAACCCAGCTTACCTTCCAGCTTTGGCGTGCCTCCAGTAGATGCTTGACGTCCTGAACCAGTGGCCCGAGCGAAGATAGGTCCCTTTCAGTGCTCTGAAGCTTTCCAACTACCTCCTTACAGTCCATCTCAATGTGTATATGTGTTGCGTTTACCTCATCCGCCAGTTGAGCCGCCCTCTTGCATGCCAGGAGCTCCATCTTCGCCGGCTCCACCCCTTGAGAGAAATAGTGACAGGCTCCACCTAGAAACGCACCTTCGTCGTTCCGGAAGACAACTCCCACCCCTCCCTTGTCTCTATTCTTGGAGGTTGCACCATCAACATTCACTTTGATCCATCCTACGTCAAAATCATGTCAAATGTATAGATGTTTGTCGTACGTCATAGCAGTGGCGGAGCTAGACAAAAATGTCTGGGGGGGCCAAAATACAAAAAATATCTGTAGTGAGCAACCGCTACTGAAAGAACAAATTTATAATGTGTATACTCCAATTCAATCAATCACTAACTGAGAGAGAAAATTGTAGTGTTATCACCAAAAAAAATCCCAACTATATCAAAGCACACAACCGAACAGCAAAAGATAAACCACTTTGACTCATACTCCGACGTGCCCTGCGGCGCGCAACACACCGCCTCCCGCCCAGTCGCAGTGGAGCAGGTGTCGGGAGTTGCTAGGAGGAGTGAAGGGCTGAAGGCACCGAAACGATCTGGGCCGCCATGGCGAGTCGGATCCACCAGGGGAGTGGCAGTGGCGGCCGGGCGCCTCGGGACCTTCTTGCGCCTGTCGTCCCCAAGCTTGCGCGTGGAGTCGAACCCGGCCATGGCCGCGCAGAGGCGACGAGCGCGGTGGTGCAGGCCGTGGGCACGTGCTGCGACGCGGCAATGAGCGCGGTGGTGCAGGATCGACGGTTGTGGTGCTGGCCGTGGGCGCTTGCTGCGACGCGGCGACGACGAGCTCAGTGGGAGCACACTACTCCGTTGTCGTTCGCTCCATGTGCTTGCGTTGGGTGTATCCACGGTCCACGCGTGTCCGACGCATGTCCGCTAGGCGGTCATGTGACCCAAACGGACAAAAACGAATAAAATCGGTGTCCGTTTGAGTCACCACGTTGGAGTTGCTCTGATAATGAGAAGGAGTTGAGCTGGTGCCTGAAGAGGGCTTGTTTGTTGGTGCAAAAAGGGATTCGGTAGTTTAGGGTTGTAATTGAGCTGGGTGGATGGCACTTACAAAATCAAATACTACACAAATTCAGGTTCATGCGTAGGCGTTCGTGAAAATCGTGATAATGCGAGAGACTTGTGGCCATCTACGTGTATGTGTATGTGTATGAGCCATCCAAAAGATGCAGGGCAGGGCGATTACTACCTACTAGTAAAAAAATTGCACTTTGGTTGGGGGGGCCACGGCCCCCTCAGCCTTCTTCGTAGCTCCACCGTTGCGTCATAGTCTTCACGTGGCCCCTTAGAATCAGGAGGTAGTCGCGAAAGAATCATGTTCATTTCCTGTAATGATAACATTGGAAGCTTTGAGGTACAATAGTATAGGACGCGTTTGGTTGCCCGCATATACCTCAGCCAGACCCGCGCGGGAAGAAAAAAGCCCGTTTGGTTACCCGCATTCACTGTTGGGCCTGCATAGCATGAACATTAAAGCACCTCTGGGTCTGCATCCCTGTGAACGCTCAAATCGGCCGTTTTTCCTCAGCCAGGCCCAAGCGATGCAACCCTAGGCACGAGGGCGTGGGCGGTTGCACGCGTGGGTGAGGTCCCGAGACGTCGCGTTGTTTCCAGACGCGTCGTCACAAATTACCCTCACCCCCCCTCCTCACCGCTCTCTCCCCTCTTCCCCACTCACACTTGCGGCGGCGACGACGACGGCGGCGGCGGCCACCTGAGCTCTACTGCGAATTGATCCAAGACGGCGGCGGCAACCACCGGAGCGTCTGTAGACCTCCACCGGAGTGCATCGGCCATGGCGGTAAGACCTCGTCCTCTCTGTACATTCACTGCTTTCGACTCGGGCTAGATTCGATTAGAGCACACGATTGAAGAGTTAGGGAGGGGATTGAACACATCGGGGGGGAGGGAGGATTAGAGCACCTCGTCGTTGTCGGACTCCGGCGCCCCGAGCGTACTAGTCCAGTACGCCGCGACACGCTGGTCTTGAGGCGCCTTGTACTGACTGTACTTGGCCCTCTCCTCTTCCATGGTGTGCTCGAACTTCACCACCTCTCCTCTTCCACCTTTCTGTCTCGCCACCTCTCTGTTTCACCACCTCTCCTCTTCCACCTCTCTGTTTCACCACCTCTCCCTCGCCATGTTGGGGTTGGAGTTGGAGTTCATGGCGAGGGAGAGGTGGTGAAACAGAGAGGGGGAAGAGGAGAGGTGGTGAAACAGAGAGGTGGAAGATGAGAGGTGGTGAGACAGAGAGGTGGAAGAGGAGAGGTGGTGAAACAGAGGGGGTATGAATGAATGCTGACCATTAAACTGCGTGTTGTTCATAATGCAGATGGACAAGGGCAAGGATGTCGTGCCATCATTGGAGAAGGGCAAGGAGGTTGTGCCTCCATTGGACGAAGTGCAAGTGCTGGATCACCCACGCCCCAAGCGGAGGAACTATGGCCACTTCCATCAGGAGTCAGGACCAAACCACTTCTGCAAGGTTATCCTTGCTCCTAAGCTGGAGTGTCTGCAATTGCCTCTGGACTTCACAAAGCACTTCCCCGCCATCCCTACAGAGTTCAAGCTGAAGAAGAACACCGGCTGCGCATGGAGGGTGACGGTGAGGATGATCAACGGCAGGGTCACCCTTGATCAGGGTTGGGCCACCTTCGCCGCTGTTCACCAGATCCTGATCGGGTACATGCTGACGTTCAAGCTGCTGTCCCCCGACACCATGAAGGTGATCGTCTTCAACGACGAGGGCGTGGAGGTGATCACCAAGTGCAAGGAGCATGGCAATGCCTTCGCCGCGACCGCCTGAGCTCCTGTGGTCCAATCCTTGGTTGTTCTTGCTTTAAGACTTCGGTTTCGTTTAGAACTTATCGTACCGTGTTGGTTTAAAACTTGTTCTGCGTGGTTAAGACTTATGTTTGTGCCTAACATTGTTCTGTTGCTACTAGTTTAGTTCTTACTAGTTCATGTGTGCCTTTGGTAACCTCACCACATCGAGTAGGAGGTTAGAGCATCTACAGGCTGACTTGGCAAATCCGGCCCCTCAAACGCCCGCGGACGCGCCCGGACGCGCCCGCAGGCACTGACCGGACACCCCTCAAATGTTGCGCCGCACATCCACATATAGCAAAATCGGAACCTCAAATCCATGCAATCCATGCACGTCGATCATACGAAACAAACTGTCCGAATGCCAAAGTTCGAAAGAAAGCAAAGCAAAGCAAATCATAGTTCAACAAACTGGACATGGCAAAATCAAATCAATGTCCGAGCGTGATCGATGGCCTCCGATCACTCGCTGTGCGGCTGCTGCGAGAAGAGGAGTGCGTCCTTCTCCTCCTGAATCCGGCCTGCCAGCTCCGCCTGCATCCGGGCATGCTGCTCCGTCTGAATCCTTGCTGCCTCCTCCGCCTGCATCCGGGCTGCCTCCTCCGCCGCAGCCGCCCTCCGGGCGTTGATCTCCTTCTTCTTGTCCGCAAGCCACTTCTTTGCATGGTCATCCAAGCCGGTCTCGTCCGCCAACATGATCTTCGCATCTTCCGCGTCCCGTGCGAGTTGCAACTTCTCCTTCTCGAAATCCATGTCGGCAAATGTCTTGGCCTTCTCGAGCTCCCATTTGATCATTGCTTCACGCTTCTCCAACTCGATCTTCTCCCTCTCAATTGCAAGCTTCTTCTCCACCCTAGTTCTGTCCCACTCCATCCTTTCCTTTTGCGCTTCCATGAGGAGCTTGTACCTCTCATCCTTCTTGCTCTCCCTAGCCGAAAAAATGCCCGTCCATGTTGACAACATTTTGGTAGCCGCGGCATCACGGGCGAGACGTGCCTTCTCCCACTTGTTTCCCATGACTTGGCGGTTGTCCTTTGGCACGGTGGCTTTTCCGTTCTCGTCCACGACAACATCATCCTCTTCATCGTCCAACCCAATTGATTGGTTGGAGCTTGAGCCATCATTCCTCCTCTTGCCAGACTTGATGTCGGCCACAAGTTGGGTCCACTTCGGCTTGCCATTCAACATGAGCCAACAATGGCTAAAAGCAAATGGCTTCTTCTCCACCTCGTGATACAAAGTGACCAGCACCGCCGTCTAGCGAACAACATTTGTATGAGCACGAGAATGCAAACACAAGAAGCATATGCATTGGACGAGAAAATGAGGCAATCGAGCTTACGTGAGTTACGATTCTGAACGCACTTTGAGGGCGTTTGGTCACTTGTGCGTAGTAGCCGACGTACTTGTTCACTTCCCCTTGAATGATCCCCCAACGATGTTGGAGAGATGCCACATTGCGAGTGCTCACGATAGGATGCAGCTCCACATACTCCTTTAGCTCGTGATACTCCTTCCAAATCTTCGTCCAATAGGTGCTCCCCTTTTGCTCCGTGCCGCATATTGGATCCATCGTTGTGGCCAACCAAGCTCTGACCAACAAGATGTCCTCGTGTCTTGAGAATGCCGAACCTCTTGCCTTCGCCGTCTTGGCCTTCTTCTTCTTGCTTGGATTGGGATCGGATGTGTTCCCAACTTCAAAAGCGGTGGTGGCCTCCAATTCATACTCCAATTGGGTTGGATCTTCATTCTCATTGATCATCGTCGACATGAACGACGCCTATATGATTAAGATTTGCAAGTATTCATCATGAGCGAAAGAAACTAGAGGGCTATGCTTAAATATGATCGGACAAGAGCAAAGAAAACACACCGAGTCTTGTTCGGTCATTCCGTCGAGCAGGTTGAGGTCAGCCCGGGCAGTGCCGGAGCTCGTGCTCGTCCGCTCCCGAACGAGCTCCGACGAGTCACACACGTCCACCGCCGGCATCTGCGTGGGCGGAAAGCTGTCCGGAATGGCCCAGCCGGCGCTCGGATCGTCGTTTGTCCTAATGGGGTCGGTGACCGTAATCCTCGCTGGCGCTCGAAGAGAAGGGGTGCAGGGATCCGGCCGCGGCGGAGGAGACATCTGCTCATGCGCGTCCGAACCTCCCTGCGATGACGAAGCCGCCGCCTCCCTCTCTCGCTGCCGGCGTCGCCGCAACTTGCGGGCGACGTTCTCCGCCTTGCAAGTCGCCGCGGACGAATTCACGCCGCCGACGGACGAGGCGGACTGCGTCTCCGTCGCGGCGGTCTGGGTCGGGCTGGACGACATCTCCGGCGGTGGATCGGGACCGGAGGTGAGGATTGGGAGCAAGGGTGGAGGCGGGCGAGGGTCCGGGCGCTGGAATTGTTCTAGAGCGGCGGGAGGAGGAGGAAGGGTTTGGGGGGATTTGGTGCAATTTGGGGTGGGGACGGACTGTCGGGTCCGACATGGCGGGCGTGCCCGGGCACGTCCGGGCGCCCCCATACCCGCCTCATATTTGGGCTGGATATGGGGTGCCGGTCAGCCCGGGCGTTTGAGGGCCGTTTGAGAGGCCCTTCTGGGTCGAAATTTTGTGACTGGACACTGCCCGGGCGGCCTGCCCGGGCGTTTGAGGCGGGTTTGAGAGGTCCGGTTGTAGATGCTCTTACTACACAACTGTCCTGGATGTAACCAAACAACCAGACTTGTGTTTCCCCTCAAACAAGTCCACAACCAAACAACAGACCTTTCGTTTTAGCACATTCAGGCTAGAGGGGATGCAGGCAACCAATCAACATGCAGATGTTGGTTTTTAGCCTGTATATGCTCAGCCAGGCCCAACTGGGACAAGTATGCAAACTGGCAAAAAACGATGCAGGCCGAAGGCAGATTTGAGCCATCGGAAATGATTTTGCCCCGTTCGTCCATGCCGAATACTCATTCGTTTTTATTTACTCTGCATATTAGAGTTGACTGAAGTCAAACTTCATAAAATTGATCAAATTTATAGAAACGAATATGAATAGTTATCATAACAAATCTGCATGATATGAAAGTATATTCTGGATCAACCAAAAGCTTAAGAGGTGACTCTTGTTTTAGACAACTTTTTGAGCAATATATTCAGGTGGGGAGTATCCCCTCCCCCCTGTGACCATTTAAAGAAAAGTATATTCAATAATGAATCTAATGGTATTGATTTGTTATTGTATATGTTAATATTTTTGTCTATAAACTTTGTCAAAGTTTGCAAAGTTTGACTTTGGTCAAAGTTAATATGCGGAGTTTCCCGAAAAAAACTCCGTAAAAATAAAATAAAATACGTGGAGTAAATAAAAATGGTGGGATTAGTCTCCGGGAAACGGAGGAGGAATCAGTTTCAAGCGCTCCAAGTGCGACGCACACGCGTCGCCCGAGTCAAAGCATACTCCTACCAGCATCTTCATCGCGATTCACGAGCCCGGATGCGTCAACGCTGCCACGTGCACGAGGGAGTAGTAAATCCAATCCAATGAATTCTTGGTCGCAATGGGGAGTCGGGCAGAGTTTGGTTGAATCCAACCCGACGCAAACAAGGCGCGCGTGCTCCGGGACAGTGACAGGCCTCCCCTTCCCTCTTAATGTTGCGACGAGTGACCTTTGTTTGAGCGCATGCTTTTCTTTTTGCGAAACTCGCTGGCACGTCTGGTAAACCCACGTAGCTACACACAAGTGGTGGTTGTAACCAACAATACAACCAAACCGCGGGACGCTCTTTTCCGCCGCCGCCGGCGTCGCCTCCGGCCTCTAGGCCCGGCGGATGCTCTTTGCCGGCGCGCGCCCCTCCCCTGGGTCCGCCCTCCACCCTTGAAGGCCCGTCTCCAGCCTCCCCTTGGCAGGCGGTGACCGCGTTTTCTTCCGATCTGGATCCAATTTGCATTACCAATCCTTGGTGAGTTGCAACCTATGCCCTGTGGATTTTTGATCAACAGTGGGTTTGTTCTGTCTGGCTATTAGCTGCTGGTGTCTGTGCTGATTGTTGAGTGGGGATTGGCTGTTCTTGCGAGGGGAGGGGGTGCTGGTCTGTGTAGGCGGGGGAGAGCAATGTCAACCAGTGGCCGGTGGGGGTCTGACAAGAGCAAGGAGAAAGAAGTGGGCTCAGCCGAGAGGGGGGAGGAAGGAGTCGACTCCATGATGGGTCGCCTAAACCTGCTCGCGGACGAGACAGAGGTGGTGGACATGAGTGACGATGAGGAGGAGGTAGCAGCTCCGCTAGTGAAGTGGTCTCTGTTCGGGAAGGTGTTGTCTCCGTCAGTAATCCATTCACAGACTGTTCTGGCAGCTATGCGGCCAGCTTGGGGCAATCCCAGGGGTCTCAGGATAAGGACGGTGAGTGACAATGTCTTCGTTGCTGATTTTGCGAACAAGGGGGACAGGGATAGAGCCCAGGAGGGCACATCGTGGATGGTGGGCAAGCATGTTGTAATTCTACGGGATTACGACCCTCGCCTCAGGCCCTCGGATATCAGGTTTGATTATATGGCCATCTGGGCTAGGATCATCAACCTTCCTTTCGAGTGGATGAACAACAGAAAGGGGTTGAAGATTGCGAAGATGATTGACAAAAATATTAAGGTGGATGTGGATGAAGATGGGGAGGCCTCGAGCACCTTCCTTAGGGCAAGGTGTTGGAAATATGCCCTAGAGGCAATAATAAATTGGTTATTATTATATTTCCTTGTTCATGATAATCATTTATTATCCATGCTATAATTGTATTGATTGGAAACTCAAATACATGTGTGGGTACATAGACAACACTGTGTCCCTAGTAAGCCTCTAGTTGACTAGCTCGTTGATCAAAAGATGGTGAAGGTTTCCTAGCCATGGACATGAGATGTCATTTGATAACGGGATCACATCATTAGGATAATGATGTGATGGACAAGACCCAAACTATAAACGTAGCATATGATCGTGTCAGTTTATTGCTATTGTTTTCTGCATGTCAAGTATCTGTTCCTATGACCATGAGATCATGCAACTCCCTGACATCGGAGGAGTACCTTGTGTGTACCAAACGTCGCAACGTAACTGGGTGATTATAAAGGTGCTCTACAGGTATCTCCGAGGGTGTCTGTTGGGTTGGCATGGATCAAGACTGGGATTTGTTACTCCGTGTGACGGAGAGGTATCTCAGGGCCCACTCGGTAATACAACATCACAATGAGCCTTGCAAGCAATGTGACTAAAGTGTTAGCCACGAGATCTTGTATTACGGAACGAGTAAAGAGACTTGCCGGTAACGAGATTGAACTAGGTATAGAGATACCGACGATCGAATCTCGGGCAAGTAACATACCGAAGAACAAAGGGAACAGTATACGGGATTAACTGAATCCTTGACATAGAGGTTCGACCGATAAAGATCTTCGTAGAATATGTAGGAGCCAATATGGGCATCTAGGTCCCGCTATTGGTTATTGATCGTAGAGGTGTCTCGGTCATGTCTACATAGTTCTCGAACCCGCAGGGTCTACACACTTAACGTTTGGTGACGATTAGTATAGTTGAGTTATTTTGTTGGTGACCGAAAGTTGTTCGGAGTCCCGGATAAGATCCCGGACATGACGAGGATCTCCGGAATAGTCCGGAGGTAAAGATTGATATATGTGATAATAGTGTTTTGATCTCCGGAAGGGTTCCGGAATTCACCGGAAGTGGTTCTGGATGTTTACCGAAGTGTTCGGGGTGCAAGAACACTTTATATGGGCCAAGGGATAAAAGCCCACGAGGTATTGGAAGTGCAAAAGTAGTTTTGCTGCCGCGTAAGCGGTACTACCGCTTGGTGAAGCGGTACTACCGCCCGAGCGGTACTACCGCTTGTGTGAAGCGGTACTACCGCACGAGCGGTACTACCGCTTGTGTGAAGCGGTACTACCGCTTGTGTGCGGCTGTGCACGGTTCGGCAGGGATCCGAGTTGGACTCTTTCCCTGCGGGCCAAACCGACCTTGTGCGGGCAAAACCGACCTGGAGGAGGCTTTTACTCCAAGTTTAGACCCCAAGGCTCAACATATAAATAGAGGGCCAGGGCTAGCACACGGGAGACATCAAGATTTCCCCAAGCCGTGTGCGGCAACCCTAACCCTCTAGTTCCTCCGTCATAATCTCCGTAGCGCTTGGCGAAGCCCTGCTGAGATTGTTCCTCACCACCATCACCACGCCGTCGTGCTGCTGGAACTCAACCACTACTTCACCATCGCTCGCTGGATCGAGGAGGTGAAGGCGTCATCAAGCCGTACGTGTGTTGAACGCGGAGGTGCCGTCCGTTCGGCGCTAGTTCGTGATCGGATCGAGGGACGACTTGCGATTTGGATCGCGGAGACGTTCGACTACATCAACCGCGTTTCTTAAACGCTTCCGCTTAGCGATCTACAAGGGTATGTAGATTCACTCTTCCTCTCGTAGATGCTCATCACCATGGATAGATCTTGCGTGTGCGTAGGAAATTTTTTGTTTCCCATGCAACGTTCCCCAACAGTGGTATCAGAGCCAGGTCTATGCGTAGATGAGATCTCGAGTAGAACACAAACGAGTTGTGGGCGTGGGTGTATACATATTGCTTGCCGTTACTAGTTGATATTTGATTCGGCGGTACTGTGAGATGAAGCGGCCCGGACCGACATTACGCGTACACTTACGCGAGACAGGTTCCTTCAACTGACATGTAACTTCGTTGCATAAAGATGGCTAGCGGGTGTTTGTCTCTCTCACTTTAGTTGAATCGATTTCAATGAAGAGGGTTCTTTTAGAAGATCAAAAAGCAATCACTACACCACGTTGTGGTTTTGCGTAGGTAAGAACGGTTCTTGCAAACCCGTAGCAGCCACGTAAAATTTGCAACAACAATTAGAGGACGTCTAACTTGTTTTTGCAGGGTATGTTGTGATGTGATATGGCCAATTACATGATGAGATATATGTGATGTATGAGATGATCATGTGTTGTATAGAATATCACGACTTGCATGTCGATGAGTACGGCAACTGGCAGGAGCCATAGAGTTGTCTTTAATTATTGTATGACCTGCGTGTCAATCATTAAGCGCTATGTAATGCTTTACTTTATCGCTAAACGTTAGCAATAGTCGTGGAAGCAACAGTCGGCGCGACAACCTCATGGCGACACGTTGATGGAGATCAAGATGATGGAGATCATGGTGTCATGCCGGTGACGATGGAGATCATGCCGGTGCTTTGGAGATGGAGATCAAAAGCACAAGTTCATGGCCATATCATGTCACTTATGATTTGCATGTGATGTTAATCCTTTTATGCATCTTATTTTGCTTAGGACGACGGTAGCATTATAAGGTGATCCCTCACTTAATTCAAGATAAATTGTGTTCTCCCCGAGTGTGCACCGTTGCGAAAGTTCGTCGTTTCGAGACACGCCGTGATGATCGGGTGTGATAGACTCTACGTTCACATACAACGGGTGTAAGCCATGTTGCAAGTGCGGAACACTCGGGTTAAACTTGACGAGCCTAGCATGTACAGACATGGCCTCGGAACACAAGAGACCGAAAGGTCGAACATGAGTCATATAGTAGATATGATCAACATGAAGATGTTCACCATTGAAACCACCTCAACTCACGTGATGATCGGACTTGAGTTGGTGGATTTGGATCATGTTACACTCGAATGACCGGAGGGATGTCAATTTGAGTGGGAGTTTTTAAGTAATATGATTAACTAAACTCATAATCTTAAACAATAGTCTAAGTTGTCTTTGCTTTATTTATGTTGTAAATCATGGCTCGCGCAGTAGCACCCCTGAATTTTAATGCGTTCCTAGAGAAAGCTAAGTTGAAAGATGATGGAAGTAACTTTGTGGACTGGGCCCGTAATCTAAGGATTATCCTTACGGCTTCCCAGAAGGCTTATGTCCTTGATGCACCGCTTGGTGATCCACCCGCTCTAGTTGAGTCTCTAGACGTTGTGAACGCCTGGCAGGCTCGTTCTGAAGATTACTCAATAGTTCAATGTGCAATATTGTATGGCTTAGAACCGGGACTTCAAAGACGTTTTGAACGTCATGGAGCATATGAGATGTTCCAGGAGTTGAAGTTTATCTTTCAGAAGAATGCCCGGATCGAGAGATATGAGATCTCCGATAAGTTCTATGCTTGCAAGATGGAGGAGAACGGGTGTATCAGTGATCACGTACTCAGAATGTCTGGGTACTCCACCCGTCTGGCTGAATTGGGGATGCCCCTTCCGCCAGAGGCTATCACTGACAGAGTTCTTCAATCATTGCCACCTAGCTACAAGAGCTTCGTGTTGAACTATAACATGCACGGGATGAACAAGTCAGTCGCCGAGCTGTTTGCGATGCTGAAAGCCGCTGAGTCTGAAATTCAGAAGGAGCATCAAGTGTTGATGGTCAATAAAACCACTAGTTTCAAGAAAAATGGCAAGGGTAAGAAGGGTAACTCCAAGAAGAGTGGCAAAGCAGTTGCTCCTCTCGTGAAGAAACCCAAGGCTGGACCCAAACCAGAAACTGTGTGCTTTCATTGCAAGGGAACTGGACACTGGAAGCGGAACTGCCCCAAGTATTTGGCTGACAAGAAGGCGGCCAACAACAAACAAGGTATATATGATATACATGTTATTGATGTGTACCTTACCAACTCTCGTTGTAGTGCCTGGGTATTTGATACCGGTGCGGTTTCTCACATTTGCAACTCAAAACAGGAACTGCGGAATAGACGGAGGCTGGCAAAGGACGAAGTGACGATGCGCGTGGGAAATGGTTCCAAGGTTGATGTGATCGCCGTCGGCACGCTCGCTCTTCGATTACCATCGGGATTAGTGATGAACCTGAATAATTGTTATTTAGTGCCTGCGTTAAGCATGAACATTATATCTGGATCTTGTTTATTGCGAGACGGTTACTCATTTAAATCAGAGAATAATGGTTGTTCTATTTATATGAGTAATATCTTTTATGGTCATGCACCCGATGTGAGGGGTTTATTCTTATTGAATCTCGATAGTAATGATACACATGTTCATAACATTGATGCCAAAAGATGTAGAATTGATAATGATAATACCACTTTCTTGTGGCACTGCCGTTTAGGTCATATTGGCGTAAAACGCATGAGGAAGCTCCATGCTGATGGACTTTTGGAGTCACTTGATTTTGAATCACTTGACACATGTGAGCCATGCCTCATGGGCAAGATGACTAAAACGCCGTTCTCTGGAACAATGGAACGGGCAAGTGACTTATTGGAAATCATACATACTGATGTGTGCGGTCCGATGAGTATTGAGGCGCGCGGTGGTTATCGTTACTTTCTCACCTTCACTGATGACTTAAGTAGATATGGGTATATTTACTTAATGAAACACAAGTCTGAAACATTTGAAAAGTTCAAACAATTTCAGAGTGAAGTTGAAAATCATCGTAACAAGAAGATTAAATTCCTACGATCTGATCGAGGAGGAGAATATCTGAGTTATGAGTTTGGCAGTCACTTAAGACAGTGTGGAATTGTTTCACAATTGACACCGCCTGGAACACCACAACGTAATGGTGTGTCCGAACGTCGTAATCGAACCTTATTAGATATGGTGCGATCTATGATGTCTCTTGCCGATTTGCCACTATCGTTTTGGGGTTATGCATTAGAGACAGCTGCATTCACTTTAAATAGGGCACCATCGAAATCCGTTGAGACGACGCCATATGAACTTTGGTTTGGCAAGAAGCCAAAGCTGTCGTTTCTTAAAGTTTGGGGATGTGATGCTTATGTCAAAAAGCTTCAGCCTGAAAAGCTGGAACCCAAAGCGGAGAAATGCGTCTTCATAGGATACCCAAAAGAGACAGTTGGGTATACCTTCTACTTCAGATCCGAAGGCAAAGTGTTTGTCGCTAAAAACGGAACATTTCTTGAGAAAGAGTTTCTCTCGAAAGAATTGAGTGGGAGGAAGATAGAACTTGATGAGGTTGTTGAACCTTTACTTCAACCTGAGAGTAGCACAGCGCAGAAAGATGTTTCTGTAGAGCCTACATCAGCTGAAGAGGAAGTTAATGATGATGATCATGAAGCTTTGGATCAAGTTGCTATCGAACCTCGTAGGTCGACAAGGACGCGTACTGCTCCTGAGTGGTACGGCAACCCTGTCTTAGAGGTCATGTTGTTGGACAACGATGAACCTACGAGCTATGGAGAAGCGATGATGGGCCCAGATTCCGAGAAGTGGTTCGAGGCCATGAAATCCGAGATGGGATCCATGTATGAAAACAAAGTGTGGACTTTGGAAGTATTACCTGAAGGGCGTAAGGCCATTCAGAACAAATGGATCTTTAAGAGGAAGACGGACGCGGACGGTAATGTCACCGTCTATAAAGCTCGACTTGTGGCAAAGGGTTTTTCACAAGTTCAAGGAGTTGACTACGATGAGACCTTCTCACCCGTAGCGATGCTTAAGTCCGTCAGAATCATGTTAGCAATAGCTGCCTTTTTCGATTATGAAATTTGGCAGATGGATGTCAAAACAGCGTTCCTTAACGGTTTCCTTAAGGAAGAGTTGTATATGATGCAACCAGAAGGTTTTGTCGATCCAGAGAATGCTGACAAAGTTTGCAAACTCCAGCGATCCATTTATGGACTGGTGCAAGCATCTCGGAGTTGGAATCTTCGCTTTGATGAAGTGATCAAAGCGTTCGAGTTTATACAAGTTTACGGAGAAGCTTGTATTTACAAGAAAGTGAGTGGGAGCTCTATAGCGTTTCTAATATTATATGTGGATGACATATTACTGATTGGAAACAATATAGAAATGTTGGAAAGCGTGAAGGGATATTTGAACAAGAGTTTTTCAATGAAGGACCTAGGAGAAGCTGCTTTCATATTAGGCATCAAGATCTATAGAGATAGATCGAGACGCTTAAAAGGACTTTCACAAAGCACATACCTTGACAAAGTTTTGAAGAAGTTCAAAATGGATCAGTCCAAGAAGGGGTTCTTGCCTGTATTGCAAGGTGTGAAGTTGAGTAAGACTCAATGCCCAGTGACTGCAGAAGATAGAGAAAAGATGAGTGTCATCCCCTATGCTTCAGCCATAGGCTCTATCATGTATGCAATGCTGTGCACAAGACCCGATGTCAGCCTTGCCATAAGTATGGTCGGAAGGTTTCAAAGTGATCCAGGAATGGAACACTGGACGACGGTCAAGAATATCCTGAAGTACCTGAAAAGGACTAAGGACATGTTTCTCGTTTATGGAGGTGATCAAGAGCTCGTCGTAAAGGGTTACGTCGATGCAAGCTTTGACACTGATCCGGATGACTCTAAGTCGCAAACCGGATACGTATTTATTCTTAATGGGGGTGCGGTTAGCTGGTGCAGTTCCAAGCAAAGCGTGGTAGCTGATTCTACATGCGAAGCGGAGTACATCGCTGCCTCGGAGGCGGCGAAGGAAGGTGTCTGGATGAAGGAGTTCATGACAGATCTTGGAGTAGTGCCTAGTGCGCTTAACCCAATGACTCTGTTTTGTGATAATACTGGTGCCATTGCTCTAGCCAAGGAACCAAGATTTCACAAAAGGACCAGACACATAAAGCGACGTTTCAATTCCATCCGCGATTACATCAAGGAGGACGACATAAATATTTGCAAAGTACACACGGATCTGAATGTTGCAGATCCGATGACTAAACCTCTTCCAAGGGCTAAACATGAACAACACCAGAACTGCATGGGTGTTCGATTCATTACAATGTAAAATCACATAGTGATGTGAACTAGATTATTGACTCTAGTGCAAGTGGGAGACTGTTGGAAATATGCCCTAGAGGCAATAATAAATTGGTTATTATTATATTTCCTTGTTCATGATAATCGTTTATTATCCATGCTATAATTGTATTGATTGGAAACATAAATACATGTGTGGGTACATAGACAACACTGTGTCCCTAGTAAGCCTCTAGTTGACTAGCTCGTTGATCAAAAGATGGTGAAGGTTTCCTAGCCATGGACATGAGATGCCATTTGATAACGGGATCACATCATTAGGATAATGATGTGATGGACAAGACCCAAACTATAAACGTAGCATATGATCGTGTCAGTTTATTGCTATTGTTTTCTGCATGTCAAGTATCTGTTCCTATGACCATGAGATCATGCAACTCCCTGACATCGGAGGAGTACCTTGTGTGTACCAAACGTCGCAACGTAACTGGGTGATTATAAAGGTGCTCTACAGGTATCTCCGAGGGTGTCTGTTGGGTTGGCATGGATCAAGACTGGGATTTGTTACTCCGTGTGACGGAGAGGTATCTCAGGGCCCACTCGGTAATACAACATCACAATGAGCCTTGCAAGCAATGTGACTAAAGTGTTAGCCACGAGATCTTGTATTACGGAACGAGTAAAGAGACTTGCCGGTAACGAGATTGAACTAGGTATAGAGATACCGACGATCGAATCTCGGGCAAGTAACATACCGAAGAACAAAGGGAACAGTATACGGGATTAACTGAATCCTTGACATAGAGGTTCGACCGATAAAGATCTTCGTAGAATATGTAGGAGCCAATATGGGCATCCAGGTCCCGCTATTGGTTATTGATCGTAGAGGTGTCTCGGTCATGTCTACATAGTTCTCGAACCCGCAGGGTCTACACACTTAACGTTTGGTGACGATTAGTATAGTTGAGTTATTGTGTTGGTGACCGAAGGTTGTTCGGAGTCCCGGATAAGATCCCGGACATGACAAGGATCTCCGGAAGAGTCCGGAGGTAAAGATTGATACATGTGATAATAGTGTTTTGATCTCCGGAAGGGTTCCGGAATTCACCGGAAGGGGTTCCGGGTGTTTACCGAAGTGTTCGGGTGCAGCAACACTTTATATGGGCCAAAGGGGTAAAGCCCACGAGGTATTGGAAAGTGCAAAAGGAAGTTTTGCTGCTGCCTTAAGGGGTACTACCGCTGGTAAGGCAGTACTACCGCGTAAGCGGTACTACCGCTTGTGCGAAGCGGTACTACCGCTCAAGCGGTACTACCGCTCGTGAGCGGTACTACCGCTTGTGCGCGGTACTGCAGGGATCCGAGTTGGACTCTTTCCCTGCGGGCCAAACCGACCTTGTGCGGGCAAAACCGACCTGGAGGAGGCTTTTACTCCAAGTTTAGACCCCAAGGCTCAACATATAAATAGAGGGGCAGGGCTAGCACACGGGATACATCAAGATTTCCCAAGCCGTGTGTCGGCAACCCTAACCCTCTAGTTCTCCCGTCATAATCTCCGTAGTGCTTGGCGAAGCCCTGCAGAGATTGTTCCTCACCACCATCACCACGCCGTCGTGCTGCCGGAACTCATCTACTACTTCACCATCGCTCGCTGGATCGAGGAGGTGAAGGCGTCATCAAGCCGTACGTGTGTTGAACGCGGAGGTGCCGTCCGTTCGGCACTAGTTCGTGATCGGATCGAGGGACGACTTGCGATTTGGATTGCGGAGACGTTCGACTACATCAACCGCGTTTCTTAACGCTTCCGCTTAGCGATCTACAAGGGTATGTAGATTCACTCTCCCTCTTGTAGATGCTCATCACCATGGATAGATCTTGCGTGTGCGTAGGAAATTTTTTGTTTCCCATGCAACATTCCCCAACACAAGGGTTGCAATCCCAATTGCCGAGCCAATCCGCAGATGGGTCACCATATCCAGGGGAGGTGCTACAGAGAAGTTTGAGCTGCAGTATGAGAAGCTGCCTTTCATTTGCTTCAGTTGTGGTTTGATTGGACATAGTGACTTGGAGTGTCCAAATCCTGCTGAGCACGATAAGAATGGGAAGCTCCCCTTCGATTGAGGATTGAGGGCGCCAGACGACAGAAGACGACGGCTGCAAAGCTTTAGTCAGGCGGCTGCCTCAACATCTTGGCATAGCGATTCCAAAGACAAGGGAGGAGGGGGAGGTGGGAAATCTTTTCCTGGCTCCGCTGCTAGTAGAACCTCCCGGGAGTCGGGGGAAGGGGAGAACGTGAAGCCGGGCGAGCAGGTGGTGTCCTCACCACCCCCCAAAGCAAAGACGACCCATGGGGCGTCTCGGGTCTCCGAGATTGCAAAGAAATTATTCCCGGCGGACGTAGAGCCAAAGGGGAAGGGACAGAAGAAGTGAAAACTAGGTCCGGAGCCTGCAGGTGGGGGGAGGCACGAACCGGGTTTGAGTCAGCACGGTTTGGACGAACTCAACTTGGCGTTGGCTTTGGTAGTAGCAGGGAGCAGCGGGGTAGAGGCTGATAAAAATCTGGAGGGCTTGGATAGGAGCTTGGAGACTTTGAAGAAGCAAAAGAATGAAAACTCACACCGCAAGACAAGTGGGGTGCTGAAGGGAAAGAGCGGGGAACAAGTTGCCACAACCATAGAAGCGGGGCTACATGTACAGCCCTGCAAAGGTCAATGAAAGTGATAGCATGGAACTGCCGGGGGCTTGGGAACCAGCCGGAAGTTCAAGGTCTTTTGGATCTGCAAAAGGCCGAAGATCCTGATACCCTTTTCCTGTCGGAAACAAAGCTAGACAGGAATAGGATGCAACGTTTCAAAGGGTTGTTGAACATGCAAAACCTGGAGGTCAGGGACTGTGTTGGGCAGAGCGGTGGCCTGGCTCTGTTCTGGAAGAAAGATGTGAAGGTTCAGGTGAAGCCCTGGGCGTCGCGTGATCACATTGATGCCGAGGTCACCGGGAAGGATGGGTTCGTGTGGAGGCTAACGGGCATCTACGGGGAACCAAAGACGGGGCAAAGGGAGAAGACGTGGAAGCTGATGCGCACCCTTCACGGGCATTCGGGGTTGCCTTGGATGTGTTTTGGTGACTTCAGCGAGATCCTTTTTGCCGAAGAGAAGCAAGGGGGGCAGCCGAGGGCACAAGCATGTATGGGCAAGTTTCGAAGTGCCCTAGAGTTCTGCGAGCTAGAGGACCTGGGTTTCGTGGGAGATCCGTATACGTGGCGAAACCATAGTCATCAAGCTGAAACCTACATCAAAGCGAGGTTGGATAGGGTTGTGGCTAACCAAGAGTGGAGAGCCCAGTTCCCTGCCTACAAGGCTATTAATGGGGATCCTAGGCACTCTGATCATAGGCCTGTGATTGTTTTGATGGAACCTGAATATTCCCGCAGGAGGAGGGCGGCTGTGGCGGCACAACCGAAGTTTGAGGCAAGATGGCTGGAGGAGGAGCAATGTGAAGATGTGGTCAAAAATGCGTGGGATTTGGCTATGCTGACAAGTGATACTACTGTTGCTGAGGCAATCAGAAGAGTGGGGTGTGACTTGCATTCTTGGAGCAAGGAAGTCTTGGGGGACCTGAAAAACAGGATTAAAAGAACAAAAAAGGATCTGAACCGGTGTAGGAAGGCGCCGATCTCCAAACAACAGGTTGCTCAAGAGCAGTTGTTGCGTTATAAGCTGGAAAGGCTTCAGGACCAGAAGAACATTTACTGGAAGCAAAGGGCGCATGCTCATTGGCTGAAAGATGGGGACCAAAATACGAGCTTCTTTCATGCTTGTGCGTCGGATAAGAGAAGGGTGAACCAAATAACGAAGCTGCATAATGACGAGGGAGGCGTGGTGGAGGGCGAGGAGGAGTTGCGGGCTTTCATTGCTAACTATTATAAGTCCTTGTTCTCTTCTGTGGCAGGGACGAGGGAGGCCGAGCTCCTTAGTAAAGTGTCACATGTGGTCACTACAGAGATGAATGAGTACCTTTCGAAGCCTTTCACCTTTAAAGAAATTAAGGAAGCCTTGAATTCTATGGGGGACTTGAAAGCACCGGGGCCTGATGGTATGCCAGCAATTTTCTACAAAAGGTTTTGGACTTAGTGGGCCCAAAGGTACAGGAGGCGGTCTTGGGTGTCCTAAACGGGGGTCCTGTGCCTGCAGGGTGGAACGAGACCATTGTTGTTCTGATTCCAAAGGTCAATAATCCATCGCGAGTGAAGGACCTTAGGCCTATTAGTCTGTGCAATGTGGTGTTCAAGATCATAACGAAAGTGATTTCTTGTCGTTTGAAGGAGGTGTTGCCTACGATTATTTCCCCAAGTCAAAGTGCCTTTGTGCCAGGAAGATTAATAACGGACAACGTGATGATCGCATACGAGACTACTCACTACATGCATCAGCGAAAGGGGGGAAGAGACGGGTTGGCAGCAGTTAAACTGGATATGAGCAAGGCGTATGACCGCGTTGAGTGGTCTTTTTTGGAAAATATGATGTTGAAGATGGGTTTCTCTCAGAGCTGGGTGCACCTAATCATGGGTTGTGTCACAACTGTGACATACAGGATAAAGGTCAACAATGATTTGACGGAGGTTATTGTGCCTGGGAGAGGTTTAAGTCAGGGATGCCCTCTCTCGCCTTACCTCTTCATTCTCTATGTGGAGGGACTTTCTGCTCTGTTCCAAGATGCTGAGAGTGAGGGTAGCCTCCAGGGGGTGCAGGTTTGTACAGGAGCCCCAAGGATAAATCATATGTTTTTTGCGGACGATTCACTCATTTTCATGAAGACAAATGAGGCTAGCGCAGGAAAGTTGATGAGCATTTTGGCCTTGTATGAGGATGCGTCGGGGCAGGTGATTAATAAAGACAAATCTGCTGTCATGTTTAGTAAGGGGACTACTCAGGCTGTGAAGAGGAAGTTTAAGAATCTCCTCCAAATTAGTGATGAGGCCTACAATGAAAGGTACCTTGGTCTGCCTATATACCTGGGCAAGTCCAAGAGCAAAGCATTTGGCTATTTAATGGAGAAGGTGTGGAAGAAGATCCAGGGTTGGAAGGAAAAGTTTCTCTCGAGGGCGGGGAAGGAAATATTAGTCAAGGCTGTGGCGCAAGCGATCCCTATTTTCGCCATGTCCTGTTTTGATCTCACTAAAACTCTTTGCGATGAAATCAGCTCAATGGTGTGCCGCTATTGGTGGAACAATCAGGAGGAGGATCGACACCACTGGCTGGGATGGAAGTGCTTGACAAAACCCAAGTGCGAGGGTGGACTTGGCTTCAGGGATCTTCACATTTTCAACATGGGCATGCTGGCGCGTCAAGGCCGGAGATTACTACAGGAGCCGGATTCCTTATGTGCGAGAGTGCTGCGGGCAAAATACTTCCCCGAAGGCAGCATCTTGGAGGCCACTGTGAAGCCGGGTATCTCTTACACTTGGCGCAACATTTTGAGGGGTGTTGCCCTCCTGAAGGAGGGTCTGGTGTGGAGAGTGGGGGATGGGTCAAAGATCAAAGTCTGGGAAGATCCATGGCTGCCTGAAGGGGATACCCGGAGGCCACGCGCTTTGAGGGGGGGCTCTGTTGTTGACACGGTGGCTGATCTGATCAACCCTGCTACCGGGGCCTGGGACGAAACCATGATTCAAGGCATATTTCCTCCTGAGGATGTGAAGGCTATCTTATCCATTAGCATCGGTGATGACATGGAGGACAATCTGGCTTGGCATTTTGATCCAAAGGGCATGTTTTCAGTGAAGTCCGCTTATAAAGTGGGGGTAATGCTCAGGGATAGAAGCCGTGGCAGTGATGCCGCCTGCTCAAGAGTGAGTGCAGGAAAGAGCTCGGTAAAATTTGATTGGAACCACATTTGGAAGATGAGAGCCCCAAACAAGCTGAAGATGTTTGTGTGGCGGCTAGCCCACAACAGTTTGCCGCTCAGAATGAAAATCGAGAGGCTTGGGATCGAGCTGGACACCTCATGTCCAGTGTGTCATAGGCAAAACGAAGACGGTGGCCATATCTTCCTAAAATGTAAACAGGTTAAGGAGTGTTGGGGGAGGCTGGGTTTGGGGGAGATGCGTGAGAAACTCCTGCCTTGCAGCTCGGCTCACCATATGTTTGAGGAGCTCTGGAAGTGTGACGAAAATACCCAGCTGAAAGCTACAACTCTTATGTGGGAATGGTGGAATGTGAGGAACAAGGCAAACGCTGGGGAGGGTGTTCCAAATACCCAAACTATTTGCCACAGAGTGGAAAGGCTGGGAGTGGATTTCTTGATGCTTAGGGTGCCAGATAAACCACCAAAACCACCTGATCTTAGCAGATGGGTTAAACCCCCTGAGAACTTTGTGAAAGTGAACTTTGATGGGGCTTTTTCCGAAATCAGTGGTTCTGGAGGCTGGGGCTATGTCATTCGCGATCAGGCGAGCGTTTTCGTTGCTGCTGGCGCGGGTAATTCAGTGCATTTGAGGTCTCCTCTGCATTCTGAAGCAGTTGCTTGTCTTGCTGCTATTGATGGCGCCATCAGGGTGGGCGCAAACAAGATTATCTTTGAGTCTGATGCTTCAGTCCTTGTACAAGCGCTCAATAGCTATGAGTATGACAAGTCAACGATTGGTGTGCTAGTGAAAGAAGCTAGGAGCTTAAGTATTTTAAACTTTGATTGCTTTCGTTTCTCTTTCAGCCGGCGGGCTTGTAACACTGCAGCTCATGAGCTGGCAAAGTTTGGTGTGAGTAGTGAGAGTGTAGACTCATTCTGGGAGGGTGATGCTCCTCCGTGTATTCTGAACATTATTGCCAGCGATCTGGCTGAAGTTTAATGGAATTGCTATGTTCCCATAAAAAAAAAAAAACCACGTAGCTGCACCAGCGTACGGCGCGTCCCGTTCTGTGCGCATGGCACGGAAAATATTTGTCCGTCCATTCCGGCAGACCAAGTTGGACGCGATTCCTTCCTCCAAGAAAAAGTTGTACTAGTACGCGATCCACCTACGCGAGCGCGAGCGCGAGCACGAGAGCTCACGCGTTCCAGCGTTGCGTGAGCGTGACAAGGGCGGGCGGGGCGGTGGGTGAGCGCGCGAATCGGCACGGGACGGCGCGTCGGTGACACGGCACGGCAGGGCGGGGGCAAAGAGAGAGCACGCAGCGGCCAGCTAATATTTTCGAGCGCGGGGTCCGTCCGTGGCCGGTCCACTCCACCCCCCACGCAGCCCCGACCCCGAGAGAGGCCGAGACCGAGATCCCGGCCTCTCGCCGCCGCCCACTCCCCTCCCCACCCCTCGCCTCCCCTCGCGCAACCCCCCCACCCCACCCGCTCGATCCGCCCGCCCCGATGCCTCGGCGCGCCCTCGCCCTCCTCCTCCTCCTCGCCCTCGCCGTCTCCGCCCCTCTCGCCGCCTCCGCCGCCGGGGACCAGGTCAGCGCCCCTCGCCCTTCCGTACCTCACCCGCCCCCACGCGGTCGTGGTCGCTTCCCCGTTTGCCGGCTGCCGAGCCCCCCTCTGACTCCGGGCGTGTGTCTGTTCTGTTTCCCCCTCTTCAGTTTCAGGGTGCACACGATGCCGCCGGCAACGCCACCACCACGCGCCGCCTCGACCGCCGCACCAAGGTCAGTTGACACCGCACGCGCTGCGCGTCTTAGCCATGGTTTTGGGAGCTGGCTTGTCGTTGGTCTCACTCACACCAAGGCCTCCCCCCGCCCGTTCCGCTGCTTCCCAGATGTTCGTCCACACGGCGCGCGGCGTCATCGGCGGCGGAGGCGACGCCGGCGTCGAGCAGGAGTCCGAGCTGGGCCTCTTCGACGCCTTCTTCGCCAGCCTCTCTATGATTCTCGTCAGCGAGGTGACCTGCCATTTCTCTGATGCAAATGCTGCTACTACTCCAGTGTTTCTGAATTTGCTCTCCTGCCTATACATGCATATACTGCTTACGTTCTTATTACCAGGCGCTGCTTGTTCATGCCTTGCTGGGTACAGATTGGCGACGAGACGTTCATCATCGCGGCTCTCATGGCGATGCGGCACCCCAAGTCGACGGTGCTCTCCGGTGCGCTGTCGGCGCTGGTCGTCATGACGGTAGGTGAAGCTGCAGCATCTGTTTGTGCAGAATAGGATCGCAGTTTAGTGTTAATTACTCCTGCTGCGTTCTGTGCTGTTTTAGGTACTATCAACTGGGCTTGGCAGGATCGTTCCCAACTTGATATCGAGGAAGCACACTAACAGCGCAGCAACTGGTATGACTTATCTGATGTTAGCTTGATGTCCATTGATTGTTCAAGCTGGTCTGAGGTTTTAGGAGTAATGCATTTATATTGTTGGGCATGGACATCCGGGACGTTGGAGAATATTAGTTAAATCATCAAATGAAATGGCACAATATGACCATAGCTGTTCCAAAAGCATTGACACGTGTTATAACATCAACTTGCCAAATATTGATCTGTGCAAGTTCCTCAAATATGCATTAGATGTCCAACATTATACAAAAACCAGATGGTTTAGTTTTGACATATTATCAGATAGAAGTTCAGAGGTTTGATACGTGCACCTGCATTTGCTAGAATCCTTCAGAATTAGTGCCTCTGTATAAATACAAGCTGTGCAAATTCCTGTAATGTTGTAATTACAGAGGAATCTCTTTCCCCAGTCCATGTGTTGATTTATTTCTCCCTGAACCCAAGCGAGCCTCTAAATTAGAATAGAGAAGTTGTATAAGCAACAATCTTCTAGTTTCCTTCTATCTTTATTTTATTGATATGTTAGAGTTCAAACAACAAGACATATAGAGAGCTATAGTGGGATTGCCAGTTTAAGTTACGAAACATAGCAAAGCAGAAACCAGGAATGCAACACTCACTCAAAACCACAGAAAAGGATCCCCATTTTCCTTTAGTCTGCTGATGTACCCCTTCCACAATGGTTGTATTGCTGTAAGAAGACGCACACGAGTAGGGTGAGACTGAGATATCAGCTTATCTTTAACCAAGATCTTATATCTAGTAAACCATAGTGCGGAGCAAGCAGTGGCAAAACCAAATCACAACATTCAAACTATAATGTCATTAAATAAATATATCTCCTTATGGACTGTGCTCTCATAACAGTGTGCAAACAAATTTTAAATCCACTCCCTCCGTTTCTAAATATAAGACCTTTTAGAGATTTCAATTCAATGCAAACTACATACAGATGTATATAGACGCATTTTGGAGTGTAGATTCACTCATTTTGCTCCGTATGTAGTCTATATTGAAATCTCTAAAAAGTCTTATAATTAGGAACGGAGGGAGTAGCTATCAGGAAATAAGTTTTAGCAAAAAGAAAGAAGCACATTTAGTTACCAAGGAAATGTGCCAGTGCTAGTGAGACTGTTCAAAACTGGGTTCCTGAACTTGTGCACAACTGTCGACTAAACTCTTCTTCGCCTTTTTCATGGAAGGCCTAGTGCAAAATTAGTGATACATCTATGGAGATTCGACTACACCAACTTCACATGAGTTTAGCAAACCGGGATTGAAAAATCGTACAAAGGAGCTTCCGTCGGTCTTATCATGCTTATAATAAATTATGACACATATACATTCTTTAAAACTCAAGTAAGGTATTTCGTGAAATATGCATGATTTGCCAATTGTATAGCACTAGCGCACAGTTAATTCACCATTTTGTCTAATACTAACATCCTCCTTTTGTGTTTGTGCTTCAGTCCTTTACACGTTCTTTGGGCTGCGACTGCTTTACATTGCTTGGAGATCAGATTCTAGGGCATCACAGAACAAGGAAATAGAAGAAGTATGTGCATTTCCTTACATGACTCTTTACCTCTACAGCTGCAAATTAGCTTAGTTTTTTTTTGTTTACCACATAAACTGCTGATCATAAGACATCTGTTTGGGTTGCGATTCGTTTTCTCAAAATACCGAATCAGACTGCTGAAGCATAAACATCAATTCATGTGGATACACCCTTCCTTTTGTCTCAGTAGCGGTTTTAGAATCAACTGTATATGTGCATTATTCATTGCTGTTGTCTCTAACCTGCTCTTATAATTTTTAGGTGTGGTAATTTAAACACCTGATAGTTTTTAATTGTTTGAAATATGCAGGTACAGGAAAAGCTGGAAGCAGGTCAAGGGAAATCAACATTTAGACGCGTCTTCTCAAGGTTATGCACTCCTATTTTCTTGGAGGTACATTTCCCGTCCCTTTCTTATTTATGATTTAATGTTTCTTTCTTGCGAACTATGTTTTCTACCATCTCATTTAAGATGTAATTATATAGGATTGAGAAATCTTATAATTCCCTTTTTAGTCTTGCACAGTATATTTCTCTTCACGCCAACTGTCCATACACAATGCTTGATGAAATATACCTTCAGTGACGCTGCAATGAGTGCGATGTCTATCAACGGCTTTATGTATGACTTTCATTTTTATGATCCAGTCATTTGTGTTGACCTTCCTGGCTGAGTGGGGCGACCGAAGTCAGATAGCCACAATTGCGGTATGACTAATTTCCCTTGAGCAATCAAATTCTCAACTTGTCTGTGGTCAAGCAAAAATCCATTTTAACCGGTAGTATGTTTCGAAATGCAGCTGGCTACGCACAAGAATGCTGTAGGTGTTGCCATTGGAGCAACCTTGGGGCACACCATCTGCACGTCATTTGCAGTGGTGGGCGGCAGCATGCTGGCGTCGAGGATATCGCAAGGCACCGTAGCCACCATCGGAGGCCTCCTCTTCCTTGGCTTCTCTGTATCATCATACTTCTACCCACCATTGTAATCGCACCATGTGCTTCCTGCATCATTTTTTTTTTCATTTGTTGGCAAGATCACACTCCCTAAGCCCCGTCACCTCATCTTACGTAGCAGCATATGATGCCTGGCATACAGTTTTAAGTTGTACCACGATACTCTGATATATATATGGAGTAGGGATATGATCACTGCTAATATATACAAGTTGACCCGATTCCAAGAAATGGGTATCCTGAGCCCTGATTGCTTTGTCAATCTGACAGCATTTCTTCGATATGACCACTGTAAAATATTGATGTTACATCTAGCTAAACTGTTAAACAACTATGTAGCGATGATGGCCAGATGGCTTCGCTAGTAGTTGAACCACCAGCTCCACCGGCCGATGATCTTGCCGACGTACTGGTGGTCGTGTTTCGTGTAGTGGCACATGGTGGGGAAGACGCCGAGGACGTGCCTGCAGTCTCTGAGCAGCACGTCTCCGACGAGCTTCTTCTCGCGCCGCTGCCATGGCGCCGCCTTGGTGGCGTGCCTCCCGGTGACGAGGAACATGTGGCCATCCTGGAAGAGGTAGCGGCACCCGCCGGCGGTGACGCGGCAGAGCGGCGCGTAGGGCTCGCTGCTGTTGAAGACGACCACGTCCTGGAGGAAGTTGCCCATGTAGCCCCACTTGCAGAGGATGGCGTAGTGGTCGGTCTGGGGCTGGAAGAAGGCGTGCTGCGGCTTGTAGGGGTCGAGGATAAAATAGTGGAAGTACTCCCAGTTGCCCGCGAAGGCGGCGCGGCAGCTCAGGATCATCTGCCCGCCGGTCATGGTGCTCAGCATCCCCACCGTGTGGTTCTGCTCCGGCGACGCCACCGCCACCTTAGGCTCCGCCGCGTGCGGGGACAGCATGCCCACGAAGATGACGATGGACGGGATCGCCACGAACACGAACGGGATCGAGATGATGGTCAGCCGCCGTAGCAGGTCCTTCTTCTTGTCCTCCATCAATCAAATCAGTCTCCTAGTCAATTTGTTATTAATTAGGTCTCCTCTTTTCTTCTTGTCTTGATTAGTAACTCCTCTGGGTGATTGTGTGGTTGACGAGGCACTGCGAAATATAGGAACTGCCCTGCAGAACAACGTGCAAACATGATGCATGTGTCGATCTTCATCGGCATGTCGCTTATATTTAGAAGAAGATGGGGTCTATTTTTAGGCCAGCTGTGGAATTGTGGTTGACAAAAATGATACTTGCTCTAGTTGAACATTCCATGATTCGACCAGAATTCAAAGGAAAACACGAACAAGTTTATTTAAATTCATGACCAACCAGAGTACGTTGGAAGATTGCTTGCGACATCGATTACATCTTCCGAGGTTGCATTGCATGCATGGGGTGATGGGGGCATGTCAAAACACGCAATAGATGGAAACTGGTGCAAGAGCTTGATGACATGAACAACTATTTGCAACGCGTACCTGCAAATTGGATGTGGCCGTACTGGATCACGGCCGATCGCTCTGCTCGGTTTGTATGTCTCGCCGGTCTCTTGTGCAGAGGATTGGGACGGGGGGCCGTATCAAGGGAAGAAATGGAGAATGGAGGCGAACCGGGAAGGAGGAGATTGTTGCTGGCGTTGTTTCCAGGGAGAGAGGAAGGAAAAGCGTGCATGGAAGATAAATGGTGCCTATATATATGATGGTAGCCATGCTGCCATGTAAGTACCACATTTTTTTTTAAAGATTACCCCGGTCTCTGCGCATCTAGGCGATGCATGTAGCCATTTTATTAATTATTCACAAAGACCTTATAAAGTAGTACAATCAGGTAGTCCGAAGCCATCATCTTAGCAACAACGGTTGTTACTACTATTCATTTGATGAAAGGGTGCCGATAGTCCGAGCCTAATACCAAACAGACATCGCACCAAAGCCTAACATCTAAAACCGAAGGCCCCAACCAAACCACATACTGGGTTCGAGGTACAAACCGGTCCGACGCACTCTCTTGTGTCGTCGCCGCCGTCTTCCACCAATCCATCTTCAGAGCAGAAACTAACGCACCGACCTTGTGAGACCTCTCTGCCATCAACGCCACCATGACGCTAGACATCGTTCTCCTCCTACGCGAGTCCATCTCCGTGCATCGGACGCCCAGTCTGCACTGCGCCACGCCGCCGAGATCCACCGCCATCAATGTGTAAGATGAAGCATCGCTCCACCAAAGAAGTCGTCCACCGGTCCCTCGAGCTCGTGTACTCCTCCAAGAATGACGCCCCCAAGGGGGACAACGACACCAGAGCGCCGTCGTCATCCGATCTACTAATCTAGGGTTTTCCCCGGAGGTAGCAGATAGAGGTCTGGAGCTTCTCCACGGTGATGCCTTCAAGAAGGTAACGGCACAAAGGAGTGCAGCCATCACCGGTCTTGGCAACAAGCTGAGAACGAGGTTTTCACCCGGATCCGCTCGACGAACCTCCATCAAGCATCGTGTGCACGGGTCGCCATCGATCTGAGCCGCCGCGTAGCGAGCAGACCGCACCGGCCAGGTCAGATCTGTCCGGAGGCCAGGCCACTCATGGCACATACCCGTCCACCAGGCCCTCCATGCCACCGCCGCCGATCCGAGGTCAGATGGCCTGTCACTGCCGCACGCAGCCAAGCCGCAACCCGAAGCAAGGCCGGTCGCCGCGCCCGCAGCCATCGCCGCCCGAGGCAGAGCCGGCCGACATGCCGCCGCCGGTCAAGACAGGGACGCCCGCCGCGCCGCCAAGGCCAGATCGGCCATGCCTCCTCACACCGTGGGGCTCCGCACCATCCCCATGGCACAGGAGAGAGGAAGGCCCCCGCCACCGCTGTCGGCCCGCGGGCTAAAGGCCGGCGGCGTCCTTCGGCGACGGCGGAGGGAGGGAGGAAAGGAAGGAGAGCCCCGACGGCTAGGGTTTCGCCCCCGCCCGAGTCGCCCGAGCGGGAGCGACACGGGGGGCGAGTCCTTGTGATCTGATGGCCTCGTAAGCACCACATTATTTTGGGCAATGTGAACTTACCCTTGAAGACGATTTTTCTTCTTCCAAAACCGACGTGCAGGATAATTGCTCTCGCATTGCACCACAAGGAGAATCTCTTTGGTTAGGGCGTCTCTGATGCGAAAGTGTTGTTCTAGTCCCGAGCTCATGTGAGCTCGAGTGAACAGTAAAATCAAAATAAAATGAAAAAAGTTTCAAAAAATTCCGATTTTTTTTTGTGTGAAACTTTAACAAATGTTTTGATAGCTCGCAAAATTTCAGTGCCAGATGACATTCGTGTAAAATGTGGCAAAAAAAAAACAAAATCGATGCTCCAAAATGTGTTTGAAAATAACATTTTTGGAGCATCTGTTTTGTTTTTTTGCCACATTTTACACGAATGTCATCTGGTGATGAAATTTTGCAAGCTATCAAAACATTTGTCAAAGTTTCATATAAAAAAAATCCAATTTTTTTTTTGATATTTTTTCGATTTTACTGTTCACCCGAGCTCACATGAGCTCCGTCTCTGATGCTCCTTTTATTTTAGCTTACTAGGTGAATGTCCGTGCGTTACAACGGAGAACACATATATGTATGACAGTATGAGTGATATGTTAGGTTGGCCCTCATATGAAACCTTTTGTTCTTTGTAAGTAGCTAAGATGATAGAATATTTCCGGTGCAAGTTATTCCATATTATCAGTAGAAAACTTAAGGTCATATAATATCTTGATGTAAACTACCAACATCTAAAAACTGATGGAAACTAGCTAAAAGAGTGTTGATGTATTGTAGGGATGCGATTGGTGGTGCTCAGGTGCGGTGCAGGCATATTGTGGGCCACCGACCTGTGACACGATTTGGAAATATGTTTGAATATATAATGGTAATTTATCCCCCCTCGTATAGCCCTCGGTAAATATCTGTAATCTCTTTACAACTTTAAAGTGATATACTTGTTCGTCCGGGGACCATTTCATGGGTACAAATATTTTTATAAACAACGGATGCAAGAAGTGGGGCTGCTTAGAGCATCTACAACCGGACTTAGCAAATATGACCCCCTAAACGCCCGCGGACGTGTCCGGTCAGTGATCGGGCGTGTTTCATATTTGTCCGTCCGCGCAGCCACACTCCTCATTTTTTCCTCATATGTCTGGTCACTTGCACGTGATTGGTGGAGAGAAAGAGAGAGAAAGAAAAAAATGAATAAAGAAAAAAGAATAGGTGGTCCGGGGTGAGGTCGCGTCCTATGTGGCGGACTGACCGGGTGCGTCCGGGCGCGTCTGCGAGCCCTCATATCCTTCCTATATTTGAGATGGATATGAAGGTTCGCGGACAACCCGGACGTATATGGATGATATGAGGGGTCCGGTTGGGTCACTTTTTTCTTCCCTCTCCTGTCCGGTCATTGATCTGACGCATCCGCGGACGTATGAGAGATCGTTTGATGCGTCCGGTTGTAGATGCTCTTAGTTGTAGAAAAACCATTCATTTTTCTCTCTCTTCTAGTTAGCTATCTGTTCTACTAGTCAGTTATTCTTTTCCAGAAACTTTTGTTTCCAAGCAGCAATGGTGCAGAACAAAAAGGGCATAACCAATTTTGTTTTCTGTTAGAATAAATCCGAGGCACACCGTTGATCATTCGAGGACCAAGCAATCACACGAGCACAACACCGAGATTTGTTAACGAGGTTCACCGATATGGCTACATCCCCGGGGCATGACTACGGGCGCTCCTCCCCGTGACACCGTCACAATACCGCACCCTGACCAGGCACCGGCACACGCCGCCGGCTCCCCCTGCGCTCCTATGCTATTATGTTGGCATATGTTACATCGTGTGTCTACCCTCTCATTATATAAGAGGCCTAGGGATACAGGTGTCCTAATAGGACACGACTCCTACCCCGTCTACACATAGTCCAAAACCAAGTCCAACTGTAACCTACCTTGTACACTAATATTCGACACAACTCTAACAAACTCCACCTTGGCGAATATTCTTCGCCACCTTGGATTCGTCCATGCGTCGAACCTCCATGTACATTGGACTTGAGACACGTCATGAGCATCGTTGCTACTTCCAGACTCCATGTGACTCCACCTGCAACTGTAGTTCCTTCTCGTCTTCTTCACAGTCAACACTCGAGCAAAATTAAGTCCCTTATTACTCTACTTTGTGCTCCCAACTTCCGGAGTATCCGTTCAATGCCATCACACACTGATCGCTGACCTGCGTGAAAGTGAACAACCCACATATTGGATGCTACGTATAAGAGTTACCTGAATTCAATATCCTCGCTCTTTCTTGACCATCTCTCTGAAACTTGAAGGAATTTCACCGTTGCCCTGTGTCACCGTGAGTCGAATTCGCAGCTATCTCACCCTTTTCCCAGATAGTCTGTGACATGTCCCACAGCTATAGCACTCCGCCTCCTTCTGGACTTGTCATTCGCACTTTGCCATGTGCACTGAACACCACAGAATATACAGCCATGTACTCTCTCAGCTTTTGACAATTTCAGACTTTCCGTCACTTTCTCAGATCCCTAATGGTCAACTCCCGTCCATCAACCGGCACCGATAGACCCAATCACCAACTTGAATCTGGTACTCGTCAACACTGCTTCAACACCCTTTGCACAATTTGTCTGACCACATGTGTGACCACCAGTGCCTTGGTCTGTCGCTGTGTCCCGTGCTTACCGCACCCCTCGCCGCTATCACCGCGTCGAGCCTCTGCTGTCCTGGTCGAGTCTCCCGGGTAGCTAGCCCACACTGCCTCAACCCCCACTGCAGAGAACCACCGATCATCACCGACCGACACCGAGTATCACGCCTTCATCAGACCACTGGGCGCCAGTCCGATCCACGTGTCTCTCGCTATCCCGCTGAAATAGGCTTCGACTCTCCATGCATTTACGCCGTAGCCCCCTCCATCAGCACAGAGTGAAGTCTTTCGCTAGACTCCAGCTCCACCTTCAACATGACTCCATGTAGCTGGCCGTGCTACCCCGCGCCCCGTCGACTTCAAGCTCTCCTGTGTGCACTGCCTTGAATCAACCCCGCGCCATAGTCCTGTCGAAGCTGCACAAGCCCTCAGGTCTGCACCACGTGTTTCCACGCCCCAGAAGTCGGCCACCATCAGCATCACGCTCCTATGTCGTCGTTGCTGAAATCACCGTCGTCTTTTGCTTTGACCGACATCCCCATCGGTCCGTCAGACAGTCCAGTCCGACCCAGCTGAAAATATCCGACTGCAACCATGCTCCACCCTGCGTTGTGTCCGCCTGCACATCTTCGTGCATTGCTTTGACGCCCTGTGTATGCATGATCCTGCCACGACGCGCTCCAGACCCCTCCGAGCCTTGTACGCACGTCTGCATCCTCGCCGCGCACGTCCATCTTCATCAACTTGGCGTTCCGCTATAAAATCAATCAACCCTTCGCACCAACAGATTACATCCTTGATGCAATGCTTGAGAAAACATGTAGCCATCTGACCCAAAAAATAACCATGGATCCACCCGCCAACTCCTGTTGACCTTATATGAACATGCGGCGCCGCGTCTCGACACCTTCATGCTGCCATCACGTACAACCCATGTACAAAGCAAAGAAAGTCAAAACAACATCCCTTGTAGCCTCTTCCGTGTAAAGAATTTCATGTCCACCACACCCAGCTACTGTAGACTTGATTTACTCTCTTTCCTGCTCCTCATCGATGCACACATCATGGTGTTCTCTGACGCCTTTTTTCTTTAACAAATCTCGCATGCAGCTGCTCCCCGCACAGAACCAGGCCTGCAAGCTGCTTGGACTGCCGCCTCTCTGCCTCTGGCCTCGAAGCACCCAGCCGCGCTACACGCCACCGAAAACCGATTAGGACCCCGTGCGTGCGTGCCCCAGCGCTCCCGCTGGCCGCCTGCGTTGCCGCCACTGCTTCGATCGAGCGAATCGATCTCATCGATGCCAACTGCCGCTGTTCGCTCGCCCCACACGTTGACTAGGCTTGCCTGCCCCATGCTGCCGCCACCGCTGCCCATCGCATCTCGCCGAGACAGCCTCGAGTCACTGCACACCGCTGATGACTCCACCTGCTGCCTCTGATTGCTTCCCGAAACGCAAATAGAACCACGCCGATAATCAATCTTCCTCGCAGCCGCCGATTCACGACGGACTTCTGCGTGATCAATCTCGACGAATCTTTTTTTTTTTTTGACGAAAAGGCTGTCAGAGCAGCTTTTCATTGATTTGTAGGAGAAGAGTTGGTTACAGGCCTAGGCCAAAGGCGAAACAAAGACATGCACCGCCCGATGTGCAACAACAGGTTGCAACATCGCTATTATGCCAACCTACGGTCCGTTAGTCGGGCTCTAGGGGTCTATGAATCAACTCGAAAATCTTGTTCTTCTTTGCTGCCACCCATAGATCGAGGTCAGCCTTGATCCTATGTAGCACCTGCGTCGGCGTCGAGGAGGTGCCCCTGAATATCCGCTCGTTCCGCTCCTTCCACGTGTGCCACCACACCAATTGGTAGAGCGCCGTCCATGCCTGCCGGTGAGAGGCAGGGCACTGGCCACGGGCCTGCTCGCACCAAGGGGTGAGCGAGGTGGTGTTGCTGTCCGGCGCCAACGACATCGGCAGCCTGCAGAGGGTCAGCGTCAGCCGCCAAAGCTCAGAGCTGAATGAGCAGGCCGCTAGCAGGTGGGTTGCATCCTCTGGCACATTGGTGCAGAGGACACAGGCCGGCTCATGAGGCCATCCTCGCTTGGCGAGGTTGTCGGCAGTGAGGCAACGACCAAGGAGGGCCAGCCAAGAGAAGATCTTGCAGCGTAGGGTGGCATCGGATTTCCAGATCATGCCTTCAAAGTTGAAGTGTAGGGATCCCTCGAATTGGATGGAGTAGGCCGATTTAGCGGTGTATTGGCCGTCCGAGGTCCACTTCCAGCTAACAGAGTCGGCCTCATCGTTGAGAACCACCGCGTCCATCATCGTCCATAGCACCACAAAATCTCGCACCGCGACAACCGACAGCGTTTGTCTCAATCGCCTGGTCCAGGCGTTGTCCCTCATCGCCTCAGCCACTGTTAGATTCTTTCGTGTGCAGGCGGCAAACAACGCCGGGAAAACATGCTCGAAGCTCATCCCACTATGCCATGGCTCCTTCCAGAACTTGATCGTGCGGCCATCCCCAAGGTGAAAACGGGCACAGGCGTTGAAAAGGGATCGGACCTTGGGATCGGTTTGTGGTTGCAGTTGCACCCAGGGCTTGTCCTGTTGCATCCATTGTTGCCACAACCACCTTGAGCGAAGCGCGGTGCTTTGGGCTGCAAGGTTAGTGATACCCAGCCCTCCAAACTCCTTGGGACGGCAAACGGTCTTCCAACTGACAAGGCATTTACCTCCGTGTGCACACTCCTTGCTCTCCCAAAGAAAACCCCTCCGCGCCTTGTCGATTGCCTTGGCCAGCCATACTGGCATATCGATTGAGATCAGCTGAAAAACCACCATTGCAGAGAGCACTTGGTTGATCAGAGTAAGTCTTTCGTCGATGGAAAAATGCATCAGGTTCCACCCCTTCATCTTCTTCAGGATCGCATCAAGGATCGGTTGATAATCTGCTCTGGTTAGTCTCTTGTCCGAGAGAGGCATGCCTAAATACCGGCAAGGGAAATGCTGGACGGTGCAGCCCAACATGTTGATGACATGGGTGGTGTCGGTGTTCTGACAGTAAATAGGGGAGATGGATGTCTTGCTGAGATTCGCTCGCAGTCCTGAGGCTCGACCAAAGACATCGAGCAGCGCCTTGACCACCTCCATCTCACGGGTGCAAGGGTTGATGAATAGGACCACGTCGGCGGCATAGAGGGACACCCGAAAGGGAGGGAGGATGGGGCCGATCGGCCCCAAGATCCCTACCGCGGCCGCCTTGTCGAAGATCGCCGCTAAGCAGTCCATGGCGAGGACGAACAGGAGCGGCGACAGGGGATCGCCTTGGCGCAGCCCCCTCCCATGATGCATAGTCTCAGAAAGTTCTCCGTTAACCAGTACTTGTGTCGATGCCGTTAAGAACATCGCCGACAGCATATTCCTCCATCGCAGTCCAAAGCCCCTCTTCTCGAGTACCTCCAGAAGGAACTCCCACGAAACAGTGTCGAAGGCCTTTTCTATGTCCAGTTTCATCATCAGGGCCGGGGTCTTCGCACGTCTGAAGGCCTTGACGAGAGAGCTGACGTACTTGTAGCTCTCATGGATTGCACGCCGTCGAATGAATGCGTTCTGGCACGGTCGAACAAGCTCTCTCATCCGCAACTGAAGCCTGACGGCCAAAATCTTCACGATCAACTTAGCAAAACTGCAGACCAAACTGATCGGGCGGTAGTCCCTGGGTGAGAGGGCATCCTCGCGTTTGGGCAGCAGAATCGTGATGGCATTGTTCAACAGATGGAACCTAGCGGTGGCCCCGCCCTCGACAGCCTTCAGTGCTGCCATAAGATCACCCTTGATGGTAGTCCAGCAGGCCTTATAGAAAAGCCCGGTGTACCCGTCAGGCCCTGGTGCACGGTCACCGTCCATGTCCATAACAGCGGCCCGCACCTCTTCCTCGGTGAAAGGCTGATCCAATTCAGTTAGGTCAAATCTCTGAATATCCAGCGCTTCAAAGTTCAGGCAAGCCTCCCTGTCTCCGCGTGATCCGATCAGAGAGCTGAAATAACTGTGCAAGGCCTCCATCTTATCAGCCTGCTCGGTGAATGCCTCGTCGCCCACTATCACTCTGTGAATGTAGTTCTTGCGTCTCCTTGTCGTAGCCTTTGCACGGAAGAACCTTGTACTGGCGTCTCCTTCTTTAATCTCCCTTACTCGCGATCTCTGCCGCCATATGGATCGCTCGAGAGCCGCCAAACCTAGCCGTTGCATCTTCAGGGAGGCGCGGAAGGACCGTTCAGCATCAGTGAGCTGCCTCCTGTCCATGGCCTTGTCAAGCATCGCTATGATTTCGCTGACGATTGCAGCTTTCAGCGAGATGTTGTTAGAGAACCGAGAGTGCCAACTCCGCAGCTGCTTGGCGGTAGTCTTGAGCCGCTTCATAAATCTAGCGATCGGATCCAGCTCGCTGCACGGCCGATTCCAAGCCTCCGCCACCGTTTCGGCAAATCCCTCCAACTTCGTCCAGTGATTTTCAAAGCGGAAGTGCCTCGCATGCCTGAATGATGCATCGGTGGAGAGGAGCATGGGGCAGTGGTCGGAGGCCTCGGTGGACAGCGCTTGCAGTAGGCACCCCGGGAAGGCAACGTCCCAGGCCTCATTGAACAACACCCTATCAAGCTTCACCATCGTGGCACGCGCCTGCTCATTGCACCAGGTGTATCTCCGGCCGTGGAGGTACAGATCTTTCAGTTGCAGCTCGTTGATGAATCCCCTGAATGCCGCCAAACACCGCCGGTTGATGTTGGAGTTGCTCTTGTCCGCAGCCTGGGCGATCATGTTGAAGTCCCCAGCGACAATCCATGGCGTGTTGATGGGCAGGAAATTGGACGCCACGTCTTTGAGATCGGCCAGGAATTGCAGCTTGTCATTAGTGTCCTGCGGCCCGTAAACGGACACCAGCCCAAAAGGCACTCCCGAGATAGCCTCTCCGTGGATCGCAACAAAGGATCTCCTTATCAGTACGTGCGGGAGGGAGAATTTGTCACTCCGCCATGCGAGCAGGATGCCGCCACGCGTGCCATCCGCCGGCGAGAACGCGAACTTGTCAAACGCAGCACCACAACATTGGCTCACCATCCCTTGATCAACAACTGAAAGCTTGGATTCTTGCACACAAACCAGGGATACATTGTGTTGCCTCACCACCGAACGCATCACACCTCTACGTGCGGGGTTATTGAGCCCACACACATTCCATATCAGGATGTTTTCTTGCATTGGGAAACCAAATCGACAAAAACCACGCGACCGAGCATCCTATGCCGTCGCCGGCACAGCCGGCGCACAGTCCTTTCCAGCCCTAGCCAAAGCCGATAGCGCCTGTATCTGAACGGGAGAGAGAGGCTCCTCAAAGGTTCTGTAGTAGAGCTCGAGCCTCGTAGCCTCTGATTCCCCCCTCTCCGGGATCGCCAGTCCACGCTTGGACATCACAAGCAGGCGAGCCTGGTGGATAGAGTTGTTGTTGTTGGATCCTGCGGGGAAAAGCTGCTTCTTGCAAGCAAGATGGTAGCTGCGCCTGGTTGCAGTCACCGGCGAGCGGGCCTTGCGCCGTGGCTTCCGCTTCGTGGTCTGGGGCTGCAAGAGGATGCCATGCCGGGCAGGTGCAGCAATGGCCCGGACGAATCTTTTTGCTGCTTCCTCTAGATCGACATCACGGCCTCAAATCGAACCTTGCTCATGATACCACTTGTTAGAATAAATCCGAGGCACACCGTCGATCATCCGAGGACCAAGCAATCACACGAGCACACCACCGAGATTTGTTAACGAGGTTCACCGATATGGCTACATCCCCGGAGCATGACTACGGGCGCTCCTCCCTGTGACACCGTCACAATACCGCACCCTGGCCGGGCACCGGCACACGCCGCCGGCTCCCCCTGCGCTCCTGTGCTATTATGTTGGCATAGGTTATATCGTGTGTCTATCCCCTCATTATATAAGAGGCCTAGGGATACAGGTGTCCTAATAGGACACGAGTCCTACCCCGTCTACACATAGTCCAAAACCAAGTGCAACTATAACCTACCTTGTACACTAATATTCGATACAACTCTAACATTTTCGAAGATTGAAAGACGTGAAACATATTGAGAAGAGGAGCAGAGATATATCTGAACTCTTTTGAGAATATTTCAGCAGTTCTTGTATTTGATCTGCATTCAAGTTTCATGTTGATATAATGTTGTATATTTCTAATATGCATTGAATCTTATTGTTCATGTTTATCCTGCTAGTTGTCTGTCTTTGTAGTCACTTTGGTCTCTCCCAAGAACTCTTATATTGGATCTATAGAATATTTGTGGTATCTAATATTTTTTATTTGCAATCATACAATGAAAATAAAAACGGAGGTACTATGTTTACGTATGTAAAATTATTGTGGTAAGTTTTGGTACATAGAAACTTACAACTATCATAATAAACAAATTATTTATGGGAACTAACACATGAGTCCCATTTAGGTTCCTGGGGCTGAAACTTAAGGTCGTTTGATTGTATTAATGACCTAATTACAGGGGAACGTGTTATGTAGCAAAATTTGTATGCTAAACAGTCACATTCAGAAACATTATGAAGAGACAATGCAAACAGAGGACTTCGCTTCCTGTAGCCTCTTCTTCGTGTGGTAGCTTAGGGGAGAGAGACATGGCTAGTCTGAGTAAGGAGAGTCCAGTTGTGGGGGAGAAGGGGACAGAGGTCAGATCAAGGGGAGAATTATCCCCGGCGGAGGGGCTGCGATCCCCGCCGGCCAAGGTGGGGGCTACTCTGTCTCCGTCTTCGCTTGACCGAGGGGGAAGACCGGTGCCGAGACGCTCCAGAGGTGAGGGCCTTCCTCTCGTCATCGACATGGAGGCGGCTCGCAAGGCTATCAATGGGTATCTCGTGGTCGGACGCCTCCTGTCCCCATTTCAGGTCAACCAACGGGTCATCGTGGATGAACTCCGGGCCACGGCGTGGAAGAATCAAGGGGCTGTCACCATTCAAGAGGTGGCCAGCATCGATGGGAGGTTCGTCCTCAACTTCGCAGCGGAGGGTGACCGACGGTTCGTGCTCAAGGCACAACCATGGCACTTCAAGAGGGACGGCATCATCTTCACCGAGTTCGACGGAAAGGGTGACCCTGCTGAAGTTGACCTTGGTGTTATGACCATTTGGGCCCAGGTACGAGACCTCCCTTTCGAACTCAAGATGGAAAGCATGGGCCGGACTCTTGGTGAACAACTAGGACAGGTTCTCGAAGTATCACATTGTAACCACGTCATTGCCGAGAAATTCTTATGTGTGCGTGTGGAAGTCTTGCTGCATGAACCTCTTACAACCACAGTAGAGTTTACGCCTTTGGGTAGTGCTAAGATTGCTAAATTTGATGTAAAGTATGAGAAACTTCCTCTGTATTGTGAGTGATGTGGGATTGTAGGTCATACATCGGAGAGATTTTGTAATATCCCTAGAGAGAAGAGAGTAGCTAGTTTTCCAAAGAACCTTAGTGTTGAAGCATACTGGAAGGGCCAAGGTGCTAGTAAGAGAGCTCTCATCTTTGGGAGTTCGTCTCGTGGCGAGAAGCTCCCGAACGCCGGCATCGACAACAACAATGCCAAGGTCATGGGCGTCGTCAAGGTGGCCTCGGCCGTGGGTGATCTCACGGTTTCCGAGAAGGTGGATCCTACTCCAGCTATGGCGGTCGCCGTCGCGACGAAGGAGACGACCCAGCCCTGTATACCGCTCGGCCAGGAGGGCCGAGCACAAGGGGCCCCATCTCTAGCTTTGGGTGGCACTCACACTGGTGAGGAGGACCAGGTGCGCACCCTGCTCGCATCGGCCAGCCCTGGCCAGGAGGGTCAGGGGCTAGTGAGTGTGCATCGCCCATGCCGGGGATTGGGGCATGGCCAGGAGGGTCATCACCTGATTCGGTTGGGAGGTTTCCCCACCAACAATGATGCTACTAATCTCAATTTTCCTAACCTGGCCGGCCATGTGAGTCAGGTGGAAACAGCACAGGAGGCTCCTAGTGAACCTGTAGCTAACCAATTCTTATTCCAGCCTGGAGTGCTGAAGGCTCTCTCTAGGGCTGTAGCTGCCAGACTTGCGGCTGCTGGGGCCGATACAGCAGACACAACGGAGAAAATTCCGTTTAAGTTCAGCGCTGCTAAGGACTCGATGCAGATACATAGCATAAGAAAAATAGTAAGAAAGGGGAGGTGGGAAACTCTGAGAATGCACGCGAAAGTGTCATAGGCAAAAAAAGGGGACGGTTCAGTGATGCTCGTCCAACGGGCAGCGACATAGATTTTTCTTTTGAGAAAACCCTAGACAGCTATGAGCGCATGTTATATGGAGATGTAGTCGTCTCTTCCAAGAGGGTTTGCACGGGCAGGGTTGATACAGTGCAAGATGCAGAGGGGGTGGTAAAATATGTGGCAAAGGAGACTGAAGAGAAGGAAGAAGAATATGTTCAGCAAGGGGTGGAGTCGGTTGGAGAAGAGAAAGGTGAAGATGGCGCATCGGCGGCCTCCGAGGAGGACGCACGCCGGGCCAAATGAAAATTCTAGGATGGAAATGTCGTGGTATGCTCTCTCACACGGCAGTTCGTGAGCTCTTGGACCTCCAGAAGCGTACAAGGGCGGATTTAATTTTTCTTTCTGAATCTCATTTGAATAAATGTAAAGCCGATGAGCTACGTAGTATTTTAAATTTCGAGTCTATGTTTGTAGTGAAAAGTGATGGTCGGACTAGTGGCCTTGTTCTCTTTTGTCAAAAGTTGAATAAAATTGACTTGAATTATGTATCGTCTTCCTTTATTGATATTCTATTTATTCATGAGGATACGGTTCAATGGCGATTTACTGGTTTTTATGTCCGTCCAAATTGGAATGAACGTAATCTATCTTGGGAAGATATTCGCAACTTACATAGCAAAGGCGACCACCCTTGGGTGGTTATGGGGGATTTCAATGCAATTTTATATCCTTCGGAAAAAGAGGGTGGCAATGCGAGACCAAGTGGAATGATGAGGGATTTCCGTGAATGCCTAATGGACTGTGGACTAGAGGATTTAGGTTATATCGGTGACCCTTTTACTTGGAGAAGGGGTGAGATTCGGGAGCGCCTTGATCGAGCAGTTTGCAATATTGGATGGGCACACAAATTCCCTCGGGCAGTGGTGATAAATGAGGAACATGTTCATTCTGACCACCGTCCAATCGTCTTGGATATGAATTTTTTGAATGAAGACATCTTCAAGCGACCCGAGAGGCGTGTGAAATCTTTTGAAGCTAGGTGGTTAAAGGAAGAGACTGTCACAGAAATTGTTAAAGCTTCATGGGAGAGAGCAAAGCTAGCAGGGATTGGCCCTTCTTTTGCTGATCGAACGAGAGCCGTGCATGATGACCTACATACCCGGGATAGGGATATTCTCCAAAACCCGAAACGAAGAATTAATAAATTAAAAAAGGAGCTAGAAAAACTGAAGCGTGGCCCATTGAATACGGAATCCCGTGGTCGTCAGAAGGAAATTATTATTTTAATTGAAAATCTATGGGACCAAGAGGAAATATTCTGGTTACAAAGAGGCCGAGCAAACTGGTTGATGCACGAGGATCGCAATACGTCTTTCTTCCACAATGCAGCTACGACCCGAAAAAAAAGAAATAATATAAAGAAATTACTAGATGACTCTGGGATTTGGAGAAAAGAAAAGGAGTTGAAGGATCATATCACTGACTTTTTTTAATCTTTTCACCTCGGAAGTGCAGAGCCCGAATCAACAAGTGTTGTCCCTTGTCAAGAAGAGAGTGACGGCGAAAATGAACAATGCTCTTACTGCCCCTTACACCGCTGAAGATGTTCGTAAGGCACTATTCAATATTGGGGACTTAAAAGCTCCAGGGCCAGATGGACCACATGCCATCTTTTATAAAAGGTTTTGGCCCATGCTCGGGGATGACTTAATACAGGAGGTTTTGCAAGCAATAAACACATGCTCTATTCCATCGGGGTGGAATGACACGACAGTCGTAATGATTCCAAAGGTTAACTCACCGGAGAAGGTAACCCAGTTTAGGCCTATCAACCTATGCAACGTGGTGTATAAAATTATTGCAAAAATGGTGGCGTCTCGTTTGAAGGTTCTCCTACCTGAAATTATCAGTCCAACTTAAAGCGCTTTCGTGCCAGGTAGATTGATTACGGATAACATTTTAGTAGCCTATGAGTGTTTTCACACAATAAAAAATAAAAAAGAAGGTAGAGAGGGCCTGTGTGCTATAAAATTAGATATGCACAAAGCTTATGACAGAGTGGAGTGGCCTTTTTTGAAGGAGATTATGCTGAGACTGGGATTTCGTCAGGACTGGGTGAATTTTATTATGGAATGTGTCTCAACTGTTGAATATAGAGTAAGGATTAATGCGGAGGAAAGTGAGAGTTTTAAGCCTACAAGAGGACCGAGGCAGGGAGATCCGCTATCACCGTATCTGTTCTTGATGTGCACAGAGGGGTTGAATGCTCTGCTCACATATGCAGAGGAAAATGGAAATATTTCAGGAGTAAAGGTATGCAGAGATGCCCAACCCATCACAAACCTCCTATTCGCGGATGACTCCTTGATTCTAATGAAAGCCAACCAACAGAGTGCGGATGCTCTAAAAGCAGCACTAGACTTATATTGTGAGGCATCAGGTTAACTGGTCAGCGTTGAAAAGTCTAGCATTTTCTTTAGCCCTAACACAAAGGTGGAGATTAGAGAGCAAATGTGTACAACGCTGGATATAATGACTGAGGCTCTCAGTGAAAAATATTTGGGGTTGCCAGCAAATGTGGGGTTAGATAAAACAGACTGTTTTCAATTTTTGATTGAACGTATTGTTAAGAGAATTAGTGGATGGAAAGAAAGATTACTATCCGCCGGGGGGAAGGAGATCCTGCTTAAGGCTGTTGTCCAATCCATACCCACCTATGAAATGTCGGTCTTTAAAATTCCAAAAACAATTTGTAAAGGAATCATTGACGCGATGGCGCATTTCTGGTGGGGAGACGAGGAGAACCAGAAGAGGATGCATTGGATGGCCTGGTGGAAAATGTGCGTTCCTAAAAACAAAGGAGGGATGGGATTTCATGATATTCACTGTTTTAACCTGGCACTGCTCGCTAAACAGGCGTTGCGCCTCCTTGATAAGCCTGATTCCTTGTGCGCCACTATCTTAAGGGCAAAGTACTATCCTAATGGCGATTTGTTGAACACTAAGCTGAAGAAAGGCTCTTCCTTTACCTGGCAAAGTATTATGGCAGGTATAATTTCTCTAAAACGTGGCTATATTTGGCGAGTGGGGAATGGACAAAATATCAACATTTGGGAAGATGCCCGGATACCAAATTGTGCAACAAGGAAAATTGTGACGCCTAAGGGGAGACAACTGTTATCCAAAGTGGGTGATCTTATTGATCCTATCTCCAATACCTGGGATGAAGACCTAATCATACAATCCATGTGGCCAATTGATGTACAACGAATCCTTTCAATTCCACTCTCGCAACATGACATGCCTGATTTCATTGCTTGGAGTTTCACAAAAAATGGTATGTTCTCGGTTCGGTCTGCTTACTCTCTGGAGTGGGATCAACAATATGGGAGTAAGCTTAGACATTCTAATAGGATGGGTCGAACAACAATTAATCCTATTTGGAGTCAGATATGGAAGTTAGCTTGTCCGGCAAAAGTCAAAAAATTTACATGGCGCACTCTACACGGCACACTTCCTTGTCGGGTTACGCTCGCAAATAGACATATGAAGATCTCACCCATTTGTCCTACTTGCTCAGATGGGTTAGAAGATACAAAGCACATGTTGTTTAAGTGCAGAAAAGCAAAAGAGGTTTGGAGAAGGTTAGGGTTGGCATATATTATTGAAAAAGCTTGTGGGGTGGACCGTGCGGGAGAGGCGGTTTTGGAGTATTTGTTACTTTTGCCAGACCAAGAATTGTGGATTATGGGCAATAACAATGTGCGGGAAATGATTGTGGTCTCCGCATGGTATTTATGGTGGGAAAGACGAAAATTGGTGCATAAGGAGGTAACACAAAATGCTCATGAGGTCTCAATGGGGATCTTAGCCCTTACATCAAACTTCGGCATTGCCTCTTCACCAAAGGTTACTATAAAAAGGGGGGATTGGTCCTGCCCCCCAAGGGGTTTTGTAAAACTTAACGTTGACGCTTCCTTTAACCATGACCTACTTAGCGGTTCGATGGGAGCGGTTCTAAGAGATGACAAAGGCAGATTTATTGCTGGAGGGAATGGAAAGATTGATTTTTGCTCGGACATTCTGACGGCAGAAGCTTCAGTCCTCAGATTTGGTATTACTCTGGCACAAAGGGCGGGAGGTAACCGCCTTATTATTAACTCGGATAATATGGAGGTTATTGAGACCATGCAGGACGGAGGACAATCAGCAGGAGCGGCGGCGACAATCTTCGATGACTGTTATCATTATGCCTGTGATTTTATTACCACTAGATTTGAACACTATAATCGAGAAGCAAATAAAGTAGCGCATGAGCTTGCTAGACTAGCTAGATTTTCTTTAGTCCATGAATGGTTTGAGGAACCTCTTAATGAAATTGTAATACTCCTCACAAACGATGTAACTGTTATTGCGAATGAATAAAGGTCGGGTTTATTTTCAAAAAAAAGTAAGATCAATCTCACCAACTAGTAGAGTAGCAGAAGCAGTATAGATTGTACCTCCTAACCATGAGAATTTCTCCGTGACGATCCGTCGTCTAGAATTGAAGTAGACAACCCCTATTTTTATCTTTTCTTAACAAATTAGGTTTAGCAACAAATAGGTTGTCTAGATATGCAACTAGGTGAGCAACCTATATGATGCTAGCAACAACAACAATACAAGCAAGCAAAGGATACAACACAAATATAGCTTGCATAAAGTAAAGGTAAGAAGTAACCACAAGTGGAGCCGGTGGAGACGAGGATGTGTTACCGAAATTCCTTCTCTTTGAGGGGAAGTACATCTTCATTGGAGCGGTGTGGAGGCACAATGCACCCCAAGAAGCCACTAGGGCCACCTTATTCTCCTCACGCCCACACACTTGCGAGATGTCGTGATTCCACTAGTGGTGCCCTTGAAGGCGGCGACCGAACCTTTACAAACAAGGTTGGGGCAAACTCCACAACTTAATTGGAGGCTCCCAACACCACCATGTAGCTTCACCACAATGGATTGTGGCTCTGAGGTGACCTCAACCATTTAGGGTGCTCAAACACCCAAGAGTAACAATTTCCGCAAGGGATTAGTGGGGGGGATCAAATTTCTCTTGGTGGAAGTGTAGATCGGGGCCCTCTCAACCAAACCCTAGATAATCAACAAGTTTTGTTGGCTAGGGAGAGAGATCGGGCAAAAATGGAGCTTGGAGCAACAATGAAGCTTTGGGGAGGAAGAGGTGGTCTTCTTGGGAAGAAGACCCCCTTTTTTATAGTGGGGGAAAAGATCCAACCGTTACCACCTCTCAGCCCTCACACAAGTGGTACTACCGCTTGGGCGGTTGTGTCCGCTGCGTAGAGCAATGGCACGAGGCCACGAGCTGGTAGTACTGCGAGAGCGGTACTACCACTCGCCCCAGCGATACTACCACTAGGGTTGCAGCACAGGGGGCCACAGGGGCAAGGCAGAGACCGGGGACGGAGGCAGTTGCGCTGAAGCGGTACTACCGCTTACAAGCGGTAGTGCCTCACCCCACTGCCGCCCTACCTCCGCTGAGAGTGCTAAGGGTACAGAAGGGGAGCGGTAGTGACGGGTGGTACTACCACTTGTAGGCGGTACTACGGTGCACACTAATGTCCCACTACCGCGCAGTCCAACACGAAAAGTCGAGACCACTAGAGGCAGCGGTAGTACACGTGGCACTGGACATGGGTACTACCACCTGTAGGCGGTATGTAAGAGCATAATTTTCCCTAAGTAGTTTTGGTGGTTGATGACAGTGCGTTTGCGGACTAACCGTGTGCATTAAGCTTTCAGAGATTATCAGGTGGCACAAGACGGGTTTCATCCCCTCAGCTGTTAACAGAGAAGACGGAGTCTTTCCTTCGATTTAGTGTTGGTGGACTTGAGTCGTAGGGATATCCGTACTATTAAGAGGGGATCCGCAGTTGGAAAGGTTGGGAGGAATTTTCACGTACACGTTGCACCCCCATTTCCTTTCCCGGCACTATGGAGTGGCTCCTCCCCCAAAGGCCCCTGAGGCTCACATAAGCGAAAGTACTGCTCCTCAGAGCGGTAGTACCACTCCAGCGGTACTGCCGCCCTGAGGTGCCGTGGCTACTACCGCTTAGTTTTAGCTTCTGGTGGCTGGGGGGTTCTGGTCGTTCTAAGCCGAAGTACCGCTCCTCCAAGCGGTAGTACCGCTCCAACGGTATTGCCGCCTGGAGGATCTGCGGCCACTTCCGCTTGTTTGTTTCTTCTGGTCTTCTCGGATTTTTGAGCGGAAGTACCGCTCCCTCCAGAGCGGTACTACCGCCCCAAGCGGAAGTACCGCTCCCTTTGGAGCGGTACTACCGCTCAGTTGTTCCAGTATGCGTATAAGTGAAAGTACCGCTCCCTAGGGCGGTACTACCGCTTATGCTCGTGTCCAGGCAGAAAAACGGCCACATTTTCCCCCACCTATATAAGTGAGTCTTCTTCCCCTTTGAGACTCACCTCTTCCCACAAAAAGCTCCATTGTTGCTCCTAAGCTTATTCTTGCTCCTTCTCCTTCCCTAGCCATCAAATCTTGTTGGTGCTCTAGGGTTTGGAGGAGTGTGCCTCGATCTACACTTCCACCAAGAGATATTTGATTCCCCCCACTAATCCCTTGCGGATCTTGTTACTCTTGGGTGTTTAAGCACCCTAGACGGAAGAGGTCACCTCGAAGCCATAGTCCATTGCGGTGAAGCTTCGTGGTGTCGTTGGGAGCCTTCAATTCAGTTATGGAGATTGCCCCAACCTTGTTTGTAAAGGTCTGGCTGCCGCCTTCAAGTGCACCACTAGTGGAATCACGACATCTCGCATTGTGTGAGGGCGTGAGGAGAATACGGTGGCCCTATTGGCTTCTTGGGGAGCATTGTGCCTCCACACTGCTCCAACGGAGACGTACTTCCCTTTACCGGGAAGGAACTCCGGTAACACATCCTCGTCTCCATTGGTTCCACGTGTGGTTACTTCTTACCTTTACTTTGTGCAAGCTATTTGTATTGTTTATCTCCTTGCTTGTATTGTTAGTATTGTTAGCATCATATAGGCTGCTCACCTAGTTGCATATCTAGACAACCTTTATGTTGCTAAGCCTTAATTATTGAAGAAATATTAAAAAGTGTTAGTTGCCTATTCACCCCCCCTCTAGTCAACCATATCGATCCTTTCAATTGGTATCAGAGCCTCGTCTCTTTATTAAGGGTTTCACCAACCGAAGAGTATGGTTAACGACGGGGACCGGCCGGTTGAACTCCCCGAGGCCATGGGTGTGAACACGGTCTCTTGTGAGGATTTAAACGAGGCCATGTCCTCGCTTAAATCCTCCACGACGACCGAGGTCAAATCCATGTTTAAAGAATTCCTTGATACTCTTAAACTTTCCACCGATGCGGTGCTAGTGGCTAATCCCACTAACTCGACATCGGATGTCAACTCCGGTAAGGAGGGGGCTAGTGCTGATAAGGACACTCGTTCTCAAGGAATTAATGGGTTGGGGACCTTTGCCTCAGTTCCCCCTCCCTTGGTCTATGGAGGACCGGTGCACCCACCTCATATAGTTAATCTCGGTCCTCCTCCTAAACTTGTTAAGAATGATTTTGCTAATTGGGTTTTTCGTATCAAGTCTCATTTGGATCATAGCTCAATTCAACTCATGAGAGTCATTAAAGAAGGATACTATCCTCGTGATCCACGCAACCTCACTCCAAGAGAAGAGGCTGATAAACAGCTAAATTCCTCCGCCTTGTTCATACTACAAGCTACAGTTCCTACCGAAGACCTACCCCACCTGCGTCCTTTCACTGTTGCCAAAGAGTGTTGGGAACACATTGTCTCCATGTACAAGGGCAGCTCAAGCATCCAACGGTCGAACTATGAGGTCGTGCTTGATCAGTCAGATGAGTTTGTAATGATAGAAGATGAGGAACCGCGTGAGCTCTATAGGAGGGTAACTACTCTTGCCGTTGCCCTCCGAGATCATGGCAGCAAGGATGTGGATGACACCTGGATCAAGCGCAAGTTTCTGAAGGCCATCATGCCCTTCAACAAGGCCATGTCTGCCGTTATCCGCCAAAGACCGGACTTTCACAACTTGTCCTCTAGCGATGTGTTGGATGAATTTATTGCAATGAACATCTTGAACACGACCGCAGACAATGCTCTTGCTCGTGTACAACGGTCAAAGAAATCATCTCCCAACCTTGCTTTGAAGGCCAAGGTCAGTCAAGAGGAAGAAGAAGAAGAAGAAGAGGGTTGCCCCGAGGACACCAAATATGCTTACCATGAGCATATGGCTCTAGCGTCTAGGCAATTCTGGGGCAATAAGAGAAACGCAAGGCCAAATTTCTCCAAGAACAACTCAAGCGGGTCAAAGGGCAAGCAACGTGTGAGAACCTGCTACAACTGTGGTAATGTGAGTCACTTCGTGGTGGATTGTCCTTATGAGAAGAGGGAAGACAATAGTGGCAAGCTCATCCGCAAAGATAAGGCCAAGTCTGTTCCCAACAAGTCCAACTTCACCAAGAAGGCTCCTTACAAAGTGTTGGTGGCTCAAGAAGAGTATGCCTCCGATGATGATGTGGATGACGAAGACACAAGTGGTGAAGGAATGGCAATGGCATCTGTGGCTATTGCATCGATTACCCCAACAAAGGTGTCACTCTTCGACGCCCCCAACGAGAACCACATTGCTAGGTGTCTCATGGACAAAGGTATCACCAAGTAACCTCCGATGATGATGTGGGGTTGGCCATGCTCGACTCAAGGATGAGTTTGACTCACTTGACAATGCTCACAAGGCATTGAAGAGCGTTCATGCTTCTCTCAAGGAGTCACATGATCAAGTCCAAGTAAAACTAACTAAGGAAATTGCCACGTGTCCTCCTTTTGTTCTAATTGATAATGCATCTGCTACTAACCCGTGTTGTGAGCATGCACATCTTGTGGAGGAAAATGCTAAGCTGAAAGAGCAGCTTGAGAAAGGCCTTGTGACATGTATCCAAGGTGAGAAGAATCTCAATGACCTTTTGAGCAATCAAAAGGAAGTGGTTGCAAAGGAAGGAGTTGGGTTTGTACCCAAGTCCAAAAAGAAGAAGAAGATGAAGACCACGCAGGTTCCTCCGCTCAAGGAAACATTTGTCAAAGCGGGGAACATTACTCATGAGAAGAAGAAGGACAAGGTTGTGAGTGATAGTGCCAAGAAGGGCAAGATCACCCCCTCCAACAGGGCCGGCGATTTTAACCCCTCCTATGTTTTGTGCCGTGCTAGTGATGGGCATGTTTATGCCAAATATGTTGGTTCTTCTTATGAGTACATTGAGTGGTCTATTTGGGTTCCTAAGACCCTTGTCACTAACATGAAAGGACCCATTCAAGAATGCGTACCTAAATCCAAGCATTGATCTATTGTAGGGCTTTGCTTCCGGGGGAGTCTCATGGTTGCTCGATAGCGGAGCAACAAATCATATGACCGGAAGCAAGGACTTGGTGGTGGATGTTCGACCCGATGCATCCGTGGCCACCCAAGTCTCCTTTGGCGATGACACAATCTCAAAGGTATTGGGTCTTGGCAAGGTGGTTATCTCTCCAACCTTAACCATTGAGAAAGTCATGCTTGTTGAGACCCTTGCATATAATTTACTTTCCGTTCATCAACTTGCACTTATGGGCTTTAGTACCTTCTTTGGCATTGATACCGTGACCCTTTTGTGGAGTAAGACTCTTAAAGTAGCCTTCGTTGGGCATGTCGAAAACGGTCTCTATGTGATTAACTTCTCGGAGCGACCCACTAAGACCGCGACATGTCTAATGGCTAAAGTTGATGTGGGATGGCTTTGGCATCGCCGACTAGCCAATGTCAATATGAGATCTTTGCAAAGTCTCCTCAAAGGGGATCACATTCTTGGACTAACAAATGTGAGTTTTGCCAAAGATCGTGCTTGCAGTGCTTGTATCGAAGGAAAGCTACATGAAAAGGCTCATCGTCCAACTACTACAATCTACTCAAAGAGGACCTTAGAGCTCCTTCACATGGATCTCTTCGGGCCTCCATCTTTTGACAGCCTTGGAGGAAGAAGGTACTGCTTGGTGATTGTGGATGATTACTCAATATACACATGGGTATATTTCTTCAAGAGGAAGAGTGAGACCCAACAGACCGTCATCAACTTTGCAAACGAAGTCCAACGTCAACATGAAGCAAAGATTTTGATGATTAGAAGTGACAACGACACTGAGTTCAAGAACTACACCCTAGATGAGTTTCTCAGTGATGAGGGATAAAGCACCAATATTCCACACCTTACACCCCTCAACAAAATGGTGTTGCGGAGAGGAAGAACCGGACGTTGATGGATGCGGCAAGAACCATGATGGCAGAGTTTAAATCTCCGTACAACTTTTGGGCCGAAGCCATCAACACCGCGTGTCATGCATCAAATCGGCTCTATCTTCGGAAAGGCTTGAACAACACACCGTATGAGATTCTTACCGGGAACAAGCCCAACCTTAAGTACTTCCGGGTATTCGGTTGTAAGTGTTTCATTCTCAAGAAAGGTGTACGTTTGTCAAAATTCAAATCTAGAGCTCATGAGGGCATCTTTGTTGGTTATGCTGCAAACTCTCATGCTTACTGTGTCCTCAACAAGTCCACAGGACTCATTGAGGAGACGAGTAACGTAGAGTTTGATGAAAATAATGGCTCCCAAGTGGAGCAAAGTGGTCTTTGTGATGTAGGTGATGAAATTCCTCCCCAAGCCATAAGAAGAATGGGTGTGGGATACTTCCTACCCGTTGAGGAACCCCTTGTGGGCTGAAGGATAAGGACAACGTTCCACTCAAGTGGAACCATTACCGACGCACGACCCACACGCTTCCGAAGAACAAAGTGAAGGCCCTCAACCCAATGATCAAGATCAAGGGCAAGATCAACTTAATAGTGATGATTCTACTTCACATGATGCTCAAGATCTTGTTCACACCCCCGTGCAAACTCAAGATCAAAATGAAGCTCAAGACTAAGATCAAGGTCAAGCTAAAGATCAAGATCATGCTCAAGATCATGAGCAAGCCGGTGCTAGTACCGAAGCTCGTCAAGTCACCAAGCCTCAACTTTCCATGGAGGAAATTCTTGAAAGACGAGCTGCCAAGATTGCTTCCAAGCTTAAGACCAAGCAACACCTCCTAGAGAACGTCTACGGAAGCTTGAAAAGAGGGGTAACTACTCGTCATCAATTAACAAACTTTTGTGCACATCATGCGTTTGTTTCTTGCTTTGAACCTCTCAAGGTACAAGATGCGCTCGAAGACGAGGAATGGCTTGAAGCCATGCATGATGAAATCAACAACTTCGAGCGCAACAAAGTGTGGCGATTGGTACCAAGACCAAAGGAGAAGCACAATGTCATTGGAACCAAATGGATCTTTAAGAACAGGCAAGATGCAAATGGCATTATTATTCGCAACAAGGCAAGACTGGTGGCTCAAGGCTACTCCCAAGTCGAGGGTATCGACTACGGTGAAACCTTTGCCCCTGTTGCTTGCCTTGAATCTATTCGCATGTTACTTGCTTATGCCTCTCATCATGACTTCATATTATTTCAAATGGATGTAAAGAGTGCGTTTCTTAACGGTCCTCTTAAGGAGTTGGTATATGTCAAGCAACCCCCGGGGTTTGAGGATCCCAAGTTCCCCAATCATGTATACGTTCTCGATAAGGCACTCTACAGCCTTAAAGAATCCCCACGTGCGTGGTATGAGCACCTTATCGAGATGTTGCAAGATCGTGGGTTTGAAATTGGGAAAATCGACCCCACTCTTTTTACTAAGAGGGTTAACGGGAACTTGTTCGTATGCCAACTATATGTAGATGATATTATCTTTGGTTCTTCTAACAAAGCTTTTAATGATGAGTTCGCCGCACTAATGACCAAAGAGTTTGAGATGTCTATGATGGGAGAGTTGAAGTTCTTCCTTGGATTCGAAGTCAAGCAACGAAGCCAAGGAACCTTCATCAACCAAGCCAAATACACTCAAGACATGCTCAAGAGGTTCAAGATGGATGATCTCAATCCTCCGAAGGCCAAAACTCCAATGCCACTCAAATGCCAACTTGACAGTGATCCCAATGGTAAAGCTATAGATCAGAAGGTATATCGCTCCATAATTGGATCTCTGCTTTACCTTTGTGCATCTAGGCCGGATATCATGTTGAGTGTGGGAATTTGTGCACGATTTCAATCCGCACCTAAGGAGAGTCACTATGTGGCTATCAAGCGAATCTTTCGATATTTGGCTCATACCCCAAACTTTGGCTTATGGTACCCCAAGGGTGCTTCATTTGATCTCATTGGATATACTGACTCGGATTGGGCGGGAGACCGTGTGGAGAGGAAGTCCACTTCCGGAGGTTGCCAATTTCTTGGTCGCTCTCTGGTAAGTTGGTCTTCCAAGAAACAAAACTGTGTTTCTCTCTCGTCCACTGAGGCCGAGTATGTAGCCGCCGCAAGCTGTTGTGCTCAGATTCTTTGGATCAGGCAAACCTTAAAGGATTATGGGGTCAACTGTGACAAGTGCCTCTTTACTGCAACAATGAAAGCACGATCAAGATCTCCAACAGCCCGGTTCAACACTGCAAGACAAACATATTGTGATTCGTCATCACTTCATCCGGGATCACATCAAGCGTGGAGACATTGCTCTTATTCATCTCTATACTAAGGAACAGCTTGCAGATATATTCACGAAGCCATTGGATGAAGCAAGATTTCGCGAGTTAAGGCATGAGCTAGATATCATTGATTCGAGCAATGTGGCTTGAATTTGTGCACACCCCGCCACACTCATCATCATGTCTTGCTTAGGTGTAGGCATGGACATAGGGGGAGTCTAGTTCTCTCAATGAACTATCCCTCCTCCTATTATGCATAAATTGATCAAGTCTTTCACATTAGTCATTTTTTATGACACTTGTGCTTCAAATACGAGTTTTGGTCATGGGCCCAAGCTTAAAATCTTCGCGGTGCCATACCAATTGACTCAAACATAGGTGGCTTCGGCCACCGCCCCCTCCTCCTAGTGAGGCATTTGCTTTTTGAGCATATTGGTTCGAATGTGTTGATCCACGTCTTTGTCTCTTCGTGTTTGGTTTCTCGTAAAGACTTGGAGTAACTCCTTTTATGTATCTTTGTAGAATGTCTTGCTGCTCTTCATCGCCTTAGATTTGTTGTATTTGTTTTATGTGCTGGGAGTAGTTTTTGGTCATAAGCGGTACTACCGCTCGGGTGGACGGTACTACCGCTCCAGCGGAAGTACCGCCCATGCCAGCAGTACTACCGCTTCGGGGGCTCACTGTCAATTCAAGTAGTGGGCAGGGGGAGTTCTAACTCCTCCCCATACCCATTCACTGTCTCTTCACCGGCCGTGGTGACCAAAACTCTCCCGGAGGCCGGCTCCGGATCTCCCATTCCGTGTCGGTCTTCGCTTTTCCATCCGGTGGGATTGATCCCCATCTCTCCCTCGTGCCATGGACCCCGGTATTGCCCTCGCTCTTCCTCGTTTGACCTAGTTTTCTTTGGATCTTGTATCTAGGGCAATGCACGTGTCTCTCTTGTTTTCTCGCTCAATATTGGCATGAGTAGGCCATGTGATGACTGATAGATGGGTGTAGAGTAGATGTACATCTAGTTTTTTGGGTTCTACTGCGTTTCCTCGCCGCGGAAGATTTTTCGCCGCCAGGGCGGTACTACCGCTGATGCCTGGCCGGTACTAGCGTTTCAAGCGGAAATACCGCTCCCCCCAGAGCGGTACTACCGCTTCAAGCGGAAGTACCGCCCATGCACCACGGTACTACCGCTTGTGCTACAGGGCCCCAATTCTGGATGTTTTATCCTTTCTATTCCTTTTGGCTTATGCTTTGTGTTTACATTGGTTTTTCCCTTGCCATTCCTTCTTTGTGAGTTCAGGTGATGATAGCTCTGCTACGGCTGCTCGTCGCGTGAATCCAAGCCGTGGTGGTTCCAAGCGGTACCGCACGTCTGACGAGGCTGAAGCTGGCTCAAGTGCTCAACCCCATCGGCAGTCCACGAAGAAAGTTGCCAACAAGAAGCAAGCTGTCAAGGAACCTCAGGATATGCCTGGCACCGAGTTCTATGAGTTTCGTTAGCTCAATCCTTACCGCCGTCCTCAGGACCCCGCATTTGTTGGTCGTCCCTTCTGGAACAAGGCTCAGTCTCTCATTTATGTTGGAGTCCTGAAGGGCAAGACGAACCTCTATGTGCCTCATGTCAAATCCATCAACACGGGGCATATGGTCAACAACCCTCACTCTGCCTACTTTGCTGAAGCTCGTGCTCTTTGCCAGCAATGGGGTCTGGATCCCATTATTGCGTTCAACAAGGATTTTGACTGTGAGCTTGTGGCTCAGTTCTTTGCCACTGTTCACTTTCACAATGATGAGGCGAGGAGCTTGACATGGATGACAGGTAGCCGAGTTATGCGCTCCAACTGGAAGACATTTATGAACTCTTTGGGCTATGCAGACTTAGGGGAAGATGAGCCAGTTGGTCTCCGACCGCACACTGAAGTACAAGCTATTCACAAGTCCAAGCTCGTGCGCTACCAGTGGTTTGTAAAGATTGCCAAGGGTACTCGCACTGAACTCATCCCATTTTTGGACATTATGCACCGTATCTTTCACAACTCTCTATTTCCTGTGTGGGGAACTTGGATCAGGTTCACTCTTATCTCGTGAATCTGCTTCTGTTGTGCATCAAGGAAAAAGGCAAAGATTCCACTTTGGATGTTTCCCACATCATGTGGAGGGAGCTTTGCTCAGCAGTTCTTGACAGGAAGGTGCCTATCTACGGTCCCTATATCTTTAAGCTTATTGAGGATACTTGGTCTGAGCAGTTCCCTGGTGAGCTTCTGGTCACTGATCACATGGTGACTCATGGTATTCTTAAGCTACGTGTGAAGGAGAATTGGGGCGTTGCGCCTTCTGTGCTAGAGATTGCCCCCACCGACTCTGATGATGAGTCCGAGCCTGACTATACTGATGCCACCTATGCTCCTCGCTCTGAGACTGTTCCCTCTAGGGCTACCAAGCTCAAAACCAAGATGAAGAATCTTCTCTGCTTTCAGATCAAGGGACAGTACAAGGCCCATGTGGAGGCCAAGAAGGCTCGCAGCCGTGACAAGAGGATCATGAGGAAGCTTGGTCTGGATTTTGACAGCGAGTCTGAGGAGAGGATTACTGATGAGGACGAATGGATCAAGAAGAATTGCCCATATGCTGAGTCAGAGGATGATGTGCCTGCTGCTACTGATGAGGAGGAAGATGATGAGCCTGACGAGTGACTATTCTGTGCCTATCATCACTTGGTCTTACTTTAGTCCTCTGTGCCCCTTTTGGTGTCTCGATGCCAAAGGGGGAGAGAGTGTTCAGGGATTTCCTGAGTCACGAGTATTTCTCCTTTTATCTGCGCATATCTTCTCTCGTGAACTCGTTTATTTGCTTTGGTTGTTTGCTTTGCTTTATGGTGTCAGACTCATGAGTACTATGTATGGTGTAAGACATATGCTACCTCTTATATCCGTTTTGTCTACATTATTGTGAGTTTATATTTCCTTTACTTGCTTACCTGCTTATCACTGATTCTGTTCGTATGCAAGTATTTGGCCACGTCTATAAAATATAGGGGGAGTGTTGATCCTAGTGTGTGCTCTTTGCATTCCAAAAGCATATTCAAATAGGGCACACATCTAGGGGGAGCATGTCTATATTTTGTAGATGTTGGGTTTGCCGTAGTCTTTCTGTATATCTTTTTGGCAAATCCCGCGTTGTCATCAACCCACCAAAAGGGGGTGATTGTAAGAGCATAATTTTCCCTAAGTAGTTTTGGTGGTTGATGATAGTGCGTTTGCGGACTAACCGTGTGCATTAAGCTTTCAGAGATTATCAGGCGGCACAAGACGGGTTTCATCCCCTCAGCTGTTAACAGAGAAGACAGAGTCTTTCCTTCGATTTAGTGTTGGTGGACTTGAGTCGTAGGAATATCCGTACTATTAAGAGGGGATCCGCAGTTGGAAAGGTTGGGAGGAATTTTCACGTACACGTTGCACCCCCATTTCCTTTCCCGGCACAATGGAGTGGCTCCTCCCCCAAAGGCCCCTGAGGCTGATATAAGCGGAAGTACCGCTCCAGCGGTACTGTCGCCCTGAGGTGCCATGGCTACTACCGCTTAGTTTTAGCTTCTGGTGGCTGGGGGGTTCTGGTCGTTCTAAGCGGAAGTACCGCTCCTCCAAGCGGTAGTACCACTCCAGCGGTACTGCTGCCCGGAGGATCCACGGCCACTTCCGCTTGTTTGTTTCTTCTGGTCTTCTGAGATTTTTGAGCGGAAGTACAGCTCCCTCCAGAGCGGTACTACCGCCCTAAGCGGAAGTACCGCTCCCTTTTGATCGGTACTACCGCTCAGTTGTTCCAGTACACGTATAAGCGGAAGTACCGCTCCCTAGGGCGGTACTACCTCTTATGCTCGTGTCCAGGCAGAAAAACGGCCACATTTCCCCCCACCTATATAAGTGAGTCTTCTTCCCCTTTGAGACTCACCTCTTCCCACAAAAAGCTCCATTGTTGCTCCTAAGCTTATTCTTGCTCATTCTCCTTCCCTAGCCATCAAATCTTGTTGGTGTTCTAGGGTTTGGAGGAGTGTGCCTTGATCTACACTTCCACCAAGAGATATTTGATTCCCCCCCGAACTAATCCCTTGCGGATCTTGTTACTCTTGGGTGTTTAAGCACCCTAGACGGAAGAGGTCACCTCGAAGCCATAGTCCATTGTGGTGAAGCTTCGTGGTGTCGTTGGGAGCCTCCAATTCAGTTGTGGAGATTGCCCCAACTTTGTTTGTAAAGGTCCGGCTGCCGCCTTCAAGTGCACCACTAGTGGAATCACGGCATCCCGCATTGTATGAGGGCGTGAGGAGAATACGGTGGCCCTAGTGGCTTCTTGGGGAGCATTGTGCCTCCACACCGCTCCAACGGAGACGTACTTCCCTTTACCGGGAAGGAACTCCGGTAACACATCCTCGTCTCCATTGGTTCCACGTGTGGTTACTTCTTACCTTTACTTTGTGCAAGCTATTTGTATTGTTTATCTCCTTGCTTGTATTGTTAGTATTGTTAGCATCATATAGGTTGCTCACCTAGTTGCATATCTAGACAACCTTTATGTTGCTAAGCCTTAATTGTTGAAGAAATATTAAAAAGTGTTAGTTGCCTATTCACCCCCCTCTAGTCAACCATATCGATCCTTTCACGGTACTACCGCCTGCCCAGAGTGATACTACCGCTTGTAGGCGGTACTACCGCTTGCCAGAGCGCTTGAACCGCTTGGGGCCTTCAGGACCTAAGCAACGGACACGGAGGAGCAACTCCATTGATGCGGGAAAGGAACAAGGGTGTAAATGAAAGTGTGTACGTGTTGATTCCACCCAAACCTTTCCGAAGCGGACCCCCTCTTAATAATACGGTTCTCCTACGACTGAATTCCATCGAAAACGAAACGCAGGAAAATAACCGTCTTGACTATTAACGTTTGAAGGGCTTGAATCGTCTTGTGCCATATGATAGATAATCTGAAAGACTTAATGCACACGATTAGTCCGCAAATGCATTGTTATCAATCACCAAAACCACCAAGGGAGAAATATGCCCTAACAATGTCCTCCTTTTTGGTGAATTGATTACAACATGAGATTTGCACAGAAGATGTACTAAGATAATAAGGAAACCCCAACATCTACAAAATATAGACGAGATCCCCCTAGATGTGTGCACTATTTAGGTATGCTTTTGGAATGCAAAGCACACACAAGGATCAACACTCCCCCTATATTTTATAGACTGGCAATACTTACATTAACATGATGAGAGATAGGCCTAATGCAAGAGATAGCATGTGAGCATAATCATAGGGCACAAATAAGCATAAACTCACATACTAGCAGAGAACTAAGACATAAATAGATAAGTAAATGGTAGCATATGTGTCACACCATACGACTCGGTCTTTAGGTATCACAAACACAAAGCAACGCAAAAGATAAAAGAGTTCACGAGCAAAGAAAGCAAGCAAATAAGGCGCACTCGTGACTCGGCAAATCCCTATACTCTCTCCCCCTTTGTCATCAAGACACCGAAAGGCAGAAAACACTACTACGGTCCAAGATGGCAATGTAGGATGTCATCATCCCCACTCCCGCTCGCCGGCTGTTGGGGATATAACCCCACGATATAATCTGCCCTGTTGGGTCGGGTCATCCTGATGGCGGCTTATAAGGTAACATACCAAGTGGGCCGCGATGCTGAGGAACGAGACTGGCAAGGCGGCTTACCAGGTACGCCGGTTGGTGGCCCAGTACCTCTCGTGGTTTTGTCAACCCGGCAGATGTCCTCATAAAAGGACTTAGGTGTGAGGCCATCGGCGCTTGGTGGTGACTCGAAGGGGTTGAACGGGAAAGAGAGTTGGGTTTACCCAGGTTCGGCCCCTCCGATGGAGGTAGTAGCCTACGTCCTGCTTTGTGTATATTTGATGGATAGATCTCGATTACAAGGGTGCGGAATCGCTAACCTAGATATCGAGAGATTGTAACTTGATTCTTTTAGTCCTAGGGGCTTGCCTTTATATATAGGTCAAGACCCTAGGGTTTACAATAGAGTCTCGGTCATATCGTGACTCGTACCTATAATGTCTCTAACTCACCTTCCTCCTTAAGCAAGGAAATCGACCGGCGCCTTCCGCCCTGTGGGCCTTGAGCCACCGTCTTCAGGTGTTGGGCCGCCCGGCGACTTAGTGAGCCACCGCCTTGCTTGTCTTGTCTTCATGACACGGCCCATCTTAAACTCGATGGTAGAGCCGTCAATATGTTAATCTGGCCCAATAGGGCGGGTTATATCATGGAGTTATATCCCCAACAGTACCCGAAGACGGCGGTTTAAGGCCCAGGAGGTAGACAACTGCCGAGAGTTTCCTTGCTTGGAAGGCAAGGCGAGTTAGAAACATAGTTGGTAACGAGTCACAACACGACTCGGACTCTTGTAAGCCCAGGGTCTCGACCTGTATATAAAGGCGAGTCCCTGAGGCCAATAGACTTAAGTTACAATCGATCAATAGATAGGTTAAGAGAATCCTCTCCCTTGTAATTGATCATCCAGCAATACACACAAAGCAGGACGTAGGCTTTACCTCCATCGGAGGGGCCGAACCTGGGTAAACTCGCGTCTCTCGATTCCGATCAACCCCGACAAGCTAATCACCTAGTTGCGATGGCCCCATGTCTAAGTCCTCACACTAGGACATCTGCCGTGACAAAACCACAACAGTTGGCGCCCACCGTGGGGCAACCGCTTGGTGGTTTAGAGTTCTTGAAGGGCTCTCTCCCAGGGATCGAGGGATACACCGTCGGTAGGATGACGAAGAGTCGCCGCAGCAAGCTCTAAATCCACGACGCCGGCTGGGGTCTCGAGGCCGACTCAATCGAGTACAGGTACCCGGTCCCATTCGGCAAGATTCATGTCTTCATCGGCAAGATCGGCGGATCAGGGCCCGAGCCAGACATCTGCACCGGCCTCGTCGAGTCGGCTCGGCGCGCGCAACCCGCCCGGATTCAAGCCGGCCAGAAGCATGTCTTTGTTGGTTTTGTGCAGGGTGCAGAACTTGAGGAGAACTCCGTGTCTGGGGGGGGGAGACTCTCATCTACTCAGATCATGAGTCTTCGACCGGAGAAGCAGAGTCAGTTTACTAGCTTGAAGATGGTGGACTTGGGGGCTGGTCCGATGGCAACAGTATTCCGGACCTTTATGAGCCGCCGTGCCGAGCCGCCATATTCTTGCCTGGAACAGTGCCAGCTCTCCAATCTACGGCAATTGGAGCGATAGCAACAGTTAACCCTTCAGCGCCAGCTCCTGGGGGGTCTGGTTCAGTCAGGCCACCGACTCAAGTTCTGTCTGAGCTGATGGCTACCCTGACAATGTTACTAGGGACCGAGGTCACTGTGGAAAATCAAGCAGAGCGTAATGCGGAGATTGCAAAGATAAGGGAACAGATGACCAAGGCCCAGGAAGATATTAATGCTGAGAACACCCGTCCAGCTGCACTGCAAGCCCAGGTTAATGCCGAAGCGGAACATCTGAGAGCGGAAGCATGGCGGATCAGTCTGGATCAAAGCGCATCCGATGCAGTCCTACAGAGGAGCCACCAGAGCCGTTTGCCCTTAGTCTATGATCCTAAGCGTTTGTTCAATTCTCCCGGAGTGGGCCCAAGTACTCCTGGAGCGACAACTATACCCCAATTGGCTTCGGAGATACCTGGGGGCAGGGTGGCGGCTCAACCTCACCAGCCAGAGCCGGCTCGGAGCGAAGAGCCAGGACAAAACCCACCCCTCGTTCAAACGACGCCACAACGCTTTGTGACGCCACCGGGACACTTTTCCAACCCGGTGGATAACATGGTGTCAGTGGCAACCCGGCTCACCGCACTCCCAATTGATGGTGAGTCGCAGATGGCGGTTGAAGCCCGGGACACCATTAAACTATTACAAACAGCGATTGCCCAGCAAGCTAACTATTCATACAGCCTGCAGCGTGTGCATTCAACTCCTTTGCCAAGTCGTAGTTATAGCCGACACGTACAATCACCAGCAGTCTCCAGCAGTGAGCGGAGTCGTATGGATGATCAAGCAATTGTGAACGAGGCTGTCCGTCAGGAAGCGGAAGCAGCGAACCAGGGGGCTGGTCAGCCGCCCCCGGTGATTCCTGATACGTCTCCAACGTATCTATAATTTATGAAGTATTCATGCCATGTTTACAATAATTCTATATGATTTTGGTATGATTTTATTAGAACTAACCCGGACTGACGCTGTTTTCAGCAGAACTACCGTGGTGTTGTTTTTGTGCAGAAATAAAAGTTCTCTGAATGAGCTAAAAAATTACGGAGAATATTTTTGGAAAATATAAAAAATACTGGAGCGAAAAGTCACCGGAGAGGAAGGCCGAGGAAGCCACAAGGGTGGGGGGCGCGCCTCCTGGCTTGTGACTTCCTCGGGAAATTCTGGACGTGGGACCAACGCCAAAAACTTTTATAAATATAGAAATCTCCGAAAAGAAACCTAGATCGGGAGTTCCGCCGCCGCAAGCCTCCATAGCCACGAAAAACCAATCGGGAGCCCGTTCCGGCACCCTGTCGGAGGGGGAAACCATCACCGGAGGCCATCTTCATCATCCCGGCGGTCTCCATGACGACGAGGGAGTAGTTCACCCTCGGGGCTGAGGGTATGTACCAGTAGCTATGTGTTTGATCTCTCTCTCTCTCGTGTTCTTGAGATGACACGATCTTGATGTACCGCGAGCTTTATTAATATAGATGAATCATATGGAGTTTTCCCCTCTCTATCTTCTTGTGATGAATTGAGTTTTCCCTTTGAAGTTTACTTATCGGATTGAGTCTTTAAGGATTTGAGAACACTTGATGTATGTCTTGCGATGGGATATCTGTGGTGACAATGGGATGTTCTATTGATCTACTTGATGTATGTTTTGGTGATTAACTTGCGGGTTCCGTGACCTAGGGAATCTATGCATAGGGGTTGGCACATGTTTTCCTCTTGTCTCTCTGGTAGAAACTTTGGGGCACTCTTTGAAGTTCTTTGTGTTCGATTGAACATGATGAATCTGAAATTATGTGATGCATATCGTATAATCAAGCCCATGGGTACTTGTGGTGACATTGGAGTATCTAGGTGACCTTAGGGTTTTGGTTCATGTGTATCTTAAGGTGTTATTTTAGTACGAACTCTAGGGTTGTTTGTGACACTTATAGGGATAGCTCATATGATTGATCGGAAAAGATAACTTTGAGGTGGTTTCGTACCCTACAATAATTTCTTCATTTGTTCTCCGCTATGAGTTACTTTGGACTGAACTCTTTGTTGCATGTGAGGGATTTACATATGATTCAACGATGTCAGTATTGTTGAGAGAACTTGCACTAGTGAAAGTATTGCAATACCGTTTTTGCTCACTTTTGTTTCTTGCTACCTTGCTGTTTTTATATTTTTAGATTACAAAAACCTATATCTACCATCCATATTGCACTTGTATCACCATCTCTTCGCCGAACTAGTGCACCTATACAATTTACCATTGTATTGGGTGTGTTGGGGACACAAGAGACTCTTTGTTATTTGGTTGCAGGGTTGTGTGAGAGAGACCATCTTCATCCTACGCCTCCCACGGATTGATAAACCTTAGGTCATCCACTTGAGGGAAATTTGCTACTGTCCTACAATACTCTGCGCTTGGAGGCCCAACACGAGTCTACAAGAAGAAGGTTGCGTAGTAGACATCAAGCTCTTTTCTGGCGCCGTTGCCGGGGAGGTGAGTGCTTGAAGGTATATCTTTAGATCTTGCAATTGAATCTTTTAGTTTCTTCTTTTATCACTAGTTTGGTCTATAAAAGAAAATTACAAAAAAATATATATGGAATTGAGGTTGCCTCATATGCTTCATCTTTTTAATGTCTTTCATGAAAATGATGGTAAGGAAAATTGTGCTCAAGTGTTAGAAGAAGAAGTTATTAAAATGTTTGGCACTAAATCTTTGAGTGATGAGCATGATTGCAATGTTGTTAGTATGAATTCTATGAATATCCATGATGCTAATGATATGCAAAGCCACAAGCTTGGGGATGCTATGTTTGATGAAGATGATATTTTTATTTCCCCAAGTTGTGATGAGCAAATTTATAATGATTATGGCATGCCTCCTATCTATGATGATTATGATGATGACATGTATGCTATAAAGAGTGATAGTAACCATGAAACTTGTCATCATGATTTTAATATTCAAAGTGGTTATGTCAATCAAGTATCTCATGATAGTTATTTTGTTGAGTTTGCTCCCACTATTATGAATGAGAAGAAAATTACTTATGTGGAGAGTGACAAATTTTCTATGCTTGTAGATCATGAAAAGAATGCTTTATGTGCTGGTTATATTGTTGAATTCATTCATGATGCTACTGAAAATTATTATGAGGGAGGAACATATGCTTGTAGGAATTGCAATAATATCAAGTTTCCTCTCTATGTGTTCAAAGTTTTGAAGTTATGCTTGTTTTGCCTTCCTATGCTAGTTGATTCTTGTTCCCATAAATTGTTTGCTCTCAAAATCCCTATGCATAGGAAGTGGGTTAGACTTAAATGTGCTTGTCATGAGATTCATGATGCTCTTTTGCATGTTATAATTATTATTCCTATGTGAGCATCATTGAAATCATCATGCCTAGCTAAAAGGCATTAAAGAAAAGCGCTTGTTGGGAGACAACCCAACACTTTTACTTTCTGTTTTGATGTGTTCACATGATTAAGCTACTGTAGTAATCATGTTTTGTGCCTTTTATTTCAATAAAGTGCCAAGTAAAACCTTTGGGATGACTCACAAGATGAGTAGAATTGATGCTGAACCAAAACAGAAACTTTTGACTCCAGTACAGGAATATTCATTTTTTACTGGAGGGTGATAATGATCTGAAATTTTTACACAGTCTTTATATACAAATTCTTCAGGTTGTACTAATGTTTGAGAATTTTTAGAGACAGGAAAGTATGGTTACACTACAGATCTTCACAGACTGTTCTGTTTTTGACAGATTCTGTTTGGCATGCATAGTTTGCTTGTTTTAGTGTTTCCATAGCTTATATTTAGTGGTATAAATTATGGTAATGATAGAATACAGTAGGTATCATGAGGTAACAATTATGAATCTTGTCTTGACAGTACCTAAGTGAATTATTGATCTTTATTTATTATACTAACCCATCTCACGAAGTTCCGTTAAGTTTTGTGTGATTGAAGTTTTCAAGTTTTGGGTGAGACACCGATATGAGGAGAATAAGGAGTGAAAAGAACCTAAGATTGGGGATGCCCAAGGCACCCCCAAGGTAATATCCAAGGAAGACTCAAGCGCCTAAGCTTGGGGATGCCCCGGAAGGCATCCCCTCTTTCATCTTCAACACTATTGGTATATCTTACTTAGAGCTATATTTTTATTCATCACATAATATGTGTTTTGCTTGGAGCATCATTTTATTTTCTTGTTTTCTGTTAGGTGTCATTTATAATCTTGTTTTTCAATAAAAGTTCCAAGAATTGTCTTAGGATGCTTGCATTGCATGTTTTGATGTGTGCTGTGTAAAAACAGAAACTTTTTCTGTAGTGTTTGAATTTTCATATTTTACTGGAACGTGGAAAGTTTCTGAAATTTTTACACAGTGTTGTCATATAAATTATTTAGCATGTCCTAAATTTTCATAATTTTTTGAGTTACAGAAGTACACTGGTTTAATAGATTGCTACAGACTGTTCTGTTTGGACAGATTGCTGTCATAGTTTCGTTATCTACTTATCCTATAGTTTCCATAGCCTATATTGATAGATATGAATGGTGGAAATGATATTATACAGTACCTAATGTTTGAAAATTATTATGCAACTTGTATTTGCAGTACATAAAGAGTTGATTTATTATTATGTGTACTAACCTATCTCACGAGTTCTTTTCAAGTTTTGTGTGGAAGATGTTTTTGAGAATAGGTGAAACCATGATATGAGAGGATTAAACGAGATACAAAAGCTCAAGCTTGGGGATGACCAAGGCACCCCAAGTAAATATTTCAAGAAGTCTCAAGCATCTAAGCTTGGGGATGCTATGCATCCCACCTCTCTTCATCGACAATTATCGGTTAGCCTATGTTGAGCCTAAGTTTTATTCGTTCACATAATGCGTGCCATTCTTGGAGTTCTATTTTTGTTTAGTTTGCTGTTTGAATAAAATACTTAAGATCTGAAATTCTTAGATGAGAGAGTCTTCACATAGTTATTTAATTGTTGGCTACTCATTGATCTTCACTTATATCTTTTTGGAGTAGCTTGTCATTTCCTCTCATGCTTCACTTATACCTTTTTGAGGGATGAAATCTTTATGCTCATGTGCTTCATTTAAAATTGTTTGAGCTTGTCAAAAAATCAATATATGAAACTAGTCCCAAAGTGATAGATATCCAAGGAGGATATAATAAAAACTTTCATGAAAATCATGGGACAAATTAAACTTGATTCTTTGTAATAGTTTTGAAACATAATGATAGTAATATGTGAGTCATGTTAGTGAGTAATTATGCTTTAGTAGGAATATTGGTGTTAAGGTTTGTGATTCCCTATGCATGCACGAAAGTCAATAGTTATGCAATGAAGTTACATCCTACTTGTGGTGCATTATTCAGTGTTAGTTATGACTCAATGCTCACTTATGTGATTATTCGTTCCTCAGTTTGGTTGCTTCCCAATCTATTTGCTAGCCTTCATTTGTACTAAGTAGAAATACTACTTGTGCATCCAAAATCCTTAAACCAAGTTTTGCCTTATGAGTCCACCATACCTACCTATATGCGGTATTTCCATGCCGTTCCAAGCAAATTTGTATGTGCCATCTCTAAATTTTCAAAATAAATTTTCTCTTTTGTGTGCCCGTACCGCTCATGAAATGGTAGGGAGTATCCAATATTTTTCCATGCTAGGTGTGTTATTCTCATGATATGTGTTGATTCACTATCATTCACGAGAAACTGGCTGGTATTCGGGATGCCCAGTTCCATGCTCAAAAATCAAATCAAAATATAATGAAACAAAACTCCCCCAGGATTGTTGTTTGTATGGACGGTACCCGTGGATTCGGCTCGCCATGGAGTGTGATTGATTGGTGGAGGGGGAGTAAAAACTTTACCATTCTGTTTGGGAACCACCTATAATGTATTTAGCATGGAAAGTATTGTGAGCTACTTTATCGTTTTCGTTGACAGGAAAAGCATGCCACTCAAAATATTTTTCTCTCTCAATTTAAACCTTGAGCTCTGGCACCTCTACAAATCCCTACTTCCCTCTGCGAAGGGCCTATCTATTTACTTTATGCAATTTTTATTTTTTCTTTGAGTCTCCATCTTCTCTTATAAGCACCAACTAGGGGGCACTATGATCGTACTTGAGCATTGGGCATAACTAATATTTGAGTGTGTTTCATGAATGGATCAATGATTGAGCATGATGGGCTAGGGATAATTTTCTTTAGTGTTGATATTTTGAAAGACATGGTTGCTTGTTGACATGCTTGAGTATTGAAGTCATTATGTTAAAACTAGACTATTGCTTTGAATCATTTACAAGTCCAAATGTCCATGCTATATGAAAAAGAAAAGAATATGATGAACATGTTGGGTAGCATTCACACTTCATAAATTATTTCTTTTATCATTTACCTACTCGAGGACGAGCAGGAATTAAGCTTGGGGATGCTGATACGTCTCCAACGTATCTATAATTTATGAAGTATTCATGCCATGTTTACAATAATTCTATATGATTTTGGTACTATTTTATTAGAACTAACCCGGACTGACGCTGTTTTCAGCAGAACTACCGTGGTGTTGTTTTTGTGCAGAAATAAAAGTTCTCGGAATGAGCTGAAAATTTACGGAGAATATTTTTGGAAAATATAAAAAATACTAGAGCGAAAAGTCACCGGAGAGGAAGGCCGAGGAAGCCAGAAGGGTGGGGGGCGCCCCCCCTAGGGCGCGCCCCCTGGCTTGTGACTTCCTCGGGAACCTTTTGGACGTGGGACCAACGCCAAAAACTCTTATAAATATAGAAATCTCCGAAAAGAAACCTAGATCGGGAGTTCCGCCGCCGCAAGCCTCCATAGCCACGAAAAACCAATCGGGAGCCCGTTCCGGCACCCTGCCGGAGGGGGAAACCATCACCGGAGGCCATCTTCATCATCCCGGCAGTCTCCATGACGAGGAGGGAGTAGTTCACCCTCGGGGCTAAGGGTATGTACGAGTAGCTATGTGTTTGATCTCTCTCTGTCGCGTTCTTGAGATGACACAATCTTGATGTACCGCGAGCTTTATTAATATAGATGAATCATATGGAGTTTTCCCCTCTCTATCTTCTTGTGATGAATTGAGTTTTCCCTTTGAAGTTTACTTATCGGATTGAGTCTTTAAGGATTTGAGAACACTTGATGTATGTCTTGCGATGGGATATCTGTGGTGACAATGGGATGTTCTATTGATCTACTTGATGTATGTTTTGGTGATTAACTTGCGGGTTCCGTGACCTAGGGAATCTATGCATAGGGGTTGGCACATGTTTTCCTCTTGTCTCTCTGGTAGAAACTTTGGGGCACTCTTTGAAGTTCTTTGTGTTCGATTGAACATGATGAATCTGAAATTATGTGATGCATATCGTATAATCAAGCCCATGGGTACTTGTGGTGACATTGGAGTATCTAGGTGACATTAGGGTTTTGGTTGATGTGTATCTTAACGTGTTATTTTAGTACGAACTCTAGTGCTGTTTGTGACACTTATAGGGATAGCTCATATGATTGATCGGAAAAGATAACTTTGAGGTGGTTTCGTACCCTACAATAATGTCTTCGTTTGTTCTCCGCTATGAGTTACTTTGGAGTGAACTCTTTGTTGCACGTGAGGGATTTACATATGATTCAACTATGTCAGTATTGTTGAGAGGACTTGCACTAGTGAAAGTATGAACCCTAGGCCTTCTTTTCAAGCATTGCAATACCGTTTTTGCTCACTTTTGTTACTTGCTACCTTGCTGTTTTTATATTTTCAGATTACAAAAACCTATATCTACCATCCATATTGCACTTGTATCACCATCTCTTCGCCGAACTAGTGCACCTATAAAATTTACCATTGTATTGGGTGTGTTGGGGACACAAGAGACTCTTTGTTATTTGGTTGCACGGTTGTTTGAGAGAGACCATCTTCATCCTACGCCTCCCACGGATTGATAAACCTTAGGTCACCCACTTGAGGGAAATTTGCTACTGTCCTACAAAACTCTACGCTTGGAGGCCCAACACGATTCTACAAGAAGAAGGTTGCATAGTAGACATCAATTCCTCCACCTTCGGTGGCCGCCGGGTCAAGCGTCAGAACGATCGGAGTTCCGTGCCTTGTGCCGGCTCTACGTGGTGAGCGCATGCCTAAAGATTTCAAGGGACCTCGTAAGGTACCAAACTACACGTCAGATCTTGAGCCGGCGGCTTGGGTTGAGAGCTATGAGCTGGCTATGAACATGTTGGATGTCAGCGATGTAGTTTGTGCTAAGTACTTCACTATGATGTTGGAGGGGCCGGCTCATACATGGTTAAAGAATCTGCCCCCCAACTCTATCAACACCTGGGCAGAATTGAAGGAGCGCTTCATCAAGAATTTTCAGGGGACTTGCAAGTAGCCCATGACAATTGTAGACATGGAGCATTGTGTGCAGCGTGAGGATGAGTCGACCCATCATTGGGCCCACCGGATCGCTACCATTATCCATTCCTCAGATAACATCGCAGTGGCTCAAGCTGTGTTGATTCTGGAGAAGAACTGTCACTTCCAGCCTCTTAAGAAAAAGTTAGGGCGGCTTAAGTGTAAGTGCCAGGATATGGGCAATCTCATGGATGCCCTTACCAGGTATGCCAACACAAAGGATCCTAATTCATAAGATGACAAGTCTGGAAAGGGCAAGAAAAATGGTGGCGGTAAGAATCAGAAACAGAACGCCCCAGTGCGTAATAATAACAACCAGGGTAATGGTGGAAAGCGCAAGTTCTCAGATGGCGGGTTAGATTTTGTGGCCAACACCAATGCCGGGTTCAAAAATCAGCATGGCAACGACAAGCAGCCGTATGCCGGAGGGAAGCCCAGAAATTATGAGGAGGCTCTTAACGGGCCATGTCCAAAGCACAGTTATCCTAACAAGCCATCCACTCATGCTTGGAAGGATTGTCATATCATGCGAGAGTTCAGGAATCATGTGTTTCAACATCATGGCAATGGCAATGGGCCGCCAGGCGGGTCAGGTTCTGGAGGATTCTAGGGAGCCGGGTTCGACAATGGCGGCTCAGGCTCTGGCTATCAGGTCCAAGGGAACCATGGTGGTCATAATCAACAGTGTGACCAGGGTAATCAGCAGCAGCACAATCAGTCAGGATATCAGAGTAATCCCAAGCAATTGAAGCCAATACCATGTGTTTACTACGGGCACTTGCAAGCGTGAACAGAAGGTCAGCAAAAGGGCGATTCACATGGTTGAGCCGGCTGTGCCGCAGTATTTGAATTGGTCTGAGCACACGATCACTTGGAGCCGGGCAGATCATCCAGCCCGTGTGGACAATCCGGGTCATCTGGCCCTGGTGGAAGCCCCTCAATTGGGCGGTTACAAGTTTACTAAGGTACTTATGGATAGTGGCAGCAGCATCAACATATTGTACTATGACACTTTTTAGCGGATGAATTTGATAGATAAGAATCTTAGGACGTCCTCTACTGTCTTTCATGGAGTCGTGCGAGGCAAGTCGGCTTATCCTGTGGGAAAGATTGCGCTGGAAGTGGCTTTTGGCGACGAATTTAACTACAGGGCAGAGACACTGTGGTTTGAGGTAGTTAAGATCAAGAGCCCTTACCACGCCCTCTTTGGGCGGCCGGCTTATGCTCGTTTCATGGCCCGGCCCTGTTATATTTACCCCAAGCTCAAGATGCTGGGTCCAAACAGTACCATAACTGTGAGTGGAAACAGGAAAATAGCTCAAGAGTGTGAGGAAGGAGATGCAACATATGCTGAGTCGGCTTGCGCCTCTGAGGAGCTCAAGTTTTATCAAGACAATTTTGACCAGGCTGATATGACCCCCCTCAAGAAGCCCACCACTGAGAAGGACCCTCCGCTCAAGTTCCAATCGGCTAAAGACACTAAGCAAGTTGATTTTGTCCCTGGCGACTCTTCTCAGCAGTTCACCATTAGGATAGGAATGGACCCCAAATAGGAAAGCGCGCTCATCGAGTTCATCCGTGAGAATCGGGACATCTTTGCATGGAAACCTTCTGACATGCCAGGTGTACCGAGAGAACTTCCTGAGCACCACCTTAATGTGGATCCTAAGATGAAGCCAGTCAAGCAATTCCTTCGTCGTTTTAACGAGGAGAGGCATAAGGCCATTGGAGAAGAAGTGGCCCGGCTCCTAGCTGCCGGGTTCATAGTGGAAGTTTTTCACCCTCAGTGGTTGGCTAACCCGGTGCTTGTGCTTAAGAAGAATGGCACATGGTGTATGTGTGTGGATTATACAGATCTCAACAAGGCTTGCCCGGTTGATCCCTTTGCTCTCCCCCGTATTGACCAGCTCATTGATGCAACGGCGGGTTGTGAGCGTCTGTGCTTCCTGGATGCTTATTCTGATTATCATCAGATAAAGATGACAGTTGCAGACCAGGAGAAAACAACTTTTATCACGCCATTTGGAGCTTTCTGTTATGTGTCCATGCCTTTTGGACTCAAGAGTGATGAGGCGACTTACGAGCGCTGTGTTTAGAATTGCCTCCATGGGCAGATTGGATGCAATGTTCATGCTTATGTTGATGACATTGTAGTCAAATCAAGGAAGAAGGAAACCTTGCTTCAGGATTTGAAGGTAACTTTTGACAATCTCCGGGTGTCCAAGATGATGCTTAACTTGGCCAAGTGTGTTTTTGGGGTACCTGCAGGAAAGCTGTTAGGATTTCTGGTTTCAGAGAGGGGCATTGAGGCTAACCCGGACAAGATTAAGGCTATCACTTCTTTGTCCAAGCCGGCCTGTATTAATGATGTGCAGCGTGTGGCGGGTCGCATTGCGGCCCTGAGCCGGTTCATAAGCCGCCTGGGGGAAAAGGCGATCCCGCTCTACCATATGATGAAAAAGACTGATAACTTTGTCTGGAGTGATGCTGCTAATGAGGCTTTTGAGACACTTAAGAGGCAGTTGGCTGAGCCGCCCGTTTTGGCGGCTCTGATTGATAAAGAGCCTATGCTCCTATATGAGGCGGCTAATAATCGGGCCGTTAGTGTGGCAGTTGTCGTGGAACGTCAGGAGGCGGGGAAGGAGTACCCAGTCCAACGACCGGTTTATTACATCAGTGAAGTCTTATCAGAATCAAAGAAAAGATATCCACATCGGCAGAAGTTGGTGTTTGGAGTGTTCATGGCTAGTCGTAAATTGAAATAGTATTTCCTTGGGCACCCAATCACTATGGTCAGTTCAGCTCCTCTGGGAGATATCATTCAAAACAGAGAGGCTACAGGCCGGGTTGCTAAGTGGGCAATTGAGCTTGGGCCACACCATTTGAAATATGTGCCCAGGACGGCTATCAAGTCGCAAGCCTTGGTAGATTTAATTAATGACTGGACAGAGCTCCAACAACCCAAGGAAAAACCAGATAATATGTGCCCAGGACGGCTATCAAGTCGCAAGCCTTGGTAGATATAATTAATGACTGGTCAGCTTTGATGAAGCAAAGACCACACCTTCCAGAGCACAATGCCAGCCACTTGCTAGCTGAGGACATGAAGAAGAGGAAGGACTCAGGTTTGAGAGAGTGGAGAGCCATTGATCCATATTCACAGAGGAGGAAGACTGTTGTGGACTACATGTTCTATACAAAGGAGCAACAAGATTTCTCTGAAACAATCTTGCTTGATAAGAGCCTTGCTGTGAGTGACATGAGATATGTGGACTGGAAGTACATCAAGGACAATGAGGATTACTTCCCAAGTGTGCAAGACAATTTTCATGGCATTGGACTTGATAAGTTTGTTGGTAAGGAGTTCACTGCTTGGAATGATGAAATGATCATGCAATTCTACTCCACTGCTCATCTCCATGGAGATGGTAGAATTGTATGGACGACTGAAGGTGCAAGATATGAATCCACTGTTGAGGAGTAGGCTACCATCTTAGGAGTCCCAGAGGCGGAAGATGGTGACATCAATGGCTACAATGAGCCCAAGGCAAGCCACAATGCCATGAAGAACATGTACAATGAGATCCCTGCTGCACATGTAAAGTCTCACAAGCTAGGATTTATCTATTTCCTCCAGGCTGGTCTTCGCACGATCAACACTATCCTAAGGCATACCTTGATGCCTAAGTACGGAGATGAGAAGATGATAAGAGGCCTACTCCATCAACATGCTGCTCCATCTAGATCAACATACGAGATTCAGAGTGATGGATCTGATTGTGGAGACAGTGAAGAGGGTTGCTGCTGATCAGAAGCGTTCATGTTGCTATGCACCCTATATTCAGATGCTTATCAACTCAAAGTTGGAGAAGCACATATTTGCACTTGACCAACCACATTTGCCACTATTGCCAGAGCTAGAAGACAACGTTGTGGTGATGGACCCAGATCATCCCACGTCAGCTACAACACATGCACATGCAGAGGCTGCCAGAGACTCCAGTTCTCAGGTGCCAAGGTCTAGGAGTGAGCAGATGGATCTCCTACTTAGCTCTGTGCTCAACATGCAGAAGGACATCAGCGAAATATTGAAGAACCAGGCAAGCCTTGCGAGGATTGTTGACACCAAATTTCATACTCTCAACAACAAGGTGGATGAGCTCACTGTGACTGTGAATGAGCTCAATAAGGAAGTTCACGCAGTGCCTAGCCCTCATTCTACAGATGATGATGATGATGAGGAGGATCGTGCACCTCTCAGGACAAGCACTCAGTTCACTACTCAGGCTAGATCAGCTATAGTGCCAGCTCCAGAGTTGAGACCTTCTTCATCAGCACCTGCTACAGCTTCTTCAGCTCCATCAGCTCCACCAGTTGCTACACCGACTCCGTCCATGACGTCTGCGGACATCTTCGCTGATGCCGTTCTCTCAACTCCTTCATCAACCACCGAAGGAGATCAGTCCCAGAAGAGCGCTTAGATATATAGCTTTGAACTTTTTGGTAACTTGTTGCCAAAGGGGGAGAAGATGTATATAGATCTTTAGGCTTCGAGAGAGAGAGCGTTGCCCTTTTTATCGCTTTTCAAAACATTTATAACTTTTGGTTGGTCTGCTTGTGTTAAACTTTGTTGGTGTTTGATCATACACTTGATATGTATTGCTGCTATTTCCTATCCTTATGATGCTTATGAGATGATCATTCGCCTTTACTTGATTGTGTTGTGCTATGATATTCATTCTTACTATTCTCGCACACCACCAAGTTGTATGTGACATGAAAGAGTGCCCCATGTACCTAATCGATTATGCATTTGCATTCAAACACAAATTTAAAATAATACACAAATTTAGGGGGAGCTCTTGCTTATCACATACTTCTCAAAGCGACGATTATATTCATTGATTATATCATATGTCGAAGCTTTGATCTATATGTTGTCATCAATTACCAAAAAGGGGGAGATTGAAAGCACATTTGCTCCCTTGGTGGTTTTGGTAATTAATAACAACATATATATCATTGAAATAACGTTTCCACTAAGTATATTTCAGGAAAAGTTCAATGATAGGTTGGCAAAAGGATTGTGGAGAAACCCCAAGATGCAAGGAAATGGATTGGAAAAGCTTCAAGCAAGAGGACTCTACATTTTACTTTGGGAGAAAATCACTTTGAGTCCATAGGAAAGCCAATACTATTAAAAGGGGGTAAGGTACTATTGGTGAACAAGATGCTCCACGTGCTCAAGTGATAGTCACCAAAAACACCCACAAACTCTTCCACAAAAGTCTGTCCAAGCCATTCATGGAAATCGGTGCTACCAACAATTCCCACTCGGTGCCACCGATTCCCAAACTCAGACAGACCCATGCCAAACACTAGCCCTTTGGTGCAACCGATTCTGCATCGGTGCCACCGAGTTCAGCCTGCCAACTTTCTGTTACCTCGTTTCCTAAAATCGGTCTTACCGAGTTTTTCGGATCAGCGTCACCGAGTTGTGCAATCTAACCGTTGGTCATCTAATCGGTACCACCGAGAGTTATGTATCGGTCTCAACGAGACTCAAAAGTTACTGCCTTTTGGTCACTTCGGTACCACCGAGTTTTATACTTCGGTGTCACCGAGTTGGTCACTTTAGGTGTAACGGTTGGATTTTTGGGGATGCCTATACATACCCCTTCACCACCACCCACTTGAAAGAGAAGCACTCAGAACTATTTCATACTTGCCCCATCCAATTTTCTGAGAGAGAGCCACCTACTCATGTGTTGAGATCAAGCCATTCCATTCCAACCATATGAATCTTGATCTCTAGCCTCCCCAAGTTACCAAATCAATCTCTTCTACCAAGCCAAATCTGTGAGAGAGTGATTGTGTGTTGAGGAGTCTATCATCTTGAATCACAAGAGCAAGGAGTTCATCGACATTGCCGAGCCTATTACCTTTTGGAGGGTGGTGCCTCCTAGATTGGTTACGTGTCGCTTGGGAGCCTCCTACTTCGTGTTGTGGAGTTGATCCAAGAAGTTTGTACGGGCAAGGAGATCGCCTACTTCGTGAAGATCTACCCATAGTGAGGCTAGTCCTTCGTGGACGGAAGCCGTTATGGAATAGTCAAGGTTGCTACTTCGTGGACCCTTATGGGTTGAGCCCTCCGTGGACTCTCGCGACCATTACCCTTCGTGGGTTGAAGACTCCATAAACGTGGACGTACGATAGCACCACCTATCGGAACCACGGGAAAAATCTTCGTGTCTCCAAATTGCGTTTGATCTTCCTTCCTACCCTCTACTACATATGCTTGTTGTTACTTTCCGCTGCTATACTCTTAGACATGCATGTGTAGGGTGTACTTGACTTGCTATCATTGCTAAAATCTGCCAACACTTAAAATTGGGGAAAGGTAGAATTTTCATTTGGTCAAGTAGTCTAATCACCCCCCTCTAGACATACTTTCGATCCTACAAGTGGTATCAGAGCTTTGGTCTCCATTGCATTGGTCTCACAACCTAGGAGAGTAGGTCGTCTAGTGAGGGAAATTATCACCGTAGAGGTCCGTACTTTGATGGCACAAATTTTGCTAGTTGGAAGCACAAAATGAAAATGCATATTCTTGGTCATAACCCCGCCGTTTGGGTTGTTGTTTGTGTTGGCTTGCAAGGTGAATTCTTTGGTGATGGAAAGGAACCGGATCGTGAAGCGACCGCGGATGAATTAAAGATGTTGCAATACAATGCTCAAGCATGTGACATTCTTTTCAACTTCCTATGCCCTGAAGAATTCAACAAAATTATCCGTCTTTAGAATGCAAAAGAGATTTGGGATACTTTGGGTGATATGCATGAAGGTACCGAATCCGTGAGAGAATCCAAGTTGGATGTTCTTCAAAGTCAGCTTGACAAGTTCAAGATGAATGATGGTGAAGGAGTCGCAGAGATGTAATCTAGGCTAGCTCTCATCACAAATGAGATTGCCGGCTTAGGAAGCGAAGAAATGACCGACAAATTCATCATCAAGAAGATACTTCGAGCTTTGGATGAGAGATATGACACCATGTGCACATTGATCCAAATGATGCCCAACTACAAAGATCTCAAGCCTATGGAAGTCATTGGAAGGATTGTTGCTCATGAGATGACACTCAAAGACAAAGAAGAGCTTCACAACAAGTCTAGCGGTGCTTACAAAGCCACAAGTGATGCTCCCGCAATTACAAGCGACAACCTTGTCATCAATGAAGAGATAAGCCTCATGGTCAGGAAATTCAACAAGTTCTACAAGAATAGAGGCAAAGAACGAAGCTCCAACTCAAGATATGAAGAGAAGCATTCGTCAAGTCGTGACCGAAACTGCTACAATTGTGGGAAGCCCGGACACTACTCCAATGAGTGCACGGCACCCTACAAACGAAGAGAAGAGTCACCAAGAAGACGAAGCTCAAGGAATGAATCACCTCAAAGAGAAAGAAGGAGTAGAGATGACCGTTATGAACAAAGACCCTCAAGGAGAAGTAGAGACTCGGAGAAGAAGGACAAGTACACCAAGAGCTACACAAGAAGAAGACATCAAGCTCATGTTGGTGAATGGGTTTCCGGCTCCGAATCCGACAACAACTCCGAGAGAAGCTATCACTCCAATTCCGACTATACTCAAGATGAAGGTGTTGCCGGACTTGCACTAGTGACTACCAACTCCTACGATCTATTTGATTCACCAAATGAAGGGAGTGGAACTTGCTTCATGGCTAAAGGCCCCAAGGTATCACACCCCAAGTATCTTGATTTCAATAGTGATGAAGATGATTTACTTGGTGATGATGACTTGCTCTTTGATAAAATTAGTGATGTTAGTCAAGATGAACTTGATAATTTTCATACTAGTCAAGATAAGTCGTGTGATGATGATAAGACGAAAATAGAACAACTAACTAAAGAATTAAACACTCTTAAGTTAGCCCATGAATCTACTCCAGAAGATCATAGAGAGCTTGTAAGGACTCATGAGAAGCTACGCTTCGAGAAGCTCACCTTGGAGCAAGAACATGAGTTTCTTAAAGCTATAAATGACGATCTCCGAAAGAAGACTTCATCTTATCTAGCCAAACGATTAATCTTGTCTACATTCATGCCACAAGTTAAACCTAGACAAACTAGTAAGAAAGGCAAGAAAGGTTCTTCATCTAGTAGCAAAAATAAGAATGCTAAATCTAATGATGTTGCTTCTAGTAGTTCTATTGATTCCACTAATGATGATTCTCTTAGACAAGTTACACTTGAGCAAGAAAAAGATTTATTGAAAGGGATTATAGAGAAAGGTATCTACAAGAGTCTTGCCGGGTGTAAGCAATTTGAGGAAATTGTACGCAAGCACGGAGGATACCGGAAGAACCATGGCATTGGCTACTTCAACGCTAATGGAGTTGAATGGGAAGAAGGTCAATACCCCAAGCCCAAGTTTGTTCCTCAAAGGGAGAAGTATGAACATACTCTTGTCAAGGGAACAAACACCCAAGATGACATTCCGCCCCAAGACCACAAGCTCAAGGGCAAGAATAAGCTTCAAGAGGACATTGACTCATATGAAGATGAATCCCAAGCTTTGGTGGAGTGGGTTCCCAAGGCTACTCCAAGCTCAACTTCTACAAGTGCCACTTCAACACCAAGGACCCGCATCAAGTTGATGTGGGTCCCCAAGAAGAAGAACTAGAGAAGTTCTTGAGGGGTGACTCCACCAATGACATTCACTCACATTCATTATTGGCAAGAACTAGTTGCAATCAACATCAATAACATGCAATAGCTCAAGGAGTCACATATTCCCTCAAAGGTAAGCAAGGGACAAGGTAATCAACAAATCCATGGACATCATCATGTATGCTTTGCACTCCATGTCCATAGATATCCTTGTATTTGTCTCTTGTGTGTTGGGACTAACCCATGTAGGTGAGAAGAGTAAGGAAACAACAAGGATGCTCCCAACTTTTGGTGATCTTCATCAACCTTGAGCATCCACCACTACCTCACCAACATGAAGTCTTCATCGACAAAACCCAAGGTTAGTTTATCCCTCCTATGGGGGGATGTCACATCAAGGGGGAGCTTTACTCTAAGACTTGAGTTAAAGCATCTCATAGTATGTGACAACATTAAATGCTTTATGTAAAAGTGGTAACCCCACTTGTGCTTAAACGATGAGTATGACCTATGATCAAGTATTCTTACTTGGCTCCTAAGTCAATATACTCATATATAGATGACTCCGTCATCGCCCAAAATGCTTGATAGATGCTAGTATGTATGTGCATGTTTGCCATGATTTCATTTGACATCTTATTGTGTGAGCATGTTGGTCTACATTTCTTTAACCATTCGAGGACATCCAATTCTTGCTATTTGGTTTTTCATTCTTCTTTTGCCAATTGGATGGACAATAATGCCTAGGACCACTCTCTAGCTATCTATGCTTTCTCGTCTCATATTCCATTCTTGCTGCATCACAAAATTTGAACAAGTACTTTTCGATCTCTCTGTGTGAGGAGCACTCGGAGTTCCGTATCGACAAAGGACTGGCCATTAAAACCTCCCAAGTGCATCTCGGTGTACCCAATACCAAAATCTCGGTCTCACCGAATGCCTAGGGTTGATCTGGTTTTCAATCTCGGCAACACCGATTCCTTATTCTCGGTTACACCGAGTTTCCCTGTCAACTGACAGTTGAGAAACTCGGTGGCACCGACAATTTCGAACCGGTGTCACCGACAGCAAAGGGTATATTTCCTGGTGGACCCGACTTTTGAAATTCAACCGCAAAAGTCTGTTTCCTCCAACCCTAAGCTAACTCTCCGGACCCCTTGGTCGTCGCCCTTGCCTCCCCGTGCGCCTCCGCCGTTGGGAATCGCCGCCGCCGACAGAATCTTCACCGCCGTCGTCGCCTTAGCGGATCCTTCACCGAGTTAGGGTATGGATCCGGCCCTCTTTGCGCTCCCCTTCCGATTCATGCGCATTAGAGTAACTTTTATCGATAATCCACTGATTGCAATCCTCTCAATCCTCTAGAAATCTCATTAGCTTAGCGACCGAAAGATTTTTAGGTCTAGTCGTCCACAAAACCGAATCTCGGTGATACCGAGTCAGAAAAATCGGCTCTACCGATTTTGTTTTGGACTACTGAGGACAGTCTCGGTGAAACCGAGTGCCAATGCTCGGTATGACCGAAATTACTGCCAACTTTCTGTAAAGAGTTCTATGCATCTCGGTGGTACCGAAATTTTTGACTCAGTGACACCGAAATCCCTTTTTGCTGAAATCTATATCTAAGAATTTCTTTGTTCAAACCTTTGAAAAATCTCTGCATTTTGTGATGACTCAACCCTTCCACTCTTCTATAATCTATTTCACAGGGTCAGAGATGTCAGATCATGAAGATAGCCAGAATGATTTCAAAGAGAGAAGTGTTGAGATGAGCTCAGGCACTAGTCCTGAGGGGAGCTATGATGATGTTCCTAGCTCACCTGATCTGCCCAAGGATGCAACCAGGGCAAGAAGGAAGCTCAACTCAGATGAGAAGGATGAAGATTTCATACCGGAGGAGCTATCCAAGAAAAATGATGCTGCCAAGAACACTGCTGCTGCCTCTCCATCCAAGAAGAAGAAGGCAATTAGGAAAGAGTATGCTAGCTCAGGGAGAGCAAGAGCACTAGAGAGTGCCAGGGCAACAATGACTGTTGAGCCCTCCAAGAAGTCCATGCCTAAGAAGGCAGGTGAGAAGAAGAAGTCCAGGAAGAGGATCTTTCATGTCATGGGCAGGCCTACCTCAATGTATGAGGACCCAGCAGAGGCTGCTGTTGAGGAGGAGGAAGAGCCAACTGCAAAGGCTCCTCCTAAGAAGAAGAAGAAGCTCATGGCTGATGCTATGCCTAAGGATACATCATCCAAAGGCACCAAGACTGCCCCCAAGAAGGCTGCTGCAGATAAACCCAAGAGGTTCTCCAGAGACATCCCAGCTGCTTCCAAGAACAAGACTTCCACTTTTAGGGAAGCTGAGGATGATGCCATGTCAGCTTTGATGAAGCTAAGACCAAACCTTCCAGAGCACAATGCCAGTCACTTACTAGCTGAGGACATGAAGAAGAGGAAGGACTCAGGTTTGAGAGAGTGGAGAGCCATTGATCCATATTCACAGAGGAGGAAGACTGCTGTGGACTACAGGTTCTATACAAAGGAGCAACAAGATTTCTATGAAACAATCTTGCTTGATAAGAGCCCTGCTGTGAGTGACATGAGATGTGTGGACTGGAAGTACATCAAGGACAATGAGGATTACTTCCCAAGTGTGCAAGACAATTTTCATTGCATTGGACTTGATAAGTTTGTTGGTAAGGAGTTCACTGCTTGAAATGATGAAATGATCATGCAATTCTACTCCACTGCTCATTTCTATGGAGATGGTAGAATTGTATGGATGACTGAAGGTGCAAGATATGAATCCACTGTTGAGAAGTGGGCTGCCATCTTAGGAGTCCCAGAGGTGGAAGATGGTGACATCAATGTCTATAATGAGCCCAAGGCAAGCCACAATGCCATGAAGAACCTGTACAATGAGATCCCTGCTGCACATGTGAAGTCTCACAAGCTAGGATCTATCTATTTCCTCTAGGCTGGTCTTCGCACGATCAACACTATCCTAAGGCACACCTTGATGCCTAAGTCTGGAGATGAGAAGATGATAAGAGGCTACTCCATCAACATGCTGCTCCATCTAGATCAACATACGAGATTCAATGTGATGGATCTGATTGTGGAGACAGTGAAGAGGGTTACTGCTGATCAGAAGCGTTCATGTTGCTATGCACCCTATATTCAGATGCTTGTCAACTCAAAGTTGGAGAAGCACATATTTGCACTTGACCGACCACATTTGCCACTATTGCTAGAGCTAGAAGACAACGTTGTGGAGATGGACCCAGATCATCCCATGTCAGCTACAACACATGCACATGCAGAGGCTGCCAGAGACTCCAGTTCTCAGGTGCCAAGGTCTAGGAGTGAGCAGATGGATCTCCTACTTAGCTCTGTGCTCAGCATGTATAAGGACATCAGCGAAATATTGAAGAACCAGGCGAGCCTTGCGAGGATTGTTGACACCAAATTTCATACTCTCAACAACAAGGTGGATGAGCTCACAGTGACTGTGAATGAGCTCAAGAAGGAAGTTCACGCAGTGCCTAGCCCTCATTCTACAGATGATGATGAGGAGGAGGATCGTGCACCTCTCAGGACAAGCACTCAGTTCACTACTCAGGCTAGATCAGCTATAGTGCCAGCTCCAGAGTTGAGACCTTCTTCATCAGCACCTGCTACAGCTTCTTCAGCTCCATCAGCTCCACCAGTTGCTACACCGACTCCGACCATGATGTCTGCGGACATCTTCGCAGATGCCGTTCTCTCGACTCCTTCATCGACCACCGGAGGAGATCAGTCCCAGAAGAGCGCTTAGATATATACCTTTGAACTTTTTGGTAACTTGTTGCCAAAGGGGGAGAAGATGTATATAGATGTTTAGGCTTCGAGAGAGAGAGAGCGTTGCCTTTTTTATCGCTTTTCAAAACATTGATAACTTTTGGTTGGTCTGCTTGTGTTAAACTTTGTTGGTGTTTGATCATACACTTGATGTGTATTGCTACTATTTCCTATCCTTGTGATGCTTATGAGATGATCATTCACCTTTACTTGATTGTGTTGTGCTATGATATTCATTCTTACTATTCTCGCACACCACCAAGTTGTATGTGACATGAAAGAGTGCCCCATGTACCTAATCGATTGTGCATTTGCATTCAAACACAAATTTAAAATAATGCACAAATTTAGGGGGAGCTCTTGCTTATCACATACTTCTCAAAGCGACGATTATATTCATTGATTATATCATATGTCGAAGCTTTGATCTATATGTTGTCATCAATTACCAAAAAAGGGGGGATTGAAAACACATTTGCTCCCTTGGTGGTTTTGGTAATTAATAACAACATATATATCATTGAACTAATGTTTCCACTAAGTATATTTCAGGAAAAGTTCAATGATAGGTTGGCAAAAGGATTGTGGAGAAACCCCAAGATGCAAGGAAATGGATTGGCAAAGCTTCAAGCAAGAGGACTCTACATTTTACTTTGTGAGAAAATCACTTTGAGTCCATAGGAAAGCCAATACTATTAAAAGGGAGTAAGGTACTGTGGGTGAACAAGATGCTCCACGTGCACAAGTGATAGTCACCAAAAACACCCACAAACTCTTCCACAAAAGACTGTCCAAGCCATTCATGAAAATCGGTGCTACCAACAATTCCCACTCGGTGCCACTGATTCCCAAACTCAGACAGACCCATGCCAAACCCTAGCCCTTCGGTGCAACCGATTCTGCATCGGTGCCACTGAGTTCAGCTTGCCAACTTTCTGTTACCTCGTTTCCTAAAATCGGTCTTACCGAGTTTTTCGGATCGGCGTCACTGAGTTGTGCAATCTGATCGTTGGTCACCTAATCGGTACCACCGAGAGTTATGTATCGGTCTCACCGAGATTCAAAAGTTACTGCCTTTTGGTCACTTCGGTACCACCGAGTTTATACTTCGGTGTCACCGAGTTGGTCACTTTAGGTGTAACAGTTGGATTTTTGGGGATGCCTATATATACCCCTTCACCACCACCCACTCGAAAGAGAAGCACTCAGAACTATTCCATACTTGCCCCATCCAATTTTCTGAGAGAAAGCCACCTACTCATGTGTTGAGATCAAGCCATTCCATTCCAACCATATGAATCTTGATCTCTAGCCTCCCCAAGTTGCTTTCCACCAAATCAATCTCTTCTACCAAGCCAAATCTGTGAGAGAGTTATTGCGTGTTGAGGAGTCTATCATCTTGAAGCACAAGAGCAAGGAGTTCATCGACATTGCCGAGCCTATTACCTTTTGGAGGGTGGTGCCTCCTAGATTGGTTAGGTGTCGCTTGGGAGCCTCCTACTTCGTGTTGTCGAGTTGAACCAAGAAGTTTGTACAGGCAAGGAGATCGCCTACTTCGTGAAGATCTACCCATAGTGAGGCTAGTCCTTCGTGGACGGAAGACGTTATGGAATAGTCAAGGTTGCTACTTCGTGGACCCTTATGGGTGGAGCCCTCTGTGGAATCTCGCGACCGTTACCCTCCGTGGGTTGAAGACTCCATAAACGTGGACGTACGATAGCACCACCTATCGGAACCACGGGTAAAATCTTCGTGTCTCCAAATTGTGTTTGATCTTCCTTCCTACTCTCTACTACATATGCTTGTTGTTACTTTCCTCCGCTATACTCTTAGACCTGCATGTGTAGGGTGTACTTGACTTGCTATCATTGCTAAAATCTGCCAACACTTAAAATTGGGAAACGGTAGAATTTTTATTTGGTCAAGTAGTCTAATCACCCCCCTCTAGACATACTTTCGGTCCTACAATATCAAGTGGATCGCATTGACCGGTGGCTTAATGAGGCGGCTGGTGCTTTATCCCGGCTAGGTTCTCAGCGTAAGTCAGTTCCCCCCAATATGTTCCTAGATGTGTTGCATAATCCTTCTGTTAAGTTACCTTCAGAACAAGATCTGGCTATCCCAGACCCAGAGGGGCAGTTGGTGGCGGCTTTATGTGCAACTCCAGATTGGACAGTACCTTATCTGGCGTATTTAACCCGGGGTGAGCTTCCAGAGGAGGAAATTTTGGCCCGACAGATCATCAGACGATCTAAATCCATGACTATCATCAATGGTGAGTTGCATCGATGTAGTGTCACTGGCGTGTTTCAGCATTGTGTTTCCCCTAATGATGGCAGGGAGATTCTGCAGGAAATTCATGCAGGAGATTGTGGTCATCACACCGGGTCACGGTCTTTGGTGGCCAAGGATTTCAGACACGGGTTTTTCTGGTTATCTGCTCATGCTGACGCGGAAGATATTGTTCGCAAGTGTGATGGTTGTCAGAAATTTGCACGGCAAGCTCATGTGCCGGCTCAAGAATTGCGAATGATCCCAATAACTTGGCCGTTAGCGGTTTGGGGGCTTGATATGGTTGAGCCTTTCAAGAGGTCTAAGGATAAAAAGACTCACCTTCTGGTGGCAGTTGATAAATTTTCCAAGTGGGTTGAAGCAAAGCCTGTTAGCAATTGTGAGGCGGCCACTGCAGTTCAGTTTGTGAAAAAGCTAATCTTTCGTTTTGGTTATCCTCATAGTATCATCATTAACAATGGGACCAATTTATCTAAAGGAGCTATGAGGAAGTTCTGTCAGGAGGAGCATATCCAGCTTGATGTTTCATCTGTGACTCATCCACAGTCCAATGGACACGCAGATTGAGCTAACCAGGAAATATTACTAGGGATCAATCCCTGACTCATGGTTCCTTTGGAGCATACTCCGGATTGTTGGGTTGAAGAGCTTCATGCAGTTCTCTGGAGCATAAGGACTACCCCCAACAGATCAACGGGTTACACGCCGTTCTTTATGGTTTACGGCGTAGAGGCGGTTCTTCCAAGTGATATACGTCATGACTTGCCCCGAGTGGCGGCTTATGTGGATACGGACAATGAGACGGCTCAACAAAATTCTCTGGATGCCTTGGAGGAGGAACGTGATCATGCAGCGGCTCGATCTGCAATTTATCAACAAGACCTTCGTCGGTATCACAGTCGAAGAATTCGCAGCCGCAGTTTCCAGGAGGGCGACTTAGTGCTCCGTTTGATTCAAGATCAGACATGCATGAATAAGCTTTCACCTCCATGGGAAGGGCCCTTTGTGGTTAGCAAAAATCTCAATAATGGGTCATATTATCTCATTGATATACGTGAACACAACAAGTCACGCGCTTCTGAGGAGGAGACCAACAGGCCCTGGAACATTGCTCATCTTCGGCCTTATTACACTTAAGCCATTTGGCTTCAACCATTGTACATATCTACATCATGTATATACTTCTTATGATCAAGCATAATAAAACCGACATCCCTGCAACTCGGGGCTTCTGTCGTTTCATCTCATATACTGTGCATGAGCTTTTATTAACTGATCATTGGGCACTTGGGGGCTTCCAACTCATTGAGTTTAGCATTCTCACCCTTGTGACCCGGCAAAACGCCACAACATATTGGGCATTTGGGGGCTTCCGACTCATCGAGTCTAGCTTTCTCACCCTCTTGACCCGGCAAAATGCCACAATACATTGGGTACTTGGGGGCTTCCGACTCATCGAGTCTAGCTTTCTCACCCTCTTGACCCGGCAAAACGCCACAATACATTAGGCACTTGGGGGTTTCCGACTCATCAAGTCTAGCTTTCTCACCCTCTTGCCCCGGCAACTACGCCACAATACATTGGTTACTTGGGGGCTTTCAACTCATCGAGTTTAGCTTTCTCACCCTCTTAACCCGGCAAAAAACACCACAAGTTATTGGTTAAACCTGCCTGTTCGCAAGATGCTACTCCGAAAAGGTGACCCCGTGTACTCTCGGTAAGTCAATCCATATGGACCGTGAACTTATCCAGGTTAAAACACCGGCTTGGTTCATTTGAGGGATGGCTTACAGAAAGCGAGGATAAACCAAGGCTATCATGCCAGCTTCATTGAAGCAAGATGAGCCTCGAAAGCCAGTCTTTCTGTCGAGCCTCGAAAGCCGACTCATAATTCTCTCCACACATATATGGGGGTATGTTTATTTCTGTTTTTCAGGAATTTTTCTATCTAAAAATTTTCTGGGTCAAAAGAGCTCCGGGTTATTCATGCTCGTCATTGAGTTTTAATTCGACCATGAGTTGCCAGATTATTTAATTTCAGAACTCTTTTTAATAACTATAAGTCCCCGGTCGATGAATTGCCGGATATTTCTACTTCAAATATTATTTGGTAGAATTTGATTTGCAGGTATACTTTTTACACACACATGCATGTACGGGCGAGTTATCAAAAAATGCGTGCAGAAAGCAAGCTGTGCGGCTCTAAAACAGAGAAATAAAAGCAAGACACCAGCCTTGTTGACATACCAATCCTTCATCGTCAAAAGAAGGTTGGATCAAAAGTTAAAGGTGTGCACGAAGACACGATACATGCAACCAGGTGTTTGTCTAAAGCTATTACATGGCTACAGGAGAGCCCAACACTTCAGATCAAAGTTTCTGAGTACAGATCACTTCTGTAACTCGGCCTCTGTACTGTCCGAGTTAGCTCTGGGCTGACTTCCTGCAGATGATGCCTCCGGGTTATCCTTCTATGTTTCCTCTATGTCTTGGATCTGGAGGTTGTCCACATCCCAGTTGACATGGATTAAAGCTTGGAAAACAACTTCTTCATGCAAGATGGGGGATGGGTCAACGTCAGGGGCAAAGATATGCTTACGACATTGGGGAGTTAAATCCACAGCTTCAAAGGTCGGCGGCTGAACTCGCGAGTTATCATCGTTATAAGCCGGCCGGTACTTCTTCAGATCCATCTCAGTGACTAGATGGCTGGCCAGCACTCGAGACGCCTTTACACAGTCAGTATAATCACCAGCAGTGAATTCTGACCCGTCATCTTTATATTGAGGAAATCCTTGGGCCATCTCTACAAGGTCCAAGTCTGCTAAATAAACCAAAGCCCGGCTCAAAGACATCGCGGCACCTGCTCGGGCGGTTGATCTTTTCAGCTCGTTGAGTTGCTTCGGAAGGGTTGAAAGACGTCTCAGCACGTCCTTGATGAACTCTACTGGCTCTTTATCGCCCATGACGGCTTTGATAGTGCAGAGGCTTCCAGTGTATAGTTGCTCCGCTAAAGAGTATACAACTTTTAGTTGCATCAAGCTGTTGTCTTGAAGATTGCGAGTTTGAGCACCTACAAGCAATGCAAGTGTGTGAGTCGCCAGACGAGTTTTATTCATACATCATTATTTGAGCTCAGAAGAAATACTTACCAAAGACGGCTTGGGCCATGTGGTTAATGTGCCGCTTCAAGCTGGCCAACTCTTCAGTCACGGGCTTCAGTTTAGCTTCAGCGTCTTCTACGTGCTTGATTAAGGTGGCCTTTTTAGAGTCGAAGGATTCCTTCTCTGCTTTAAAGCCCGCCTTGATTCTTTCCATCTCTTCCAAAGAAGTTCTCAATTTCAGTTCAGCCTGAGATCGGGCGGCTTGCTCAGATTCCAGATGCTTTTTCAAGCATGTCACATCCGACTTGGCTACTTTCAAAGATTCCTGCATAATGACTATTATCACCGTTGAGGGTTATCACAGGCAAAACATTTAAAAGTCTCAAGCAGATTGCAAGCAATATACTTGACACTTGGGGGCTAATGCATATCAGTTTTCTTCTAAATACATGATACGGAAGACCCGACTCATCTCAAGAAGATGAGCCGGCCCTTGGGGGCTACATGTCGTTTCTTTTGGCATATTAAAATCAGGAAGACCCGGCTCATGTCAAGAAGATGAGCCGGCCCTTGGGGGCGACGGGTCATTTTCTTCAGACCGAATATGTTAAAGAAGACCCGACTCATCTTATAAAGATGAGCCGGCCCTTGGGGGCTACAGATTGATCCTTCAAAGGTTCTACATTCACAAGACCCGACTCATCTCATGAAAATGAGCCGGCCCTTGGGGGCTATATAAAGATATATAAGAATACAAGATAAGAGTTGAGCATACCTCATATTTTCTTTTCATCATGCCAACCAGGCCGATTTCCATATCCCGGCTTGTGGAGAGGCGGTTTAAGTATCCGGCGTGTAGTTCTTCAGCGCTGAAGTCCTCATAATCGGGAAGTTCGAGCTTAGCCTTCCCCTTATCAAGCAGTGGCGTTTTATCCTTGGCAGTATGCTTGGTCAGCACATTGGAGGCCTTTGGAGAAGTGTAACCCACCCCAGTGATAATAACATCTTCGCAGCTCTTCTCATGAGAAGCATCTTCAATAGCTTTAGGGGGGCTAGGCGGATTAAGATCATCCGTCGGGTTAGCTTCAGCGTTCATAGCCTAAGTGCTTGCCGGCTCAATATGTTGAGGGTGTTCATCTTGGTTGTTATGGTCTCCAAGATTTTCAGCATGAGCATCAGGGGTTACAAGGTGGGATCCTCCAGCTCCGAGATTTCAGGATTGGTCGATGAGTCACCAACCTTTCTCTTCTTATTATTGGCTTTGGCCCTGCAAATAAGATAGCAGAATGAAGCATATACAAGACTAAGCATGAATAAATAATATATGGTATAAGGAAGAAATTTACCCTTGGTTGATAACAAGGGGCGGCAGCTTCGTGGCGGTTGAGTCGCCCAATGAAGGTGGTGAATCCTGATAATTTGAGTCAGAAGGATTAAGGGATCGTCGGAAAAGGCCAGCTTTTGGAAGAGAAGGGGTTGGACTATGAGGCACCTCGTTCTGTCGCTTGCGAGCGGCTGACTTGGTGGGTAAGCTGGCTACAAGGTCACCAGAGTTGCTCCGAGTTTGGCGCCTTGATTTGCGCTGAGCCTTCTTCAAAGTAAATTAGGATCCAAATGAGCATATGGGTGAGAAAAACTTACTTTCGAATAACTCGCCTCGTTTTCCTTGGGGGTAAAGATTCTGAGCCGGAAGAGAGGGAAATTACCTCAACATCTTCATCCCGGCTTGTCGCAGCGTCGCCCTAAGAGTAAGAGGCGTCAGCAAGTTCAATAAAAATATGGCTAAGGGAAGTCAAGTCCTACCTCTGATGGAGCATCGACTGCTGGTGACTCGCCCCTAGTTGATGGCTCTTCGACAGCCGCCTTGTTCTTCTTCGTACTTGGGGTGGCTTTAGGCTTATTTGCCGGAGTTTTTCCTCGCTTTTTTCCCCAGAAAGGAGAATCTGCAGGATTATCAAAAGAAATGACAAATAAAGCTTTGAAGTTTATAAAAGTATATAAAATGGATAAAAAGGTTATCAAGGATTCTTACTGGAGGAGCCGGGTTAAGAATGCTGAAAGGTTTCAGTCCAGTCTTCTTACAAGCATCTTGGGTTTCTCCCAGCAGCTTCTTCACAATCCGATTTATTTCATTAGTTTCCAAGGTCTCATTACTGTACCTTTGTGCATCATTTAAGTCGCCATAGTAGTTGTACATTAAGTCGCTATGATGACTTAATGGTAAGATCCTTCAGGATACCCAACACCGGGTCAAATCAACCCCGGTCAACCCGTTGGCTTGCAGGGCTTATTTTTGGATATATAGAAGCAAGTTGATAACGCTCTTCTTGCAGTGCCCAGCCAGGAGCTTCAAAGTTCATCGGGAGACGATCTGGTCTGTAACCCGACAGAGGGTTCTTGTCAGCAGGAGCCGTGTTCCAGCAGTAGAACCATGTCTTTTTCCCCCATTTGGGGTGTCTTGGCAGAATAGTTGTAGGAAAAGAACTCTCTCTTCGCCTTTCTATTGAAATCCCGTCGAGTTCCAGACTGAGACCGTCAGCACATTCAGTTTGGCGGTTCAAATAGAAGAATTCTCTAAAAAGAAGGACAGTAGGTTCCATTTGCAGATACACCTCGCAGAACACTTGGAATTGACAAAGCTTGGATATAGAATTGGGACCCAGATCCTGAGGATGAAGGTTGAAAAAGTTCAAGACATCCTTGAATTTTTTTGACCAGGGTGGAGAGAAGCCCCGGAGCAGGTGGACTAAGAACACTACTACTTCTCCTTCGCCGAGTCGTGGAATTTCATCTCCAAGAGCAACCCGCCAACCAATTTCCTGTTGAGACAATAGAAGGCCTTGTTTTTCGTAGTCTTGAAGTATAAGTTCAGAAACTTGGGAGGGCACCCAGTTGCATGTAGTGGATTTTGACATAATGAGTCGCCTGGATAAAAGTAAAAGGAAATTGCTGAAGCATATGTGGTAAGGATAAGACGGCTTAATTATTTACAATAGGTGTGTCGCCTCATGCTAAGTCGACACATGAATGAAGCAGTATCTAAGCATGGCAGGTTATAGTTATGGTGAAGAGACGACAAACTAAAGGGGCATCTTATGATAAGCAGAGATTTATGGTTTTTTGCTAAGTGTGGAACAAACACGTTTATACCAAAATAGCTACAATTATGGATCTACAAAAAGTGCAAAAAGGGAATAATTGCTAAACCTAGATGATGAAGCATCGAAGCAGCAGTGACCTCACTTGCAGATTTCTAAAGGGGATTTAAGTACACTATATGCAAAATGGTGCAATTACTCGTGCAGCTTCATTTCTATGGGGAGGTTCATTAAAACTAGGTTTGAACTAATAGCGGTAATGGAGGAACTATGAATACCGGCAACTCTGATGAACTATGACGAGCTCAAATAGTTCTAGGAGAAAGAGAATGGCCTACTTGACAGTTGCAGAAGGCGGCGGAGATGTCTCGTCGGGTCCTGGCAGAACTGGAGTGACACGGCGGTCCTAGCAGAGGGACGACCGGTGATGAACGAACGGCAGCGGCGACACAGGAAGGCTCGGGCTCGAGGAAGAAGAAAACATGAGGGGGCAAGGTAAAAAGAAAATCTGAGGACCCCCCGTGGGCATTTATAAGGCAAAGGGATAAAGGCATGCACGAGAAATGAGGAGGCACAGTAAGTTTTCGGAGCTAGAGACGCCTTGATTCTTGGGCTAAGTGGCGCCTCGATTTTCAGGTTAAACTGATAAATGCAAAGATCCGTTGTGATGTCATCATTAATTTCCTGGATTCCCGGCGAGTGATGTCATCAATAGGAGGACAAGAAAAATTACAAATCTGGGAAGCATCCTAAGCCAGCATTTCGCGACCCGGAGAAGATGAAGATGTAATCAAGAAGATAAACCGCCAAGTTAAGTGGTGGAGATTGACATGAATGAATTCAAATCAATCTGGGGCCTTATGTTGGGGATATAACCCCACGATATAACCCGCCCTGTTGGGCTGAGTCATCCTGATGGCGGCTTATAAGGTAACATACCAAGTGGGCCGCGATGCTGAGGAACGAGACTAGCAAGGCGGCTTACCAGGTAAGCCGGTTGGTGGCCCAGTACCCGAAGACGGCGGTTCAAGGCCCAGGAGGTAGACAACCGCCGAGAGTTTCCTTGCTTGGAAGGCAAGGCGAGTTAGAAACATAGTCGGTCACGAGTCACAACATGACTCAGACTCTTGTAAGCGCAGGGTCTCGACCTGTATATAAAGGCAAGTCCCTTAGGCCAATAGACTTAAGTTACAATCGATCAATAGCTAGGTTAAGCGAATCCGCTCCCTTGTAATTGATCATCCAGTAATACACACTAAGCAGAACGTAGGCTTTACCTCCATCGCAGGGGCCGAACTTGGGTAAACTCGCGTCTCTCGATTCCGATCAACCCCGACAAGCTAATCACCTAGTTGTGATGGCCCCAAGTCTAAGTCCTCACACTAGGACATCTGCCGTGACAAAACCATGACACCGGCGCTGTCATCTTCAGAAGTAGGCTGATCAACATCCGAGTCCCACTTGCAATGCTCAGCAGTCCACTCCTCCTCATCAGTGATCATGTCCTCAGACCCGCTGGCAACCTCCATCCCAAGGTGCCTCATCAAGAGCTTGTCACGGCTGCGGGACCTCTTCTCTGCCACATGAGCTGTGCACTGACCATGTGCCTACATGTAGAAAATCTTGTTCATCTTCTCCTTCAGCTTCTTAGCCCAAGATGGCTCTGCCCTAGATGGCTCGTAACTAGGGTCAACACCGCCCTCGTCCTCATCCTCATCCTCATCCTCGGCCTCAGGAACCTCCATCTTAGGAGCAGCATGGGTACTCCACTTGTCCTTCAGCCGCAGCTGCACAACCTCATGGGTAGTCAGATCACAACTGTCAAGCAATTCCTCTGGAAAGATAGATTCCTAGGTTCTCTCAATAAGATGCATCAAAAAGGGGTCATAGATGGGACACTTGCGCTCCATCATGGCCGAGTGAAGCTCTGAACACATGACATGGTACACATCCAAAACCTCTACCTCTTGTGAGTCCTTCTCCTTCTGACAAAATACCAGCATGTCTACAAGGTAAGAGTGTACCTGATCCAAGTTCCCAACACGAGGAAAGAATGTGTGCCTAAAAATGCGATGCATGATGTTGAGGAACGGGTATAACACATAGGTCAGGTTGCCAGTGCTGGAAGAAACCTGCGTCGTAGAATAGGGCCATAGAGTAGACTTGTGTGTGACCGTAGTCTCCTTTCGAGGACGAAATTCAATTGGGTTATGGAGCCCCTGATCATTATAGCCCAACAAAGCCATAAACTCCTTCCATGTTGCAGTCAAAACTCTTCCATTAGTCATACATGTAAGGGTCCTCTCCTCATCAGTCCCGAGATGGACCGTGGCATAGAACATGGCCACTAACTCTGCATCAAAATCCTTGTTCAATCTCATGAGCTTGGTAATATCCAGCTTGTCACACAATGCAAGAGCTTCACCAAAATAGTTAGGATCCTTCTGCATATGATCTATATCAATGGACTTGACATGTGGTACAAGCAAGTTCTTCTTCCTTTTGAGCACATCATGATAGATAGAGCCTTGCTGCTTGGTCCAGAAGGGATGGTAGATAAGAGATGAGTCCTGCGGCTTGTTTTACGGATTGCGGCGGCTAACAATATAGAAATCCTTGGCAGACAATTCACTTATAGGATGGGCATCCTTCTTTGGCTTGCTTGCAACTTTCTTGGTCCTCTGCATAGGCCGGCCACTGGGATTGGCAATGTAATCCTCTATGGTGCGAAAACGCTTAGTGCTACTTGGACGACTTGGATTCACGCGATGCTCCTGAGGACCAGAGCTGCTACCACCACCTGGAACACACAGCACAGAGCTAGGGAAAAATAGGTGTAAAGAAATTGCATAAGCCAAAAGGAATTCCAAAGAAGAGTCAAAGTGCAATCGGAGTATATGTGGAGTTGATAGCACAAGCGGTACTACCGCTTCCCTCCAGCGGTAGTACCGCTCGAGGCAAAAGTTTCCAGGGCAACCACGACCGCGGCGAGATCCGGTACTTATGGTGGTGCCAAATCGAAATATACTCCAATAGACCTTCAAATCTACTATTCTAGCAGTCTTCCATGTCCCACTCATGCCTCGATTTGACCAAAAATCGACAAATGCATCACATATTTCCCTAAAACCTAGATCCGAAAAATAGAACCATATGAGAAGAAAACGGGGGCAATACTGACATCCATGGCAAGAGTAGAGGGTGGGGATAGACTCCATCGGCCGGAATCGCGGAAGAATGGCAGGAATCGGCGGTCCGGCGACGGTCGCCGAAGCACGGAGTTTGCCTGGAGAGAGAGAACGTGAAGGGAGAGAGCGATGAATGGGTATGGGGGACTTGGAACTCCCCCTGCCCATCTCATAACCCCCTCCACGACACTCACAAGCGGTAGTACCGCTCGGGGGAGCGGTAGTACCACCCCGGTAATACTGCGCGGCAGGAGACCGCGTAGTACCACTCCAGCGGTAGTACTCTAGGAGGCCCCAGACCCAGCGGTAGTACCGCTTAGGCGACCAAACATGCCAAACTAGTTATGAAGGGTGGCTTATGCAATAATTTGGGTTTTTGATGAGAGAATGGCTTGGGTTAGAGACACAAAGACCACCAAATGGGAAGGGACACTCCAAGTTCAAAATGACAAATAAAAGAAGAGAAAAATTGGAGTGACAGAAAGCACACAAAAAATTATAACTCTGGCAAATACCTCACTAGGAGGGGGCGGTGGCCGAAGCCACCTGTGTTTGAGTCAATTGGCATGGCATCGCAAAGATTGTAACCTTGGGCACCAAAACTCGTCTTTGAAGCGCAAGTACCATAAAAATGGCTAATGTGAAAGACTTGATCGATTTATGCAAAATGGGGGGAGGGAAATTTCATTGAGAGAACAACACTCCCCCTATATCCATGCCTACATCTAAACTAGACAAAATGATGAGTGCGGTGTGGTGTGCAATACTTCAAGCCACATCGCTCAAATCAATGATATTTAGATCATGCCTTAACTCACGAAATCTTGCTTAATCCAATGGCTTCGTGAAAATATCCGCAAGTTGTTCATGAGTGTTTACATATATAAGATCAATCTCAACACACTTGATATGCTCCTGGATGAAGTAATGGCGAATCTCAATATGCTTCATCTTGCAATGTTGAACTGGGTTGTGGGAGATCTTGATAGCACTTTTATTGTCACAGAAAAGAGGCACTTTGTCATAATTGACACCGTAATCCTTTAAAGTTTGCCTCATCCATAGCAACTGTGAACAAAAACTTGTAGCGGCTACATACTCGGCCGCGATGATAGAGATAAAAACACAATTTTGAGTTCCTATCCACATGGTCTCCCACCCAATCCGAGTTCAAGTATCCGATGAGATCAAATGTTGCACCTTTGGGGTACCATTAGCCTAAGTTTGGGGCATGAGCCAAATATCAAAAGATTCGCTTGACCGCCACAAAGTGACTTTCCTTAGGTGCTGCTTGAAATCATGCACAAATTCCCACACTCAACATAATATCCGGTCTAGATGCACAAAGATAAAGCAAGGATCCAATCATGGAGTGGTATACCTTTTTATCCATGACTTTGTTGGGGAACGTTGCATGGGAAACAAAAATTTTCCTACGCACACATAAGATCTATCCATGGTGATGAGCATCTACGAGAGGGAGAGTGAATCTACATACCCTTGTAGATCGTTAAGCGGAAGCGTTAATAAACGCGGTTGATGTAGTCGAACGTCTTCGCGATCCAAATCGCCGAGCGTCCCGCGATCCAATCACGATCCTTCCGATCTAGTGCCGAACGGACGGCACCTCCGCGTTCAACACACGTACGGCTTGATGACGCCTTCACCTCCTCGATCCAGCGAGCGATGATGAAGTAGTGGTTGAGTTCCAGCAGCACGACGGCGTGGTGATGGTGGTGAGGAACAATCTCTGCAGGGCTTCGCCAAGCACTACGGAGATTATGACGGAGGAACTAGAGGGTTAGGGTTGCCGCACACGGCTTGGGGAAATCTTGATGTGTCCCGTGTGCTAGCCCTGCCCCTCTATTTATATGTTGAGCCTTGGGGTCTAAACTTGGAGTAAAAGCCTCCTCCGGGTCGGTTTTGCCCGCACAAGGTCGGTTTGGCCCGCAGGGAAAGAGTCCAACTCGGATCCCGGCCGAACCGTGCACAGCCGCGCACAAGCGGTAGTACCGCTTCACACAAGCGGTAGTACCGCTTGGGCGGTAGTACCGCTTCACACAAGCGGTAGTACCGCTCCGGCGGTAGTACCGCTTCACCAAGCGGTAGTACCGCTTACGCGGCAGCAAAACTACTTTTGCACTTTCCAATACCTTGTGGGCTTTATCCCTTTGGCTCATATAAAGTGTTGCTGCACCCGAACACTTCGGTAAACATCCGGAATCCCTTCCGGTGAACTCCGGAACCCTTCCAGAGATCAAAACACTATTATCACATATATCAATCTTTACCTCCGGACTATTCCGGAGATCCTCGTCATGTCCGGGATCTTATCCGGGACTCCGAACAACTTTCGGTCACCAATCATAATAACTCAACTATACTAATCGTCACCAAACGTTAAGTGTGTAGACCCTGCGGGTTCGAGAACTATGTAGACATGACCAAGACACCTCTACGGCCAATAACCAATAGCGGGACCTGGATGCCCATATTGGCTCCTACATATTCTACGAAGATCTTTATCGGTCGAACCTCTATGTCAAGGATTCAGTTAATCCCGTATGCTGTTCCCTTTGTTCTTCGGTATGTTACTTGCCCGAGATTCGATCGTCGGTATCACTATACCTAGTTCAATCTCGTTACCGGCAAGTCTCTTTACTCGTTCCGTAATACAAGATCTCGTGGCTAACACTTTAGTCACATTGCTTGCAAGGCTCATTGTGATGTTGTATTACCGAGTGGGCCCTGAGATACCTCTCCGTCATACGGAGTAACAAATCCCAGTCTTGATCCATGCCAACCCAACAGACACCCTCGGAGATACCTGTAGAGCACCTTTATAGTCACCCAGTTACGTTGCGACGTTTGATACACACAAGGTATTCCTCCGGTGTTAGTGAGTTGCATGATCTCATGGTCAAAGGAACAGATACTTGACATGCAGAAAACAATAGCAATAAACTGACACGATCAAATGCTACGTTTACAGTTTGGGTCTTGTCCATCACATCATTCTCCTAATGATGTGATCCCGTTATCAAATGACATCTCATGTCAATGGCTAGGAAACCTTAACCATCTTTGATCAACGAGCTAGTCAACTAGAGGCTTACTAGGGACACAGTGTTGTCTATGTACCCACACATGTATTTGAGTTTCCAATCAATACAATTATAGCATGGATAATAAACGATTATCATTAACAAGGAAATATAATAATAACCAATTTATTATTGCCTCTAGGGCATATTTCCAACAGTCTCCCACTTGCACTAGAGTCAATAATCTAGTTCACATCACTATGTGATTTACATTGTAATGAATCGAACACCCATGCAGTTCTGGTGTTGTTCATGTTTAGCCCTTGGAAGAGGTTTAGTCATCGGATCTGCAACATTTAGATCCGTGTGTACTTTGCAAATATTTATGTCGTCCTCCTTGATGTAATCGCGGATGGAATTGAAACGTCGCTTTATGTGTCTGGTCCTCTTGTGAAATCTTGGTTCCTTGGCTAGAGCAATGGCACCAGTATTATCACAAAACAGAGTCATTGGGTTAAGTGCACTAGGCACTACTCCAAGATCTGTCATGAACTCCTTCATCCAGACACCTTCCTTCGCCGCCTCCGAGGCAGCGATGTACTCCGCTTCGCATGTAGAATCTGCTACCACGCTTTGCTTGGAACTGCACCAGCTAACCGCACCCCCATTAAGAATAAATACGTATCCGGTTTGCGACTTAGAGTCATCCGGATCAGTGTCAAAGCTTGCATCGACGTAACCCTTTACGACGAGCTCTTGATCACCTCTATAAACGAGAAACATGTCCTTAGTCCTTTTCAGGTACTTCAGGATATTCTTGACCGCCGTCCAGTGTTCCATTCCTGGATCACCTTGAAACCTTCCGACCATACTTATGGCAAGGCTGACATCGGGTCTTGTGCACAGCATTGCATACATGATAGAGCCTATGGCTGAAGCATAGGGGATGACACTCATCTTTTCTCTATCTTCTGCAGTCACTGGGCATTGAGTCTTACTCAACTTCACACCTTGCAAAACAGGCAAGAACCCCTTCTTGGACTGATCCATTTTGAACTTCTTCAAAATCTTATCAAGGTATGTGCTTTGTGAAAGTCCTATTAAGCGTCTTGATCTATCTCTATAGATCTTGATGCCTAATATGAAAGCAGCTTCTCCTAGGTCCTTCATCGAAAAACTCTTGTTCAAATATTCCTTTACGCTTTCCAGCATTTCTATATTGTTTCCAATCAGCAATATGTCATCCACATATAATATTAGAAACGCTATAGAGCTCCCACTCACTTTCTTGTAAATACAAGCTTCTCCGTAAACTTGTATAAACTCGAACGCTTTGATCACCTCATCAAAACGAAGATTCCAACTCCGAGATGCTTGCACCAGTCCATAAATGGATCGCTGGAGTTTGCAAACTTTGTCAGCATTCTCTGGATCGACAAAACCTTCTGGTTGCATCATATACAACTTTTCCTTAAGGAAACCGTTAAGGAACGCTGTTTTGACATCCATCTGCCAAATTTCATAATCGAAAAAGGCAGCTATTGCTAACATGATTCTGACGGACTTAAGCATCGCTACGGGTGAGAAGGTCTCATCGTAGTCAACTCCTTGAACTTGTGAAAAACCCTTTTCCACAAGTCGAGCTTTATAGACGGTGACATTACCGTCCGCGTCCGTCTTCCTCTTAAAGATCCATTTGTTCTGAATGGCCTTACGCCCTTCAGGTAATACTTCCAAAGTCCATACTTTGTTTTCATACATGGATCCCATCTCGGATTTCATGGCCTCTAACCACTTCTCGGAATCCGGGCCCATCATCGCTTCTCTATAGCTCGTAGGTTCATCGTTGTTTAACAACATGACCTCTAAGACAGGGTTGCCGTACCACTCAGGAGCAGTACGCGTCCTTGTCGACCTACGAGGTTCGATAGCAACTTGATCCAAAGCTTCATGATCATCATCATTAACTTCCTCTTCAGCTAATGTAGGCTCGACAGAAACAACTTTCTGCGTTGCGCTACTCTTAGGTTGAAGTAAAGGTTCAATAACCTCATCAAGTTCTATCTTCCTCCCACTCAATTCTTTCGAGAGAAACTCTTTCTCAAGAAATGTTCCGTTTTTAGCGACAAACACTTTGCCTTCGGATCTGAGGTAGAAGGTATACCCAACTGTCTCTTTTGGGTATCCTATGAAGACGCATTTCTCCGCTTTGGGTTCCAGCTTTTCAGGCTGAAGCTTTTTGACATAAGCATCACATCCCCAAACTTTAAGAAACGACAGCTTTGGCTTCTTGCCAAACCAAAGTTCATATGGCGTCGTCTCAACGGATTTCGATGGTGCCCTATTTAAAGTGAATGCAGCTGTCTCTAATGCATAACCCCAAAACGATAGTGGCAAATCGGCAAGAGACATCATAGATCGCACCATATCCAATAAAGTTCGATTACGACGTTCGGACACACCATTACGCTGTGGTGTTCCAGGCGGTGTCAATTGTGAAACAATTCCACACTGTCTTAAGTGACTGCCAAACTCATAACTCAGATATTCTCCTCCTCGATCAGATCGTAGGAATTTAATCTTCTTGTTACGATGATTCTCAACTTCACTCTGAAATTGTTTGAACTTTTCAAATGTTTCAGACTTGTGTTTCATTAAGTAAATATACCCATATCTACTTAAGTCATCAGTGAAGGTGAGAAAGTAACGATAACCACTGCGCGCTTCAATACTCATCGGACCGCACACATCAGTATGTATGATTTCCAATAAGTCACTTGCCCGTTCCATTGTTCCAGAGAACGGCGTTTTAGTCATCTTGCCCATGAGGCATGGCTCACATGTGTCAAGTGATTCAAAATCAAGTGACTCCAAAAGTCCATCAGCATGGAGCTTCTTCATGCGTTTTACGCCAATATGACCTAAACGGCAGTGCCACAAGAAAGTGGTATTTATCATTATCAATTCTATATCTTTTGGCATCAATGTTATGAACATGTGTATCATTACTATCGAGATTCAACAAGAATAAACCCCTCACATTGGGTGCATGACCATAAAAGATATTACTCATATAAATAGAACAACCATTATTCTCTGATTTAAATGAGTAACCGTCTCGCAATAAACAAGATCCAGATATAATGTTCATGCTTAACGCAGGCACCAAATAACACTTATTTAGGTTCATCACTAATCCCGACGGTAATCGAAGAGCGAGCGTGCCAACGGCGATCACATCAACCTTGGAACCATTTCCCACGCGCATCGTCACTTCGTCCTTTGCCAGCCTCCGTCTATTCCGCAGTTCCTGTTTTGAGTTGCAAATATGAGCAACCGCACCGGTATCAAATACCCAGGCACTACAACGAGAGTTGGTAAGGTACACATCAATAACATGTATATCATATATACCTTGTTTGTTGTTGGCCGCCTTCTTGTCAGCCAAATACTTGGGGCAATTCCGCTTCCAGTGTCCAGTTCCCTTGCAATGAAAACACACAGTTTCTGGTTTGGGTCCAGCCTTGGGTTTCTTCACGAGAGGAGCAACTGCCTTGCCACTCTTCTTGGAGTTACCCTTCTTACCCTTGCCATTTTTCTTGAAACTAGTGGTTTTATTGACCATCAACACTTGATGCTCCTTCTGAATTTCAGACTCAGCGGCTTTCAGCATCGCAAACAGCTCGGCGACTGACTTGTTCATCCCGTGCATGTTATAGTTCAACACGAAGCTCTTGTAGCTAGGTGGCAATGATTGAAGAACTCTGTCAGTGATAGCCTCTGGCGGAAGGGGCATCCCTAACTCAGCCAGACGGGTGGAGTACCCAGACATTCTGAGCACGTGATCACTGATAGACCCGTTCTCCTCCATCTTGCAAGCATAGAACTTATCGGAGATCTCATATCTCTCGATCCGGGCATTCTTCTGAAAGATAAACTTCAACTCCTGGAACATCTCATATGCTCCATGACGTTCAAAACGTCTTTGAAGTCCCGGTTCTAAGCCATACAACATTGCACATTGAACTATTGAGTAATCATCAGAACGAGCCTGCCAGGCGTTCACAACGTCTAGAGACTCAACTGGAGCAGGTGGATCACCAAGCGGTGCATCAAGGACATAAGCCTTCTGGGAAGCCGTAAGGATAATCCTTAGATTACGGGCCCAGTCCACAAAGTTACTTCCATCATCTTTCAACTTAGCTTTCTCTAGGAACGCATTAAAATTCAGGGGTGCTACTGCGCGAGCCATGATCTACAACATAAATATTGCAAAGACAACTTAGACTATTGTTCTTAGATAATGAGTTTAGTTAATCATATTTAAAAAACTCCCACTCAAATTGACATCCCTCCGATCATTCGAGTGTAACATGATCCAAATCCACCAACTCAAGTCCGATCATCACGTGAGTTGAGGTGGTTTCAATGGTGAACATCTTCATGTTGATCATATCTACTATATGACTCATGTTCGACCTTTCGGTCTCTTGTGTTCCGAGGCCATGTCTGTACATGCTAGGCTCGTCAAGTTTAACCCGAGTGTTCCGCACGTGCAACATGGCTTGCACCCGTTGTATGCGAACGTAGAGTCTATCACACCCGATCATCACGGCGTGTCTCGAAACGACGAACTTTCGCAACGGTGCACACTTGGGGAGAACACAATTTATCTTGAAATTTAAGTGAGGGATCACCTTATAATGCTACCGTTGTCCTAAGCAAAATAAGATGCATAAAAGGATTAACATCACATGCAAATCATAAGTGACATGATATGGCCATGAACTTGTGCTTTTGATCTCCATCTCCAAAGCACCGGCATGATCTCCATCGTCACCGGCATGACACCATGATCTCCATCATCTTGATCTCCATCAACGTGTCGCCATAAGGTTGTCGCGCCGACTGTTGCTTCCACGACTATAGCTAACGTTTAGCGATAAAGTAAAGCATTACATAGCGCTTAATGATTGACACGCAGGTCATACAATAATTAAAGACAACTCTATGGCTCCTGCCAGTTGCCGTACTCATCGACATGCAAGTCGTGATATTCTATACAAAACATGATCATCTCATACATCACATATATCTCATCATGTAATTGGCCATATCACATCACAACATACCCTGCAAAAACAAGTTAGACGTCCTCTAATTGTTGTTGCAAATTTTACGTGGCTGCTATGGGTTTGCAAGAACCGTTCTTACCTACGCAAAACCACAACGTGGTGTAGTGATTGCTTTTTGATCTTCTAAAAGAACCCTTTTCATTGAACCGATTCAACTAAAGTGAGAGAGACAGACACCTGCCAGTCACCTTTATGCAACAAGTGCACGCAGCGGTGAAACCAGTCTCGCGTAAGCGTACGCGTAATGTCGGTCCAGGCCGCTTCATCTCACAATACCGCGGAATCAAGCATCAACTAGTAACGGCAAGCAATATGTATACATCCACGCCCACAACTCGTTTGTGTTCTACTCGAGATCTCATCTACGCATAGACCTGGCTCATGATGCCACTGTTGGGGAACGTTGCATGGGAAACAAAAATTTTCCTACGCACACATAAGATCTATCCATGGTGATGAGCATCTACGAGAGGGAGAGTGAATCTACATACCCTTGTAGATCGTTAAGCGGAAGCGTTAATAAACGCGGTTGATGTAGTCGAACGTCTTCGCGATCCAAATCGCCGAGCGTCCCGCGATCCAATCACGATCCTTCCGATCTAGTGCCGAACGGACGGCACCTCCGCGTTCAACACACGTACGGCTTGATGACGCCTTCACCTCCTCGATCCAGCGAGCGATGATGAAGTAGTGGTTGAGTTCCAGCAGCACGACGGCGTGGTGATGGTGGTGAGGAACAATCTCTGCAGGGCTTCGCCAAGCACTACGGAGATTATGACGGAGGAACTAGAGGGTTAGGGTTGCCGCACACGGCTTGGGGAAATCTTGATGTGTCCCGTGTGCTAGCCCTGCCCCTCTATTTATATGTTGAGCCTTGGGGTCTAAACTTGGAGTAAAAGCCTCCTCCGGGTCGGTTTTGCCCGCACAAGGTCGGTTTGGCCCGCAGGGAAAGAGTCCAACTCGGATCCCGGCCGAACCGTGCACAGCCGCGCACAAGCGGTAGTACCGCTTCACACAAGCGGTAGTACCGCTTGGGCGGTAGTACCGCTTCACACAAGCGGTAGTACCGCTCCGGCGGTAGTACCGCTTCACCAAGCGGTAGTACCGCTTACGCGGCAGCAAAACTACTTTTGCACTTTCCAATACCTTGTGGGCTTTATCCCTTTGGCTCATATAAAGTGTTGCTGCACCCGAACACTTCGGTAAACATCCGGAATCCCTTCCGGTGAACTCCGGAACCCTTCCAGAGATCAAAACACTATTATCACATATATCAATCTTTACCTCCGGACTATTCCGGAGATCCTCGTCATGTCCGGGATCTTATCCGGGACTCCGAACAACTTTCGGTCACCAATCATAATAACTCAATTATACTAATCGTCACCAAACGTTAAGTGTGTAGACCCTGCGGGTTCGAGAACTATGTAGACATGACCGAGACACCTCTACGGCCAATAACCAATAGCGGGACCTGGATGCCCATATTGGCTCCTACATATTCTACGAAGATCTTTATCGGTCGAACCTCTATGTCAAGGATTCAGTTAATCCCGTATGTTGTTCCCTTTGTTCTTCGGTATGTTACTTGCCCGAGATTCGATCGTCGGTATCACTATACCTAGTTCAATCTCGTTACCGGCAAGTCTCTTTACTCGTTCCGTAATACAAGATCTCGTGGCTAACACTTTAGTCACATTGCTTGCAAGGCTCATTGTGATGTTGTATTACCGAGTGGGCCCTGAGATACCTCTCCGTCATACGGAGTAACAAATCCCAGTCTTGATCCATGCCAACCCAACAGACACCCTCGGAGATACCTGTAGAGCACCTTTATAGTCACCCAGTTACGTTGCGACATTTGATACACACAAGGTATTCCTCCGGTGTTAGTGAGTTGCATGATCTCATGGTCAAAGGAACAGATACTTGACATGCAGAAAACAATAGCAATAAACTGACACGATCAAATGCTACGTTTACAGTTTGGGTCTTGTCCATCACATCATTCTCCTAATGATGTGATCCCGTTATCAAATGACATCTCATGTCAATGGCTAGGAAACCTTAACCATCTTTGATCAACGAGCTAGTCAACTAGAGGCTTACTAGGGACACAGTGTTGTCTATGTACCCACACATGTATTTGAGTTTCCAATCAATACAATTATAGCATGGATAATAAACGATTATCATTAACAAGGAAATATAATAATAACCAATTTATTATTGCCTCTAGGGCATATTTCCAACAGACTTTACCATTGGGATCAATGTCAAGTTGGTACTTGAGTTGCATATGTGTCTTGGCCGGCTTGATATGATCCAACTTGAACCTCTTGAGCATGTCTTGAGTGTATTTTACTTGGTTGATGAAGGTTCCTTGTCTTTGTTGCTTGACTTCGAATCCAAGGAAGAACTTCAACTCTCCCGTCATAGACATCTCAAACTCTTTGGTCATGAGTGCGACAAACTCATCATTGAAAGATTTGTTAGGAGAACCAAAGATAATATCATCAACGTATAGTTGACATATGAACAAATCCCCTTTAACCCTCTTAGTAAAAAGAGTGGGATCGATTTCCCAATTACAAACCCACGATCTTCTAACAACTCAGTAAGGTGCTCATATCACACACGTAGGGCTTGTTTAAGGCCATAGAGTGCCTTATCGAGCTTATAGACATGATTGGGGAACTTGGGATCCTCGAACCCCGGGGGTTGTTTGACATATACCAACTCATTAAGAGGACTATTTAAAAATGCACTCTTCACATCCATTTGTTGCAACTTGAAATTATGATGAGAAGCATCTGCAAGCAACATGTGAATAGATTCAAGGCGAGCAAGGGGAGCAAAGTTTTCACCGTAGACGATACCCCCGACTTGGAAGTAGCCTTGAGCCACCAATCTTGCCTTGTTTTGAATGACAACACCATTTGCATCTTGCTTGCTCTTGAAGATCCATTTGGTTCCAATGACATTATGGTCCTCCTTTGGCCTTGGAACTAATTCCCACACGTTGTTGCGCTTGAAGTTGTTGAGTTCATCATGCATGGCTTCAAGCCAATTCATGGCCTCGAGTGCCTCTTGTACCTTCGGGGGTCCAATACAAGAAACAAACGTGTGATACTCACAAAAGTTTGTTTATTTTTTACGAGTGGTTACCCCTTTACTCAAGCTCTCATAGACATTCTCCAAAACATGTTGTTGGCATTGTAGAGTGGAGGCTACTTTGGCGGCGCGACGCTCCAAAATCTCCTCCATGGAAGTTTGGGGAGAAATATTTACAACATCTTGAGCGTCGTCTTGAGCTTGTTCTTGATCTTGAGCTTACTCGAAGTCAAGAACTTGATCTTCGGCATCACTTGGCGAATCACCATCATCATGAGGTTGATCTTTCCCTTGATCTTGTTCATTTGATCAAGGGCCTTCACTTTGTTCTTCGGAAGCGTGTGGGTCAAGTGTTGGTGAGGGTTCTGTCGGTGTCAAATCTGACATATCTCATTGTAGGGGGCCTAAGCTAGGCGTCTTGGAGCGATGGTAACATGGACACGGGATTTTACCCAGGTTCGGGCTCTCTCAAGGAGATAATACCCTACGTCCTGCTTTTGATTGTATTGATATGGGGATGGTACATAGTACAAGTATCTACCACGAGATTGTTGTAATGAATATGAGATTGTCTATTGACTAGCCTGGCCTCGGTTTATATAATGCACCGTAGGCCTAGGGTTTAGAGGAGTACTTGTCTTGTGTGCCAAGTCTTGTGGAATCTCCCTTGTATGCATCATGGGTTTCCCGAAGTGGCCCATGAGTGAACCACCATGGGGGGTCCTCGGCCCGACCCACTGGTCGGGAGACGATTTGGTGAGTACCCCCTAGTCCAAGACACCGTCAGTAGCCCCCTGAACCGGTCTTCAAGTTGGGGATGCTCCTCGATTCTTCCGCATTGTTCTTCGTCTTCGACCGTCGGTCTTGAAAACTGGTTCAACAAATCTTCCCATGTCCGATCTTGAGGATCGCCAAGCTAAATCCAAAGATTTCACACGTCGGGCATCCGAGGAGCCCTTTAACTTTTTGGCCTTTATCGATGCCTACTTATTTTTTATGCCACACCTCGGGTTTGAAGTGTTTCCCGTGCGGCGGTGTCCTCTTGCGTCCAAGCTCCAATGCCGAACTATATCCGAGGTGTCCTCTTGGGTCCGAGATCCAACGATGAACTGTATTCGAGGTGTCCTCTTGGGTCCGAGATCCAACGCCGAACTGTATCTGAGGTATCTTTTTACAGTCGAGCTCCAACACTGGTCGGCATCTGAGATGTCATAGATTACCTTGGTCTTTGAAATTTTGAAGGAGTTCATCCGAGCTTAAATGCCAGAATAGTCTTTTATGGGGCTAGCCATTCGCATCCGAGCTTTATGCCGGACTACTTCTGAGGTGGTGCTCCACCTTTGCCTCAGGCTATTTTTTGCGGAATTTATTTCCGATCGCCTCAATTTATTTACTACCGAGATGTATAGCCAGTAGCCTGACATGGCTTGAGACTGCGTCGGTATTTCCCCAAAGAGGAAGGGATGATGCAGCACAACTACGGTAAGTATTTCCCTCAGTTATGAAACCAAGGTTATCGAATCAGTAGGAGAACCAAGCAACACTATGTAAATGGTACCTGCACACAAAGAACAAATACTTGCAACCCGACGCGTAAGAGAGGTTGTCAATCTCTCCATGGTAAAAGATAGATTGGTTTGTATTAGATTGGAAAAATAGATCGCACAAGAACACAAAATAAAAATGGAAATAAAATGTGCAGCAAAGTATTTTTGGGTTTTTGGAATAATAGATCTGAAAACAAATGCGGAAAAATATAGATTGGAAAGCAATATATTAAAAGAATAGATCCGGGGCCGTAGATTTCACTAGTGGCTTCTCTCAAGAAAATAGCACACGGTGGGTAAACAAATTACTGTTGGGCAATTGATAGAAGATCAAATAATCATGACGATATCCAAGGCAATGATCAATATATAGGCATCACGTCCAAGATTAGTAGACCAAAACGATTCTCCATCTACTACTATTACTCCACACATCGACCACTATCCAGCATGCATCTAGTGTATTAAGTTCATGGAGAAACGGAGTAATGCAATAAGAACGATGACATGATGTAGACAAGATCTATTCATGTAGGAATAGACCACATCTTGTTATCCTTAATAGCAACGATACATGTGTGCCTCGCTGCCCCTTCTGTCACTGGGAGAGGACACCGCAAGATCGAACCCATCACAAAGCACCTCTTACCATGGCAAGAAAACTCGATCTAGTTGGCCTAACTAAACCCAAAATTCGAACAAGAAATACGAGCCTATAAATAATCATGCATATAAGAGATCAAAGAAGACTCAAATAATATTCATGGATAGAAACAGATCATGCACTCAAACTTCATCGGATCCCAACAAACACACCGCAAAAAGTCATTACATCAAATAGATCTCCAAGAGACCATTGTATTGAGAATCAAAAGAGAGAGAGAGAGAGAGGAAGCCATCTAGCTACTGCCTACGGACCCGTAGGTCTAGGGTGGACTACTCACGCATCATCGGAGAGGCACCCATGAGGATGATGAACCCCTCCGTGATGGTATTAGATTGGATCTCGTGGTTCTGGAACTTGCGGCGGCTAGAATTGCGTTTCGTCTCCTCCTCAAGGGTTTCTGGAATTTTTGAGGATTTATAGAGCTGAGAGGCAGTGGAAAAGTCCTCCATGGGCCCCACGATACATCAGGGCGCGCCAGGGGCCTCTGGCGCGCCCTGGTGTATCATGGGCCCCACGGGCCTCCCCCCAGGTGCTTCCTTGGCTCCCAAGTTGTCTTCTGGTCTAGGAAAATCGCCAAAAAGTTTCATGGCATTTGGACTCCGTTTGGTACAGATATTCTGCGAAGTAAAAAACAAGCAAAAAACAACAAGTGGCACTGGGCACTATGTCAATAGGTTAGTCCCAAAAAATGATATAAAGTTTCTATAAAATGATTATAGAACATTCAAGAATGATAATATCACAACATGGAACAATCAAAAATTATACATACGTTGGAGACGTATCAGCATCCCCAAGCTTAATTCTTGCTCGTCCTCGAGTAGGTAAATGATAAAAACAGAATTTTTGATGTGGAATGCTGCCTAACATGTTCATCACATATTATTTTCTTTTGTAGCATGGACATTTGGACTTTTAGATGGTTCAAAGCAATAGTCTAGTTTTGACATGAAGACTTTAATACTCAAGCATACCAAAAGCAACCATGTCTTTCAAAATATCAACACTAAAGAAAGTTATCACTAGCCCATCATGCTCAATCATTGATCCATTCATGAAACACACTCGAATATTAGCTACACCCAATGCACAAGTATGATCATAGTGCCCCCTAGTTGGTGCTTTATAAGAGAAGATGGAGACTCAAATAAAAGTAAAAAATTGCATAAAGTAAATAGATAGGCCCTTCGCAGAGGGAAGTAGGGATTTGTAGAGGTGCCAGAGCTCAAAGCTTAAATTGAGAGATAATTTTTTTTGAGAGGCATGCTTTTCCTGTCAACGGAAACGATCGAGTAGTTCTCAATACTTTCCATGCTAGATATATCATTGGCGGTTCCCAAACAGAAAATAAAGTTTATTACTTTTTCCACCATTCTTTCACAATCCATGGCTCGCCGTATCCACGGATGCCTCCCATACCAACACTTCCCAAGGAATTTATTATTTCACAACATAAAGTAAATTACTTTTTTCATTTCAGGACTGGGCATCCCTATTACCGCCGTACTCTCGTGCAATGACAAGTGAATAAACACTCATCTTGAGAATAAAACATCTAGCATGGAAAATATTGGCCACCCCCTGCCGCTTCATGAGCGGTACGAGCACACAAAAAGGAAATTCATTTTGAAAATTAGAGATGGCACATACAAATTTGCTTGGAACGGCATGGAAATACCGCATATAGGTAGGTATGGTGGACTCATATGGCAAAACTGGGTTTAAGGATTTTGGATGCACAAGTAGTATTTCTACTTAGTACAAGTGGAGGCTAGCAAATAGATTGAGAAGCAACCAACCAAGAAACGAAAATTCACATAAACGTGCATTAAGCATAACTAACACCGAATAATGCACCACAAGTAGGATGTAATTTCATTGCATAACTATTGACTTTCGTGCTTGCATAGGTAATCACAAACCTTAACACCAATATTCTTACTAAAGCATAATTACACACCAACATGACTCACATATTACTATCCTCATGTCTCAAAACTATTACAAGGAATCAAGTTTAATTTGTCCAATGATCTTCATGAAAGTTTTTATTATATCCCTCTTGAATATCTATCACTTTGGGACTAGTTACGTATACTGCCATTGCTTTTGACAAGCTCAAATAAATTTAAGTGAAGAACATGAGCATAAAAAATTCATCTCTTAAAATAATATAAGTGAAGCATGAGAGAATTTCTTCAAAATTTACTAACTCCCAAATAAATCTAAGTGAAGCATGAGAGTATTTCTTCAAAAATTTAAACCACACCGTCCTAAAAAAGATATAAGTGAAGCACTAGAGCAATTCCATAGCTCAAAAAATTTAAGTGAAGCATATAGAGCAATTCTAACAAATCATAGCATAATTTTGGCTCTCTCAAATAGGTGTGTCCAGCAAGGATACTTGTGACAAACTAAAGAGCAAATCAAGCAAAGACTCATATAATACAAGACGCTCCAAGCAAAACTCATGATATGTGACGAATAAAAATATAGCTCCAAGTAAAATACCGATGGTTGTTAGAAGAAAGAGGGGATGCCACTCGGGGCATCCCCAAGCTTAGTTTCTTGTATCTCCTTGGATATTACCTTGGGGTGCCATGGGCATCCCCAAGATTAGGCACTTTTCACTCCTTATTCCTTCATCCATCGTGATCTCACCCAAAACTTGAAAACTTCAATCACACAAAACTCCACAAAACCTTCGTGAGATCCGTTAGTATAATAAAGCAAATCACCATTCTAAGTACTGTTTAAAATCCATGAATACTTTATTATAGCATTATATATACTGTATTCTAACTTTACCATGGCTTATACCCTCCAATACAAACCATAGATTCATCAAAATAAGCACACAATGCAACAAAAACACAATCTATCAAAAACAGAACAGTCTGTAGTAATATGTACTCTAACCATACTTCTGTAACTCCACAAATTCTGCAAAATTAGCAAAACGTTGGAAATTTGTATATTAATCTTGTGTAAAAAATTCAGAATTTTTTGTCACTTCTGGGATTTTTGAAAATTCTGCTACTGGACGCTAAAGTTTTTGTTTTCCAACAAGATCAAATCAACTATCACCCAACATGATCCCAAAGGCTTTACTTGACACAAACACTAATTAAAACATAAAAACACAATAATAACAGTAGAATAATTGTGTAAACACTCAAGAACAGAAAGAAAAAGGCAAAAATAAATTTTATTCATTGGGTTGCCTCCCAACAAGCTCTTTCTTTATAGCCATTAAGATAGGATTGAGATTTCAATGATGCCCTCATGAAAGATAATAATATCAACACAAAGAGAGCATCATGAAGCATATGGAAAACACACTTAAGTCTAACATACTTCCTATGCATAGGCATTTTATAAGCAAACAAATTATCAACGCAAGCAAAAACTAGCATATGGAAGGAAGAAGAAAGAGACAATAGCAATCTCAACATGAAGAGAGGTAATTTAGTAACATGAAAATTTCTACAACCATCATTTCCTCTCTTATAATAATTACATATAGGATCGTAATCAAATTCAAAAATATAGCTATCATAAACAATACTCTCTTTATGATCAACATGCATAAATTTTTTATCATCTTTCAAAATAGTGGGATTATCATCAACTAAAGTTATGACCTCTCCAAACCCACTTTTATCAAAAAAATCATAAGATTGAACACTCTTCAAATATGTGGGATTCTTTTTACCTAAAGTTGACACTCTCCCAAACCCACTTTCGATACTATTGCAAACATTACTATCAATAACATATTCAACATGAGGCTTAAATAAATTTTCAAGATCATAAGAAGCATTATCACCCCAATCATGATCATTGCAATAAGAAGTGGACATGACAAAATTATCATCCCCAAGCTTGTAGTTTTGCATATCATTAACATAATTGACATTAATAGAATTTATAGTAACATCATTGCAATCATGTTTTTCAATCAAAGAGCTATCATGAATCACCTTATAAATTTCTTCTTTCAACACTTCATCAAAAAAAATAGATTCATGATTTTCAAACAAAACTTCATAGAGATAATCAAGAGCACTCAACTCACTAGCAATTGGTTCATCATAATTTGGCCTTTTGAAAAGATTAGCAAGTGGATGAGGATCCATATCAATAGATTTTTAGCAAGCGAAGATGCAAGCAAATAGAAGGCACATGGCAACACAAGTAAAGATAGCAAACAAGCAAAAAGGCAAACGAAAAAGAGGGCGAATAAAATGGTAAATTTTTGTGAAGTGGGGGAGATGAAAATGAGAGGCAAATAATATAAATTGCAAGGAGATGCGATTTGTGATTAGGAACCTGATAGATGTTGATGATGTCTCCCCGGCAACGGCGCCAGAAATTCCTTTGACGTGGCTTGAGACTGCGTCGGTATTTCCCCAAAGAGGATGGGATGATGCAGCACAACTACGGTAAGTATTTCCCTCAGTTATGAAACCAAGGTTATCGAACCAGTAGGAGAACCAAGCAACACTATGTAAACGGTACCTGCACACAAAGAACAAATACTTGCAACCCGACGCATAAGAGAGGTTGTCAATCTCTCCACAGTAAAAGATAGATTGGTTTGTATTAGATTGGATAAATAGATCGCACAAGAACACAAAATAAAAGATGCAAATAAAAAGTGCAGCAAAGTATTTTTGGGTTTTTGGAATAATAGATCTGAAAACAAATGCGGAAAAAGATAGACCGGAAAGCAATATATTAAAAGAATAGATCCGGGGGCCGTAGATTTCACTAGTGACTTCTCTCAAGAAAATAGCACACGGTGGGTAAACAAATTGCTATTGGGCAATTGATAGAAGATCAAATAATCATGACGATATCCAAGGCAATGATCAATATATAGGCATCACGTCCAAGATTAGTAGACCGAAACGATTCTGCATCTACTACTATTACTCCACACATCGACCGCTATCCAGCATGCATCTAGTGTATTAAGTTCATGGAGAAATGGAGTAATGCAATAAGAATGATGACATGATGTAGACAAGATCTATTCATGTAGGAATAGACCCCATCTTGTTATCCTTAATAGCAACGATACATGCGTGCCTCGCTGCCCCTTCTGTCACTGGGAGAGGACACCGCAAGATCGAACCCATCACAAAGGACCTCTTACCATGGCAAGAAAAATCTATCTAGTTGGCCTAACTAAACCAAAAATTCGAAGAAGAAATACGAGGCTATAAATAATCATGCATATAAGAGATCAAAGAAGACTCAAATAATATTCATGGATAGAAACTGATCATGAACTCAAACTTCATCGGATCCCAACAAACACACCGCAAAACGTCATTACATCATATAGATCTCCAAGAGACCATTGTATTGAGAATCAAAAGAGAGAGAGGAAGCCATCTAGCTACTGCCTACGGACCCGTAGGTCTATGGTGGACTACTCACGCATCATCGGAGAGGCACCCATGAGGATGATGAGCCCTCCGTGATGGTGTTAGATTGGATCTCGTGGTTCTGGAACTTGCGGCGGCTGGAATTGCATTTCGTCTCCTCCTTTAGGGTTTCTGGAATTTTTGAGGATTTGTAGAGCTGAGAGGCGGTGGAAAAGACCTTCGTGGGCCCCACGATACATCAAGGTGCGCTAGGGGCCTCTGGCGCGCCCTAGTGTATCGTGGGCCCCACGGGCCTCCCCCCAGGTGCTTCCTTGGCTGCCAAGTTGTCTTCTGGTCCAAAACAAATCTCCAAAAAGTTTCGTGGCGTTTGGACTCCGTTTTGTATTGATATTCTGCGAAGTAAAAAACAAGCCAAAAAACAACAACTGGCACTGGGCACTATGTCAATAGGTTAGTCCCAAAAATGATATAAAGTTGCTATAAAATGATTATAAAACATCGAAGAATGATAATATAACAGCATGGAACAATCAAAAATTATAGATACGTTGGGGACGTATCATAGCCCTCAAGGTGTGTGTCGGTCTAAAACACGTGATGCACCTGAAACCGTAGTGCACTTTGAATTTGCTGCATTGAATGGGCAATGCAGTAGCCCCCGAGCCTTAATTTGGGCACGGCTGGTCGAATTAAGGATCGATATTTGTTTGACACAAACTTTGTTACATTTGACACAATTTATGTGTAATGATTCTATGTATCCAAGTACTTTACATCATTAATGCTCGGATCCGCATTGTACAAGACTTAGTTGACCGACCATCGGCTTCAACCTCCTCGGCCAGTAGCTGAGGAGTGTTTGTCCTTCTTTATAAAGCCTTTATAAGGGCAAAGATTTACGGCAAACAAGGCAATCCGTCCATATGGTTTTATAAACAAAGGTACGCGGAGAGATATGTTATATTACTATTTAACGTAAGAAACATCTTATGGGAAATATAGTTCATTTATAAGTTCCTTTTCCCAGGATATCATGTTGACAATGATCGTGAAGCCTCAACTCCGATCAATGTGGGAGGAAATATTGAGGATTTAGTTCGGGGAATGTTCCCGAACTCTATGGTCTTTAATGAACCGAAATTTTCACTTCCGTCGTTGCCGACCAATTATATTCTTAAGATTGCTAGATTTCGGCTTCACCCAGTCTGAGGTACTAACCCAGATGACCTGGAAGTAATAATCACAGAGGTGCTTCCTTTACCGCTGTAACAGCCCGGAACCGACGCTCCAGAAGATTCCCCTTTTATTTCGAGTTTCGTCGTGTGCTTCGTTTGTTGGTCGCATTCATCATCGCATCATCCACATTGCATCGGCACTCTGTTGACGTCATTTTTTCAAAACTTGCATCCGTTCGTAGTCGCCGGTTCTCTCCATTCTTGTCGTTGACCGTTTCGAGACCTACCACACACGCACGCGCCCGCGGCATCTTTAAAATATTGTTTTCAAAAGTGTGTATAAAATATTTTCAGATTGGGTCAAAACTTGGCGTGCGGTCTTGTTATAATGTAGGTAGACCGCCTGCCAAATTTCGTCGCAATCGGAGGTCATTTGATACCCGAACGGTCTACCGTAGCGGCACCGTCATCGGTCTAGTTATCGGACGTTTTTTGGTGTTTTTAAAACTCGCGTCGCGGGCCACATAAATTCCTCTCATCTCAGCCCAAGCCTACCACACAGCCCAACAACCAACTAGTACCCCCCCCTCCGCTTCTGGACCGTCCGTTCGGGATCGAACGGTCCGAAAACGGATGAAAACCCCTCCCATAGCCATCCCCTGCCTATAAATGGACACCAAGTCGTCCAAAACATGAAACCCTAGCCTAGCCTCCTCAAAATCCATGCCGCCCCACTCCTCCTCCACCACCTAGCGCCGCCTTCTCCCACCTCCAGCCACGCCGGCCCGCCGAGCCCATCTGGGGCCCGCCCAGGCCCGAAACCGCCGTCGCCGCACGCCCGCGCAGCCACCTCCCCGCAAACCCTAGCGCACCAGCCGCCCACGCCTCCACGATGGAGCTCCGCCTCGAGCAGCCGCCGTCCCAAGCTCGCGTGACCGCCCCGCTGGCCTAGTCTCGCGTGGCCGCCCCGTCATCCGCCGCAAGGCCTCGGCCCCGCGCCATGGCCGCACCTCGCCAAGCACCATCGCTGTGGGCCATCTCCACCTCAACTCCGGCCGGATCCGGGCTCTTCGCCGCCCGATCTGCCCGTTCCCGGCCGCCCCATGTCGTTCCTCACCGCCATGTCCTCTCCTAGCGCCGTCCAGCTCGCCTGTTGCCGCCGCCGCACCTTCATCTCGCTTGTGCGGGACGAGCTCGCCCGTGCGAGGCGTTGGCTGCCGATCGAGCAGCTCCAACGCTCGTGGGCCGCCAACTGTCATGGCCCGCTGCCCCAGCGAGCCTCCCGTGTTGACCAGCCCAGCTGCCGGCCCACTCGCTCTCCAACCGGCCCGAGGCCCTCTGGTGAGCGTCGCCTCGCTATCCTCCGCCCAGGCGGCATATTGCTAGCATGTGCTTGTTGGGCTAGGCAGATTCAGTCCATGTAGATTTTTTTCTGCTCCTGCGAATTTAGTAATTATCTGTTTTCAAGAAAAACCCCGAACATCATGCATATAATAACTCCACAACCGTGCATCGGATGAAAATGAAATATATATGTAAAATCTTTAGAATTTTGTGTAGATTATCAATATCCCAATTTCATCCATGTTTAAAATGTTTAACATGCCGTTTTCTTGGAATTCACATAAATGTCATGATTTTGCATTGCACATATTTATTTAACCGTGCATCGGAATTAAGCAAACCATATATGAAAAATGTGTAGATTAATAATATCACATTTTCATGCAAGATAAAGATGTTTGAGGTGATGTTTGCATTTAATTTGCATAAATAACTTGCTAAAATGGTTTATGTCCTAATCTCGCATACACGTTGTGTCATTTGTTTTAGAGTAAAAACCCACATATTATATATGATTTTTGGGTAGAAAAAATCCTTAGAATTTATCTGTGCACTTAGTTTTGTGTTTTGAGCAAATTTATGTGCATGTCATTTTTGCTATGATGCCCTTTTGTTTATTTTGTGTGAATTATTCCATGCATCATATCAATTTTTGTTGAACATGAGAAATGCCCTTGGACATGTGTGCTAGGCCCTGGTATTTTAGTTGCTATAGAAATCCATGTTTATGAGTTATTTTCTTGTCGCCAACATGCCATAAAAATATTGCTGTTTTGAGGGTCCAAAATAATTCTAAGTCTGAAAACTGTGTTATTTTGTTGCTATCTTGCCATGTGTTTTGCTATTGATCTATGGCTCCTTTGGTGTTGCCACAATGGGATGTATTGTAAAGCATGTTATTCTCTAACATATTGTGCATGAATAGATTTAGCATCATAATTAATTCTGTTGTCCAACATGTCAATCTGTTAAAAAAACTGCTGCACATGTCTAGTCTAATTTTCACGAAGTCTGAGAATCTGGTTATATCGGAATGCCATGTTGTGTTGATGTTTGCCATGAACCTGTGCATAATTTGATGTTGCCACTATGGAATGAATTGTAGTGCATCATGCCCTCTACCATGCTGAAGATTTTCATGCCGATATATGCCTTGTAGCATGTAGTTTTATTGCTGCCAATATGCCTTCGTGATAAAAACTGCTCTGTCTAAAACTGTGATTTTCACCAAGTCCTAATCTGTTATATTTTGTCGCCGTCTTGTGAGCTTATTTCCTAGTGATCTATGCTTCTACTCAATTTGCTGCAATGATATGAATTGTTCTGCATCATGTAAGCTATAGCCCCATGTTTTGTTTGTACATTGTAGAATCTTGTAGCTTATTGGTTTCATGTGTTCAAAATGCCATGTCGCTGTTTTGGGCAGATTATGTCTATAACTTGTGTTGCTTGCTAGTGTTGAACCGTTACTCCGTTTCGAACATGTTCCACATGAAACTTGACTAGAATTTCATGTAGTTTCATAATATCTTGTTGCATCCATGATTTAACATGTTTGTGGTGGTTGTTTGCATGCATTTTGCATTCATGTCATATGCATCTTGTGTTGGTCATATCTTTTAGACCGTAGCTCCATTTTAAATGATCTTTATATGTAAATCGCTTAGAATGATGTGTTGAATCACATGGTGCATTTTGTTTTCCTGTTTAACAATATAAAACATGATTAGTTCAGATCTGGACCAATGTCGAAATTAACACGTGGGCTCGTTTTGGAAATGCTATATGTTGTTTCCGACCTCATTTAATATGCCTAGATGTCTAGTTTACTTATGCTTCACCTCTTGCCATGTTAAACAACATTTAAACTTGCCATGTAAATAAACAAGAGTGAACTAAATGATTCGAACGTGGAGTTCCGTCAATATGCAACTCGTTGCATATTGAGCTTCACTTAATGTGTAGAAGTTGATTGTTTTGCTTTGCCATGTCATGCATAACATGCATCATCCTTGTTGTGCATCATATCATGAATATGTTGTGGTGTTTATCATGTGTTGATTGTTGTTTTCGGATTGCTTCTTCTTGATAGAGTTCCGAAAGCGTTCGGAGTGTGAGGATTCGTTCGACTACGTTGGTTCGTCTTCTTCATGGACTCGATCTTCTTCCGAGCGGGATCTCAAGCGAGATGACCATTTCCCTGGATACCATTACTATCATTGCCATGCTAGATGTCTCATTTCTATCGCTTTTCATGCTACCTACCACTTGTTTGTCAAGCCTCCCAAATGCCATGATAAGCCTCTAACCCTCCACATCCCAGCAAACCATTGTTTGCCTATGTTACCGCTTGCTTAGCCCTTCTTATAGCGTTGCTAGTTGTAGGTGCAAGTTCTTCCATGTGCAATATGGATATTTTTGATATATCACAATATTATTGCTATTTAATTTAATGCACATATATACTTGGTAAAAGGTGGAAGGCTTGGCCTTTTGCTCGGTGTTTTGTTCCACTTTTGCCGCCCTAGTTACTTGTGTAACGGTGTTATGTTCCATATTGAGCACTCCTAACATGCTCGGGGTTGTTATGGGGACCCCCTTGATTTTCGTTTTGGGATAAAACTCGTCTGGCAAGGCCCAACATTGGTACTATTTGCTTAATAACAACTAAAATTTGTATAGGGCATGATCACCCCGTGGATAATTAATCAACCCCCAGGCCTGTGCTCCTCATGAGTGTTGGTCCAAACTGGAGCCACTTGCGGGGCCACCTCGGGGCAACTTGAGGGATTTCTATCAGGCCACCGTACGTACTGCTCATCCGGTTGTGCCCTGGGAATGAGATACGCGACTCCTATCGGGATTGTCGGCCCGTCGGGCGGGCTTGCTGGATTTGTTTTACCTTTCTCGAACGTATTGTGAGCAGGATTTCGAGGACATTTTGGGCTATCTCGAGGTTGAGATTTTCCATCGGGATTCCGCAAATACTATGGGTTCTCCCGCGGTTGAGGAGTTCCAATGCAGCTTGTGGTTAGTTTGTGATGGATGAGTTGGAGCACCCCTGCAGGGTTAAATCTTTCATGAGAGCCGTGCCCGCGGTTATTTGGCAACTTGGAAATTGGTTTAACATCCGGTCATAGAAAACTTAAAGTAAACTCAAATAAAATACACCAACCGTGTGCGTAACCGTGACTGTCTCTTCTCGTGAATTTCTGAACCCAGAGAGAACACGGTGGGGTTATGTTTGACTCGTAAGTAGGTGTTCAGGATCACTTAGTGATCATTACTAGTTCACGTCTGTTTATGCGATGATCACCCCCCCCCCCTTATTCTTGTACTCGTAAGTTAGCCACTCAAATAAATGCTTAGTGCTTGCTACAGCCACACCACTTAACCATACCTCACCCATTAAGCTTTAATAGTCTTGATACCCTGGGAAATGAGATTGCTGAGTCCCTGTGGCTCACAGATGACTACAACAATAGTTGCAGGTACAGGTAATGCGATGATTTGACGTGAGAGTGATGCCTGTTTGATTTGGAGTTCTTCTTCTTCTTCAGCATCGATCTAGGATGGGTTCCAGGCCGACCGCCTGGGATAGCAAGGAGGAATGTCATTTTATCGTTTGATTTCATCCGTAGTCAGACCCTACTCTTCTGTATGATGATTGTATATGATGTTGCATTGATGTGATCTTGATTTAGCTTGTGGCGAGTGTAAGCCAATTCCATATACTCATCTCTTCTTTACATGTACTTGTAGTAATATCCATTCTTGCTAAACGACGAGATGCGCTTCTATCCCTGTCGAGGCCCTCGTGCCAAAATAAGGATAGGATCGCATCTTGGGCATTACAAGTTGGTATCAGAGCCTGTACCGACCTAGGAGCCCCCTTGATTGATCGAACTTGGCCGAGTCGAGTCTAGTAAAAACTCTTTTGAGTCTAGTTATATATCGGAGAGTAGGATTCTTTTTACTCCTCTTCTATGCTCTGGTGAGGAATTACGACTTAGGAATTTTAATTCTTCCCCTCTTCTCACACTATTTTTTTAGGATCACGTGGGTATTTTGGAACCTCTATGATGTCGATGTGACCGGAGTTCTGCTCTTGGTGCCTCCCGAACGTATGGATTGGACCCAGGGAGTTGAGATCTAGGGGATTCTTGACACATCGCTATCATTCAGTTTCTTAGTATCTCAGGACGCGAATGTTCGAAATTGCTTCAATACTATTCGTGGTGCGAAGAGTGTGGCGGCACCCAGTACTGGGGAGCAGGATCACATGTACTGCCATGATTAGTATCGTTGTGATTACGAGGGTCTGAGGTAGATGAGTTTCCGTGGCCTCTGGTTATGTCTTGACGGATGTGATACATTGGAGAGTAGTATTATTGTTAGGAGTTGAGTGATGGATTTTACTCCGTTTATCCGTGGACTCGATTGCATGACCAAAGATTTCATAAGTTCTTAGGTGGGAATTCAAGTAGTTACCTAGGATTATCCTTCCAGCAAATGCAAATGGGTTATGTATTTGTTTCCGACTTAATTTGCAAGCCTCATCCTTTGTTATGTTGGACTATGGTAATTCGAGTTGCTTCGATATCAAGTGGTGATTTCATACCTTTTATAAGCGGTGTTCTCATATTTTTATGGGAATGCTAATCCTTTTGTTCAACCGGAGTTGTCAGGTAATTCCTTTCCATCCGGAGTGCTTCTCTTCAAGTGAATTGAATCCCTTCCAATATTAGCAAGATATATCCTCTTATTTTTTTTCCAGGGTTCTTTTCATCTATCTAAGTTTTCTTGTTCTTTTGCCCACCCTCCCGCCCTTTTTCTTCAGTGATTAAATTCTCATCCAAGTGCCTTTTCTATTCATGTGTTGCTTCCGCTTTTTCTCTTCCATATTGTATCCGGTGATTTCTTGTGGAGATTCTCAGGAGTTTCAGTTTCAAGATCTATCCTCAGATCCTTTGTTCTCGTTATTATTCTTCTCCGGTGTATTCAATTCAACCTCTCGGTATTCATCATATCCTTTTCATTCGTTCAATGCTTTCCCATGTTGGAATTCTTAATCAAGCGTCTCTTGTTTATTCTTCCATCTCTCTATTCTATCCGGAGTGCTGAAGATATCTCAGAAGATTCGTGTTTCCAGTCATATCCTTCCAATTATTTCGAGGTTCTCACCTCATCAATTTCTTAATTTGTACCGGTGCCATCTCTTTTCTAAGCAATTGTTTCAACGGTGTTTTCTTTCAGTGGGCCCATAACCCACAAGTTTTCCCCAGGATCTTACCTGGCTCTTTTTCAATCTTTTCCGGAGGTCTCTAATTCTTTTCAAATGTGACGTAAGAATGAATTCTAGCAGTCATATTCCTTCTCCAAGATCGCTTCGAATTATTTTTCATCATTGGCTCAACCGTTCCTTATTCATTGTTCTGGAGTGTCTCCGTAATTCATGGTGGTGTTTCTCGCCATCATTCTCTGCTTTGAAGACCGAAGGAGAGTTTCTCTTTAATCTGTGTCTGCTCTTTACAAAATTCATCATCTCATATTGATGCTATCATCTTAAATTGTTTTTGGTCATGACTAATTCCTTCGATATCTAACCGGGGCATTTCTGAGTTGTTCCATTTCTCGATCCTCCGAAGGCCATCATTTCAGAAGATTTCTTCATTCTGAGCTTTCAGCTTTCGTTCTCAAATTCTTCTCAATTATTGCCCCTTCGTTCGTATCTCAATTATTCCAGTGCTTCGTTCAAGTTTTCTATTAGGCGAATCTTGATCTCTTCGTTCTCATGTATCCCCATTCGTTTGCCATTCGTACCGGTGTTTCGTGAAGACTTCTTCAAGCCTATGAATCTCTCTTCAATCTTTTCAAGAAGAGTAAGTAGTATGCCAAATCCGTTGCTTGTCATCAATTTAACTTGATGAAGGATAAGCATAACATAATTCTTATTCTTGTTGGTCAAGGTGATTTCAATCCTTCTTTCGGAGTTGTTCATGATATCAAATTCTCGATCCTAATTTGTTCAACTTTTCTTCTTCGGAGTTCAAGTTTTCTCTAGTATCTCCAAGCTTCATCTAAATCATTGCAAGGCCTTAATCTTATTATTTTCAACCTTCAATTCTTTTCTATCATCCTTTCACTCTGGAGTTCTTTCCGGAGGTTCTTCATGGTGGTTCGTCAAGGATTTATTCTTTCTCGAAGTGTTCTTTCAAGATTCTTGTTGGAGGAACTCAAGTATTCTTATCTTGCATCTCAAGATGCAATTCATTCTCCCTTATCTTTTGAGATGGTATTATAGCATTCTTGATTCATGAGGAGTCTCGAAGAGAAGTTATAAAGAATGAGATAATTAAACCCATCATCTTCTTCATTGGAGTTGTCTTGGATTGGATTTCACCTAAAGCCTTTCCTAAGAATTGTTGCTAGTTGCGGTGTTTACAATGATCCAAGTTCTCAATGTATCCTCTTGGCGAAATAAGTTTTGCATATCTTATTGCTCCCGATCAATCAATTGTTTGGTTTAGTGGCCGGTTGTCACCTCATAATTTTGAGATGTTTTCCATAAGCCCACTACTAGCCTGTTCTTTTCGTTGTTGATGTCCCAACAACTCCGTTCGATCCTTCTTTCTAGGGATGCTTTTCTAATTCAGTTGGGTTAGAAGTTGTCTTTTCTTCTTTCTTCTCTTCTCTCCAATGATCTAGCTTCGATTCTTTCATACCGGAGGCTTTGTGATGTTGCTCTCTTCAACCATCATCTCATTTTATTAATATCATGTTTTTCCTTGCTTATCCATTTACCCGGAGTGTTGTGTTCTTTTGTCAAGTTCTTTCCATCATATCAAGTTTGCCTCTCTTTTCAACCGAAGTGCTGCCCAAATTTCTTTTGAATTCTTGCTTGTCTCTCGTGTCATTCTTCATCTCTTTGCAACCTTCAAGATTCATTGGTTTCACTCGTTTGTCAAAGAAGCAACTAGGTTTTACCTCTTCCGTTTCTCTTCCTCTTCCCCTTCTCATTCTAAGATCTCGGGTTGAGATCTCTTGTAAGTGGAGGGGAGTTGTAAAAGCCCAGAACCGACGCTCCAGAAGATTCCCCTTTTATTTCGAGTTTCGTCGTGTGCTTCGTTTGTTGGTCACATTCATCATCGCATCATTCGCATCATCCACATTACATCGGCACTCTGTTGCCGTCATTTTTTTCAAAACTTGCATCCGTTCGTAGTCGCCGGTTCTGTCTGTTCTTGTCGTTGACCGTTTCGAGACCTACCACACACGCACGCGCCCGCGACATCTTTAAAATATTGTTTTCAAAAGTGCGTATAAATATTTTCGGATTGGGTCGAAACTTGGCGTGCGGTCTTGCTATAATGTAGGAAGACCGCCTGCCAAATTTTGTCACAATCGGAGGTCGTTTGATACCCGAACGGTCGACCATAGCGGCACCGTCATCGGTTTAGTTATCGGACGTTTTTCGGTGTTTTCAAAACTCGCGTCGCGGCCCACATAAATTCCTCTCATCTCAGGCCAAGCGTACCACACTGCCCAACAACCACCTAGTACCCCCATCCGCTTCCGGACCGTCCGATCGGGATCGAACGGTCCGAAAACGGATGAAAACCCCTCCCATAGCCATCCCCTGCCTATAAATGGACACCTAGTCGTCCAAAACAGGAAACCCTAGCCTAGCCTCCTCGAAATCCAGGCTGCCCCACTCCTCCTCCACCACCTGGCGCCGCCTTCTCCCACCTCCAGCCGCGCCGGCCCGCCGAGCCCATCTGGGGCCCGCCCAGGCCCGAAACCGCCGCCGCCACACGCCCGCGCAGCCACCTCCCCGCAAACCCTAGCGCGCCGGCCGCCCGCGCCTCCACGACGGAGCTCCGCCTCGAGCAGCCATCGTCCCAAGCTCGCGTGACCGCCCCGCCGGCCTCGTCTCATGTGGCCGCCCCGTCATCCGCCGCAAGGCCTCGGCCCCGCGCCATGGCCGCACCTCGCCAAGCTCTGCTGTTGTGGGCCGTCTCCACCTCAACTCCGGCCAGATCCGGGCTCCTCACCGCCGGATCTGCTCGTTCCCGGCCGCCCCATGTCGTTCCTCGCCGCCATGTCCTCTCCTAGCACCGTCCGGCTCGCCTGTTGTCGCCGCCACACCTTCATCTCGCCCGTGCGGGACGAGCTCGCCCGTGCGAGGCGTTGGCTGCCGATCGAGCAGCTCCAACGCTCGTGGGCCGCCAACCGTCATGGCCCGCTGCCCCAGCCAGCCTCCCGTGTTGACCAGACCAGCCGCCGGCCCACTCGATCCTCCAGCCGGCCCGAGGCCCTCTGGTGAGCGTCGCCTCGCTATCCTCCGCCCAGGCGGCATATTGCTAGCATGTGCTTGTTGGGCTGGGCAGATTCAGCCCATGTAGATTTTTTTTCTGCTCCTGCGAATTTAGTAATTATCTAGTGAATTATCTGTTTTACAGAAAAACCCCGAACATCATGCATATAATAACTCCACAACCGTGCATCGGATGAAAATGAAATATATATGTAAAATCTTTAGAATTTTGTGTAGATTATCAATATCCCAATTTTCTCCATGTTTAAAATGTTTAACATGTCGTTTTCTTGGAATTCACATAAATGTCATGATTTTGCATTGCACATATTTATTTAACCGTGCATCGGAATTAACCAAACCATATATGAAAAATGTGTAGATTAATAATATCGCATTTTCATTGTGTTTGTGCATTGTAGAATCTTGTAGCTTATTGTTTTCATGTGTGCAAAATGCCATGTCGCTGTTTTGGGCTAATTATGTCTATAACTTGTGTTGCTTGCTAGTGTTGAACCGTTACTCCGCTTTGAATATGTTCCACATGAAACTTGACTAGAATTTCATGTAGTTTCATAATATCTTGTTGCATCCATGATTTAACATGTTTGTGGTGGTTGTTTGCATGCATTTTGCATTCATGACATATGCATCTTGTGTTGGTCATATCTTTTAGACCGTAGCTCCGTTTTAAATGATCTTTATATGTAAATCGCTTAGAATGACGTGTAGAATCACATGGTGCATTTTGTTTTCCTGTTTAACAATATAAAACATGATTAGTTCAGATCTGGACCAATGTCAAAATTAACACGTGGGGTCGTTTTGGAAATGCTATATGTTGTTTCCGACCTCATTTAATATGCCTAGATGTCTAGTTTACTTATGCTTCACCTCTTGCCATGTTAAACAACATTTAAACTTGCCATGTAAATAAACAAGAGTGAACTAAATGATTCGAACGTGGAGTTCCGTCAATATGCAACTCGTTGCATATTGAGCTTCACTTAATGTGTAGAAGTTGATTGTTGTGCTTTGCCATGTCATGCATAACATGCATCATCCTTGTTGTGCATCATATCATGAATATGTTGTGGTGTTTATCATGTGTTGATTGTTGTTTTCGGATTGCTTCTTCTTGATAGAGTTCCGAAAGCGTTCGGAGTGTGAGGATTCGTTCGACTACGTTGGTTCGTCTTCTTCATGGACTCGATCTTCTTCCGAGCGGGATCTCAAGCGAGATGACCATTTCCCTGGATACCATTACTATCATTGCCATGCTAGATGTCTCATTTCTATCGCTTTTCATGCTACCTACCACTTGTTTGTCAAGCCTCCCAAATGCCATGATAAGCCTCTAACCCTCCACATCCCAGCAAACCATTGTTTGCCTATGTTACCGCTTGCTTAGCCCTTCTTATAGCGTTGCTAGTTGTAGGTGCAAGTTCTTCCATGTGCAATATGGATATTTTTGATATATCACAATATTATTGCTATTTAATTTAATGCACATATATACTTGGTAAAAGGTGGAAGGCTTGGCCTTTTGCTCGGTGTTTTGTTCCACTTTTGCCGCCCTAGTTACTTGTGTATCGGTGTTATGTTGCATATTGAGCGCTACTAACATGCTCGGGATTGTTATGGGGACCCCCTTGATTTTCGTTTTGGGATAAAAATCGTCTGGCAAGGCCCAACATTGGTACTATTTGCTTAATAACAACTAAAATTTGTATAGGGCATGATCACCCTGTGGATAATTAATCAACCCCCGGGCCTGTGCTCCTCATGAGTGTTGGTCCAAACTAGAGCCACTTGCGGGGCCACCTCGGGGCAACTCGAGGGATTTCTATCAGGCCACCGTACGTATTGCTCATCCGGTTGTGCCCTGAGAATGAGATATGCGGCTCCTATCGGGATTGTCGGCACGTCGGGCGGTCTTGCTGGATTTGTTTTACCTTTCTCGAACGTCTTGTGCGCGCAATTTTGAGGACACATCGGGCTATCTCGAGGTTGAGATTTTCCATTGGGATTCCGCAAATACTACGGGTTCTCCCGCGGTTGAGGAGTTCCAACGCAGCTTGTGGTTAGTTTGTGATGGATGAGTTGGAGCACCCTGCAGGGTTAAATCTTTCATGAGAGCCGTGCCCGCAGTTATGTGGCAACTTGGAAATTTGTTTAACATCCGCAAATAGAAAACTTAAAGTAAACTCAAATAAAATACACCAACCGTGTGCGTAACCGTGACTGTCTCTTCTCGTGAATTTCTGAACCGAGAGAGAACACGGTGTGGTTATGTTTGACTCGTAAGTAGGTGTTCAGGATCACTTAGTGATCATTACTAGTTCACGTCCATTTATGCGACGATCACCCCCCCCCCTATTCTTGTACTCGTAAGTTAGCCACTCAAATAAATGCTTAGTGCTTGCTGCAGCCTCACCACTTAACCATACCTCAACCATTAAGCTTTAATAATCTTGATACCCTTGGAAATGAGATTGATGAGTCCCTGTGGCTCACAGATTACTACAACAACAGTTGCAGGTACAGGTAATGCAATGCTTTGACGTGAGAGCGATGCTTGTTTGATTTGGAGTTCTTCTTTTTCTTCTTCATCGATCTAGGATGGGTTCTAGGCCGGTAGACTGGGATAGCAAGGATGGATGTCATTTTATCATTTGATTTCGTCCGTTGTCGGACCCTGCTCTTCTATTTGATGATTGCATATGACGTTGCATTGATGTGATCTTGATTTAGTTTGTGGCGAGTCTAAGCCAATTCCATATACTCATCTCTTCTTTACATGTACTTGTAATGATATCCATTCTTGCGAAACGACGAGATGCGCTATCCCTGTCGAGGCCCTCGTGCCGAAATAAGGATAGGATCGCATCTTGGGCGTTACAACCCCCTAGCCGAACAATCGGGAACGTAGGGGGGTAAGCACAAGAGCCACGCAAACCAGCTTGGCCAAAATCTCAAGTCAAATTGCATATTTATGGATTTATAACGATGATTACGGAAGGCAGCACTCACATATTGAATACAAAATGCTTTTATGCTATATGCTATTTTGACTCCTTTGTGATCGTTTATCATTTGAGAGTGGCCCGTCGCCCACTTCTACCCCTTTGTAGATGCTACGCAGTGTATTTCCGCAGTAACAAGACAACCCTTAGCCGATGTCTCGGTGGCCGAAGGCAGTTGTGTTCGCGGAAATGAGGCGATCAGATATCTAGGCTTTATAACTTTCACTTAGTCATAGGAGCATAAAGTTTGGGGAGGCCAGTTACTAGCCCTCGCTTAGTGTTCGGCGTCAGCCGAGGTCAAGCCATTAATACTTCGGCCAAATTGGGTAACCTCTATTTCTATAGTTTGAAAGATTCATCTGATCGCTGACCAGTTTGCTCTCATTGTGACAGTCAGTTTTCGGCTTCCTCCACTGAGGTACTTGACCAGTTAAATCAGAAGTACAATCGTAGTGGTTCTCCCTTTGCACACCTAGCCGAACAAAGCGGAATGTAGGAGGCAATCACAGGAGCCGGGCAACCCAACTATTGACCGAAGACACAATTCGAAACTAATGCCTATAAAGCAATATTCGAGATGCCGACGTGCAGGTCGACAGGGAAGATGCTGAACTGTGGATCGGCAAATATTTCCCCAACTAAATTATTACGTAGGGCACCCCAGTCAAGAGGGGACTCCTTCAACGCCGAGGTGCAGCTCGGCAGGAAAGATGCCGAACCGCGGGTCAGAAAAGATTTTCCGAGCAGACCCACCATGCAGAATACCTCGAACAATAGGATGCCCTGCCTCCTAAAAGAAAAACATAAAAATAGATTAAAGGTGCCATAAGCTCGGCAAACCAAAAACCTTTAGCACTAACTTTACGTCCAAACTAAATCACGTTTCTTGGTGCCAATCCAAAAATTGATCTTAAAATTAATTTGTGCTTCCGTCGTGCTTTAACATGATACATCCGATCTCCACACTTCAAGCGGGTCAGCCTTCGGCTTCAACCTCCATATCCTGAAGGCGGAGTGTTTCTCCGAGGCATGTTTAGTGAACTAAACTTGAGCGGCTTTAGAAAGAAACCAGGTTACCCGGCTATTTACCACACACTCGGGTCGGAAAAAGGAGTAGTAGAAAAGACTTTGCAACGACCAAGAAGAAAACATTTATTATAAAATGGCTCATATAAATTTGAGAGCCCCCAGTTAACTTAGGAAAAAGAAGTGTCTTTAACAAACAATTTTTTTAACAAACAATATTTTATTTTAAGACAAAAACGTAGCACTTGGTTGAACCGAGCAAAAATTAAGAATTGGAAAAAAATCAAGCATGAAAACGACTTAGCTTGTTAATGTGCTCGGTGTTGATGGCGCGGTCCGAGCTTGCGGCGGGACGAGGTTCCAGCCCCCAAGCCGGTCCCGAGGTGGCCGAGCAAAGAGCTCGGCTTGATGAAGTAGCATCACAACACTGTCGATGTGCCGAGGTGAAGCCCTAGTCCAGCCGAGGTGACGAAGCTGGCTAGCTGGTCATGCCGAAGTCCCCAAAGTAGGTTGCTGAAGAGATGGCGAAGCCCTCGGTCTAGCCGAGGTGGCGGAGCAGGTCGGTAAGGTGGTGTTGCAGCCCCATGCCAGCCAAGGTGTCGAAGCAGGTCGGCATGGTGGACATCGGCTTGAAGAAGAAATGGCGCGGCAATGCCGACGCAGGTCAGAACTTGTGATGCGGTCAATACCGGCTTGAGAAGTGACCGCACAGCGATGCTGGCGCGCCCGACCCGTGCAATCCGTGGGGCGACGATCTTGTTTTGATGATTATTTGTCCTTCACGATGCTGAACTCTTGGTTGGCTCGCTGAGGTGATGATCCGAGGTGGTTGTCGTTGGCTCGATGGAGCGACGACACAGTCAATGCTGGTGCAGGTCGGTAGCCATGGAACAACGTGGTCGGGCCGGTTTGACATCAGCGCGACGGTGAAGATCGCCTCGGAAAAGACTCAAAATTTGTGGGCACGTGTTTGAAAACAACACACAATACCCTAGAAAAAAATTCTTCAAAAAGGATGTCCAATATCCCGTTCATGAAGAAATATGAATTCGGGTCAGATTCAATTTCGTGCAAAATACAGATCTGAAAATTGATGCACTCATCGGACGTTTCCCGGAGTTTGAACGGTCGGATCAAGCTGAAATTTTGAGGGTGATCGGTATGAGAATTCCGCAGCCGATGAACGGTGGTATCTTCCAAACGATGTCCGAGCTGGACGCTTGACTTCTCGCCCTAAACTCGTCCGAATTCCCGTCCAAATTCGACACGGCTCCGGTATATCAGAGATTGACCGAGATTCAGCCATCTAAACGCGATGAAATTTTACAGGGTTATTCTAGGCCTAATTTCGAACAATTCCACTGAAGCAACCGTCAAAGCGATGCTCGAGGAGGCGGGGACGACGAACACGAATCCGCTTTCCAGAAAAATTGCAACGTCGCCTGAGGACGATCTTAACGTCGAGCCCCGAGCTCCATGGATGATTCCCCATGATCTTGATAGAGATCGGAGATGATGATGATGATGATGATGATGAAAGTATTCGTCTGATCCTGATGATCTGACGCGGAGCGCAGTCCTCGGTCCAGCCGAGGTGACCAGTCGGGCTGGCGACGAAGATGCCGACATCGACAACAAAGCTCGGTTCCGACGCGTAGATCGCGCCGGAGACGATCTGAATTCCCATCGCACTGCGGCGATTACCAGCGGGCTCTCAATGAAAGCACCAATGTCGGTGTCAAATCCGACATATCTTGTAGTAGGTGTCCTAAGCTAGGCGTCTTGGAGCGATGGTAACATGGACATAGGATTTTACCCAGGTTCGGGCTCTCTCAAGGAGATAATACCCTGCGTCCTGCTTTTGATTGTATTGATATGGGGATGATACATAGATGTATCTACCACGAGATTGTTGTAATGAATATGAGATTGTCTATTGACTAGCCTGGCCTTGGTTTATATAATGCATCGTAGGCCTAGGGTTTAGAGGAGTCCTTGTCTTGTGGAATCTCCCTTGTATGCATCATGGGTTTCCCGAAGTGGCCCATGAGTGAACCGCCATGGGGGTCCTCGGCCCGACCCACTGGTCGGGAGACGACATGGTGAGTACCCCCTAGTCCAGGACACCGTCAGGTTCCACTTGCATAGAACATTGTCCTTCTTCTTCGGCCACAAGGGGTTCCTCAACGGGTAGGAAGTGTCCCATGCCCATTTTTCTTATGGCCTGAGGAGGAATTTCATCACCTACATCGCAAAGACCACTTTGCTCCACTTGGGAGCCATTATTTTCATCAAACTCAACGTTACATGTCTCCTCAATGAGTCCACTGGACTTGTTGAGGACACGGTAAGCATGAGAGTTTGTAGCATAACCAACAAATATGTCCTCTTGAGCTGGAATCAAATTTAGCTAAATGAGCTCCCTTTTTGAGAATGAAACACTTACACCTGAACACCCGAAAGTACTTGAGGTTGGGCTTGTTACCGGTAAGTATCTCATACGGAGTTTTGTTCAAGCCTTTGCGAATGTAGAGCAGATTGGATGCATGGCATGCGGTGTTGATGCTTCGGCCCAAAAGTTGTACGGAGATTTGAATTCCGCCATCACGGTCCTTGCTGCGTCCATCAATGTCCGATTCTTCCTCTCTGCTACACCGTTAAGTTGAGGGGTATATGGTGCAGAGTATTGGTGCTTGATCCCCTCATCACTTAGAAACTCATCCAAGGTGTAGTTCTTGAACTCGGAGCCGTTGTCACTTCTAATCATCAAAATCTTTGCATCATGTTGACGTTTAGCTTCATTTGCAAAGTCGATGATGGTTTGTTGGGTCTCACTCTTCCTCTTGAAGAATATACCCAAGTGTATCTTGAATAGTCATCCACAATCACCAAGCAATACTTTCTTCCCCAAGACTATTAAATGATGGAGGACGAAGAGATCCATGTGAAGGAGCTCTAGCCTCATCGAATAAATCGTAGTCATGGAGCGGTGAGGCTTCTCATGTAGCTTTCCTTCGATACAAGCACTGCAAGCACGATCTTTAGTAAAACTAACATTTGTTAGTCCACGAAAATGGTCCCCACTGAGGAGACTTTGCAAAGATCTCATATTTACATGGGACAAACGGCAATGCCAAAGCCATCCCACCTCAACTTTAGCCATTAGACATGTTGCGGTCTTAGTGCGCTTCTCCAAGAAGTTGACCACATAGAGACCGTTTTCAACATGTCCAACACAAGACACTTTAAGAGTATTGCTCCACAAAAGGGCCACGGTATTAAGATCAAAGAATGTAGAAAACCCCATGAGTGCTAATTGACGAACAAAAAGTAAATTGTATGCAAGGGTCTCAACAAGCATGACTTTCTCAATGGTTAAATCCGGAGAGATCACCACCTTGCCAAGACCTAGTACCTTTGACGTTGTAGCATCACCAAATTGGACTTAAGTGTCCATAGATGAGTTAGTTTGAACGTCTACCACCAAGTTCTTGCTTCCGGTCATATGATTTGTTGCTCCACTATCGAGCAACCATGATCCTCATCCGAAAGCAAACTCCTACATAAGATCAATGCTTGGTTTTAGGTACCCATTCTTGAATGGGTTCATTGAGGTTTGTAACAAGGGTCTTAGGAACCCAAATAGACCATTCAATGTACTCATAAGGATAACCAACAAATTTGGCATAAACATGCCCATCACAATACGTCATAAAACATAGGAAGGGTTAACATTGCCGGCTTTGTTGGGATGAGTGGCATTTCCCCTTTTGGCCTTACCACCCATCACCTTGTTCTTCTTATCCTTAGGAGCACCCTCTCCCTCTTTGACAAAAGTTTCTTTAAGAGGAATAGATTGCTTGGTCTTGTCTTTCTTCTTGGATTGCTTCTTCTTTGACTTGGGTACAAACCCAAGTCCCTCCTTAGACACCACTTCCTTTTGATTGCTCAAAAGGTCATTGAGGTTCTTCTCACCTTGTATGCAAGTCACAAGTCCCTTCTCAAGTTGCTCTTTTAACTTGGAATTTTCCTCCACAAGATGCACATGCTCACAACACCGGTTAGAAGCACAGACATTATAAATTAACGCAAAAGGAGGGCAAGTGGCAATCTCTTTAGTTAGCTTTACTTGGAATTGATCATAAGAAGCTTTGAGGCTAGTGTGAGCACTCTTCAAGGCCTTATGAGCCTTGTCAAGCAACCCAAACTCCTCATTGAGTTTCTCATGGCCAACCCCAAGTTCAACCTCCTCGGATTTAAGAATATGAGCAAGAACTTGAGCATGATCAAGGTCTTTCGTAAGTCTAGCAAGGTCAACGTTGTGTGACTCCTCAAGAGCCAAACGAAGACCCTGCTCTTCTTCTAGAGCATGGAAAAGATTTGCAATCTCATTGGCATAATCATGGCTATGCCCTTCCATCTTGATGATGGTCTCTTCATGAGACTCAATGGCATCATTTACCTTCCCAATTGTTCCAAGAGAGCAATAAAATGCTTCTTCGTCTCACCTTTGAGCCTACCCATGAAATTGTCAAAGGCATTCTCATCCACCTTCCCCTCTTCTTCTTCATCCACACAATCCGTCAAAGGAGTAGTGGAGATGGAGGTTCTAATGTTGGATGTTACCTTGTTGGTGGATTTGGCCATTAGGGATGTGGTCCTCGTTGGGTGAGTCAAAAAATGACACCGTGGTTGGGGAAGAGATGGCAATGGCCACGGAGGTCGTTGCCATTCCTTCTCCACTTGCATCATCATCATCATCATCGGAGTTGTACTCTTCTTGCACTGTCAACCCCTTCGAAGGCACCCTCTTCGTGAAGTTGTTCTTGTTGGGTAAAGACTTGGACTTGTCCTTGCGAACGAGCTTGCCACCATTGTAATCACGCTTCTCGTAGGGGAAATCTACAAAAAAGTGACTTAAATTACCACAATTGTAGCACGTCCCCACCCGTTGCTTGCCCTTGGAAGTACTTGAGTTGTTCTTGGAGAAGTTGGGCTTGGTGTTCCTTTTGTTGCCCCAAACTTGACTTGACGCAAAAGCCATGTGCTCGTGGTAAGCGTACTTGGTGTCCTCGGGGCAACACTCTTCTTCTTCTTCTTCTTCTTCTTCTTCTTCTTCTTCTTCTTCTTCTTCTTATTCCCCTTTCAAGATTGCCTTGGCCTTCAAAGCAAGGTTGGGATTCTTTGACCATTGAACACAAGCTAGAGCATTGTCCGCGGTCTTGTTGAAGATGTTCATAGCAATGAACTCATCGAAAACTTCGCTCGAAGACAAGGTGTGGAAGTCCGTTCTTTGACAGATCATGGAAGAAATGCCTTTGTTGAATGACATGATGGCATCGAGGAACTTGCGCTTGACCCAAGTGTCATGCATGTCCTTGCTCCCATGATCTCGGATAGAGACGGCAAAGGTAGTTAATCTTCGGTCGAGCTCCCTTGGGTCTTTGTCTTCATTCATCACAAACTCATCGGATTCATTAAGAACCACCTCAAAGTTGCATCTTTGAATGCTTGAGCTCCCTTTGTACAATGAGTTGATGTGCGCCCATGCTTCTTTGGCAATGGTGAAAGGGTGCAAGTGGGAGAGCTCTTTGGGTAGCATGACAGATTGAAGAATGAACAAGACAGATGCATTTAGTTGGTTGTCCACTTCTTCTCTTGGAGTCATGTTGTTGCGATCATGAGGGTGAAATCCTTGCTTGATCACCTTCCATAATTGTATTGAGTGGTGATTCAAATGAATCTTGATATGAAAAACCCAATTAGGAAAGTCAGTCACATCAAGCTTGGGTGGGGGCCCATTAGATTTAATATGAGTTGAGGGAACTGGTCCATCATAGGATAGGGAAGGGGCAACCGTGACATTGGTGCCCGATCCATTAATTCCATCAGAGGATTTGGGGATAGTGGTACCAGCCGATTCATTGATGGAATCGACATCCGTTTCCGTATGGAATGGTTTAACAGAATCCTTCGGATCGGTGGGGAGTTTAAGGTTCTCAAGGAATTTATTTAGCGTGTCCTTGACCTCGTCCACCATGGATGATTTGAGAGAGGTGATGGCCTCATTCAAATCATCGTGGGTGACCATGCTAGCGGACCCGGCCGTGGAGGGTTCTCCACCCTGGTCCTCATTATCAGCCATACTCTTTGGGCAGTTAAGCCTTTAAAAGAGACGTAGCTCTGATACCAATTGAAATGATCGATATGGTTGACTAGAGGGGGGTGAATAGGCAACTACCATTTTTTATCTTTTCTTAACAAATTAGGTTTAGCAACTAATAGGTTGTCTAGATATGCAACTAGGTAAACAACCTATATGATGCTAGCAACAACAACAGTAAAACCAAGCAAAGGATACAACACAAATATATCTTGCACAAAGTAAAGGTAAGAAGTAACCACAAGTGGAGCCGGTGGATATGAGGATGTGTTACCAAAATTCCTTCCCTTTAAGGGGAAGTACGTCTCCATTGGGGTGCTGTGGAGGCACAATGCTCCCCAAGAAGCCACTAGGGCCACCTTATTCTCCTCACGCCCACACAGAATGCGAGATGTCGTGATTCCACTAGTGGTGCCGTTGAAGGCGGCGACCGAACCTTTACAAACAAGGTTGGGGCAAACTCCTCAACTTAATTGGAGGCTCCCAACACCACCACGAAGCTTCACCACAATGGATTGTGGCTCCGAGGTGACCTCAACCGTCTAGGGTGCTCAAACACCCAAGAGTAACAAGATCCACAAGGGATTAGTGGGGGGGAATCAAATTTCTCTTGGTGGAAGTGTAGATCAGGCCCTCTCAACCAAATCCTAGAGAATCAACAAGTTTTTTTGGATAGGGAGAGAGATTGGGCGAAAATGGAGCTTGGAGCAACAATGGAGCTTTGGGGAGGAAGAGGTGGTCTTCTTGGGGAAGAAGACCCCCTTTTTATAGTGGTGGAAAAGATCTAACCGTTACCACCTCTCAGCCTGCACACAAGCGGTACTACCACTCAAGGGAGCGGTACTACCGCTTGGGCAGCTGTGCCCGTTGCGCAAAGCAATGGAACAAGGCCACGAGACGGTAGTGCCGCCGGAGCGGTACTAACGCTGGGGTTGCAGCACAGGGGCCCATAGAGGCAAGGTAGAGATTGGGGACGGAGGCAGTACCGCTGAAGCGGTACTACCGCTTGCGAGAGCGGTACTACCGCTTACAAGTGGTAGTGCCTCACCCCACTGTTGTCCTACCTCCACTAAGAGTGCTAAGGGTCCAGAAGGGGAGCGGAAGTGGAGCGATAGTGAGGGGTGGTACTACCGCTTATAGGTGGTACTACCGCGGCACACTACCGTCCCACTACCGCGCAGTCTGACATCAAAAGTCAAGGCCCCCAGAGGCAGCGGTATTGGACAGGGGTACTACTGTGTGTAGGCGGTACTATCGCCTGCCCAGAGCGGTACTACCGCTTGCCAGAGCGCTAAAACCGCTTGGGGCCTTCAGGACCTAAGCAATGGACACATAGGAGCAACTCCATTGATGCGGGAAAGGAACAAGGTGCAGATGAAAGTGTGTATGTGTTGATTCCACCCAAACCTTTCCAAAGCGGACCCCCTCTTAATAGTACGGTTCTCCTACAACTCAATTCCATCGAAAACGAAATGCATGAAAATAATCGTCTTCACTATTAACCTCCGAGGGGCTCGAATCTTCTTGTGCCATATGATAGATAATCTGAAAGACATAATGCACACGATTAGTTCACAAATGCATTGTCGTCAATCACCAAAACCACTAAGGGAGAAATATGCCCTAACAATATCATTGCAACCCCACGAACAATTCCCCAATGAGCTTGAAGCACTTCAAATGCCCTCTCCACATCCTTCGTAGCTGCTTCCTACATTTATGCGAAGTGCTTTTGTTTGTTGCCCTGTGGTTCGGATATGGTCTTCACAAACACAACCCACTGAGGATAGATGCCATCAGCAAGATAGTATCCCATGTTGTAGTCTCGGTCGTAGACGGTGTAGTTGCATGCCGGTGATTCCCCATTGCAAAGCCTCTTGAACACCGGAGATCGTTGAAGCACGTTGATGTCATTGTGAGAACCCAACATTCCAAAGAAAGCATGCCAAATCCATAAGTCATGTGATGCCACCGCTTCTAGAATGATGGTGGACTCTCTGGTGTGACCTTGATACATTACTTGCAAACCTTTGGGGCAGTTCTTCCACTGCCAATGCATGCAATCAATTGATACGAGCATTCATGGAAACCCTCTCGCCTTTCCAATAGCCAACAACTTCTCTGTGTCTTGGGCATTTGGTTCTCTCACATACTCTGCTCCAAACACCTCAACCACAACACACGCAAACTTGATAGTAGTCTTCAGGCATGTGCTCTCCCCCATCTTGTCCATCTCACCAACGACATATGCAGCAGTACCAAGTGCAAGCATTCTCACAGCAGTTGTGCATTTCTGCTTTGTCGAGAAAGAGAGCTGACTGTAGCAGCCCCTTGTAAGCTTGAAGTAGTCATTTTGTGCCTCTATTCCGTCCACAATCCGCAAAAACGGCAACGAAACCATAGATCATCCAGGAAAGTTGGGTTGTCTCAAAGTAGTCCTTCTGTAGTAGCTTTGCTCTGGATACCCTATCCCAATTGACCACTCTTCTCCCTTTGATTGAGCCCTTGAAATTGAGAATATGCTCCACTTGCCAATCCATTTCCTCTTGCATGCTCATAAGAATGATCATGTCCACTTCTTCGTCCGAATCGAAGAGCTGATCTTCAAGCATCTGATGAAGCTCCGTCGGTCCATACTCCTCATCGGACGAAGCATCGGAATCCATCGTTTTCCCTAAAAAAATCCGGTCAGACAATGTGTCAAACACATCCAGCGCAAGGCGGAGACAGAGAGTTGTCAGACGTACCGCGGTGGCTTCCGGGCCGGCGACGAGGTCACCCGCGGCAAGGATGGAACAGAGGACTACTCTGCCGGAGCTTGTGGGGCAGAGGTTGGGAACGACTGCGAAGAGCGCGCGGCGGCGGTGGTGCGAGACGAACGGTGCAAAGGAGGAAGAATACAGAGGAAAGAGCAAATGGATCCGGCAGTTTTGCGGGGTGGATTTGGTGCAATTTACGGTGAGGTCGGGCTGTCGGATCCGACGTGGCGAGCGTGCCCGTACGCCCCCATATTCGCCCCATATTTGGGCTGGATATGAGGGATCTTGCTCAGTCCGGACGTTTGAGGCCCGTTTGAGGCGTCCGACTGGATCGAAATTTCGTGACCGGTCAGTGATCGGACGGCCTGCCTGCATGTATGAAACAGTTATAAGGGGTCCGGTTGTAGATGATCTAAGTCATCCAGAAGAAGAGCTCCAAGAAAACTAGAGAGAGACAACCAAGCAGTATTCCAGACTAATTAGTAGTCTAATTGGAAATGCCATGTCCCCGACATTCCTACGATGGCCCGTTGGACGGTCCGCTGAGGGGATCAACACTTGGGCCGGGGGAAAATTCTATTGACCATGACGCCTCCCTATAATGCAAATGCCACGATGGGTGGCGTTACATGAAAAGATCAGGTCGTGAAAATGATTGAAAGTAGGTTTAATTCATCATCAAGGTAAAAATAGTGATTTTGACCTTGGCTATGCCTGACTTTCAAAGTTATGTGAAAACCGTGTGGGGTAATGGGGGGGGGAGGAAACCATACGTGAGGAAAGGTGTCACGAAGGACGAGAGAAACACATGACGAGTGAAACAGGGAGCCTTACGCTTTTATAAGCAGGGTAGATAGATATTTTTATGACAATGATGTGATTTCAATCTAGTGATGCATGCTAACCGGAGAAGCAAGTGAAATAATTAAGCCTTTATGTGTTGAGTAGTATAATTGCATCTAATGTGGCTTAACATTTGAGTTTGAGCTTCCATGGGGGGAAAATCCTTGTACCTAATGCATTATGAATTGTGAGGATTCACGAAAAATAATAATCCAAAAATAATTGTTTCTTACTCTTAAACGCTGGTCACAAAATGTCCAAACCAACTGTCCGAACACTGACCGGTCCGGAGGCATGAAATTCCACAAACCGTCCACGAACTCGAAGGAGCTCTGGGGAGTATGGACGCCCGTCCGTGCCACTGCCACTTTGACTCCCCCCACAACTAATGTATCACACTCATATATTTCTCCTCTTAGTCCACCTCACTAGTGGAGAAATGACTAGCCACAACTTTTGTTGGTGGCGCGTCATTTCCCACCAACGGCAGCAGTATTTTTTAAATAGTGATGGCGTGGGCATATTTGGTACGACATTGATACGACCTTAGTGCTGACGTCGAATATTTCTTTCACGCAATATATATTTGCTGGGTTTTTCTCCGTTTGCTGATACGTCCATTTTGCATCATGATTTCCTACTGTTATTTATTATGTTTTGTTGAATAATAATGCTTTGGGGAGTGATTCTAATGCCTTTTCACTCATAATATGCAAGGTTTACACAAAGAGGGAGAATACCGGCAGCTGGAATTCTGGACCCAAGAAAAGAACATCAGAGATACCTATTCTGCACAATTCCAATGAAGCTGAAATTTTACGGAGATTATTTTTGTAATAAATAAAAAAATACTGGAGCAGAAAACTACCGGAGAGGGCCAACCTGGTGGGCACAACCCACCAGGGCGCGCCAGACCCCCCTGGGCGCGCCCTGATGGGTTGTGGCCTCCTCGGCCCACCTACGGTGCCCATCTTCTGGTATATAGTCACATTTAACCTAGAAAAAAATCAGAGGAGGACTTTTGAAACAAAGCACCGCCGCCTCGAGGCGGAACTTGGGCAGGAGCACTTTTGCCCTCCGGCGGAGCGATTCCGCTGGGGGAACTTCCCTCGCAGAGGGGGAAATCGAAGCTATCGTCATCACCAACACCCCTCTCATCTTTGGGAGGCCAATCTTCATCAACATCTTCAACAGCACCATCTCCTCTCAAACCCTAGTTCATCTCTTGTGTTCAATCTTTGTACCAGAACCTAAGGTTGATACCTGTGGGTGACTAGTAGTGTTGATTACCTTGCGTAGTTGATTACTATATGGTTTATTTGGTGGAATATTATATGTTCAGATCCATTATGCTATTCAATACCTCTCTGATCTAGAGCATGATTATTATTTGTGAGTAGTTACATTTATTCTTGAGGTCACGGGAGAAGTCATGTTGCAAGTAATCATGTGAATTTGATATGTGTTCGATATTTTGATGATATGTATGTTGTGATTCCCTTAGTGGTGTCATGTGAACGTCGACTACATGACACTTCACCATTCATGGGCCTAAGGGAATGCATTGTGGAGTAGTTATTAAATGATGGGTTGCTAGAGTGACACAAGCTTAAACCCTAGTTTATGCGCTATTCCGTAAGGGGCTGATTTGGATCCAAACGTTTAATGCTATGGTTAGATTTCATCTTAATACTTTTCTCGTAGTTGCGGATGCTTGCGAGGGGGTTAATCATAAGTGAGAGGTTGTTCAAGTAAGAACAGCACCCAAGAACCGGTCCACCCACATATCAAATTATCAAAGTAGCAAACACGAATCAAACCAACATGATAAAAGTGACTAGATGAAATTCCCATGTACCCTCAAGAACACTTTGCCTAATACTAGAGATTGTTCTGGCCTGTCCTTTGCCTCAAAAGGATTGGGCTACCTTGATGCACCTTATTTACCGTTACCGTTACTTGCTCGTTACCAATTACCTGGCTCTCAAACTATCTGTTACCTACAATTTCAGTGCTTGTAGAAATTACCTTGCTGAAAACTGCTTGTCATTTCCTTCTGCTCGTTGGGTTCGACACTCTTACTTATCGAAAGGCCTACGATTGATCCCCTATACTTGTGGGTCATCATTTGCTACAATTTGTTATAGCGTCGCCTAACTACCCTATCCAGTCAACAAAACCTAAGTCTGATTCAACCCACATCGTTTTCACCTTCGTCACCCCCTCTCGACCAGTGTCGCCACCACCACCTCCCAACCACGTCGCTCGTCATCGTCGGTACAGCAGGGCCGCCGTCACCTTTGGGTCAGGAGGTGAGATCTCCCCTCTCCCCCCCCCCCCCCCCCCCGCGCATCTTCTCCCCCCTAGCGTCTCCCTCCTGTGGCGGATCTGAGCCAGAAAAATAAGATGATGCTTCTTCTTTGTACATAGATGGACTGATGAATGAATCGCATCGATGAATTTTGGTACTGTGAATGTATGTTTGTTTGGTAGGAGTAGATGATTTGCTTGATAGATGAATGAAAGGTGCTAGTTTTTTGATAGATGAATGGATGAATTTTAGTACTGTATGCTTAATGCTATTGTGTGGGTAGATGATTTGCTAAATTCTTATTGCTAGTGTGATTGTGAATGGATAGATATTGGTAATGTGATTGCTACTGTGAACTCGACGGCTGATTTTTATTTATGTATGCAATTAGTAGTGTAGAATTAGATTTAGCAGTGTAGTACCGATTATATTAAGTAGAAATTGATTTATTAGTGTTGAAACCGATTATACTTTTAATGTTGATTTTGTAGTCTAGAGTCCAATTATACTTAGTGTGCAATATGTTTTATGTAGAATGGCACAACCACCACCATGTCAAGTGTGCAAGTAAAGGTACGCTAGTATCCTTGCAACTGGCACGCTGTTCGGCATCTACTTCCAGCCGAGTTTTTTTCCTGTAGCGGTAAAAAGTTATATGAACCTTCTGACAATTATTTATTTTGTTTTTGTTGCTATTTCCATTAATGCATTGTGTATTTTTTTGTTATTTCTTACACAAGTCGTCCCATGCATTGTGAGATTGGAATTCAATGAGCTGACCGGAGACACTATGATCTTCGATGCTACTGGGGGCCTACACTATGAAGGTCGACAAGGGACGAAAGATGTCCCGGATTGGAGGAGACGGATGTGATCGTTTCATCGTCCGCATGCGTCTCACCGGGAGTGAAATGATCAACTTCTCCTTAAGAGGAAAAAGACACAGGCTGGCTTTTATCTATCTCAACACAAAGGAAGATGATGACGACCCACTTGATGAAGCACTCTATGTCCAAAGAATGAGGATGTCTGAGGAGTAACCGGACAACCCCGGGTACATACTTCCACCACGGGATGCTTTCGTCGGGATGCCATTCGTGACTCATCTGTCAAGGACGAATGTTATCAGCCATGTAATGGTATGTTACTTATTGTAGTAATTTTGATGATATTGTTAATGTATAGTGTTGAATCCGATGATATATGTGAATTGAAGTGTATGCTTCTTTGATAATTACACATGACATGCTCATTTATCATATAGGTTCTTTTCTCAGAAATTACTTAGTGTAGTAATTTTGATGATATGCTTAGTGTAGAATTTGAAGACACTTAGTGTAGTAATTTTGGTGATATGCTTAGTGTAGAATCTGTCTATATGCATAGTGTTGAATCCGATGATATATGTGAATTAAAGTGTATGGTTTATTGATTATTGCAAAAAAATGACATGCTCATTTATCATATAGGTTCATTTATCAGAAATTACTTAGTGTAGTAATTTGAGATACTTAGTGTAGTAATTTTGATGATATGGTTAGTGTAGAATATGTTGATATGCATAGTGTTGGATCCGATGATATATGTGGATTGAGGTGTATTCTTTTGTTAATAATTGCGCATGACATGCTCATTTATCATACTAGATGATTCCCCGCGCGTTGCTGTGGGAACATCTGCATATAACTCACTGTAAATATATTTTTTACCATGGAAAATTGAATCACTAAAGTTCACAACTTATTCCACTGAACTATGCATGAGGAGTTAAATTCTAAGTATCTCTTTAAGAGATGAACTCAACTATCATCTGCATGAATAGATATTGGGTATTCATCAAAACATGAATAGATATTGGGTATTCATCAAAACAGTACAATGATGGGAGCCAAGAAAAATAAAGTTGGCCAAATGTGGGAAAACATAACCAAAATTGCATTCATAAATTGCATTCATATTTGTTCTTTCCAAATGAAGCAACTTTGTTCATTCTTTATCAATTTTTCATCTGGATGGTGAAAGATATGACACTTATACATCATTTGTAGAGGAACATGATGTTAGCTCCTCAACATATACTTTAAGAGGAGATGTCATACAAAGGAGGAACAGTGATAGTTGATATAATTAGTTCAACTCAGCTGGCGGCCTAAATGGTAGATCTAAAAGTCAATGCAATAAGCCTCTGATCTTTCTTTCATATTGTTTTTCAATTCAGACTGAAATTCCTTTGTTACATAGATCTAACTTCAAGCCCCCCCCCCCCCCCCCCCAAAAAAAAAAACCAATGGAACAATGGAACCAAAGGCATGAGCAATTCTCCAATAGTATATAATTAGCATCACAGGAATGGTGCTAAGCTACACCAAAAAATATATTAGAGGTGAGATACATACTAAGTGCTAGTTATAAGGTAAACATCAATTGATTCCTGATAGCAAAACTGCAATATAGGACAGACTAAAAATACATGATCACTTGCTCGCCTTCAACTATGGACTCCAAAAAGGCTACTGCCAAATATATTAGGACGTTTCAATAATTGTACCAGTAGTGTCAGGGGGTATAAAGAGCAGACCGGATCACCATTGTAAATTGGTTCTTTGTTACACTTTTTGTTGCACAATTATATTAAAGTAAAGGGACACACAAATATGGAATTGACAATTTTATCCAAGATGAGAGAACGGACTCTTGGGGACCTATTGATAGCTAATCCTGCTCTCTGTATGACCAACATTGGTTAAAGTATAATCTTAGGATTTCATTGCAAAAGGAAATTTACCAATTGGTTCTCAAGATCTTGATCTGGACAGTTATCGGGTTAGGCGAGTTGAAAACAGACCAAGGCAAATGCAAATGTTGTACTAAGGGATTTATGCAATTCAAGCTATAGTAGTAAAAGGAAGAGGATAGGAGAATATTTATACCGTGTTCTTCCATTTCTTTAATTGGATGTTATTATTTCATTATAAAAATATTCTTCTTAGATAAGAAAGGGTGCAATGCGTCTCTTGATCTTCAATACCACGTTCGGCTAGTGCCTGAAAACACAATTAAGAACATAATGAATATGCCATTACCTCCCAAAGAGCTATTGCTAAGATCATTTCTTCAGTAGTAATCTAAAAAATACAGAAGTTAACTGAGAAAGATGTATATAGAAAATACTATGGCGAGCTACCGATTAGAACTGACAAAAACTCAATAGTCATGTTGTCTCTGAAATCTAAATAAATATGTAAATTTGCTAGTACAGGCCCCAGGTTGCAACTCACAAGAAGCAATGAGGCGTGTGCAGCTGCTCCAGAGAGAAGAAATAATGTAAGTAAGTAGGTGAATATAGCATGAGATAAATTAATACAATACGAACTGATTCTTCAGGTTACTCGTGGGCTTCTCACCGGCTGGAGTCTAATTTCAGTGAACAACATCATCAGTTGTGACTTTTACATATATGCAAGAACGAATCTAGAATTTAACCAATATGTCATGATGTGTTCTAACAAATCAACCAGGCAAGCAAAAACAATTTCTTTGCATAGCCAAACAGAGCTACCACATCAAACAATAGCCAAGGAGAAGGACTTACAAACTGCATGATTTGTAATACCCAAGTCTGATTAGCATAGAAGTGGGATGGGTCAACTGAATGATCATAAAATTTGAAATGAGGATGTGCGTACAGGTCAAAACGATTTTCTCACTCGGGATGATGTGCCCATCATCTTTTGACTTCGAGATGGCCGCATCGCTCCCCTTTCCCTTCTGGCTTCCGTCGACATAGCCGCCGCCACGCTTGCCAGCCTTCTCTTTCCCTCACTGCCGCTACCAGGCTCGCCGGCCTTCTCTCTCACTCAATGCTGCAGCCATGCTCGCTGGTCTTCTCTCTCCCTCGCTGTCGTCGCCACCCTCGCCGTCCTTCTCTCTCCCACACTGCAGCTAGATGCCATGTCCTTCCCGTCTCAGCATCTCGAATCGGCCGAGCGACGGCATGCGGAATGAGCCAAGTGACGGAAGGAGGAAGGGATAAGCACCCACCTGGTGGCTATATGCAGCCAGCTGCGTCCATTCGGCATGGTCTCACGAGCGCGGGAGGAGCCACCTCCCACTGGTGGAAGATATATTAGACGAACTACTAAAGAAGAGGAAGCAGGGAGTGAATTGCAGAAAACATCGATATTGAAGGCTAAGGTTGCAGGAACCACACTTCTACGGGTTTGTGCTAAAAACCACTAATTTTGGGCTTAATTTTTTTTGCAAAAAACACTAGTCCGTGGCTTAGGTCGATTTGAGCGCGATTATGACAGGTGGGTCCCGCTGAACAGGGTGACATGGCACAACATAACGAATCGTAAAATAGACAAAATAGCAAAGACTAAAGTGTAAAAAAGCCTAAGAAAGAACCAGGTGGAGCACCGCGCCGGAACTCCACCGCACGCGACCACTCGCCGGCGGCCGCCTCGGGACGAACCAGCGGCCTCCTCCAAGAAGAACTCGCCGCTGGGGCTGACCTCTCCGGCTGAAATGCGAGGCGGGGTGGCGGGCATCCGTGCTCGTGCAACCCAGGCGCGGCGGCGGACGTGTGCGTGCGGAGGCGGGCGCGGCGGCGGGCGGGCTCGCAGGCGGCGGCGAGCAGCGGTAGGCGCGCAGGCGACGACGGCCGGCACGCAGGCGGGTGTGCAGGCGGTGGTGGGCGCGCAGGCAAGCGTGCAGGCGGCGGCGGGTGCAAGGCAGCAGGCGCGGCGGCGGGGTCAAGCAGGCACGGCAGCAAGCGGGTGTGCAGGCGGTGGCGGGCACGCAGGCGAGCGTGTAGGCGGCGGCGGGTGCGAGGCAGCACGCGCGGCGGCAGGGTCAAGCAGGCGCGGCAGCAGGCACGCCCGCAGGCAGCGGCGGACCCTCGCCGGAGCAATCCCACTGGACCGGTGGGAGAAAAAGGACCCGATTGCTTTTCCGTTTTCAGGGCCAAGGACCCGATTGCTTTTTTCCAGGGGTATTTTTGCAAAACCAAATTGTATCCGGATGTAATTGGCTATCCTTTTTGCCACATCACCCTGTTCAGCGGGACCCACCTGCCATAATCGCGCTCAAATTGACCTAAGCTACGGACTAGTGTTTTTTGCAAAACATTAAGCCCAAAATTAGTGGTTAATGACACAAACCCGTAGAAGTGTGGTTCCTGCAACCATAGCCTTCAATGTCGATGTTTTATGCAATTCATTCAGGAAGCAGGGGAGACCGTAAGGGAAGGGAAATAAAGAAGGGGAAGTGGAAGGGAAACAGGAAGGCACCAGATCTGCTGCAGCGTTGGTGCTAGTGCGCTTCTCGGAGGTGAGGAGGCGAGGAAGGTGGAGACAACATAACGCAAGGGAATAGAATGCGGGAAGCTGAACACATCTGGCCACACTTGATCAATCAAACGGATGAGAGAATTGGTTAATGCACCATCCCTATAAACTAAACAATTTTAAGAATTGCTGACATGATGTAGTGACGTGGAAGCCTACATGTCAAGATAATTGGTGCTAGTGGGGTTGATGATGTGGATAGGCTGCATGTCAAGCGAAATAGGATAGTGGGGATGAACTATTTAGGTATTATAGATATGTTCAGAAATTACCTAGGAGGCTATCTGTGAGCTGTGGAATCGAGCCGGATGAAGCACGCACTACTGGACTACGCTTTATCACAAGGGGCTCCATCACCACTTGTGCGTATACAGTGGACATGGACGATCGCACTGTCTTAAGTATGGCGGGGTGAAGAAACTTTCTTGCTGGCAAGAACCTACGGGTTGGCCATGCCATCTTAATAACTATCAGGAACACCCCGCACGTTGACTTGAGGATGATGATCATCATCAACCTCATTTAAAAGTGTATGTGTGGCTGAGACATCGGTGTTAAACTACTTATATTAACAATTAGTTAGCTTTTGTGAGATTGTCAATTATTTTTAGAGAAAAGGTGTATGCATGACTTTATAAATAAAGCCACCAGGCAGAGTCAAACACAACCATACATCGCAGCAACCAAAGGACTTAGTACTGGTACAACTTAGTTAAAACAGGCACACATGTGATACGTCTCCAACATATCTATAATTTTTTATTGTTCCATGCTATTATATTATCATTCAAGGATACTTTTTGAGTAATAATTTTCCAATTTATATTATTTTTTAGCACTAACCTATTGACCCAGTGCCAGTTCCTGTTTTCTGCGTGTTTTTTTCTTTTTAGGTTTACAGTATCAAACGAAGTCCAATTGCCCCAAAACTTTAATATGGTTTTTTTGGATCAAAAGAAGACCTGGAATCTTCGGGAGAAGACCAAAGGCCGCACGAGGGAGGCACAAGCCAACAGGGTGCGCCCAGGGGGGTGGACGCGCCCTGATGGCTTGTCCCTCCGTGGTTGCCCTCCTGACCTCGTTCTCTGGCCTATAAATTCACATATATTCCAAAAACCCTAGAGGGCATCTCAAAACACTTTTTCTGCCACCGCAAGTCTCTGTTCCGACGGGATCCCATCTGGAGCTCCGTTCCGGCTTCCTGCCGAAGGGGGATCGATCGCGAAAGGCCTCTTCATCAACCTTGCTGCCCTCATGATGATGTGTGAGTAGTTCACCACAGACCTGCGTGTAACGCCCAAGATGCGATCCTATCCTTATTTTGGCTCGAGGGCCTCGACAGGGATAGAAGCGCATCTCGTCGTTTCGCAAGAATGGATATCGTTACAAGTACATGTAAAGAGGAGATGAGTATATGGAATTGGCTTACACTCGCCACAAGCTAAATCATGTTCACATCAAATACAACAATACATTCAATCACCACACAGAAGAGCAGGGTCCGACTACGGACGAAATCAAACGATAAAAGCGACATCCATCCTTGCTATCCCAGGCTGTCGACCTGGAACCCACCCTATGACCGATGAATAAGAAGAACTCCAAATCAACAAAGCATCGCTCTCATGTCGAAGCATCACATTACCTGTACATGCAACTGTTGTTGTAGTAATCTGTGAGCCACAGGGACTCAGCAATCTCATTTTCAAGGGTATCAAGACTAGTAAAGCTTAATGGGTGAGGTATGGTTAAGTGGTGAGGCTGCAGCAAGCACTGAGCATTTATTTGAGTAGCTAACTTATGAGTACAATATAAAAAGGGTGTTCTACGCATAATCGGTCGTGAACTAGAAATGATCATTAAGTGACCTGAACACCTACTTACGGTCAAACATAGCCCCACCGTGTTCTCTCTCGGTTCGGAACTCGCGAGTAGAGAAAGTCATGGTTACGCACACGGTTGATGTATTTTATTTGAGTTTACTTTAAGTTTTCTATGACCGGATGTTAAACAAATTTCCAAGTTGCCACATAACCGCGAGCACGGCTTCTCGAAAAGATTTAACCCTGTAGGGGTGCTCCAACTCATCCATCACAAACTATCCACAAGCTGCGTAGGAAAACCTCAACCACGGAATAGCCCATAGTATCCTCAGAATTCCGGTGGAAAACCTCAACCTTGATATAACCCAAAGTATCCTCGGAATCCCATGCACAAGACATTCGAGAAAGGTAAAACAAATCCAGCAAGGCCGCCCAGTAGGCCAGATCCCGATAGGAGACGCGCGTATCTCGTTCTCAGGGCACTACCAGATGGGAAAGCCTACGAGTAAAACCAAACCACGAGTTTCCCCGCGGTGGCCCCGCAGTCTGCCCGTTTGGGCCAACACTCATGAGGAGCACTGGCCCGGGTTGTTGATTAAATTATCTACGGGTGTCGGCGGGTCCCTATGCAATTTTACTAGTTATTAGGCAAATGGAGTACCAATGTTGGGCCTTGCCAGAAGAGTTTTATCCCAAAACGAAAATCAAGGGGGTCCCCATAACAACCCCAAGCATGTTAGGAGCGCTCAATATGGAACATAACACCGGTACACAAGTAACTAGGGCTGCAAAGGTGGAACAAAACACCGAGCAAAAGGCCAAGCCTTCCACCTTTTACCAAGTATATATGTGCATTATATTAAATAGCAATAATATTGTGATATCTCAAAAGTGTCCATGTTGTCACATGGAAACAACTTGCACCTGCAACTAGCAACGCTATAAGAAGGGCTGAGCAAGCGGTAACATAGCCAAACAATGGTTTGCTGGGATGTGGAGGGTTAGAGGCTTATCATGGCATTTTCGGAGGCTTGACAAACAAGTGGTAGGTAGCGAGACATAGCGATAGAAACGAGACAACTAGCATGGCAATGATAGTAATGGTATGCAGGGAAATGTTCATCTTGCCTAAGATCCCGCTTGGAAGAAGAACCAATCCGTGAAGAAGAGGATCCAAGGTAGTCAAACAAACCACACACACCGAACGCTTTCGGTACTCTATCGAGAAGAAGCAATCCGAAAACAACAATCAACACATGATAAACACCACAACATATGCATGACATGACGTGCAAACAATATGATGCATGTCCGGTTTAATTATGCAAGACATGGCAAGCACAACAATCAACTACTACACATTAAGTGAAGTTCAATATGAAACGAGTTGCATATTGACGAAACTCCACGCTTGAATTATTTAGTTCACTCTCGTGTATTTACACGGCAAGTTTAAATGTTGTTAACATGGCAAGAGGTGAAGCATAATGAAACTACACTATCTATGCATTTTAAATGAGGCCGGAAACAACATATAGTATTTCCGAAACGACCCCATATGTTAATTTCGAAATTGTTCCAGATCAGAACTAACCATATTTTATATTTGTTAAATAGGGAAACTAAATGCACCATGTGATTCTACACATCATTCTAAGCGATTTACATATATAGATCATTTAAAACGGAGCTACGGCCTAAAAGATAGGACCAACACAAGATACAAGATGAATACGTCATGAAGGCAAAATGCATGCAAATGACAACCACATACATCTCAAATCATGGATGCAGCAATATATTATGAAACTACATGAGATTCTAAGCAAGTTTCATATAGGACGTGTTCAAAACGGAGCAACGAGTCAATAATAACAACCAACACAAGTTTTAGTTCAAATCTGTCCAAAACAGCAACATGGCATTTTGCACACCTCATAACAACAGGCTACAAGAATCTAAAATGCACAAACAAGACATAGGGCAGTAGCTTACATGATGCACAACAATTCATTTCATAGCAGCAAGTGTAATAGAAGCATGTATCATAGCAAATGAGCTCACTAGATGGCATATTGAAACAACAGTTAAGGACTTAGTGAAAAATACCGGTTTCTGACAATCTGAGTTATCAGGTTGGCATATTGATAGCAACAAATCTACATGCAACAGAGACCTTCATGGCATGAAATTTAACATCATGATAGAGGACAACATGCACTTCAAATAACTCCATTACAGCAACATCAAAATATGTATAGATTCCTGGCTAGCATCCTCCCAACATGGCATATTGAACTAAGCAGTTCTCCAGACTTAGAAAAATTATCAAGGGGCAAGGCAGAGCAGATTTATCAAATTGACATGTTTGACAGCAAAACTAACTAGGATGCAACACCTCTACTTGAAAACTATGGGCACATTCTAACAGAGTACAACATGCTCAACAATTCATTCCATTGGGCCAACCACAAAGAACATAAGGATTCATGGCAATCATGATGGAAACATAGCAATAAAATAACAAGATCCCAGACTTAGTGAAAATTGACTATCTCCCAAAACAACAGTTTGACTAGGCATGTTTACATAGCAATAATAGTAGCATAACAAGCCTCTATGTGCGTGGCAAGGACACTAATAACAACTAGACATGTCACACTACAAAATGCTCCATTGGCACAACTTCCAAAGAGGCATGGGTTGTTTAATATGATGCTCGCAAAACTGAACTTATCGTTAACAGATTACAGTTTTAACATGATAGCACCTTGAGAGCAACAAATGATCATGATAATGATGTTTTGCATAGCAACCAGAGGCATGGCATCAAAGTAGACATCACATAGAGCAGTTTCATGAAGAAACCACATGCGTAGGAGCTAAGGTTTAGATGCAATCATCTACACAAGTTCGGACAAAATAACAAATTTGCAACTACGACGAGAAGCAATTTTGCAACGCAATTTACAGCAACTAGCTATGCATGCAAATGAAGCCATCGTGTAGATCACAATCTCTAGATACTCCTACATAATTTGAACAGATCAAACGGACAATTGATACGTCTCCAACGTATCTATAATTTATGAAGTATTCATGCCATGTTTGCAATAATCTTATATGATTTTGGTATGATTTTATTAGAACTAACCCGGACTGGCGATGTTTTCAGCAGAACTACCGTGGTGTTGTTTTTGTGCAGAAATAAAAGTTCTCGGAATGAGTTGAAAATTTACGGAGAATATTTTTGGAAAATATAAAAAATACTGGAGCGAAAAGTCACCGGAGAGGAAGGCCGACGAGGCCACAAGCCAATGGGGCGCCCCCCCTAGGGCGCGCCCCCTAGCTTGTGACTTCCTCGTGGCCCCCCTGGACTTGTTTCTGACGCCAAAAATTCTTATAAATAGAGAAACCCCCAGAAACAAACCTAGATCGGGAGTTCCGCCGCCGCAAGCCTCCAGAGCCACGAAAAACCAATCGGGAGCCCGTTTCGGCACCCTGCCGGAGGGGGAAACCATCACCGGAGGCCATCTTCATCATCCCGGCGGTCTCCATGACGAGGAGGGAGTAGTTCACCCTCGGGGCTGAGGGTATGTACCAGTAGCTATGTGTTTGATCTCTCTCTCTCGTGTTCTTGAGATGACATGATCTTGATGTACCGCGAGCTTTATTAATATAGATGAATCATATGGAGTTTTCCCCTCTCTATCTTCTTGTGATGAATTGAGTTTTCCCTTTGAAGTTTACTTATCAGATTGAGTCTTTAAGGATTTGAGAACACTTGATGTATGTCTTGCGATGGGATATCCGTGGTGACAATGGGATGTTCTATTGATCCACTTGATGTATGTTTTGGTGATCAACTTGCGGGTTCCGTGACCTTGGGAATCTATGCATAGGGGTTGGCACACGTTTTCGTCTTGACTCTCCGGTAGAAACTTTGGGGCACTCTTTGAAGTTCTTTGTGTTGGATTGAACATGATGAATCTGAAATTGTGTGATGCATATCGTATAATCAAGCCCATGGGTACTTGTGGTGACATTGGAGTATCTAGGTGACATTAGGGTTTTGGTTCATGTGTATCTTAAGGTGTTATTTTAGTACGAACTCTAGGGCTGTTCGTGACACTTATAGGGATAGCTCATAAGATTGATCAGAAAAGATAACTTTGAGGTGGTTTCGTACCCTACAATAATTTCTCCGTTTGTTCTCCGCTATTTGTGACTTTGGAGTGAACTCTTTGTCGCACGTGAGGGATTTACATATGATTCAACTATGTCAGTATTGTTGAGAGAACTTGCACTAGTGAAAGTATGAACCCTAGGCCTTGTTTCTAAGCATTGCAATACCATTTGTGCTCACTTTTATCATTAGTTACCTTGCTGTTTTTATATTTTCATATTACAAAAACCTATATCTACCATCCATATTACACTTGTATCACCATCTCTTCGCCGAACTAGTGCACATATACAATTTACCATTGTATTGGGTGTGTTGGGGACACAAGAGACTTTTTGTTATTTGGTTGCAGGGTTGTTTGAGAGAGACCATCTTCATCCTACGCCTCCCACGGATTGATAAACCTTAGGTCATCCACTTGAGGGAAATTTGCTACTGTCCTACAAAACTCTGCGCTTGGAGGCCCAACACGAGTGTACAAGAAGAAGGTTGCGTAGTAGACATCAAGCTCTTTTCTGGCGCCGTTGCCGGGGAGGTGAGTGCTTGAAGGTATATCTTTAGATCTTGCAATTGAATCTTTTAGTTTCTTGTTTTATCACTAGTTTAGTCTATAAAAGAAAACTACAAAAAAAGGAATTGAGGTTGCCTCATATGCTTCATCTTTTTAATGTCTTTCATGAAAATGATGGAAAGGAAAATTGTGCTCAAGTGTTAGAAGAAGAAGTTATTAAAATGTTTGGCACTAAATCTTTGAGTGATGAGCATGATTGCAATGCTGTTAGTATGAATTCTTTGAATATCCATAGTACTAATGATGATTGCACTAGTCATGATAAAAAGATTTCTTATCAGCATGTCAATTTTTGTGGAGTGCATAGAGTTTGTGAAGACATGCCTAAAAGGGAAGATAGATTTTGTAAGAGGCATAAGTATTTATAAACTAAATGGTTGCAAGAGAGGCTATATGTTTGTGCTGAAAGACTTAATATTTCTCGCCGTCCTTGTGAACTTTGCAATGAAAGTGGTCATTTTAATTTTCAATGTGAATTATTTCATGATCGAATTGTGTCCAAAAATTATGATAACCTCATTACCCTTGAGTATCATAATGAACTTAGTCTATTATTGGGGTATGAAGATATGAAACATAAAACTAAGGATGTTCCAGCATGGGTTCTCATGAAAATGATTGATTTTGATCTAAATGAAATCTATATGTATTGCGTGGTAAATTGCATTGAGAATCCTTATATTGCCAATTGCTTAAAGACAATAAAACAAATAGAAGATGAAGAGAATACTAATGAAGGGGAAGAGGTTTCCCAATATCCTCCTATTTTTTTTATGATGAATCAGGTAACGAGGAGGAGCTTTTTATTCGACCATCCTATTCAAAAACAAGCTTGGAGGAATTAAATAAACCCACACACAATGTGGTGAAGAAGAAGAAAAGAAGGAAAAGTAAAGGTAAAGAGGTATCTCTCCCAAATAATGACACCCCTTATAATCTTGAAAATCTTTTTGGCACCAACTTAGAAAATTGTGATGATAATAATTGTTATACGATTGGTGCTATTCATACTATTAATGATGAGAGTGATTATGCTTATGTTATGCAAAGCCACAAGCTTGGGGATGCTATGTTTGATGAGAATGAAATGTTTGAGAATTTATTTGCTGCAATTAATGTTTGTCCCAAGCTTGGGGATACTATGTTTAATGAAGATGATGTTTTTAGTCCCCCAAGTTTTGATGTGCAAATTTATTATGATGATAGCATACCCCCTATTTATGATGATTGCAATATTTATGAAAGTGGGTTTGGAAGAGTGTCAACTTTAGATAATAATTATCCCACTATTTTGGAGGGTGTTGAATATTATTATAATGATAAAAGTGGATTTGGAGAGGTCGCAACTTTATTTATTAATGATTCCACTATTTCGGAAGAGGTTTCAATTGACTATGATGAGAACAAAGTTGCTACTTATGATGATTATTGTGATGATACTTATGTTATAAAGAGTAGTGATAATTATTGTCATAATTTTGAATATCCTTTTACTGAACATTACTCTTTTAATGTGGAAAAAAAATTAGTATTCGAGCTTCATATGATACTCCCACTATTATGAATGAGAAGAAAATTGCTTATGTGGAGAGTGACAAAATTTCTATGCTTGTAGATTATGAAAAGAATGCTTTATGTGCTGGTTATATTGTGAAATTCCTTCATGATGCTACTGAAAATTATTATGAGGGAGGAACATATGCTTGTAGGAATTGCAATAATATCAAGTTTCCTCTCTATGTGTTCAAAGTTTTGAAGTTATGCTTCTTTTGCCTTCCTATGCTAGTTGATTCTTGCTCCCATAAATTGTTTGCTCACAAAATCCCTATGCATAGGAAGTGGGTTAGGATTAAATGTGCTAGTCATATGCTTCATGATGCTCTCTTTGTGTTTCAATTCTTATCTTTTTTGTGAGCATCATTGAAATCATCATGCCTAGCTAAAAAGGCATTAAAGCAAAGCACTTGTTGGGAGACAACCCAATATTTATACCTACTGTTTTTGTGTGTCCACATGATTAATCTACTGTATAATCATGTTTTATAGCTTTTGTTTCAATAAAGTGCCAAGTAAAGCCTTTGGGATAGTGTGGATGATAGTTGACTTGATTCTGTGCAAAAACAGAAACTTTTGCTCTCAGTCCAGAAATTTTGTAAATTCACTGGAACGTGATGATCTGAATTTTTTACACATGATTTATATACAAATTTCCTAGATGGTACTAATTTTTCAGAATTTTAGAGACAGGGAAGTATAGTTACACTACAGATCTTCACAGACTGTTCTGTTTTTGACAGATTCTGTTTTGCATGCATAGTTTGCTTGTTTTAGTGTTCCCATAGCTTGTATTGAGTGATATAAATTATGGGAATGATAGAATACAGTAGGTATCATGTGAGAACAATTATGAATCTTGTCTTGACAGTACCTAAGTGAATGATTTATCTTTATTACACTAACCCTTCTCACGAAGTTCCGTTAAGTTTTGTGTGATTGAAGTTTTCAAGTTTTGGGTGAGACACCGATATGAGGAGAATAAGGAGTGAAAAGAACCTAAGCTTGGGGATGCCCAAGGCACCCCAAGGTAATATCCAAGGAAGACTCAAGCGTCTAAGCTTGGGGATGCCCCGGAAGGCATCCCCTCTTTCGTCTTCAACACTATCGGTATATCTTACTTGGAGCTATATTTTTATTCGTCACGTAATATGAGTTTTGCTTGGAGCGTCATATTATTTTTTTGTTCTCTGTTAGGTGTTATTTATAATCTTTTTTTTCAATAAAAAGTTCCAAGAATTGTCTTAGGATGCTTGCATTGCATGTTTTGATGTGTGCTGTGTAAAAACAGAAACTTTTGCTGTAGTGTTTGAATTTTCATATTTTACTGGGACGTGGTAAGTTTCTGAAATTTCTACACAGTGTTGTCAGATAAATTTAATAGCTTGTCCTAAATTTTCATAATTTTTTGAGTTACAGTAGTACACTGTTTTCATAAATTGCTACAGACTGTTCTGTTTGGACAGATTGCTGTCATAGTTTTGTTATCTACTTATCATATAGTTTCCATAGCCTATATTGATAGATATAAATTGTGGAAATGATAGTATACAGTACCTAATGTTTGAAAATTGTTATGCAACTTGTCTTGGCAGTACATAAAGAGTTGATTTATTCTTATGTGTACTAACCAATCTCACGAGTTCTTTTCGAGTTTTGTGTGGATGAAGTTTTTGAGAATAGGTGAAACCATGATATGAGAGGATTGAACGAGATGCAAAAGCTCAAGCTTGGGGATGCCCAAGGCACCCCAAGTAAATATTTCAAGAAGTCTCAAGCATTTAAGCTTGGGGATGCTACGCATCCCACCTCTCTTCATCAACAATTATCGATTAGCCTATGTTGAGCCTAAATTTTTATTCGTTCACATGATATGTGCTATTCTTGGAGTGCTATTTTTCTTTTGCTTGCTGTTTAATAAAATACTCAGATCTGAAAATATTTACTGAGAGAGAGAGAGTCCTCACATAGTTATTTAATTGTTGGCTACTCATTGATCTTCACTTATATCTTTTGAGAGTGGCTTGTCACTTGCTCATGTGCTTCACTTAAATTTGTTTGAGCTTGCCAAAAAGCAATGGCAATATATGAAACTAGTCCCATAGTGATAGATATCCAAGGAGGATATAATAAAAACTTTCTTTAAGATCATGGGACAAATTAAACTTGATTCTTTGTAATAGTTTTGAAACATGATGATAGTAATATGTGAGTCATGTTAGTGAGTAATTATGCTTAGTAGGAATATTCGTGTTAAGGTTTGTGATTCCCTATGCATGCACGAAAGTCAATAGTTATGCAATGAAGTTACATCCTACTTGTGGTGCATTATTCGGTGTTAGTTATGTTCAATGCTCACTTATGTGATTTTTCGTTTCTTGGTTTGGTTGCTTCCCAATCTATTTGCTAGCCTTCATTTGTACTAAGTAGAAATACTACTTGTGCATCCAAAATCCTTAAACCAAGTTTTGCCTTATGAGTCCACCATACCTACCTATATGTGGTATTTCCATGCTGTTCCAAGCAAATTTGTATGTGCCATCTCTAAATTTTCAAAATAAATTTTCTCTTTTGTGTGCCCGTACCGCTCATGAAACGGTGGGGAGTATCCAATATTTTTCCATGCTAGGTGTGTTATTCTCACGATATGTGTTGATTCACTAGCATTCACGAGAAAGTGGCTGGTATTCGGGATGCCCAGTTCCATGCTCAAAAATCAAATCAAAATATAATGAAACAAAACTCCCCCAAGATTGTTGTTTGTATGGACGGTACCCGTGGATTCGGCTCGCCGTGGAGTGTGATTGATTGGTGGAGGGGGAGTAAAAACTTTACCATTCTGTTTGGGAACCGCCTATAATGTATCTAGCATGGAAAGTATTGTGAGCTACTTTGTCGTTTTCGTTGACAGGAAAAGCATGCCACTCAAAATATTTTTCTCTCTCACTTTAAACCTTGAGCTCTGGCACCTCTACAAATCCCTACTTCCCTCTGCGAAGGGCCTATCTATTTACTTTATGCAATTTTTATTTTTGCTTTGAGTCTCCATCTTCTCTTATAAGCACCAACTAGGGGGCACTATGATCGTACTTGAGCATTGGGCATAGCTAATATTTGAGTGTGTTTCATGAATGGATCAATGATTGAGCATGATGGGCTAGGGATAACTTTCTTTAGTATTGATATTTTGAAAGACCTGGTTGCTTGTTGACATGCTTGAGTATTGAAGTCATTATTTTAAAACTAGACTATTGCTTTGAATCATTTACAAGTCCAAATGTCCATGCTATACAAAGAAGAAAAGAATATGATGAACATGTTAGGTAGCATTCACACTTCATAAATTATTTCTTTTATCATTTACCTACTCGAGGACGAGCAGGAATTAAGCTTGGGGATGCTGATACGTCTCCAACGTATCTATAATTTATGAAGTATTCATGCCATGTTTGCAATAATCTTATATGATTTTGGTATGATTTTATTAGAACTAACCCGGACTGGCGATGTTTTCAGCAGAACTACCGTGGTGTTGTTTTTGTGCAGAAATAAAAGTTCTCGGAATGAGCTGAAAATTTACGGAGAATATTTTTGGAAAATATAAAAAATACTGGAGCGAAAAGTCACCGGGGAGGAAGGCCGACGAGGCCACAAGCCAATGGGGCGCCCCCCCTAGGGCGCGCCCCCTGGCTTGTGACTTCCTCGTGGCCCCCCTGGACTTGTTTCTGACGCCAAAAATTCTTATAAATAGAGAAACCCCCAGAAACAAACCTAGATCGGGAGTTCCGCCGCCGCAAGCCTCCAGAGCCACGAAAAACCAATCGGGAGCCCGTTTCGGCACCCTGCCGGAGGGGGAAACCATCACCGGAGGCCATCTTCATCATCCCGGCGGTCTCCATGACGAGGAGGGAGTAGTTCACCCTCGAGGCTGAGGGTATGTACCAGTAGCTATGTGTTTGATCTCTCTCTCTCGTGTTCTTGAGATGACATGATCTTGATGTACCGCGAGCTTTATTAATATAGATGAATCATATGGAGTTTTCCCCTCTCTATCTTCTTGTGATGAATTGAGTTTTCCCTTTGAAGTTTACTTATCAGATTGAGTCTTTAAGGATTTGAGAACACTTGATGTATGTCTTGCGATGGGATATCCGTGGTGACAATGGGATGTTCTATTGATCCACTTGATGTATGTTTTGGTGATCAACTTGCGGGTTCCGTGACCTTGGGAATCTATGCATAGGGGTTGGCACACGTTTTCGTCTTGACTCTCCGGTAGAAACTTTGGGGCACTCTTTGAAGTTCTTTGTGTTGGATTGAACATGATGAATCTGAAATTGTGTGATGCATATCGTATAATCAAGCCCATGGGTACTTGTGGTGACATTGGAGTATCTAGGTGACATTAGGGTTTTGGTTCATGTGTATCTTAAGGTGTTATTTTAGTACGAACTCTAGGGCTGTTCGTGACACTTATAGGGATAGCTCATAAGATTGATCAGAAAAGATAACTTTGAGGTGGTTTCGTACCCTACAATAATTTCTCCATTTGTTCTCCGCTATTTGTGACTTTGGAGTGAACTCTTTGTCGCACGTGAGGGATTTACATATGATTCAACTATGTCAGTATTGTTGAGAGAACTTGCACTAGTGAAAGTATGAACCCTAGGCCTTGTTTCTAAGCATTGCAATACCATTTGTGCTCACTTTTATCATTAGTTACCTTGCTGTTTTTATATTTTCAGATTACAAAAACCTATATCTACCATCCATATTACACTTGTATCACCATCTCTTTGCCGAACTAGTGCACCTATACAATTTACCATTGTATTGGGTGTGTTGGGGACACAAGAGACTTTTTGTTATTTGGTTGCAGGGTTGTTTGAGAGAGACCATCTTCATCCTACGCCTCCCACGGATTGATAAAGCTTAGGTCATCCACTTGAGGGAAATTTGCTACTGTCCTACAAAACTCTGCGCTTGGAGGCCCAACACGAGTCTACAAGAAGAAGGTTGCGTAGTAGACATCAACAATCGAGCACAAAGCTACAACATGTTTAAAATGCAAACATGATGAATTTCGGGCAAAGTCAGGGACTTAGAAAAAATTTCACCTCGTGGGAAAATAGACAGAGGCGTCCGGGATCGGGACGGATCCAGCCGGCCTGTTTGGATCGCGGGCCCCTAGCGTCCAGGGACGGGGCCATCCGGCCAGAGGTTGGAGAGGAGGCCATGGCGAGGGCTTCGCCGGCAGGGACGACGGCAGGCTCCGACGAGCGCTGGCGAGCGGGGCGACCAGATCCGGGGGCGGCCGGCCCCGATCCGGCCAGAGGAGCGGCTAGCGACGCAGGGGAGGGCGGGGGTGGCGAGCTGGACCAGGGCGGCCGGAGTCGGCGGCGCGGCGCAGCAGGGCGGCGGGCTGTGAGCGGCGGGGGCATGGAGCGGCGGCAACGCGGCATGCGCAGCGGCGGTTGGACGCCGGCGGGAGGTGGCAGCACAACGGCGGCGGGGCAGCGCGGTGGCTCGGGCGGTGGCTCGGATGGCCGGGAGGCAGGGCGAGCGGCTCGGGGCCGAAGGCGCGGTGTGAGCCGGCGCGACCCAGTTCGGGCCCGGGGCGGGCCTCGTTCGGGCCCCGAGGGCCTGGCGGCGGGAGAGATAGAGAGAGGCAGGGCGAGGTGGCGGCTCAGGAGTGGCTGTGGGCGATTGCTCAGGTGGCTGGCTGGCGGCGGCGACGCGCCAAATGGCGTCGGGGCAGCGGTTTGGCGCGGAAAACGAAGGAGGGGGCTAGGGGAGGCCATTTTAGGCAGTGGGGAAGGGCTTAAATAGGCAGGTGGGTCTAGGGTTAGGTTGTTTCCCGTTTTCGGACCGTTTGATCACGATCGAACGGTTCCAATGGCGGGGTTAGCTAGGTGGGTTGTGGGCTATGTAGGTGATGTCTACTAAGCAAATTATTCTTGTAGACTTTGTTGGGCCTCCAAGCGTAGAGTTTTGTAGGACAGTATCAATTTTCCATCAAGTGGATGACCTAAGGTTTATCAATCCGTGGGAGGTGTAGGATGAAGATGGTCTCTTTCAAACAACCCTGCAATCACATACAAGAAATCTTTTGTGTACCCGACACACCGAATACAATAGCAAATTGTATAGGTGCACTAGTTCGGCGAAGAGATGGTGATACAAGTGCAATATGGATGGTAGATATAGGTTTTTGTAATCTGAAAATATAAAAACAGCAAGGTAGCAAGTAACAAAAGTGAGCACAAACGGTATTGCAATGCTTGAAAACAAGGCCGAGGGTCCGTAATTTCGCTAGTGCAATCTCTCAACAATGCTAATATAATTGGATCACATAACCATCCCTCAACGTGCAACGAAGAATCACTCCAAAGTTCTTATCTAGCGGAGAACATAAGAAGAAATTGTTTGTAGGGTACGAAACCACCTTAAAGTTATCCTTTCCGATTGATCTATCCAAGAGTTCGTACTAAAATAACACCAAGTTATCATTTCCGATCGATCTATCTAAGAGTTCGTACTAGAATAACACCATATGATACGCATCAACCAACTCTAATGTCACCTAGATACTACGATGTCACCACAAGTATCCATGAGTTAATTATACGATACGCATCAAACAATTTCAGATTCATAATACTCAATCCAACACAAAGAACCTCAAAGAGTGCCCCAAGATTTCTATCGGAGAACAAGGCATGAAAACGTGCAATCAACGCCTATGCGTAGATCCCCAAGGTCACCGGAATCCGCAAGTTGATGCCATAACATATATCAAGTGAATCACTTGAATACCCCAATGTCACTACGGGTATCCGCATGCAAGACATACATCAAGTGCTCTCAAATCCATAAAAGTATTCAATCCAATAATAACAAAATCTCAAAGGGAAAACTCAATTCATCACAACAAGATAGAGAGGGGAAAACACCATATGATCCAACTATATTAACAAAGCCCGTGATACATCAAGATCGTGCCATCTCAAGAACATGAGAGAGAGAGAGATTAAACACATAGCTACCGGTACAAACCCTCAGCCCCAAGGTGGATTACTCACACATTATCATGGTGAGAAATAGAGAGTTGTTGATGGAGAGGTGCAGCCTCAAAGAGATGGAGGCGATGGCGGCCACGGCACCGGCGACGGGCGGCGGCCCCTCCCCCCCTTCTTCCTTGGTCTTGGTGCTGCAATGGAGGAGCCTCTCCCCTTCTTGGCGGCTGCCAAGGGAGAGGCAAATTCTTGGCTTTTGGTGGCTCCCCCGAAATTAGGGTTTTTCTCTCCTTATATGTGCCTCTGCAGTGCTCTATGGCCCTCCGATAGATGGACCCTTGATCCAATGGCTCTTGGGCACCTCTAGAACCTTCCTAGGGACTCCTCACAGCCCTCATGAGTCCTCAAAGTCGTGGCTTGGCCGAATACATCAGATATGGTAAGAGTTAGACTCAATCACGTCATCAATTCTCGTAATCCCGTAATCAGATATTTTCCTCCAGTAAAACGGGTCTATAGATTGCATCTGAACTCCCTTTTGGACGAATTTGGAGTCCAGAATCAATGCTATAAAATTCCCCACACTTTCGTAGTTTTAGCTTTTTTTCCATTTAACGCCGTCTTCGGGGGTAAAAACTGACGATCTCTAAAAACTGTTCGTGTACAGATTTCAGGAAAGTCAGAGTCCTGCTCCAACAAGACTCCTTTTGCGTTTTTTCGACAATTTCCAATTAATTCCTGCACATCAAAGTGTGAAACAAGAAATTGTGCACTTTTGCAACATTAATAGGTTAGTCCCAATAAATCATAAAACCATAGTAAAAACATAGACAAATATGGCATGAATACTTCATAAATTATCGATACGTTGGAGACGTATCAGCATCCCCAAGCTTAATTCCTACTCGTCCTCGAGTAGGTAAATGATAAATGAAATAATTTATGAAGTGTGAATGCTAGCATAGTATATAAGTGTGATCAATGATAATTCCAATCAATTTTTCTAGCATCATAACCAGCAATTTTTTCTCATAAAACGCATCATGATAAAGTAGCAACCAATTCACATGTTATGGTTCAAACAATGAATTCTCTTGAAACTTAACAACATATGTTCTTAGTGACCAAACAATTGCAATTCAACTTATTCTCAACAAAGTCTAAGTAAGAGCTCCACATACTCAATCATCATATAGTCTTCTATGATTGCTAGTACTCAAAGCATATTTTTAGAACAAATGGCATCCATCGAACACAGAGAAAGATAGGGACTTAATGTTTTGCCTCCCAACTCATTTATCATAGAGATAATTGTCAACAATAATAAATCATGATCAAATATATTTGACTGGATATATATGTTTGGATCTTTCCCCACCACATGATGCTTGCCAACTAATAGACTGAGGTAGGAATAAGAAGTTGACTCAACATGAATAGTACATAACATGAAAGTAAATAGATTGTCCCTTCGCAGAGGGAAGCAGGGATTTGCAAAGGTGCCAGAGCTCATTGTTTAAAAACAGAGATGAATATAGTTTTGGGAGGTACACCCTTCCTGTCAACGTTATGACCAAGAGTTATCAATATCTTCCATGTTAGAGACATTAGCGGCGGTTCCCAAGCGGTAAAAGTAAAGGTTTACTCCCCCTCCACCAACAAACACACTCCACGGCTAGTCGAATCCACGGGTACCGTCCATACCAACAACATTCCTGGGGGAGTTTTGTTTAATTATTTGCAAAAAAAATCGGGACTGGGAATCCCTATTACCGCCCCTCTCGTGCAAGGACGAGTGAATAAACACTCATCATGAGAATAACCCACTTAACATGGAAGATACTGACCGCCCCCCGTCACTCCATGAGCGGTCCAGGCACACAAAACAGATGTTTATTTGAATGTTTAGAGGTGGCACATGCAGATTTACTTGGAATGGCAGTGAAATACCATATATAGGTAGGTATGGTGGACTCTTATGGAAGAAACTTGGCTCAAGGATTTGGATGCACAAGTAGTATCTCTACTTAGTACGAAGTGTTGGCTAGCAAAAGGTTCTAAACAAGCACCACATGTTGGAGGATCCACAACAATATAACTTCTATGCAAATATACACAACCATAACTCATTACGTTGTCTTCCTTGTCCAACTTAAACTAATTTGCTCAACTTTGAAAATAATTAATGGGTATTCACAATCATATAAGATGTCCAAGATAATAAATTTGTATGTGAAAGTTCTCTTCCTTATACTAATCATTCACGAATTGCTTGTATGACCAATATTGTGCTTGTCAAGCTTTAAAAAGATTTCACTTTCTAAACCCAATGTGAAGCTACTACTAGGCATGATATGAACATATAATTTCAACTTCATGGTATTCAATTCATTCAACAATTTACTCATAGGATATAAGTGAAGCACAAGAGTAAATGACAAGCTACTCTCAAAAGATATAAGTGAAGATCAATGAGTAGTCAAACAATTAAGTAGCTATGTGAGGACTCCCTCTCTTAATGAAGATTTTCAGATCTAGGTATTTTATTCAAACAGCAAACTAAACAAAAATAGAACTCCAAGAATAGCACGCATCATGTGAACGAATAAAAATTTAGGCTGAACATAGGCTAACTGATAGTTTACGAAGAGAGGTGGGATGCGTAGCATCCCCAAGCTTAGATGCTTGAGACTTCTTGAAATATTTACTTGGGGTGCCTTGGGCATCCCCAAGCTTGAGCTTTTGTATCTCGTTCAATCCTCTCATATCATGGTTTCACCTATTCTCAAAAACTTCATCCACACAAAACTCGAAAAGAACTCGTGAGATAGGTTAGTACACATAAGAATAAATCAACACTTCATGTACTGCCAAGACAAGTTGCACAATAATTTTCAAACTTCATCTACTGTTTACTATCGTTTCCATAATTTATATCTACCAATATAGCCTATGGAAACTATAGGATAAGTAGATAACAAAACTATGACAGCAATCTGTCCAAACAGAACATTCTGTAGCAATTTATTAAACCAGTGGACTTCTGTAACACAAAAAATTATGAAAATTTAGGAAAGGCTAAAGAATTTATATGAATATACTGTGTAAAAGTTTCAGAAACTTTTCAAGTTCCAGTAAAATATGAAAATTCAAACACTACAGCAAAAGTTTCTGTTTTTACACAGCACACATCAAACATGCAATTCAAGCATCCTAAAGGCAATTCTTGAAACTTTTTATTGAAAAACAAGATTATAAATAACACCTAACAGAAAATAACAAAATAAAATAATGCTCCAAGCAAAACTCATATTATGTGACGAATAAAAATATAGCTCTAAGTAAGATATACCGATAGTGTTGAAGACGAAAGACAGGATACCTTCCGGGGCATTCCCAACCTTAGGCTCTTGAGTATTCCATGGAAATTACCTTGGGGGTGCCTTGGGCATCCCCAAGCTTAGTTTCTTGTCACTCATTATTCTCCTCATATCGGTGTCTCACGCAAAACTTGAAAACTTCAATCACACAAAACTTAACTGAACTTCGTGAGAAGGGTTAGTGTAATAAAGATAAATCATTCACTTAACTGAGGGATCCGAAGAGGGTCTCGCCGCCAAATGTGTTCATGATGATCGTGAAAGTGGAAATTCCACCTGTGCCGGAATTCGCTAGATGCGCAGCCCCACGGTGGGCGCCAATTGTCGTGGGAATGAACCTGACAATAGTACTAGGGGTACGAAAGGAGGGGCGAAGTCTAGCTATGGCGCAGGTGTGCACTCGGATGTATATGAGTTCAGGTCTCACTCGAAAGTGATAAAAGCCCTACGTCTCGAGCCCAGAGGCTTTGGTGTTTGCTTATGGGTGGTAGAAGATTACACAGGGTCGGAACCCTTGCACTGGCGCCCGGAGGTGGCTTATATAGAGTGCGCCACCACCGGCTGAGCGCCATGATTAGGGTAATAAATGCCAATGAAGGCTGCGTTACAGGAACGGCGGTTTAACTAGGCGTTACTGGTAATGAGAAATTAACTTCATAATGAATGACTACTCGAATTCCACGGACGCTTTGCCTTCCGGGTCGCCTGAGCTCCTGCCTGACCGAGTGGCGCCGTAGAGTCTGAGTGACTCGAATAATCCGAGTGAATAGTCATATTCATCCGAATGAGTCTTTGCCCAGGGGCTCTAATGACATTGAAGGACCACAGGTGGGCCTTAGATGTCAGGCCTATGACCCTACCTATAGTAGGCATCCTCATCGGTAGCCCCCGAATCCATGAGGTTTTAGTGGTCGAGTGACTGACACTCGGAAGCGTCGACGGCCTCTCAGAAGAGTCCGAGAAACGGTCTTGCCATTCCTCACTCGGCTTCAAACCATGATGGATTCAGGATTAATGTCTCTTGACCGAACTGTCTTTGTTTGATGAAGTAGTACCATCATATGAAGTTGAAGTGGTTTTCGGAAAAAAACTATCTGAATGTTTGGTCACTTAATCCGAGTGTCTAGCTGGTGTGAGTCATTCACTCGGCTCGCAGGAGCGAGTCGTTGGATCCTTCGAGGTGCGGAGCTAGTCTCATTTGTAGCATGGAGAAATTTCCGCGCGTTCGAAATCGCCGAAGTTGCGCGCGGGCGCGCGATGGAACGGTCACGTCGCGGTAATTTGGGGTAGTGGGCACGATGCCTCGATAACCGCGCCGAGATTTTCGCCACGTGTTCCCGAAGCTTTGAACAGTAGATCCACGGATCTCGCTCCGTTTGCGGATTGACGGCCAGAGATTTCGCCGGATTTTGGTATAAAAAATGGAAGCACTGTAGGGGGTGAAACAGATCTCACTTCCGCCCTCCCCCTCGTCTTCTCCGACGCCTGTCCGCATTCCCCCCACCTCCCTCTTACCGAAGGTCAGTCCAAGCTCGCCGGAGAGGATGCGCGCGGCGGTTGCGATAGCGAAGGCCGAGCAGGCGAAGAAGAGCTCGCGCGCCTCCTCCTCAAGCGCCGGAGCGCTGGCAGGATGGACTCAAGGCGAGTGGCTGCCATCACGGGTCTCCAAGGCCTGGATGCTTGAGCTGGAGAGCCAAGGATTCGTGCCTGCAGGGAGCTGGCGGCTGCCGGGGGCGGGCGAGGATGAGCCTTCACCGAAGGGAGACGAGCGTGTGCTCTTGGTGACCCACCTCGAGCGAGGTTTCTCCCTTCCGCCTCATCCCTTCTTCCGAAAATTTCTGGGTTTTTTTGGTGCTCAACTTCATCATATTCCTCCCAATGCTGTAGTTTACCTAGCCGCATTCATCTCTCTTTGCGAAAACTTCTTGGGTTGTCATCCTCACTGGGGCTTGTTCAAGCATCTCTTTACTTGTCGAGTGATGACCGTAAAAAAGCCCACTCGGTCGAAAGATAAGACGAATGTGGCCCAGTTGTGTGGAGGTCTGGGAATCCAACTGCGGGGAAAAGTCTATTTCCCGTAAATGACGTTCCCTGATTCAGTAAAGGGGTGGTAGGAAAACTGGTTTTACTGCCAGGACATTCCAGTCGACGAAGGTCAGTCGGGACTCCCACCGTATACATCTGAGCGCATTTGGCCAGTTCCCAGGTTGACTGTGACCAAAGAGGAGAAGACCAAAGTGGACATCCTGGTGATAGCTCTGGTAGCCCTGGTGCAGAAAGGTGTCAACGGCCTCGACTTGCTGGAGGTTTTCCTCCAGAGGAGGATTCAACCGTTGCAAGCTAGGGCTCACCCCAAGTGGGAGTATGCCGGACTGAGTGACCCCACTCGAACTCACCCGGAGGAGCTCACTGAAGAAATGGTGGAAGCCAAGATCAAGGCGATCACTCCAGCACGTGACAACCCCAGGGGGAGCAGGCTGGTGGCTCCACTCTCATCAGATAATCTGCCGAATGAGGTAAACTCCAAAGGTCCATCATCCGAGTGATATTTGTGTATTCAATGTAGTTGATCCGACTGATCTTGCTCTTCATTCGGCAGGCCTTCACACAGATGAGCAGCCAGGTGCCAATTGTGGACACGGGCCCGGTTGATGTAGCAAGTGATACCGATCATCCAGAAGATTCGGCAGATGCGGGAGAGTATGAAGAGCCCGAAGACGACGAAGACGATGAAGAGGAGGAAGAGGAAGGCTCGGAGGGCAGCGATGAGGTGGAGTCGTCACGCTCGGATGACCGAGTGCCTGAAGTCCGTTCCAAGACGCGCCAAGACCCGGGAGTCCGCGGCGGTGGTCCCAAGGGACCAAAGACTGGCAAGCCGACTGGGTCTGCCCTTCCGACCCGCAATTCAAAGCGCGGGCGTGGAGAACTTGTCTCTTCACCCGAGAAGACAGCGAAGCAGCCCAAAGTCACCACGGCCAAACCTCGGAAGGCAGTCCCCATCCTGAAGATTAAGATGACCATTTCCGTGGCCTCAACATAAGTATCTCCATTCTAACAATTGTTGTATATATTTGTCCGAGTGAAGTAACAATCTGAGTGTTTACTTTTGCAGTGCTGACACTTCAACTGCTTCACCTGATCCCCAAACTCTGGAGAAAGAGTGGGCTGATGCCGATGTTGCATCTTCAAAAGGTAAGCTTCGAATTCACTCGGTGCCTTAGAACATCAACCGAGTGTTTACTTTTCACTCATCTCCGAGTGCCTTTGAACACTTGGAGCTCCGCGTGAAGTGATCGACATTGATGCGGATGACAAGATTGACTTGCCAAACCTTACTGCCGACGTTGACATCGTGATGCAGGAGTCATCGTCTGCCGATGCATTGGTGCCAGCACGAGGGGCCAACGCGGGAGATGGAGCTACACTCGGAACTGGTACCTCATCCTCCCTGTTGACTCCTCCCGCAACCAACATCTTTGCGCTACACTATGTCCCGGAGGATCAAGTAGGAGCGAGCAAAGAGGCGTTAATCCAGCTGGAGGTGATGAGTGAACGACTGAAGACGGCGTATGATGCGAGTGAGGCATTGAAGAAGAATGTCCGAGTAAGTACTCTCATAAGTACCTTGCTCAGTCGGGATTTTTATTTCTGTCTCGTGTGGATTTGCATCCGAGCACCGAGCACACCTGCTGGGTGTCTTTGGATTCCAGTGGGGGCGCGCTGAGCGCACCCACTGGGTGTAGTCCCCGAGGCTGCCGTCGACTGAAGCAGTCAGCGGGAGTCTTAGAGTCCGAATGAATTTGATGTTCGATCCGTTTGTATTTTATTTTCCAGTGGGGGCGCGCTGAGCGCACCCACTGGGTGTAGTCCCCGAGACTGCCATCGACTGAAGCAGCCGGCGGGAGTCTTAGAGTCCGAGTCAAAATTTGACTGACATTTTTCCTTTAATTCCTGTTTGTAGGATGTTTGTGAGCTCGGAAGCCACTAGAAAGCTTTGGGGAAGGAGGTGCAGGACCTGCGCATCAACCTTGAAGCCGAAAAAACCAAGAACGCCCGACTGGAGCAGAAGAAAAAGGCAATTGAAGGTATGTTCATCTTGCCCGACTGCTGCAATAACTGCCATCCCTCCCTGTCCGACTGAGTCTATTTCATCAGATCTTCGTGGCGAAAATCATAAACTTGTCGAGAGGCTGAAGAATTCTATTTCTTTAGAAACTGTGAAGATGGCCCTCAAGAAGAAGGACACGGATCTGGCGGCTGCCCAAAAGGAGGCCAGCCAAAAGACCAAGGAGGCCGAAGAGAAGCTGAAGGCAGTTGGGAAGCTGGAGGAAGAGAAGAAGGCTCTGGAGGCTGCTGCGAAGAAGTCCAGGGAGGAGCTCGCCGATCTAAAGAAGTCATACGCTGAGTGGGAGACCAAACTCAAACATATCACCGCGAAGAAGAACGAGCTGGAATAGTTTGTCGAGGAGTATGGCGACTCCGTGAGCGAAAAACTCAAAGGTAACGTTCCCGAGTGACCCTTGTCCGGCCGAATGAATTCTGTTCACTTCTGACTCTTTTCTTCATCCGATGCAAACCCAGATTTCTGCGACGACGTCGCCGAGGAGACTGACAAGATCGAGAAGGAGCTGGATCCGTCCCGAGAGCTGCTCAAGGACAATGCTGCTATGGACATTCTTCGCTTGGAAGAATGCGTCAATCAAGTGACTTCGTATATGAAGAGGCTCAGCACTGCCGTCTCGAAAATTGACCGAGGCGTCTTCTCCGATGAAGAGCCCTCAAAGGATCCAGAATCAGCTCTCACCCGGGTGAGGGACGTACCAAGCCGAGTGAAAGCTTGGAAAAAAATCTGCGGCCAGGGCCGGAGCTGACATTGCCCTCTCACTCGTCCGTGTCCACTACAAGGGAGTGGACGAGAAGAAACTGAAGTCCCTGGAGGTCGCTAACAGGAAGCATGCCAAGGTCGAAAACTTCGTGGAGATGTTCATGGAAGCTGCCACTCGGATCGCAGACAGCATCGACCTGGACACCTTCGTCGAAGCAGTGGTCCCGCCTCAGCCCGAGTGATCGTCGGGTTTAAAACTCTTTAAGCTTTTGCCTCGGAATGCCGAGTGGTAGCTGTAACCGAAAGACTTTGAATGAGCCTGAGGCTCCCATCGTCAGAACCTTTATCCGTACTCTCGTTTCAAGTGACGTAGTTTTTATTTGCCTTGGCTTTATTCGATCTTTGATTTCTGAATGTTTATACTTAGGCGATGAGGTACCGCAGCTAAGTCCCCGAGTGTGAGGGAGGACCACACTCGGAATTGTTCGTGAGAATAATGATGGTCCTATCCATCTTAGAAATGATGCTCATGTCCATCTTAGAGTTCGAGTGTGGAGGATGTCTCACTCGAAACGGTTTATAACTTAGGCGACGCGGGGCCGCAGCTAAGACCCCGAGTGCGGGCAAGGCCCGCACTCGGAATTGTTCGTGAGAACAATGATGGTCCTGTCCATCTTAGCATCCGAGTGTGGAGGATGTCCCACTCGATACAGTTTATAACTTAGGCGACGCGGGGTCGCAGCTAAGCCCCCGAGCATGGGCGAGGCCCGCACTCGGAATTGTTCGTGAGAACAATGATGGTCCTGTCCATCTTAGTAATGATGGTCCTGTCCATCTTAGAGTCCGAGTGTGGAGGATGTCCCACTCGAGACGGTTTATAACTTAGGCGACGCGGGGTCATAGCTAAGCCCCCGAGTGTGGGCGAGACCCGCAATCAGAATTGTTCGTGAGAACAATGATGGTCCTGTCCATCTTAGTAATGATGGTCCTGTCCATCTTAGTAATGATGATCCTGTCCATCTTAGAGTCCAAGTGTGGAGGATGTCCCACTCGAGACGGTTTATAACTTAGGCGATGCGGGGTCGCAGCTAAGCCCCCGAGTGTGGGCGAGACCCGCACTCGGAATTGTTCATGAGAACAATGATGGTCCTGTCCATCTTAGCGTCCGAGTGTGGAGGATGTCCCACTCGATACAGTTTATAACTTAGGTGATGCAGGGTCACAGCTAAGCCCCCGAGCGTGGGCGAGGCCCGCACTCGGAATTGTTCGTGAGAACAATGATGGTCATGTCCATCTTAGTAATGATGGTCATGTCCATCTTAGAGTCCGAGTGTGGAGGATGTCCCACTCGAGACGGTTTATAACTTAGGCGACGCGGGGTCGCAGCTAAGCCCCCGAGTGTGGGCGAGACCCGCACTCGGAATTGTTCATGAGAACAATGATGGTCCTGTCCATCTTAGTAAACATGGTCCTGTCCATCTTAGTAATGATGGTCCTGTCCATCTTAGAGTCCGAGTGTGGAGGATGTCCCACTCGAGACGGTTTATAACTTAGGCGACGTGGGGTCGCGGCTAAGCCCCCGAGTGTGGGCGAGACCCACACTCGGAATTGTTCGTGAGAACAATGATGGTCATGTCCATCTTAGTAATGATGGTCCTGTCCATCTTAGTAATGATGGTCCTATCCATCTTAGAGTTCCACTCGAGACGGTTTATAACTTAGGCGACGCGGGGTCGCAGCTAAGCCCTCGAGTGTGGACGAGACCCGCACTCGGAATTGTTCGTGAGAACAATGATGGTCCTGTCCATCTTAGTAATGATGGTCCTGTCCATCTTAGAGTCCGAGTGTGGAGGATGTCCCACTCGAGACGGTTTATAACTTAGGCGACGCGGGTTCACAGCTAAGCCCCCAAGTGTGGGCGAGACCCGCACTTGGAATTGTTCGTGAGAACAATGATGGTCATGTCCATCTTAGTAATGATGGTCCTGTCCATCTTAGAGTCCGAGTGTGGAGGATGTCCCACTCGAGACGGTTTATAACTTAGGCGACGCGGGGTCGCTGCTAAGCCCCCGAGTGTGGGCGAGACCCGCACTCGGAATTGTTCGTGAGAACAATGATGGTCCTGTCCATCTTAGTAATGATGGTCCTGTCCATCTTAGAATCCGAGTGTGGAGGATGTCCCACTCGAGACGGTTTATAACTTAGGCGACGCGGGGTCGCAGCTAAGCATACTACACCCTCTGGGGGTGATAAGAGAGATTGATTCACCGGAGTGAAAAGAGTTAAATTTCGACAAAACATAAAGGAACGAAACTTTATTCGTCGAGATCACTCGGATTCATTATTGGAATGACAAACTAAAGTAGTCGTGTTCTACGTGTAGAACTTGCGAAGCACGTCCGCGTTCCAAGTTCGGGGCTCTTCTACGCCATGTTTGATGTTGTAGAGCCGGTAGGCTCCATTGTGCAAGACTTTGGAGATTGCATACGGCCCCTGCCACAGAGGCGCTAGCTTGTGGGGGTTTTTGCTGGTCCAGTCGGAGGACAAGATCTCCTTCCTGAAAAGCTCGGCCCTGGACGTGTCTGTCATGGTAACGCCTCAGATCCTGCTGATAGAGCGTCGATCTGATGAGGGCCAACTCTCTCTCTTCCTCCAAAAGGTCAAGACCATCTTGTCGTGCTGCTTCAGCTTCGGCTTCATCATATTGTTCCACTCGGGGGGAATTGTGTTGAAGATCACTCGGCAACACGGCTTCTGATCCGTACACCATGAAGAAAGGAGTGCGTTTTGTAGAGCGGTTCGGGGTTGTCCGAATGCCCCATAAGACGGACGGCAGTTCTTCAACCCAGGCCCCCGCAGCATACTTCAGGTCTCTCATCAATCGAGGTTTCAGACCTTGGAGAATTATTCCATTTGCTCGTTCTGCCTGTCCATTCGACTGCGGGTGAGCCACTGAGGCATAGTTAACCCGGGTGCCTTGAGAGAAACAAAACTCACGGAACTCGTCCGAGTCAAAGTTCTTCCCATTATCTGTGATAATGTCATGCGGCACGCCGAATCCGAAGATGATCTGCTGAATGAAACTGACGGCAGTACCCGCATCCAAACTCTTGATGGGCTTCTCTTCAACCCACTTGGTGAACTTGTCAACCGCCCCAAGCAGGTGGGTGAATCCACTCGTCCCAGTCCGCAGGGGACCGACCATATCGAGGCCCCATACTGCAAACGGCTAGGTGAGCAGGATCGTCTTTAGCGCGGACGCAGGCTTGTGAGACTTATTTTTATAGAACTGGCACCCGACACATAGGTCGACCAAATCTCTTGCTGCTTCATTGGCTCGGGGCCAATAAAAACCCGCTCGGAAAGCCTTAGCGACCAAAGTCCGAGAGGACGCTTGGTGGCCGCAAGTTCCCGAGGGGATTTCATGTAAGATTTGTAGCCCTTCCTCTGGGGAAATGCATTTCTGAGTGACCCTTGTAGTGCTTTTCTTGTATAACTGGTCCCCCAAAACTTCGAATGACTTGGATCGACGAACGATTCGGTGATGTTCTTCTTCATCTTCGGGGAGTTCTTGCCTGAGCAAGTATGCCAAATAGGGTTGAGTCCACTTGGGAATGATTACCAGCATTTCATGGACTAGATCAACTACGGCCGGGACGTCAACCTCAGTCGGATTCGATGGACCGACTGCTTGTGGGGGCTCCTCTGTGAAAGGACCTTCTGCAATTGTTGGGGCGCGCAGATGTTCAAGGAATATGTCCTTAGGGACTACTCGCCGAGTGGATCCAATCTTTGCCAGGTCGTCTGCTGCCTGATTCTTTGCGTGAGGAATGTGATGCAGCTCCAAACCTTCAAAATTCTTCTCCAGCTTTCTGACCGCGTTGTAGTAACCGGTCATTGCTGGGCTCCGAATGTCCCACTCTTTCATCACTTGGTTGACAACGAGGTCCGAATCGCCGTAGACCATCAAACGTCGAATGCCGAGTGATATGGCCATGTGGAGCCCGTACAGGAGGGCTTCGTACTCGGCCTCATTGTTTGATGAATCGAAATGGATTTGGAGGACATAATTCAGCTGGTCTCCTTTGGGAGAAACAAGAACCACGCCAGCCCCCGAGCCATTGAGCATCTTAGATCCGTCAAAGTACATAGTCCCGTGTTCGGGAACACTCGGAATTGGCTGCTCTTGCTCGATCCACTCGGCCATAAAATCGACCAATGCCTCGGACTTGATCGCTTTCTTGGCTTCAAACTTGATCTCCAACGGAAGGAGCTCAATTGCCCATTTTGCCACTCGGCCAGCAGCGTCTCTGTTGTGCAAGATCTCCGACAGGGGAGCGTTGCTAATGATCGTGACCGAATGATCTTGGAAGTAATGAACCACCTTTTTAGCAGTCAGGTAAATACCATAGACCAGCTTTTGGTAGTGCGAGTACCTTTGCTTGGAAGGAATCAACACTTTTGAGATGTAATATATGGGTCTTTGGACCTTGAATGTTTTTCCCGACTCCTCGCACTCTACAGCAAGGACTGTGCTCACCACTTGGCTAGTCGCCGCGATGTACAGGAGTAAAGGTTCCTGGCTGGCCGGAGCAGCTAACACCGGCTGGGTGGAAAGCAATGCCTTGAGTTCTTCAAACACGGCTTGTGCTTCACTAGTCCACTCGAACTTGTCGGACTTTTTCATCAATCGGTAAAGAGGGAGTGCCTTTTCGCCGAGCCTTGAGATGAATCGGCTCAGGGCCGCGAGGCAACCTGTCAGCCTTTGTACGTCATGTAAGCACTCCGGTTGCTTCATTCGGACTATATCGCCGATTTTGTCCGGATTGGCGTCGATCCCTCGTTCGGAAATGAGAAAACCGAGTAACTTTCCGGCAGGCACTCCGAATGTGCACTTAGCTGGATTCAGCTTTATTCCGAAGCGTCATAGGTTCGCGAAGGTCTCGCAAGGTCAGTCAGGAGGTCAGAACCTTTCCTAGACTTGACTACGATATCATCCATATAAGCCTCCATGTTCTGACTGATCTGCTTTTGCAAGCATTTCTGGATCATGCATTGGAAAGTGGCCCCAGCATTCTTCAAGCCGAATGGCATCGTGACATAGCAAAAGCACCCGAATGGGGTGATGAAGGCTGTTTTTATTTCATCAGGACCATACATTTGGATCTGGTGGTACCCGGAGTACGCATCCAAGAACGACAGACGTTCGCATCCGGCAGTAGAGTCTACTATCTGATCTATCCGAGGTAAAGGGAAATGATCCTTCGGGCAGGCCCGATTGAGGTGTTTAAAGTCAATACACATACGGAGTGATTTGTCCTTCTTTGGTACCAAAACGACATTCGTGAGCCATTCGGAGTGGTAAACCTCGCGAATGAACTCAGCTGCAAGGAGTTGAGCTATCTCTTGTCCGATCGCCTTGCGCTTCTCGATGAAAGATCGATGCATGTACTATTTGACTGGCTTGGCCTTCGGATGGGTTCAGAGTCGGTGCTCAGCCAGTCCCCTGGGAACACCCGGCATGTCAGACGGCTTCCATGCGAAGATGTCCCAGTTCTCACGGAGGAATTGGATGAGCTCGGCTTCCTATTTCTCTCCGAGTGATGTGGAGATGTTTGTCGGAGAAGCACTTGGGTCACTCGGATGAACATGAACATGCTTGGTCTCGCCAGCCGACTGGAAGGCCGATTCTGAAGCCGGCCGCTTTGATCTGAGCAGATTTGTCGTATCCACTTCCTTCTTGTACCCTTCAAGCTCGACTGCAAGCACCTTCTCGTTGGCGATCTTTGAGCCCTGCTGGAGGCACTCTTCGGCGATCTTCTGGTCGCCAGTCACTGTGATCACGCCCTTAGGTCCTGGCATCTTGAGTTTGAGATACACGTAACATGGTCTAGCCATGAAACGTGCGTAGGCGGGCCTACCCAGGATGGCGTGGTAGGCGCTACGGAAGTCTACCACCTCGAAGGTCAACCTTTCCTTTCGGAAATTCTTTTCACCTCCGAATACGACGTCCAGAGCGATCTGGCCGAGTGACTCTGCCTTCTTCCCAGGGACAATCCCATGGAAATGCATGTTGCTCTTGCTCAATTGAGACATCGGGATGCCCATTGCCTTGAGCGTATCAGCATAAATGATATTGAGTCCGCTGCCTCCATCCATCAAGACCTTGCGCAGTCGGACGCCACCCACTGCCGGGTCGATGACCAACGCCTGCCTCCCAGGGGTGGCTATGTGAGGCGGATGGTCGGACTGGTCGAAAGTGACAGGTGTCTTTGTCCAGTTGAGGTACTTGGGGGCAGTCGGAACTGCCATGTTGACCTCCCGATTGACAACTTTCAACTGCCTCTTGCTTTCAACGTCAGCGAAAATCACGAGGACTTTATCATCCTGAGGGTACTCGGGAGAACCTTCCCCTTCTTCAGCACCGACTTGTTCACTCGAGGGCTCTGCGCTCCCTACTCTGCGCCCATCTTCTGCTTGAGCAGGCGACATTCCCGAGTGGTGTGCTTCGGGAGCACAATGTTGCCTTCTTCATCCGTCTTGGTATGAATCTGGCATGGCTGATCGAGGATGTCAAACTTAGAGTTGGACTTCTTCTTAGGAATCCACTCTTTCTTCTTTTTCTTCGGCTTCGACTTGCCTTGTCCTTGCCCTTGGACGGCTGCCACCTCTGCTTTGCCGAAAGCGTCAGCCTTTCGCTTCTGATTTTTCCCGGCATTGCATCCCGATTGAGGGGCGTTGCCGGTTCGTCCTTTGCCGCTACGGAGGCGGTCTTATTCCTCGCCATTGGCGTACTTGTTTGCGATCTCCATGGCCCGACTGAGAGACAGATCCCCAGACCGGCCGAACTTCAAGATCAACTCCCGATACCGAGTGCCTGCCTTGAAGGCGCACACGGCCTGATGTTCAGTCACATTTTCCACGGTGTTGTGCAACGTGGTCTGATATGTCTCCGTCGTATCTATATTTTTTGATTGTTTCATGCCAATATTCTACAACTTTCATATACTTTTGGCAACTTTTTATACTATTTTTGGGACTAACATATTGATCCAGTGCCCAGTGCCAGTTCTTGTTTGTTGCATGTTTTTTGTTTCGCAGAAAATCCATATCAAACGAAGTTACGGATCTCCAGGAATTTAAGAAACGGTGAAAGGCCAGAATCTGGAACGCAGAAACAGAAGGAAACAGAGAGAGAGATCCAATCTCGGAGGGGCTCTCGCCCCTCCGCCGCCATGGAGGCCAAGGACCAGAGGGGAAACCCTCCTCCCATCTAGGGGGGAGGCCAAGGAAGAAGAAGAAGGAGGGGGGCTCTCTCCCCCTCTCTCCCGGTGGCACCGGAACGCCGCCGGGGCCATCATCGTGACGGCGATCTACACCAACAACTTCGCCGCCGTCATCACCAAATCTCTCCCCCTCTATGCAGCGGTGTAACACCCCTTCTCCCCGCTGTAATCTCTACCTAAACATGGTGCTCAGCGCTATATATTATTTCCCAATGATGTATGGCTATCCTATGATGTTTGAGTATATCCGTTTTGTCCTATGGGTTGATTGATGATCATGATTGGTTTGAGTTGCATGTTTTATTATTGGTGGTGTCCTATGGTGCTCTCCGTGTCGCGCAAGCGTGAGGGATCCTCGCTGTAGGGTGTTGCAATGTGTTCATTATTTGCCTATGGTGGGTTGCTTGAGTGACAGAAGCATAAACCCGAGTAGGTGGGTTGTTGCATATGGAAGTAAAGAGGACTTGATACCTTATAATGCTATGGTTGGGTTTTACCTTAATGATCTTTAGTAGTTGCGGATGCTTGCTAGAGTTCCAATCATAAGTGCATATGATCCAAGTAGAGAAAGTATGTTAGCTTATGCCTCTCCCTCATATAAAATTGCAATAATGATTACCGGTCTAGTTATCGATTGCCTAGGGACAAATAACTTTCTTGTGACAAAAAGCTCTCTACTAAGACTAACTTAGTTGTTTCTTCATCTAAACAGCCCCTAGATTTTATTTACGTGTTCTTTATTATCTTGCAAACCTATCCTATCACACCTACAAAGTACTTCTAGTTTCATACTTGTTCTAGGTAAAGCGAACGTTAAGCGTGCGTAGAGTTGTATCGGTGGTCGATAGAACTTGAGGGAATATTTGTTCTACCTTTAGCTCCTCGTTGGGTTCGACACTCTTACTTATCGAAAGAGGCTACAACTGATCCCCTATACTTGTGGGTTATCAAGACCTTTTTCCGGCGCCGTTGCCGGGGAGCAATAGCGTGGGGTGAATATTCTCGTGTGTGCTTATTTGCATTATCACTAAGTATATTTTATTTGCTGTTCCAAGTTGTTCTCTATCTTTAGTTATGGATATGGAACACGAAATACAAAAAAAAAATTAGGTGTACTTGCTACTCATGGAGATGGGGAACCTCCTAAAACCCTCGATGCTCATTATGTGAAAGATATTATGCACTACTTTAATAATCCTGAGAAAACCCCATTTAATTATATAATGGGAGACACGTTGGATCAACTTGAATACTTTAGGGATTATCACTTGACTCAAAAAGGGAAACTGTTATGGGATCAAATTCATATGTTAAAATGGTATGCTTGGAATCTATGCTTGAGATATGATATTACTTGTTGCTCTAGGATGAAGGCTAAACACCTTCCCTTTTCATGTAAATTTAATGATAATGAAACCTTGGCTTCTTATGCTAATGGTATATATGATTACTATGATGTGGAACAAATAGAAGAGTTTGTTGCTTTTAAGGGTGCTTATGAAATTGAAGCTTTGTTTGAAAAGTATGAAGATTATGATGATGCTGTTTACCGATCTCAAAATTTGGCTATGCTTCGCTATTGTTATGCCAATTATGAATATAATGCCGGTATTAATGCTTTTATTAAGAAAGTCCCCGCTGTCCAAGAAGAGACTAATATTTTGCAGGAATCTATGGAAGAAGAAATTCCTGACACTGTGAGCTCATTGGATGAAAAAAGATGAGGAGGAGAGCGAAGAACAAAAGGAGGAAGAGCGGATTAGCTACCCGTGCCCACCTTCTAATGAGAGTAACTCTTCAACTCATATGTTGTTTAATTTCCCTTCGTTCTTACCGAAGGATGAATGCTATGATAATTGCTATGATCCATTGGATTCGTTCGAAATATCCCTTTTTGATGAACTTGATGTTTGCTATGCTTGTGGCCATGATGCCAATATGAATGATGCTTATGGAGATGAACTTGCTATAGTTCCTTATCTTAAACGTTAAATTGTTTCTATTGCACCCACCCATGATTGTCCTATTATCTTTTTGAATTCTCCCAACTACACTATATCGGAGAAGTTTGCACTTATTAAGGATTATATAGATGGGTTGCCTTTTACTATTACACATGATGATTTTGATAGATATAATATGCATGTGCTTGCTGCTCCTACTTGCAATTATTATGAGAGAGGAACTACATCTCCACCTCTCTATGTTTCCAATATGATAAAATTGCAAGAAACTGCTTATGCTATGTATTGGCCTTTACTTTGTGTGCATGAATTGTTCTTTTATGACATACCGATGCATAGGAATAGAGTTATACTTCGACATTGCATGATATATATTACTTTGTGCTCAATACTAAATTACAAATCATTGTTAATTAAAATTGGCTTTGATATACCTTGGGATCCGGGTGGATCCATTACTTGAGCACTTTATGCCTAGCTTAATGGCTTTAAAGAAAGCGCTGCCAGGGAGACAACCCGGAAGTTTTAGAGAGTCATTTTATTCTGTTGTGTGCTTTTATATAGTTTGAAAAACAAAAATAAAGAGGGGAACCTAAAACTTTTTCAAAAAGAAAAGTGAAAGTGAGAGAGACGAGCATTGTTAAAATGGGAGCATGCCTTGAACTTTGTTCATGCCCATGGAAACCTTGTGAATCTTAATTACAAAAAAATTTCAACAAAAATAATTATCCACTTGTATAAATCCATTGTATTATAAAAATAATGTGCCAAGATTTGCCTTTAGGATGATTAGATTGCTTGTTTGGTATGTGCAGTGGAAAAACAGAAAGTTTGGCTGTAGTGCGTGAATTTACATTGTTTACTGGAATGTCAAAAGTTTCTGAAATTTTTCCACAGTACTCCTATGCAAAATTTTTATTTTGTCCTAATTTTTCAGAATTTTTAGAGTTACAGAAGTATGGTGAATGTTCAGATTACTACAGACTGTCCTGTTTTTGACAGATTCTGTTTTTGATGCATTGTTTTGCTCGTTTTGATGAAACTATCGATTGTATCGGTGGTATAAGCCATGGAAAAGTTATATTACAGTAGCTAAAATGCAAAAACAAAATATGAATTGGTTGGCAACAGTACTTAAAGTTGTAATTTGCTTTATTATTACTAACGGATCTCACGAGGGTTTTGTTAAGTTTTGTGTGATTGAAGTTTTCAAGTTTTGGGTGAGATCACGATGGATGAAGGAATAAGGAGTGGAAAGAGACTAAGCTTGGGGATGCCCGAGGCACCCCAAGGTAATATTCAAGGACTCCCAAGAAACTAAGCTTGGGGATGCCCCGGAAGGCATCCCCTCTTTCTTCTAAACAACCATCGGTAATTTTACTTGGAGCTATATTTTTATTCGTCACATGATATGCGTAAATCTTGGAGCGTCGTGTGATTTTTATTTTTATTTTAATAATGCACCATGCTGGTATGAGAAAGTCCTTGGTTGATTTATAGAAGGCTCTTTGCACCTCACTTATATCTTTTGAGTATGGCTTTATAGAATGCTTCATGTGCTTCACTTATATCATTTGAAGTTTGGATTGCCTGTTTCTCTACACATAGAAAACCGCCATTTGTAGAATGATCTTTTGCTTCACTTATATTTGCTAGAGAGTGGGAATATCTTTTGTAGAAAGAATTAAACTCTCATGCTTCACTTATATCTATTTAGAGAGTTAACAGGAGTTGGTCATTCACATGGTTAGTCATAAAATCCTACATAAAACTTGTAGATCACTGAATATGATATGTTTGATTCCTTGCAATAGTTTTGCGATATAAAGATGGTGATACTAGAGAAATGCTAGTGAGTAATTGTGGATTAGTAGAAATATTTGTGTTAAAGTTTGTGATTCCCGTAGCATGCACGTATGGTGAACCGTTATGTGAAGAAGTCGGAGCATGATTTATTTATTGATTGTCATCCTTTGTGTGAGGGTCGGGAGCGCGCGATGGTTAACTCCTACCAACCTCTCCCCTAGGAGCATGCGTCTAATACTTTGCTTCGATAACTAATAGACTTTTGCAATAAGTATGTGAGTTCTTTATGACTAATGTTGAGTCCATGGATTATACGCACTCTCACCCTTCCACCTTTGCTAGCCTCTCTAGTACCGCGCAACTTTCGCCGGTGCATTAAACCCACCATATACCCTTCCTCAAAACAGCCACCATACCTACCTATTATGGCATTTCCATAGCCATTCTGAGATATATTGCCATGCAACTCCCACTGTTCCGTTTTTCATGACACGCACCATCATTTTCATATTGCTTTGCATGATCGTAAGATAGCTAGCATGATGTTTTCATGGCTTGTCCATTTTTTGATGTCATTTGCTAGGCTAGATCATTGCACATCCCGGTACACCACCGGAAGCATTCATATAGAGTCATATTTTGTTCTAGGTATCGAGTTGTAATTCTTGAGTTGTAAGTAAATAAAAGTGTGATGATCTTCATTATTAGAGCATTGTCCCGTGAGAGAAAAGGATGATGGAAGCTATGATTCCCTCACAAGTTGGGATGAGTCTCCAGACTTTACAAATAATAAAAGAGGCCAATGAAGCCCAAATAAAAAAAAGAGGCCAAAGATGCCCACCAAAAAAATAAAAAAATAAAAAATAAAAAAAATGAGAGAAAGAGAGAAGGGACAATGCTACTATCTTTTTCCACACTTGTGCTTCAAAGTAGCACCATGATCTTCATGATAGAGAGTCTCCTATTTTGTCACTTTCATATAACTAGTGGAATTTTTCATCATTATGCACAACCACTTAGTTTCTTTTTGAGCTTTCATACACTTATAGCTCTAGTCCATCCGTTGCATGGCAATCCCTACTCACTCACATTGATATCTATTGATGGGCATCTCCATAGCCCGTTGATACGCCTAGTTGATGTGAGACTATCTTTTCCTTTTCCTCACAACCTCCACCATATTTTATTCCACCTATAGTGCTATATCCATGGCTCACGCTCATGTATTGCGTAAGTGTTGAAAAGGTTTGAGAACATAAAAGGTGTGAAACAATTGCTTGACTTGTCATCGGGGTTGTGCATGATATAAATACTTTGTGTGGGGAAGATGGAGCATAGCCAGACCATATGATTTTGTAGGGATAGCTTTCTGAGGCCGTGTTATTTCGAAAGGACGCAATTGCCTTATTAGTATGCTTGAAGTATTATTGTCTTAATGTCAAATGATAGACTATTGCTTTGAATCACTCGTGTCTTAATATTCATGCCATGATTAGATTATATGATCAAGATTATGCTAGGTAGCATTCCACATCAAAAATTATCTTTTTTATCATTTACCTACTCGAGGACGAGCAGGAATTAAGCTTGGGGATGCTGATACGTCTCCATCGTATCTATAATTTTTGATTGTTTCATGCCAATATTCTACAACTTTCATATACTTTTGGCAACTTTTTATACTATTTTTGGGACTAACATATTGATCCAGTACCCAGTGCCAGTTCCTGTTTGTTGCATGTTTTTTGATTCGTAGAAAATCCATATCAAACGAAGTCCAAATGGGATAAAAACTTACGGAGATTTTTTTTGGAATATATGTGAATTTTGGGAAGTGGAATCAATAGAAGGCGGTGCCCGAGGGGCCCACAAGCCAGGAGGGCGCGCCCTGGGGGGTAGGGCGCGCCCTGAGGGCTTGTGGCCACCCTGTAAGGCGGTTGGTGCCCTTCTTTCGCAGCAAGAAAGCGAATATCCAGATAAAAATCGTGTTAAAATTTCAGCCCAATCGGAGTTACGGATCTCCAGGAATTTAACAAACGGTGAAAGGCCAGAATCTGGAACGCAGAAACAGAAGGAAACAGAGAGAGAGATCCAATCTCGGAGGGACTCTCGCCCCTCCGCTGCCATGGAGGCCAAGGACCAGAGGGGAAACCCTCCTCCCATCTAGGCGGGAGTCCAAGGAAGAAGAAGAAGGAGGGGGGCTCTCTCCCCCTCTCTCCCGGTGGCACCGGAACGCCGTCGTGGCCATCATCGTGACGGCGATCTACACCAACAACTTCGCTGCCGTCATCACCAACTCTCTCCCCCTCTATGCAGCGGTGTAACACCCCTTCTCCCTGCTATAATCTCTACCTAAACATGGTGCTCAACGCTATATATTATTTCCCAATGATGTATGGCTATCCTATGATGTTTGAGTAGATCCGTTTTGTCCTATGGGTTGATTGATGATCATGATTGGTTTTAGTTGCATGTTTTATTATTGGTGCTGTCCTATGGTGCTCTCCGTGTCACGCAAGCGTGAGGGATCCTCGCTGTAGGGTGTTGCAATGTGTTCATGATTTGCCTATGGTGGGTTGCTTGAGTGATAGAAGCATAAACCCGAGTAGGTGGGTTGTTGCATATGGGAGTAAAGAGGACTTGATACCTTATAATGCTATGGTTGGGTTTTACCTTAATGATCTTTAGTAGTTGCGGATGCTTGCTAGAGTTCCAATCATAAGTGCATATGATCCAAGTAGAGAAAGTATGTTAGCTTATGCCTCTCCCTCATATAAAATTGCAATAATGATTACCGGTCTAGTTATCGATTGCCTAGGGACAAATAACTTTCTTGTGACAAAAAGCTCTCTACTAAGACTAACTTAGTTGTTTCTTCATCTAAACAGCCCCTAGATTTTATTTACGTGTTCTTTATTATCTTGCAAACCTATCCTATCACACCTACAAAGTACTTCTAGTTTCATACTTGTTCTAGGTAAAGCGAACGTTAAGCGTGCGTAGAGTTGTATCGGTGGTCGATAGAACTTGAGGGAATATTTGTTCTACCTTTAGCTCCTCGTTGGGTTCGACACTCTTACTTATCGAAAGAGGCGACAACTGATCCCCTATACTTGTGGGTTATCATGGTCCAGTGTTGAATGTACTCTCGGAGGGTCTCATTGCTCTTCAGGACGCAATGCTGTAGTTCCGCCAATCCACCCGGGCGCTTGTATGTGCCCTCGAATGTCTTGACGAACACTCGGGCCAAATCTTCCCAACAGTAAATGCAATTGGCGGGCAACTGATTCAGCCACGCACGCGCAGACCCTTCCAGCATGAGCAGAAGGTGCTTCATTGCAATGAAATCATCGCCGCTGTCGATCTGGACAGCGACTCGATAATCTTCGAGCCAAGTCTCAGGCTTGGATTCGCCATTGAACTTCCCAATTCCGGTCGCCAGCCAATAATTGGGGGGTATCTCCGCCTCTCGGATGTATCTGCTGAAACACCCGAGACCAGTAACTCCCCAGCCGCTCGCTCGGTCTCTATCATGTCTGTTCCGATCGACCACTCGCTGAGTGATGTCCGACCGGGTGTCGTAGCCTCTGTGCCGAACAGGACTCCGCTCACGGTTCCTCCCGAGCGGGTAACCTCCATCATACGGACGTCGGTCACGCAGGTCGCCCCTCGAAGGGGGGTCCGACTGAAGTCGCTGTCGTCGCGCCCGCGTCCTCCGTGTGGACCTCTCGGAAGAGGAGGAGTTCGTGGGTCTTTTCTCGGCGAGAGGAGACTGTGAGCAGACTGGACGGTGTCTGCCCGAGTGGACTCATTGCGAATGCATTGGTGAGACTGTGATACCTCTGAATTTTGTTGAAGGGCGGTCTTCAGCAAAGCCTGGATTTGCCGAATGCCTTCACCAGCTGCCGAGTCGGACGGCTCGATTGAATCTGCGATCCGAGTGGCTGCGGCCAGATTCAACAAGGGCGTGCGCATCACCGGGATGGTGTACGGACGATCCTTTGTGAATAGCTGACGGCGGCTACGGCTGGAGCTAGGAAGGTCTCTTGCCGCACGTTCATCGAGTGATCGTTGCAGTCGCTCGAGTCGCTCGCGCTCAGCCAGGGTGGCTTGGCATGCAGCCTCCAGGGCTATCTCATCCGGGGTATTCCCCGCAATGGGCGTCAGAAGGACCTGATCGTTCATGCGCCTGATTTCCTCCCGTTGCTCCCGGGTGAGGGGTCGGGGAACATAGCCGTCGGAGCTGGCGTTGTTGCGGTCGCCGTCCCGATCGCGGGTATCCCCCGCGGAAGGCCCAGGAGGAGCAGAACCTCAGACTGGGCCGGCCATCAGGACCTCCGCTACGTCTCCGCTGCTCTCGCACTCGGCTGTTCCGGAAGATTCGTCATCCGACAACGGGAAGAGGCAGAGGACGGACTCGTCGGCTTCGAGTGCGGCCACTTGCTGTCCTGTGGCTTGGGCTGCCACAGCATGCTTGATCCAACGCTGCAGCCGTGAGCGCCCGGAGCGCCGGCGACAAGCCACAAGGCGAGTCGGAGAAGTCGGTCGATAAGGGGTAGACGGTTGTCAGAGGAGGACTTCGAACGTCATCGCGCTGAAGTGCACTGCGCCCCAGATGGGCAGTGCCTCAACATCCAGCGGTGCCTCTTGCGGCCATGCCGAATCGTCGATGGTGAAGCTGAGGGATCCGAAGAGGATCTCGCCGCCGAATGTGTTCATGATGATCGTGAAAGTGGAAATTCCACCTGCGCCAGAATTCGCTAGACGCGCAGCCCCACGGTGGGCGCCAACTGTCGTGGGAATGAACCTGACAATAGTACTAGGGGTACGAAAGGAGGAGCGAAGTCTAGCTACGGCGCAGGTGTGCACTCAGATGTATACGAGTTCAGGCCTCACTCGGAAGTGATAAAATCCCTACGTCTCGAGCCCGGAGGCTTTGGTGTTTGCTTATGGGTGGTAGAAGATTACACAGGGTCGGAACCCTTGCACTGGCGCCCGGGGGTGGCTTATATAGAGTGCAGCACCACCGGCTGAGCACCATGATTAGGGTAATAAGTGCCAATGAAGGCTGCGTTACAGGAATGGTTGATTAACTAGGCGTTATTGGTAACGGGAAATTAACTTCATAACGAATGACTACTCGAATTCCACGGACGCTTTGCCTTCCGGGTCGCCTGAGCTCCTGCCTGACCGAGTGGCGCCGTAGAGTCCGAGTGACTTGAATAATCCGAGTGAATAGCCATATTCATCCGAATGAGTCTTTGCCCAGGGGCTCTAATGACATTGAAGGACCACAGCTGGGCCTTAGATGTCAGGCCTGTGACCCTACCTATAGTAGGCATCCTCATCAATGCCTTTTTAGCTAGGCATGATGATTTCAATGATGCTCACATAGGAATAGTATTTGAAACATGCAAAAGAACATCATGGATCACATGGCAAGCACATTTAAGTCTAACCCACTTCCTATGCATAGGGATTTTGTGAGCAAACAATTTATGGGAGCAAGAATCAACTAGCATAGGAAGGCAATACAAGCATAACTTCAAAACTTTGAACACATAGAGAGGAAACTTGATATTATTGCAATTCCTACAAGCATATGTTCCTCACTCATAATAATTTTTAGTAGCATCATGAAGGAATTTCACAATATAATTATCACATAAAGCATTATGTTCATGATCTACAAGCATAAAATTTTCATTACTCTCCACATAAGCAATTTTTTTCTCATTCATAGTAGTGGGAGCAAACTCAACAAAATAACTATCATAAGACACTTGATTGACATAAACACATTCAATATTAAAAACATGATGAAAAGTTTCATGGTTACTATCACACTTTCTAGCATACATGTCATCATCATAATCATCTTAGATAGGAGGCATGCCATCATCATAATAAATTTGCTCATCAAAACTTGGGGGACAAAAAATATCATATTCATCAAACATAGCATCCCCAAGCTTGTGGCTTTGCATATCATTAGCATCATGGATATTCAGAGAATTCATACTAGCAACATTACAATCATGCTCATCATTCAAGAAATTATCATTAAGTCTTTTTCATAAACTCTTCCTCTACCAATTGAGCACAATTTTTCGAACCATCATATTCACGAAAGACATTAAAAAGACGAAACAAATGATGCAACCTAAGCTCCATTTTTTTGTAATTTTCTTTTATAAAACCAAACTAGTGATAAAACAAGAAACTAAAAGATTCAATTGCAAGATCTAAAGATATACCTTCAAGCACTCACCTCCCCGGCAACGGCGCCAGAAAAGAGCTTGATGTCTACTACGCAACTTTATTCTTGTAGACTTTGTTGGGCCTCCAATCGCAGAGTTTTGTAGGACAGTAGCAATTTTCCCTCAAGTGGATGACTTAAGGTTTATCAATCCATGGGAGGTATAGGATGAAGATGGTCTCTCTCAAACAAACCTGCAATCAAATACAAGAAATCTCTTGTGTCCCCAACACACCCAATATATACAATGGCAAGTTGTATAGGTGCACTAGTTCGGCGAAGAGATGGTGATACAAGTGCAATATGGATGGTAGATATAGGTTTTTGTAATCTGAAAATATAAAAACAGCAAGGTAGCAAGTAACAAAAGTAAGCACAAACGGTATTGCAATACTTGAAAACAAGTCCTAGGGTCCGTATTTTCGCTAGTGCAATCTCTCAACAATGCTAATATAATTGGATCACATAACCATCCCTCAACGTGCAACGAAGAATCACTCCAAAGTTCTTATCTAGCGGAGAACATAAGAAGAAATTGTTTGTAGGGTACGAAACCACCTTAAAGTTATCCTTTCCGATCGATCTATCCAAGAGTTCGTACTAAAATAACACCAAGTTATCCTTTCCAATCGATCTATCTAAGAGTTCATACTAGAATAACACCATATGATACGCATCAACCAACTCTAATGTCACCTAGATACTCCAATGTCACCACAAGTATCCATGAGTTAATTATACGATACGCATCAAACAATTTCAGATTCATAATACTCAATCCAACACAAAGAACCTCAAAGAGTGCCTCAAGATTTCTATCAGAGAACAAGGCATGAAAACGTGCAATCAACCCCTATGCGTAGATCCCCAAGGTCACCGGAATCCGCAAGTTGACGCCATAACATATATCAAGTGAATCACTTGAATACCCCAATGTCACTACGGGTATCCGCATCCAAGAAATACATCAAGTGCTCTCAAATCCATAAAAGTATTCAATCCGATAATAACAAAATCTCAAAGGGAAAACTCAATTCATCACAACAAGATAGAGAGGGGAAAACACCATATGATCCAACTATATTAACAAAGCCCGTGATACATCAAGATCGTGCCATCTCAAGAACACAAGAGAGAGAGAGAGAGAGAGAGATATTAAACACATAGCTACCAGTACAAACCCTCGGCCCCAAGGTGGATTACTCACACATTATCATGGTGAGAAAGAGAGAGTTGTTGATGGAGAGGTGCAGCCCCAAAGAGATGGAGGCGATGGCGGCCACGGCGCCGGCGACGGGCGGCGGCCCCGTGCCCCCCCCCCTTCTTCCTTGGTCTTGGTGCTGCAATGGAGGAGCCTCTCCCCTTCTTGGCGGCTGCCAAGGGAGAGGCAAATTCGTGGCTTTTGGTGGCTCTCCCGAAATTAGGGTTTTTCTCTCCTTATATGTGCCTCTGTGGTGCTCTATGGCCCTTCGATGGATGGACCCTTGATCCAATGGCTCTTGGGCACCTCTAGAACCTTCCTAGGGACTCCTCACAGCCCTCATGAGTCCTCAAAGTCGTGGCTTGACCGAATACATTAGATATGGTAAGAGTTGGACTCAATCACGTCATCAATTCTCGTAATCCCGTAATCAGATATTTTCCTCCAGTAAAACGGGTCTACAGATCGCATCCGAACTCCCTTTTGGACGAATTTGGAGTCCAGAATCAATGCCATAAAATTCCCCATACTTTCCTAGTTTTAGCTTTTTCCATTTGACGCCGTGTTCGGGGGTCAAACTGACGATCTCTAAAAATTGTTCGTGGACAGATTTCAGGAAAGTCAGAGTCCTCCTCCAACAAGACTCCTTTTGCGTTTTTTCGACAATTTCCAATTAATTCCTGCACATCAAAGTGTGAAACAAGAACTTGTGCACTTTTGCAACATTAATAGGTTAGTCCCAATAAATCATAAAACCATAGTAAAAACATAGACAAATATGACATGAATACTTCATAAATTATCGATACGTTGGAGACGTATCAGTAGGTGGGCTAGGTTAGAGAAGAGAGGGAAGCAATTCAGCCCGTGACATAGTTTTTGAAACCGAAAACGTCTGCGATATAAACCGGCTATAGTGCCCTATATATTTAACAGTTCGGGTATTAAACGACCTCCGATTGCGACAAAATTTGGCAGGCGGACCACCTACAATATAATAAGACCGCTCACCAAGTTTCGACCCATTCCGAGAATGTTTTATACGCACTTTTTAAAAACAAGATTTTTACAGATGCCGCGGGCGTGTGCATGTGTGGTTGGTCTCGAATTGGTCAATGGCAAGAACGAAGAGAACCGGCAACTACGAACGGATGCAAGTTTTGAAAACTGACGGCAACGGAGTGTCGATGCAATGCGGATGATGCGAATGATGCGATGATGAATGCAACAACCAAACGAATCACACGACGACAATGGAATAAAACGGGAATCTTCTAGGGCGTCGGTCTCGGGCTGTTACACTGCGGGTCCGTAGTTAGTACCTAGATGGCTATCTCTCTCTCTTTCGATCTTCAATACAATGATCATCGCATCTTCGCTTTGATCTATCATGTAATTCTTTTGTACGGTGCGTTTGTTGGGATCCGATGAATTGTGGGTATATGTTCAGATTATTCATGAAAAGTATTTGAGTCACCTATGTTATATATTATGATTCTTAACTGCATGATCATTATAGCTTCGTAATTCTCTCCGATCTATTGAAATAGTTTGGCTAACTAGATTGATATTTCTTCAGTGAGAGGTGTGTGTTGTAGTGGGTTCAATCTGGCGGTGCTCTATATCCCAGTGACAGAAAGGAACAAGACACGTCTTTGTATTGTTGCCACTAAGGATAAAACGATGGGGTTAGTTCATATTAATTGAATTCTCTTTGTCTATGATGTCTACTACGCAACTTTATTCTTGTAGACTTTGTTGGGCTTCCAAGCGCAAAGTTTTGTAGGACAGTAGCAAATTTCCCTCAAGTGGATGACCTAAGGTTTATCAATCCGTGGGAGGTGTAGGATGAAGATGGTCTCTCTCAAACAACCTTGCAATCAAATACAAGGAATCTCTTGTGTCCTCAACACACCCAATACAATGGCAAATTGTATAGGTGCACTAGTTCGGCGAAGAGATGGTGACACAAGTGCAATGTGGATGGTAGATATAGGTTTTTGTAATCTGAAAATATAAAAACAGCAAGGTAGCAAGTGACAAAAGTGAGCACAAACGGTATTGCAATGCTTGAAAACAAGTCCTAGGGTCCGTACTTTCGCTAGTGCAATCTCTCAACAATGCTAATATAATTGGATCACATAACCATCCCTCAACGTGCAACGAAGAATCACTCCAAAGTTCTTATCTAGCGGAGAACATAAGAAGAAATTGTTTGTAGGGTACGAAACCACCTTAAAGTTATCCTTTCCGATCGATCTATCCAAGAGTTCGTACTAAAATAACACCAAGTTATCCTTTCCGATCAATCTATCTAGAGTTCGTACTAAAATAACACCATATGATACGCATCAACCAACTCTAATGTCACCTAGATACTCCAATGTCACCAAAAGTATCCATGAGTTAATTATACGATACGCATCAAACAATTTCAGATTCATAATACTCAATCCAACACAAAGAACCTCAAAGAGTGCCCCAAGATTTCTACTGGAGAAAGTAGGACAAGAACGTGTATCAACCCCTATGCATAGATTACCCCAATGTCACCTCGGGAATCCACAAGTTGAGTACCAAAACATATATCAAGTGAATGAATAGAACACCCCATTGTCACCACGGGTATCCATAAGCAAGACATATATATCAAGTTTTCTCAAATCCATAAAAGTATTCAATCCAGTAACAACATCTCAATGGGAAAGATTCAATTCATCACAACATGATAGCAAGGGAATAACATCATATGATCCGACTATATTAACAAAGCCCGTGATACATCAAGATCGTGAAATCTCAAGAACATGAGAGAGAGAGATTGAACACATAGCTAATGGTCATGGCCTCCGTAGGGATGATGAAGATGGCCACCGGAGATGATCTACCCTCTCCGGCAGGGTACTGGAACGTCTCCAGATTTGTTTTTCGTCGATACAGAGAGTTGCGGCGGCGGAGTGGAGAGTCTAGGGTTATATTGGGGGGTTTCGGAATATTCGGGAATTTATAGGCATCAGAGGCGGTGGAGAGGGGCCCCGTGGAGGGCACAACCCATCAGGGCGCGCCGAGGGCCCCCTTGCGCGCCCTGGTGGGTTGTGCTCTCCACATCCCACCTCTCTAGCACTTCTTTGAACCACTGGGTGTCTTTTGGTCCAAAACAAATCTCCAAAAAGTTTCGTCGCGATTGGATTCCGTTTGGTACTGATATTCTGCGAAGTAAATAAAACAAGCAAAAACGGCAACTGGCACTTTGGTACTATGTCAATAGGTTAGTCCCAAAAAATGATATAAAGTTGCTATAAAATGATTGTAAAACATCCAAGAATGATAATATAACAGCATGGAACAAGCAAAAATTATAGATACGTTGGAGACGTATCAGCATCCCCAAGCTTAATTCCTACTCGTCCTCGAGTAGGTAAATGATAAAAACAGAATTTTTGATGTGGAATGCTGCCGAACATGTTCATCTCATATTCTTTTTCTTTTGTAGCATGGACATTTGGACTTGTAGATGATTCAAAGCAATAGTCTAGTTTTAACATAATGACTTCAATACTCAAGCATGCCAACAAGCAACCATGTCTTTCAAAATATCAACACTAAAGAAAGTTATCCCTAGCCCATCATGCTCAATCATTGATCCATTCATGAAACACACTCAAATATTAGCTATGCCCAATGCTCAAGTACGATCATAGTGCCCCCTAGTTGGTGCTTTATAAGAGAAGATGGAGACTCAAAGTAAAAATAAAAATTGCATAAAGTAAATAGATAGGCCCTTCGCAGAGGGAAGTAGGGATTTGTAGAGGTGCGAGAGCTCAAAGTTTTAAAGTGAGAGAGAAAAAATATTTTGGGTGGCATGCCTTTCCTGTCAACGAAAACAACAAAGTAGCTCACAATACTTTCCATGCTAGATATATCATAGGCGGTTCCCAAACAGAAAATAAAGTTTATTCCTTTTTCCACCAAACTTTCACATTCCATGGCGGGCCATATCCACGGTTGTCTTCCATACCAACACTTTCCAAGGAATTTATTATTTGACAACATAAAGTAAATATTATTTTTTTTCTTTTTCATTTTGGGAATGGGTATCCCTATTACCGCCGCACTCTCGTGCAATGACAAGTGAATAAACACTCATCTTGAGAATAACACATCTAGCATGGAAAAATATTGGACACTCCCCACCGTTTCATGAGCGGTACGAGCACACAAAAGAGAAGTTTATTTTGAAAATTAGAGATGGCAAATACAAATTTGCTTAGAACGACATGGAAATACCGCATATAGGTAGGTATGGTGGACTCATAAGGCAAAACTTGGTTTAAAAATTTTGGATGCACAAGTAGTATTTCTACTTAGTACAAATGGAGGCTAGCAAATAGATTGAGAAGCAACCAAACCAAGAAATGAAAATTCACATAAGCGAGCATTGAGCATAACTAACACCGAATAATGCACCATAAGTAGGATGTAATTTCATTGCATAACTATTGACTTTCGTACTTGCACAGGGAATCACAAACCTTAACACCAATATTCCTACTAAAGCATAATTACTCACTAACATGACTCACATATTACTGTCATCATGTCTCAAAACTATTACAAGGAATCAAGTTTAATTTGTCCAATGATCTTCATGAAAGTTTTTATTATATCCTCCTTGGATATCTATCACTTTGGGACTAGTTTCATATATTGCCATTGCTTTTTGACAAGCTCAGACAAATTTAAGTGAAGCGCATGAGCATAGAGATTTCATCTCTCGAAAAGGTATAAGTGAAGCATGAGAGGATTTCTTCAAAATTTACTAACTCTCAAATTAATCTAAGTGAAGCATGAGAGTATTTCTACTAAAAATTCCAAGCACGCCGTGCTCAAAAAGATGTAAGTGAAGCACAAGAGTAAACATCAAACTACTCTCAAAAGATATAAGTGAAGATCAATGAGTAGTCAAACAATTAAGTAGCTATGTGAGGACTCTCTCTCTCTTAATGAAGATTTTCAGATGTGAGTATTTTATTCAAACAGCAAACTAAACAAAAGTAGAACTCCAAGAATAGCACGCATCATGTGAACGAATAAAAATTTAGGCTCAACATAGGCTAACCGATAGTTGACGAAGAGAGGTGGGATGCGTAGCATCCCCAAGCTTAGATGCTTGAGACTTCTTGAAATATTTACTTGGGGTGCCTTGGGCATCCCCAATCTTGAGCCTTTGTATCTCGTTCAATCCTCTCATATCATGGTTTCACCTATTCTCAAAAACTTCATCCACACAAAACTCGAAAAGAACTCGTGAGATAGGTTAGTACACATAAGAATAAATCAACACTTCTTGTACTGCCAAGACAAGTTGCACAATAATTTCCAAACATCATCTACTATTTACTATCATTTCCACAATTTATATCTACCAATATAGGCTATGGAAACTATAGGATAGGTAGATAACAAAACTATGACAGCAATCTGTCCAAACAGAACAGTCTGTAGCAATTTATGAAAACAGTGTATTTTTGTAACTCAAAAAATTATGAAAATTTAGGACATGCTAAAGAATTTATATGAAAACACTGTGTAAAAATTTCAGAAACTTTCCACGTTCCAGTAAAATATGAAAATTCAAACACTACAGCAAAAGTTTCTGTTTTTACACAGCACACATCAAAACATGCAATGCAAGCATCCTAAGACGATTCTTGAAACTTTTTATTGAAAAACAAGATATAAATAACACCTAACATAAAATAACAAAATATAATGACGATCCAAGCAAAGCACATATTATGTGACGAATAAAAATATAGCTCCAAGTAAGATATACCGATAGTGTTGAAGACGAAAGAGGGGATGCCTTCCGGGGCATCCCCAAGCTTAGACGCTTGAGTCTTCCTTGGATATTACCTTGGGGGTGCCTTGGGCATCCCCAAGCTTAGTTTCTTGTCACTCCTTATTCTCCCCATATCGGTGTCTCACCCAAAACTTGAAAACTTCAATCACACAAAACTTAACGGAACTTCGTGAGATGGGTTAGTATAATAAATAAAGATCATTCACTTAGGTACTGTCAATACAAGATTCATAATTGTTCTCACATAATACCTACTGTATTCTACCATTCACATAATTTATATCACTGAATATAAGCTATGGGAACACTAAAACAAGCAAACTATGCATGAAAACAGAATCTGTCAAAAACAGAACAGTATGTGAAGATCTGTAGTATAACCATACTTCCCTGTCTCTAAAAATTCCGAAAAATTAGTACAACCTGAATAATTTGTATATGAAGACTGTGTAAAAATTTCCGATCATTATCACGCTTCAGTAAAAAAGTAAAAATTCCTGTACTGGAGTCAAAAGTTTCTGTTTTGGTTCAGCATCAATTCTACTCATCTTGTGAGTCATCCCAAAGGCTTTACTTGGCACTTTATTGAAATAAAAGACACAAAACATGATTAATACAGTAGATTAATCATGTGAACACACAAAAACATAAAGTAAAAGTGTTGGGTTGTCTCCCAACAAGCGCTTTTCTTTAAAGCCTTTTAGCTAGGCATGATGATTTCAATGATGCTCACATAGGAATAGTATTTGAAACATGCAAAAGAGCATCATGAATCTCATGACAAGCACATTTAAGTCTAACCCACTTCCTATGCATAGGGATTTTGTGAGCAAACAATTTATGCGAGCAAGAATCAACTATCATATGAAGGCAAAACAAGCATAACTTCAAAACTTTCAACACATAGGGAGGAAACTTGATATTATTGCAATTCCTACAAGCATATGTTCTTCCCTCATAATAATTTTCAGTAGCATCATGAAGGAATTTCACAATATAACTATCACATAAATCATTCTTTTCATGATGCACAAGCATAGAATTTTCATTACTCTCCACAAAAGCAAATTCCTTTTCATAACTATCATGAGACACTTGATTGACATAACCACATTCAATATTAAAATCATGATGACAAGTTTCAAAGTTGCTATCACTTTTTATATCATACATGTCATCACCATAATCATCATAGATAGGAGGCATGCCATCATCATAATAAATTTGCTCATCAAAACTTGGGGGACTGAAAATATCTTCTTCATCAAACATGGCATCCCCAAGCTTGTGGCTTTGCATATCATTAGCATCATGGATATTCATAGAATTCATACTAGCAACATTGCAATCATGCTCATCATTCAAGGAATTCTCATTAAGTATTTTCATAATTTCTTCCTCTACCAATTGAGCACAATTTTCTGAATCCTTATTTTCACGAAAGACATTATAAAGACGATACAAATGATGCAACCTAAACTCCATTTTTTTTGTAGTTTTCTTTTATAAAACCAAACTAGTGAAAAACAAGAAAGTAAAAGATTTTATTGCAATATCTCAAGATATACCTTCAAGCACTCACCTCCCCGGCAACGACGCCAGAAAAGAGCTTGATGTCTACTACGCAACTTTATTCTTGTAGACTTTGTTGGGCCTCCAAGCGCAGAGTTTTGTAGGACAGTAGCAATTTTCCCTCAAGTGGATGACCTAAGGTTTATCAATCCGTGCGAGGTGTAGGATGAAGATGGTCTCTCTCAAACAACCTTGCAATCAAATACAAGGAATCTTTTGTGTTCCCAACACACCCAATACAATGGCAAATTGTATAGGTGCACTAGTTCGGCGAAGAGATGGTGATACAAGTGCAATATGGATGGTAGATATAGGTTTTTGTAATCTGAAAATATAAAAACAGCAAGGTAGCAAGTGACAAAAGTGAGCACAAACGGTATTGCAATGCTTGAAAACAAGGCCTAGGGTCCGTACTTTCGCTAGTGCAATCTCTCAACAATGCTAATATAATTGGATCACATAACCATCCCTCAACGTGCAACGAAGAATCGCTCCAAAGTTCTTATCTAGCGGAGAACATAAGAAGAAATTGTTTGTAGGGTACAAAACCACCTTAAAGTTATCCTTTCCGATCGATCTATCCAAGAGTTCGTACTAAAATAACACCAAGTTATCCTTTCCTATCAATCTATCTAGAGTTCGTACTAGAATAACACCATATGATACGCATCAACCAACTCTAATGTCACCTAGATACTCCAATGTCACCACAAGTATCCATGAGTTAATTATACGATACGCATCAAACAATTTCAGATTCATAATACTCAATCCAACACAAAGAACCTCAAAGAGTGTCCCAAGATTTCTACCGGAGAAAGTATTGGAAGGGTAAGTTCCTTATCCTGCTAAGCTCTAGTAATCTTCCAGCCTCTCCGATCTTTGGTTCTAGGCCCATGAAGGGTTCTATCGTTTACCAAGACACGTTGTTGAATTTATAGAGACAGAGAGTGTTGATGATGACATTTTGTGACCATAAGAGTGGACTTCAAGCATCCTTATCCGTTGATTTGAAGAACGAGATTTGTACCTTAAATACTATGTTGTGGATTATTAGTCTTGTGACCAAAACTGGATAGTGACATGATCGGTCGTCACCAGTGTCACCAATAATCGATGATGATACACAGGAAGAGATGCCATCACATATTGGGTAAATTAGCTTTACTTTTGAAGGGATAACCTTTATTGCCCCCTCTATATTTGGTGTTCACGTGCACCCGAATCTATCTCCTCGTTTGAGAGAGTACGGCTAGAGGCACCCTTTTCCCTTTTCGTGAAGACCATAAATCATACAAGAACACCTTAGACGGAAATAAAAATAACAAACATGCCCAAGGTATATCAACTCTGTTTATATGCGCGATCTCATGATGTCGGGTAACTTGTGGGATATAGAAATGAACTTTTTTATTACTATAGGAAGATAGGTCGTAGAAACTGATTTGCATATTACATTTGATTTGGAGTGTTTTTTTTTTGTAGGGAAGCATTTGGAGTGTATTTGCTTATCAGTTTTTTTGTTGTTGTTGAGAAAATGTTTATCAAATTTTGTCGAGAGATTTGCTCATTGTATTTGTTTTTTCTTTTAGTGGTTCTCATTGTATTTGTTGGCCCCAAGTTTTTTTGGGATCAAGCGAAGTTCTGTGCTCCAAAACCGGAACCACGGCCCATCACACCCACCTACCGGGCCGGGCAGGGCCGACCAGGGATTCCAGTGCCTCAGAACTTTGCCTAACCCCCGAAATAAAATCCATTCCGGCGGCACGCACGGCCGCAACAGCTCCTAGCAGAGCCCAACAAACCCGCCCCGGCGCCACCGTCCCCCGACCAGCGAAACCGCCTCCCTCCCTCTCCCCGCCTCGCTGCCCACGCCGCTGCTCCGCTCCGCTCGGTTCTCCCTCCGAGTCCTCTTCCCTCGCCGCCTCCCGGTAAGCCTCGTCTCCTCCCCGCCTAATCCCGCTCCGCCGCGTCGCTGGGCGCGCGCGGGCGTGCCTGCTTGCTTGATCGCGTGGTGTTGGTGCGTTTCTCTCGGCCCCCGAATCGGATCCGCGCCGCCCCTCTCGTGTGTTTCCCCGCCGTAATGCTCGGGTTCTTCATGTGTTGACGGCGGAGTTTTTTTTTTCTTGTCCTCCGCTTCGCCGGCGTTCCCGGTTGCTTTTCCGCCGTAAGCTGCGAAGCTCTTGGTGCTCGCTACCGGAATGTTCGATTTCTTCTCGTCTTGTTGGTGGAGTTTTTTTCTCTCGTTCTCCGATTCTTCGGGATTTTCGCTTCAGGAAAGTTAGTGGCGCCGCTAACCCTTGATGGTCGCTGGGGTTTTCGATTTTGTTGGCTTATTTGACGGAGTTTGTTTAGTCATCTCTAGTCCGTACTGTTCTGTTTTTGGGATTCAGAATTCAGTGGACTGATTCTTGTTGTTTCTCTCTCAGTTTCCAGGCGACAGGCGTGATGGTAGAGGAGAAGAGGGAGAGGGCGGAGGAGGCGTCCGAGAGCCCGCAGAAATCCCCGCGCCTGGACCCGCTGGCTGCGCCCGCGGCTGGTCCTGGATGCAGCGCCGCGTCTGCGTCTCCGACGGAGTCGAGCGAGTCGTCCGAGGAAGCGGAGGCGGCAACCAGCAGCGACAGTACCGTCGACAGTATGGACGACAGCGGGCGGTGCCACCACATACTTTACGACCTGGATATGGTGGTACATGATCTCAAGGTCGCAAACAAGGTCCTCAAAGAGCCCCGGCAGTGCCAGCGTCGTAATTGCAAGACGACCTGGAATGGAGGCGGTGAGGACGACCAAAGGATGATGAAGTGCATAGACTGCGCCTATTTTTTCTGCTCTGGGTGGCCGGTGGACAGGAAAAATCCGAAGGGACACGCCCGCTGGCACGCCGGTGGGCACCAGCATTGGGTTGCTCAGTGGTGCGATGAACCGAATTTGGGATACTGCTTCTTGTGTTTACGCCCCATGAGGCTCAGTGACTGCAGCGAAGATGACTATGCAGTGGCGGCCAGAAACGAAAAGGATCAGCAAGCACCGGGGGATAGCGTTGCAAAGGATGGCTGGGGAACAATGGCCAGCATTGCAAAGGATGGGTGCGAGACAGGGGCCGAGAACCTGCAGAAACCCCCGGGCATGGACCTTCTGCTGCTAGCGTCTGCGGCTGAGAACACGCAGAAATACCCGCACCTGGACCTGCCTGCGTCCGAGGCGCCGGTGGAGTTGAGCGAGTCGCCGTCGATAGGGGAAGCGGAGGAGACCAGCGACTGCACATACGACATCGGGTCGTGCGAGCACTTGTTCAAGGACAGGGAGGAGCTGGATGATATGGTGTGTGCTATCAAGACCGCCGAGAAGCCCCCACAGTGCGAGCATTACCTTTGCACGACCACCTGCACCTGGAGGGGAGCCGCTGCTCGGTTGATGGTGTGCACCGAGTGCACCTCTACTTTCTGCACCGGGGAGAAGGGGGACATGGAAAATCCGCAGGGACACGCCCGCTGGCACGCCACCAGGGACTGCCATTGGGTTGCTCTGTGGTACGATGAACCGTATAAGGGCTACTGCTTCAAGTGTGGGCACGTTCTGAAGCTCGGTCAGGACAAGCTGAGCGATGATGAGTGGGCAGCTCTGGCCAGAAATAAAAGGGATGAGCGGGCAATGCCGGCCAGCAATGGATGGAATGAGTGGGGAGCGGTGACCGAGAGTTATGCAAAGGATTTCTGGCCAATGGTGACCGGCGATGATGCGTCTGGGTATGCTAATGGAAATGGCTGTGTTATCAGAGGGTTGCTGAATCTTGGAAACACATGCTACATGAATGCACTGCTGCAGTGCCTCCTTGTGCTCGGTCAGCTGAGGACAACGATTTTAGGACCAGGTGCTCGGCTGGGGAGAATTGGTCTGCACCTGAAGCAATTGTTTGTGGAGACAAGCAGCACAAATGATGCCAGACGCGTGCTGGAGCCAAAGATGCTATTGAAAGATATGCGGGTGTTTTATCCGCAGTTCAAGGGCTCTTTTATGCAGGACAGCCAAGAGTTTCTTACATCTTTGCGCAGTGCTTTGGGGGAGGAGACAAATGACCTAAACAAATTGCATGGGGATGGAAAGTTTTCTACAATTGGTGATTCCATTTTCGGTTGCTGGCTGCGTCAGACCGTATGCTGCATAAGTTGCCCAACTAAATCAGTTAAGGATCTGCTAGTCCATGAGCTCCAACTGGCACTGCCATCAAAGGATTGTCCAGCCAGAAGTGTTACGTTACCACCAAAGACCAGAAGCCGTGGATCTCCGATGAAGACTCGTAAGGAACTATTCCAACAAACCGACAAGACTGATGGAGAAAAGATTCAAACAATTGCTGAAGGCGGTGATTCTCAGTTTCCTGGTTCAGAATTTGGAGATGGGTCCATGGAGAAAACACCCAAACCTTTGCAAGTTGGTAAGTCTATGTGCTCCTCTAGCTAACTTAAACATACAATGTGGAACAGGCCCGCAGGTGTGGAATAGTGAGATCTAGTACGAGCTAGCTATTTTTCCGAACACGGGAACAAATGACACTTTTGGGAATGGAGCTCCGGTAATAGCTAAGCAGAGAAAATTGTTAAGGCGATTTTACATATGGATTAAAGAAGTAGCAGCAAAGCCTTTGGGGTGGCTATGAAAAATTGGGCTGGATGTTTCAACTGTCTTAGCATGGCAGAAGTGTTTGCTATAGTGTACTAGTTCGAATTGAAATTTGAAGATAGCTCAGGGTCTTGAGTCCTTACCTTCATAAATAAGTGTTACTCAAAATGGTTGGTTAACTTAAGCATGTATGGATATTGTCGAAAAAAGAGACCTTATAATGTGATAGTTAAAGATTCTAAAATATGCAAATGATGAGGGTTTCTGGTTGCATGATCTTGCTAATGGAGATAAAGCTAAATCCCTGTATGCTTGAATCTGCAGATTCTACTGAAGTGGAGGATGTTGCACACGGGCGTTTGCAGACTCAGAAGAATGATGTCCCACGAGAGATCATTGAAGTGCCAATAAAAGTTCTTGATTTCATTCCTAACTTGTTTGATGACACTGAAGGAATGGATGAATCAATAGTAGATCCTCACAGTCCAGAAGATACTGGTCCACCTCCACTTGTTGATATAGAAGCCAAGGAGAGCACTTACTCAGTAGAAGTTACTACAGAAGACAAGGGGAGAGCTCAGAGCAGTGATATTACTGATGATGAGGCAGTACATATGAACTCTGTTGCGTCGCTCGAGGACTGCTTGACACTTCTTTGCTATTCTTCGGTGGAATGGAAATGTGACAAGTGTTCCAAGGTTGTTGAGCTGCCGAGAACAAATGGAAGTGAAAATGGTGAACCGATGATAGCAAGTACCAATGTAAATCCAACAGTTGAAGGAGACCGGACTGAACTACCAGACTGGAAAACATGCCCAAGTGAGCGATCTAATGATTTGAATAACTTGTCAGTTGAATGTACCTCTCCAAGTAGACAACCACATGGTTCAGATGCACATCATCAAGTTAGTCTTTCTGAAGACAGAATTAGTGAAGAAATCACTTCAGGGATGAGCTATGATGAAAAGAACTCGGCCTCTTGCAGCACTACCAATAAAAAACCTGAAAGTCATGAAGGTGTTCAGGAAGCTGCACCTAGTTCCTTTCCAACTGATAAACAGACTGACCTGTTGAGTACCCAGGATAGTCAGGATACCAGCGACCAAAATCAAGGCAGTGCGAAGCAGGTAAAGCTGGATGATCATAGCGCACAACAAGTGGAAGAAAACCAAATTGAGCATAAACATGGGACTCAAATACAATTGGTTACTAAGCTGCCACCTGTACTAACCATTCAACTGAAGAGATTCACCAATGCTCTTTCTAAAACGAGAGGACATGTGAGCTTTAAGGAGATTCTTCATGTAGGACCATTCGTGGACCCCAGGTACCAACTTCTGATAGTCTACACACCAATTTCTAAGACCGTTCTTTTATTCCTGTTCCATTAAGTTCTTATCTTTATAAATCCAGTAACTATTTTGTTTCATAGTTTTCTTCTACAAAGCTTTAGGAGTGTTCCTTCTCTGCAAAAACCGGCATTGTAGGTTACAAAAATGAAGGTTTTAAACACAAAAAACATGTCAGACTCCAGGAAGTTATGTGTAAGTTTGTAAACTATTTTATAGGTTCAGGTTCAGACTACAGCTTTTTCTAGGTTCAGACTAGCATTTCATGCTTGCCGGGACACGGTAATTGCAAACTTAATTGAATCGTCTGAAGGTATCAGCTAAATTTGAGTGTGTACTGACAGCCTGATATGGACCAGAACCCTGTGCCGTTGGAATATGTATCAGATGTCCAGGCCATCGAGCACAAACACTGTTCAGCTTGGCAGTGTATCAGTATCACTGACAAAGTTATTATTATCATCACCTTGGTAGAGTATAACATTTTTGGTCTGTAGGTGATTAGTAGGTGCCTTGAAATGCCTAACCGGGCAAAATCTGTTTGAAGTTTGGATTATTAAGTATAGTTCTGGTTTTAGAATTTCAACTGGATGGATATATATCATATTGTTTTGTTAATGACCTGTTGAGAATTACTATGAACCTTTATTTCTAAGGGTTTTGATTCGTAAGTACGTAATCAGTCACTTGAGATACACCATATTGTTTTGTTAATCTTGATAAAGCTTTCTTGTTAACAAATGTTCAGTTTGTTGTTTGAAGAAAAACATTGCATTGTTGGTACTCCAGCTTAATCTTCAGTTTCCTTGCATCTGGCCTAACTATGTAATACTTTTTTATACTCTTCAGTTCTGAGGACCAAGGTAACTCCAGCTATCGCCTAGTTGGTGTCATTGAGCACCGTGGCCACGCCTTGAATGCAGGACACTACGTTGCTTATGTGAGGGCAGGTCCCAAGCAGCAGAGCGGTGGTTCTTCCTCATGGGTTCGCGCAAGCGACAGCTACATCAAGGAAGTCCCTCTGAAAGAAGTTCTCGGGTGCGAGGCGTACATGCTTTTCTATGAGAGGATGGATGGCCGACGCATATCTGGGAGCCCACCCACCAACTAACTAGACCAGATGGGCAACGAGAAAGGACGCACAAGTTTGAGTTTGAGGTTAGCAAGCATGGCAATCGGCAAGTGTACGTACACTATTAACACAGAGACACACAGTCGTCACCACGGCCAATTTTGCTGCAGCATGTAGATTGCATGGTAGTCAACTCGAAAAAATTCGGCCTGTGTTGTTGGCCAGATGGTGTCTTCAGACTCGTCCATAACCATTTTTCTGTCCATGAGAAACGCATGTTTTTTTCGTGAAAAAAAGAATCTGGATCTGTTTTGGTAGAACAGCATCGACTCCTTATATCGAATAAAAAAAAAGAACAACATTGACTGTGGGACAGTGAAAAACATGGAACGTATCCCTTTGAATATTAATATGGTGATGGTGATAGTAGCATTCTGCAATTAATAACACCTTCAGATAACAGTTGATGATTGTTCTCCAGAGCGGCGTTTCGGCTCTCGGGTGCATCTGCACCCGCGCTCACGAAAAAAATCAAAACAAATACTAGAAAAATTCAAAAAATTCCAATTTTTTTTGTGTGGTACATATTTGGATGCGTGAGGTCCGCTCCAAATTTCAACTTATTTGGACATCTGAGCAGCTCTCAGCAAAAAAGACAAATCGGGGTCTGTAAAAAAGGTTTACTGTTCACGAATTTTTTTGACCCGATTTGTCTTTTTTGCCGAGAGCTGCTCGGATGTCCAAATAAGTTGAAATTTGGAGCGGACCTCACGCATCAAAATATGTACCACACAAAAAAATTTGAATTTTTTGAATTTTTCTAGTATTTGTTTTTATTTTTTTCGTCAGCGGGAGCAGATGAGCCTGGGTGCAGAGTTGAGTTTTCGATTGTTCTCGCCCTCTTCTTCTGGATGCGTGGATTATGTGTATTCGAGTATCGAGTCTAGTACATACAACACATAGGGAGGCGGTTTTGCAACAAAAAAACGCAGCTTCCGCGATCTGGCGGCTACGGAGAAAGAGAGTGGGTGAGATGAGAGTGGCGATTCCGGCGGGGAGGGAAGGGGTGGGCACGCTCGCGGGGCCAATTAGTGCCCAGGGATGGAGCGAGGTCAAGACCAGGCCGAGACAACTTCTCCGGCGATCCGCGGATCGGAATAAAATCCGGGAATGGATGAAACGGAGGGAGAGGGAGCTAATTAGGGGGATTTCAGATGAGATCCTCTCTGATCCGAAGGGAGAGGGGTCGGCACGCATCATTTTGGGCAAAAAAATCATTTTTGTGGCGGATTATGGGGGAAGGGAATAGGGGCAGTGTCTTTCTGTTAAGGGAGGGGGGTCAACAGCCAATTGCTCTGTTTTGGAAAGAAATTCTCATGACTCGGCAAGGAAAGATGACGATCATGTGATTATTGTTAGTGGAAGGAAGGAGAATAGGGCGCGTGTGGTAGCTTTAGTAGAAGCTGTAAATTTTAGCACGTCACAGGTAGCGCTCCAGTAGTGACACTAAATATGCAGCACGGGCGTCCAGCACAAACACATTTCGCAATCAAACATAGAACCAAGAAGGTCAAACATACACAAAATAAATCAACAATAAATAGTTCAATTATTATTCCAATTCAAACAAATAGTTCTTGAATAATACAACAAATAGTTCATGAATAAGTCGGGGTGGTGGTGCTTTGGTTCGTCAAGCTTACCTCGTACTGGCACTTGGGGAGGTCTCTCATGGCGAGAAGGATAGGAAGGGAGAGGAGCAGGGTTGTAACACCCAAGATGCGGTACTATCCTTTTCCAGGCTCGAGGGCATTGATAGGGATAGAAACGCATCTCGTCGTTTCGCAAGAATGGATATCGTTACAAGTACATGTAAAGAGGAAATGAGTATATGGAATTGGCTTACACATGCCACAAGCTAAATCATGATCATCTCAAATACAAACATCCATTGCAATCATCATACGTAAAATCAAGATCCGACTACGGACGAAATCAAACGATAAAAGCGACATTCAATAAATCACACGACGATACTCAAAATAAATGGAAGGCATTTGGAGCATCGGTCTCGGGCTGTTACAACTCTCCTCCACTGACAAGAGATCTCGACCCGAGATCTTAGAATGAGAAGAGGAAGAGGAAGAGGAACAGGAACAGGAACAGGAAAGGAAGAGGTAAAACTTAGTTGCTTCTTTGACAATTTAAATTAACGAATGTTGAAAGGTTGAGAAACTTGAACGAAGGGATACAATTAACATGGTGAATTTGAAAGCACTCCGGTAGAATAGAGGAAGAAGAAACAACACAAGAATATTGGAAGGTTGCAAAGAGATGAAAGGAACACGAGGGGCAAGAAATAGTTGAAACCACTCTCGTGAACGAGATAGACAACGAATGAGAAAGAAAGAATTTGGGCAGCACTCTGGTTGAATGGAGAAGCAAAACTTGATAAGATGGAAAGAACTTGAAACGAGGATACGACACTCCAGTTAAATGGATAAGCAAGGAAAGAACATGATCTTGATAAAATGAGATGATGCCCCAAAGAGAGGAACATCACAATGCCTCTGGAACAATAATAGAAGCTAGATCGATTGAAAGAAAAAGAACAGAGAACAAAATGACAACTTGTACCACAATTGAATTGAAAAGCATCCTTACAAGGAAGGATTGAATGGAGTTGTTGAAAAATCACAACGAAAAGAATAATCTTGTTGTGGGCTTATGGAAAACATCTCAAAATTATGAGGTGACAACCGACCACTGACGGAAACAATTTATTTGATTGAGATCAACAAAGAGATGAAAAACTTCTTTAACCGAGAGGATACATTGAGAACTTGGATCGTTGATAAGCACCATGATAGCAACAATCCTTGGAAACGCATTAGGTGAAATCCAATCAAAGATAACTCCAAGGAAGACAACTGGGTTTAAATATCTCATTCTTGACAAATTTTCTTCGAGACTCCTCAAGAATCAAGAATGCTATAACACCATCTCAAAAGATAATGGAGAAAGAATTGCATTTTGAAATGCAAGATAAAGAATACTTGAGGTACTACCACAAGAATCTTGAAGAATACTTTGATAATTAATTAAATCCTTGAAGAACCATGATGAAGAATCTCTGGAAGAACTCCGGAATAAAAGGATGATAGAAAAGAATTGAAGGTTGAAAAGAATAAATTTAAAGTCTTGCAAAGATTTAGATGGAACTTCACGATGAGATACTTGATGAAAACTTGAAACTCCGGAAAACAAAAGATGAACAACTTAGAATTGAGAGTTTGATATCATGGGCAACTTAGGAAGAAGGAATTAATCACCTAAAGGAAGCAAGAATAAGAATTATGTTATGCCTATCCTTCGTCAAGTTAAATTGCTGACAAGCAACAAATTTGGCATACAACTTATTCTTCTTGAAAAGAATATTATGAACTTGAAGAACTCTTGAACGAACCGCCGGTAAGAATTTGAAACGAATGGGAATGCTTCAAATGAATGGAGATACATGAGAACGAATAGATCACGATTTGCCTAGCAGAAAACTTAAATAAGGCACCGGTAAGAATTTAGATACAAACGAAGAGACAACAATTAAGAAGAATTAGAGAACGAAAGCTGAAAGCTGAGCACGAGGAATTCTTTTGAAATGATGGCCTTCGGAGGATCAAGAAATGAAAACAACTCTTAAATGCCCCGGGTAGATATGGGAGGAATTAATCATGATTGAAAACAATTTGAAGGAATAGCATCAGGCTTGAAACACAAATCTTCACGAGAATGGGCAAAGATTTAAGAGAAACTCTACTTTGGTATTCAACGCAGAGAATGACAGCGAGAACACCACCATGAATTACTGAGACACTCTGGAACAATGAATAAGGAAATGTTGAGCCAATGATGAAAATTAATTCGAAGCGATCTTGGAGAAGGAATATGACTGATGAAAATCATTCTTACGTCATATTTGCAAAGAACTTGAGATCTCTGGAAAAGAATAGAAGAGCCAGGTAAGAACCTGGGGAAAACCTGTGGGTTATGGGCCCACTCAAAGAAAACACAAATTGAAAACTCGATGAGGTGAGAAACTCGAAATAATTTAAGAGGATATGAATGGAAACGCAAATCTTCTGAGATATCTTGACACTCCGGATAGGACAGAGAGAGGTGAAAAACAAGAGGTACTTGGAAAAGAATTCCCGACACGGAAAATCATGTAGGCCTCGTTTGACAGAAGGGGTTTGGAGGGGTTTCCACAGGATTATCCTCGCGGGGGGCACAAACCCCCCAAAGCCCCAACGGCCCATTTGACACGCGAGGTTTGTATGGGCCGATCCCCTCTAATCCCCTTCGACCCCCTTGTAGGCACGCGGCTCTGAACCCTCGTCGCCTGGCTCAAGGAAGCACGCTCCGAGCATGGGCTCTGCCACCGCCACCAGCCTCTGTCGTCGCCACTAGCATCCTCCACGCCTCCCCTCCGGTATGTAACTCCACGCCTCCCCTCCCGTCCGTCCCCCTTTGCTCGTCTTCCCCACATACCCGCCGTCGCCGCCGCCGCACGAGCCGCACCCTCCTCCGTAGTACGCGGGCCTCCGCACGGTTGCCTCTTCAGATTCGTCGCTGCCGCCCATGTGGGGTGGTGACGCTGGTGGTGGCTGTATGTAGGTGATGTAGATGGAGATGCGATGCATGCGACGGTGCCGGCCAGCTGATAATACGTGCGTGAGCGTGTATCCATTCCAGCTAGTTGTGTTTGTGACCCGCCGGCCATGCCAATTCCGAGGCGAGGCGAGGTGATGGCCGGCCTTGCCTTGCAGGTGCAGGTTGCAGCAGCTAATAAAGAGACTTTGTATGTCTGTCTAGGAAACTCACTCATCGCCAGAGAGACAAATTGGTGATTCCATCCATGGATTGGTTTGGTTTGGTTGTTCCATCGATGAATCCCATGCACGTCCGGCCGATTCACCCGTTCGGCTCCGTATACTTTTCACATCCTCTTTGCCAGCAACATTATATTCCTAGATAGAAACAAAACATCTACATCCAATATTCTTCTTCTAATTATTATTACATATGCCCATGCGTTGCAACGGGCTCCTCGTCTCATATTTGTTTACAGAGGTAGTACATGCCACATATATTGTAAAGAAGCCTCATTTAAATTGAATAGGTGAGTCCCGCAGCTTGTAAGCCCCCTCCAGATCCGAAATGTATCTTCTAAGCCTAACCTTTTTCACTGGTTAGGAACAATGTTCAGTATCTATTTCAATGTGTTCCTGTATCAGAAGGCTATTAGGCAGCCAACGTAGGATGAAGAAACATATGAAAGAGAGTTTGAATGCCTATTGTTGGGAAATAGTGCTTGAGATATACTAACGGTAAAACGCATTTTACCACGGTCTACAAAATCCGAATTCCTGCATGTATATAGTGAACCAGTAAAAAGGTTACACAAACAAATAGATGCATGATAAGAGAGGGACTCATACAAAAGCAGTTTTCCCATGAATATCATGGAAATCTTGTGATGATGCAACAGTAGCGTTCTGATAATAGCATGCTATCTGCTACATTTAAGTTAGGCACATCATGGAAGTGTAGAAATTATGAATATATAAGTTAGGCACATGAGACATTAGTCTTCGTAAGTAACAGTAGCAGAAAAATCTGCTAGTTCAAAATTTGAAGGTTGCAAATCTACACATTCAGATGCAGCGATTGATGTGTTATCGTCGGAGAGATGTAATCTCTGCTGCTCTAGAAGGCGCTTTGAGTGTCTGCACCAACCTTTAGGAATTGCAGCTGGGTTGTAGAAGAGCTAAATAACAAACCACGAACTCCATATATCTATTGTGAAGATAAGTATAATAAGCAGAGACAATTTTTGACATCTTACCTTCATACATCAACACAAATTGATGTATACTATCGTTGTTATGTAGCCATGGCCATCATACAAAACTACAGTGCAAAAAATTTGAGGTTCGACATTTATATTCCAAGATATGAGAATCAAAAGACCAGTTAAACAAAGTTCATTGGGATGAATTTATAAAATTAGCCGGGCATTACTACAGTTTGTCTGCTGGTTCACTTTTCATAAATCTCCCTCCAATTTAGTCGCTAACGGACGATTTTATAACAGAAATCTAACTTTACAGATTTCATGCATGTAAAAGATAATACACCATAAGTTTTTTCTGTTCATTAGTGTTCACATCACAAGACAACAGAACTGGACATATACTAAAAATAAAGAAAGGTTCCTGCAACTCATAATATGACTAATTTATAAGGACTGGAACTGAACCATTTTGAATAAAAAAACATCCGCAGGCAAGACCAGGAGATCGGAGTCTACCAGCAGCAGAACTTGAGACACAGTGTTACTCATGTTCTTGAGGCATATGATGCATCAATACATCTCATGTGGCTAGTGCACCGTATGTGTCCCCAATTTACTTTTGTGTAAGGGCTGCCATTATATTCCAAGGTAAGTAACAGGAAATAAGTTTTTCTATCTAACTCAGGCATTTTTTTGGTTCAAAGAATGTATACTACCTCCATTGCAAAGACATGCGGATGGGATCGACTCGTTGCAACTCCCTAAGTCAATTGTTTCCTTCTGGGTCTTTGATTCAGAAGTCGTTGTATCAGACTATGTTTCCACTGTAACAACACAAACAGAAATTTCAGTTATGCTACGTGTGTTGCAACGGGAGTTAAAAATATATTCAAATACCACCCCCTCCCCAACCCACCCTCGAAGTTCAAAATCTCAAAAATCTGAATGTTTGATTCATCTGTATGCCCGTACATGTCAATCGGAACTTAATATTATTAAAGCAACTTCAAATTCTAAGATTTGCAAGCTTGAATATTTTTACATGTCTAGTTTTCAGAAAAAAAGGTTGATGTTTGCTTTGCAATTATATCGAGTTTTCAGCCTTAAACTTCATTGTCAGTCTACTTGTACATTTCCAGTAAGCCCATGTGCCAGCAAAACTTCAGCCACTTCAGCTGAATGGGGCACTGTATACGTTGGCACAATGCCTAGTGTTTTTAATGGCCAGCCTCAAAAGATAGAAGTACTTAAGCATATATGTGTATATTCAGACCAAGGACCCTTGCCAATTCCAACAATAAATACATGAAAAGTACATGTGATTGAAGTAAACTACAGAAGAACCTCGACAAAGTAACTATTGTCAGCCTATTAGAGCAGAATACAAGATAATATTGGCAAGAACAACATATATAACATTTTTTATCATGAATAAGCATCCATTCCCTAACTTTATGTAAGAACCATATCTGATGCTGTATGGCTCGTATGTCAATAATAGTTTGTGTTCTTTACTTGGTATACATATCAATGCATATTTGAAATTTGAATGCTATTAAGCAAACAACATTGCAGAAACGAAAATCTTACCAAACCACCAGGGAAGATGAAGACTGAAAAGTCCAGGAAAATAAAATAGTTTTTGGATATCAACCTTTTCTTATCTTTCTCTCCAGCAAACTTTTTGAGAAGCACTGGAATGATGTGGATAGGGACTTTGATTCCAAAGTACTGCAGTAAACATATGTGGTATATTCTAAGGTTGCACCAGAGGTATTTGAAGTAGATGTTCCAATATTACACTCTGTTCTTTTAATAAAAAAATGTTTCATTTGGTCTCTTCACATCAAAAAAAGTCTGGTTTGGATTCAGGATGAACTGCATTTCTGCTTGCATGATACAGATATTCTATTTTTGATATATAGGCACGGTAATTTTCAATCACATCTGAAGGAAAGTCTACAGCAAAAACAAAGACAACTCGGAGACGGTTTCAGATAAATACACAGTTGATTCATTCGGAGTAATTGAATGAAACGCCAAAAGAAGGGGAAAACATCAACACAACCAATCCCATTGAGCAACAGCCGCCTGTTTAAATATCCTCTCTCTCTCTAGTCGAACAGTGAGCACACCAAGCAACGACGAAGACTCCCTGAAGCTGGAGTATAAGCCACTGCTAGCTAGTATTCACCGGCTAATTGTTTTACCTAAGTAATCAAAGCTTACTACTTAGAAGCAAGCCAACAAATGCTGCCGTGTTGGCTTTCTAGCTCCACACCACCGCTTGTGACCTGGCGGCTACCAGAAGCAGACGGACGCAACGTTTGCGGCAGGCAGCGCTTTTCGGGCGATGCGGCCGTAGCGGAACAGGAGGACGCCTGACGTGTGAAGGAGCAGTGACGGGGAGCAGGCGCGGCTAGGCGGATGGGCGCCCGAAGGCATCGAGGCCCCTTGGCGGCACACGCACGCATGACGAGAGTTTGGCGTCACGGGAGAAGTGGTAGCTCCGGAGGAACGGCTGCCGCCACTCCACCTGCAGCTTCCATTGCGCATGTACTCCACGTACAGCCACGCCGTCGTCGCCATAGTCTTCTTCTCCACCGGGGGATGGACTGGCGCGCCTCCGCCGGGGCACCGGCGAGGAGGCGGCGGCGACGGCGCGCGGCGGCGGCCGGTGGCACGCAGTGAGGCAGGGCGGAGGGCGGTAGGGGTAGGCTCACCGGCGGGGAGGCGGCGGCGACAGCGCGCGGCGGGGAGGCGGCGGCGACAGCGCGCGGCGGGGAGGCGGCGACGACAGCGCGCGGCGGGGCACGGCGGCCGGCACGCAGTGAGGCGGGGCGGAGGATGGCAGCAGGTGACGGCGGGCTGGAGGTCTAGATGGGATCGGGAGGTAGGCTCGTGCGGGTGGCTGTTTTTCTTTTCTTTTCTGTCTCGCTTACCGGTTCAGGTTGACTTACTACGAGGACTGCGGGTTGAATTCTAAAAATGATAGGGAATTGTTTGCAAAAATGCCACGACGGAGAACGGGCAACCGCGATGGCCGCTTTATTATTATTATTATTATTATATATTATATTACTAGCACACATGCTCGTGCGTTGCAACGGGTATATATATTACAATGGTTTAATTCTAATTGTATCTAATATATACATTTAGGATCTTCATGCACATTAGGCGGTATTGTCGACACTATCATACTTCTCCTCCTCACTATCTCCTCTGCCGTAGGTGGCATTGTCCTAATATAAATTAAACAAGCTGATTTACCTCTTTTCCAAATAAAATACATCCATGAATTAGTATATCCACTGTTTGTTTTTTGTTGACGCCGGAAAGGTAGACTTCTTTATTTTTATTTGTTGTTTATTGTGTGTCATTGTATATGCATTTTCGGGCCACATTCAAGGACAATCATATGTACTTAGTATTTTGCCTAGTGGTCTGTAATGTGGTGATTTTCTAGCAGCAGGATGGATCAAGCTGATATTGAGGGTTTGATTAAACAAAACAGCAAGGTGTTACTACCCATAATCCTTCCTGCATTAGAATGAAATACAAAAGGTCATTCAAATCAGGCAGTTCAAAGCTTGATGTTCTCAAAATATTCTTGGACCATGACCATGTACTGTTTGAGGAGTGCCTCAACAAGTTTCAGGACGATGAAGCTTAATAAAAGTTGCAGTGCGATTAAAATGTTAGGCTACATTGATGCACCTTCTCTGTTTGCTGATGTTTGATGTCGCTATGTGTATATGTAATCGAACATCTTGATTGATGTAGTACCAGCAAGACACGATGAAAGGTTTAGCTTGGGGTCTATATTTTGAGCCACAGATGAATACCATTTCTCTCGTGGCCTGCTGGATTTGTAGGAGATGGCAAATCTTTACATTGAAATTCTTGAAATGGTATATATTTCACTGTAATTAGGCAGATAGTAGGTCTGCTCTTAACATGTTAGGGCAGCTTTCCATTGTTAGTTGGTAGATCATCGCAGGATATGCAAGAGAAATTGAAGTGAAGCGCCTTAGACCATCAGCCCTTGAGTCCTTTGTCTGAAAACTTGAAGCACCACAGGGAGGAAATTGCCTTATCAAATCCACAAGCAGGGAGGCCAGAGGCTCATCAGCAGAGTTCTTCTACCAAACTTTCTGGTTGACCTTTATATGATACTCTTTTCTCGGGATTAAGCTAAATAGCTGACATGAATATTTTAACATGTATACGGCCTAGATATGAACTGCGAAGCTTTAGGGTTGCTCTTGTCCTGGTTGGGAGATCATGAATTCAGTTGAAACGAAGGAGGCAAATCACCTGTCCTGGCTTATATAAGGTGTATGTGTTGCAAGTTACAACATACTAATATGCACAGAAAATACATGAAGCATACTTCTGTTGTTGTATATATACTCAGTGTAATATGCACATATCTATCACTGATCCCAGTCTTATGTTTTTATTCAAACTTGGGCTATGTGTATGCCCAAAGCTGATCGAATTAGCATGGTTCAGTTTAGCCCTTATCTATACACTTGAATCAAATAAACATGCAAACATGGCATTTATAGAACAGAGGTACACCACAAGAGATGTAAACTCCAAGGTGTAAGTCTGTATTTTTCAGAGAAGTGTCTTGTTTTTTCTCGTTTTGAGAAAAGAGAAGCATCTTATTCAGATAACATACAATCAGGCAAACTTGAAACCACACGTAATAAGACCAACCCGGCTGCTTTCCTAGACTACCTTATGCGAGGATTTTGATAATCATGAAAAATAGGAAGCTTGAGTATCCTCCATTCCTCTAAATTGGTTTTGAGCATGGAAGTTGAGAATCCTCCTAACTGGTCGATGACAGGTGACTCCCACCTAATCCCCCTAGTTTTGTCCAAAGGGAAGCCTAAGTTGTAGAAATTAATGGCCAATATGCACCACAATCTCAGGAGCTTCTTCTGGTAATAAATTATTTTTGCAAAATATATACCTGTATTTTTCCTAAGGAAAGAATCTAACTGAATCAACAACTGCATAGAGTTCTTCAGTAAAACACAGTTGCATTATTGTGCATACATCTGAGGCCAAAATCAGATGACATGAGAGAACACTGTACAAAAAAAGGGAAAAGAAACCAGTCTCCAACTGTATGTAAATGCAAACTAAGAAGAAGGTGCACACTGCATGCTAGCAACTAATCAATCTCAGGTCAAGCCAATAAATTGGTAGAAAATCACAAGGCAAACGGAGAAAATCTGAACTGACCCTGGTGCTCCACTGGCCGACCCTCCATTGGCTGCTGCTCCAAGTGTGCGGACACGGACATGCATCCAGTCCTCTCTGAGAAGCCTCTACGCAGGACCTCCTCTCCCATGCGCATAGTGAGCAGCTGCTCACGCACGGCAACCATGCAGGCATCGGTAATAAAATTATGTTAAATCACTCTTTTTCTTCCCCCATCCAGCCTCCCACTTCAAGCTTGCCGCTGCAGGCAATGGCAAATCAGGTAGCAATGTGCCATATGAACACCATTGAATAACTGAAATCAATAGTCTTGGGTCACCTTACCTGGCACCTGGTGTGTCTGCAAGAATTTATCAACAAACCTGATTGCATACAAGAGTGAGGATAACTAAAAGGGGCACGTAATTTGTACCAAAAGAGATCCATGTGCAAGCTGAAAATTATCAGTACAATCAAGTGTATTTGTACCATAACTATTCCATATACCCTCTAATACTTGGAGTTTAGATCTGATACTGAAATATATCAAATATCAATTTAAGAAAGGTACGTTCTGTAATATGTATTATTAAAGAACTGATAGACGCATTCAGTTTTCTCTAATTGGATGATCTTTTCAACCATTACCAATGCGCATACCTTTGATGATTGAACTCACATTAACCATGTAAATATTTAGATCAGTGGAGTACCTCGTTGTCGACCGTCGAAAAAACTTGCAGGTACGCCTCATCGGCCATAGGGTCCGCATGTAGAACGCGACAAGAGCACACTCTCCCAGTTAATACCTGGAGCATGTTGTGGTTGTGCTCACGGACACCATAAAACACAAGCACCAGACAGCGCGCACACACACACCTGGAAACTGACATGGATGACTTAGCAGAACATGTGGCAGCGCCTGTGCTCACCGCTTCCCTGATGTACTCGAGGTGGTCCTCCTCCACCATGCGATGGTTGTGTCGGATGGCGTCGGAGCGGTATGGTGCGGCCGTAGAGGGGAAGAGTGCCGCTGCCGCCGCCACGGTGGGAGTGATGCAGCCATCAGTCACTAACAACAAAATCAAAGCAAAATTGTCCTGAAAAAAGCGAAGAAAAGCAAATTAATCCAATTCTTTGAATACATTTAAAGAAATTGATATCCAAGCATAAATGTAGTAGTCATACACAAGAGCAACCGAACTCATATTTACTCCATACTGAGACTATGACTTGCTTTTCCAAGCATTGCATGCCATAGGCCACTTGGCTTGGTATAGCTGCCCGTGCACCTGCAGCCAAGATGGGACTACACAAAACAGGCAATCAACCTAGACAGGCATCCGAACAAACACCAACATAGTCCACCACGGTTGCAAGCAAGTTCATAGATCTGAATCGCGTCATAAATGCAAGAAAAGCACAACACTTCATAGATTTCAATCGCATCGTAAAAGCAAGAGAAGCACATATCTTTAGAGGGGAGAGGAGGAAGCCAGCAGTGGTTTTTTACCTTGGTGCTTTCCCGATGGAGCTGGCGGAGAGAATGGAGCAGGTCAGCAATGTAAGACCGACCCAATGTTTTGTGTATCATTTGAATCGCGTGGTGCCTTGGGGCTCATGCAGGGGGCTGGCAAATTCCGCAGGTGAGGAGCGCTGAGGCATGAACCGACGTCGGCGGCGCCCTCCATTAATCAAACTCCCCTCCGCCGCCGACAGGACCTCCGCCGCGCCTCCTCCCTCCTTCTCTTTTCTCCCTCACCTCACCTATCTCTGTTCTCGTTCGCTGGAGCAGCCATGGCGCCGAGCGGCTGCAAGAGCAAACACCGATGCACCGGCTCCGCTTGCTGCCGTCCACCAGATCCGCCGCCTGCAGATCCCTCCTCGGGGGACCCCAACTCTAGCCGACGTTGTCGTTCTGGCCAGACCCGCCGCCACCAACTGCCTCTCGTCCGTCCGCCCGCTCGAGCGACAACGCGTTCGCCGTGACGACCTCCAGCCGAGCCGCTCGCTTCGTCAGCGGCCAGGGCCGCGGGCGCCGCCCCTCATGGCCTGACCTTTTCGTCCTCCGCCACGGCTGGATAAGATGGAACAAAGGAGCGCGGATTGAATTCTTACAAATGCAGGGGTTATTTTGTAAACACAGAACGTTTTCTCAGATGCACTTAAACAGGGACTGCGGGTTGAATTAATAAAAAGTATAGGGACTATTGTGCAAAACTGCCATGACGGTGAGTTATTATTATACTAGTAAAGTGCCCGTGCGTTGCAACGGCTCAAAAATAAATAACTATCTTCTCATGAATCTAATAAAAAAATTGCTTATTGGAAATTGTATATTTAGTGTTAGTAGTATATGAGTTGCAATGTATGAAAAAATATAACTTTGATCCTCATTCAGAATACCCGCAGAGTGCAGACAGTTTTACGACAAATCAATGATACCTAATGAATTTGAGAAAAAAAACACAATCAACAACATAATATGCAACCCGTCATCATCAACATAACATGCAAGTGAACGGGTTTAGACCCGATGTTGTGACAACACTCTAGCACTTCATCAACAAAAATGGTACAATGTTTTTAGATGAAATGATCGGGAAGACAAAATGAAACAAATAGCAAGCAGAGAAATATTACTTACGTACTATGTAAATTAGGTTTTGTCAACAGAAGTGGTATAATATTTACAACTATATGACAAAATTGGGTTTCATGAAGTAACAATAAGCATCAGACTAAATACTTCCTTACTTACTGTGGACTCCAAATTAGTATATGCTCTATAAATGAGGTTTTCGACACAAAAAAAACACCACTATTGGCTAAGCAGAAGCTTAATAGACTAAACTCTAGGAGTTTGGAGCAAAGGTGGGCTGAGGTGACGTGTGACTGCTTCTACTCCATGCGTTCCAAAATACTTGAAGTTCTAGATTTGTTCCAAGTCTAATGTTGATATATTTTTTCTATAGACTATGGAGAATTTGCATGGCTAAAGCTAAAGCATACACTTTTCAGAGTGACTAACAACCGGAACGAAGTAAGAAATAAGCAAATACTTGTAGTACAGCTAAAGATGAATATAACATACCGAGTAATTAGGCATCTGTAAACAACATCATTCTAAATGTACAAAATTTGATTTCAAACGAGTCTTTGCCTCGGTGAACTCCGAAGTTTCCTTGCCTAGCTATCATTCTGCACCAAGTGATAACTTGCAGCAAAGCACCTAATCAGATAGAATAGCAACTAAGCCCTCTATTCCCTACCCTAGCTTTCCATCTGCGCTAACTGTGATAGTAAATAATGTGTTACCAGATTAATTCTTCCCCACCTTTCCATTTGCACTAACTTTTTTTTGGAAAAGGAGGATAACCCCCGGCCTCTGCATCAGCGTGATGCATGCAGCCATATTATTAAGCCATAGCTTTTCATCTGCACTAACTAAAGTAGTAAATGGTGTCTTGTTATTTCCTAAATAAAAGGGTCAAAAAAACTGTTAAGTGTGTAGAGGTAGACATGAAAGTAGACAAACAGGAAACTAAAGATTCAGGAAAACCTACCAATATCTAAGGTAACGATTCAGTATGTACAGGTGGCCAGCATGTCATGTTTGGTTGGGTTATACTCACATGCACTTCAAGGGTAATCAAGTAGATAAGCACCGGTTTAAATTCAAACCAGAACCTCATGGCGTGATCTCAAATCTGCATGCACACTCACATCCTAGCACACGATTTCTGAAACCACACTACACAATCTGAACCACAGAACTACACCCAGCCATTGTGGATTTTGTAATTAAAGAGAGAGAAATGTGAGGCACCCCCATGTTGAGCACTTGGTTTGGACACAGGTGGTGGGCTGGGGTGCAGCTGTGCGAGCACCCAAACTGGTTGACGCTCACCTCTCTACTTATCCACTTAGCTGTTAATATCGGCACTCATTTTGGTGCTTAGTGTGGCCAACTACAATGTGACCCCATATACCGAAGTAGAGCAATATCATATGAGTAAGTAAAATCCTTGTTTCCATTATGATAAATCACTATTAGATTCTTGAATTAGACAAAAGACTAAACAAGTACTCTTGTTTTTATTTCAGCAAAATAATTAATGGTTGTTTTGCTTAAACGCTTTCATCACTGATCACGCGTCATGACCATCCATGGAACATTCGTCCTTTTCTCGGGGTAGATGATGATTTCAAATTCATCTTTTGGATGTTTTTCTTGGTGTAAAAATATATATCTTGCGCACTATGCTGTAGAATTCTCTGCGCAAAATATAATGTAAAAGTAATAGGAAGGGGATTTTTGCTGCATGTATATCAAAGAAAGCACCAAGGTAGATGGCTTACTCCCATGGATCGTCACCCTAATTATCAGTATACACAATCTGCCTCTCTCTTCAAAGACATTAGTTCACCGTCAAATTAAAACATCTTGTCTAGTTCAACTTTGAGTTCATCATAGTGACTAAACTTTGACATAACCACTGATATACCAAGTGCAACACCTTGCGTATGAACCTGCAAAACCATGGTAAATGTCATATAAATTAATCTCTTGGTATTGCTAATGCTAATTGGACTGGTGTTTGTTTCTTTCCCGCTCTTACGATCGTAGTAGTACCAGTCCGCGAAGGACACAAACAAACACCAAACTTGCAGCAAAAACACATGCGGGCATGCGGCAACATGCAGTTTGAATTATTCTGGTCCACTTTTATATCTTTCCTATTTTTCATTCATTGATCAGGGTCATCATGAGCAACGCCAATTCTTATTCTTATGCAGAATATCATAGAAGATTAGCCGCTCCTTTCCTCCCTTATTTTTCAACCTTAAATGAGCAGCGCGCATTATATGATTAGCCTCTCGTTTCCTCCTTCCTTATTTTTATTTTTCGTCCTTAAATGATAATATGCAGTAGCGCATATATGGAAAGATTATGCTCTCTTTCCTTCCTTCCTTTTTTCTGTCACGTCGTCTCCTCAAATTATGCTGCATGCATGCGTGTCTCATGAATCCGTATAGCCTCTCTTTCCTTCTATTTCTCGTGTAATTAACGCCCCTCTTTCCTTCTTTTATCTCTTTCCTTCTCGTGTAATCAGCCTCTTTTTCTTTTCTCATTTATCCTTATGATCTCTGAGAAGGCTTCCTGATATCTATAGAAAATTAAAGAGGTATATAAATGAGATTGATTGGATATAAAAGAGCGAGGTGGGACTTTTTAACTTGTAGCGCGGCCTAGCTCAGTTGGCTTTGACATTATGTATCTGACGGGAGGTGTCGAGTTCAATTCCCCTCACCAGAAGATTTTTTTGCATCTGGGGCCGTCAGAAACTGTAATCAGGATAGGTGGGCCTTATTCGCTGGGCCAGCTCATGGGCTGGTTCGTTCTCTTTTCGTTCGATTGGGCCTTATTCGCTAGGCCAGCTCATGGGCTGGTTCGTTCTCTTTTTCGTTCGCTTCACCTGTCTCGGTGCCGATCGATACTGACGCACTAACGATGGTAAAAACGGTTGACGGACGAAACGGACGAAAATTTAAGGGGTAAGAAGCAATAGCCCCTTTATTAATAGGTATAGACTAGCAAAAGAGCCCGTGCGTTGCAACGGGAGAGAAAATAACACACGCTCTTAACCGAATAACCATGACTCAAGACCCTAATAGGTCCACGTCCTTTATTTTCACATGGCATCACATTTGTGTTGCCGACAGTGGCCTCAGTGCTCACATAACGAAAACGCGTTGGAATGTGGTCAGTCCTAAGGCATCTCTATCTCGCGCGCGCGCACGCACACTCGCTTGGAATAAGAAGAGAAATATGTTGTTTTTCCCCGCGAGGTTTTTCAGAGTTGTGCATGCGTGGTTATCGATGTTTTCTTTCCTCTCAATCTGGTTTTAATGGGTGTTTATTTGCAATTCGGATCACCGCCGGTACGAAAGAACAATGGACCGTGCACTATAGATTAAGTGTGCACCAAAAATAATATTTTAAAAATATTTAACAGTTAAAAATAACATCATATTTAGATTCTACACATTTTTCTAATCAAATTTCATATATAACATGTTAAAATCGGAGTTACGGTTTAAAAGATATGGATAATTTTGTTTTAGATAAACTGTGGATTGATTAACCGAAAAGTCAGGGGGTTTTCTGTTAAAACAAAAAAAACGATTCGACTGACTTAAATATGGACGGCGGATTGATTACCTGAAATGTCAGGGGGTTTTCTGAGAAAATGCAAAATAACGATTCGGCCGCGACTTAAACGTGTACTGCGGGTTCAATAAACAAAAACCATAAGGAATTTTTCGCAAAAAGGGACGACGACGGTGAGCCGACAGAAACACTCCGTGCTTTATTATTAGGTAAAGATATATATAATATATAATATATATATATATTAGGTAAAGAGGTAAAGATTAGGTAGAGATGAAACAAAAGCATACTCCTAGATAGATAAATGGATAAATGGATGGATGAATTTGTGTGTCATCTTTGATTTTCAAATTGACTGGGATGAATTCGGAATTGAAGAGGAGGCACATGCAGAATTTATGTCAAATGAGCCAAACTGAATGTGCTTCTTTCCGAATAATGTTTAATTAGAAAAAAAGGCTCTGATTCCTGAACCAAAACTGAATAACCTACAGTCATAAGGAAATTATTTGCATAATATTCAGGCTTTAAGAGGCCCAGCCAAATTGAATGTTTTGTTTTCGAATAATTTGTTCTTCAGAATCTGAACAATCTGTAACAGAAAGGAGGACAAGATTGAACTTGGTTGTCTACACGTTTGCTAGATATTTACACTATTTGTTTACAGAGGGAGTATTATGCTTCTTCATTTGTTCTTGGAGGGCTTTTTTTCTCCTCTTTCTGTGAAAAAGAAAAGAAAGAGTGAGGCTATGTCATTCCATATAGCATATATAAGTTGTTTTCTGCCTCCCTATATCTCAATGGAATTGAACAAAAATGTAATGTAAATATAAGCCAAGAGCAACTTTGTACTCTCAGCAAACAAACATAGAAGGCAGAATTAAACTTTTGTAGTGATCTCTTGTTGGGTTGCGTAAACAAAAATGTAATGTAAACATAGAAGGCAGAATTAAACTGTAGCTTGCTTATTAGATGTCGAATCTTGTAATTGTTGGTTAGCAGCTAGTGTTGTCCTAACGTCTGAGTAGTTGTACTACATGTCTAGTTTTAAACCATTCCCTGGAAGTAAAAAGGGGGTCTTGATGCATCCAGCACCTGTCTTACTTATGCCTTTTGTATGAATGATATACATATTGACAACGCATAATTAGATGATCAGTTGCCTTTCTTTCAATGCGTACTTCTATTTTTTCAATGTGCAGAATAGGTGTCTCTGATATGCTTTTTCAGGTCCAGAATTCCAGCTGCCGGCATTCTCCCTCTTTGTGTAAACCTTGCAAATTATGAGAGAAAAGGCATTAGAATTACTCCATAAAGCAATATTATGCATAAAAACATTATAAATAATAGTAGGAAATCATGATGCAAAATGGACGTATCATTCACCATAGACCTACGGGTTCGTAGTTAGTACTTAGATGACTATATCTCTCTCCATGTTCTTAAATGCAATGATCATCGTGATTCCCATGGTGATCTATCCCATGTAATCATCTTAGCGGTGTTTTTGTTGGGATCCGATGAATTGTGGATTTATGTTCAGATTATTCATGAAAATATATTGAATCCTTGCTGGTTATTTATATGCATGATAGTTATAGCTTCGTAATACTCTCTGATCTATCGGTTTGGTTTGGCAAACTAGATTGATTTATCTTCGTCGGGAGTGGTGCGTTGTAGTGGGTTTAATCTTGCGGTGCTCAATCCCAGTAACAGAAAGGGACATGACACGTATTGTATTGCTTCCATTAAGGATAAAAACAAAGGGGTTCATTCATATTAATTGGTTTTACTTTGTCTACATCATGTCATCATCCTCCAAGCATTACTCTGTTTTTACTTAATACTCTAGATGCATGCTGGATAGCGGTCGATGGGTGGAGTAATAGTAGTAGATGCAGGCAGGAGTCGGTCTACTTGCTTATGAACGTGATGCCTATATACATGATCATTGCCGTGAAAAAAGTTACATAACTAAGCGCTTTTCTATCAATTGCCCAACAGTAATTTGTCTACCCACCGTATGCTTTCTTCGAGAGAGAAGCCTCTAGCAAAAACTATTGCCCCCGGGTCTCCTCAAAAATATTATTACAAAAAACTCCTAAAATAGTTTTGCCAATATTTACTTTCTTTTTATTTTGCAATTTACATTTATCAATTTATTTATCTATCACTACTTATTGCTTGCAAGTAACGAGTTCAAGGGGATCGCCAACCCTCTTGCCCGCGTTGGGTGCAAGTGTGTGCTCCTTTGTGTGTAGGCGCTGAAGACGGGAATTTGTGTGGTTCTCCCATTGGTTTGATAACCTTGGTTATCACTGAGGGAAATACTTATATCTATTGTTCTGCATCTCCCCTCCTCTTTGGGGAAAAAACCCAACGCAGTTTACAAGTAGCAGTCGGCTATTATGTTCTTAACGAACAGGAATCTTGACCAGAATGCCGGGCGGTCTCCCCGGTTTGTTGTTTTTTGTATATCAGATCCCAAACATCGGTAGGTCCCGAGTTACTTGGGCAATACTCGATGTGGGCTGGGTGGGTGGGATCAATTTTTTAATCCAATTAGGGGCTCTAACGCACCCCATGTTCTGGTGGGAAGGTTGCACGGAGAGAGAGAGAGAGAGAGAGACGTACATGTTTGGCTCAAAGTACGAAACGCCCATTCTTTCTATCCGATTAGTCTTGTGTCCGTACCTCAAAGGGGAGTTCGGATCCGAGGTTTCCTCGATTCAAAAAACGTCAGTCGGGCTATTCGAAGGAGCATGGTGCTCCGGGTGGAACTTCATATCGCCTCGTGCCACCTCTATGGGGGAGCGTGACTTGGGATCTGTCGTTTCCTCAAATGGCCCGTTGGCGAGGGTCGCTGAGACAACAAAAGTTTTGAAGGGTTTCAGATCGCCAATCGGAGAGGCCATCATTCCAAGGTGATCACACACCGAGCTCTCAATGAAAGCACGAATGTTGGTTTCAAAACCGGCAGACCTCGGGTAGGGGGGCCGAGCTGTGAGATCGGATCGAGGGGTAACAGGAGAAAAGGAACACACGGTGTTTACCCAGGTTCATGCCCTCTCGATGGAGGTAAAACCCTATGTCCCGCTCTTGTTGTATTATTGGTGTAGCAAAGTACAGAGTTGATCTACCTCGAGATCGTATGTTGAGGTCTAAACCCTAGAGCTGATGATGAATATGAATGTTTATCTTCTACGGGATAAACCCTCCGGCTTATATAGGCACTGGGTGTATCTAGGGTTACACGAATGTCGGTTACCATCTAGGGATTACATGTCGAACAAATCATCCCTTCTTGGAGCGCACGCCAGGTCTTCGGTAGAGTCCGATGTGCTCACGCGACGGCCTGAGGGCTGATAACCCACAAGTGTAGGGGATCGTTTGTAGCCTTTTTCGATAAGTAAGAGTGTCGAACCCAACGAGGAGCTAAAGGTAGAATTAATACTCTCTCAAGTTCTATCGACCACTGATGCAACTCTACGCACGCTAACGCTTACTTTACCTACACTGGTGCAACGACGTGCTATACAAACGGTTTTTAACCCCTTTCGGTGACGTAGTTCCAAACCGTCGCCTTGCATGTGTGGGCGATAGGGGGGTCTATCCCACACGACACGAGATACCCGTCGGCGATGGTGTCCAATGAACGCAAACGTTTGGCAAAACTAAGCGTATGGGATGTCCGCATCTCTCACAAACGAGGGTCACCGGTCAACCTTTTGAGATATGGTGGACTTCCCATACGACCCATCCTTGTAACTCGTGTGAGATCACACTAACATCGCACGCGTTATTCTGTGGCTCACCATTTACGATGTGCACCAAATCACAAACAGTTCACGATTATGAAGCGTGTATAATAAGGGGTATATTACAAACACTTATATTGGACGAACCGTTGGCGATATTTAACTAAGACTATAATTTAACCGTCGTACAAGTATCGGATAGGTTTAAGAAACATTGTACTCGCGTCCGACAGGATAAGTATCGCACGCGCTATTCTGTGGTCCGACGTTTGCGATGCATACTACATCACAAACGTTTCATCATTTTAAATTGTGTGCGACAGAGATTGTATCACCAACGTTGCATTCGGTTGCACCGTTTGTTATATTATCTGAAATCACACACGGTTCGCAAACGGCAACTGTGTGCATGGTCGCACACGTTTTCTATCTGTGAAACGTGTCGGATCTTGAGGTATATCACAAACGTTGAGACTTACAAACCGTGTGCGGCGTAATGACCCGTAGAGCATATTTTTTATTATTTTAATCGCTACAATTTAAAATTATATAGAATTTGAATTTGAAAGTAGGTGAAAGATCGTGGATGTCGCCTAGAGGGGGGGGGTGAATAGGCGCTTTAAAATAATTACGGTTTAGGCTTGAACAAATGCGGAATAAAACTAGCGTTTAATTTGTCAAGCACAAAACCTAAATCGACTAGGCTCACCTATGTGCACCAACAACTTATGCTAAGCAAGATAAACAACTAAGTGATAGCAAGATATATAACTAGAAACAATATGGCTATCACAAAGTAAAGTGCATAAGTAAAGGGCTCGGGTAAGAGATAACCGAGGCACGCGGAGACGACGATGTATCCCGAAGTTCACACCCTTGCGGATGCTAATCTCCGTTAGAGCGGTGTGGAGGCACAATGCTCCCCAACAATGCCACTAGGGCCACCGTATTCTCCTCACGCCCTCGCACAATGCAAGATGTCGTGATTCCACTAAGGGACCCTTGAGGGCGGTCACCGAACCCGTACAAATGGCAACCCTTGAGGGCGGTCACCGAACCCGTACACTTTGGCAACCCTTGGGGGCGGTCACCGGTACCCGACAAATTGCTCGAGGCGATCTCCACAACCTAATTGGAGACCCCGACGCTTGCCCGGAGCTTTACACCACAATGATTGAGCTCCGAGGCACCACCAAGCCGTCTAGGGCGCCAAGGCACCCAAGAGGAACAAGCTCTAGGGTGCTCAAACACCCAAGAGTAATAAGCTTCTCAACTACTAACTTCCACGTATCACCGTGGAGAACTCAAACCGATGCAACTAATGCAATGGCAAGAACACACGAAGTGCTCAAGTCCCTCTCTCTCAAATCCCACCAAAGCAACAAAAGCTATGGAGGAAAGTGAGAGGAAGAACAAGGAGAACACCAAGAACTCCAAGATCTAGATCCACAAGGTTTCCCTCACATAGAGGAGAAAGAGATTGGTGGAAAGATGGATCTAGATCTCCTCTCTCTATTCCCTCAAGAAGGAGCAAGAATCATTGGAGGGATGGAGAGATAGCAAAGCTCTAGAAGGTCAACAATGGAGGAGAGAGAGCTGCAAGGGGATAAAAGAACCGTTGGGGGCAAAGGGGAAGAAGACCCCCTTTTATAGCCCCCACCAAATCGAACCGTTACCTGTGCTGGACGCACTCAAGCGGTACTACCGCTTAGAGCGGTACTACCAGCCGAAGCCAGTGAGTACAGCAAGCACAGGAGCACGGTAGTGCCGCACAAAGCGGTACTACCGCCCCCACAAGCGGTACTACCGCAAAGGTTCGTAGAACAGCCCAGAAACGAGGTAGTGGAGCGGTACTGGAGTGGTACTACCACCGCAAGCGGTACTACTGCCCAACATCCGCTCTACTACCGCTAAGGAAAATCAGGGCACCAGAAGAATTTCAGCAAGCGGTACTGGAAGCGGTAGTAGAAAGCAGAAGTACCGCATAAGCGGTACTACCGTGCTACTACCGCTCACCAAGAATGGGCAACAGAAGAAATTCCCACAAGCGGTACTCGCTGCGGTAGACCACAGCGGTACTACCGCATAAGCGGTACTACCGTGGTACCGAGCGGTACTACCGCTTGGGTGACAAGAAAACTGCCCAGAGACTGAAACTGCCATAACTTCTGCAAATGAGCTCCGAATTGAGCAAACTCAAGCTTGTTGGATAGATGACGACAAATACTATCCAACAGCGACAAATACTATCCGAATTGGTTATAATAAGAAGTGACAGGGGAGATATGCCTAAGATATAGAGATGAGAAACCTCTATGAATGAAGAACCGGCATAAACTCCAACAACGAAAACATCATAGAAGATGCATATATGAACTCCGTTTTCGATGAACTCGAGCTTGTCATGAAGATGACCATAAGCTCAAAAACTCACAAAGAGAAACACCAAACAAGAACCAAGAAAGATGATGCAATGATGCAATGGTTTGAGCTCTCTACGAACGATACGATCAAGCTACTCACTTGAGAGCCCCCCTTGATAGTACGGCTATCGATCCTATAACCCGGTCTCCCAACTACCACCATGAGACCGGTAAAGTAGAAAACCTATCAAGGGCAAACCTTTGCCTTGCGCATAGTCCACTTGAGCTAGATGATGACGATCTTGACCTCCTCAAGTTGGACCACCTTTCTTGATTGCGTCGGCTCGATGAAGACTAGTAGATTGCTCCCCCATACTCCACTATGGGTGAGCCACTCTTCGTGATGCTCCACTTGAACTTGCACACCGCAATCTTGATGACCATCACCACTTGATATCATCCTCCATGGGTTGTATGAAATCTTCCTTTTGATGCACGCCCATGGAAACAAACCTAACCCCACAAAGAACTCTTGCATAGAACATGGGTTAGTACACAAAGCGTAATGGACAATGCTTACCATACCGTGAGATCACTTGATCCCACTCGGTACATCTTCTACGCTTTGTGTGTTGATCAACTTGAATCACTCTTCATATTTAGTCTTGATCAACCTTGAATCTTCTATGGACAAACCCTTCAAATATAACTCAAGGCAACCATTAGTCCATAGGGATTGTCATCAATTACCAAAACCAAACATGGGGGCAGCGCATGTTCTTCCAATTCTCTTCATTAAGATGATGTCTTGAAGGTAAACATGAATGTCCACACAATCTTCTTCTTCAAGACATGCTTGCAATAGGCTCATCTCTTACATGACCAATCTTTGGATAACTCCATGAATAACCACCTTGGTCATCTCAAAATCTCCTTGAAACCAACAAATGTACTTCAAGAAAAGCCTATGGACAAACCCTTCAAATATAACTCAAGGCAACCATTAGTCCATAGGGATTGTCATCAATTACCAAAACCAAACATGGGGGCAGCACATGTTCTTTCAGTAGGGAATAGCTTTTTACATATACATAGATAGGTTCATCAACCAATGCATTATTCCATTCACAGGTACATACGCTCAAGAATTACGTCAACGAAAGAATTACAGAAGCACCAAATAAAGAATGATGAACGACGGTTGAATACTTGTATTAAAGACGGTAAAGAAAGAGGCAAAATATATTCTGATTGCTGTAAAAGTGAAGCGGATGCCCGTAGTGTGCCCTCCATGTCGTCTGCACACACAACTCTAGCCCAATCCCTTGTGATGGTCGACCGCCCATCCTTCAATATCTTCATGACTTCCAGATAGTCATTCTAGTCTGGTAGAAATACATATACATTTGCATGTCCAACAATCATGTAGTTTGAGAGGTGATCTTGGGTAGACTGCGTTGGGAACCACTGCAAAGGAAAAAGATATAGAGGTTGTCATCTAACAACTCATTATGTGCAGTAAAAAGGGTACATAGTTCTGAGTTAATATACTTCATATCACTGTTGTCTTGGACAAGCTGTAAATAAATAGTTTAATTGCCACATTTTGACCAATTGTACTAGCAATCTTTATTAGTTACCTCAAATGATGCTCTCTCCGTCCCACTATATAAGATCTAATTGCATCCAATGCACAAACATATTGGATGTATTAGCGTCTTTTATTATGGGGTGGAGGGAGTATAACATGAGAAACAAATATAGCCATGTGAACCAAAAACCATTAAAATAGGCATATGTTCACTACATCAGGCTTAACAACAACCAAATAAAGTCATTCATAATGGTATTGTTGAATTTGCATAGAACAAAGCTTGTACTTAAACATCAAATTGTATAATTAAACATCACAGAGTGAAAAAAAATAGGCGGTGTATAACTAAATAAACAAGGCATACTACAGCTACCAAATAGTCATTCATATCGCTAATATTGAAATTGCATAGAACGTAACATGTGCTTAAACATCAAATTCTATGATTGAACATCACATTGTTAGAAAACCGAAATAAATAGGGGCATGTTAACTGCACCAGCTTTAACAGGAACCAATTGTATGATTGAACAACCAAATCTAGCAATTGAAGCTGGACATATGTTCACTACAAACAACCAAAAATAGCTAAACAAGGTATATGCTCACTACAGACAACCAAACATAGGCGTTCGTGAATTTGAACTGAAAAATTCATACTCGAGCATAGGGCGCACTTGTCGACGACAAGTTGTTGTCGTCAATGAAACCTGACTTGGTAGCTAACGATGCCAAAACATCGCCATAGAACGCGACTTCCATAAATGACAAAAGGGTCTCGTTTGCGATGAAGGAAAATTCCTGACAGCAAAGTAGAGTAGATCAGATGCATACTACAAACAACCAAATATAGGTATATGCAAACTACATACAACCAAAATGGGCAGTGAAATTGAAATGAACAATTCATACTCCAGCATATCAAATTGCACTTTTGAACATTACAATTCATACTCCAGCATAGCACATTCCTGACAGCAAAGCAGAGTAGATCAGAGGCATACTACAAACAACCAAATATAGCAATTGAAACTGGATAAATCATAACCACAAACCACCAAAAAACCTTTAAAGGAAGCATATGCTCACTACAACAGACTTAACAGCAACCAAACAACCATTCATATCAGTATTGTTGAAATTGCATAGAAGATAGAACGCACCATGTGCTTAAACGTCAAATTGTATGATTCAACATCACATTGTGAGAAAACTGAAATAAACAGGGGCGTGTTAAATACACCAGCTTTAACGGGAACCAACTGTATGATTGAACAACCAAATCTAGCAATGAAACTGGACATAAGTTCACTACAAACAACCACATATCACGCTAAACAAGGTATATGCTCACTACAGACAACCAAACGCATCATCACTGAAATTGAACTGAACAATTCATATTCCAGCATATCAAATTGCACTTTTGAACAATTCATACCCCTGGGAAGAGCCTGGAGTGGGGGTGCGCACCGTGCGCTCCCTGTTGTGGCAGTTTATCTCCTTGCCTTTGGAAGAGCACGTCTGCAGGGTGACGTCCCTGATGTCGAGGATGGACTATTTCCCCTTAGAAGAGACGGATAGGGCGCCTTGTCGTCGTCGTCATCAATGAGGTCTGACTTGGCAGCTGACGATGCCGAGCCACCGCCATATATATAGAACGCGACCTTCAGTAATGACAAAAGGGTCTCGATGGCGATGAAGGCAAAATCCTGACATCGAAGCAGAGTAGATCAGCGCCGGGGGGAAGGGGGGCATGGAGGAGATCCAAGTAGGTTGAACACGAGGGGGGTATACTTAACCTGTGTCATAGCCCGTGTCTGGGGGTGTCGGCGGCCACCTCGCCATCGTCCAGCGGACATGCCTCGATATACCTCTTTTTGGCCATTCGCTCCTCCAGCTCCCCGAGAAGCATAGACGGGATGGGGCAACGAGGCTCTGGAGTGTGGGTGAGGATGGGGATGGGGATATGCGGCGAAGAGGGTGCTTCGCAGGCCGACACTACGGGGTGGACCAGAGTTGTGCGTGCATTATTCGACATGGAGGAGCACTATTGTCGATTGCACGGACGACTCTAGTCCAACCCCCTTGTGATGGATCTTCATGAGGACTTCTAGATAGTCACGGGAAGGCCTGCAGAGGATGACGGTGGAGTCGCGGGCGGCGGCGGCGGCGGGCTAGCTATGGTTCGAGCGAGGGAGAGGAGTGGTGCGAGCGGGAGCGGAGGTTTTCCTCTTTGTTTACGTTATCTGAGCTGATGTTTTGTGGTGGGGAGGGGGGTAGGTGGTGTTTGAGGAAATGTCGTGCGGCTATTGAAAATTTTACTAGGCGGGAATACCGGGGCTACTGAAAATTTAGATTACGGGATTGAAGCGGCGCGGCCAGGGCGGGAGCACCAAACATCGCACACAGCCGAAACATAATAAGTGTGTGCTGTCAAATAGGAAAAAACCGCGAAACCGTCATTTTTCAAATGGCTCAAGGTGGTAGATATTTTTACGAGGGAAGTCTCGTGGAACCCAATCGTGTCCAGCGCCCACCAGTGGACCGTGCTGATGTGCCAGCGGCAGATGGAATGGTTTCTATTGAGTGTACAATCGCAAATGGTTGTTACATTCGAATCGTTTGCTATTTACTCCTGGAATAATAATATAAAGGAGCATTTCGTAAAAAAATGCGGGAAATGGGTCAGAACACATACACGCCTGCGTTGTCTCAAAAAAAACATACACACCTGCATGTGGAACAAAAATATGTATGCACAGGGTGGTTTGATCGTTCAAAATACCCAATGCGCAACTTTGATGTGTCACATGTCTCCTCCGTCGCCACGTCGGTGGAGGGGGAATCCTAGCCACGAATACATGCCCCCACACAGGTCTTGCGTATCACTCATGTCGTAACACGAAAATGAAACATGTACATGAATCTAGCATGGTCGAACCACCCCATCTCTTTTCCGGTCAAAGGTGGACTATGGCCCATGCGCCTCGAAACACGGACATCCCGACCAAAGAATCAACATTTTTTGGTAAAACCTCTCCCGTTGTCGGTCGAAAAGGGTGGACGTCCACCAAGGCCCATGAATGGGCGTGGCGCCGATAATTAACCACGCGGTGCAGTGTCGAATACAGCCATCACCTGTTGGTGGTGCAAACATGTGTACGGAAATGTTGTGTTGCGTTTGAATTCATTGATATATATATATATATATATATACCTACCTCATGTGCAACTTTGATGGGTCACATGCTTTGGAACGGGAAAGTCCCCCCCGAGCGAGTGTTCATGAGGCGTACAACTAGTATGCCGAGCGTCGATGGGAACGATTCACGCATTCGTAGGCGTGTGCTCAGACTTGGCTAATTAAGGAAACTCAAATGACCTATATAATTTATACCATAACACAAAACAATTGAAGATTCCACCATGGTAACCTCTCTCTCGTTGTTAGTCAATGTGATGGACATCCACGCGGGCCCAGGAATGGACTTTACAACGACAATCACGCGAAGGAGTATCCAAAGACAATCACCGTCTAAGCGTGGATCAAACATATGCATGGAAGTGTTGTGTGATGTTTACATACCCAGCACACAAACTTTAGTGTGGCACACCTTCCTCGGGAATCTTAAAGTCGGCACGGAAAGCGAGGTTCACGACGCGTGGTATATATATACCCCCACCCCCCATTCGAGCCGATGGGGGAGACATTATATTCATGCACACACTACACACACTCAAATTATACCATGTAATCTCACACCCACATGGCCTACCGCAAACATCGACCAAAAAAGAATCCATAATAATTAACCTCTCTTGTTGCGATACAAAACTACGCGAGGCCACTGATGGGAGAGTGACACTAATAATTGTGCAGGGGGGGCGGTGTCCGAGGACAATCACCGCCTCCATGTTGCCCTAACATATGTACGAAGGTGTTGTGTGATGTTTTGAATACCCAATGCGCACCTTTCACGTGGCACCTTCGCAAATCGCAAAAAGGAGGTTCACAACTTGTACAATGAGCACGCGCATGCACACATGCGCCCAAACTTTTGTCCGTAATCTCACCATGATATTCGCCGAAACATGGACTAAGATGAATCCACCTTTGATCAAACCCCTCTCACGCGCGCCATCCAAGGTGATATACCACGCGGGGGGCAACGAATGGGTGTGTCGGTGGTAACCGCATGAGTGGGTGTACGAGGACCACCTCCGCATGCATGAGACACAAACATATGCATGAAAAGGTCATGATTGAGATGCTTTAAATATATACCCAATGCACGACTTTTGACGTGGCACGTGTGCCTCACCTGAAGCTGTCATTGGTTAAAACCGCTACCCGCATCCCCATGGGTGTTTACTATATTAGGGCACGGAGAAGTGCCAGCTTGAATTCCCATGGGGAAGATGGTGGGTCAAATACCTTACCCAGTGTGCACGACGGGGATGGGGATGGGATATACATAGCATTACCCGCCTTAACCATGAAGTACTTAAATGTGGGCTCTGAAATTAGTAGAACCCACGTAATTTGCGACCTTGGTCACCCAAATTTCCACAGATCCCACCCATCTGGCCCAAATATCCCTAAGAAATCCCAAACTTAGCCACAACATATTGTTTATTTGCGTTGGAGTACTGTTTTTTTACTGAAATACTATCGAATGTTGTTCTTAAATGCATGTTGGGTTTCCCCACGGGGATAAAGAAGTGGCAACGGGGATGGGAAACATTTTATCCCCGCGCATGGGTACGGAGACGGTGACGGGAATGGAAGGGCGATGATCGGGACGGGGATGGGGAACATTTTATCCCCGCGCAAGGGTACGGAGACGGTGACGGGAATGGGAGGGCGGTGATGAGGACGGGGATGGGACTCCAATATACCCGCCTGAGTAATCCCCGTTGTCAGCTTGATGCCTAACTAACCGGACAACCCCACGTGGTGGCGCACATACGACGCGTATTGTGTGCCGGACCCCACACCTACACTCGTCCCACCACACCACCGTCACATCGAGGCATGCATGTCAAACTTTTTTATGTAGTGCACATGTGACAATAGGAGTGTGGTGTTAAAATTCGATTTGTAAAGAACATTAGGACATTATATATATCAAATTGATTCCTTAGGTATTTAATTTGTAGAATTAAAATTTGAACTATATGCACACGCGGTTGTGTGCTCGAATGGATTAGAAGTTCATTTTTTTGTGTTGGGTGCATGTTTAGTCCCCATGGAAGGAAAACCAATGAATTTCGAACATCTCGGCTATCAATTTGCAGCAAACACCCAGCTAAGCTAGAATTCATGAAACATTGACATGATTTCATGACATGGAACTTATAGGTCGTGGTAAATAAATCGTCCAATTTGAGAGAAGTTTTCATCTAAGCTTCTTGCAATCGGGGGATTATTAATAAATGCAACACAGAACCGTCACGTTTACATCGCAAACGGTTTATTAATCCAATTTTTTTATTTACTCCGCGTATTAGCGTTGGATAAAGTCAAGCTTTGTAAACTTTGACCAAATTTAGAAAAAAATGTTAACGTTTACAATTAAAAATTATTACCATTGGATTCTTTATTGAATGTACTTTCACATCATATATATTTTTCATGGTAATTATTTCAATTTCTTTCTTTAAAGTTGGTCAAACTGTATCAAGCACGATCCTTGCACGCATATATGATTTGATGGGACGCATTCTAGCAGCAGGTCGCCTCGCAGGCTGACCGGGATGCGTGTGAGAAGGTGGTTGAATTGATGGGAGGCGTGTTCGCTAAGCAGTCTCGCAGGGAGATGTGCCGTCAGACGTGTGATTTGACGGTGCGCATGCCAGCAGTCCAGCGCACAGGCGCCTCACCGGGAGGCGAGCCGTCCCTTTAAACCGCCGCCTGCCTCCCTCTCATGTCCCAACCCCCCTTTATTAACCGCGCCCGAGCTGTTGGCTTTAACATTCTCGCTACACACAATCCTCTCCCCCCCCGCGCATCCTCGCCGCCGTTCTCAATCGTCATCAGCGGCCTCCCTGCACCATGGGAGGGAGTAACCAAGTCGGTGCCGGCGAAGCACCCGAGCATAGCGTGAAGGTGGGCACAGAGATTGCCGTCGTCGGAGATGACGTATCGCGCGGACATCAGCGCGGCCTTGACGTTGTCGCTGCCGCCTTGCTTCCCCAGCCGGAGCCGGTGGTCCACAGCGACTCCGGCGAACACTCCAGCGACGACAACGACTCGGACGGAGAACTGGTTGGTCATATATACCCATTTTTGGTAAATACATATGATAGGCTTATTGGTTTGCTACCAAAACATGGCATGCCAACTTTTGGCATCAAATCAGTTAGCTTCGATTTAGGGTTCACGTTGTCGCATGATATAGCTAGTATGTTTCATAAACTTTGCCTTGTGAATTCGCATTATAAAAATATACGTTTGTCACATTTTTTACTATGTATAGGTGCTATCTGACGATGTGGACAGCGAGGATGAAGACGTTCAGGAGAGGTCAAGAGGCAAAGGCTCAGAGAGCTTATGGCTGGAAAGTATAACAAGCGTGTTAGGAAGAATGGGGGCTATGGATGCCCGTTCTGCAACCATAAGATTAACAACACGTACTCAAGTGTTCTGGCGCATGCAAGAGGACGAGCCGTTGGCTCCTTCAAGCAGAAGTATTCTGCCAGGATAGCGCACGCCTTGTACGCCCAGTTCCTGGAGAATCTTAACCATCAAGCATGAAGATGAGATGTTGGATTGACTGTTTCAGAAGAAAAAAATGTTGGATTGAATCTATCTAGTTTGTGTGTATTATATCTATGCTTGTGTATTATATTTTTTTCCTAAGATTGAAACTGTGCAACGACTTTCATTATGCTGTATCTCCATCACACCGGAGTGCTAGTTTAATTGAGAGTAATATTTTTATAGGATTTATCACACACGGTTGGATCTAATAAACCGTTTCCTCCGAAACACATTATTCTAGGGGACTAAGATTCATGGGTTGGCTGTCTAATTGTCCAGGCAGTAATGATAGTATCTTGTACCTGAACCAGTGGCTCACTTTTTCTAACACCTCAGAGATAGATATAGAGGTAGGAATTTGTCGAACGAACCACACTCCTTCGTAGACGTCAGGAGTCCATTGATGAAAAGAGGTTGGGGAAAGCTTGAACCCAAGTCCTACAGTGATGGATATAAGCGCAATTGAAATTCCTGGGGAGTTATACATTTATGTATTGATAAGACCGTTCACAATTTCTTGAAGCTCGATCTCCCCCCCAGATGAACCATATAGCCAAGAGAAACCATGAACCAGAATAGAAGAGCTTGCCCCACCCATGAGTAAATATTTCATAGTAGCCTCATTAGACCGTAGATCTCTCTTGGTATATCCAGACAATAGGTAGGAACATAAACTGAAACATTCTGGAGCTACAAAGATAGTTATGACTTACTGCACCTGCCTTTGTGTGTATGACATGTGGGCCCAACAGGTGGCTGGTCCAAATGTCATACACCCAAAGGCAGGTGCAGTTACGTCACTGAAGCTAGACAGAATCCCTCAGCAGCACTTGAAAAATAAACCTCAGCATCCACACGTCACAAAACCCTCGCCTGCTCCCCTCCCCCCTCCCCAACCCCAGTAGCACCTACACTAACACTAGTACTCCGGGACTCTCCATGCATGTCACCACCTATCCCCGCGGCAACCACCTAGCTCGACGCCTGTCGCCGCTGCCGGCTGTCGCAAAATGCCACCGCATATCTCCACTGCCAATTGCCGCGGCCTATCGGCACTGACTTTCTCGACGCTGCTCTCTATCGACCCAGCTCGCCCGATTGGGGAATCTTCGGTACTGGGCTTTTTCCCCATGAAGAAGCAGGTAACTAATCTACTGAAATATTTCTGCTCATCTCTTATCCCAGTCCGTCGGCCCCTTTTAATCACCCGTCCGAAATCGCCGTGGATTCATGTTTCTTCTAGCTGATTTGAGGGTTTTCATTCATAGAATGTACAGTGCAAGGACACATCAGGGCTATGTGGGCTCGCCCAAAAAACCGAGGAGTTCCATCTCACCGTATCAGACAACTTCACGCAGCACACGGTATGTTCAATCTCACACTACCTGGGTTGACATGCATGGCCTATTCTTTTTTTGAACCTATACTATAGATTGCTACATTTGGATAAAAGGTGCCACATGCAGCATTTACGTCAAAATGTGATTTCTTCTTCTTCTTATCCTCCTCCTTCTATATTATGCAAATTAATGTTGTATTGTTCTTTCGTTTACTCTCATATATATTTGCACGACATCATGATTACATTATCTGTTTACTTGTAATTTTTTATCCTTTCAAATCAACTGATGTGCATATGTTGTTCTTTTAACTACTACTCTAATACTATCACGTTACCATGTTCTATAACAATCTTATCATTTCCTGCAGTACATCCCTTGCGATGCAACGACAACTGTAGCGCTAAATCTTTGCCTTTACATAACTGAAGACTCCAGGGATGTCACATTGAGCACAAACCATGGATTTACAATCGTTGTTTCTGTAAAAATTGATGAAGATTGTCACTCCTACTTTGAAGAAGGCCTTTGGGGAGAAATTTCTAAGTTTTATGTACTGAAAGCTGGCACTAAAATTAAGCTGCACCTAAAAGAGCCTTACCAGACGATAAATGCTACCTTCCCTGACGACATTCTCCGTACATGCTATGTTGGAAGTAAGTGTTCTTTGTAGTATCTGCACGTTGACTTGTGTAGCAATATCAATGTAACTGTGTAGTATTTCAGCAACCAATTGGGATTTCATTTTCTTAATCTGTTAAAACCGTTCCTACCTAGTAAGTAGTAACTTGCAATTACCAATGCACTATTCTTCTACCCTTATCTAGCTACATAATCACTATCCTCCCACTGCTCCACTCTTGATAGAAAGATACGCTGGCGGCCATTCTCCGGACGTGGATGTCGAGGTTGCCAACAAGCGGAGGCGGGCTAAGCCAAAAACACAAGCGTCTCCGATAGGCGTAGACTTCATCAGCAGCCTCCCCGACGATATGTTGAGAGTCATCATCTTCCTCCTCCCTATAGAAGATGGCGTGCGCACAACCGTCCTCTCTCGGCGGTGGCGCCCCCCTATGGCGCTGCGCCCCTCTCGGCATCATCAGCGAGCACATGCTTTGCATTGGCTATCGCAAACGCTTGCATGCAGTATCCCAGATCCTCGGCACGCACTGTGGCCCAATCAAAGGCCTTACCATGGGCAAGTTCCGTTCCAATGGCAAGGACCGAGCCAAGCTTGACGAGTGGTTCTTATCGCCAGCCCTAGATCATCTCGAGGAGCTCCATTTTAATGATGGACATATGCGCTCGCTGCCACTCTCCGCGTTGTGCCTCGTGCCAACGCTGCGCTTCGCAAGGTTCTTGAACTGCCATTTCCCCCAGATTAACGCCAATCCCGCTCTTTTGCTACCTCGACTGACGCACCTTGAGGTCGTCGCCGTCTCCATCCCCAACGACGACATGGAGCGCCTGCTCCGCGGCTGTACTGTGCTCGAGTACCTTCATATTCAGGCGATCAATGGGTTGAGTAGCCTCCACATCACCTCCATGAGTCTCCGGGCAATTTGTGTGTATTGCTGGTGTTGCAACAGGAAATCGCACAAGGTGAAGCACCAAATGGTCATTGTGGACATGCCTTTACTTGAGAAATTACTTGTTGATCAACAAGATCCAACAAGAATCGGGGTCATTCATGCGCCGAAATTGACAGTGTTTGGCTACTCGCCCGTCAACTTATCTGAACTTGTTTTTGGATCCATAACCGTCCAGGTACAACAATCACCCTCTTCTCATTCTTTAATTAACATTTTTTCTCTCTCTATTAAAGATGTATGTTCGTTTGTCATCCAGAAAATCATATCGGCAAGCTTGACCCCATATCTACGCGGAGTGAAGGTCTTAGCAGTAGAATCTATCGGCCCCGACCTAGACCAAGTTGTTAGATTGCTGAGATTCTTTCCGTGCCTGGAGAAGCTATATGTCGAGGTGATGCTCTTTCATGTTAAATTTTAAACACAAGGGAGTCCAAATTTTGAAACCCTGCAAATCGTAAGAGGTCCGTTGTGTGTCCAATCACTAATACATTCTTTTCTTTCGCAGATACGGTTAGGCCCGGTAGTGGATAATGTGAGACAATATAACAATCCCATCGAATGTCTTGATCTCCATCTCTCAAAAATTACCTTGAACTCCTACCGAGGGACCTTACCGGAGATTATATTCGCTAGGTTCTTTGTTGTGAGAGCAAGTGTGCTAAAGATAATGAGATTTTCCCTACATTTATCGCGCAAAAAAGAATGGTTTGATGATCAGCTCCGACGACTAGGACAGAATGGAAAACTCTCTGCAGAAGCACAATTTCGTTTTGTAACTTCATTTGACAGACTATTCGGAAGTTCTAATGCCAAGCCCATAAATGACATGTCAGTGGCGGATCCCTTTGCAGAAATATTGAAGTTGCGAGACTAGTAGTAACATCAGTATGAACCTATCATATATGTTCATGTTCAGCTGATCAGCGCAGGCGTCTAGAGTTGCATGACAAAGTTTCCTGCATAAGCTGAATTTCATTTCTATTATCGGTTTGAACCTTGTAATATTTGAATTTGAGTATTGTAATGCTGGAATTTGAACCTTTGTACTATTTCTGTCATTTGTGATACAACCATGCAAATGACATCTTATGAGGGAGACTCTTATTTTGGTAGTACTATCTTTTCCTTAGTATGCAATGGCCGATTAATATCTGGACATCAATATGCAATTGACGATTAATATCCAGACCTTAAGAAGCAGAACCACGACCGAGGGTATCCTGCGTGGCTCCAATGGCGCTCCCAGTGGCTGCCGACGACGAGCGCCAGTTCACCATGCATGCCGTAGTGGACACGCCCTGTCGGTTCGTGGTGCACACCAAACATCCGATCTGGATGGAGATGTTCAGGCGGATCATTGACATGAGGAAGTGCCTTCTACCTGAAGACAACGAGGGATCGAGCCACAAGCAGAGCGCTGGCGGCAAGCGTCACAAGAAATAGATGATTTGATGATCGTTTCTCAATTCTCATACTCCCTCTATGCAGAAATGTTCGTAGTTTTAGAGGGATAAGTTTATTATGCATGTAATAGTTTATTAAGGTGTGCGCCAATGTTATGTGTGTATTGGATGCTTAATTTGGTTATGCACTCATGTTCTTCTAAACAGAGCATAGATGTTTGTGGGCAGATTGAGCAAATCACATCGCATACGGAATAAACAACCAAGACCGTCGGTGATGATTTCATCAGTCCCTGACAGTTCTTTATCCGGAACCGTTTGCCCACAACACATCCGAGTGGCCTGTGTACATCACACACATCTTGATCTGAGAAACCGTTTGTGTTATTTTTGCTTATCGCACATAGTTCATCCCAGTGAACTGTATGCTATCTATCACACACATCTTGATCTATGTAACCGTTTATGTTATTTTACCTCATCACAAACAGTTCATCCGAGTGACCCGTATGCCGTCTATCGCACACGTGATCATCTGGACAATCGTTTGTGTTCTGCTTGATCAGCGCAAATAGTTTATCGGGGTGAACTGTATGCCGTGCATTGCACACACTTGTATTTTCATAAGCATTTATGTTATATTATCCAATCGCAAACAGTTTATCTAGGCCAACTGTTTGCCAAACATCGCACACGCAACTATTTTTTAGATTGTATTTGATGGATACGCCATCGCACACAGTTTACGTCATTAGCGACGGAGCTTGCACTATACCGTTTGCGATTTGGTCATCGCATACAGTTTTATCGAAGGGTCTCTGATTGATGTGTCATCTTTGGACCATTCTGTAGTAGTGCTAGAACAAGTATGAAACTATTTTGCGGGAAGTAAACTAAAAGTACTTAGTAGGTGTAGTAGATAATTTTGCAAGATTCAGTATATGTAAAGCGTAGGAACGTGGATCAGTGATGGATAATGATTTAGATGACATTGATCATATAACAGTTACACACTAGGGCGACACAGAACTAGCTCCAATTCATCAATGTAATGTAGGCATGTATTCCGTATATAGTCATACGTGCTTGCGATAAGAACTTGCATCACATCCTTTCTCCTACCCTCCCGTGGCAGCGGGTTCCTATTGGAAACTAAGGGATATTAAGGCCTCCTTTTAATAGGGAACCGGAAAAAAGCATTAACACATGGTGAATACATGAACTCCTCAAACTACGGCAATTACCGGATAGAATCCCAATTATTGTCACCTTGGGGTATGCGGAACAAGACACGTAATAGGTGCATACAACTTGCAAGATAGGATCCAAATCAATCTTATATTCGTGAAAACAAAATATGTTTAGATCTGAACTCATGGAACTCGGGCCCTAGTGACAAGCATTAAGCATAGCAAAGTCATAGCAACATCAATCTCAGAACATAGTGGATACTAGGGATCAAGCCCTATCAAACTTAACTCGATTACATGATCAACCTCATCCAATACCATCACCGTCCAGCAAGCCTACAAAGGAATTACTCACTCCCGGTGATGAGCATCATGGCGGTGTTGATGGAGAGGGGTGATACGTCTCCGTCGTATCTATAATTTTTGATTGTTTCATGCCAATATTCTACAACTTTCATATACTTTTGGCAACTTTTTATATTATTTTTGGGACTAACATATTGATCCAGTGCCCAGTGCCAGTTCCTGTTTGTTGCATGTTTTTTGTTTCGCAAAAAATCCATATCAAACGAAGTCCAAACGGGATAAAAACTTACGAAGATTTTTTTTGGAATATATGTGAATTTTGGGAAAAAGAATCAATGCGAGACGATGCCCGAGGTGACCACAAGCCAGGGGGGGCGCGCCCTACCCCCTGGGCGCGCCAAGCTGGCTTGTGGACACCCCGTAAGGCAGTTGGTGCCCTTCTTTCGCCGCAAGAAAGCTAATATCCGGATAAAAATCGTGTTAAAATTTCAGCCCAATCGGAGTTACGGAACTCCGGGAATATAAGAAACGGTGAAAGGCCAGAATCTGGGAGCGCAGAAACAGAAGGAAACAGAGAGAGAGATCCAATCTCGGAGGGGCTCTCGCCCCTCCACCACCATGGAAGCCAAGGACCAAAGGGGAAACCCTCCTCCCATCTAGGGGGGAGGCCAAGGAAGAAGAAGAAGGAGGGGGGCTCTCTCCCCCTCTCTCCCGGTGGCACCGGAACGCCACCGGGGCCATCATCGTGACGGCGATCTACTCCAACAACTCCGTCATCTTCACCAACACCTCCATCACCTTCCCCCATCTATCTACAGCGGTCCACTCTCCCGCAACCCGCTGTACCCTCTACTTGAACATGGTGCTTTATGCTTCATATTATTATCCAATGATGTGTTGCCATCCTATGATGTCTGAGTAGATTTTTGTTGTTCTATGGGTTGATTGATGATCATGATTGGTTTGAGTTGCATGTTTTATTATTGGTGTTGTCCTATGGTGCTCTCCGTGTCGCGCAAGCATGAGGGATCCTCTCTGTAGGGTGTTGCAATGTGTTCATGATTTGCCTATGGTGGGTTGCTTGAGTGACAAAAGCATAAACCCGAGTAGGTGGGTTGTTGCATATGGGAGCAAAGAGGACTTGATACCTTATAATGCTATGGTTGGGTTTTACCTTAATGATCTTTAGTAGTTGCGGATGCTTGCTAGAGTTCCAATCATAAGTGCATATGATCCAAGTAGAGAAAGTATGCTAGCTTATGCCTCTCCCTCATATAAAATTGCAATAATGATTACCGGTCTAGTTATCAATTGCCTGGGGACAATTCCGCAACTCCTACCACCACTTTTCCACACTCGTTAAACTAACTTAGTTGTTTCTTTATCTAAGCAGCCCCTAGTTTTTATTTACGCGCTCTTTATTATCTTGCAAACCTATCCTATCACACCTACAAAGTACTTCTAGTTTCATACTTGTTCTAGGTAAAGCGAACGTTAAGTGTGCGTAGAGTTGTATCGGTGGTCGATAGAACTTGAGGGAATATTTGTTCTACCTTTAGCTCCTCGTTGGGTTCGACACTCTTACTTATCGAAAGAGGCTACAATTGATCCCCTATACTTGTGGGTTATCAAAACCTTTTTCTGGCGCTGTTGCCGGGGAGCAATAGCGTGGGGTGAATATTCTCGTGTGTGCTTGTTTGCTTTATCACTAAGTAGATTTTATTTGCTGTTCTAAGTTGTTCTCTATCTTTAGTTATGGATATGGGACACGAAATACCAAAAAAAATAGGTGTACTTGCTACTCATGGAGATGGGGAACCTCCTAAAACCCTCGATGCTCATTATGTGGAAAATATTATGCACTACTTTGATAATCCTGAGAAAACCCCATTCAACTTGATAATGGGATACACGTTGGATCAACGTGAATACTTTAGGGATTATCGCTTGACTCAAAAAGGAAAACACTTATGGGATCAAATTACAATACTGGAATGGTTTGCTTGGGATGCATGCTCGAGATGTGACTTTACTTGTTGCTCTAATATAGAAGCTCGACACCTTCCCTTTCAATGCAAATTTAAAGATAATGAAACCTTAGCTTCTTATGCTAAAGGTATTTATGATTGCTATGATGTGGAACGAATAGAAGTATTTGTTGTTTTTAAAGGTGCTTATGAAATTGCTTCTTTGCTTGAAAAGTATGATGATGATGTTCCTTACTAATCTGAAATTTTTGCCATACTTAAATATTGCTATGAGAATTATGATTGCAATGCTGATATTATTGAATTTATTGAAAGAATGACCGCTGCTTTGGAAGAGACTAATATTTATTGATGACACTGTGAGCTCATTTGATGAAAAAGATGACGAGGAGAGGGAAGAACAGAAGGAGGAAGAGCGGATTAGCTACCCGTGCCCACCTTCTAATGAGAGTAACTCTTCAACTCATACATTGTTTAATTTCCCTTCGTGCTTACCGAAGGATGAATGCTATGATGATTGCTATGATCCCTTGGATTCGTTTGAAATATCCCTTTTTGATGAACTTGATGCTTGCAATGCTTGTGGCCACGATGCCAATATGAATGATGCTTATGGAGATGAACTTGCTATAGTTCCTTATGTTAAACATGAAATTGTTGCTATTGCACCCACGCATGATAGTCCTATTATCTTTTTGAATTCTCCCAACTACACTATATCGGAGAAGTTTGCTCTTATTAATGATTATATAGATGGGTTGCCTTTTACTATTACACATGATGATTTTGATAGATATAATATGCATGTGCTTGCTGCTCCTACTTGCAATTATTATGAGAGAGGAACTACATCCCCGCCTCTCTATGTTTCCAATACGATAAAATTGCAAGAAACTGTTTATACTATGCATTGGCCTTTACTTTGTGTGCATGAATTGTTCTTTTATGACATGCCGATGCATAGGAAGAGAGTTAGACTTTGTTGTTGCATGATATATGTTACTTTGTGCTCACTACTAAATTACAAATCATTGTTAATTAAAATTGGCTTTGATATACCTTGGGATCCGGGTGGATCAATTACTTGAGCACTTTATGCCTAGCTTAATGGCTTTAAAGAAAGTGCTACCAGGGAGACAACCCGGAAGTTTTAGAGAGTCATTTTTTTTCTGTTGTGTGCTTTTATATAGTTTAAAAACAAAAAAAGTAAAGAGGGGAATCTAAAACTTTTTCAAAAAGAAAAGTGAAAGTGAGAGGGACGAGCATTGTGAAAGTGGGAGCTAGCCTTGAACTTTGTTCATGCCCATGGAAACCTTGTGAATCTTAATTACAGAAACTTTTCAACAAAAATAATTATCCCCTTGTATAAATCCATTGTACTATAAAAATAATGTGCCAAGATTTGCCTTTAGGATGATTAGATTGCTTGTTTGGTGTGTGCAGTGCAAAAACAGAAACTTTGGCTGTAGTGCGTGAATTTACATTTTTTAATGGAATGTCAAAAGTTTCTGAAATTTTTACACAGTGCTTCTATGCAATTTTTTTATTTTTTCCTAATTTTTCAGAATTTTTAGAGTTACAGAAGTATGGTGAATGTTCAGATTGCTACAGACTGTCCTGTTTAAGACAGATTCTGTTTTTCATGCATTGTTTTGCTCGTTTTGATAAAACTATCGATTGTATCGGTGGTATAAGCCATAAAGAAGTTATAATACAGTAGCTAAAATGAAAAAATAAAATGTGAATGGGTTTGCAACAGTACTTAAAGTGGTAATTTGCTTTATTATACTAACGGATCTCACGAGGGTTTTGTTAAGTTTTGTGTGATTGAAGTTTTCAAGTTTTGGGTGAGATCACGATGAATGAAGGAATAAGGAGTGGAAAGAGACTAAGCTTGGGGATGCCCGAGGCACCCCAAGGTAATATTCAAGGACTCCCAAGAAACTAAGCTTGGGTATGCCCCGGAAGGCATCCCCTCTTTCTTCTAACGACCATCGGTAATTTTACTTGGAGCTATATTTTTATTCGTCACATGATATGCGTAAATCTTGGAGCGTCGTGTGCTTTTTATTTTTCTTTTAATAATGCACCATGCTGGTATGAGAAAGTCCTTGGTTGATTTATAGAAGGCTCTTTGCACCTCACTTATATCTTTTGAGTATGGCTTTATAGAATGCTTCAAGTGCTTCACTTATATCATTTGAAGTTTGGATTGCCTGTTTCTCTACACATAGAAAATCGCCATTTGTAGAATGCTCTTTTGCTTCACTTATATTTTTTAGAGCGTCGGCATATCTTTTGTAGAAAGAATTAAACTCTCATGCTTCACTTATATCTATTTAGAGAGTCAACAGGAATTGGTCATTCACATGGTTAGTCATAAAATCCTACATAAAACTTGTAGATCACTGAATATGATATGTTTGATTCCTTGCAATAGTTTTGCGACATAAAGATGGTGATACTAGAGTTATGCTAGTGAGTAATTGTGGATTAGTAGAAATACTTGTGTTAAGGTTTGTGATTCCCGTAGCATGCACGTATGGTGAACCATTATGTAACGAAGTCGGAGCATGATTTGTTTAATGATTGTCATCCTTTGTGTGATGGGTCGGGAGCGCGCGATGGTTTACTCCTACCAACCTCTCCCCTAGGGGCATGCGTCTAACACTTTGCTTTGATGACTAATAGACTTTTGCAATAAGTATGTGAGTTCTTTATGACTAATGTGAGTCCATGGATTATACGCACTCTCATCCTTCCACCATTGCTAGCCTCTCTAGTACCGCGCAACTTTCGCCGGTGCATTACACCCACCATATATCCTTCCTCAAAACAGCCACCATACCTACCTATTATGGCATTTCCATAGCCATTCCGAGATATATTGCCATGCAACTTCCACCGTTCCATTTATTATGACACACACCATCATTGTCATATTGCTTTGCATGATCGTAAGACAGCTAGCATGATGTTTTCATGGCTTGTCCGTTTTTTGATGTCATTTGCTACGCTAGATCATTGCACATCCCGGTACACTGCCGGAGGCATTCATATAGAGTCATATTTTGCTCTAAGTTTTTGAGTTGTAAGTAAATAAAAGTGTGATGATTTCCATTATTAGAGCATTGTCCCATGAGAGGAAAGGATGATGGAAGCTATGATTCCCTCAATAGATGGGATGAGTCTCCGGACTTTACAAATAATAAAAGAGGCCAATGAAGCCCAAATAAAAAAAGAGGCCAAAGATGCCCACCCAAAAAAAAAGGAGAAAAGAAAAGAAAAAAATGAGAGAAAAGAGAGAAGGGACAATGTTACTATCCTTTTCCACACTTGTGCTTCAAGTAGCACCAGGATCTTCATGATAGAGAGTCTCCTATTTTGTCACTTTCATATACTAGTGGGAATTTTTCATTATATAACTTGGCTTGTATATTCCAATGATGGGCTTCCTCAAAGCGCCCTATGTCTTCGTGAGCAAGCGAGTTGGATGCACACCCACTTAGTTTCTTTTTGAGCTTTCATACACTTATAGCTCTAGTGCATCCGTTGCATGGCAATCCCTACTCACTCACATTGATATCTATTGATGGGCATCTCCATAGCCCGTTGATACGCCTAGTTGATGTGAGACTATCTTCTCCTTTTTCCTCACCACCTCCACCATATTCTATTCCACCTATAGTGCTATATCCATGGCTCATGCTCATGTATTGCGTGAGAGTTGAAAAAGTTTGAGAACATAAAAGGTGTGAAACAATTGCTTGACTTGTCATCGGGGGTGTGCATGATTTAGATACTTTGTGTGGGGAAGATGGAGCATAGCCAGACTATATGATATTGTAGGGATAACTTTCTTTAGCCATGGTATTTTGAAAAGAAACGATTGCTTGTTAGTATGCTTGAAGTATTACTGTCTTAATGTCAAATGATAGACTATTGCTTTGAATCACTTGTGTCTTAATATTCATGCCATGATTAGATTATATGATCAAGATTATGCTAGGTAGCATTCCGCATCAAAAATTATCTTTTTTTATCATTTACCTACTCGAGACGAGCAGGAATTAAGCTTGGGGATGCTGATACGTCTCCATCGTATCTATAATTTTTGATTGTTTCATGCCAATATTCTACAACTTTCATATACTTTTGGCAACTTTTTATATTATTTTTGGGACTAACATATTGATCCAGTGCCCAGTGCCAGTTCCTGTTTGTTGCATGTTTTTTGTTTCGCAAAAAATCCATATCAAACGAAGTCCAAACGGGATAAAAACTTACGGATATTTTTTTTGGAATATCTGTGAATTTTGGGAAAAAGAATCAACGCGAGACGATGCCCGAGGTGACCACAAGCCAGGGGGGCGCGCCCTACCCCCTGGGCGCGCCAGGCTGGCTTGTGGCCACCCCGTAAGGCGGTTGGTGCCCTTCTTTCGCCGCAAGAAAGCTAATATCCGGATAAAAATCGTGTTAAAATTTCAGCCCAATTGGAGTTACGGATCTCCGGGAATATAAGAAACGGTGAAAGGCCAGAATCTGGGAGCGCAGAAACAGAAGGAAACAGAGAGAGAGATCCAATCTCGGAGGGGCTCTCGCCCCTCCGCCGCCATGGAAGCCAAGGACCAGAGGGGAAACCCTCCTCCCATCTAGGGGGGAGGCCAAGGAAGAAGAAGAAGGAGGGGGGCTCTCTCCCCCTCTCTCCTGGTGGCACCGGAATGCTGCCGGGGCCATCATCGTGATGGCGATCTACTCCAACAACTCCGTCATCTTCACCAACACCTCCACCACCTTCCCCCATCTATCTACAGCGGTCCACTCTCCCGCAACCCGCTGTACCCTCTACTTGAACATGGTGCTTTATGCTTCATATTATTATCCAATGATGTGTTGCCATCCTATGATGTCTGAGTAGATTTTTGTTGTTCTATGGGTTGATTGATGATCATGATTGGTTTGAGTTGCATGTTTTATTATTGGTGCTGTCCTATAGTGCTCTCCGTGTCGCACAAGCGTGAGGGATCCTCTCTGTAGGGTGTTGCAATGTGTTCATGATTTGCCTATGGTGGGTTGCTTGAGTGACAGAAGCATAAACCCGAGTAGGTGGGTTGTTGCATATGGGAGTAAAGAGGACTTGATACCTTATAATGCTATGGTTGGGTTTTACCTTAATGATCTTTAGTAGTTGCGGATGCTTGCTAGAGTTCCAATCATAAGTGCATATGATCCAAGTAGAGAAAGTATGTTAGCTTATGCCTCTCCCTCATATAAAATTGCAATAATGATTACCGGTCTAGTTATCAATTGCCTGGGGACAATTCCGCAACTCCTACCAACACTTTTCCACACTCGTTAAACTAACTTAGTTGTTTCTTTATCTAAGCAGCCCCTAGTTTTTATTTACGCGCTCTTTATTATCTTGCAAACCTATCCTATCACACCTACAAAGTACTTCTAGTTTCATACTTGTTCTAGGTAAAGCGAACGTTAAGCGTGCGTAGAGTTGTATCGGTGGTCGATAGAACTTGAGGGAATATTTGTTCTACCTTTAGCTCCTCGTTGGGTTCGACGCTCTTACTTATCGAAAGAGTCTACAATTGATCCCCTATACTTGTGGGTTATCAAGGGGTTGGTGATGATGGCGGCGAAGTTGTTGGTGTAGATCGTCGTCACGATGGATGCCCCGGCGGCGCTCCGACGCCACCGGGAGAGAGGGGGAAAGAGCCCCCCTCCTTCTTCTTCTTCCTTGGCCTCCTCCCTAGGTGGAAGGAGGGTTTCCCCTCTGGTCCATGGCTACCATGGCCCCCGGAGGGCAGGAGCCCCTCCGAGATTGGATCTCTCTCTCTGTTTCTCTTCTGTTTCCGCGACTGGTTTCTGGCCCCTTCACCGTTTCTTAAATATCCAGAGATCCGTAACTACGATCGGGCTGAAATTTTGAGGGTATTTTTATCGCAAAAATATCTTTCTTGTGGCCGCGCCCTGTTGGCCTCAACCGACCTAAGGGCTGGCCACAAGCCATCAGGACGCGACCCCCCTGAGGCCGCGCCCTGTTGGCTTGTGGGGCCCTCGGGCATCGTCTTCTGTTGATTCCGACTCTCAAAAATCACATATATTCCAAAAAAATCTCCGTAAATTTTATCGCGTTTGGACTTCGTTTGGTATGGATTTTCTGCGAAACAAAAACACACCAAAAACAGGAACTGGCACTGGGTACTGGGTCAATAGGTTTGTGCTCAAAAATAATATAAATTGGTAAATAATTACTCAAAAAGTATCCTAGAAAGATAATATAATAGCATGGAACAATCAAAAATTATAGATACGTTGGAGACGTATCAAGCATCCCCAAGCTTAATTCCTGCTCGTCCTCGAGTAGGTAAATGATAAAAACAGAATTTTTGATGTGACATGCTACCCAATATGTAATCTTTGTATGTATGCTCATTGAGAAAAGATGAATTAACAAACATTGACATAGTAATACTTATAAGCACAAGCGACAAAATCATCAATCTTTCAAAGTATACGATCCTCAAAGAATGTTTACCCTTGTTCATCTTATTATATTAGCAAGGCATGGCTCCATCTTCACCACATTAATACAAATGTTAAGCACCACGGTGTCCAAGTCAGGCAATTGGATCGTACTTTTTTAGTATGCATCAACTTTTTATTCTTCACGCAATACATGAGCGTGAACCATGGACATAGCATATAGGTGGAATAGAACGTGGTGGTAGGTTTCAAAGGGCTAAAAGTGGAGAAGAAAGTCTCGCATCAACTCAGCGTATCAACGGGCTATGGAGATGCCCATCGATAGATATCAATGCGAGGAGTAGGGATTGCCATGCAACGGATGCACTAGAGCTATAAGTGTATGAAAGCTCGTATGAAGCTAAGTGGGTGTGCATCCAACTTGCTTGCTCATGAAGACCTCGGGCATTTGAGGACGCCCGTTATCGGAATATACAAGCCAAGTTCTATAATGAAAAATTCCCACTAGCATATGAAAGTGACAAAACAGAAGACTCTCTATATGAAGAACATGGTGCCACTTTGAGGCACAAGTGTGGTAAAGGATAGTAGCAAAGTCCCTTCTCTCATTTTCTCTCATTTTTTTGAATGGATGGTGGGCTCATTTGGCCTCCCCCATCTTTAATTTTTTTGTCCGGAGTCTCATCTCGACTTGTGGGAGAATCATCGTCTCCATCATTCTTTCCTCATTGGGACAATGCTCTAATAATGATGATCATCACGCTTTTATTTACTTACAACTCGATATGGAAAACTGATAGGATGATATGTCTCTATATGAATGCCTCTGGCAGTGTACCAAGATGTGAAATGATCTAGCGTAGCAAAAGATATCAAAAAACGGACAAGCCATGTAAATATCATGCTAGCTATCTTACGATCATGCAAAGCAATATGACAATGAAGGTACAAGTCATATGAAGTGATGATGGAAGTTGCATGGCAATATATCTCGGAATGGCTATGGAAATGCCATGATAGGTAGGTATGGTGGCTGTTTTGAGGAAGATATAATGAGGCTTATGTGCAACAAAGCGTATCATGTCACGGGGTTTGGATGCACCGGCAAGATTTTCACCGATCCTTGAGGTGAGAATGGTCAAGGCACGGTACCGAAGAGGCTAGCAAAATATGAATAGGTGAGATTGCGTATGTCCATGGTTTCACATTAGTCATAAAGAACTCATATACTTATTGCAAAGTTTTATTAGTTCTATCACAAACCAAAGTATTACTCGCATGCCCCGAGGGAGGAGGTTGGGAGGACTTAACCATCGCGCGCCTCTGTCCCGAAACAACACTAGGATTTTAATGAGGAATAGAAATGCTCACACATCCTCACCATGCCTTTTTAATATTTAGACAAACAAGAAGTTAACACCTCTTAATATCGACACTTCTACGAATCAACAATGATGCACTCACACTCTTTCGTATTACCACATCAATATCATTAACCCACAATTTCTCTTTAATGTGCTACATGAAGGTTTTGATTATCACTCCTTGAATGCCTATTATTTTTGGACTAGTCTTATAACCCATGCACATTACCGTCACTGTTTATTAACTCTCAAACAAATATAAGTGAAGAAAGAGAGTTTTAATTCTTTCTACAAAAGACCTGGACATGCTCTAATAAATATAAGTGAAGCAAAAGAGCATTCTACAAATAACGTTTTTCTATATGTAGAGAAACAGGCATCCAACTTCAAATGATATAAGTGAAGCACATGACGCATTCTATAAAGCCATACTCAAAGTATATAAGTGAAGTGCAAAGAGCATTCTATAAATCAACCATGGACCTTCCCAAACCAGCATGGTGCATTGACAAAAGGAAAATAAAAGGCACACGACGCTCCAAGAATTTACGCATATCATGTGAACAAAACAAAAACCGAAACATGCTGATAATTGTTGAAGAAGAAAGATGGGATGCCTTCCGGGGCATCCCCAAGCTTAGACACTTGAGTCTCCTTGAATATTTACTTGGGGTGCCTTGGGCATCCCCAAGCTTTAACTCTTGTCTCTCCTTATTCTTCTCATATCGATACCTCCTTGATCTTCGAACACTTCATCCACACAAAACTTGACAGAACTTTCATTAGAAACGTTAGTACATAATCATCAAATCTCATCATGTTCTGCCTTAACATTATTGCATAATTATAATATAACATTACCCACTGTATGATATCACAATTCTATGGTCCCCAAGTCATAAGCACGTAAAGCAACTATAACAGCAATCTGTGAAAAACAGGCAGTCTGTAAAGATCTGTTTGGTTACTATATTCTGTAACTCAAAAAATTCTGAAAAATTAGGACGTAATAAATTTTTTGCATAGAAGTACTATGTAAAAATTTCAGAATTTTTCCACGTTCCATTAAAATATGAAAATTCAAACACTACAGCAAAAGTTTCTGTTTTTACACAGCACATAGCAAACAAACAATTCAAACATCCTAAAGGTAATTCTTGGCACATTATTTTTATAATACAATGGATTTGTACAAGGGGATAATTATTTTTGTTGAAAAGTTTCTATAATCAAGATTCACAAAGTTTCCATGGGCATGAACAAAGTTCAAGGCTAGCCCCCACTTCAATGGTGCTCATCTTTCTCACTTTCGCTTCTCTTTTTGAAAAGGTTTTAAGTTCCCCACTTTATTTTTTTGTTTTTAATTATTTTAAAAGCACACAACAGAAATAAATGACTCTCTAAAACTCCGGGTTGTCTCCCTGGAAGTGTTTTCTTTAAAGCCATTAAGCTAGGCATATAGTGCTCAAGTAATTGATCCACCCGGATCCCAAGGTATATCAAAGCCAATTTTAATTAACAATGATTTTTAATTTAGTAGTGAGCACAAAGTAATATATATCATGTGACAACGAAGTCTAACTCTCTTCCTATGCATTGGCATGTCATACAAGAACAATTCATTCACACAAAGTAAAGGCCAATTCATAGCATAAGTGGTTTCTTGCAATTTTATCGTATTGGAAACATAGAGAGGTGAAGATTTGGTTCCTCTCTCATAATAATTGCAAGTAGGAGCAGCAAGCACATGCATATTATATTCATCAAAATCATCATGTGTAGTGGTAAAACGCAACCCATCAATATAATCCTTAATAAGCGCAAACTTTTCCGATATAGTGTAGTTGGGAAAATTCAAAAAGATAATAGGACTATCATGTGTGGGTGCAGTAGCAAAAATTTCATGCTTAACATAAGGAACTATAGCAAGTTCATCTCCATAAGCATAATTCATATTGGCATCATGGCCACAAGCACAACAAGCATCAAGTTCATAAAAAATGGATATTTCAACTGAATCCAAGGGATCATGGCAATTATCATAGCATTCATCCTTCGGTATGTGCGAAGGGTAATTAAACAATGTATGAGTTGAAGAGTTACTCTCATTAGAAGGTGGGCACGGGTAGCTAATTCGCTCTTCCTCCTTTTGTTCTTCGCTCTCCTCCCCATATTTTTCATCTAATGAGCTCAGAGTTTCAACAATTTCTTCTTCCATACATTCCTGCAAAATATTAGTCTCTTCCAAGGCAGCGGTCCTTCTCTTAATAAATTCAATAATATCAGCATTGCATTCATAATTCTCATTGCAATATTTAAGTATGGCAAAATTTTCAGATTTGTAAGAAACATCATCACACTTTTCAATGAAAGAGGCAGCTTCAAAAGCACCCTTAAAAGCAACAAATTCTTCTATTTGTTCCACATCATAGTAATCATATATACCATTAGCGTAAGAAGCCAAGGTTTCATTATCATTAAATAAACATTGAAAGGGAAGGTGTGGAGCCTTTATGTTAGAGCAACAAGTAAAGTCACATCTCAAGCATGCATCCCAAGCAAACCATTGCAATGTTTTAATTTGATCCCATAAGTGTTTCCCTTTTTGAGACAAGCGATAATCCCTAAAGTAATCACGTTGATCCAACGTGTCTCCCATTATAAATTTTAATGAGGATTTCTCAGGATTATCAAAGGAGTAATTAACGCGTTCCACATAACGAGCATCGAGGGTTTTAGGAGGTTCCCCATCTCCATGAGTAGCAAGCACCACTAATTTTTTGGTGTTTTGTGTTCCATATCCATAACTAAAGATATAAAACAACTAATAGCAGAAAATAAAACAACCAATAATAGAAAATAAAAATTACTTAGTGATAAAGCAAACAAGCACACACGAGAATATCAACCGCTACGCTATTGCTCCCCGGCAACGGCGCTAGAAAAGGTCTTGATAACCCACAAGTGTAGGGGATCGTTTGTAGCCTTTTTCGATAAGTAAGAGTGTCAAACCCAGCGAGGAGCTAAAGGTAGAATTAATACTCTCTCAAGTTCTATCGACCACCGATACAACTCTACGCATGCTAACGCTTACTTTACCTAGAACAAGTATGAAACTATTTTGCGGGAAGTAAACTAGAAGTACTTAGTAGGTGTAATAGATAATTTTGCAAGATTCAGTATATGTAAAGCGTAGGCACGTGGATCAGTGATGGATAATGATTTAGATGACATTGATCATATAACAGCTACACACTAGGGCGACACAGAACTAGCTCCGATTCATCAATGTAGTGTAGGCATGTATTCCGTATATAGTCATACATGCTTGCGATAAGAACTTGCATGACATCTTTTGTCCTACCCTCCCGTGGCAGCGGGGTCCTATTGGAAACTAAGGGATATTAAGGCCTCCTTTTAATAGAGAACCGGAACAAAGCATTAACATATGGTGAATACATGAACTCCTCAAACTACGGCAATTACCGGATAGAATCCCAATTATTGTCACCTTGGGGTATGCGGATCAAGACACGTAATAGGTGCATACAACTTGCAAGATAGGATCCAAATCAATATTATATTCGTGAAAATATAATATGTTCAGATCTGAAATCATGGCACTCGGGCCCTAGTGACAAGCATTAAGCATAGCAAAGTCATAGCAACATCAATCTCAGAACATAATGTATACTAGGGATCAAGCCCTATCAAACTTAACTCGATTACATGATCAATCTCATCCAATCCCATCACCGTCCAGCAAGCCTACAAAGGAATTACTCACTCCCGGTGGTGAGAATCATGGCGGTGTTGATGGAGAGGGGTTGGTGATGACGGCGGCGAAGTTGTTGGTGTAGATCACCGTCACGATGGATGCCCCGGCGGCGCTCCGGCGCCACCGGGAGAGAGGGGGAGAGAGTCCCCCTCCTTCTTCTTCTTCCTTGGCATCCTCCCTAGGTGGGAGGAGGGTTTCCCCTCTGGTCCATGGCTTCGATGGCTCCCGGAGGGCAGGAGCCCTTCTGAGATTGGATCTCTCTCTCTGTTTCTCTTCTATTTTCGCGACTGGTTTCTGACCCCTTCACTGTTTCTTAAATATCCGGAGATCCGTAACTCCGATCGGGCTGAAATTTTAAGGGGATTTTTATCGCGAAAATATCTTTCTTGTGGCGGAAGGAGAACCTCAACCGGCCTAAGGGCTGGCCAGAAGCCATCAGGGCGCGACCCCCCGGGGCCGCGCCCTGTTGGCTTGTGGGGCCCTCGGGCATCGTCTTTTGTTGATTCCGACTCTCAAAAATCACATATATTCCAAAAAAATCTCCATAAATTTTTATCTCGTTTGGACTTTGTTTGGTATGGATTTTCTGCGAAACAAAAACACATAAAAAATAGGAACTGGCACTGGGCACTTGGTCAATAGGTTAGTGCTCAAAAATAATATAAATTGGTAAATAATTACTCAAAAAGTATCCTAGAATGATAATATAATAGCATGAAACAATCAAAAATTATAGATACGTTGGAGACGTATCATGGGCCTTCGAAGTCCTTACTCCTTGACGGGCCTCCAGTCTGGCCCATGGACTAGACCAGCTCGGCTGGGATCCCCTAGTCCAAGACACCATCACCGAGGAGTTAGCATTACTTGTTCCTCAAGTAATGTTACCATTGCTCTTTTTAATCCGACCGTTGAGAACGTGTTGGTTGACCATTGGCTGGACCGCGTGTCCAAAATGGTCATTTCCCATCAGGGAAGGCTGTGGCTATAAATAGCCACCCCGCACTGGCTTTGTCCGGTGGATGCTCTGTTTGATTCTGAGATGTTTGTGAGCAACCCTCTCTCCTGAGTGATTTGAGTTTAAAATTCACCGAGAGAAAAACCTAGAGCCGAAAAAATAGATAGTGGTTTAGCATCACTCGAATCTAAGTCCAATACACTCCACCTATTACTCTTGAAAGCTGCCAACTCTCTATTCGATTAGGTGTCAAAATCTTCAGAGACCGAGAGTAATTGTGGTTCTCAAATAACTCTGTAAAGGTTTAGAGATTACCTCAAGTATCTACCACGAGTGATCGGCATTGGTTGACGAACCAATTATCGAGGAGAATAGGATGAAGAGAGTTTATCTTCTGTGTTAATTCACAACCCCTCCAACCAGACGTAGTCCTTTTGCAGAAGGGCGAACTGGTCTATCAAACAATTTGTCGCCATCGAGCACCATCGGTGATCTTTATCCCTGTTTTCATTCTGTTCGGTGCTACATGATTAGTTTCAAATACGTAATTTCCTTCGATGCATGAGTTCTATATCCGTTCGGTAGATTAGTTCTTAGTCGTTGTAGCTCTGTTTCTATCCTCTCCGCTGCTGGGTTCTGAGAGTTTTAAAGTTTTTGAAAGAAATTTAAACTCCCATTCACCCCTCTGGTAGACGTACTTCATTCCTATAGATAATCACATGCTCAACCTCCTCGTCCATAACGCCTCCGAAGGTGGACGCTGTAGAATGTGGAAAATCATTACTCTCCTTTGAGATCGAAGGAAAGTCCCATGCGCGGTCTCAGTGCTTGACTCCAAGTATGAGTCCCATATGAGCATCGTCGTCATGTTGTTGAAGAGGTTCGTGCTGGCCTCTTTGGTCCAAGGGAAAGTCCCATGCTCGACCATCTTGCTTGGTGTGCTTCCGAAGATGGAAATGTCACCCTTGCTTGTAGTCGGCCGCCTTGATGTTGGCATCGAAGATTCTCCTTGTTGGCGCTCGTCATACGGTCTTCTCTTGTGCTCATGAAGGTTGGCTGCAGCGTGATCTAGAGCTTGTCGAGACTTGTTGATGTGCTCCGTCAAGCGTCTTCATGTTGATGGTGACGTTGTAGTGATTGAACTTGTAGCCGGTGGCATTCTTCGTCTTCGTGCACTTGTGAATTGAAGTCGTCTTGACGGTCGCCTCGACGATGAGTACGTTGCCGTGTGATGCTTTCTTCGGATGGGCCCACAGGAGATTTGCGACTTGAGCGTATCCACCTTGAAGATGACGAAGGGGAAGAAGGCTTGCAGTTGGCCAACATGTCTCGTAGGTGATCCATGTGTGCGTCCAACTATTGTCGAGATAGTCTCTTTTCTGAGCTTCGGAGTGTCGGACGCTGGTGGCGAGTGCTCAATGCGGCAACACAATGTATCTTGTGTATCTTGCATTGCTTGTTGTAGTCCGGAGTGGTGAGTTTTGGTGACAGAGTTGTTCACGCCGTCATTTTCGTTGAAGACCGGAGATGATGTGCTTTGCCTAGCCATCAGAAGACTCGAGCAAAGGTGAGTGGTAAATGAGATAAACAATACCAAGTTACCTTTTCCCAAAGTTGAGGATGTATCCGGTTTCACTCAATGTGAATTGAGAGCATAGTGGAATTGGTACAAGACTTGTTCACTCACACCTACAAGGTAAAGCTTATCGAGTGGCTTGGTTAGGACATCTGGCACAAAATTCAAGCAAGTGTTAGTCCAAGATATCGATAATGTTGAGCAAGATTCAAAAATTACAATGTAAAGCAAATAGATCAATAGCTATGGTGTCATTTGGAACGCACACATGGATAGATAAGCCGGATTCGTACAACCAAGGAAGGAGCACAAAATGTGTTGCTACGGAAAAAAGCTCGTGTTGCATGGATACTAGAGAAAAGATAGCTCGATTGATCACATGGGTTAGATACACGTTTGTGCACCAACCTATGAGAGTAAACATGTCGTCTTTAATCCCATATTCTATGTATGTATTATCCAAGAATATGTACTATGCAAAATGACTCAATGCTATTTCTATTGCTTACAAGCTTTTTTGTATCTCTTCTTTTGCTTAAAAGCATTTGCTCCTCTCCTTTTTTGCTACCTTTGCCCCTTTTCTTGATGCTCGAACCAAGATATGATACAAGTATGGATATGCGCGGGAGAGACATATGACACAATGTAGATATGTTTGCACGCTAAATGTAGCTATGTGGAGTAATCGTATCACACATGTTTTGTTCACACAATAAGCTCTATTTTTTACACTTCAAAATTCAGCTCTCCTACTTCTTATCACAATGCATTTATTACTTTAACATAATGATCTGAAGGCATACCCATGGCAATCGTTTCCGACATCACGCAATATTCATGTAGCACCTACACCACATATATCAGTATATAAGTCAACAAATTAGTTATTAAATATGAACTATCTTTACTAACATTTTAGGGAAAATTTTGTTTTTGTCACTCTAGATTTTGCCAAAAAAATTTATGCCACTCTAGATTTTGACATTTTGACAATTATCACAATGGCCATTTTGTGGGAAAAACATAAAATTCTGAGTGGCAATTGTGATAATTGTCAAAACCTAAGAGTGGCAAAAGTGAAATAAAATTATTTTGCTTTTGCCACTGAATGACAATTGTGATAATTGTCAAAAGCTAAGAGTGACAAAAGTGAAATGTCAAAATCTAGAGTGGCATAAGAAAAATTGGCAAAATCTAGAGTGGCAAACACAAAAAAAATTCCCAACATTTTATCATTAATCAACAAAAACTATTTACAGACAAACGGGGAACAAATATGCGCTTTCAGTTTCTAACACGTGATCGTTCAAGGATGAATGACCCAAAGACTGATGCTCATTCTATACTTCATCGACCTCCTCACCTTGCTCGGGAATACTTTGGGCGCGCTTAATGAAAATTCGGACTTGAATGGTCGAGAATTGCTAGCGCGTTATGTATTAACCAGGGGTGTACCTAGGTAGGCCTACTAGTGGTGCACATGACACTGGTTCCGACCCCATTTTTACCTGATATGCTTCATGTTTGTGTGGGGTGTGACACCCAAAATCATAATGCATGACATGTACTCCCTCCGTTTCTAAATATAAGTCTTTTTAAAGATTTCAATAGAGGACTACATACGGAGCAAAATGAGTGAATCTATACTCTAAAATATGTCTATATACATCCGTATGTACTTTCCTAGTGAAACCTCTTAAAAGACTTATGTTTAGGAACGGAGGGAGTACATTTATAAGGTGAAAGTGGCTCATTATTTTCTTCAAAGAATTGGCTCAATCATTTTTTTTAGATCAAGTTGGACATGGGTCTCCGGAAGTAGGCCCAGCGGGCCTCTGGTCTGCTGCCACTTGCATTCACGGATTCGTGATCTTTCTAGAAGGAGGATTAGCGCCGTCAAGGGGTCCAAAACCCAACTTCCACATAGCATTTCGGCACGCACCGCCGCAACAATTCCTCACCCAGCCCAACAAACCCGCCCCGGCGCCACCGTCCCCGACCAGCGAAACCGCCTCCCGCTCCTCCCCACCTCCCTCCTCCTCCACCCTCTCTCGGCCTCGTCGCGGTCGCGGACGCCTCCCCCGGCCCGGCTGCTCGGTTTCTTCCTCCGAGGACCTCGCCCTCACCGTCTCCTGGTAAGCCTCACCTCCCCCCCCCCCCCCACCCCACCCCCGAACCCCGCTCCGCCGCGTCGCTGGGCGCGCGCGTGCTTGCTTGCTTGATCCCGTGGGTGTTGGTGAACTTGTGGGTGTCTCTTTCGATCCCGAATCGGGTCCGCGGCGCCGCTCTTGTGTGTTTCTCCGCCGCAATGCTCGGATTCTTCATGTATTGACGGTGGAGGTTTTCCTTGTCCTCGCCCTCGCTGGCGTTCTCGGTTGCTTTTCCGCCGTATGTTGCGGAGCTCTTGATGCTCGCTAGCGGAATGCTCGATTTCTTCTCGACTTGTTGGTGGAGTTTTTTCTCGTTCTTCGATTCTTCAGGATTTTTGCCTCGGCAAATTTCATGGCGCCGCTAACTCTTGATGCTCGCTAGCGGAATGTTCTTCTCGACTTGTTGGTGGAGTTTTTTCTCTTGTTCTTCGATTCTTCAGGATTTTTTGCTTCAGAAAATTTCATGGCGCCTCTAACTCTTGATGTCCGTACGGTTCTGTTTTGGGGGTTTCAGAATTCAGTGGACTCATTCTTGTTGTTTCTTACTTAGTTTCCAGGCGACAGGCGTGATGGTAGAGGAGAAGAGGGAGAGGGCGGAGGAGGCGTCCGGGAGCCCGCAGAAATCCCCGCGCCTGGACCCGCTGGCTGCGCCCGCGGCTGGTCCTGGATGCAGCGCCGCGTCTGCGTCTCCGACGGAGTCGAGCGAGTGGCCATCGTCCGAGGAAGCGGAGGCGGCAACCAGCAGCGACAGTACCGTCGACAGTATTGACGACAGCGGGCGGTGCCACCACATACTTTACGACCTGGAAATGGTGGTACATGATCTCAAGGTCGCAAACAAGGTCCTCAAGGATCCCCGGCAGTGCCAGCGTCGTGATTGCAAGACGACCTGGAAGGGAGGCGGTGAGGATGAAGAAGGGATGATGAAGTGCATAGACTGCGCCCATTTTTTCTGCTCTGGGTGGCCGGTGGACAGGAAAAATGCGCAGGGACACGCCCGCTGGCACGCCGGCGAGCACCAGCATTGGGTTGCTCAGTGGTGCGATGAACCAAATTTGGGATACTGCTTCTTGTGTTTACGCCCCATGAGGCTCAGTGACTGTAGCGAAGATGACTATGCAGTGGCGGCCAGAAACGAAAAGGATCAGCAAGCACCGGGGAATAGCGTTGCAAAGGATGGCTGGGGAACAATGGCCGGCATTGCAAAGGATGGGTGCGAGACTGGGGCCGAGAACCTGCCTGCATATCCCACGGAGTTGAGCGAGTGGCCATCGTCCGGGGAAGCGGCGGCGGGGACCAGCAGCGACAGTACCGGCGACAGCGGGCGGTGCCAGCACATAGGTTTGGACCGCGAACGCCTGGATATGCACGTGTATGATCTCAGGGATCAGTGGGCGGTGCTCCGGGGGTGCAGTCTTCTTAAGTGCAAGACGAAATGGAAGGGCAACGAAGGGATAATGAAGTGTATAGACTGCACCACTTACTTCTGCTCTGGGTGGCCAGTGGACAGGGAAAGTCCGCAGGGGCATGCCCTCTCGCACGCCGGCGACAGCCTGCATTGGGTTGCTCAGTGGTGCGATAAACCGAATTGGGGATACTGCTTCTTGTGTGCGCGCGGTATGAGGCTCAGTGACTGGCCCGAAAATGACTATGCAGCGCCGGCCAGAAACGTAAAGGATCAGCAAGGACTGGGGGATAGCGTTGCAAAGGATGGCTGGGGATCGGTGTCCGGCATTGCAAAGGGTGGGTCGCAACGGGTGCCTGGCAATGCAATGGATAATGGTGATGTCTACTTTATTAGAAGGATACCAAACTTTGGACAAACATGCTACATGAATGCAACACTGCAGTGCCTCCTTGCCCTTGGTAAGCTGAGGACAATCATTGAAAGCCCGGATGCTCATTTGGGGAGCATTGGTCTGCTTCTGCAGCAGATGTTCCTAGAGACACACATTGCGAATGATGCCAGATACACGCTGAACCCATTGAAGATACTGGAAGCTATGGGTGAACTTTATCCGAATCGGTTCGTGGCCGGGACGATGGAAGACAGCCATGAGTTCCTTATGTCTTTATTCAATGCTGTGGATAAGGAGGTGGAGGAGAAAAACGGAGAGCGTGTCTTGCAAGGGGGCGAAGTGTTTCCTACATTTGGCGTTTCTCTTTTCGGGGGTCAGCTGTTTGAGACCACATCCTGCCAAAGGTGCCGGCGTAATGATCGTAAAACCATTGATTTCGGTGAACTCTATTTGTCACTTCCAGAGAAGGATCCTCCAGCCAGAAGCGTTGCATCACCACCAAGGAACAAAAGCCACGGATCTCAAACTGACAAGAGTGATGGGGATAATAAGATTCAAACAGTTACTGAAGGCAGTACTTCTCGGATTCCCGGTTCAGGATTGGGAGATGGGGCAATGGAGAAAACCCCCAGGCCTTTGCAAGTTGGTAAGTTTATGCGCTCCTGTACTCAGCTTAAAAAGCAATGGTGAACGTCTGAGATAATACAACTTTTGAGGAAAGAATGCAGGAATATGCGGAATTCTATGATCTACTAGTATTATTTGCTATTTCTCTGAAACAAGCAAATGGTACTTTTTGGAATGGAGCTTCATTACTAGCTAAGCAGAGAAAACTGTTATGGACGTTTTACACATGGATAAAAGAAATAGCAGGAAAATCTTTCTGGGTGGCTACATAAAATCCGACAGGATGTTTCAGCAGTCTTAACATGGCAAAGGTGTTCACCGTAGCGTGGTGGTTCAAACTGCCATGAGAAGACCAGGGTCTTGAGTCCTTACACTCATACAGTAGGTGTTACTCCAAATGGTTGGTCAACTTAAGCGTGTTTGGATACTGTCGAAAAAAATAAGCAGCTTAAAGTGTGCACAACTGTTATGATGGTAATTGTTATGGACGTTTTACACATGGATAGAAGAAATAGCAGGAAAACCTTTGGGGTGGCTCCATAAAATCCGACAGGATGTTTCCGCAGTCTTAACATGGCAAAGGTGTTCATGTAGTGTACTAGTTCAAACTGCCATGGGAAGCCCAGGGTCTTGAGTCCTTACCATCATACAGTTGATGTTACTCCAAATGGTTGGTTAACTTAAGCATGTTTGGATACTGTCGAAAAAGATAAACAGCTTAATGTGTGCACAATAAAGATTCTATGCAAAGGATGAATGAGGGCTTCTGGTTGCATGGTCTTGCTAATGCAGATAATGCTAAGCCCTATATGTTTGAATCTGCAGATTCTAGCGAAGTGAAGGATGTTGTACACGGTCATATGCAGACTCAGAAGAATGATGTCCAACAAGAGATCATTGAGGTGCCAATAGAAATTTTGGATTTCATTCCTGACTTATTTGATGACACTGAAGAAATGGAGGAAGCAACAACAGATTCTCGCAATCAAAAAGATAAGGAGACGACTTACTCAGTAAAAGTTACTACCAAAGACAAGGAGGAAGCTCAGAGCAGTGATATTGTTCATGATGAGGCCGAACATATGAACTCTCTTGGGTCGATTGAGGATTGCCTGAAACTGTTCCGTCGAGTGGAGGAACGTTGTGAGAACTGTTCCAAGGTTGCTGAACAGATCGTGGGAAGCACCAATATAAATACGACTGTTGATGGAGATCAGACTGAGCTGTCAGACAGGAAAACATGCCCAAGTGCGCGATCTAGTGACTGTAATAGCTTGTCCGTAGAATCTCCAAGTAGGCAACCATATCGTTCAGATGTACATCATCAAGTTATACTCTCTGAAAACATAACTACTGAAGAAATCACTTCAGGGACGAGCTGTGGTGAAAAGGACTCCGCCTCTTGCAGCACAGCCAATGAAAAAGCTGAAATTGATCAAGGTGTACAAGAAGCTGGGCTTCCAGCTGATAAACAGACTGACCTACTCAGTGCCCAGGATAGTCCGGATACCAGCACTCAAAATCAGGGTTGTGCGAAGCAGGCAATGTTGGATGATCATACTGCCCAACAAATGGAGGAAAACCAAAATGAGCAGAAAGATGGTAACGGTTGTGCAATTCGAACACAGTTGATTAACAAGCTACCAGCTGTATTAATCATTCCATTTAAGAGATACAGCAATGATATTTCTAAAGTGGAAGGGCATGTGAGCTTTAAAGAGATTCTTCATCTTGGACCATTCATGGACCCCAGGTACCGACTTCTCACGTTTTTACACAGCCATATCTAATAGTACCTTTCTTCTATGTCAGTTCTGATAAGTTTCTGATCTTTACAGTGAGCCAATAACTACTTTGTTTCATACTTCCTTCCTACTAGCAATAGAATGCCTTCTCTTTGAAAGAAAAATTAAGAGATTTAGAAGACACTGGCATTTTAGATCAAAGGATCATTCAGACAGTACATTTTTCATGATGTTCTCGTTGTGACTATGGAATATTGTTTGCTGCATGCACATTAGTTTTTGTTTATCTTGATCAGTAGATATCTGCAATAAGCAGAGTTAGGTTAGGACATCTAAACTCTTGTTTCTCACTGGAAGAGTAACATGATTTAGATTACAGAAATGTGAGCAACAAAACCAGATTTATAATTACCAGGGAAAGATTTGTCATCCAAATCAGCAATACAATCTAAGGGCATGTTTAGTTTATGCCCAAGGTTGCCCTACTAAAAGGTTACAACAACAACAACAACAACAACAAAGCCTTTAGTCCCAAGCAAGTTGGGGTAGGCTAGAGCTGAAACCCATAAGATCTCGCAACCAGATCATGGTTCTGGCACATGGATAGCAAGCTTCCATGTACCCCTGTCCATGGCTAGTTTTTGGTGATACTCAGTCCTTCAGATCTCTCTTAAGGTTGGCTAAGCAAAACTTTGGTTGAGGTTTTGCTTGCCCATGAGTTGGCCGACATTAGAAAAATAAACTAGAGATGGCAAAAATGTGTGGGCATTCCAAAAAGGTTGGCAACTATCCAAACAAGTCCAATTTTTTTTTCATGGCCAAAAAATTAATCGGGTAGACTTTGGTCACAATCCAGACATACCCTGAAGCTGCATCAGTCTAAACTGCATTTCCAATGCATACAGTGTTAATTTGTGCCTTTGAACACAACTAGCCCATTTAACCATGTAGTCTTGCAATCACATCTATTTCAGTGCTTGTGTGTTCCAACTCTTGTAAATGCAACGGGTAACAGCTATCCTATTTATTTATTTATTTATTTGCGAAAAGCCATCCTATTTTCGTTGCATAGGAAAAAGGAAATATGGTGACAATTTGAGTGAAACTAGTTTGGACCATGTACCATGCATTTAATTGCGATTTGAGTATCAACTGAATTTTAGTGTTCACTCACAGACTCATTTGGACCAGAACCATGTACATTGATTGAAACTAGTTTTTTGTATAATGATATCATCATATTTGAATATGTAGCAGCTGTACTGGCTGTCTGCCACAAACTCTATTCAACCTAGCAGTGTACTCACTGGCGAAGTTATGGTTATGTTCTAAACTTATCATATCATCATGAAACATTATTATGAAGACGCCGGGGATTATCCTCCTTTTCGAAGAAGAAAATGAAACGTTATTATGGTGACATTTTCTTGTCTTTTTGGTGGTTATGCCTAAACCCTGACGATATTATATTTTTGCTGAAGTTTCTATTGGTAATTATAATTCTGGATTAGTATTTTCAACGTTAGTTGGGTATACATCTTGCAGTGGCCTTAATTTCTTGGTATTCGAATCAGTCACTTAAGTGCCGTCTTTTAGCGGATAGAGTATGCATTTTTTATTTTTTTTTTGTAGAAAGACAGGCCATTGTTGGTACTTGAGCTAATCATCACATTGTTGCTAACTGAAATCCTTACATATGGGTTAACTATTTTGATTTTGTATTACCTTCAGGTCTTCTGAGGACAAAGCTAACTTGAGCTACCGTCTAGTTGGTGTCATTGAGCACTCTGGGCATCAAATGAATGCAGGGCACTACATTGCTTATGTGCGGGGGGCAGGTCACAACCATCAGAGCAGTGGTTCTTCCTCGTGGGTTCGTGCAAGCGATCTCGACATCAAGGAAGTCTCCCTAGAAGAAGTTCTCCGCCGCGAGGCGTACATGCTTTTCTACGAGAGGATGGAGGACGGATCCATGTCCGGCATTCTACCCAAATCCAACTAAGCAATCAGAAGCAGGGGCACCGACAAAAGAAGCAGAAGGGTGAGATTAGCAAGCAAAGCATTGTTTAGATGGCCAAGTGTACCCTCCTGGTCCTACTTACATAGAGCCTGTCGTCAAGTCCAATTTTGTTGATTTTGGCTGGCTGAGTCATTGCAGTTGCAGGATTTTTGCATTGGTTGCAACTTGTAGCGTGGTCAGCTGGAGAGAACCATTTTTTTCTGTCCATGTAAGTATAGTAATTCTTGCCAGAACCACATTGGATAGGTGCGACACTGAATATTTTTTTTGTTAGAAACAAGATTGAATAGGTAGGAAGACGCTGGATGTTTTTTTGCATTCTGTAATTAGACATACCTCTGAAAATAAGCATGTAGGGTTCTGAACTTGTTTTTTTTTTCTGGATGGGGAGCATGCTTGAGAACTTGCTGCCTTAATGAACTGCTAGGCTGGAGCTGATTTCGTTTCTTAATTACCTTGTGTTTATCGCTGGGGTGCTGAACAGCTGTTTCCTGTCGCTGTTTATGTGCTGAAATGCTATCCCGCTCAGCGTTCAAATGAGCAGCTCTGTGTGTGCCTGTGGCTCGGCGGTGCCGGTGCGTGTGTAGAGTGTAGAGTGCGGGTTGCTTCTGGGCCGCAGCAGATGCTACTGCCAGCGATGGGAGGGAGATTGGAATGCAAGCGAAGGTTGCATGTTGTTGGCTGGGAGCCTGGGACGGGATGGGATGGATGGCGACTTGGAACTTTCCTCACCCCGCAGCGCCAGCGACAGTGCCGCTATATAAGTAATATGGTGGAGCTTCCAAGGAGTAAAAAAATGTGCTATAACCTTTTTGACCGTCTTCTGTTTCTCCACCCGATCGAAACAGACCCACACTCCTCGGCGAGTCGTGACTAGTACTGAGAAACATCGCAAGTCGGTCGGCACGGCACACCGTCCGGCGCACCGCACATATGGCGACGTCAGAATAGCTAGCGATTCCTGAGAAACTGGACCAGATCACTTCAATTCGAACCAATTCTCGTCAAAATTCCCAACAGCATCCATGGATCTCTCTCGCCTTCTCGGCACGGCACGGCAAGGCAGGCAAGCGTGGCTCCGACAGACGCCACCCCCCTTGCCAGATCCCACGCCTCGCCTCGCTCCCCTGCTACACTGCTCTGCACTGCAGTCATCATACGTCCAGTCCACTCCCCCCTCCCTCCGTCCGCCTTTATTTACTCCCTTCCAATTTCCAAACCCGGGGACGCGGTGCGCAACCGGGCGCGAGCCGAAACCCCCCGCGATTCCGCCCCCAAATCGTCGCCAAATCCCTCGAGATCCACAGGCCCCGCTCCCTTCGCCGATACGATACACGCTCTCACGCGCGCCACGCCCTTCATTAACCCCGACGCCCTGCCGCTGCTGCCTAGACCGAAGAATATTAGGCGCTTCCCTTCCCTTCCACTTTCCTCGCCTTGTCCTCTTCTTCCACCTCGGGCTGTCCAGGCGCGCCGCCCGCCGAGATGGAGGGGAGGGTGCTGCGGCGCAGCGTCACGCTGGCGGACCAGCTGGCCGCGGTGGGCCCGCCTCCCGCCGCGCCGCCGGGGCAGCCGGGCTCCTGCAACCTCCGCGACCTGCTCAAGCTGCGCGACGAGGACGACGGCCGCCGCGCCGCCGCGGTCACCCTCGCCTCCGCCATGCAGGCCGACCGCCGGCCCTCCTCCTCGCCGCCCTCCTCCAGCGCCGCGGTGGCGGCCGCCGCGGCGCGGACCCTGCTCGACATCATCCGCGACGACCAGCCGGCCCCTCCCGCCTCGCACGCCGTGGTCGCCGCCGCTGACCCGTTCGTTCGCCGCGCGGTGTCCCTGCCGGCCCCGCAGACCGCCTCCAGCCCCGCGCTGACCGCACCCGTGGCCGTGGCCGCGCCGCTGCCGCCTCAGCCACCGACGGATCAGGAGGAGGAGGAGGAGGAGCAGGGGGAGAGGGTGTCCCTCATGGCGCTGCTGGAGCAGACGGAGAGGCAGTGGAGCGCCGGCGCCACGGGGCAGCAGGAGCAGGAGCGGGAGCAGGACCCGGTGGTGGTCGCCGCGTCGGAGCCGTCGTCGCAGGACGCGCTGGTGCCGGAGGACGACGCGGAGCTGCCGGAGCCGGGCCGAGGCGCCGGCTGCTGCTGCGTGTGCATGGCGCGGGCCAAGGGCGCGGCCTTCATCCCGTGCGGCCACACCTTCTGCCGCGCCTGCGCCCGCGAGCTCCTCGCCGGCCGCGGCCGCTGCCCGCTCTGCAACGCTGCCATCCTCGACGTCCTCGACATCTTCTGATCACGCCGCCGGCCTCCCCATCTGACCGCCTCTCGGCTCGCCGCCGGCGAGATGAGCCACTGCAGCTGAGATAGGATCCAGACATAGATAATAGATCCCTCTGCCCATTCTCTGTAAAACCCGGAAGAAGAAAAAATGACAAATGTTCAGCTCGAAACCATCATCGCTGAGTGCTGTTACCGCTTGCCAGAGACCAATTTCACTTCTTCTGAATTGCGCATCTCTGCTCTTTTTTCCTCGTTTCAGTTCGCAATTCCTATTTCTTGCTCCCTGTTGGTAACCAATCAATCAGGGTGGGTGCCGGGGTGGTGGCAGGTTAAACAAGATTACTTGGGTTTGACTCGAGATTAATCTATCACTGACAGAATTACTTTCTGCCAGTATACTACTAGTACTACTACTAGATTAATCTATCAGTAGTGCTAGTACTACTACTACTAGCTTTGTTGTCCAGCTAGCAAGCACGCAGTGTTTGGAGATCTCGAGATGCCCTCCATCGGGAGCTCCGATTGATTAGTTTACTGCTCCCCTCCGCTCCACTCCACTACGCAGCTCTCAGGCATGAACACATTTAATTCACTCTTCACTTGCGTGGAGCGCATTTCATATTCATAGAGTATTTGTTTGTTCCGTGATGCACGATGTCACGAGATGTCACGCTGTCAGTGCATTTAGAGAGAGATTTGCCGCGTGCATTCCTCAATTCTGTCCACAATAATCGAGCAAAACTCTTGCCGATCGAAGGGTGTTAAAAAAACAAAAAGTAAAAACCGAAATTGAGCAGTAGACGTACTAGTACTACAAGTATGGAACGAGAGCTCATTAATCGCGGGTGACCCGTCAAAGCTCGGCGTCGGTTCACTGATGCGGACCCAATGAACGGACGGAATCGCCCGGGGTAGTGCGTGCGCCAGAGAACCTTCCCTTTCGTCCTCTGCGATGACGGGGCGCACGGGAGAGCGCTGCGTCGGTCGAGAGCACCTTTCCGTCGATGCATACGCCCGGGCCGGTTCGGCGAGCCGCTCGCCGGCTCGTCCCCCAACCCAACCAGGGTACGAGGTTGGGTGCGGGACGTTGGCTCGCTCGCTCGCTCGCTCACATGGCAAAGGCGCAAAGCCGGTTGATGGAGCCGGGCGGATGGCTCGCCGCACCAACCCGGCCAATTTGTTAGCAACCGTCTTTCCAGCAGTCTCATCACATCGCACCGCCGGTTGGGTTGGGGCTCTGTTTGCGCGAAAATACGGGTGCTTTGCTGCTGGCGGCTCCATTATCGGTGGCTTTTGTCCGGGCTAGTGCAATGCAGGCGTCACTCACAAACACAAGGTCTGGTCTGATCCATTTAGTTAGTTAAGCTAAGTTCTAGCATCGCTCATTCGTCCACGTCGCACCTCTGTTATGGTACTGATTATCCCGGCCTGTTTCGGTGGAATGTTTCCACGTTAATACTGGTCAAGGCTCGCGCCAATCAGCAATTTGTGGAATCTAATATGCTGATGGAAAGCAGCTCTCCCCTCTCCTGTTGGAGCTTGAGGGAATTATTGATCATGATTCATGAGAGGTGTGCTTATCTGCTCGTAGCTTTGTCGTCTCGGACGGCAGCGCCACGCGCCGACGTGACGGGCCCGAGAGGAAACGAAAAGAGGGGGTGGACAGCGACCGAGAGCGCTCCGTGGAACGATGGCCAGTCGGCCGGCGCCCGGCGCTGCAGCACGGCAGCAATGACTCGCGGTGATTTTCTTTTCTTTTCTTTTTACCGCGGGCCGAGAACATCTGGCTGTAGTATTCCTCGCGTGCGGCGGCGAGCCGGGTGCCACGCAGACGCAAGCGATCGAGAACACTGGGAAATGGAGGAGAACGTGGGGGAGATCTTTCAACGTGATGTTTCGAGCAGGTCGACCTTTGCCCAGGGAGCAAGGCAGATCGGGACACTAGTTTGCTCGAGCCGTTGGTCAGGGTGTGTGCTCATCACATTTAGAAAAATCAAATAAAGCACCAATCAAGCCTGATTGCTACTAGTAGAGTAGTGCGAATCGACGGGCGTGGTCCATTCGACTAGGCAGCGAATCTACGCGTCCGAGGTCAACAGGCTCGATCGACCCGAACTAAGACTTTGTGGGCAGACCTCTTTACTGCTTAAACAGAAATAATGGATTGCCATGTGCATGATTTGGGATCGGCGTTCCCAGGTCAATATTTTCCGCATTTTTTTAAACGAAGATCGATATTTATCTGGTATATCCAGGAAATGCTCAAGGTCCGTGGCAGATCATGTTGAATCTAGCTTCTCTATCCGCAAAAGGGTATCAAATATTTAGTGCATACTTACTGCTTTATGACATGAAGGAGGCCGCCAAGAGAAGGAAGCTTGACATGGAGTAGGCCGTACAAGCAAAGAAGCTCGCGATCGAGGCCACCATTGTCGACACCAAAGCAAAAGGAACGGCCTTTGCAATCATGAGCGTGGACTTGACAAAAATGTCTCCGGTGAGAAAGTCCTAGTTCGTGAACAGGCAAAACGACATGTTCGACCAAGATGGCCTGGACGAGGGACACATGGACTAGGGAGGTGTCGGCTGTGAACTATGACCGTTCTCTTTGGAGGCTGACTAGTGTGCCGGGCGTTGGCTGTGTTGCCGGCGTGAAAAACTTGATTCATTTTGGAGGTTGGTTGTGTTGCCGGCCGTTGGTTGTGTTACCGACATGAACTACTTGGGAATAGACCATTTTTTATAGGCTGGCATTTGTTTGTCGGCCGCTGGCTCTGTTGCCGGCATGAACTAGGGTCGTTGGCATGGATCTCATACTTTTGTATGCAGGCCGGTCAAGATGCGGTCAGGATGCGTCCGCGCGTTGGGCGCGACCAACACACCCCCAAAAAGGCCGCCCGCCGTCGTATTGTCCTATTCAAACGGACGAAATCCGGACAAAACGGATATCCGGATGCGGTCGCGCGTTCGAGTTGGCCTTATTACCTAAATAGTCCCAATAGTTTATTTTTTTATTTTTTTTATTTGAGAGAGCAACGGTCCAACCTAGCCGTACTAGTCTCTACTCATAAGGGGACTTGGTAGTTTCTGTTTCAGGGTTTTTTCGTCTCCCCTTCCATCTTCTCCTGGGTTTTTCGCCTCACCTATTTCGTTTTTTTTGCCTCACCTCACACCTTCCTCTCCCGTTGATTTTTTTTTTGTTTCACCTCCAAGGAAAAAATCTGAATGGATCAGAACTTTTCACGTGTGCGCAAGTTATTTAGTAATACCATTATCACGATCAATCTCAAATCAATCTACTTAATATAAAATCTAAATTAATTAATGTCTTTATGTGATTCAGTCTTTCCAAACCCGACCCCTGCGCCTATCCGATCTGGATCAAGAGGCCATCTCACGTCCGCTCCGTCCCTTGTGCCAGCCATGAAAGAGAGAGGGAAGAGCACACACGAGTGCGGTGGCGATGTGCCGGGCCGGTAGAGACATGGTCGACGTGTAAGTCAATCTCTACTCTAAAGGGGGACTTGGTAGTCTCCGTTTTATGTTTTTTTCCGCCTCACCTCCTACCTTCGTCTGGGTTTTTTTCGCCTCGCCTATTTTGTCTGTTTTTTTGCCTCACCTTCCACCATCCTCTCCCGTTGTTTTTTTTTCGCTTCACCTTCACACAACGAGAAAAAAATCTGAATGGATCAGAACTTTCCATGCGTGCGCAAGTTATTTAGTAATATCATTATGTAAAATAATCAATCACGGTCAATCTCAAATCAATCTCCTTAATATCAAATCTAAATTAATTAATATTTTTACGTGATTCAATCTTTCCAAACCTGACCCCTGCGCCTGCCCGGTCTAGATCAAGAGGTATTCTTCCGTCCGTCCCGTCCCTTGTGCCAGCCATGAAAGACAGAAGGAAGAGCAGAAAGGAGCGCGGTGGCGATGTGCTGGGCCGGTAGATAGATGGCCGGCGTGTAAGTCAATCTCTACTCTAAAGGGGGACTTGGTAGTGTCCGTTTCACGTTTTTTCCGCCTCATCTCCCACCTTCGTCTGGGTTTTTTTCGCCTCACCTCCTTCGTCTGTTTTTTTGCCTCACCTCCCACCATCCTCTCCCGTTGTTTTTTTTCGCTTCACCTCCACACAACAAGAAAATAATATGAATGGATCATAACTTTCCATGCGTGCGCAAGTTATTTAGTAATATCATTAAGTGAAAGAATCAATCACGACCAATCTCAAATCAATCTCCTTAAGACCGAATATAAATAAATTAATGTCTTATGTGATTCATTATTTCCAAACTCGACCCCTACACCTGCCCGATCTGGATGATCAAGAGTTCTTCTCCCGTTCGTCCCGTCACTTGTGCCATCCATGAAAGAGATGAGGAAGAGTAGAGAGGAGCGCGGTGGCGATGTGTCGGGCCGGTAGAGACATGGTCGGAGTGTAAGTCAAAGGGATCCCTGCATCTGTGGTGGTCGGGGAGCCAAGAAAGAGTAGTCGGATGTGAAAGAAATGGGAGGCTCGACCTGCCGGGCTCCAGATGCTGCCGGCCCAGGCACGCCGCCTATTCTTCATGCGCCGCCGCCACCCCCATGCACATTGTCTGCCCCTCCACGTCTCCACGCACCAGCGCCGGGCTCCTCGTTAGCGAAAAATTTAACGTGTGTGTCTTTGTGAATAAGAATCTCTAATCCTTTCGAATTTTGGCGATTCTCAAGGGGACAGGTTGCATCGGCGAGATCAAGAGACAGCTCATCGGTCATGAGGAGCGGAGGTAGAGAGGAGAGGCAATGACAGCCCGAGTAGCGGCGAGGGGATGGAGCGGCGGTTGCGCAGCTGCGTCGACCTAAGCAGTTGCGAGAGTGGATGAAGCGGCAATTGCGGACGAGTTCGTGGAGATGTAAGTATGCACGCATGTGTCCTGATTTTAAGCATGCCTCTGGCCTGGCAGGATTCTCACTCTGCCCCGATCTCAAGGGCGTTGGTCTATCTGTGTCATGCTCACGACGATGCACTAATGCAGGTGTGGTTCTTTAGCTTTTCATTGTCGTTTTCTTGGTGTGCATATCTCTGAATCTTGTGTGCCCTGATTTTCATGTTGCCCTGTATTCCATTTGTATCATGTGTAATGATTATTATTATTATTTTTAAATGGTGTAATGATTCTTATCGATGCACTGTTGCTACCTAATTTTCTTATAGAAATAACATACTAATTAACACGGGGAGAGGATACGATTTTTTTACACAATCTGTAGTACCCTTGAGCCTGCCCATAGATAGATATGGATACATTTTATAGCTTTCGTTCCTGTTTTTTCTCATTAAATTATTGATTTGTAAGCTAATCATGGAGTGTTTCGATTGCCTGCTATATTACCAAGTGTGCTGAAGGAAAAGCTGCTGCCACTGCTGATGACGACAATAGGTGATATAATTCATGTTTGCTTTGTTGTTTGAGTAACTTCCTATAGCATATTCCATGAAATATTGGTTCCATCCTTTTTTGCATCATGGTACATTATTCTCATCTTGATATATATCATTTGTTGAATTGAAGATTTGAGTGCAGGGTAGAATCTCGTTGTTGATTACTTGGCCAATAGACTTTTAAAAAATTCAAGGCGTCATTTAACGTACTATATGTCATATTTGTCTTATTTCAATACTCATAATATTTCTGCATCATTTGAACAAATGATCCTAAATTGATATAATCATTTTGGATCAGTGTCATCTTCTCAATGCTGAACAGCCAAAATATATACATAGTGAGCAGTCCGCCAGACGTGCTCATATGTCATATTTCTTTACTGTTTAACACAACAATAATTGAACAAACATTTAAATATTTGTACTGTTTAACACAACCAAAGTATATACATAATGATCAGTCCACCGCACATGCAGGCTAGATCTAGCCTCCCTCCCTTGAAACCATTCTTGTTTCTTATTGTTCCTTTTAAAAATATATTTAGTTTTCTGTTCTAGCTACTTCAATTCATATGTATATGGTCAGTTCCATCGCACTGCGAGGATGGCCCATGGCTGGTCCCGGACAATTACCTGCGAGGATGATTTATGGCCGACCGAGGATGTTCAGTTCCATCACACTGCAAGGAGATGATCCATGGCCGGTCGGGGACGGTCACCTGCGGTGCGTATGAGTACCTCGTCCATATCCTCCCTATACTAGCATCCTTGGCGGTGAAAATAACAACCAGGAGAATCCCTCCTTCATACCTATTTTCCACCTCTGTCAGATTGTCCTGCACACCTATTTTCTTACGTTTTCTGATACAGAATATAGGCGGACACTGCACACATGATCAACTGGGGTTTGCTTTTGATAGAGAATACGGGTGTCCATTGATGTATTTTATTCATGTAAGGGGTATAGATACTAATTTAATATTTTTGAACTCATTGGGATTGGATGCTCATGCTCATTTGTTTGATTGTGGTTTGGTCTTGGTAATTTGTGAGTAAAATGTACCACCGAATAGTTGATGGGTGCTTTTCTCGCTCACTAGTTTTGATAGATCATTAGCGGTAACTTCATTATGTTGAAACCCAAAGATATGGAAGAGCCATGATAATGAGTGTTAGGGGGTTGGACGCCATGGTATAAAAAGATATCTTACTAAATAACTTCATTTTCTTCAGGAACTTCCTTGCACTAAACTTACAATATTCGCTTGACTCCAGATGTACATAAACTGTTAGCTCTTAGCTCTATTTAATTCCACTCATATCTACGAGAGTGCTCTTTTGATCTCGAGCTCACATGCTCCCTGATGAACAGTAAAATCCAAAAAATAGTAAAAAAATAAAAAAAAATCTAGATTTTTTTTGTGGTGAACATTGATGAAAGTTTTAGACCTACACGAACATAAATTTTGATTTTTTTACCGTGTTTTCGGATTTTACTGATCATCAAGGAGCATGTGATCTCAGGTTCGAATACTCCACGTACTCATATTTATCCCTATTCTCCTTTTGCCATTTTTACATCTAGGTATATAGTGTTTTGCTGTGTCTTGAAGTTTACCTTTTTACAAGTGATATGCGTGTATATTTTGTGGATGTTTTAGTTGCTGGTATATATTCTCAAGTGATAATTACCATATTTTGTCACATCTCTATGTTATGAGAGGAATAGAAATATAACAGGATTCTAAATTTAATAGTATGCAACCTTGACCAATATAGCAGTGTGAATGTTTCTCTTTCTCAAAAATGCATCGTATCTGGTCTCTCTGGCCACGAAGGCTATGATAAGGAAAGGCTGCACCTTGGAGCTCCAAATTTGGTGTCTCCGCATTGAAGGATTCAATCCAACTACTTTGGAGTTTGGACATGTCACTTGTGATGGGGAGAGGAAGAGATGACTTGCATACACTGGACAATGAGTGTGTTAGCAGCGTCGTGGCTCGGTATTGTACAAGTTGTAGTAGCCCCTTCCTTTATAAATGTTTTGTTTTGATCGGAAGCACCTTATAATTTAGCTAATATATGGATTTTATTTACTTCGCCCATCCAAGTGTGTGAGGCCCATGAGACGGGCATTAATCAATACTTTTTTTCTCAGTATCTTGATATGGGATCTATGTATATGGAAGGAGTGAGTATCATGTAAATCGTATCACCAAATTAAGGATCCTCATGTTTTCTTACTTTTAAACTCTTATTTTTGATTTTGTTCACAAGTTTTCAATTTCATTCTATACAATGAAGATATTATTTTTGTTGTATTTTGTGTCCATGTCGAGCATACAAGTTAGCTTACGTATGTGTATATTTCTACCTCACTTTACTCACACTATCTAGTAATTTTCTTGAATTATATTATCACCTAAATTATTTTACACTATGAGCTCTTTGTCCATCCTTCTAGCGAAAGGACGGCGATAAGGTTGTGTGTATTTGGGTGCCCCCTTTGCAACGTGGTTGACGGATTGGTGGTGTGAGGGGATGTGTGACTAGGGAGGAAGCTAAACGATTGGGCTACATTGACATGAATATATGATGATATTTTGCCCCTCGTACCGAAAGGACGACGATAAGGTCCCGTGTCTTCGGGTGCCCCCCCCCCCCCCCCCCCCCCCCGCCTCTCTAGTGTAGTTGACGGATTGTCGGTTTGAGGGGATGTGTGACTATGGAGGAAGCTCAACAATTGGGCTGCAATGACAGGAAGAAAGGATGCTACAGGAAGAGAGCGGTTGATTTCAAATAATTATTTGCAGCGATTGTCCACGGCGTCCGTTTAATGTCTGAACATGTCTAGATGTATGAGGGAGAAATGAGCTTCAACCTTGAAGACGACTTTAATCATTTTTTGATTCATTTATATGTACTAGCAAAAGTGCCCGTGCGTTGCAACGGGTGAATAAAATAAAGCCATAAAATTTATAGCCTCAAAATAAAACAATTCAAATTCAGTCAAATTGCACCAATATCCAACAATTTTACAGATTAATAACTATTTTTTGCTTGAACCACTCGGAAATAAAAAGATCAAGGCAATTAGAAGTATTTATTGGTCTTTGAAAAATTGGTTATATTTTAAATACAAAATTAGCTAACAATTCTTATTTTTTCCTTTGGAGATGATTTTGAATCCTATAATGCAGTAGTATGACATATAGTGAAAATAGGAAATAGAATCAGAAAGTCCAATCTTTCAAAAAAAAAGAACGCTGAAAAAGCAAATGAAGTTTGCCTCTTTTCATAGGCATCATGGGCCTGGGCCGTAGTCCTCCATGTACATGGACGCACAGAGGGCTGTTCGGACGTTTTCTATGGATAACGAAGCCGACGGATGAAACAAATTTGGACATAAAATTAGTACCGCCTCGGATAGTAAAAATTCGACTAAGCAGGACGTGGGACGAAACGCGACGGTGAACCCGACGGAAACAATAGGTGCTTTATTAGTAGGTAAAGATATATATATATATATATATATATATATATATATATATATATATATATATATAGCAAAAATGCCCGTGCGTTGCAACGGGAGAAAAAAACAGTCTTTATCACCAAAATTAATTGCAAAAAATAAAAAAAATCCCTGGCACAACGCCCATGCTTCACCACAGAGCAAACACCAGAACCAGAGTCCTTCTTGTTCGTTGCTGACGAATGCAAGTGGGTCCAGCTAGTCGGGCTTCTCCGTAGAGGCACGGGCTTGGCAGACACCCTGGCATGTCTTCACCCATGCATCTGTGTTTCGTGAGTGTGGCGTCAAGCTAGTCGGGCATGCCGATTGTGGAAACTGCGAGCTGGTCCTCGTCTCCTAAAATGCCTCATCGGTTTACCATATATATGCCATATGTTTTTGGATAATTGTCGACGGTTCCTTATTTGGAATAAGAATTTAACCATGGTGAGATCGCCACAATCCTATGACAGCAACCTAGAAGGTAATCTATGTAGCCCAACCATTGTCATGTACTTAGTCACGTCCTTGACGGGTTGTGGATGTCGTCCGGGTACCACCAATGACCAAAAGGTTAAACTGCTAAAATAAGTCTTGGAACTGCATTGTGTTTAGCAAATTTAGAAGCATCAAAGACCTTCTCTACGTTGTTGAATTATGCTTTTGCTAGCCTACCATCAGTGCATGATGGACTTAATCCAACTTCAACCCAGTTCAAGTCCTCCTTTAATTGTGCACCATTAGCCGACTGCACTTGGTAATTCTACACAAATATGGCGATGGAAAAGAAAGATAAGGGTACCTGTCCACGTGATTGAAGCTTGGTAGTGGTCGTGGCATGCTGGTTCAATTAGCTTGGAGCAATCCCAGGTCAAGGTCACAACGCCGGTGATTTGGATGCATGCATGGCTGTAAAGCTACATCGACAGCACTCGGTCCTTCAGCCTCCGCCGCTTTCTTATCTGATGAATTTTGCTGCTCTACTCCTGCTGCTATTGTATCGCGCAACAGAACGTGATCGAAAGACGAAATCTATGTCCCGTGCGACCTCAAAGTTGGGCACGAATCCTTTTCTGACTGTGATTGAGACGTGCGTTCTCGACGAGTTCGTTTTAACTGCGTCACCTGCATAAGAGGGACTCGGTGAGGATGGTCCTTGTCGGCGGCAGCGGCGAGGCCGCAGACGGAGGAGTTGAGCCGGAGAAGCTGCAAGACACGCTCTTCTAGAATGCTGGCTCAGGTATGCGGCTCGACGACTGCCTTCCGGTGAGACGCCGAGTACAAACGCCACGCTTGAACGATGCTTTTTGGAGATATCCACGTACACGGCCAACGCTAGCTAGCCAACGCTTTTCTCTGGCTAGAAAGTATAAGTTGAGCCGATGGATTTCGCCGGCAACAGACGCACACACGACGAGATGCTAGTTGATGGCAACAGGCTTGCCGGCGGCGCGCGTCGGTCAGCACGTGCGCCAACGCTGAGGATGTGGAGGCGGAGCAGCACTGAGTTAATTCTTCCAGCGGAGGTAGCCGTCCTCTCCGTCCAGAGCAAAGGCAGCGGCGGCGACGACATTGATCCCTTCACGTCTGCCGCGTTGCGATTCTTCCCACGATCTCACGATTTGATAACAGAAACGTGATCCTGGTTGATGCATATATACACACAGCATATGAACGTGCAAACACCATCACAATACGAAATCGTAGATGAATCGGTTTTTCCAACCACCAAAACGTAGATGATAAGGTTGTGTGTATTTGGGTGCCCCCTTTGCAACGTGGTTGACGGATTGGTGGTGTGAGGGGATGTGTGACTAGGGAGGAAGCTAAACGATTGGGCTACATTGACATGAATATATGATGATATTTTGCCCCTCGTACCGAAAGGACGACGATAAGGTCCCGTGTCTTCGGGTGCCCCCCCCCCCCCCCCCCCCCCCCCCCCCGCCTCTCTAGTGTAGTTGACGGATTGTCGGTTTGAGGGGATGTGTAACTATGGAGGAAGCTCAACAATTGGGCTGTAATGACAGGAAGAGAGGATGCTACAGGAAGAGAGCGGTTGATTTCAAATAATTATTTGCAACGATTGTCCACGGCGTCCGTTTAATGTCTGAACATGTCTAGATGTATGAGGGAGAAATGAGCTTCAACCTTGAAGACGACTTTAATCATTTTTTGATTCATTTATATGTATTATATTGTAACCCGTAGCAACGCACGGACGTTTTATAATAACAGTAGGATGGGTACGAGGGAGAAATGAGCTTTAACCTTGAAAACGACTTTAATCATTTTTTGGTTCATTTATATATATTATATTATAGGCCGTAACAACGCACGAACGTTTTATAATAACAATAGGATGGGTACTAAATTCTTCTTTCCATGTCATGCACGGTTCCAGCGTGAACAACGACGGCCTGCTGCCAATCTACCACGGTGCACCGCTCCATCGGGTCCTCCGGTTCTCTAGGAGCCACCACCGCCCACCGGAGACGTCGGCGAGCTGAATGTTGACGGTGCTTATCAGTAGGCGGCGGCGGGCAGGTGGGCGTTGGATGGAATAATCCATCTCCGAGACGATTGGAAATTGGAATTTCCAGTGGATTGACTGACGGGTCGCGTCACCGACGTTGTTAATTCTGCGTTTTCTTTTTCGTGGGAAGTTAATTTTGCGTTGTTTGATAGGTCGACTCAGCAGTGAGCAGAGCACGCGACAGTATTGGATTCCATGTGCGCAGCGACGCATGCGTCAATGCGTCAGCCCATCCCCCGTCAATCATAGCCCATGTCCAATCCTTGCTCGCCTTTGTCGGAGCCTAGCTACAGGCTACCACTGTGACTCTAGTAGTTTCGGTTTTATTTACTTTTTTTTTTAGGATCGTTTCGGTTTTATTTACTGCATTGTGTTGGGCAATGGACTGAAATCTTTTTTGTTTCAGAGCTATGTATGTATTGAGATCTTGGTTTGTTTTCCTTTTCTTTTCGAAAAGATTATCGAAACCCCCGGCCTCCTCTGCATCACAGAAAGAGTGTCTTCATTCTCCTTGCATAAAATATGTGTTCGATCCCCGGTCCAGTCAGCGGTGATCTAAATCGCGTTCCTGTAAAAAGAAAGAAAACCCGTCAAAAAACCGAAGTATTCCACACCTACCCGAGTTTTCCACGTGAGAGACATGTTTTAAAACAATCTATCAGACATGGTTAAACATAAACACATCGGTGATTATGTGCTAGAACACAAATTGACTTTTGTGGCAATTTCTGAGAGTGGTAAATGTGACTTCCGCCCGCATGTTCTCGATCCCCTATGAGGTGGTTTACTAGGAGCTGTTTGGTTGGGCGCTCAGTTTGACACGTCTAAGCAGAGGCAGGTGTGGCGCGCCACAGAATGTGTGGCGGCTGGAACGAACGCCACACTTTAGGCGAATATTTCTACAGCAAAAGCTCCTGCGAGCTGTGGCGAGCCGAAGTTTAGTAACGAACCAAACAACATCCTACGAAGCTGTGGTACACTACATGTTTGGCGTGGCTAGCTGAGGCTGGCAACCAAACATCCTCTACACTTGGCATAGTTTACCAGCTCGTGAAAGTTCTGAAGGAATTCTTCTTGGGATGCTAACCACGACCATGGACTTGTTGGCCTTTTCGACCAGTGAATTTCATATCAAATTTCACCTACTGACTGATAATTTTACATGAAGCCCAGTCGTAGTCTATGGTGTTGCCAAAGATGAGCATAAATCCGCTTTCCTCCGTGAATTGGTGAACCTAACTAAGGATAACTTGTACCAGTGCTTATTGGAGGAGATTTCAATATCTTTAGATACTAGGAAGAGAAAAATAATGACCGCTTCGACACTCATTGGCCTTTCCTATTCAATGTTGTGATTAAAAGTTTGGATGTTCGGGAGGCCTATATGTCGCGGCGGCAGTTCACTTGGGCTAAATAATCGTTTTGTGCCGACGTACGAGAATCTCGATAGGGTACTCATGGATATTGAACGGGAGAAAAAAATTCCTATGGTAACCGTGCAAGTCCTAGAGCGAATCGAGGCATTATCGGATCATGTGCCAATCATTCTTGATTCTAATTCTATGAATCATTCTGACCGTCGCCCGTTCAAATTAAAATTGGGATGGCTGCATCGGGAAGGTTTTGTAAACATAATCAAGAATGTTTGGGAGAGGCGTCGTACACCGATTCAAGGATGGGATTTTAAAACAAGGGCCATGAGGCAACACCTCTCTGGATGGGCGAAACACATCAACGGGTTATACAAAAAAAACAGCGCTTCTGTACCATCAGTGATGACGTCAACAAAATTGCAGAGACCCACCCCTTATCTCAACAAGAGACTCAATTGAAAAATCAATCTAATAAGAAGGTTGTCCATCTTCTAAGAGAAGATGAAATCAAATACTACCATAGGTCCAAAGCTGACTTCATCCTCATGGGAGATAGTATGACAAGATACTTTCAATTGGTCGCCAATGGTCGACACATGAAGAAATGTATTCATATTCTCCAATAGTATTACGGGTGGATCGAAGGTCAGGAGGAGCTCAAAAGTTATATCACCAAGTACAACAAATCTCTGTTTGGGGCGCCAGATGAAGGGATTGTCACCCATGACAAGACCCGAACAAATAATATTCCACAAGTCATGGTAGAAGAGAACAATATCCTCACGACACCTTTCTTAGAAGAGGAGGTGAGAGCGGCGGTGTTCTAGTTGGAACACAACAAAGGTCCACGTCCTGATGGTTTCCACGCAGAATTTTATGAGAATTTCTGGGATATCGTCAAGAATGACCTTTTGGAGTTGTCAATTGTCTTCATGCCGATCGGCTTGACCTATTCAGTCTTAATTTTAGCGAGATTGTCTTGTTGCCAAAGATTAAGGAGGCCGATAGGATCCAACAGTTCATAACCATATGCCTTCTTAATGTCAGCTTCAAGATTTTCACCAGTGGCTACGGATAGGTTAAACACGGTAGCTAACCATGTTGTCCGGCCATCTCAAACAAGCTTCATGCAAGGAAGGAATATACTCGATGGTGTAGTAGTCCTGCATGAGACCGTCCACGAGATGCACCGAAAAACATGAGTGGTGTGGTATTCAAAATTGACATTGAAAAAGCGTATGACAAGGTCAAATGATCTTCCGTCCAATGGACCCCAATGATGAAAGGTTTCTCTGATAAATGGCGCCAGTGGGTGCAAAATTATATAACCGGAGGTAGCGTGGCCATCAAAGTGAGTGATGATGTAGGCCATTACTTTCAGACAAAAAGAACTAGGACAGGGTGACCCCATGTCCCCAATGGTATTTAACATTGTTGCTGACATGTTGGCCGTTCTGATTGAGGGCGCCCATGTCACACCCAAAATGCGGTATCGAGGGCCACGCTAAGGATAGAAGCGCAATTCAGGTCGCTTTGCAAGAGTGGAAATCGTCACAATAGATGTAAAGAAGAGATGAGTATATGGAGTTGGCTTACACTCACCACATGCTACAACATAAATATTTAAATACATCAATACATAGCAATCATCATACAGAAGAGCAGGATCCGACTACACATGGAATCAAACGAAAAAGAAGATGACGTCCACCCTGCTAATCCCAGGTTGCTGACCTGGAACCCATCCTATGATCGAAGAAGAAGAAGAAGAAGAACTCCAAATGAACAATCATCGCTCTCACGTCAAAGCATCGCATTACATGTGCCTGCAACTATTTTTGTAGGAATCTGTGAGCCACGGGGACTCATCAATCTCATTACCAAGGGTATCAAGACTAGCAAAGCTTAATGGGTGAGGTATGGTTAAGTGGTGAGGTTGTAGCATCACTAAGCATTTTATCTGGCTAAGTTACGAGTGCAAGAATAAGAAGAGTGATCTACGCATAAAGGAACGTGAACTAGTAATGATCAAGAAGTGGTCCTGAACACCTACTCACGAGTCAAACATAACCCCACCGTGTTCTCTTCCCGAACTCCCTCGAAAAGAGACGGTCACGGTTACGCACACGGTTGGTGTATTTTAATTGAGTTTACTTCAAGTTTTCTATTACCGGGTATTATTTCCAAGTTGCCACATAACCACGGACACTATTTTCAGAAAGATTTAACCCTGTACGGGTGCTCCAACTCATCCATCACAAACTAACCACAAGCTGAGGTGGAAAACCTCAACCGTGGGATAGCCCGTAGTATCCTCGGAATCCCGGTGCACAAGACATTCGTTAAAGGTAAAACAAATCCAACAAGACCTCCCGATGTGTTGACGATCCCGATAGGAGCCGCGTATCTCGTTCTGAAGACACGGCGGATGAGCACTACGTACGGTGGCCAAATTAAACACCCAAGTTGCCCCGGGGTGGCCCCGCAAGTGGCTCTATTTTAGACCAGCACCATCAGTAATGCCTCCCCTGTATTATGTTGAATTAAATCCATGGGTTCATGACGCCCTATGCATTAATAAAGGTGTTCGGTATTATTATGTTTGCAAATTTTAGTACCAATGTTGGGCCTTGCCGGAAGAGTTTTATCCCAAAACGAATGATCAAGGGGGTCCCCATAACAATCCCAGGCATGTTAGGAGCGCTCAATATGGAACATAACACCGGTAATCGGAAACTTGGGCAGCAAGAGTGGAACAAAACACCAGGCAAAAGGCCGAGCCTTCCAACCTTTACCAAGTGTATAGATGCATTAATTTAAATATCAAGAATAATGTCATGTCCCAATATATCCATGTTTTCACATGAAACCACTTGCACCTGCAACTAGCAACGCTATAAGAGGGATTGAACAAGTGGTAACTTAGCCAAACAACGGTTTGCTAGGATGTTGAGGGTTAGAGGCTTATCATGGCATTTTGGGAGGATTGACAAACAAGTGGTAGGTAACAAGACATAGCGATAGCATCGAGACAACAAGCATAGCAATTATAGTAGTGGTATCCAGAGTAAAGATCATCTTACCTGCAATCCCGCTTCAAAGAAGAACGAATCCATGAAGTAGACGAACGGGCGTAGTCGAACAAATCCTCACACTCCGAATCGGTTTCGAAACTCTAGCAAGAAGAAGCAATCCGGAAACAAACTAACAACACACAATAAACAAACAAGCATATTCATGGCATGATGCACAAACAATTATGATGCATGCCCGTTTAATTATGCATGTCATGGCAAGAGTGCAACAAACAAATACTACACATTAAGTGAAGCTCAATATGCAACGAGTTGCATATTGACGAAACTCCATATTCAATTATTTAGTTCACTCTCATTTAGGTATCCAACAAGTTTAAATGTGATTTATCATGGCAAGAGATGAAGCATAATTAAACTATCTATCTAGGCATTTTAAATGAGGCCAGAAACAACACATACCAATTCTAGAAATTCCCCACATGCAAATTTTGAATTTGGTACTGTTCTGCCCTAGACACGATTTTATTGTTTTTAAACATGAATGTAAAGTGCACTATGTTTTTCTACACATTTTTCTAATCAAGTTACATATGTAATTTATTTAATTCGGAGCTACGGTTATTTAGTTATGAAATAAACCGTTTTAACATGTCATTTATGCAAATTAATGCAAACAACAATTTTAAACATTTTTATCATGGATGAAAGTTGGATATTGTGAAACTGCATAAACTTCTACCCAAGCTACATATATGACATGTTTTATGCTGATGCATGGATATTTAGTTATAAGCAATTATAAATCATGGTAATTTTCTATAATTCTGAAATCCCTGAAAAAAATGCTAAATTCGCTCGATAGAAAAAAATATCACATGGGCCGAAACTGTGGGTGCAACATAGCAAAGCATCGCCTAGGGCACACAATAGATGGGATCGGGCGCTGGCTCACCATGGGCTTGGCCCAGTCGAGGAGGAGGCAGGTCGGCTGGGCTGCGTGGTCGGAGATGCAGGCCGGGGCGATGGAGATGGCCCACGATGCGGCGTGCGCTGGTGGCTGGCTCATCGATGTGCCCGTTGTCTCCCTCCTGGAGAATGAGCAGAGCGTTGACTGATACGTCTCCAACATATCGATAATTTATGAAGTATTCATGCCATATTTGCCTATGTTTACAATATTTTTATATGGTTTTGATGCACTTTATATGATTTATTTAGAACTAACCCGGACTGACGCTGTTTTCAGCAGAATTAGGGCATGTTCGGTAGTTGCCCAGCTTCACAAAATCTTCAACTCCAGCTCCGCATGCCAGCTTCCAGCTTCTACCGGTCGAAGCATCGCTAAGAAAATCGTTCGGTGCGATCGATCCAGCTTCTTTTTTTTATACGGGCCTCCAATCCAGGAAGGAGGGAAGTTGGCCCGTTAGTGTGGTAAGGTGGCCCATTCACGAGAGATAACATATCGGGAGAGGGGAGATAGAATCCAGCGAACCGGTACGTGCCCCTGGAGTCACTTGGCGGTGGCATTCGTTCGTAAATTAGGCCAACTCCAGATCTCGGTTTTCCTGGGAGCACCCAAAGCAGCGCTCCAGTTTTTTACACGTAGAACCCCATCAGATCCGGGAAGCCAGCTTCCGGGAGCCGGACTGTTCGGCGCAAATCCCCTGCGGATTCGGTGGATCTGGAAGCTAGAGAGCTACCGAACAGGCCCTTAGTGTGGTGTCATTTTTTTGTGCAGAAAATAAAAGTTCTCTGAATCGCCCGAAACTTTTTTTATGATTTTTTCTGGACCAAAAGAAGACCTGGAAGCCTCGGGAGGAGACCGGAGGCTCCACAAGGGAGCCACCACGCAACAGGGCGCGCCCAGGGGGTGGCCGCACCCTGATATGTGGTGGCCCACTCGTGGCTCCGGTTGACGTGATTCCAACGCTAAAAAATCCTAGAAATACCAAACCCTTCTTCTAGTTAACCTAGAATTTCCGCTCCGCCGCCGCAACTCTCTGTATCAAAGAAAAAAAACCATCTGGAGCCTTTCCAGTACCCTACCGGAGAGGGCAAATCATCACCGGTGGCCATCTTCATCATCCCGACGGAGGCCATGACGAGGAGGGAGTAGTTCACCCTCGGGGCTGAGGGTATGTACCAGCAGCTATGTGTTCAATCTCTCTCTCTCTCTTTCTCTCTCTCTCTCTCTCGTGTTATTGAGATGTCACGATCTTGATGTATCACGGGCTTTGTTAATATAGTTGGATCATATGGTGTTCTTACCTTGCTATCTTGTTGTGATGAATTGAATCTTTCCCTTTGAGAGCTCGTTGTGTCGTATTGAACACTTTGGGTTTGAGAACAATTGATGCATGTCTTGCATGCGGATACCCGTAGTGACACTGGGGTATTCTATTGATTCACTTGATATATGTTATGGCATCAACTTACGGATTCATGTGATCTTGGGAATCTATGCATAGGGGTTGATTGCACGTTTTCATACTACGTTCTCCGATAGAAATCTTGGGGTACTCTTTGAAGTTCTTTGTGTTGATTTGAATATGATGAATCTGAAATTGTATGATGCATGTTGAATAATTAACCCATGGATACTTGTGGTGACATTGGAGTATCGAGGTAACATTAGGGTTGATTAATATGTATCATAGGTGTTATTTTGGTACGAACTCTAGGGCTGTTTGTGAAACCTATAGGAATAGCCCAATAGATTGATCGGAAAGGGTAACTATGAGGTGGTTTTACTACATACCACAATTTCATCTTATGTTCTCCGCTAGGTATGAACTTTGGAGTGATTCTTTGTTGCACGTTGAGGGATGTAGGGATCATATGATCCTATTATGTTAGCATTGTTGAGAGATTGCACTAGTGAAAGTATGAACCCTAGGCCTTATTTCCAAGCATTGATATACCATTCTGCTCGTTGTTTACTACTTGTTACCTTGGTGTTTTTATATTTTCAGATTACAAAAACCTATATCTACCATCCATATTGCACTTGTATCACCATCTCTTCGCCAAACTAGTGCACCTATACAATTTACCATTGTATTGGGTGTGCTGGAGACACAAGAGATTTCTTGTATTTGATTGGAGGGTTGGTCGAGAGAGACCATCTTCATCCTACACATCCCACGGATTGATAAACCTTAGGTCATCCACTTGAGGGAAAATTGCTACTGTCCTACAAAACTCTGCGCTTGGAGGCCCAACAGAGTCTACAAGAATAAAGTTGTGTAAAAGACATCATTGACCGGCGGCGGCAAGACTTGGGAGGCAGTCGAGTGGAGCGGGAACGGCGAGGACGACCGGGGATGGGGTAGAGCAGACCTCACGACACCGAATCCAGATGCAGTTGGCAGAGGCGCCCTATAGAGGCCGGCGGCGGTTGGACTTCAAGCTCCATGGGCGACCACGGACGAAATAGAGGCGACCTGAGGTGGAGGCGAGACTCGCGACGGCTGGTTCGGGCACGGCGGGCCGCACATTGGGTTCGGCGGGCCCGATGCTATGGGAGAGAGATGGGTGTGGGCTGGGTGGCAGCTAGGCAGGGGTGGCACATGACAAACGAGGAGGAGGGCTAGGGTTTCGACAATAGGCAGGGCTAGGTGTCTATTTATTGCAGGGAAGGTTAGCATTGTGGGCTTTTGTCCGTTTTCAAAACGTTCGATCGCCATCGGATGGTTCGGATCGAAGAGGGTCTAGGTGAGCTGGTTGTGGCTGTGTAGAGAGGCCATGGGCTAAGATAAGAGGAACGATTGGCGGCCCGTCACAGGGTTTTAAAATGGAGATGTATGCGATTTTAACCAATGATGGTGTCACCATAGGTTTAACGGTTGGGGTATCAAACGGACTCCGAATGCGATGAAATTTGGCAGGCGGTCTACCTACAATATATTAAGGCCGCATGCCAACTTTCAACCCTTCCAAGAACATTTTGTTCCAAATTATATAAAAAAATATTTTCGATGCCGTGGGCGCATGCGAGTGTGGTTGGTTGATAACCCACAAGTATAGCGAATCGTAACAGTCTTCGAGGAAGTATTTTACCCAAATTTGTTGATTCGACACAAGGGGATCCAAATAATATTTATTGGTGTTAGCAGTTGAGTTGTCAATTCAATCACACCTGGAGTATCCTTCTATAGCAAAAGCTTAGTAGCAAAGCAGAATAGTACTAATGAAAGTAACAGTAATAGCAACAGTTTTGTAGTGATTGTAACAGTAGTAGCAACAACATTAACTTAACAAGATTCAGTATATGAAAAGCATAGGCCATGGATCGGCGATTGATAGATATTGATGATATTCATCATGTAACAGTTACACACTAGAGCGACACGGAACTAGCTCCAATTCATCAATATAATGTATGCATGTATTTTGTATATAGTCATACGTGCTTGCAATAAGAACTTGCATGACATATTTTGTCCTACCCTCCCGTGGTAGCAGGGTCCATAATGAAACTAAGGGATATTAATGCCTCCTTTTAATAGAGAACCGGAACAAAGCATTAACACTTAGTGAATACATGAACTCCTCAAACTACGGCAATCGCCGGAAAGAATCCCAATTATTGTCACCTTGGGGTATGCGGATCATGACACGTAATAGGTGCATACAACTTGCAAGATAGGATCTAAAACACTCTCATATTCATGAAAACATAATAGGTTCAGATCTGAATTCATGTCACTCGGGCCCTAGTGACAAGCACTAAGGATAGTGAAGTCATAGCAACATCAATCTCAGAACATAGTGGATACTACGGATCAAGCCCTACCAAAATAACTCGATTACATGATAAATCTCATCCACACCCATCACCATCCAGCAAGCCTACAATGGAATTACTCACTCCCAGTGATGAGCATCATGGAATTGTTCATGGAGAAGGGTTGGTGATGACGAGGGCGACGATCTCCACTCTCTGGAGCCACAAACGGACTCCAGATCAGTCCTCCCGAGGAAGAATAGGAGGTGGTGGTGGCTCCGTCTCGTGAAACGCGATGAAATCTTCTCTCCGTTTTTTTTCTCCGTGGATGTGAATTTATAGGACTGGAATTAGGGTCGGGAGAGCCACGTGGGCCCCACAAGCTAACAGGGCGTGCCCAGGGGGGTGAGTGCGCCATGTTGGCTTGTGGCCCACAGGTTGCCCCCCTCCGGCAGGTCTTCGCTCGATAATTCTTCATATATTCCAGAAATAATTCACAAAAAGTTTCGTTCGATTCTGAGAACTATTTCTGCACAAAAATAACACCATGGTAGTTCTGCTGAAAACAACGTCAGTCCGGGTTAGTTTCATTCAAATCATGCAAATTAGAGTCCAAAACAAGAGCAAAAGTGTTTGGAAAAGTAGATACGTTTGAGACATATCAACTCCCCCAAGCTTAACTCATTGCTTGTCCTCAAGCAATTTAGTTGGTAAACTGAAAGTGAGAAAGAAAACTTTTACAAACTCTTTTGTTCTCGTTGTTATACATATGCTTAGCTAGTGTTCAGGTTTTCAGCATAAATCAAAAAGAACCATATCGATGATAACACTTAGCTACCATATTTACTCATGACAATAACATAACCAACTAGCGAGCAATAATAAAATATCTCGCATGCCAACAATTTGTCAAAACAATCATGATAAATATGATGACATGGTATCTCGCTAACCCTTTCAGTGACCGCAAAACATAAATGCAGAGCACCTCTGAGGTTTAAGCAGCGACTAAACATTATAATTAAGGGTAGAGAAGATCTAGTCATGCTCACATCCAACATTAACTAGAATCAATGCATAAAAATGACAATATTGCTCTCTGGTCTGGTGCTTTTAGTAAGAACATGATGAATCAAAAATAACATTAAAGTAAATAGAAAGGCCCTTCGCAGAGGGAGCATTGATTTGCAGAGGTGCAAGAGCTCAAGTTTTAAACAGAGTTGAGATTGTAATTTTGGGTGGTGTGCTTTTCCTGTCAACATCACGACAAAGGATTTCAATATCTTCCATGCTAAACACATTATTGGCGGTTCCCAAGTGGAATTGTAAAGTTTACTCCCATCCACCATACATACACAAGCCATGGCTGACCGAATCCACGGATGCCCTCCAACATTTCAACTGTCCCGGGAGTTTTGTTTAATTATTTTTGATTTTGCAGGACCGGGCATTCTTTTTACCAGCCTCTCTCGTGCAATGACAGGCGAATAAACGCCCATCTTGAGAATAACCCACTTAGCCTGGAAGATACTAACCGCCCCGTCGCTCCATGAGCGGTACGAGCACACAAAATAGATGTTTATTTGAATGTTTAGAGGTGGCACATGCAAATTTACTTGGAACGGCAGGGTAATACCGTACATACTCCCTCCATTCCCTTATACAAGGCCACAAACTCATATTACAGGTACCAAGGCAAAATTTAATGACCACTTAGAAAGTCAAGTTTTCTTTTCGTTAACCGGAATCATTAATACGCCGCATGCATGCAACGAATGAGTGAGAATAAAGTAGCTAAGTGTCATTATGAATACATGCACGCAAGTATTAAATAAGTTGCTAGTATGAAGAAACATCATTAATGTTTACCTCGATTACTGTTGGTGGCCTTATATAGATGCAAAACGTATTTTTCATAGTGGCCTTGTATAAGGGAATGGAGGGAGTAGGTAGATATGGTGGACTCATGTGGAACAACTTGGGTTTAGGAATTTTGGATGCACAAGCAACATTCCCGCTTAGTATAGGTGAAGGCTAGCAATAGATTGAGAAGCGACCAACTAGAGAGCGAAAACGGCCATAGTCATGCATTGAAAATAATTAACATTGAACACTAGCATGAGTAGGATATAACCACTTTGAATTTAAACATCATGAAGGCTGCATTGGTTTTGAATCAACTACATGTGTGCACATGGGCCAAGTCAAACCGCTCGAATTACTCAGAAGAGGATACCATACTATCATACCACATCACAACCATTTTAATGCATGTTGACACATAAGATAAATCATTATCCAGTCCTAGCTATTTAAGCATGGCATGAGCAACTATAATCTCTAACTATCATCACAAACATGTTTACTCATGATACACTGAATCAAGATCGAACGAGCTAAACATATTTACAAAAAAGAAAAACAAGAATAGTTCATAGCAACTTCCTTTACCACAATCACTTCATCAAATATCGTCATTATTGCCTTTCAGTTGCATGACCGAATGATGTGATGATAATAATAGTGCAAGTGTGCCGTGGACTAAGCTGGAATCTATGAAACAATTTATACAAAGAAGAAGACAAGGTAATATGGGCTCTTCGTTAGATCAATCATTGATGCATATGAGAGCCACTCAACATTTCATCGTGGTCTTCTCCTTTCACTGACTTAACAAAAAGGAAAAAAAATTAGAGAAACACACTGAAATATTTTTGGAGTTTTTTGTTTTCTCGAAGAAAGCAAACAAGCAAAGGAAAAACAAAAACAAGAAAAACTATTTAATGGGAAAGCGCCCAACATGCAAAGGAAATCTTTTTGGGTTTCTTTTAATAGTACTAACTAATTAAATGGCAAAGAACAACCAAAAAGAAATGAGAAATATTTTTGGATTTTCAAAGTTTTTCAAACACACAAGAAAAAAGCGGAAAAAAGCTAACATGGATATGCAATGAAAAAGGATGGACACCGACAATTGATATGAAGTGTGAAAATGAATATAAGGTCGGTGAGAAATACATACTCCCCCAAGCTTAGGCTTTTGGCCTAGCTTGGTGATCACCACAGCTGGTCTGGGTAATAATCGAAGTGGTAAGTCGTGGAGGTGTTACATGTCGCCTCCTCAGCCAAGCGAGCGGCCTTCACTTCTGCGTTGTGCCCATGCGCTTCGTTCTCGAGGATGTAATATTGTTTGTTCTAAAAATCAAAGAGTGAAGGCACATGCAACATAACAGAGACGGCATGATATCTTTTGAATATTAAATTGTATTCATAACCCCAAGCACCGCCCAAAATAAAGTCATGATGATGCATGGCTTCAAAATCTAAATATCTCTCAGGAAGCATAGGGTCATTAAGTTGAGGTGAGACTCTTAGTCTTGCAGCTACGCAGGAGGCATAAATTCCTCCATACAAATCGCCATTACCCGCGTTAAGGTGCAGCCTACAGGCAACAATTGCCCCAAGGTTATATTGTTTATCAGCAGATACCGCAGTGTAAATGATGCTCAAGTCAAGGGCGGACAGTGCACTACAATCTTGCTTGCCCACAATACATTTCCCATTAAACAAGGCAAAGTAGCGGATAGAGGGAAATTGGATACTTTCTATTCTAGCCTGTGTCACCCCTCTATCCTCTCCAACGCAAATACTCTCAAGGTACATATTATAATCGGATTTTTGTGGTTTGTGAGCCCCAATATGGAAGTTTGCATGCATCACAAAATTGTTCTAGAGTCATATTATAAGAATTATCATAAAGATTAAACAACACTCTAGAAGTACGGGGTGATATTGAAACCTTTGCGTGAATGAACGGGTAAGATCATAGTGTTGAGCGCACTTATCTGCGAGGAAGTTGGTGAGGTCGGTATTTGTAATGAATTGCATAAACTCTTGGTGGAAACCCGTTTCGCTCATGAAAGGTGTATGCGGCCATTCACACGGCCTAACCTCCATTTTGCGAAAGATATTGATGCCTTGGTCCTGGGTCCTCCCAACAACTCCTTTGGGACTCCGGCTTGAAGAACCCCTCCAAAGGAAATTCATTTTCCTATGACAAATTTCTGAATTTTTTGGGCCACAAAATTATGCCAATAAAACTTTGCAACATTAGTAGCAACTACTCATATAAGTACCTAGAGGCCATATCAAGCATTCATACTAGTTGGAACTCAAAGAATTCAACATGCAAGCTCATTTTCAGTAGCACCAAGTACAGCAAAATATGCAAAATATAAACCACTAAAGCAAAAACTAATTGGAGGAATGGAGGAGTCACATAACAAGGAGCAATTCCTCAAAACAGTTTCGTAAACGGAGTTCCGAGCAAAGAGATCAAAAATCTCAGGTTTGGGAGCAAGAACACGAAAGAGAGAGAGAGATAGAGTGACTATGAATTTTTGCTGGAGGTAAGAGAAAGCATGGACTGAATGGATAATACAGGGGGCCCTGTGGCCCCCACAAGCTATCAGGGCGCGCTCAGGGGGGTGGGTGCGCCCTGTTGGCTTGTGGCCCACAGGTGCGCCTCCCTGATGTGTTTTTAGCACCAATTGTTTTTAAAATATTCCAGAAAAAATCATGTTAAAATTTTGTGGCATTCTGAGACTTTTTATTTCTTGGTCATTTTTATTGCACGGGAAAGAACTCGTGGCATTTTATTTTGTTTAACTAAAAATAACAGAGAATAAACTAATGATACAGAGAGTTGTGCTTACTAAATTCATCAACCCCATGTCTTTCAAAAAGGATCCATTAATAAGGTTGATCAAGTCTTATTAATAACCATTTCCGAGTGACATGAAACCGAAGAATTTTCGTATAACACTAAGTTACCTCAATGGGGATTTGCATATCCCCAACAATAAGAATATCATATTTCTTCTTGATAGTAGGGAGAGGAAATTTAAACCCTCCAATAGTGACTGTGGCAATTGGCTCAATGGTATTAATATTATTCACCGAAGATTGCTTCTTCGGAAAGTGCGCCGTTTGTTCTTTACCATTGATATGAAAAGTAACCTTTCTGTTGTTGCTATCAATAACAACCCCTGCAGTATTTAAACAGGGTCTACCAAGGATAATCGACATGTTTTCGTCCTCGGGCATCTCAAGAATAACAAAGTCTGTCAAGATGGTAACGTTTGCAACCACAACAGGAACATCCTCACAAATTCCAATAGATATAGAAGTGGATTTATCGGCCATTTGCAAAGATATCTCACTAGGTGTAAGCTTATTCAAATCAAGTCTTTATATAAAGAAAAAGGCATAACACTAACACCAGCTCCTAGATGACATAAAGCAGTTTTAACATAATTTCGTTTAATGGAGCAAGGTATTGTGGGTACCAGGATCTCCCAACTTCTTAGGCACTCCACCATCAAAAGAATAATTAGCAAGCATGGTAGAAATTTCAGTTTCAGGTATCTTTCTTTTGTTGGTAATAATATCATATATTTAGCATATGGAGGCATCTTCAAAATATCAGTCAAGCGAGTGCACAAAAAGACAGGTCTAATCATTTCAGCAAAGCGCTCAAACTCTTCCTCGTCCTTACTCTTAGAAGACTTACGAGGGAATGGCATGGGTTTCTGAACCCATGGCTCTCTTTCTCTTCCTTGTTTCCTAGCAACAAAGTCTTTTTTATTATAACATTTATTTTTAGGATGCGGGTTATCAAGGTTTTTAGCGGGTTATATTTCCACATCATAATCAGGTTCTTTATTACTATCTGGTTGAGCATATACGTGAGCATCACTATTATCATTATCACTAGGTGAATGTTCACTACCAGATTGTGTCTCAGCATTAGAAATAGAAACATCATTATGATTCTCAGCAGTTTTTTTATAATAGGTTCACTAGAAGCATACGTAGTCCTATCATTTTCCTTTTTATTTTTCTTCCTAGGGAGACTAAGTGTATCATCATTAATTCTCTTAGAATTCTGTTCAATTCTTTTAGGGTGACCTTCAGGATAAAGGGGTTCCTGAGTCATTCTACCTCCTCTAGTCATTACTCTAACAGCATAATCATTCATGTTATCTTTTAATTCAGCAAGCAAATCATTTTGTGACTTGGCAACTTGGTCTAGTTGAGTGTGAACCATAGAAGCATTTTTACCTAGACCTTTGACATCATTAGCAATTCTATACATCAAGTCACCTAAGTGATCTATCATCATGGCATTGCGTCTTAATTGATCTTTGACATAGTTATTGAAATGCTCTTGCTTAACAATGTAATTATCAAATTCATCCATGCGTTGACTTGGAGTCTTAGTATAAGGTATATCACTTTTATTAAAGGCACGGAGAGATTTTACCTCTACTACCTGTGTTGGGGTGTCAAGTCCATGTATTTCTTTGATAGGTGGTAAATTCTTGACATCTTCAGTTCCAATACCTTTTTCTTTCATAAGTCTCTTGGCTTCTTGCATATCTTCAGGACTGAGGAATAGAATACCTCTCTTCTTTTGAATAGGTTCCGGCGGTGGTTCGGGAAGTGTCCAATCATCGGCATTTTGTAATATGTTATTCAATTATTCTTCAGCTTGTCCAATAGTTCGTTCCCTGAAAACAACCAGCACAACTATCTAGGTAGTCCCTAGAAGCATCGGTTAGCCCATTATAAAAGATATCAAGTATTTCATTTTTCTTGTGAGGATGATCAGGCAAAGCTCTATGTAACTGGAGAAGCCTCCCCCAAGCTTGAGGGAGATTCTCTTCTTCAATTTGCACAAAGTTCAATATTTCATATAAGGCAGCTTATTTTTTATGAGAAGGAAAATATTTTTCAAAGAAGTAATATATCATATCCTGGGGGCTACGCACACAACCAGGAGCAAGAGTGAGGAACCATTTATTAGCATCGCCTTTTAGCGAGAAAGGAAAAAAGATTAAGGATATAGTAATAACGCATCTTTTCCTCATTAGTAAACAGAGTGGCAATATCATTCAATTTTGTGAGATGTCCCACTACAGTCTCAGTTTCATAGCCATAGAAAGGATCATATTCTACTATACAGGGTCAACAGAGAATTCATAGTCCTTATGAGAACACATATAGGAGAAGTAGCAAATTTAGGATCATGTTTCGTTTTCTCAATCATAGATTTTTCTTTCAGTTTGCATAGTAGTTTCTTCACATCATCCCTATCATTACAAGCAAAAAAGTCTCTAGCTATTTACCCATCCATAAAATAACCCTCAGGTACATCAGGCAATTCATATCTATTAGGAGAGCTATGCGTAATAGGTGATTCAAAGTTTTCATCAATTTCAACATTCTCATTTTCCCTAGTCCTAGCAATATGAGCATCAAGTAAATCACCGAGTAGCACAGTTTCAATTTCATCAAGCATAGTAGTAGCATCATAATTAATTTCAGAAGTAGCATCACCAAGTACTAGCGACATATCAGAACGAGTAGCAACTGGTGGTGTCATAAGCTGATTGAAAATGGTACGTGAATCAAAAGCAGAGCTAGATGGCAGTTCCTTACCTCCTCTCGTACGAGAGGGGATGATCTTGGTTTTAGCGTCTTTCAGATTCTTCATAGTGACAACAGGATAACCTTGGTGAACACAATAAATAGATCTATGCTCCCCGACAACAGCGCCAGAAAACAATCTTGATAACCCACAAGTATAGGGGATCGTAACAGTCTTCGAGGGAAGCATTTTACCCAAATTTGTTGATTCGACACAAGGGGAGCCAAATATTTATTGGTCTTAGCAGTTGAGTTTTCAATTCAACCACACCTCGAGTATCCTTCCATAGCAAAAGTTTAGTAGCAAAGCATAATAGTAGTAATGACAGTAACAGTAATAGCAGCAGTTTTGTAGTGATTGTAACAATAATAGCAGCAATAGTAACTTAACAAGATACAATATATGAAAAGCATAGGCCATGGATCAACGATGGATAGATATGGATGACATTCATCATGTAACAGTTACACACTAGAGCGACACAGAACTAGCTCCAATTCATCAATATAATGTAGGCATGTATTCCGTATATAGTCATACGTGCTTGCAATAAGAACTTGCATGAAATCTTTTGTCCTACCCTCCCGTGGTAGAGGGGTCCATAAGTAAACTAAGGGATATTAAGGCCTCCTTTTAATAGAGAACTGGAACAAAGCATTACCACTTAGTGAATACATGAACTCCTCAAACTACGGCAATCACCGGAAAGAATCCCAATTATTGTCTCCTTGGGGTATGCGGATTATGACACGTAGTAGGTGCATACAACTTGCAAGATAGGATCTAAAACACTCTCATATTCATGAAAACATAATAGGTTCAGATCTGAAATCATGGCACTCGGGCCCTAGTGACAAGCACTAAGGATAGTGAAGTCATAGCAACATCAATCTCAGAATATAGTGGATACTACGGATCAAGCCCTATCAAAATAACTCGATTACATGATAAATCTTATCCACACCCATCACCGTCCAGCAAGCCTGCAAAGGAATTACTCACTCCCAGTGGTGAGCATCATGGAATTGTTCATGGAGAAGGGTTGGTGTTGACGACGGCGACGATCTCCACTCTCTGGAGCCACAAACGGACTCCAGATCAGCCCTCCTGAGGAAGAACAGCCGGTGGTGGCGGCTCCATCGCTTGAAACGCGATGAAATCTTCTCTCCAATTTTTTTCTCCATAGATGTGAATTTATAGGACTGGAATTAGGGTCGGGGGAGCCACGTGGGCCCCACAAGCTAACAGGGCATGCCCAGGGGGGTGGGCGTGCCCTGTTGGCTTGTGGCCTATAGGTTGCCCCCTCCGGCAGGTCTTCGCTCCATAATTCTTCATATATTCCAGAAATAATTCACAAAAAGTTTCGTCCGATTCCGAGAACTATTTCTGCACAAAAATAACACCATGGTAGTTTTACTGAAAACAACGTCAGTCCGGGTTAGTTTCATTCAAATCATGCAAATTAGAGTCCAAAACAAGAGCAAAAGTGTTTGAAAAAATAGATACATTTAAGACATATCATTGGTCTCCAAACGGACGACGAAGACAACGGGGAGACCTGACAACTATTAATGAATGCAATTTTTGAAAAACGACGACAACAGAGTGCCAATGCAATGCTAATGATGCGATGATGAGTGCAACCAACAATAAATCACACGGCGATAACAAAATAAAACGGGAATCATCTGGAGCGTCGGTCTCGGGCTGTTACAACTCTCCCTCACTACAAAGTGATCTCGCCCCGAGATCTTAGGATGAGAAGAGGAAGAGGTAAAATTTAGTTGCTTCTTTGACAAATGAGTGAAATCAACGAACCTTGGAGATTGCAAAGAAATGAAGAATGCTGAAGGAACAAGGAAGAATTCGAAACCACTCCAGTTGAACGAGATAGACAAGGAATGAGAAAGAATGAATTTGGGCAACACTTTGGTTGAAAAGAGAGGCAAAACTTGATATGATGAAAAGAACTTGAAAATATAACACAACACTCCGGTTGAATGGATAGGCGAGGCGAAGGAACATGATCTTGACCAAGCCAAATGATGGGTCGAAGAGAGCAACATCAAAATGCCTCCAGAACAAAACAATAGAAGCTAGATCGTTGATAAGAAAGTACAAAGAAGAATATGACAACTTCTACCACAATTGAATTTGAAAGCATCCTTACAAAGAAGGATTGAACGTAGTTGTTGGAAATCAAGAACGAAAGAATAAGCTTGTTGTGGGCTTATGGAAACATCTCAAAATTATGAGGTGACAACTGGCCACTAATGGAAACAATGATTTGATTGAGATCAACAGGGAGCGACTACTATAGAAGAGCTGCCCCGGATGAAAAAATAGAAAAATTCTACCAGGTCCATCAGATATGGGATGAATGGTCTAGATTCTAGGCAATGGATCTGAGCGCACAGGCGCTGGCTTCTTTGCACAAAATTCCCTTGCTTCTGGTGGTTTTGCTTTCAGAATAACCATCTGCTTTGTACGAACGCAGAAGCGCAGATCCAAATTCCCAGCTCTAATGGCGTAGCAGCCTGCTCCTCCTGGACCAACCCTTTCGTCTTTCTCTAGCCTGCATAGGGTGGCGACGGTCCAAATCTGGTTCCTATCTGGGTGACTACGCCAAGTGGAGGTGCCGTTCCAGTTCCCGATAGTCCCGTTGCCGTCGGTCTGGCTTTCCAAGAGGAGCTCGCTTGTTCTAAGTTGCGACCTTGTGCGGACAATCTCTCGAACCCGCCACCGGAGAACAAAACTCCAGTCTTTAGGTATGCTTGTCTATGAGGCTAGTACCAATTTTTTAGTTATTTCTGTAGGATTTTATTTATAAATTATTTTTGTTCAACTTTTACTGCAACTGTGTCATGTACAGAATGTTTTGTTATACATACATACATAGAGCTAAAGGAAATTGCGTAGGACAGGACATGCATCAATCCAATCCAACAGAATAGCTATATTGCCAACATATGTGCTTAGACTGGTTAGGACAGAACAACTTAGGATAGGCATCCATCAGTTTAGTTAATTTGGAGAGACCTTTATTCAGTGTTGATTAGCCATAAAAAAGTTTGCTTACTTCAAAATTTTGACTGGACAACTAGTTCGTGGTCATCTAGGAAATGCTTGCTTTGAACTTGAGATGAACATCGATATCTCTCTATGTGCCTGCACATGAAATTTAGTAACTGGACAAGCTTTGCTATAGTTTGGTTAGACTAGATTATTGTTTGCTTAGACAAAGAGTCTTCATTGATTTTTTTTTCCTGAGAGTTCTCTATCTATTTGTCCAGTAATGCCATTGAAACTAAAATCATGGATGTTTTGGTTTAGTGAAAGAATCGTATTATAACACTCCAATTGTAAGGAAAACAACTGGAACTTTTTTACCTTTTGTATGTAAATACGAAGACTCTTTGTCTGCATCTTTTTAATATGTAACCTTAACATTGCAACTTTGGGGTTGGGGTTGTTTTCTCATTTTGTTATATTTAAGGTGATTGAAAAGTCGGATATTTGGATTTTGGTGTAAAACACAATTTCTACTCTGCATATGATGGATAGATCGGAGCTTGTCGACAAGTACGAAGCTCGCCCTCCACTGTTTTGCTGGTGCATGTCGAACTGAGGTGGATGGAAGTAGTGGGATGTCGTCCTTGTAGTTTAATGTGTCGTTGCAGTTTTCTTATTATTACAAAGTATAATACAATGCATGACATAAATTTCTTTTATAAGTATTGAATTAGAATAATAATCTAAATCTGTAGGATAATCAAAACTATCTGCCTTTTTGTTCATTGCAATAATGAGCGTTTTTGTTCATTGCCTTTGGGTTGTCCTCGCTATTTCCGCTTTTAAGCAGTCCTTGAAACTTGAATTTGCTGAGTTATTTTCAGTAAAAGTACTATAGCAGAATATGTTATGTGGACTACAGAAATGACTATGCAACACACATATTTTGTTCCTATTTGACAATGTGAACAATTGACATTGCTGTGGGTCTATTATTAGACTATCTATGAGGTTCACTGGTTATATTGCAAAGTGGCTTTGCTAATTTTGTTCTTCTTGAGCTCATGACTGCTTTTGAGTCATTAAACAGTCCAGGGCTTAGGGCTTAGAGGGTTCTAATACTTGTGATCTGCGTTGGGTTTTTCGTGAAGAGGAATGGGTAATTGCAGCACAAAGCGGATAAGTATTTCCCTCAGTTATGAAACCAAGGTTTATCGAACCAATAGGAATATCAATCCTCAACCGTCTTCAGCGGCTGCACACAAATGAACAAACGACTTGCACCCAACGCGGGCAAGAGGGTTGTCAATCCCCTTGATCTCGTTATTTGCAAGCAAATGAGTTGTGTAGATAATTGTTGATAAATATAAAATGCAAAATAAATAAAAAGTAAATAAAGGCATCGAGGTAATAATGGCGTTTGCATATATATAAGTGAATAGACCCGGGGGCCATAGTGTTCTCTAGTGGCATCTCTCATGTAGGCAGCATACGGTGGGTAACAAATTACTGTTGGGCAATTTATAGAAAAGCGGATAGTTATGCAATGTTCACAGCAATGATCATGTATATATAGGCATCACGTCTATAAGCAAATAGACCGACTCCTGCCTGCACCTATTACTATTACTCCACTCATCGACCGTCATCCAGCATGCATCTAGAGTATTAAGTAAAACAGAGTAATGCTTGGAGAACAATGACATGATGTAGACAAAGTAAACTCAAACACATCGGATAGATCAAAGCGAAGATGCGATGATCATTGTATTGAAGATCATAGAGAGAGAGATTGCCATCTAGGTACTAGCTATGGACCCGTAGGTCTGTGGTGAACTACTCACACATCATCATGAGGGCAGCAAGGTTGATTAAGAGGCCCTCCTTGATCGATCCCCGCTCCGACAGGGTGCCGGAACGGAGCTCCAGATGGCCTCGCGACGGAACACAGACTTGCGGCGGCGGAAAAAGGGTTTCGGGACTGCCTCCAGTGTTTTTAGGATTTTAGAGAATTTATAGGCCGAAGAGAGACGTTGGGAGGCGCCCGAGGGGTCCACCACATATCAGGGCGTGACCCCCCGAGGGCGTGCCCTGATGTGTGGTGGGGCCCTCGTGCACCTCATGGCTTCCTTCCGAAGCTTCTAGGTCTTCATATAGTCCAAAAAAAATCATCAAAAAGTTTCGTGGCAATTGGACTTCGTTTGGTACAGTAAACTTGAAAAGCAAAAAACACGCAGAAAACAGCAACTCGCATTGGGCACTGGGTCAATACGTCAGTGCTCAAAAATATTATAAGTTGGTAAATAACGACCCAAAAAGTATCCTAGAATGGTAATATATCAGCATGGAACAATAAAAAATTATAGATACGTTGGAGACTTATCAGGTTCTATTTGATTATGCGATATGATATTTTCTAATTTGAACACACTATGGGCTATTTGAAAATCCCAAGGTTTATATGATTGATGTGTAATAGGATCCTGCTTTTGCATGTGAGCTCTTTTTTTCTCAAATTTATATTTAAACATTTGTACTGCCTTATTCCGTTGGTTGTTGCGAGTCTCACAGAAAAGAGTCTTGATGACCCACAAGTATAGGGGATCTATCATAGTCCTTTCGATAAGTAAGAGTGTCGAACCCAACGAGGAGCAGAAGGAAATGAAAAGCAGTTTTCAGAAAGGTATTCTCTGCAAGCACTGAAATTATCGGTAACAGATAGTTTTGTGATAAGATAATTCGTAACGGATAGCAAGTAACAAATGTAGCAAAGGTGCAGCAAGGTGGCCCAATCCTTTTTGTAGCAAAGGACAAGCCTGGACAAACTCTTATATAAAGTAAAGCGCTCCCGAGGACACATGGGAATTTCTGTCAAGCTAGTTTTCATCATGCTCATATGATTCGCGTTCGTTACTTTGATAATTTGATATGTGGGTGGACCGGTGGTTGGGTGCTGCCCTTACTTGGACAAGCCTCCCACTTATGATTAACCTCTCTCGCAAGCATCCGCAACTACGAAAGAAGAATTAAGATAAATCTAACCATAGCATGAAACGTGTGGATCCAAATCAGCCCCTTACGAAGCAACGCATAAACGAGGAGCATCATGATCATCTTTAGAATAGCAATACTTATTGATATATAATTTCTTATACTAGAGTAACAATTCATTCACAAGGTAAAGTATGAATCAAGAACTCTATTGAGAACCAACAAACTATGATCTCAGTCATTGAAGCAATTTGCAATTTATCATAACATTGGAAAGAGTCAATATAAGAGCTTATAAAGCAAATCCACATACTCAATCATCTTTTAGTCTTTCATAATTGCTAACACTCACGCGGTACTTATGAGGTCAAAGCTTCAATTGGACACATATAAAGATAGGGGCTTATAGTTTTGCCTCCCAACTATTTACCTCAAGGGTAATGTCAACAGAAATAACTCATGATCACCCACATCCGAGTGGATATATGTGTCTAGATCATTCCCCAACACATGACGCTTGCCAAGAGAGAAAGGCGAAATAAAGGAAATGGTGAAGATCACCACGACTCTTGCATAAAGGTAAGTACTAGAAAGTAAAAGTAACAGATAGGCCCTTCGCAGAGGGAAGCAGAGGTTGTCATGCACTTTTATAGTTGGATGCGCAATCTCTTAATGCAAAAGAACGTCACTTTATATTGCCGCTTGTGATAAAGAACTTTATTATGCAGTTTGTCGCTTTTATTTCTTCCATATCACAAGTTCGTATAAAGTTTATTTTCCTCACACTAATAGATCATACATATTTAGAGAGCAATTTTTATTGCTTGCATCGATGACAACTTACTTGAAGGATCTTACTCAATCCATAGGTAGGTATGGTGGACTCTCGTGGCAAAACTGGTTTGAGGGTGTTTGGATGCACAAGTAGTATCGCTACTTGGTGCGGAAGTTTTGGCTGATATGGGGTGGAAGCAAGCGTCACATGTTAAAGGATCTATAACCATATAACTTCTATTCGGAAATAAGCAAACATAACCCATTACGTTGTCTTCCTTGTCCAACATCAACTTCTTAGCATATAATATTTTAATGAGTGCTCACAATCATAAAAGATGTCCAAGATAATATATTTATATGTGAACCTCTCTTTCTTTATTACTTTCTTTTAATTGCAGCAATGACCAATCGCTATGTTTGTCAACTCACAACAAATTTCAATCGACATACTTCTTATATGTGAAGTCATCACTCCCCATAAGATCATCATATATACTCTTTGCTTTTATTCTATACTTCTTTCTATTTCTTTTTCTCAAGATCATAGCAAGCAAGCAAAGACCTCAACTCAAAACTACATTTTATTATATAACTCTCGGACTCGCTTACATAGGGGGAACATAAAGCAAAACTCAAAACTAGATCACACAAAAAAACTTCATTCTACTAGATCAAGATATAACCAAAAGGATCGAACTGAGAAAAACGATAAAAGTAAAAGATGTGATGGTGATACGATACCGGGGCACCTCCCCCAAGATTGGCACAAGCCAAGGGGAGGGCCCATACCCATGTGTTTAGTTGTCTTTCTTCGGAGGTGGTGATGTTGGAGAAGGATCTTTAAGCTTGTTCAGTTTCCTCTTAAGCATAAAATTCTGTTCCCTCCGATCGTCAACTTCCTGCTCGAGCTTCAATATCCTTTGACATAATTCTTACTTGCTCTCCTGCAGAAAACGAGAAGGGATAAATAGAACCTTGGGTTTTCTCCTTGTGTTTGGGAGGCTCGATTTCTTGAACTCCACGTGCATATCTCCTGGTTGAGGCAGGGGGCTCTCTTCTTCATCCGAGCTTTCTTCCTCATACTTGCCTTCTTGTTCCTCCTTCGAGAACAATCCATAAGGATCTAAGTCCCCATAGAGCTTGGGATTGGCAAGATAATGCGATACATAGCTCTCCCCATCGGAATCTTGGGACGACATATTGCCCTGAATCTGCTGCAGAAACAGCTCAAAACGAAAACAGGAGGTATTGTCGTGATACGAAGGTCCAAACCTTCGGGAGATTATATAATGAATTTTTACCGACCTAAAGGAGTATACCACAGGAAAACGGAGTCCGAAGGGTGCACGGGGTGGCCACAAGCCACAGGGGCGCGCCCCCCTGGCTTGTCGCCTCCTCGTGCACTTTTCAGACTACTTTAAATTTTCCTAATTTATTAAATATTCCAAAACGGAGAAAAATTGCTATTGAAAAAGTTTTGGAGTCGGTTTGCTTACCGTACCACATACCTATTCCTTTTCGGAGTCTGAAACGTTCTGGTAGGTCTCCCTAATGTACTCCTTCGGAGTTACGGTATTGATAATATTGGCTTCAACATTTATGGGAGTACCTGAGATATAATGTTTGATTCTTTGCCCGTTTACCACCTTCGGATTTGTGCCTTCGGCGTTGTTGATCTTGATGGCACCGGAACGATACACTTCCTCGATAATGTAAGGCCCTTCCCATTTAGAGAGAAGTTTTCCTGCAAAAAATCTTAAACGAGAATTGTATAGCAAGACATGGTCACCTACATTGAATTCACGCTTTTGTATCCTTTTATCATGCCATCTCTTAACTTTTTCTTTAAACAACTTGGCATTCTCATAGGCCTGGGTTCTCCATTCATCAAGTGAGCTAATGTCAAATAACCTCTTCTCACCAACAAGTTTGAAATCGTAGTTGAGCTCTTTGATTGCCCAATAAGCTTTATGTTCTAGTTCTAGAGGTAAGTGACATGCTTTACCATATACCATTTTATACGGAGACATACCCATAGGGTTTTTGTAAGCAGTTCTATAAGCCCATAATGCATCATCAAGTTTCTTAGACCAATTCTTTCTAGATCTATTAACAGTCTTTTGCAAGATCAATTTAATTTCTCTATTGCTTAATTCTACTTGACCACTAGACTGAGGATGATAAGGAGATGCAATTCTATGATTAACATCATACTTAGCAAGCAATTTACGGAAAGCACCATGAATAAAGTGTGAACCACCACCGGTCATTAAATATCTGGGGACTCCAAATCTAGGGAAAATAACTTCTTTCAGCATTTTAATAGAAGTGTTATGATCAACACTACTAGTTGGAATAGCTTCTACCCACTTAGTAACATAATCAACAGCAACTAGAATATGGGTATACCCGTTGGACTTTGGAAAAGGTCCCATATAATCAAAACCCCAAACATCAAATGGTTCAATAACAAATGAGTAATTCATAGGCATTTCTTGACGTCTACTAATATTACCAATTCTTTGACATTCATCACAAGACAAGACAAACTTACGAGCATCCTTGAAGAGAGTAGGCCAATAAAAACCAGATTGTAATACCTTGTGTGCAGTTCTATCTCCAGCATGGTGTCCTCCGTAGGCCTCGGAGTGACACTTGTGTAGGATCTGTTCTTGTTCATGCTCAGGTACACAACGCCTAATAATACCATCTACTCCTTCTTTATAAAGGTGTGGATCATCCCAAAAGTAATGTCTCAAATCATAGAAGAACTTATTCTTTTGTTGGTATGAGAAACTGGGTGGTATAAATTTAGCGACAATGTAATTAGCATAATCAGCATACCATGGAGCATTACGTGAAGCATTTATGACAGCTAATTGTTCATCAGGAAAGTTATCATCAATAGGTAGTGGGTCATCAAGAACATTTTCTAACCTAGACAAGTTGTCTGCTACGGGGTTCTCAACTCCCTTTCTATCAATAATATGCAAATCAAATTCTTGTAGCAGAAGAACCCATCTAATAAGTCTAGGTTTAGCATCTTTATTTTCCATAAGATATTTAATAGCAGCATGATCAGTTTGAACAGTTACTTTGGAATCAACAATATAAGGTCTGAACTTATCACAAGCAAACACAACTGCGAAAAATTCCTTTTCAGTGGTAGCATAGTTTCTTTGAGCACTGTCTAGAGTTTTACTAGCATAATGGATAACATTTAATTTCTTATCAACTCTTTGTCCTAGAACAGCACCAACGGCATAATCACTAGCATCACACATAATTTCAAAGGGTAGGTTCCAATCAGGTGGTTGAACAACAGGTGCAGCGATCAAGGCTTTCTTAAGAATTTCAAATGCTTCTACACAATCATCATCAAAAACGAATGGAACATTTTTTGCAAAAGATTAGTGAGAGGCCTAGAAATCTTAGAGAAGTCTTTAATAAACCTCCTATAGAAACCAGCATGACCAAGGAAACTTCTTATACCTCTGATATCCGTAGGGCACGGCATTTTTTCAATAGCATCAACTTTAGCTTTATCAACTTCATTACGAGAAAGCCTAGCATAAAAATTCTGAATAATAATTTCTCTTGAGAGCTCATGATTGGGGCATGAATATAACATTGACTTAAGCCTCCCCCAAGCTTGAGCGATACTTTCTCCTTCACGAGGCCAAAAATTATAAATATAATTCCAATCACGATGAACCAGATGCATAGGATAAAACTTCTGATGAAATTCCAATTTCAGTCGGTTGTAGTTCCATGATCCAATAGCATCACATAGCCTATACCATGTCAATGCCTTCTCCTTCAAAGATAAAGGAAAGACCTTCTTCTTGACATCATCCTCGGGCAAACCTGCAAGCTTTAATAATCCACAAACTTCATCCACATAGATCAGGTGCAAGTAAGGATGTAGTGTTCCATCTCCTGCATAAGGATTAGCTAGCAGTTTCTCTATCATACCCGAAGGAATTTCATAATAAATATTTTTAGTAGGTTCAGTAGGTTGAGGAGAAACTCTTTGTGCTTCCGTTCGAGGTGAGGATACCCCGAACAAGCCCCTCAAAGGATTATTTTCCATAGTAACAAGTGACAGTAAATTTCAGCACACTATATAAATTTTTTCCTTACCAAATTCCACTCACCAAAGGCGCTTCACTCCCCGGCAACGGCGCCAGAAAAGAGTCTTGATGACCCACAAGTATAGGGGATCTATCGTAGTCCTTTCGATAAGTATGAGTGTCGAACCCAACGAGGAGCAGAAGGAAATGACAAGCAGTTTTCAGTAAGGTATTCTCTACAAGCACTGAAATTATCGGTAACAGTTAGTTTTGTGATAAGATAATTCATAACGGATAGCAAGTAACAAATGTAGCAAAGGTGCAGCAAGGTGGCCCAATCCTTTTTGTAGCAAAGGACAAGCCTGGACAAACTCTTATATAAAGTAAAGCGCTCCCGAGGACACATGGGAATTTCTGTCAAGCTAGTTTTCATCATGCTCATATGATTCGCGTTCGTTACTTTGATAATTTGATATGTGGGTGGACCGGTGCTTGGGTGCTGCCCTTACTTGGACAAGCCTCCCACTTATGATTAACCTCTCTCGCAAGCATCCGCAACTGTGAAAAAGGAATTAAGATAAATCTAACCATAGCATGAAACATATGGATCCAAATCAGCCCCTTACGAAGCAACGCATAAACTAGGGTTTAAGCTTCTGTCACTCTAGCAACCCATCATCTACTTATTACTTCCCAATGCCTTCCCCTAGGCCCAAATAATGGTGAAGTGTCATGTAGTCGACGTTCACATAACACCACTAGAGGAGAGACAACATACATCTCATCAAAATATCAAACGAATACCAAAGTCACATGATTACTTATAACAAGACATATCCCATGTCCTCAGGAACAAACGTAACTACTCACAAAGCATATTCATGTTCATAATTAGAGGAGTATTAATTATCATTAAGGATCTGAACATATGATCTTCCACCAAGTAAACCAACTAGCATCAACTACAAGGAGTAATCAACACTACTAGCAACCCACAGGTACCAATCTGAGGTTTTGAGACAAAGATCGGATACAAGAGATGAACTAGGGTTTGGAGAGGAGATGGTGCTGGTGAAGATGTTGATGGAGATTGACCCCCTCTCGATGAGAGGATCGTTGGTGATGACGATGGCTTCGATTTCCCTCTCCGGTAGGGAAGTTTCCCCGGCAGAACAGCTCCGCCGGAGCCCTAGATTGGTTCTGCCCAAGTTCCGCCTCGAGACGGCGGCGCTTCGTCACGAAAGCTCTCTTATGATTTTTTCCAGGTCAAAACCCTCCATATAGCAGAAGATGGGCACCGGAGGGCTGCCAGGGGGCCCACAAGCCACAGGGGCGCACCCCCCAGGCTTGTGGCTTCCTGGTGGGTCCCCTCTGGTATTTCTTTCACCCAATATTTTTTATATATTCCAAAATAATTCTCAGTAAATTTTCAGGACTTTTGGAGTTGTGCAGAATAGGTCTCTCATATTTGCTCCTTTTCAGTCCAGAATTCCAGCTGCCGGCATTCTCCCTCTTCATGTAAACCTTGTAAAATAAGAGAGAAAAGGCATAAGTATTGTACCATAATGTGTAGTAACAGCCCATAATGCAATAAATATCAATATAAAAGCATGATGCAAAATGGACGTATCACTCACTATATGAATAGAGTGCTTAAGAGTGGTTTTTTTGTATATAATAAATAATGTATATATAGGTTGTTTCATTATTGGTAAGTTAGGATGATCCACAAAATAGATGGCTTCTCTTCAAGTTCCAAGATAGATGGGTACTCTTGGTTCCATTTTCGATGCATTTGAGTCTTCTCTATTTTTTTCATGAACTAAAATATTCTTTTTTGTGACCAACATGTTCGGATTTCATGATTCGTGGTTTACCAGAAGCTACTAATGAAATGAAACATACAGTTTTCTACAGTACATATGTGCAGCTTTTGTCTAAAATCTAAGAGGAGGTAGGCGTCTGTCCAGATCTGAAATATGGTCTTATTTATGACGAACAGAATGGTTGTTATCTGAGAAATTTGAGGTGGTTACTACTACAAAAGTTGTCTTCTATATGTAACTAGTAGTAGGGGTTTTTCCAGAAATGTACACTGTGAACCCTCCACCTCAATCTGTACCAGTTATCTTTTATTTGATGTCCCTGGTTCTTTTTTCTATTCTTTCATCATAGGCCCAGATTGTATTGTAGTTGCCCCCAGATCAACAAGGAGATGAAAACTTCTTTCATCGAGAGGGTAAAAGAATACTTGAATCTTTGATAAGCACCATAATAGCAATAGTCCTTAGGAAAATCTTTAGGTGAAATATACCAAGATAACTCCGAGAAAGAAATGATAGGTTAAATGTCTCATTCTTGACAAATTCTCTTCGAGACTCCTCGTGAATCAAGAATGTTATAACACCATCTCAAAAGATAAGGAGATGAATTGCACTTTGAAATGCAAGACAATGAATACTTGAGATCCTCCAACAAGAATGTTGAAGAATACTTCGAGAATGAATTAAATACTTAAAGAAACACCATGAAGAACCTCTTGTAAGAACTCTGGAATTAAGAGGACAATGACAAGAATTGAAGGTTGCAAAAGAACATGATTTAAGCCTTGCAATGATTTAAATGGAGCTTCAAGACGACATAATTGAGAAAAGCTGGAACTCCGAAAAAGAAAGATGAAGCCACTTGAAACTAAGAATTTGATATCATGAACAACTCCAGAAGAAGGATTGAAATCACCTTGATGAAATAAGAATAATAATTATATTATGCCTATCCTTTGTCAACTTAAATTGATGACAAGCAACGGATTTGGCATACCACTTATTCTTCGTGAAAATAATTTAAGAGAGATAACACGAACTTGAAGAAGCCTTGCACAAAACACCAAAAATAATTTGGAAAAGAATGAGGATACTTTGAATGAATAGATATACATGAGAACGAAGAGATCACGATCCGACTAAGAGCAAATTGAACAAGCCATCGGTAAGAATTTAGATACGAACGAAGAAACAAAATATCGAACGAACGAAGAGACATCAATTGAGAAGAATTGGATAACGAGAGCTGCAAGCTGAGAACGAAGAAATCTTCGGAAAAAAATGATGGCCTCCGGAGGATCGAGAAATGAAACAACTCCTAAAACGCTCCGGATAGCTTGTTTTGATGATGCTATGGATTGTATCGGGGGGTATAAGCCATGTAGAAGTTAGAATATAGTACCTTATGCAATAATAAAATATGAATCAATTTATAACATTACCTAAAGTATTTGATATGTTTATTATACTAACGGATCTCACGAAGGTTTCTGTTGAGTTTTGTGTGCTGAAGTTTTCAAGTTTTGGGTGCTATTAGGATGGATGAAGGAATAAGGAGCGGCAAGATCCTAAACTTGGGGATGCCCAAGGCACCCCAAGTCAAATTCTAGGAAGACTCAAGCGTCTAATCTTGGTGATGGCCCGGAAGGCATCCCCTCTTTCGTCACAATCCAACGGTATGTCATTTGGAGCTATATTTTTATTCATCACATGATATGAGTTTTGCTTGGAGCGTCGTTTGTTTTAGTTTGCTTTTGTTTTATTTTTCCACAATCAATGTTTGTTGGATACACCTATTTGAGAGAGAGACATTTTCACTATGATTTGATAGAATACTCTATGTGCTTCACTTATATGTTTTGAGCTAAGCAGTTGCTCTAGTACTTCACTTATATCTTTTAGAGCACGGTGGCATATATATTTTATAAAAATAATTGCACTCTTGTTCTTCACTTAAATTTGTTTGAGAGTTAATAAATGGTGATGGTAATTTGCATGGGTCATAAGACCAGTCCAAAAATAATAGGTATTTAGTGAGTGCATAATCAAAACCACATGTAGCACATAAAAGAGAAATTGTGGTTAATGATATTGATGTGGTAATATGAAGGATCGTGAGTGCATGGTTGTCGGTTAATAGGAATATCGATAGTTAAAGGGTGTTAGTTTGCTGTTCATCTAAATATTGGTTATGGCATGGTGATGATGTGTGAGCATTCTTATTCCTCGTTGAAAACCTAGTGTTGTTTAGGTCGGAGGCGTGCACTGGTTAATGATACGTCTACAATGTGTCTATAATTTTTGATTGTTCCATGTTATTATATTATCATTCTAGGATACTTTTTGAGCATTAATTTACAAATTTATATTATTTTTTAGCACTAACCTATTGACCCAGTGCCTAGTGCCAGTTGCTGTTTTCTGCGTGTTTTTTGTCTTTTCAGGTTTACAGTACCAAACGAAGTCCAATTGCCCCGAATTTTTTTAATGATTTTTTCTGGTACAAAAGAAGACCTGGAAGCTTCAGGAGAAGACCAGAGGCCGCACGAGGGAGGCACAAGAAACAGGGCGCGCCCAGGGGGGTCGGCGCGCCCTGATGGCTTGTCCCTCCCTGCTGGCCCTCCTACCCCCGTTCTCTGGCCTATAAATTCACATATATTCCAAAAACCTAGGGGGCATCCCGAAACACTTTTTCCGCCGCCGCAAGTCTCTGCTCCGCCGCGATCCCATCTAGAGCTCCGTTCCGGCACCCCGCCGGAGGGGGATCAATCACGGAGGGCCTCTTCATCAACCTTGCTGCCCTCATGATGATGTGTGAGTAGTTCACCACAGACCTACGGTTCCACAGTTAGTACCTAGATGGCTATCTCTCTCTCTTTGGATCTTCAATACAATGATCATCGCATCTTCGCTTTGATCTATCTGATGTAATTCTTTTGTACGGTGCATTTGTTGGGATCTGATGAAGTGTGGGTTTATGTTTCAGATTATTCATGAAAAGCATTTGAGTCACCTCTGAATATTATGATTCTTATTTGCATGATCATTATAGCTTCATAAATCTCTCCGATCTATTGAAAATAGTTTGGCCAACTAGATTGATATTTCTTCAGTGAGAGGGGTGCGTTGTAGTGGGTTCAATCTGGCAGTGCTCTATATCCCAGTGAAAGAAAGGGACAAGACACATCTTTGTATTGTTTCCACTAAGGATTACGATGGGGTTAGTTCATATTAATTGAATTCTCTTTGTCTACATCATGTCAATGTTCTCCAAGCATTACTTTGTTTTACTTAATACTCTAGATGCATGCTGGATAGCGGTGGATGGGTGGAGTAATAGTAATAGGTGCAGGCAGGAGTCAGCCTATTTGCTTATGGACGTGATGCCTATATATACATGATCATTGATGTGAATATCACATAACTATGCGCTTTTCTATCAATTACCCAACATTAATTTTTTTACCCACTGTATGTTGCCTACATGAGAGATGCCACTAGGGAAAACTGTGGCCCCCGGGTCTATTCACTTATATATTTACAAACACTATCATTGCCTTGCTGCCATTATTTACCTTTTATTTTATTTTGCAATTTACAATTATCTCTATCATCTACACACTTCACTTGCTTGCAAATAATGAGATCAAGGGGATGGACAACCCTCTTGCCGCGTTGGGTGCAAGTGTTTGCTCTTTTGTGTGCAGCCGCTGAAGACGGTTGTTGATCGATATTCATATTGGTTTGATAAACCTTGGTTCTTAACAAAGGTAAATACGTATCTGTACTGTGCTACAATTACCCGTTCCTCTTCACGGAAAACCCAACGCGGATCACAAGTATCAGGAAGGATTTCTGGCGCCGTTGCCGAGGAATATCATCACCAGCTACCAAGTAACTTCGCACAAATTATTGTTCACTTGTTCTTCCTTTTATTTGCTGTATATTTAGTTTGCTCCAAAAAAATCAAAAATACCAAAATATTTCTATTTGCTTGCTTGTCCAGTTATGTTATCTTTATTTTTGTCTCACACAAACAGGAAGTAAAAAGCAAGAAAAAATATATAAATGGATCCTCATCCACTTGCTAATCTTTTCAAAAGACTCGATTATGTTGAACCAATTTCTAGTGAATTGAGTGCACTAGATTATCTTTATGAGGTCTTGCTTGAAAATCGTGAATCTAGAAATTGTGATATTTATAAAGTGATTCACGATAGTTCCTCGAATGAAAAGCATGATTGTAATTTTGTTAATATAAATTCTATGAATATCAATTGTGCTAATGATCATGATTGGGGTGATAATCATGATGTTTCTTGTGATCTTGATAATTCTAAGCTTCATGATGAATATACTATTGATAATGATATTTGCAGTGCTACTAAAAGTGGGTTTGGAGAGGTCATGACTTTAGTTAATGTTAATCCCACTATCTTGGAAGATTGTAAGACTTGTATGCATATGGATCATAAAGAAAATGTTTTACATGATAGTTACATTGTTGAGTTTGATTATGGTCCTACATGTAATTATTATGAGAGAGGCAAATATGGTTATAGGAATTTCCAAGTAACTCACATACCTCTCTTTGTGTTCAAATTATCAAGGCTTCATTTTTCCTATTTGCATATGCCAGATTTCACTTGTCTTGAGAATTTGTTTTCCTATAAAATGTCTATGCATACGAAGTATTTTAGACTTAAATGTGTTCATTACTTGCTATGTGATGCTCCCCTTGTGCTTATATTCTTATCTTTTATGTGAGCATCATTAAAATTTCAAGCCTATCTTAATGGCTATAAAGAAAGAGCTTGTTGGGAGACAACCCATTAATTTCTGTTTGTGTGTGATAACATGATTATTTAATATGTAATAATTGTGTTTTTATGTTTTAATTAGTGTTTGTTTCAAGTAAAATCTTTGGGATGACTCACAAGATGAGTAGAATTGATACGGTGCAAAAACAGAAACTTTAGTGTCCAGTGCAGAATTTCTCTGATTTTACTGGAACGTCTTTTTGATCTGAATTTTTGAAAAAGTATTGCTATACAAATTCTTCAGGTTGTCACAATGTTTAAAAAAATTTAGAGTTACAGAAGTATAGGTTCTTTACAGATCTTTACACACTGTTCTGTTTTTGCTTGCATAGTTTGCTTGTTTTGATGATGCTATGGATTATATCGGGGGGTATAAGCAATGGAGAAGTTAGAATACATTACCTATTATTCAATAATGAAATATGAATCAATTCATAACAGAACCTAAAGTATTTGATATGTTGCTTATACTAACGGATCTCACAAAGTTTTGTTGAGTTTTGTGTGACTGAAGTTTTTAAGTTTTGGGTGTTATCACGATGGACTAAGGAATAAGGAGCGGCAAGAGCCTAAGCTTGGGGATTCCCAAGGCTCCCCAAGGTAATATTCTAGGAAGATTCAAGCATCTAAGCTTGGGGATGCCCCGGAAGGCATCCCCTCTTTCGTCTCAATCCATCGGTATGTCACTTGGAGCTATATTTTTATTCGTCACATGATATGAGTTTTGCTTGGAGTGTCGTTTGCTTTTGTTTGTTTTTATTTTTAGTTTGCCACAATCATCATTTGCTGGACACACCTATTTGAGAGAGACACACATTCATCATAATTTATTAGAATACTCTATGTGCTTCACTTATATCTTTTGAGCTTAACAGTTGCTCTAGTACTTCACTTATATCATTTTGAGCATGGTGGCGTATAGATTTTGTAGAAATAATTGCACTCTAGTTTTTCACTTATATTTTTTTGAAATTTAATAAATAGTGATTGTAATTTGCACGGGTCATAGGACTAGTCCAAAAATAATAGGTATTCAATGAGTGATAATCAAAACCATCATGTAGCACATTAAAGAGAAATTGTAGGTTAATGATATTGATGTGGTAATGTGAAAAGGGTGTGAGTGCATGATTTTTGATTCGTAGAAGTATCGGTATTAAGAGTTGTTAATTTCCCGTTTGTCTAAATATTAAAAAGGCATGGTGGGGATGTGTGAGCATTTCTATTCCTCGTTGAAATCCTAGTGTTGTTTCGGGTCGGAGGCGCGCGATGGTTAACTCCTCCCTCGGGGCATGTGAGTAGTACTTTGATTTGTGATAAAAGTAATTAAACTTTGCAATAAGTATATGAGTTCTTCATGAATAATGTGAACCTGTGGACATACGCAATCTCACCACCTCATATTTTGCTAGCCTCTTCGGTACCGTGCATTGCCCATTCTCACCTCGAGGATCGGTGCAAACTTTGCCGGTGCATCCAAACCCCGTGACATGATACGCTCTGTCACACATAAGCCTTCTTATATATTCCTCAAAAATCCACCATACCTACCTATTATGGCATTTTCATAGCCATTTCGAGATATATTGCCATGCAAATTCCACCGTTACATCATATGACTAGTTCATTCATCATCATATTGCTTTGCATGATCATATAGAGCTGACATAGTATTTGTGGCAAAGCCACCGTTCATCATATTTTTGATACATGTCACGCTAGATCATTGCACATCCTGGTACACTGCCAGAGGCATTCATATTGAGTCATATTGTTTCATAGTTCTTCATATCGAGTTTTCATATTGAGTTGTAAGTAAATAAAAGTGTGATGATCATCATTATTAGAGCATTGTTCCAGTGAGGAAATAAAAATGGGCGAGGCCAAAGGAGCCCACCATAAATAAATAAATGAAAAAAATGAAAAAATGAAAATGAGAGAAAAAGAGAGAAGGGACTTTCTACTATCCTTTACCACACTTGTGCCTCAAAGTGGCACCTTGTTCTTCATATAGAGAGTCTCATGTTATGTCATTTTCATATGCTAGTGGGAATTATTTTTCATTATTAGAAACTCGACTTGTATATTCCGATGACGGGCTTCCTCAAATGCCCGAGGTCTTCATGAGCAAGCAAGTTGGATGCACACCCCACTTAGCTTCAGTTGAGCTTTCATACACTTATAGCTCTAGTGCATCATTTGCATGGCAATCCCTACTCCTTGCATTAACATCTATCGGTGGGCATCTCCATAGCCCGTTGATACGCCTAGTTGATGCGAGACTTTCTTCTCCACTTTTTACCCCTTTTATATCTACCGCCATATTCTATTCCACCTTTATGCTATGCCCATGGTTCACGCTCATGTATTGCGTGAAGAATAAAAAGTTGATGCACACTGAAAAAGTACGATCCAATTGCCTGACTTGGACACCGTCGTGCTAGACATTTGAATTAATGTGGTGAAGACAGAGCCATGCCTTGCTAATATGATAAAATGAATGGGGGTAAACATTCTTTTAGGATCGTATACTTTGAAATATTGATGATTTTGTTGCTTGTGCTTATAAATATTACTATGCTGATGTTTGTTAATTCATCGTTTCTCAATGAGCTTACATGCAAAAGATTACATATTGGGTAGCATGTCACATCAAAAATTCCGTTTTTATCATTTACCTACTCGAGAACGAGCAAGGATTAAGCTTGGGGATGCTGATACGTCTCCAACGTATCTATAATTTTTAATTGTTCCATTCTATTATATTATCATTCTAGAATACTTTTTGAGTAATAATTTACTAATTTATATTATTTTTGAGCACTAACCTATTGACCCAACGCCCAGTGCCAGTTGTTGTTTTCTGTGTGTGTTTTACATTTTAGGTTTAAAGTACCAAATGAAGTCCAGTTGCCCCGTAAATTTTTTATGATTTTTTCTAGACCAAAAGAAGACCTGGAAGCTTCGGGAGAAGACCAGAGGCCGCACGAGGGAGGCACAAGCCAACAGGGCGCGCCCAGGGGGTCGGCGTGCCTTAATGGCTTGTCCCTCACTGGTGGCCCTCCTACCCCTGTTGCCTGGCCTATAAATTCACATATATTCCAAAAACCCTAGGGGGCATCCCGAAACACTTTTTTCGCCGCCGCAAGTCTCTGTTCCACCGTGATCCCATCTGGAGCTCCGTTCCGGCACCCTACCGGCGATCGATCACGGAGGGCCTCTTCATCAACCTTTCTGCCCTCATGATGATGTGTGAGTAGTTCACCATAGACCTACGGGTCCGTAGTTAGTACCTAGATGACTATCTCTCTCTCTTTTGATCTTCAATACAATGATCATCGCATCTTTGCTTTGATCTATCCGATGTAATTCTTTTGTACAGTGCGTTTGTTGGGATCCGATGAATTGTGGGTTTATGTTTTAGATTATTCATGAAAAGTATTTGAGTCACCTCTGAATATTATGATTCTTATTTGCATGATCATTATAGCTTCGTAAATCTCTTCAATCTGTTGAAATAGTTTGGCCAAGTAGATTGATCTTTCTTCAGTGAGAGGGGTGTGTTATAGTGGGTACAATCTGGCGGTGCTCTATATCCTAGTGACAGAAAGGGACAAGACACGTCTTTGTATTGTTGCCACTAAGGATAAAACGATGGGGTTAGTTCATATTAATTGAATTCTCTTTGTCAACATCATGTCAATGTTCTCCAAGCATTACTCTGTTTTACTTAATACTCTAGATGGATGCTGGATAGCGGTCGATGGGTGGAGTAATAGTAGTAGGTGCAGGCAGGAGTCGGCCTATTTGCTTATGGACGTGATGCCTATATATACATGATCGTTGTCGTGAATATCACATAACTATGCGCTTTTCTATCAATTGCCCAACAGTAAATTGTTTACCCACCGTATGTTGCCTACATGAGAGATGCCGCTAGGGAAAACTATGCCCCCTGGGTCTATTCACTTATATATTTACAAACGCTATCATTACCTTGTTGTCATTATTTATCTTTTATTTTATTTTGCAATTTACAAATATCTACTATCATCTACACACTTCACTTGCTTGCAAATAATGAGATCAAGGGGATTGAGAACCCTCTTGCCGCGTTGGGTGCAAGTGTTTTCTCTTTTGTGTGCAGCCGCTGAAGACGGTTGTTGATTGGTATTCCTATTGGTTCGATAAACCTTAGTTCTTAACTGAGGAAAATACTTATCCGTACTGTGTTGCAATTACCCGTTCCTCTTCACGGAAAACCCAACGCATATCACAAGTATCAGTTAACTCCTCCCAACCTCCTCCCTAGGGGTATGCGAGTAGTACTTTGCTTTGAGAGAGATAATAAAACTTTGTAATAAGTATGTGAGTTCTTTATGACTAATGTGAATCCATGGATGTACGCACTCTCACCTTTTCATATTTGCTAGCCTCTTCGGTACCGTGCATTGCCCATTCTCACCTCGAGGATCGGTGCAAACTTCGCCGATGCATCAAAACCCCGCGGCATGATACACTTTGTTGCACATAAGCCTCATTATATCTTCCTCAAAACAGCCATCATACCTACCTATCATGGCATTTCCATTGCCACTCCGAGATATATTGACATGCAACTTCCGTCGTTACATCTTATGACTAGTACATTCATTGTCATATTGCTTTGCATGATCATGTAGCTGACATAGTATTTGTCGCAAAGCCACCATTCATCATTGTTTACATGTTACGCTAGATCATTGCACATCCTAGTACACTGCCAGAGGCATTCGTATAGAGTCATATTGTTTTGTTTGTCATATTGAGTTGTAAATAAATAAAAGTGTGATGCTTATCATTATTAGGGCATTGTCTCAGTAAGGAAAGGATGGTAGAGACAATGATTCTCCCACAAGTCGGGATGAGACTCCAGACAAAAAATAAAAAAATAAAAAAAGAAAGAAAAAGAAAGAAAAAAATAGAAAAAAGGAAAAAAGAGAAAGAAAAAGGAAATTATAAATGAGAGAAAATAGAGAACGGACAGTGCTACTACCTCCTTTTCCACACTTGTGCTTCAAAGTAGCACCATGTTTTTCATATAGAGAGTCTCATGTTTTGTCACTTCCATATGCTAGTGGGAATTTTTTATTATAGAACTTGGCTTGCATATTTCGATGACGGGCTTCCTCAAATGCTCGAGGTCTTCATGAGCAAGCAAGTTGGATACACACCCAGTTAGCTTCATTTGAGCTTTCATACACTTATAGCTCTAGTGCATCCGTTGCATGGCAATCCCTACTCCTCGCATTGATATCTATTTATGGTCATCTTCATAGCCCGTTGATACGCCTAGTTTATGCGAGACTTTCTTCTTCACTTTTCACCCCTTTGATATCTACCACCATATTCTATTCCACCTATATGCTATATCCATGGTTCACGCTCATGTATTGAGTGAGAGATAAAAAGCTGAAGCACGTTAAGAAGTACGATCCAACTTCCTGACTTAACACCTTGGTGCTTGACATTTGTATTTATGTGATGAAGACGGAGCCATGCCATGCTAATATGATAAAATGAATGGGGGGTAAACATTCTTTAAGGATTTGTATACTTTGAAAGTTGATGATTGTGTTGTTTATGCTTATGGATATTACTATGTTAATGTTTATTGATTCATCGTTTCTCAATGATCATGCGTGAAAGAGATTACATGTTGGGTAGCACGTCACATAAAAATTCTGTTTTTATCATTTACCTACTCGAGGACGAGCAGGAATTAAGCTTGGGGATGCTGATACGTATCCAACGTATCTATAATTTTTTATTGTTCCATCCTATGATATTATCATTCTAGGATACTTTTGGGGCATTTATTTGATGATTCATATTACTTTTTAGCAGTAACCTATTAACCCAGTGCCAAGTGCCAATTGTTGTTTTCTGCATGTTTTTGGCTTTTCAGGAATACCATACCAAACGAAGTCTAAATACCCCGAAACTTTTTGACGATTTTTTTTGGACAAAATAAGGAGGTGGAAGCTCCGGAGGGAGGCCAGGAGTGACACGATGTGACCCCAAGCCAACAGGGCGCGCCCGGGGGGGTGGTCAATCACTGATGGCTTGGGACCACCTCCCCGACCCTTTGGCGTTGTTCTCTGGCCTATAAATTCACATTATTCCCAAAAACCGTAGAGAGCCTCCCGAAACACTTTTTCCGCCGCTGCAAGTCTTTGTTCCGCCGTGTGCCCATCTGGATCCCTGTTCCGGTGCCATGTCAGAGGGGGGTCGATCACGGAGGGCCTCTACATCAACCTTGCTGATTCCATGGTGATGTGTGAGTAGTTCACCACAGACCTACGGGTCCGTAGTTAGTACCTAGATGGCTATCTCTCTCTATGTCCTTTGTTGCCATGATCAACGCGATTCCCGCGGTGATCTATCTTATGTAATCACTCTTTGCGGTGCGTTTGTCGGGATCCGATGAATTTTGGGTTTATGTTCAGATAATTCATGAAAAATACTTGAGTCTTCTCTGATTTCTTATTTGACTCTTATTTGCATGTTTGTTATACCTTTGTAATTCTCTCCGATCTATCGGTTTATTTTGGCTTACTAGATTGGTTTATCTTCAGTGGGAGTGGTGTGTTGTAGTGGGTTCAATCTTGCGGTGCTCTATATCCCAATGACAAAGTAGGGGACAAGACACGTATTTGTATTGCTGCCACTAAGGATAAAACGATGGGGTTTATTCATATTAATTGGATTTACTTTGTCTACATGATGTCATCATTCTCCAAGCATTACTCTGTTTCACTTAATACTCTAGATGCATGTTGGATAGCGGTCGATGGGTGGAGTAATAGTAGTAGATGCAGGCAGGAGTCGGTCTACTTGTTTATGGACGTGATGCCTATATACATGATCATTGTCGTGAATAAATATTGCATAACTATGCACTTTTCTATCAGTTGCCCAACAGTAATTTGTTTACCCACCGTATGCATTCTTCGAGAGAGAAGCCTCTAGCGAACACTATGGCCCCCCGGGTCTATTCACATTTATATTTACAAACGATCTTATTTTCTTGCTGCCATTATTTTACCTTTTATTTACTTTGCAGTTTATATTTATTCAACTATCATCTACACTACTCATTTGCTTGCAAGTAACGAGTTTAAGGGGATTGACAACCCTCTTGCCCGCGTTGGGTGCAAGTGTTTGCTCTTTTGTGTGTAGGCGCTGAAGACGGGAGTTGTGTGATCCTCCTATTGGTTCGATAACCTTGGTTCTCACTGAGGGAAATACTTATCTATACTGTGATGCATCATCCCTTCCTCCTCGGGGAAAAACCCACTGCAGATCACATGTAGCAGCATCGTCCATGGGGCTCCCGTCTGTGGAGCCGAACTGCAAGTCAGAGAACGTCGCCCAGAGGGATCGGCGGAGGAGGCAACGCATGTGGGAAGCAACATCGCAGGGAGTTCTGACCAAGGATGGTGTGGACCTCGAGGAGGATGTCTCCCCTCCACCGCGCCCGGCTCCCCCAACCTCGTACATCCTTCCGCCAACAAGGAAGACGTTGTGTGCCCCGTCCACCATCGACGATGATCTGACAGCCAAATGGGCTATTCCGGACTATTTTCTGCCAATGCAGGCGGCAAAGGACAATGTGGGTGACTAGCCGCAGCTCCAACGGGTGTGGACAAGCATAGGTAGCGGCGGCACCGAGTCAGCCCGTGTCTTGTTGGATGGAATGACGCAACAGGACACGGTACAATTTTTGCTCCTTGCGGGTCAGTAACTTGCATATACCATTGAATCAACTAGCAATTAATTGCATATATCGTTAGTTTATTTGCAATCATGAAAATTTTAGGACAATATGATGTCGTACATAATTAATGAGAATCAAAAAACTACCAAATCGACTATGAGTTGGGGGATCCAAATTGTCCTACGTTTGAAGTCGACGGAACATCAAGCCCTAACAAGAAAAGAAAGGCAAATATCCCAAGGCAATAGGTCAGACATTCACAACATTTGAGGATATCTTGTTGGTTAAACCTTGGTTGGCCACAAGCATGGACCCTATATGTGACACAGAGCAAAACGAAAGCAAGTATTGTAAAAAGATTTGAAAACATTATCATGAACACAAGGAATATGCGGGGCCGCATTGTATCATTAGCACCCGCAATATGGCCTCTCTCCAACATCGATGGTCCATGATTCAAGGGGAAGTTAACAAGTATGCCGACTACTATGCACAAGTGATTGACCACCCTCAAAGTGGGATGGAGTGTCAACTCATGTAAGTTGAATTGCTTCATTTTTTTGCTCATTTGAGTTGCTTTTTTTTTTTTGTTGCATTCCTATCATTATGCTTATTTATTTTCTAGACAGTGGTGGTGGGCACTATGTACCAACAAATGGAGAAGAAGCCATTTGGTTTTGGCCATTGTTGAGTTTTATTGGATGACAAATCAAAGGGGGCACAACTTGTGGACGATCTCAAAGCCGACAAGAAGAAGAATGGTGGCTCAAGCTCCTGCCGAGCAAATTTAATTGGATGACGATGGGGGAGAAGGTGTAGGGGAGAATAAAAATGCCACCGTGCCAATGAATAACCGACAAGTGATGAGAAATAAGTGGGAGAAGGGGAGGGCCTCTCGTGGCTTCGCGGCAACAAAAATGTCCACCACGTGGACGAGCATTTTTTCAACAAGGGGGAACAAGAAAAAGGAGAGATACAAGTTTGTACCTCATGTTGGATGCGCAAAAAAGAAAAGATTATAGGGTGAACAACAAGTTGCCAATTGAGAGCAACAAGTTGGCAATTGAGAGGGAGAAGATAGAGTTGGAGAAGAAAAGAGTGTGTCTCAAATAGAAACCCGAGAAGGTCCGGACCTTTGGATCAATAGAGATTGAGAGGGAGAGGTTGCAACTTGGTCGAGACACAGAAGATTCGAGGATAATGTTGACCGACGCAAGCCTCTTGAATGAGCAAGCATGTAAATGGCTTGCGGGAAGAAGAAAGAGATCAACGAACATAGAGAGTACGAGACGGTGAGAGCAGCGATGTCTGCAACGGAAGCGAAATGGATGGAGGCAGAGCATGCAGCAAGGATGGCCGCAGCAGAGCAGGCGGCTCGGATGGCGTCTGACGAGTGATTCGTCACGCTCGGACTTGAATTTCGCTTTGGCATGTCTCGATTGTTGAACTATGCTTTATTTTGCTTTGTTGCATTGTTGAACTGATGAATTATGATGTGTGTTATATGATCCACGTGCATGAATTGCATGGATTTGAGGGTTTAGATTTGAGGTGTGCGAGTGCCTCGCAAGCCATATGGGGGTCGTCTGGCAATGTCCACGGTCGTGTCCGCGGGCGTCTAGAGCCGGATTTGCCAAGTCGGTTGTAAAGGAATTATGAGAACTTTTTTTACATGAATCGGGAGAACTTTTTTTTTGCGGGTGAAGGATGACCTTTTTTCAAGAGAACCTTTAATACAACTAGTGCTACCTTCATGCATGCTTTATCTCAGATACTGCTATTTGGTTTGGCTCCGGGCTTGATGATCTTTGTAATATTTGGGAAACGAGTGTAGCCACTATCACTGATTAATATATACTCGTTCCACCCGCAAAAAACAAAAAGCAAAAAAAAAACTAGTGACATCATTGGCCTTATTCTCGTGTTTCTTGTGTTTGTTGTGTGAAAATAACTCCTTCTATTTTTTTAGATAGAGAATTTTCATGCTCTCATAATTTACGTGCTTGTCAAAAAGGAATGAAGAAGCCTGTGTCTTTGCTGAACAGTACGCCGGAACAGATCAGTTATCATGTTACATATTCCATCGAACATGCAACGGTTTTGTATTCTTGCTGCTAGTACATCCAACCTTGTAGACATCCAATCCTCGCCGAAGATCTCCATCAGAAAACAATCTTTGCTCAAGACACAGGCTTTGTTCATTCTGATGGGAATACAAAACCGCTGCATGTTCGATGGAATATAGCTTAACTTCAAGGTTCTACTGATGGGAAGATGATCAGAGCAGAAAATACAGGCCCCGGCAGCAGCTATCAAGAAGCTACTCTCTGAGTCTAGGACGGTCCCTCCACACGCAGAATTGAAGCTCCAAAGTACAGGTGCACACACAAAAGCTCAAAGCATGGCATGTGCCGTCACAGGGCCCTTTCCCTTCTCCTCCACCCGGAGAATAAAAGGCATTCAATGTTTTGCTCCATGAGCAACAGTGACCCAACGTTACGGGTCATGGACATGTGTGGGCGGGGGAATGCATCTAGTAATCTCCCATCACCTATACTGCTATAAACGCCGGTCATGGCATAGTTTGATTTCGCATGGATGAATATCACGATTACTTACAACCACATATCGTTTTCCTCGGTAAGATGAGAAATAGTAGGCCATGGCATCACAGCTCGATCATCGTTTCCCAGGCATCTCTTCCCATTTTGTTTTGGTTTCTGTACACCGCACCACTGTTACCAACAAATCCTGAGATTTACTGGAACACATCGTTCCCACCGCACGCAATTTGTTAAGTTACAGGGGATAGATCCCATCGACGAGATCTATGAGCTACAGCGCCGTGCCGTCCATTCACTGGTACTCACACTTCATTGTCACAAAGGTTTTTTTTCTTTCTTGTTTACAAAGCTCGTACCGAATATAGATGAGCTCTTAATGGTGAAGCAGAGAGGAGTGAAGGCTGTCCCGCTCACTTGGAGAGGAGCCCAAAGTAGGGATTCTCCATGGCAGACGCGATCTCGACCCCCGCCGCGTTGAGGAGCGCCACGTCGACCTTGCCCCTCGGCATGACCAGGTAGCTGTTGTTCCTGAGCTTCTGGAACCCGCACAGCTCCAGGAACTCCACGCCGCCTTGCAGATTACCCACCCTGTCCTGTTAAACAAACAGCAGGAGTTGAGGATGAGGCGGCTTTCTGCACTAAATAGCCAATACCTAGCATATCGCCTTCTCCAGTTACCTTGAAAACAGGGTTGCTTAGTCGAATCCTCCTGAACTTCTCCTCTTCTGGGTTCTTTACTATGTTGGCCACTATCTTCAGTAATATTTGGAATGCTCTTTTCACTCTAGCGTTGTCATCCTACAAATCAAATAGAGTGGCAAACGACACGTCAGATGGTTTCTGGCATCCCCATAACACGGGGGGTTATTAGCGTTATACAGCTTCATTTCGCATGTCCTGCACAAGCAGGCTGCTGAATTCTAATCGAGTGTTTTTTTTTTTTTTTTTGAAACGGAGGCAAAAGATTTGAAACGAGTGCTGATGTTAGACCGTTGTGAAACAAAATGGAAGGCCCAGTTCCAGACTACAAAAGACAAGCTAAAAAAAATCAAAAGGAAAAAGACAACCTAAAAGAGCACATGATGCAGAAACTAAGCATCCTGGTGTGCAGGCAGGCTAGTTTCAGTTATCTGCATGGACACAGGATGTACAGCAACATTTGTGTGAATTACAGTAGTAATCAAGATTATGATGGAGCAGAGCGTAGAAGGTTTATTGTGTTAATTGTGCAAAACAGTCAGCAGCTTCATGTATCATAAATCGTAACTGCAGGACGATCATTGTACCTTGTGACTCTTTTTCAGAGTTCGTAGGCAATCTCTCAATTGTTCTGATGTTACAACTGGTTCAATAGGTTTTACCTGAGCAGTCAAAAAAGAGTGAGGAATGTGTTTTTGGAGGTTTTGCTCATGTAATGTAGTACTATGGGGAACTTTAGACCTTTGCGAGAGTTACTATCGGAGGTGATGCTACTGTATTTTCCCGCGGCAAACCAAGTCCTCTCCTCCTTTCTGCCTGCATAGTGGAAAATAATTTAAGACTTTTCAGCAGTCCAACAAGCAATGTAGTATCTCGCTGAAAGTCCGGAAGTTTTGGAGAAAAATACTGGCTAATGAGTAAACACAAGAAAATTCTCACTCTGATCATGTAGGAAATATTAATTACACTCTACTGATAACACTGCCATGAGTAGACTGAATTGATAATTATACGGTAGGCTTGCTCCATTGCAAGGAGACCAAATTTGATTAGTTGAAATTCACAGGCATTCTCACAAAAAAAGGATGTATTGTTGCATGTAGATGTGGGTCTGTGGAGAGATATAGACATATAGAGTAACATTATTGATGTGGAAACCCAAGAAGCAAGAGTGCATGAGATTCAGTGACCATTGTCCTATAAAAACTGAATTCTAAGTAACAGATGGAATGAAACATCAAAGTTTCAAAATATTAGTTAGATTCGTTTCACTGGGACCTTATCATCATCTATACGCTGACGGATTCTCTCCCTTGCTCTTTTCTCCTCCTCTTGTTCTGCTTTTCGACTTTCCATCATGCTGTATTAAACAAAAATATTGTTTCCTTGAGTACATTTGAGTTGGAAATAGCAGATATGAGTTGTGTATGAAACCGGAAATAGCCGATATGAATTGCATACGAAACCCACCGTCTTCTTTGATTTTCTTCAAGAGTCCGTTTTGCTTCCATAACATCTTTAGCAGCTTGAATCCTCTCCCTCTTCACAAAAACAAGAAATAAGTTCCACACGAAAGATAATGGTCATAGGATATGTAAAACAGCCTAACAAATACTTTTGAAAAGAACATCACAATATTAGCACATAGCTGATATTCATTGACCATGGTAGGTTTTACTTTCTATCATCCTCTAGCATGTAACATTTGGCGGAATGTAGGGTGCGTCATTGTTGACTCCTTTTGTTGCAAATCAAAATCAATGGTTTTCATATTTATATAGCATGTCATCATCTTTTAACAAGCTACTACTTCTGCATGCAATATGCAACACAAAAGTGCAAAAATGATGGTGGACAAGCGACAGGTTACAACAAAGAGGGTGTTGACAACTTGACATCCCAACGGAGAACAGTGCAGGCCAACATGAACTTATTGCATGATAGCTGCTATGGTGAAGTATGATAAATAGAACCACAACGAAGCACATTCTAGCTCTTCCCTGCTGCAGCGTTATGGTTTTTACTTCTTAATAGCATTGAAATATTGTCAGACCTTATCCTCCTGAAGTTGATTTCTGATTCTCCCTCTTGCCTTTTCTTCCTCGTCACGCTTTGACTTATGTAATGCTAAAATCCTGCAGTGTACGAGGGTTGCAGCCTTGCAGGAATGGTAAACAAAATGCAAACAGCTCGCCAGACAATATCTATTCAAAACAAGGTACAAACCTTTTTCTATCCTCTTCCTCATGTTCATTGGCATTGAGTTCTCTTTCCACCTCTGAAGTCTCCTGATAAAAATAATTGGGTGTGATAAAAGATTACGAACTATAAACACTAGCTATGCAGTACGTACTAGTCAACCCTTTACTACAATATCATTATGTAAGCATACGGAAACAATGGCAAAAAGAAAACGTGTGCACTTGTATCTCATTTCCAGACATAATATTTTTAGTTCAATGTGCTATGAGAAATCCTTTGTTGAATCTGAGGTTGTGAGATAAAGATGGAGGAAAGGAATTGATGTAAATTTCAGCCTGATTCAACTTTTTCCAATAGTGATTAGGCAGGTTCTAGTCCTCCGTGAGTGACAAAAAGACTTAACCATAGCATGCTAACATGACAAGAAAGGACTGAGATATCAAAATCACGAAGAAATGTTTAGGTAGCACCTTCTGACTTCCAGCTGTAGCTTGCTCTTCTGATTTTCTCTCCTGGGCATGGGTCCTACAAGACAACCATGCTCAATCCCATGATTATTATGCAACAGCATAGCAAACAGAAAAAAAAAGGCATGTGTTGAGTTACTTGGAGTACATAAGCTTCTCATGGATACACATTCTCCATTAGTAATCAGTAAATTGCAATAATAACCCTCTGTTTCTTTTTGTGAGGTGCCCACGTATTCCAATATTCAAGCTTGACCAAGAGACGAACAATTTTATCAACAATATGTAGGTTACGTGACACAAAACTGACACCATTGGATCTGTATTCAAAAGCATTTTGTAATGATACCACCCACATTTTACAGTCTAATGTTGTCAAACTTACTTTAAATGCATGGAGGCCTTGCATAAAAACAGAGGGAGTAAGCATTTAAGTCTGACACATGACTTGCCTTATTCAACATATATTTGCAACTTTTGGTCATTTGCAGCCTCCATTTTACCAGTGCATGAAATTAGACTGATAATGTAGAAAGTGGTCAGGCTTAACGCCAAATTTCCCCAGATCAGCTATTTTATTTTGTAAAAAAGGATTTGTAAAATGGCTGTTTCCTCCCTTGAGCTATCCCCAACACGACACCTTTTTCCATTAAGCACTGCACACTCTTAGAGTTTGCTCCCTGAAGTGTTAGGTTGACATAGCAGGCTGACACAATTAAATGTAAAAAGCTGCATATTATCAAGTGCAGACTTCCAGATGGTTGGCAGGATAGCTATTTAACAGTGATTTGTGCTCCAACTCCACTGGAATAACACTTGATATTTCCTATTGAGTTTCATTCAACAACCAGTACATTCAAAAGGCCTATGATGTGGGGGCAGCACAGCCAGTCAAGTGCCTGCACTCATGGCAGTGCTGATATCATATTTTGATTTATTGAGTTTATACAACAACCAGTTCCTCCAAGAACTTAGGCCCTTAGGTTAAGGTGAGTAATGTTTTCCTACTTTCTTTTCTATAACATTCTGGAGAACACGAACCTCATTCCTTGAGCACTGTTTCTCACTTCGTTTAACGTGTCACCGCATTCAATGCTGATTTCTCTTGAAACCTAAAACATCCAAAGGAGTGCTAAGAAATCAGAAGAGGAGGTTTGAAAAAAAAGTGTTTGACATGACAATGCAGATATGTAGACTGTAGACACAGAATAAAGGAAATATATTGGAGAGTTTGTCTAGCTCTACAGAACATTAGGATATAGACTAGACAACTAAACTGCCACACAGACATGCACTAACATGCAAGTTGCTTCAGAATTAAGTATTTAACAGAATTGAAAAAGGCTGTGTACTGGAATCTCAGAGAAAACAATTCACAGTTATAAATTTAGAGGATAGCTCTGTTGAGGATTATATCAAGTGAGTGTAGAATAAGCCACATCAGAACAGATTTCTGTTAACAAATCACGATTGCATAAGAAAACCTACCAATGGTAGCTGATCAATGTCTGCGTCACTTTCATGTTCCAGAAGCCAATTTATTGCAGATTCAAGATTGGAATTACCTGATAAGGACATTGGATTATTTCTACAGTTCATTCAGCTAGATATAGAAGAAAAACGTGTTTACAAAAAACGTGCCGCCTTATCTTTGAAATTAAATACGTAATTACTTTGAACTTCCAAGAAACACAATTAGTAAGATGATCGGTAGTCAATACAAATATAATTGGTGAGACCATAGAACCGGATGCCCTAGTGTGGTATGATTGATGGATTGTCAGCCTGACTATGATAGAAAGATGCATAATACAAGAACGTTACCTTCTAAGCCCATTTGAAACAGACGTACCAGAATAATGAAGTGCCCTAATTGAACGAACGGCGGGGAATCCCATAACTTCAAGTTCACCAAGCATTTTCTTGTCAACTTGTGGGACAGCCATCGCTAGAAGTATATGGTAAGAATAAGAGCAAGCCATTGAATAGACAGCACAAACCATTAGAAAATATAGGTAAAGCGAGTGTCCCCATGATTTTGTATAATTTCAGCATATTTCTAAGAGATATTATGATAATGTGTCTGTTTCATTTCTAACTGAACTTACCACATTCTGCAATTTAAGATATGCAACCTGCTGATATGCTGATCTTAATCGTTACTCTGTTGGCCTTAATAATTATACTTAGTAAAACAGGTGAACCGCAAACTGCCACATGAGTATAAGCTAGAACTACAGGCCATAATGGCACAATTATGACAGTTTGCACAATTTTGCATAACATGTCTGCAGAGCTAGAAAGAGGGAACAAAGGAACACATAGAATCTAAGTAGTTTGACGAAGTACTTCAGATTTGTGGATGCATTGAAACTTTGAACACAACAACCTGGTAAATTAATAAGAGAAATTCTTACCTTTCAAAGTTGTTTCCACGCTTTGTAACTTTGTAGCCAAGTTGGTGTACAATCCCCTATAAGTAGGGGATATGAAGCAATGCGTTACTGCAAATGGAGAGGGGCATCAGAAAATTATCTGAGGAGGATTAGAGCTTTGCTTTGTCTGTACTTCATTCTTTTCTTGTCTTCCCTAAGGGTTTTCAGAAACGCAGGTGACTTCTTTCTTCTTCTAGTTACTTATTCCTTCCTTCCTACTTAGGGTTTTCCTCTTGAATCAACACCCTATGCTGACAGTTCCTTCATTTGGACAAACTCGTAAAAAATCAACATGGAACTCAGTTAGACAGTAACCAAAATGTAAAATTATAACTTCACTGTACTCAGGCATTTGACAGTGATTATCAACATCCAGTCAACCTATGTTGCCCACAGAATATGTCAGCATTCCCTTAGAAAAAATTAGTATACGAATTATATAACCAACTAACAATGAACAAAAATACATCTATCCAATCAAGTTGGTATGCCTGTCAAGTCATGAATACATCTGATACTGTGCAGAGCATTGTCAAAAATGGTTAAATGAATTCGAGTCCAGGGCTGTGATAAAGGAACAGTTTATTTTACATAATAAAAGCGTCCATGATCAACACTACAAGAAAACAATTCAACTCCTAGACTGAACTTTTCTTTACCACCTGTTCGTGGTGACAACTGTCCTGCCCTCCACAAACTAATAGCACATTCTTTTCTCAGGAAAGATTACATGAGCTGGGCATGAATCTATTAAGCATATGGACATGAAAAAAATCTAGACAAACATTGTAGATAAATGGCACAATGTTGAGCACAAGAAGCTGTACCAGCATACATATTTGCACAGTTTTAATTGATTGGAGCGCTCCTGTGTATATTTTGGCGAGGGGAAAATGGGAAATATTTTGCAACCAGCAGTCTAAGGATAGATTACATTGAAATGACAACGTTTTCATCAAACAAACACAGCATCATAAGGCAAATATGCACGCATTCACAGTATAATGAGTCCTGTTGGATTTTGAAACAAGTGCAGGATTCTGCTGCACATCATTGCAAACTTACATTTTAATGCTTCAGCCTACTGCTAGTAGTATAATATGTCACAGAATGGCCAGTGCAATACTATCAAACAGGAACGATAACATTTCTCAGGCACTTCTGGTGTGGCTGCTGGAATGAATAATTTCAATAATCATCACCCAGTGAATGATGGTAATACCTCAAACCTACTGTTTGCAAAACCTGCGACTAAATATTGTCTCCAATGTTATTTCCAGGCATCACCCTGCGTTGGACTGAGCATCACTCCTGACTATACATGAATCAAAAGAAGGATCTGAACTATTCCCGAGCACTGAAATGTACTCATTGATGCGCCGATGTTTCTCCTCCAGCGTCGCTATCATCTCATCGGCAGCCTCATTGATCATCCTTGGAAGGTACCTTTCCATCCGCTCGAACCAGTCCCGCAATGTAATAGTACTGCTTCTCCCAGGATGTTTCTCACCCTTCTCAGCATCCTCTAACTCTCCTCGGCTGTTATCTGCTTCCATCTTCCCATTCTCCTCCTCTCCTCCACCTTCATTTATCTCCTTACCCCTGTTGTCAGAAGCAGCGCACTCGGTACTGGTCATCCCTTCTGGTGCTCTACGTGCCAGCTCCCTCTGAGCAACAGGCACTTCCTCCAATGCATTTGCAGTCCCTTCCACTTCTTCATCCCCAGCTGCTACCTTATCACTCTTCTCCTTCTCTTTTGGTGCAGCCACCTCCTCCTCCTCCTCAAAAACAGCCTTCCTTGCACGAGCCCTTGTGACCCTTCCCTGGACCCTTCTGGACCTTGTACTGGTCATCCCTTCTGGTGCTGCCAGCTCCCTCTGAGCAACAGGCACTTCCTCCAATGCATTTGCAGTCCCTTCCACTTCTTCATCCCCGGCTGCTACCTTATCACTCTTCTCCTTCTCTCTTGGTGCAGCCACCTCCTCCTCCTCCTCCTCCTCCTCAAAAACAGCCTTCCTTGCACGAGCCCTTGTGACCCTTCCCTGGACCCTTCTGGACCTTTTCTTTGGAGGCAGCGGCGGAGGAGCAACCGTCGTTGCATCCTCCCTCCCGTCGCGGCATGTCACCAGCATAGCCTCCTCCTTCACCTCGTCTCCTTTCTCCGGTTCAGAGGGCTCAGCCGTCTTCCTCTTCCCGCCGCGTGTTGCCACCGCGGCCTTCTCCTCTTTCTGTTCATCTGCGGTCTCCAGTTCAGGGAACTCCACAGAATTCTTCCTCTTCCTGCCGCGTGTTGCCACCGCGGCATTCTCCTCTTTCTGTTCATCTGCCTTCTTCAGTTCAGGGAACTCCACAGCCTTCTTCCTCTTCCTGCCGCGTGTGGCCACCACAGCCTTCTCCTCTTTCCGTTCATCTGCCTTCTCCAGTTCAGGGGGCTCCACGGCCTTCTTCCTCCTACCGCAGAGTGTCGCCACTGCGGCCTCCTCCATCTCTTCCTCACCCGCTTCGAGGGACTCCGCTCCAGCCACCTTCTTCCGTCCGCCACCACGTGTAACTACCCGGTGGCTCTCTTCCTCCACCACCAATGCCGCTGCGTCCGGCCCTCCCTTCTCAGTTTCAGAGGGTTCCAACGCCGCCGCCGCCGCCGCCCTCGTCCCCACCATCTTCCGTGTGCTCAGGCGGGTTACGGATGGGGTCGGCTTCTCCTCCACCACCGCCACTGCCGCCGCGCGGCGCGAGGAGCGCCTAGGGCCGGGTTTCATATCCGAATCAGGCGCGATGGACACGGCGAGCACGGTGGACTGACCAAGGATGATTAGGTCCCCGTGGGAGAGCGGGGCGGGGACGGAGGGCAGGAGGCGGGCGCCATTGATGAAGGTGCCATTGGAGGAGCCGAGGTCGGACACGGCCCAACGGGACGCGGGAGGCGGGAGGAACTCGATGGTGAGGTGGCGCTGCGACGCGCCCACGTCGCGCACGGCGAGGTCGTTGCCGGAGGCGACGCGGCCAACGCGGAGCGCAGCACCCACGCGGCATCTCCGGGTCTCCCCCTCGCGCGGGCCCTTCTCCACCGTCAGGGTGAGCACCGGCGGCGGAGCGGCCATTGGGGGCAAGTGGGAGGCCTTTCTGAACTTGCTGCCTGATGCTTTCGCTTCAAAATGAGGAGGTATTTTTGCGAGATCCAGTTTCGGGGGTACTTTGTTAGGTGAGTGCAATACTTAGGGTCTTCTGTGTAAAAAATCATCGCCGCTATATTCTGCCCAGTGCCCACCTCGACCGGAGCCGCCTAATTCCGATCGGAGGGCTAAATTTCCACGCTTTTTGTGAAGTTTATGCCGATCAAAGTCACGTTAGGAGTCAACCGACTGACCCCTGATGCCGATATGACCGCTCACTGGCCGTGACCTCTGGGATGTTTGATCTGTTTTTTCCTCTTCCCATCAAAAGACTTAGGGCATGTACAATGGTACTATCTTAGAAGTGTCACGTAGGTTAAATAATGAGGTGAAGGAAAGAGAACTCGTAATAAAAGGTTTGTCTTCTTTTATTTAAGATAGGACAAGAGATAATCTCTTAGCACAATATGTCTCACCACGTTTTTAGGAATAACTAGTTATTAAAGATAAGGCTAAGAGATGATTCATTGTAGACTTTTTTTTTGTCATCTCTAAATTACATGCAAGACTTAAAATAAGCTATCTTATCAACCATTGTACATGTCCTTATAGGCAACAGTCGCTGGAGACGTCTCTGTTTGGAGCACCCTTGTTGCCTATCCCTTGACCCTACACCACTCCTCGGAGCAGCCTTATCATTATCGTAGTGGTATGTTGATATCAGATTTTGACAAGGTACAAAATGCAATTAAGATGGTCTCGAATGAAAAGGTGTTCAACATGAAAAAGTTTTAAATCGTCGAATGTAACAATTTTGATGTTTAGGTCATCGTTGTCCAACCTTATCTTAAGAACCGAAATTGTACTCGAAGTATCAGAATTAAACTTTACAAGTGTTGTTCGGCCGATTACGCCTCCAAGACAATCTCAGATGAATGAGTTCTCTACATGGATTGCCTTCGTCTCGAGACGATCGATTTTAATATAAAAATCACCTCAATCCGAGTTCGTATGCAAAAGTTGGAGGCAAGGCACTGCAGACCGAACCTAAGTGGAAAAAATGGCGCGAGGTATCACACAACCGCCTAGATGATGTCTGATGGGTCACGCGAGCTATTCTACCCACAAAACGGCTTTGAATGGAAAAACTTACAACACAGAAAAGTTTCGTCTCGTCAAGCAGATCGATTTTGATACATAAATTGTCTTAATCCGATGTCGTATGCAACCTGAGGAAGTAAAACAAGATCGGGCTGAATTGCCAGTCGGGAAATCCGAGTGAAAAGTTGGCGAGTGAATGGAAATTTTGCCGGCCGAGTGAAAAGTTGTCGGTGAAGTGAAAAGCTTGATGTCCAAGTGAAAAGATGTTGTCCGATTGAAGAAATATATGCATGCAATCCGAGTGAAAGATCCTAATATTCGATCGAAAAAATTCAAATCCGAGTGTTGTTGGCCAATCCGACCAAAAGCTAAAAATGGCCTCAAAAGATTATCTAGATGACCTCGGATGGAAAAATGTTCTACGCGAAAGTTGTGCGATTGTCGAAACGGTCAACTTTTCTTTTGGAGTTATCTTCATTTGAGATGGTCTACGGCCTGCAAAATCGCTACAAGACTCGGAGACCCTAGTCAGCCACATGACCGAATCTGACTGGAAATTAAAGATGACCTCTTGGAGTATTCAAAATGGCCTTATTTGGAAAAGTGATCAACAAAAGGTTTGTTCGTCTCGTCGAGTCGATCAATTTTGATATAAAAATCGTCTCAATCGGAGGTCATATGCAAATTTTGCGGCCCGCGCAAGGAGCAAGACAGAAGTTTAGGCCAGATTCGGGCTGAATTCGAGTTAGACTAGAATTGGGACTCTAGGATGTGAATTGATGTAATTTTCTTGTAAGGAAAGCCTAGATGAATCCTTTACTTATACGGGAAGTCCAGGCGCCTCTTATATATATTAGAGATGACGGCCTATTGAAACAACACACAATCGAACAAATCAGTCTATACTACTTTTTCATCTACGTTTTATTTCTCCATCGTTTTTCTCTCTCGTTCTTCGTTGTTCCTCAAGTTTAAGAGCTGTGAATCCCGAGGCTCTAGGGGTGAGCGAATCGACCTAGAGCAGCCCATAGCCGCCACACTCCCTGACGGGGTCCTTCCCGGGCGTGCGGAGTTTCGGGTCTACAAAATCATCCGCCTGTTGGCTTGCGTATCGCGCTGCTGGTTGGGCCTCCTTCGACGTGAGCTGCGGTGCATCACCCCCGGCGTAGAGGGTACACGATGGCGTGTTCGTGTGTCAACATGGTTGTCGCCACCGCCATCGATGTAGTGCACGACTCCCAACATGACAACGCCCATTGCAACAACATTTCGCAACACATCAACACCCTTTGCGGCACCAGTGCCGACATACCCTGTCTTGAAGCTTGCAGCACCTGCCGACCCTCCTGCAGCACCTACTCCTCTGCTTGCATGTGCCCAGCTTGCAGCATCCCAGCACCCAACACTCCTCCTGCAACACCACGCCTCGTCAAGTGCCCAAGCCTGCATCATCGTGCCCTCCCAGCATATGGCGGCGAGCAATGTCGACTTTGCTGTGTTGGTGCTCTGTCTCGCAGTATCGACGCCCCCTTTGAAGCGTTGTCACCTCCCCCATTTGTTGCACCAGCAACCTCCCCATGTTGCAGTAGTGGATGCCCTCTATAGCTTGCAGCTGCAGCACCCCATTGTTTGTGTGCTTCACAACCATAGCAATGGAGGCACGCCGATGGAAGACCGTTGCAGCATAGGAGGCCACCTTTGCAGCAACGTTGACTAGTCATTGCATCTTGCAGCAACAACAATGGCAGACGACATACGCGTACATGCAGCATCAATAGTGATGGGTGTGTGTGTGTGTGTGTGTGTGCACGCGCTTGGACCTTTGAGAACACGCTGGGTCTGGGCAGCGACGGAGCTAGCGAGGGGTTACTAAAGGGATAAATAGCCAAAAAATCTAAAGGTGCCAAACACTCTATTCCTCTTAATTTGTGGCATCATAAACGTGTTTCTTCACAAAATATTCATGGGCTGGGGGCATGGCCTGTGAAGCACAACACATAGCTCCACTGGTGGGTCTGGGGGTGGTTAGGTGTTGTAGCTTAGAGAGGATGTATGGCATGTGGATCTGGTCGGAGAGGTGCTACTTCTTGAGCTTGCGTTGGTTTTTCCTTGAAGAGGAAAGGGTGATGCAGCAAAGTAGATAAGTATTTCCCTCAGTTTTGAGAACCAAGGTATCAATCCAGTAGGAGGTACAAGCAAGGCCCCAATCTATGCACCTGCACAAACAATCAAACATTTGCACCCAACGCTATAAAGGGGTTGTCAACCCCTTCACGGTCACTTGCAAGGATGAGATCCGATAGAGATAGATATAAAAGATTACTAAAACGATAATTAAAATAAAAGTAAATAAATTGCAGCAAAGTATTTTTGGTATTTTTGGTTTATAGATCTGAAAATATAATATGGAAAATAGACCCGGGGGGCATAGGTTTCACTAGAGGCTTCTCTCTTGAAGGAAAATAATACTGTGGGTGAACAAATTACTGTCGAGCAATTGATAGAAAAGCGCATAGTTATGACGATATCCAAGGCAATGATTATGCATATAGGCATCACGTCCGTATCAAGTAGACCGAAACGATTCTGCATCTACTACTATTACTCCACACATCGACCGACTCCTGCCTGCATCTAGAGTATTAAGTTCATGAAGAACAGAGTAACGCATTAAGTAAGATGACATGATGTAGAGGGATAAACTCAAGCAATATGATGAAAACCCCATCTTTTTATCCTTGATGGCAACAATACAAATACGTGCCTCGCTACCCCTACTTTGTTACTGGGTGAGGACACCGCAAGATTGAACCCAAAACTAAGCACTTCTCCCATTGCAAGAATTACCAATCTAGTTGGCCAAACCAAAGCAATAACTCGAAGAGACTTACAAAGATATGAAATCATGCATATAAGAATTCAGAGAAGATTCAAATAATATTCATAGATAATCTGATCATAAACTCACAATTCATCGGATCTCAACAAACACACCGCAAAAGAGTATTACATCGGATAGATCTCCATGAAGATCATGGAGAACATGGTATTGAAGAACATAGAGAGAGAAGAAGCCATCTAGCTACTAGCTATGGACCCGAAGGTCTGAGTAAACTACTCACGCATCATCGAAAGGGCAATGGTGTTGATGTAGAGGCCCTCCATGATCGAATCCCTGTAAGAGCACATTTCTCCATGTGTGGTTTTGGTAATTGATGACACCCCTATGGACTAATGGTTGCCTTGAGTTATATTCGAAGGATTTGTCTGTAGGTACTTCTTGAAGTCCATCTGTTGGTTTCAAGGAGTTTATATGGTGACCAAGGTGGTATTCAAGGTGTTATCCAAAGATTGGTCATGTAAGAGTTGAGCCTATTGCAAGCATGTCTTGAAGAAGAAGATTGTGTGAGCATTCATGTTTACCTTCAAGACATCATCTTTATGAAGAGAGAAGATAAGATACAAGGTTGATCAAGACTAAGTTAAAGAGTGAATCAAGTTGATCAACACACAAAGCGTACAAGATGTACCGAGAGGGATCAAGTGATCCCATGGTATGGTAAGCATTGTCCATTACGCTTTGTGTACTAACCCATGTTCCCTGTGAGTGTTCTTTGTGGGGTTAGGTATGTTTCCATGGGCGAGCATCAATAAGAAGATCCCATACAATCCATGGAGGATGACATCAAGTGGTGATCGTCATCAAGGTTGCGGTGTGCAAGTTCAAGTGAAGCATCACGGAGAGATCATGCTTGAAGCTTGCCGTCCATTGTGGTGACAATGGACTTGTGAAGATGTGCCGAAGAGTGGCTCACCCATAGTGCAGTATGGGGGAGCAATCATCTAGTCTTCATCGAGCCAACGCAATCAAGAAAGGTGGTCCATCTTGAGGAAGTCAAGATCGTCATCATCTAGCTCAAGTGGACTATGCGCAAGGCTAAGGTTTGACCTTGATAGGGTTTTCTATTTTACCGGTCTCATAGTGGTAGTTGGGAGACTGGGTTATAGGATAGATAGCCGTACTATCAAGGGGCTCTCAAGTGAGTAGCTTGATCGTATCGTTCGTTGAGAGCTCAAACCATTGCATTCTTGGCATCATCATCTTTCTTGGTTCTTGGTTGGTTTTTCTCTTTGAGGTTTCTTGAGCTTATGGTCAGCTTCATGACAAGCTCAAGTTCATCGAAAACGGAGTCCATATGCATCTTCTATGATGTTTTCGATGTTGGAGTTTTTGCCGATTCTTCATTGAAAGAGGTTTCACATCTCTATACCATTGGCATTTTTATACTGCCTCTTCTTAAGAATCCAACAAGCTTGAGTTTGCTCAATTCGGAGCTCATTTGCAGAGGTTATGGTAGTTCTGGTATTACCTGTTTTCTTGATACGGTTGTACCGCTCGCTCGTGTCTTCCGACATAACCACCACCCCAGGGGTGATACCCTGGGGGTGCTGCCACTATCTGGTCCCCAGCGGTTGTACCGCCAATTGCTGGGTGACCCTGGGTGGCAGCCCTGGGCGGTTGTACCGGCCCAACACCAGGCTACAACCGGACACGGTTCTGTTGTGCTGCGGTTGTTGGGCGGAGGTTGGACGGTTGTACCGCTATATCACTATAGCCCGGTACTACCGGTGTCTCAAGCGGTTCTACCGCTTGGGACTTTGTCATGTCCAGCGATCGAGTTGAGCGGTTGCACCCGGCCAACTTTCTGTTATGGTCCGGTGGTTGGGCGGTAGTAGGGCGGTTGTACCGGTCTTACCGGTTGTACCGCCCGTGTGCTATTCTGCACATAACGGGCAGATTTGTGGGGACCTATTTAAGGGGGTCTTCTTCCCCAATGGTTCCCTAACCTTTGAGCAAGTTTCCCCCCACCACTGTTGACCTCTTGGAGCTTGCTATCTCTCAATCCCTCCAATGATTCTTGCTAGTTCTTGAGGGAAAAGAGAGAGGAGATCTAGATCCACATTTCCACCAATCACTTTCTCCTCTATGTGAGGGGAACCCCTTGGATCTAGATCTTGGAGTTCTTCGTGTTCTTCCTCTCATTTTCCTCCCTATCATTAGTTGCTTTGGTGGGATTTGGGAGAGAAGGACTTGGGCACTTCGTGTGCCCTTGCCATTGCATTTGGTGCATAGGTTTGAGTTCTCCACGGTGATACGTGGAAGTGAGAAGTTGAGAAGCTTATTACTCTTGGGTGTTTGAGCACCCTAGAGCTTGTTCCTCTTGGGTGCTTTGGCGCCCTAGACGGTTGGTGGTGCCTCGGAGCTCAATCATTGTGGTGCAAAGCTCCGGGCAAGCGTCGGGGTCTCCAATTAAGTTGTGGAGATTGCCCCGAGCATTTGAGGTCACCGCGGAAGCCATAGTCCATTGTGGTGAAGCTTCGTGGTGTTGTTGGGAGCCTCCAATTAAGTTGTGGAGTTTGCCCCAACCTTGTTTGTACGGGTTCGGTGACCGCCCTCAAGGGTCCCTTAGTGGAATCACGGCATCTTGCATTGTGCGAGGGTGTGAGGAGATTACGGTGGCCTTAGTGGCATCTTGGGGAGCATTGTGCCTCCACACCGCTCCGAACGGAGATTAGCATCCGCAAGGGTGTGAACTTCGGGATACATCGTCGTCTCCGCGTGCCTCGGTTATCTCTTACCCGAGCCCTTTACTTATGCACTTTACTTTGTGATAGCCATATTGTTTCTTGCTATATATCTTGCTATCACTTAGTTGTTTATCTTGCTTAGCATAAGTTGTTGGTGCACATAGGTGAGCCTAGTTGTTTTAGGTTTTGTGCTTGACATATTAAACGTTAGTTTTATTCCGCATTTGTTCAAGCCTAAACCGTAATTATTTTAAAGCGCCTATTCACCCCCCCCCCTCTAGGGGACATCCACGTCCTTTCAATCCCCCTCCGACAGATCGGCTGAAAAGACCCCAAGATGGGATCTCACGGGAACAGAGGCTTCCGGTGGCGGAAAAGTATTTTCGTGGCTCTCTTTGGTATTGGGGGAATATTTCTGAATTTATAGGCGAAGAGTTAGGGTTGGAGGAGCTACGGGGGGCCCACAAGCCAGGGAGCGCCCCCCCCCCAGGGGCGCGCCCTGGTGGCTTGTGGCCCACCCGTAGGTCTTCTGGCCTCTTCTCGAAGCCTCCTGGGTTCCTTCTGGTCCAAGAAAAATCAGCATAGAATTTTATTCCGTTTGGACTCCGTTTGATATTCCTTTTCTGCAATACTCAAAAACAAGGAAAAAACAGAAATTGGCACTGGGCACTAGGTTAATAGGTTAGTCCCAAAAATAATATAAAATAGCATATTAATGCATATAAAACATCCAAAACAGATAATATAATAGCATGGAACAATAAAAAATTATAGATACGTTGGAGACGTATCAGCATCCCCAAGCTTAATTCCTGCTCGTCCTCGAGTAGGTAAATGATAAAAACAGAATTTTTGATGTGGAATGCTACCTAACATATTTATCCATGTAATATTCTTTATTGTGGCATGAATGTTCAGATCCATAAGATTCAAAACAAAAGTTTAATGTTGACATAAAAACAATAATACTTCAAGCATACTAACAAAGCAATCGTGTCTTTTCAAAATAACATGGCCAAAGAAAGTTATCCCTACAAAATCATAAGGTCTGGCTATGCTCCATCTTCCCCACACAAAGTATTTAAATAATGCACAACCCCGATGACAAGTCAAGCAATTGTTTCACACTTTTTATGTTCTCAAACCTTTTCAACTTTCACGCAATACATGAGCGTGAGCCATGGATATAGCACTATAGGTGGAATAGAATATGGTGGAGGTTGTGAGGAAAAGGAGAAGATAGTCTCACATCAACTAGGCGTATCAACGGGCTATGGAGATGCCCATCAATAGATATCAATGTGAGTGAGTAGGGATTGCCATGCAACGAATGCACTAGAGCTATAAGTGTATGAAAGCTCAAAAAGAAACTAAGTGGGTGTGCATCCAACTCGCTTGCTCACGAAGACCTAGGGCAATTTGAGGAAGCCCATCATTGGAATATACAAGCCAAGTTATATAATGAAAAATTCTCACTAGTATATGAAAGTGACAAAATAGGAGACTCTCTATCATGAAGATCATGGTGCTACTTTGAAGCACAAGTGTGGAAAAAAGATAGTAGCATTGTCCCTTCTCTCTTTTCTCTCATTTTTTTTGGTGGGCATCTTTGGCCTCTTTTTTCTTTATTTGGGCTTCATTGGCCTCTTTTATTATTTTTAAAGTCCGGAGTCTCATCCCAACTTGTGAGGGAATCATAGCTTCCGTCCTTTCCTCACATGGGACAATGCTCTAATAATGATGATCATCACACTTTTATTTTCTTACAACTCAAGAATTACAACTCGATACTTAGAACAAAACATGACTCTATATGAATGCCTCCGGCGGTGTACCAGGATGTGCAACGATCTAGCATAGCAAATGACATTAATGAAAACATCACGCTAGCTGTCTTACGATCATGCAAAGCAATATGACAATGATGGTGCGTGTCATGATAAATGGAACGGTGGAAGTTGCATGGCAATATATCTCGAAATGGCTATGGAAATGCTATAATAGGTAGGTATGGTGGCTATTTTGAGGAAGGGTATATGGTGGGTTTAATGCACCGGCGAAAGTTGTGCGGTACTAGAGAGGCTAGCAAAGGTGGAAGTGTGAGAGTGCGTGTAATCCATGGACTCACATTAGTCATAAAGAACTCACATACTTATTGCAAAAGTCTATTAGTTATCGAAGCAAAGTATTAGACGCATGCTCCTAGGGGAGAGGTTGGTAGGAGTTAACCATCGCGCGCTCCCGACCCTCACACAAAGGATGACAATCAATAAACAAATCATGCTCCGACTTCGTTACATAACGGTTCACCATACGTGCATGCTACGGGAATCACAAACTTTTAACACAAGTATTTCTACCAATCCACAATTACTCACTAGCATGACTCTAATATCACCCTCTTTATATCTCAAAACTATATGCAAGGAATCAAACTTCTCATAGTATTCAATACACTATATATGAAAGTTTTTATTATATCCCTCTTGGATGCCCATTATATTAGGACTAAATTCATAACCTAAACCAATTACCATGCTGTTTAAAGACTCTCAAAATAATATAAGTGAGGTACGAGAGTTCAATTATTTCTATAAAATAAAACACCACCGTGCTCTAAAAAGATATAAGTGAAGCACTAGAGCAAAATTGCCTAGCTCAAAAGATATAAGTGAAGCACATAGAGTATTCTAATAAATTCACGATTCATGCGTGTCTCTCTCAAAAGATGTGTGCAGCAAGGATGATTGTGGCAAACTAAAAAGCAAAGACTCATATCATACAAGACGCTCCAAGCAAAACACATATCATGTGGTGAATAAAAATATAGCCTCAAGTAAATTTACCGATGGATTGAAGACGAAAGAGGGGATGCCTTCCGGGGCATCCCCAAGCTTAGGCTTTTTGGTATCCTTGAATATTCCTTGGGGTGCCTTGGGCATCCCCAAGTATAGACTCTTGCCACTCCTTATTCCATAGTCCATCAAATCTTTACCCAAAACTTGAAAACTTCACAACACAAAACTCAACAGAAAACTTGTGAGATCCGTTAGTATAAGAAAAATAAATCACCACTTTAGGTACTGTTGAGAACTCATTCTTTATTTATATTTGTGTAATATCTACTGTAGTCCAACTTCTCCATGGTTCATACCCCCCGATACAACCCATAGATACATCAAAATAAGCAAACAACACAAAGAAAACAGAATCTGTCAAAAACAGAACAGTCTGTAGCAATCTGGAAACTTAGAATACTTCTGTAACTCCAAAAATTCTGAAAAATTAGTACAATCTGGGAAATTTGTATATCAATCTTGTGTAAAAATTTCAGACTCATTCGACGTTATGGTGAATTTATAAAATTCCTGGACTGAGTGCAAAAGTTTCTGTTTTTCAGCAAGATCAAATCAACAATCACCGTAAACCATCCCAAAGGTCTTACTTGGCTCAAACACTAATTAAAAAACTAAAACACAATTACTACAGAGGTAATAATGTGTAATTTATTCAAGAACAGAAACTAAAACTAAAACATAAAAATAAAATTGGGTTGCCTCCCAACAAGCGCTATTGTTTAACGCCCCTAGCTAGGCATAACGCAATAGATCTAGGTATTATCATCTTTGGTATGCAATCCATTCTCAACCATATCTTCCAAAACCATTTTTAGCAAATCCTTTATTTATTTTCTTTCCTTTCTAATAGGAGAACTTAGTTCATGAAAAGGACTTTGATTAGTAACTTTGACATTCATAAACTCATAATCTGGATCATCACCATAAATATCATCATATAAAACGAGTATCTCATTTTTAATGGGTTCCCTGATTTTTTTCTTCTAACCAGTCATCATTGAATCCTACATAAATTCCCCTAGCGATCCAATCAAATTCATCATAGGTTTCAAGGTAAATAGTTTGGGTAATTTCTGAATAGGGAACTCTTCTTCTAAGATTGTCACGGTAAGATTGATAATCCCTAAACTCAAAGCTACGCAAGGTTTCTTTATCGTGTTGGATTTCTTCAATCGGAGGGTGTTCAATATCCTTTTTATAGAAACCAAAAATTTCCCTAGCTTCTTGTATGATAAAATCAAATTCACGCATAAGGATGATAGTTGCAATCTTTTTAGCCTTAGGATGATTAATTTTGGGAAGTTCATAAAACACCTTTTGAAAAGCGGGATGAACGTGCACAAATTTTCTCTCCAATTTTTCAACGAGCATGACAATAGCATCCGCATAACAATTTGTGCTAAGAAGAATAGATCTCTTATTCATAGGCATTACTCCCGTACAATCAAAGAACTCTTGAATAACACTCTTCCCAATAATATTACCGTCTCCCACTTGAAAAGTTTTAGCTTTATAATTAGGAGGAGGTTCAGTTTCATGATCTAGAGAGCAAGATCCAAATTTTTCCTCAAGATTTGTACTAGCAATAGTGGAAGAACTAGCCATGAAAACGAGTCAAGTAAACTAGCACACGAGGAAACAAAAAGCAAACGGAAAGACGAATGGAAGAAGGGCGAATAAAAAGGCAAATCTTTTTGTTTTTTTAAATTCGTTTTAGAAGTGGGGGAGAGGAAAACAAGAGGCAAATGGCAAATAATGTAAATGAAAGAGATGAGTTTGTGATGGGTACTTGGTAGGCTTGATGTAGATCTCTCCGGCAACCACGTCAGAAATTGGCAAGTTGATGGGAGAGTTCTTGTCTTGACTTGCTATGTATCCTCCCCGGCAACGGCGCCAGAAATCCTTCTTGCTACTTCTTGAGCTTGCGTTGGTTTTCCCTTGAAGAGGAAAGGGTGATGCAGCAAAGTAGATAAGTATTTCCCTCAGTTTTGAGAACCAAGGTATCAATCCAGTAGGAGGTACAAGCAAGGCCCCAATCTATGCACCTGCACAAACAATCAAACACTTGCACCCAACGCTATAAAGGGGTTGTCAATTCCTTCACGGTCACTTGCAAGGATGAGATCCGATAGAGATAGATATAAAAGATTACTAAAACGATAATTAAAATAAAAGTAAATAAATTGCAGCAAAGTATTTTTGGTATTTTTGGTTTATAGATCTGAAAATATAATATGGAAAATAGACCCGGTGGCCATAGGTTTCACTAGAGGCTTCTCTCTTGAAGGAAAATAATACGGTGAGTGAACAAATTACTGTCGAGCAATTGATAGAAAAGCGCATAGTTATGACGATATCCAAGGCAATGATTAAGCATATAGGCATCACGTCCGTATCAAGTAGACCGAAACGATTCTACATCTACTACTATTACTCCACACATCGACCGACTCCTGCCTGCATCTAGAGTATTAAGTTCATGAAGAACAGAGTAACGCATTAAGTAAGATGACATGATGTAGAGGGATAAACTCAAGCAATATGATGAAAACCCCATCTTTTTATCCTTGATGGCAACAATACAAATACGTGCCTCGCTACCCCTACTTTGTCACTGGGTGAGGACACCGCAAGATTGAACCCAAAACTAAGCACTTCTCCCATTGCAAGAATTACCAATCTAGTTGGCCAAACCAAAGCAATAACTCGAAGAGACTTACAAAGATATGAAATCATGCATATAAGAATTCAGAGAAGATTCAAATAATATTCATAGATAATCTGATCATAAACCCACAATTCATCGGATCTCGACAAACACACCGCAAAAGAGTATTACATCGGATAGATCTCCATGAAGATCATGGAGAACATGGTATTGAAGAACATAGAGAGAGAAGAAGCCATCTAGCTACTAGCTATGGACCCGAAGGTCTGAGGTAAACTACTCACGCTTCATCGGAAGGGCAATGGTGTTGATGTACAGGCCCTCTGTGATCGAATCCCCCTCCGACAGATCGCCGGAAAAGGCCCCAAGATGGGATCTCACGGGAACAGAGGCTTGCGACGGCGGAAAAGTATTTTCGTGGCTCTCTTTGGTATTGGGGGAATATTTCTGAATTTATAGGCGAAGAGTTAGGGTTGGAGGAGCTACGGGGGGGCCACAAGCCAGCCCCCCCCCCAGGGGGGCGCCCTGGTGGCTTGTGGCCCACCCATAGGTCTTCTGGCCTCTTCTCGAAGCCTCCTAGGTTCCTTCTGGTCCAAGAAAAATCAGCGTAGAATTTTATTCCGTTTGGACTCCGTTTGATATTCCTTTCTGCAATACTCAAAAACAAGGAAAAAACAGAAATTGGCACTGCACTAGGTTAATAGGTTAGTCCCAAAAATAATATAAAATAGCATATTAATGCATATAAAACATCCAAAACAGATAATATAATAGCATGGAACAATAAAAAATTATAGATACGTTGGAGACGTATCAAGAGGTACGGATGCCTTTTGGAGGGCTAGGCCGGGGAGGCGTCACCTCGCTTGAAATCTTCATGGATGGAGATATTGTGTCACTTGCTCATGTGGAAAAAGAGAAGAGAACAACAAGGTTCTCGTTGGAGAGAGAACAAAATGGATGGCAGTCGTGAGAGGATAAGATTGCTTGTGTGCGTCCACTCTGGACATGTGGCGAGAGCGCGACGCGACTGACAAAAAGGTGCAATCAATCGGGTGATTAGAAGGTGTTTTCATACAATTTACCTCCAAGGGCAAGCCAGTACCGAGTCCATGCATAATAGCATATGCTCTCAATTTCATCAATGTTGTTATGTCATCCACGTCTGTGTGACAACTGACGCGGTGGCCAGCCTCTGATTTCCCTTTTATGTTACATGTTAATGCACAAATTTGTCTCTCACATTTTCGTCCACCATTTTTTTTGCTAAAAAATCTTCTGGTATATTAATAATATGCAATATAGTACATAGATCCCTAAAACTACAATAGAACAACCATGTCCATGAACCACCTAGCGACGACTTTAAGCACTAGAGCGAGATGAAGACGCACCACCATCATCGCCCCTCCCTCATCGGAGCTTGGAAAACCTTGTTAAAATGGATAGTGGGGAAAGTCTTCGTTCTAATGCCCCAAAGAAAAGTGCATCAGAAAAATAGCCATCACCGAAGGTGATAAGCATAGAATGGTAGGGCCATACCCACCATAGAAAATGAAGGTTGGCTGAATCCAGATGGATCCGTCTGAGATGAACGGTATTGCATCCAAGAAGATCCACCATATACTCTAAAAATCGATAATGCAAGGGTCGATGGAGGGGACCCGGAGGCCTCTGGGATGATATTCTAAGGGGGACTGAGAAGGCGGTGCTGACCGGATCCAATAAGATCCGTTGGAGACACATCTCCACACACTTCAAGTTGATGCTAGGCGCACTGTCAGAGTGGACCGAAAGCGGTGCTAGCGAGGGGCGGTCGAAACCCTAATCTCCTCGTAAGTCGCCTATGGAGGGAGAGAGAAACGATTCATTCTATCTAACTATCTGTTTGAGTTGTTCCTCTTACCCATGTGATAGCATACGTGACATCTTGGCTGAGCATGATAACTGCTGAGCATGCAAAGAGCAAAAAACTGTTCGAGAAATCCTCTATACATTATTTTTAAGTAGTTGCAACTCGCTACTTATTTTTCTAGCACACATAAGTTCTTCACATCATCAAGCTCATGCAATCCCTTCATTTGTTTTTCAACACATGCAAAGCTTCCACATCATCAAGCACATGCAAGTCCTCTACGTCATATATTTTTATTTTCGTTCTTTAGCAACAAATCATTTCACCTCATCAGAAGGTCACTGTGACGCCCTGGATTTGTGCTACAGTAATGATTGTAATTAGGCTACAGTAATCCCACGCTAATGATGCCACGTCAGCACGATTACTGTTGTCAATCTCGCGATGATTCAATCCCGTTCAAATTCAAATTTAAAATAAAGTCAAACAACTAAAGTTTTCAAATATCCGAACTAAAATGTTCCAGTTGTAGCAAATAAGTCATGATTAATATTGGTGAAGAAACCACACTTTTATAAAATGTTTAGATGCTCTAAAATAAATTAAACAGTAGTTAAAACAATTATTTAAATGCCTTCTCTAAATTATAAAATATTAAACTATTTCTCTTATGCCAAAAAGTTAATGGGGCAGTAGCATATTTATGCACATTACATTAGGGACTACTTTTGTAGTTTACTAAAACTAAATTAAATAGAAACTAAAATAAAACAGGAAAGAAAATAAATAAATAAATCAAAAGACAAAGAAAATAAAATAAAAACAAAAGCCTCCCCCCTGGGCCCAACTGGGCCGTGGCCCAGCTGGGCCAACCGGCTCTATAATGGAGGGAGCCACGGGCGCTAAACCTAGCGCCCGAAGCGCCCCCAGCCCCCGTGCCCGATCCCCCCCGGCGCTCGCACGCTCGCGCCCCGCGCCGGCCCCAACCCCGCCTCTGCCGAAGCCGGCCCCGACCGGCCGGGCCGTTCCCCCTCGCCCCGACGACGCGGCTGGCCCGCGGCCGCCCCGCCGCCCGTGCCGCCCCCCCCCGACGATGCGCCAGCGCGCCCGCGCCCGCCGTTCGCTGCCGCCGCCGCCGCTCGCCTGCGGCCGCCACCACGCCGCCGCCTCCGACCGCGCCATCGCCCGCCGCGTCGCCCCCGCGCCGCCGCCTCCCCGGCACTCGCCGCCCCGCCGCCTCCCGTCGACCGCCGCCGCTTCGCCCGTCCGCCGCCCCCAATGTGAGCTCCGCCCCCCCCCCCCCCCCGGCCGCCGCCAACTGCGGCAGCAGCAGCAGCTGGCCCGGCCGCGCCGCGGCGTGTGTGTATGTGCGTGCGGGTGTATGTGTGCGTGTGTGCTGTGTGTGCGTATGCGTATGCATACGCATACGTATACGTATTGTGCTAAAAAAAAGAAAAAGAAAAAGAAAAAGCGAAATAGAAATAAAAAAATAGATAAATATAATAATAGAAATAATAATTAAGAAAATAGATAATAATATTAATAATTAATATTAATAATTAGTTAATTAAATAAACTGTTAATTGATCAGCTAATTAGTTAATTAGGTTAATTAATTATGGTTAGTCAAATGAGTCAGTGACAAACGGGACCCACATGTCAGTTTGACCGCTGTTGACTGCTGACATCAGCATGATGTCATGCTGATGTCATAATTGGCATTTTTCAAATTTAATTAATTCTGTTAATTTCAGAATATTATTAAATCTTTAAAAAATAATATAAAATAAACCGTAGCCCGGATTAAAAAGTTTTGAACATGAAAGTTGCTCAGAATAATTCCACGGTTCCAAATACGCGGCCTGTTCGTCTGTCACATGCCTCTAGCATAGCAAACATGGAACTTTTCCCCTCCGGATCGTCTGTCCGATAAATCCAAAGACCCGGGAAATATCGTCAGATATTCCCCCGTTCCGTCTGATACGTGTAGTACTGCGTTAGACTACCCCTAGCACTGCGTATTGCCATGTCATGCATCGTGATGCATTTGTCTGCTTTATATTTATTGTTTCTTCCCCCCTCTTCTTACCGGTAGACCCCGAGACTGACGCTGCTGCCGGCTACGACTACGCCATTGACGATCAGCCTTTTGCTGCAGAGCAGCAAGGCAAGCAACCCCCCCTTGAGCATTCCGATATCGCCTATTTCTTTCCCTCTTATTCCTGCATTAGAATTTTGCTACTGTATTAGTTAGCTCCTATTCTGATGCATAGCCTGTTTTGATGAACTATTGCTATACCTGCAATCATACCAACTGCTTAGTATAGGTTGGTCAGTGAATCCCCAGTGACCCCTTAGTCCCAGTTGCCCCTGCTTCTTCATCGACGACTCGACGACCCGAAGACTCGAAGACTCGGTCAACCAACCGACAAGCCAGGCCCCTCACATCACCGCACTCCCCCTTAGTGGTACGACTCTGCAGCGCTACTATTGAGTACCGAGGGTGACACCTCGTGAAGTACTCATGATGCTAGCTCTGTAGTGCAGCTAGTCGGTCGTGGTTATCAAGGGTGATTCCTCTTTCACCACTCCCGACGATGACTCTGTCGTGCAACCCCTCAAGTGTGGGACCCTCGAGGGTGATTCCTCTAAGTCCACCTTGATGGTTTCATCGAGCGGGACCCCATGAGGGTGATTCCTCAGGTTCCGTCTTGATATTTTATACACACAGTTACTATGACCGGGTTACTGAACCATGTTGGTGATGGGTCGGCCCTGAGGGGTACCCACGGTTTGATGATGATGAGGCGTGGACTGGCTCCGGGATTGCTTCCTCGCAGGGAGTCGAGGGAGGATCTCTGGGCGTGGTTACTTAATAAAATTGCTACAATAATATGACTATATGTGAGATACCAATCTGCACTCTTCTCATGCTACAAGATGTTGAAGATGCTAGTCTTCGATAGGACTAGGCCTTCGCCCCTCATTCTTGCTTTCTGCAGTCAGTCCAGATATAACCCCTCCCCTTGATAATGATGCATACTTAGCATAGTTCTGATGTCAGTCTTGCGAGTACTTCGGATGAGTACTCACCGCTGCTTTGCTTTCTCTTTCCTCCTCGATACGTTTCTGCGTTCAGACGACGGAGCCCAGGAGATGGAGTACGCCGGAGACGACTACTACACCACCGCTGGAGCCTGCTACTACGTGGAGAACGCCGACGCTCAGGAGTAGTTAGGAGGTTCCCAGGCAGGAGGCCTCGCCTCTTTCGATCCGCTGCTCATGTTTGTGCTAGCCTTCTTAAGGCAAAACTTGTTTAACTTATGTCTGTACTCAGATATTTTTGCTTCCGCTGACTCGTGCTTGTCGAGCTTTGTATTCGAGCCCTCGAGGCCCCTGGCTTGTAATATGAAGCTGTATGACTTTAATTTGTGTCTAGTGTTGTGTTGTGATATCGATCAGTGAGTCCCTAATCTTGGTCGTACGCATTGTGTGTATGATTAGCGTACGGTCGAGAATGGGGGCGTCACAAGTTGGTATCAGAGCCAGGTTTCGATCCTGGGACCTGTGGGTTATGGGCCCACATCTCAATCGGGTGGTATTAGGATCATTTACTCCTCGTCTATACTCTCGGTTCTGATCTCTCTTCTCTTTCGGGTTAAAGATTTTATTGAATCTAACTCTAGGTTCTCGTAACTACTACTCCCGGAGAGCCCTCATTCCAGAAGATCACCTGTTTCGTCAGAAGGTTCTGAAGATACCCTTTTGATGTTTTCCGAGAACTTGTGCTCATCGCCTTTGCAATTCCCTACCACCGATATATCCCTATGGATGACTACTTGCGCTTGTCATTCATACAATAATTTCTCGTGGCTCTTCTTATTACAAGATGCCCCGGAATACTCTCCGTTGTCCCGAGAATCCTTTGAGTTTACGGCCTTGCAGTTTTATTCCGCATGAAAACCCTTGCGGTTAATTCCTCACATTTATCGAGGATCCGTTCTTCTCAGTTGTTCATATGTCTCACAAAATTCTTCGGAATGCTTTTCGATCTTTCGAAAATCCTCTGCAGCCTGTTGCTCTTGAAATTCTTGCCTGCTTGCATTATGGTTAATTCCATATGTCTAACAATGTTCATTAAAATCCCTTATGATTGTCATTCTGATCATATTGGTTCAACATGAGTGCAAAAGCACGTAGTCATCAGGTTATCCTTTTAAATTATCTTTCCGGCTCAGACGTCCTTCCGGACATGAGTTGGTTCTTGGCAATTCAAAACTTTATTGATTGTCCGACTAAGTCTTTTCAACTTATCCATCCTTGATCAGAGCGTCTGCTTCTGATCCTTCATTTTGGAAATCATAATTCCTTTGTATTTAAGCATCAGACTATTCAGGTGTTTCTTGAATCCGATGCCTCCGCATTCTTTATTCCTCTGAATGAGTACCGATACTCACATTAGCTCCATTGTGGATCGCCCGATCCATTGTTGGATTATTATCCGACATGTCCTTTATTTTAAATCACCTTGTGAGTTCTTCCCCTGATACATAATGCCTTTGGTAAATTGTATCCTCTGTTTGGCCAACCGTGCTCTACCTTCGAGCTTGTGTTAAGTACTCTTGAAGTTTGTTGTATATGTTCCTAAGATACCCCGATGGGTTGAACCTATGCCTTCGCTAATCCGTGTGAACCCAAAAGTTTTCACGAGTCATACTCTTCTGGTGATTTGCCAGATAAAGTTTCAATACTACACTTTATCAAAAGCGAGAAATGAATGAAATGTTATGCATTGGAGAAGTGGGAATCGACCTTGAACTTGTGTTCATGCCCATGGAAACGATGTAGACCGTCTCGGAAGCTTCTTGCAAAACGATTATCCATTTGTGTAGTTCTTTCGGTATCCATAACTCGACCCTTTGCAGTTGTGGTTCCGACCATGCTGTCCTTATCCAATGTATCTGAAAACAAATCCATTCCAGTGCCTCGTCAATTTTTGACAAAATTAAAGTTTCTTCTGTCGCAGGTCAATGACCCACTTTAGCTTCTATCTTGTTCTACCCTTGAGTATTACCCCGTGGTATCTCGAGGATATCATGCCTTTGCACTACATCTTATTAACTTTGTTGAAGTAATACCTTCCCTTGTCGTAATCACTCTACGGGTTCTAGGTTGTTGTCAACCGAGAACACCGATTAGTGAATCTATTTCACACTGCAATTCAATACCCTAGTAAATGTTACTGGGAAATTGTTAAACTCAACCTGGTTATTCCTAGACTATCGGCTACATCCTTGTCTTGCTATCTTTGACTGAGCTACCTCGTCCTTCTCGGGTGCACGAATTCTTCAGAGTGTGAGCACGGCTTACGTCGAGCTTTCAACATCATGTTGCCTGTCCTGAAAGGCAACTTTGGTTCCGAGCTTGCATCTTATCTGTTGTTCCTATAACTTTCGCTTCATCATTTCTTTGCTTGATGCCGTCGCTAATCGATTACTTCTTCAAGAGACTTCTCAGCAAATGTGTCGTGATCCTCATCAGCATTCTGTGCTCTTCCAGGATATCAATTAAATTCATGATGAGAGTATCATCCTTATCCGTGGTAATTGGTGTTGTCGTTGGCGACATCCTTGCCATCACCTTTCATTTCTTAGATCCCGTGTTGTTCCTAACCGGAATACTGACAAATGGAATGTGATGTGTAAATTCAATACTTATGGCATACCCACTCTATCACCTTGGAGTTAATGAACAATAAGTCCATTCTTAGCGTATTGGCCATTGAGTCAGCACTCTAACATTGGTCGTGCTACTTAGTCTGTATCTCGGGTGCACCTTTAGATTAATATTTAATTGTGGGTGTTTCCTTCGGGAATACCTCAATATATCATCTGGTTTTGTTCACTCAATCGTGGAAATCCTTCTTTGTGGGAATCTCGACGAATTGTTGTTGAGCCCACCAGCCACGTCCTCTTCTCCCTCGTGGTTCATGATGAACATTGAAGCTAGTGTTGGAAACCTTGAAAGCATTATCTTTGTGCCTAGTTCATGAAGAATATGTTTGATAAAAGAAGTGTTTTTCTATAAGTTCACGTGCATTTTTGCCACCGTGCTTATGGGAAAATTTTGTCTCGCTTCCTCTGGAATCGTTCCAATTCATTCAGGCATTTGCGAAGTATTCTATGGTTTGATAGATTTGCTACCTTCACTCCATATGTATTTCCTAGTCCAGACTTACACATAGATCTTTGATATCCTCTATGATGGTCCCCAATCAGAACTTGATTGCCCTCCATTCTAGAAACTTCCATGTGGGCACGAATGTCTTGACCTCTTGTTCAGATGTCTTGTAGTCTGACTAATGATTCAAGTCTTGCTTCTGTCGTTCATTCCGAGATTCTTGCAACACCATCTCGTAGGTCTGTGTTGCATCCTTTTCTCCTCAGGCCTTCTTTGTCTGAAGTATCCTGACACCAACCATATCTGAATCTCGGACAGATATGATGGTTGGAACGTTATCAAGAATTATAACTTTGGTCTTTATTACTCGGTAAGGTGATGTTGTAGCTAGCACACCAGGCCGGATGACCTATTGTTATAATGCTTTGTTCAGCTAGGGTTGCCATTCTTCCACGGGGGAATTTTAGGACTTATTTTTATAAGTTGTTCATACTGGATCCTTTGTGTATCCAAAACTCCATCCCTTACCCGAAACACCATATCATTGCTATCCCGAAGCATGGATGTGGTATATCGATCATAAAAAGGAATAATATAAGCTCAATGCTAATTGTTTCTTGATCAATTATTCAAACCCCATTGTATGGGCATGTCATGGATTTTCCTCGCCCCTTTTACCTAAATGGTTATTTACTTGCTATCCTGTCATGTATATCATGCTCTGTTTTTTTCCTTGGGAAAGATATACTCCTAACACTTGAGTATAACCACATTTTCCTTTCCATTGGTCTGTTCAATGTGATAAACACATTTTTCTTTCCATTGGTCTGTTTAACCTTTCTTAGTCTAATTTATCTGAGCAATGGTAATCCCCTGCTTAGGTAAACACCTCGGTGGTCAACTCTGTCAGTAAGGCCCTGTTACTATTGTTGATAACATCCCGATAACCGCCGGTGGACGAGAACCTTGCCTATTGGTCCGCATCGTTTCAACGAGCAGGAAAATGGTTCTATTAGTCTCCCGCCCTTGGTACCGATGTTGTTGCCAACATAACTGACAAGCTATCCTCTGACTTGTCATGCTACATGACCGTGTAAGATGTCACCGCTCTTCTTACTCTTAATCCACATGATGGTCCCATAACCCATAGTTCCACAGGATCGAAACCTGACTCTCCTGTACCTCTTTGTTTCCAAGGTATCCTTTGCACTTGGCTTTGTATGTAACTCCCCAGCCACCGTCCAGGGGATGATCTATTCTAATATCAGACGCAATAATTATTTTCATTGCTCTGAACCCCTTTTCACCTTCTGATCAGGCATCAAATGACTGCCTCCCCTTTTGAAACTTTGGTACCACCGCATTTTACTCTCAATAAATTCCCTGAGTAACAACTCGAGGAATAATTCATGTTTTCTTCCTTGAGTTCACTGTCAGGTGCCCAACTTTGTGGAGATACGTTCTTCCAGAGTTCTTTCCTATCCTCGCATTCGTAGGACGATGAAGATCCCGAAGAAAGGATGACGACTTCATCATGATGCCCTAATACAGCAAGTTAAAGACATCAATGCCATGGATCAACCTCTTCGAGTAGAACAACCAAGAACTATACGACTCGTTAGAATTTCGTAACCAGAACTTTTTCCCTTACTTTACCTCTTAATTCTCGGGACGAGAATTCTTGTTAGTAGGGGAGAGTTGTGACGCCCTGGATTTGTGCTACAGTAATGATTGTAATTAAGCTACAGTAATCCCACGCTAATGATGCCACGTCAGCACGATTACTGTTGTCAATCTCGCGATGATTCAATCCCGTTCAAATTCAAATTTAAAATAAAGTCAAACAACTAAAGTTTTCAAATATCCAAACTAAAATGTTCCAGTTGTAGCAAATAAGTCATGATTAATATTGGTGAAGAAACCACACTTTTATAAAATGTTTAGATGCTCTAAAATAAATTAAACAGTAGCTAAAACAATTATTTAAATGCCTTCTCTAAATTATAAAATATTAAACAATTTCTCTTATGCCAAAAAGTTAATGGGGCAGTAGCATATTTATGCACATTACATTAGGGACTACTTTTGTAGTTTACTAAAACTAAATTAAATAGAAACTAAAATAAAACAGGAAAGAAAATAAATAAATAAATAAAAAGACAAAGAAAATAAAATAAAAACAAAAGCCTCCCCCCCTGGGCCCAACTGGGCCGTGGCCCAACTGGGCCAACCGGCTCTATAAGGGAGGGAGCCAGGGGCGCTAAACCTAGCGCCCGAAGCGCCCCCAGCCCCCGTGCCCGATCCCCTCCCCCGGCGCTCGCTCGCTCGCGCCCTGCGCCGGCCCCAACCCCGCCTCTACCGAAGCCGGCCCCGACCGGCCGGGCCGTTCCCCCTCGCCCCGACGACGCGGCTGGCCCGCGGTCGCCCCTCCCCCCCGACGACGCGCCGGCGCGCCCGCGCCTGCCGTTCGCTGCCGCCGTCGCCGCTCGCCTGCGGCCACCACCACGCCACCGCCTCCGACCGCGCCATCGCCCGCCGCGTCGCCCCCGCGCCGCCGCCTCACCGTCAGTCGCCGCCCCGCCGCCTCCCGTCGACCGCCGCCGCTTCGCCCGTCCGCAGCCCCCAATGTGAGCTCCCCCCCCCCCCCCGGCCGCAGCAGCAGCAGCTGGCCCAGCCGCGCCGCGGCGTGTGTGTATATGCGTGCGGGTGTATGTGTGCGTGTGTGTGCATATGCGTATGCATACGCATACGTATACGTATTGTGCTAAAAAAAGGGAAATAGAAAAAAATAAATAAATAGATAAATATAATAATAGAAATAATAATTAAGAAAATAGACAATTAATATTAATAATTAGTTAATTAAATAAACTCTTAATTAATCAGCTAATTAGTTAATTAGGTTAATTAATTATGGTTAGTCAAATGAGTCAGTGACAAACGGGACCCACATGTCAGTTTTACCGCTGTTGACTGCTGACATCAGCATGATGTCATAATTGGCATTTTTCGAATTTAATTAATTCTGTTAATTTCAGAATATTATTAAATCTTTAAAAAATAATATAAAATAAACCGTAGCCCGGATTAAAAAGTTTTGAACATGAAAGTTGCTCAGAATAATTCCACGGTTCCAAATACGCGGTCTATTCGTCTGTCACATGCCTCTAGCATAGCAAACATGGAACTTTTCCCTTCCGGATCGTCTGTCCGATAAATCCAAAGACCCGGGAAATATCGTCAGATATTCTCCCGTTCCGTCGGATACGTGTAGTACTGCGTTAGACTACCCCTAGCACTGCGTATTGCCATGTCATGCATCGTGATGCATTTGTCTGCTTTATATTTATTGTTTCTTCCCCCCTCTTCTTACCGGTAGACCCTGAGACTGACGCTGCTGCCGGCTACGACTACGCCGTTGACGATCAGCCTTTTGCCGCAGAGCAGCAATGCAAGCAACCCCCCCTTGAGCATTCCGATATCGCCTATTCCTTTCCCTCTTATTCTTGCATTAGAATTTTGCTACTGTATTAGTTAGCTCCTATTCTGATGCATAGCCTGTTTTGATGAACTGTTGCTATACCTGCAATCATACCAACTGCTTAGTATAGGTTGGTCAGTGAATCCCCAGTGACCCCTTAGTCCCAGTTGCCCATGCTTCTTCATCGACGACTCAACGACCCGAAGACTCGAAGACTCGGTCAACCGACCGACAAGCCAGCCCCTCACATCACCGCACTCCCCCTTAGTGGTACGACTCTGCAGCGCTACTATCGAGTACCGAGGGTGACACCTCGTGAAGTACTCATGATGCTAGCTCTGTAGTGCAGCTAGTCGGTCGTGGTTATCAAGGGTGATTCCTCTTTCACCACTCCCGACGATGACTCTGTCGTGCAACCCCTCAAGTGTGGGACCCTCGAGGGTGATTCCTCTAAGTCCACCTTGATGGTTTCATCGAGCGGGACCCCGTGAGGGTGATTCCTCAGGTTCCGTCTTGATGTTTTATACACACAGTTACTATGACCGGGTTACTGAAACATGTTGGTGATGGGTCGGCCCTGAGGGGTACCCACGGTTTGATGATGATGAGGCGTGGACTGGCGAGAGAGGCCTTTGCCACACATCCTCGAGACGGGGCGACGGACCGCACTTCATGGGTCGCGCTTTCCCCACATTAATAAAATGCTAATGGGTTGGGTACTTGATCTGAGTTAGGTCGTTGGCCTTAATATGCACTAACCTTCACGTGGGAGAAGTTATGGGTACTCAGCGTCGTTGTATCAGCCGAAGCTCTTCGGACGTCAGCAATGGAGCGGCGCGCGCCGGATTGGACTGGATGGTACAGCTCTTGGACTGGAGTGTGCTAGGTCTGCTTCCGGCCGCCTTCGCATCATGCAGGAGTGCAAGGGCAAGTGGGCCCACGAACCTGCGCGCTTAGGATTTAGACCGGCGGGCTGGCCTCTTCGTTGAGCCTAGGTGGGGCGACGACGTGCTGATATCCCGAGGCCGGGCATGACCCAGGAAAGTGTGTCCGGCCGGAGGTGACTCAGGCGTGTTGGGGAATATGTGGTGCACCCTTGCAAGGATGAATAATCTATTCGAATAGCCGTGTCCACGGTAACAGGACGACTTGGAGTTGTACCTTGACCTTATACAACTATAATTGTGATTTAAATTGAAATGAATTGTGGCTCCGGGATCGCTTCCTCGCAGGGAGTCGAGGGAGGATCTCTGGGCGTGGTTACTTAATAAAATTGCTACAATAATATGACTATATGTGAGATACCAATCTGCACTCTTCTCATGCTACAAGATGTTGAAGATGCTAGTCTTCGATAGGACTAGGCCTTCGCCCCTCATTCTTGCTTTCTGCAGTCAGTCCAGATATAACCCCTCCCCTTGATAATGATGCATACTTAGCATAGTTCTGATGTCAGTCTTGCGAGTACTTCGGATGAGTACTCACCGCTGCTTTGCTTTCTCTTTCCTCCTCGATACGTTTCTGCGTTCAGACGACGGAGCCCAGGAGATGGAGTACGCCGGAGACGACTACTACACCACCGCTGGAGCCTGCTACTACGTGGAGAACGCCGACGCTCAGGAGTAGTTAGGAGGTTCCCAGGCAGGAGGCCTCGCCTCTTTCGATCCGCTGCTCATGTTTGTGCTAGCCTTCTTAAGGCAAAACTTGTTTAACTTATGTCTGTACTCAGATATTTTTGCTTCCGCTGACTCGTGCTTGTCGAGCTTTGTATTCGAGCCCTCGAGGCCCCTGGCTTGTAATATGAAGCTGTATGACTTTAACTTGTGTCTAGTGTTGTGTTGTGATATCGATCAGTGAGTCCCTAATCTTGGTCGTACGCATTGTGTGTATGATTAGCGTACGGTCAAGAATGGGGGCGTCACAGTCACGAGCTGCTGTAATGTACAATCACCCTCTATCTTAGTACTATCTTATGAATTGGAGTTGGTGGTGGTAGCGGTGAGTTCACTCTCTACTCCTTTCCAATGTCCCTCGTCCAACTAGAACCGCGTTGGTGGTGGTGGCAGTGAATTCACTCCCCACGTACTCCTTTCCAATCTCCCTCATCCATCTAGAACCCATCGGACCCCTCCGGTTTGGAACAGTTTACTCCCCACTCCACCCCAATCTCCCTTGTCTGCCTAGAACCCACCAGTCCCCGTCGGTTTGAAAAAACAATTCATAAACAAAACATCGAAAAGGTATAATGCAGTTGGGTGTTTTGAACCTCACACTTGGCTCAATCAAACTAACAACCGATAACTTCACTCATGTTTTGAATGCGGAAATATTTTATAAGTATGTGTTAGTACTCCTATGACCGTCCAGTTACGCAAGTGAAGGTGTATGTGTTTGCTTGAGTTTCTGTTTGCAGTGTTACAAGTTCATTGGTTGTTATATACTACTAATCCAATATAACTTCAATTACTTTTGTGGTTCCATAACAACGCACTGGCGTTATGTTATTGTATATGCAAGAATGTGGAGGGTATTATTCTTGATAAATTTATTGCTATAAATTTCCGCAGCTATTATTCTAATTGTATTCTTGATAAATTTATTGTTATAAATTCCCGCAGGAACACGATGTATCTAGTGATGATTTTATGAATATATCATTGTATAATCAGCAGAAAAGTCATGTATACTTTGATATGGGAAAAACATACTCATGGTAAAAGTATTGTTCTTCCAGTCAAACTAGAAGGTTATTTTTGGGCTTTTCACTTGCACAACATGTCCTCGTTACACCTCCTTGTCCACTCATCACACCACTTGTACATGGTCATGAAGATCAAATCAAAATAAGTAAAGGACAATAGCAATAGATGATTTTGGCCCACGAACGATACTCGAGTCTCAAGTGGCTTCTTTCTGTCCAACTTCTGCCCTGCGAGACTCCTCCACCTCCCGCCACCATGCGTTGCACGCTTGAGCGAGCTCACCATTTACCCAAGTAAGCCCGGTTGAGCAAATGCACGTAAAAAACCAACATCTGCATGTTGATTGGTTGCATGCGTCCCCTCTCCCTACATCATAGCAAGGACTCTACGCACCGTGTTTGATTGCTCGCACTGGTTGTGCTCATGCTAGTGCACATTGTTTGGTTACATGCAATACAATTGTCTGGTAACCTCCTCTTGGAGGTGGTGAGATTACCAGTGGCACACATAAAAACAAACTAGAGCAGGAGAACACAACAGAGGCACACATAATAGTCTTAACCACACATAAGAACAAGTTACATAGTACGATAAGTTTTAAACCAAACCAGTACCACATAATAATCTTAAAACACACCAACACTAACAATCAGGTAATAGAGATCTCTTTAGAAGTTCACGGCGAAGGCCTCGTCATGCTTCTTGCACTTGCTCACCACTTCAGTGTTGTCGTCGTTGAAGACGGTCACCTCCAAGGTGTCGGGAGTCAACGGCTTGAAGGTGACCATGTAGCCGATCCTGATATGGTGAACAACGGCGAAGGGATCCCAACCTTGATCAAGGGTGACAACGTCGTTGATCACCCGGACCGTGCCCCTGATGTCTACTGCACAACTTGTTCTTTTAGACTCGTGTTGGGCCTCCAAGCGCAGAGTTTTGTAGGATAGTAGCAAATTTCCCTCAAGTGGATGACCTAAGGTTTATCAATCCGTGGGAGGTGTAGGATGAAGATGGTCTCTCTCAAACAACCCTGCAACCAAATAATATAAAGTCTCTTGTGTCCCCAACACACCAAATACAATGATAAATTGTATAGGTGCACTAGTTTGGCGAAGAGATGGTGATACAAGTGTAGTAATGATAGTAGGTATTGATTTTTGTAATAGTAACAATAAAAAACAGCAAGGTAGCAAGTAACAAAAGTGAGCACAAACGGTATTGCAAATGCTTGAAAACAAGGCTTAGGGTTCGTACTTTCGCTAGTGCAATCTCTCAACAATGCTAATATAATTGGATCACATAACCATCCCTCAACGTGCAACGAAGAATCACTCCAAAGTTCTTATCTAGCGGAGAACATAAGAAGAAATTGTTTGTAGGGTACGAAACCACCTTAAAGTTATCCTTTCCGATCGATCTATCCAAGAGTTCGTACTAAAATAACACCATATGATACACATCAACCAACTCTAATGTCACCTAGATACTCCAATGTCATCACAAGTATCCATGATTTAATTATACGATACGCATCAAACAATTTCAGATTCATAATACTCAATCCAACACAAAGAACCTCAAAGAGTGCAATGTGCATCAACCCCTATGCATAGATTACCCCAATGTCACCTCAGGAATCCGCGGGTTGAGTGCCAAGACATAGATCAAGTGCTCTCAAATCCATAAAAGTATTCAATCCGGTAATAACGAAATCTCAAAGGGAAAACTCAATTCATCACAACAAGATAGAGAGGGGAAAACACCATATGATCCAACTATATTAACAAAGCCCGTGATACATCAAGATCATGACATCTCAAGAACACGAGAGAGAGATTAAACACATGGCTACTGGTACATACCCTCAGCCCCGAGGGTGGACTACTCCCTCCTCGTCATGGCCTCCACCGGGATGATGAAGATGGCCACCGGAGATGATCTACCCTCTCCGACAGGGTACTGGAACGCCTCCAGATTGGTTTTTCGTCGATACAGAGAGTTGCGGCGGTGGAACTTCTGATCTAGGGTTACTTCTGGGGTTTTCTGAATATATAGGATTTTTGGGCATCGGTTTCACGCAAAGATGGGCCACGAGGGGCCCAAAAGACACCAGGGCACGCCGGAGGGGGCTGGCGCGCCCTGGTGGGTTGTGGCCACATCGTGGCTCTTCTGGCCCTCCCACGAAGCTTCTAGTGCCTCTTTTGTTCCAAAAAAATCGTCAAAAAGTTTCGTTGCATTTGGAGAACTTTTATTTTTGCACAAAAAAAACACCACAGTAGTTCTGCTGAAAACAGCGTCAGTCCGGGTTAGTTCCATGCAAATCATACCAAAACCATATTAAATTGTTGTAAATATGGCATGAATACTTCATAAATTATAGATACGTTGGAGACGTATCAGCATCCCCAAGCTTAATTCCTACTTGTCCTCGAGGAGGTAAATGATAAAAGAAATAATTTATGAGGTGTGAATGCTAGCATAGTGCATAAGTTTGATCAATGATAATTTCAACCACTTTTCCTAGCATCATAACAGCAACTCTTTCTCATAAATCTCATCATGATAAAGTATCAACCAATTCACATGTTATGGTTCAAACAATGAATTCTCTTGAAACTTAACAACCTATGTTCTTAGTCACCAAACAATTGCAATTCAACTTATTCTCAACAAAGTCTAAGTAAGAGCTCCACATACTCAATCATCATATAGTCTTCTATGATTGCCAGTACTCAAAGCATATTTTTAGAACAAATGGCATCCATCAAACACAGAAAAAGATAGGGGCTTAATGTTTCGCCTCCCAACTCATTTATCATAGAGATAATTGTCAACAATAATAAGTCATGATCAAATATATTTGACTGGCCATATGTGCCTAGATTTTTCCCCACCACATGATGCTTCCAACTAGAGAATAATTGAGGTTGAAATGAGAATGCATACTATTGACTCTTGCATAAAAATTAAATACTGAAAGGTAAAAGATAGGCCCTTCGCGGAGGGAAGCAGAGGTTGTCATGCGCTTTTTGGTTTTGTATGCACAATCCCTTAATGCAAAAGAACGTCACGTTATATTGCCCCTTATGATAGCAACCTTTATTATGTAGTCCGTCGCTTTTATTACTTTGCCATCACAAGTTCGTACAACGCTCAATTTTCTCTTACACTAAATGATCAAACACATTTATAAGCAATTTTTATTTCCTTTTTGCACCGATAACAACTTACTTGAAGGATCTTATTCAATCCATAGGTAGGTATGGTGGACACTTATGGCAATAAACTGGGTTTAAGGGTTTTTGGATGCACAAGTAGTATCTCTACTTAGCACGAATTTTTGGCTAGCAAAAGATCCTAAGCAAACACCACATGTTGGAGGATCCATAACAATATAACTTCTATGCAAATATACACAACCATAACTCATTACATTGTCTTCCTTGTCCAACTTCAACTAATTTGCTAAAGTTTGAAAATAATTAGTGGGTATTCACAATCATATAAGATGTCCAAGATAATATATTTGTATGTGAAAGTTCTCTTCCTTATACTAATCATTCACGAATTGCTTGTATGACCAATATTGTGATTGTCAAGCTTCAAAAGATTTCACTTTCTAAACCCAATGTGAAGCTACTACTAGGCATGATATGAACATATAATTTCAACTTCATGGTATTCAATTCATTCAACAATTTACTCATATGATATAAGTGAAGCACAAGTGTAAATGACAAGCTACTCCAAAAAGATATAAGTGAAGATCAAGCGAGTAGTTAAGTAAATGGGTAGCCATTTGAGAACTCTCTCTCATCTAAAAACTTTCAGATCTAAGTATTTTATTAAAACAACAAGCAAAAAAAATAAAATGACATTCCAAGAATATCACACATCATGTGAAGAAGCAAAAACTTAGGCTCAACCGCTACTAACCGATAATTGTTGATGAAGAAAGGTGGGATGCCTACTGGGGCATCCCCAAGCTTAGATGCTTGAGACTTCTTGAAATATTATCTTGGGATGCCTTGGGCATCCCCAAGCTTGAGCTTTTGTGTCTCCTTAATTCCTTTTATATCACGGTTTCCCTAAATCTTAAAAACTTCATCCATAAAAACTCGAAAAGAACTCGTGAGATAGGTTAGTACACATAAGAATAAGTCCACACTTCTTGTACTAACAAGAAAAGTTACACAATAATTTCCAAACATCATCTACTGTTTACTATCGTTTTCACAATTTATATATACCAATATAGGCTATGGAAACTATAGGATAAGTAGATAACAAAACTATGACAGCAATCTGTCCAAACAGAACAGTCTGTAGCAATTTATGAAAACAGTGTACTTCTGTAACTCAAAAAATTATGACAATTTAGGAAGTGATAAATAATTTATATTAAAACACTGTGTAAAAATTTCAGAAACTTCCCACGTTTCAGTAAAATATGAAAATTCAAACACTACAGAGAAAGTTTCTGTTTTTACACATCACACATCAAACATGCAATGCAAGCATCCTAAGGCAATTCTTGGAAATTTTTATTGAAAAACAAGATTATAAATAACACCTACATAAAATAACAAAATATAATGATGATCCAAGCAAATCACATATTATATGGCGAATAAAAATATAGCTCTAAGTAAGATATACCGATAATGTTGAAGACGAAAGAGGGGATGCCTTTCCGGGACATCCCCAAGCTTAGGCGCTTGAGTATTCCTTGGATATTACCTTGGGGGTGCCTTGGTCATCCACAATCTTAGGTTCTTGTCACTCCTTATTCTCCTCATATCGGTGTCTCACCCAAACTTGAAAACTTCAATCACAGAAAACTTAACAGAACTTCGTGAGATGGGTTAGTATAATAAATAAAGATCATTCACTTAGGTACTGTCAAGACAAGCTTCATAATTGTTATCACATAATACCTACTGTATTCTACCATTCACATAATTTATACACTGAATATAAGCCATGGGAACACTAAAACAAGCAAACTATGCATGCAAAACAGAATCTATAAAAAACAGAACAGTCTGTGAAGATCTGTAGTATAACCATACTTATATGTCTCTAAAAATTCTGAAAAATTAGGACAACCTTAATAATTTGTATATAAACACTTTGTAAAAATTTCAGATCATTATCGCGCTCCAGTAAAAAAATTAAAATTCCTGTACTAGAGTCAAAAGTTTCTGTTTTGGTTTAGCATCAATTCTACTCATCTTGTGAGTCATCCCAAAGGCTTTACTTGGCAATTTATTGAAATAAAAGACACAAAACATGATTAATACAGTAGCTTAATCATTTGAACATATAAAAACAGAAAGTAAAAGTGTTTGGTTGTCTCCCTACAAGCGTTTTTCTTTAATGCCTTTTTTTGCTAGGCATGATGATTTCAATGATGCTCGCATAGGAATAGTAATTGAAACATGCAAGAGAGCATCATGAATCTCATGACAAGCACATTCAATTCTAACCCACTTACTATGCATAGGAGTTTTGTGAGCAAACAATTTATGAGAAAAAGAATCAACTAGCATAGGAAGGCAAAACAAGCATAACTTCAAAATTTCCAACACATACTGAAGAAACTTGATATTATTGCAATATGTAAAAGCATATGTTCCTCTCTCATAGTAATTTTCAGTAGCATCATGAATAAATTTAACAATATAACTATCACATAAAGCATTCTTTTCATGATCCACAAGCATATAAATTTTATTACTCTCCTCATAAGCAAATTTCTTCTCATTCATAATAGTGGGAGCATCAAATGAAACTCGAATACTATAAATTGTTTCCACATTAAAAGAGTAATGTTTAGTAAAAGGATATTCAAAATTATGACAATAATTATCACTACTTTTTATAACATAGGTATCATCACAGTAATCATCATAAGTAGCCACTTTGTTCTCATCATAGTCAAGTAAAACCTCTTCCGAAATAGTGGAATCATTACTAAATAAAGTCATGACCTCTCCAAATCCACTTTTATCATTATAATAAAATTCAACACCCTCCAAAATAGTGGGATAATAATTATCTAAAGTTGACACTCTTCCAAACCCACTTCCATAAATATCACAATCATCATAAATAGGATGCATGCAATCATCATAAAAAAATTGATCATTCAAAGTAGGGGAACTAAAAAGATCATCTTCATTAAGCATAGCATCCCCAAGCTTGGGATAAATATTAATTGCAGCAAATAAATTCTCAAACATGTCATTCTCATCAAACATAGCATCCCCAAGCTTGTGGCTTGGCATATCATAAGCATAATCACTCTCATCATTAATAGTATGAATAGCACCAATAGTATAACAATTATTATCATCATAATTTACCAAGTTGGTGCCAAAAAGATTTTCAAGATTATAAGAAGTATCATTATCTTCCCAATCATAGTCATCACAACAAGCAATAGGCATAACAAAATCATCATCAAGTGTATAATCTTCCACAATTATTTTTGATTCATCCTCGTGAGGCACAACAATAATAGGAGCAACATCATTTGGGAGAGATACCTTTTTACCTCTACTCTTTCTTCTTTTCTTCTTCTTCACCACATCATGTCTGGGTTTAATTAATTTTTTCGAGCTTCTTATTGATGAGATTCGTTGAATAGGGAGCTCCTCCTCGTCACCTATTTCATCATGAGAGATAATAGGAGGGAAAGTGGAAATCTTTACCCTTTCATTAGTATTCCTTTTATATTTTATTGGTTTTCCCATCTTTCTATAGTTGGCAATATAAGCATTCGCATTGCAATTTACCATGCAAAACATATATATATATATATATATATATATATATATATATATATATATATATATATATATATTAGATTAGTTTCAATGTCGTCCGTGAGAATGAATACTTCAAACCAACTATTTTTATGTGTCAATTCTTCACTCCCCAAAAATAGAGAAAGCTCATTATAAAGTTCAAGGGTGATCAAGTCATTACAATATTTGGCCATGATTTGATCATGAAAAAGTTTGCAATGGAAATTCAGATGACCAACTTTATTGCAAAGTTGACAAGTAATAGGACAAAGAGAACATAATTTTGTAGCAAATTCATATATCACTTTGAGTAAAAAATTGGTTCTATCATGTTTAAGCTTCTTACAAAATCTATCATCCCTATAAGGCACGTCTTCACAAACTTTATGCACTCCACAAAAATTGACATGCTTATAAGAAACATTCTTATCATGACTAGTGCAATCATCATTAGTATTTTGAATATTCATAGAATTCATACTAACAACATTGCAATCATGCTCATCATTTATGCCAAACATTTTATTGAATTCTTCTTCTATCAATGAGCACAATTTTCCTTTCCATCATTTTCAAGAAAGACATGATAAAGACGAATAATATGAGGCCACCTCAATTCCATTTTTTAGTTTTCTTTTATAAACCAAACTAGTGATAAAACAAGAAACTAAAAGAAATTGCAAGATCTAAAGATATACCTTCAAGCACTCACCTCCCCGGCAACGGCGCCAGAAAAGAGCTTGATGTCTACTACACAAATTGTTCTTGTAGACTCGTGTTGGGCCTCCAAGCGCAGAGTTTTGTAGGACAGTAGCAAATTTCCCTCAAGTGGATGACCTAAGGTTTATCAATCCGTGGGAGGCGTAGGATGAATATGGTCTCTCTCAAACAACCCTGCAACCAAATAATAAAAAGTCTCTTATGTCCCCAACACACCAAATACAATGGTAAATTGTATAGGTGCACTAGTTCGGCAAAGAGATGGTGATACAAGTGTAGTAATGATAGTAGGTATTGATTTTTGTAATAGTAACAATAAAAAACAGCAAGGTAGCAAGTAACAAAAGTGAGCACAAACGGTATTGCAATGCTTGAAAACAAGGCCTAGGGTCCGTACTTTCGCTAGTGCAATCTCTCAACAATGCTAATATAATTGGATCACATAACCATCCCTCAACGTGCAACGAAGAATCACTCCAAAGCTCTTATCTAGCGGAGAACATAAGAAAAAATTGTTTGTAGGGTACGAAACCACCTTAAAGTTATCCTTTCCGATCGATCTATCCAAGAGTTCGTACTAAAATAACACCATATGATACGCATCAACCAACTCTAATGTCACCTAGATACTCCAATGTCACCACAAGTATCCATGAGTTAATTATACGATACGCATCAAACAATTTCAGATTCATAATACTCAATCCAACACAAAGAACCTCAAAGAGTGCCCCAAGATTTCTACCGGAGAAAGTAGGACGAAAACATGCATCAACCCCTATGCATAGATTACCCCAATGTCACCTCGGGAATCCGCGGGTTGAGTGCCAAGACATAGATCAAGTGCTCTCAAATCCATAAAATTATTCAATCTGGTAATAACAAAATCTCAAAGGGAAAACTCAATTCATCACAACAAGATAGAGAGGGGAAAACACCATATGACCCAACTATATTAACAAAGCCCGTGATACATCAAGATCGTGACATCTCAAGAACAAGAGAGAGAGAGATTGAACACATAGCTACTGGTACATACCCTCAGCCCCGAGGGTGGACTACTCCCTCCTCGTCACGGCCTCCGTCAGGATGATGAAGATGGCCACCGGAGATGATCTACCCTCTCTGGCAGGGTACTGGAACGCCTACATATTGGTTTTTCATCGATACAGAGAGTTGCGGCGGCGGAACTTCTGATCTAGGGTTATTTCTAGGGGTTTCTGAAATATAGGATTTTTGGGCATCGGTTTCACGCGAAGATGGGCCACAAGGAGCCCACAAGACATCAGGGTGCGCCGGAGGGGGCTGGCGCGCCCTGGTGGGTTGTAGCCACCTCGTGGCTCTTCTGGCCCTCCCACGAAGCTTCTAGTGCCTCTTTTGTTCCAAAAAAATCGTCAAAAAGTTTCGTTGCATTTGGAGAACTTTTATTTCTGCACAAAAAACAACACCACGGTAGTTCTGCTGAAAACAACGTCAGTCCGGGTTAGTTCCATGCAAATCATACCAAAACCATATAAAATTGTTGTAAATATGGCATGAATACTTCATAAATTATAGATACGTTGTAGACGTATCAGACCCTCCATGCGTAGCAATGTTCGTCTTCAACTTGAACTCCTAAGGGGCAGCGATGAAAGCACAAATGCTTCCTTGGAGGTTTTGATAATTAATGACAACATACATTATCTCTTGGATTAACAGTTTTATCTAGTATATTTTAGGAAAAGTCCAATGTTTAGAAATGGCTAGGAATTGTGAGAAGGACCCCTTAGATGTAAAGAACACCAATCGGCAAAAGCTTCAAGACTCTGCATTTTGTTTTTATGTGAGCAATCACGATTGAGCCCATAGGAAAGCCAATACTATTAAAAGGGGAAGAGGTATTGAAAATAATCTGGTTTCTCAAGTGCTTAGAGATATGCCACCCAAAGCCTCAACCAAACTATGACAAAAGATTCTGTCCAAAATCCTAAACTATCAAATTCGGTGGAACCAAGTTTCCCACTTCGGTCTCACCGAGTTAACCCTAGACAGAACCCAAGCCAAACCCTAGCACCCCGGTACAACCGAGATCCTGTTCGGTACAACCGAAAAGCAGTGACCAACCTTCTGGAATCGAGATATTTAATTTTGGAACTTACGAGTTTTATATCTCAGAGCCACCGAAGTGCGATCTGCTCAAGGCTAAGCCGAATCAGTCTCACCGAGATGTTATCATTCGGTCTCACCGAAAAGCCAAAAGTTAGGACATTTTGCACTAGTCGGCACAACCAAGTTCTTACTTCGGTTTCACCGAGTTAGGCAATAATGTTGTAACGGTTGGATTTCTATAGATGGCTATATATACCCCGCCCACCCCCTCTTACTCGTGGAGAGAGCACTTAGAACGAACCAACACTTCCACCATTCATTTTCTGAGAGAGAACCACCTACTTGAGATCAAGATATTCCATTCCTACCATATGATTCTTGATTTCTAGCCTTCCCAAGTTGCTTTCCACCCGATCATCCTCTTCAACCAAGCCAAATTCTGTGAGAGAGTGATTGAGTGTTGAGGAGACTATCTTTTGAAGTACAAGAGCAAGGAGTTCATCATCCATACACCATGCATTACCTTTTGGAGAGTGGTGTCTCCTAGATTAGTTAGGTGTCACTTGGGAGACTCTGAATCTTGTGGAGTTGAACCAAGAAGTTTGTAAGGGCAAGAAGATCTCCTACTTCATGAAGATCTACCCCGAGTGAGACTAGTCCTTCGTGGACGTAAGCCATGATGGAATAGACAAGGCTGCTTCTTCGTGGACCCTTCGTGGGTGGAGCCCTGCGTGGACTCGCGCAGTCGTTACCCTCCATGGGTTGAAGTGTCCATCAACGTGGACGTACGATAGCACCACCTATCGGAACCACGCCAAAAATCCCCGTGTCTTTCATTGCGTTTGATCTTCCTACTCTACCATCCTAAGTTTCTTGCAAATGCATGATGTTTACTTTCCGCTGGTTGATCTCTTGATATGCATGTGTAGGAATCTTTGAATGCAACTTAACTTGTGCAATATCTGCCTAAACTTCAAGGAAACTAAAAATTGCTCGTATATCTTGTAAAGTGTCTATTCACCACCCCCCCCCCCTCCTGACGCCACTTCTCGATCCCATAGGTGGGGAAGTGCTTCGTGAACTCTAGAGCCATAGGCAGGCACTCCAGCTTCAGGGCAAGGATCACCCTGTAGAAGTGGGTTGGCCCTGCCTCCTCGTGGTAGTGTCCGTAGTTCCTCCGCTTATTGCTCGGGGGATCCTCCACCACCACGTCGTCCTCCAACGGCGGCACCACCTCCTTGCCCTTCTCTCAGGCCTTCACCACTTCCTTGCGTTGCACTATGAACAACACAAAGTTCAAAGATCAACATGCATTCATTCATGTCGTCCAAAGCTCCTATATTTACCCACCCTACTCACCCACCTCCGCACTCAAAGCCTCTCTGTCTCTCACTGTCACTCCTCTTTGACCTCTCTTTTTCACCACCTCTCCATTGCCATAAACCCCACCCCAACCCCTTCCCTAGGGGCATTGGATGGAGGGGCTTCTTCCTTGGGTGCTTGCTCGGTGACCGCACCAAGTTCAAGAACACCATGGAAGTGTGCTTGAATTTCACCAACATCGAAGACACAAAGAAGGAGGCAGTCGTTGTGGTAAAGAAGGCGACGATAGAGGAATTGAAGACGCTGATTCCTGACCTAGCGAAGGGTGCTATGTCAATGGAGATCCTTCGATGGGCCATGAATCAGGTCGACTCCGGCGACGTTGGTCAGAGGGCAAGATAGGCCAAGTATAGGGGTACATGGCTCCTCAATACCAGCGTGCCATAGTCTTCTGGACTAGGACGTTGGTGGCGCCGGAGGACTACCACGATGCGATGCAGATGGCGTGATGAGGACATTAATACCATTATTACACCCACAACCCCTGTTGCTATACATACTGCACCAATTACTAGAGCTCGCGCACGCCAATTGAATTATCAGGTACTTTCGTTTCTTGATCACAATTCTAATGTTCATGAGCATATGATGTTGCCTAAATTGGATACATTTTTGTTGATTACTGATGAAGGGCCTAACATGGACAAGAGGGATGAACACTAGAGCAGGATCAAGCGTGGAGATAAAGGCGCGCGCGATGGGAACCAGAACGGCGTTTCTAGTGCAGATGTCAACACTTTGAAGCCCCCTTGATGACATACAAGGACATGGACGAAATATACAAGATGTCATTTCATAAATTTCGTCCATAGCTTGTTATAGGTGTAGCGCCACCTTATTTTTGGGCCAGGCCCATGTAATTTTGAAATACAACTTCATATGCTGGTTTTAGAGTCCGTATTGTAGGGAAAATGACTCAGGAGGTGTTTTAGTCCCACCTTGCCAAGGGTAGACGAAATCCCCTCCCTTTCCCCTATAAATACATCCCTTAGCACCGTTTAGACTTGGGCTTTATTTAGATTAAAAGTTCGCCATAGCTGTAACTTCGCGTCCTTCGTTTGTGTTCTACGACCAGACCAAGACGTCACAGAACCCCACTTTTTATATATTCGCAATATCCATATTGCAATTTCAGTTTCTTGCTTGTTCTTCGTTTGCGTGCAGGAAATAGACCATCGTGGTCAGGTTGATCGTGCTCCAGCATGGTCAATAGCCTCTCGGAGTTGGTTTAGTGATTGCTAAGACGCGACATCCTCACACGTTCGTAGTCGGATCGTCAAAGTCTACTCCACCAAAAACGATAGTCACATCTCATCGAAAGATGGGACACCTTCGCTTCTATCATGGCGGTCAGGGGCCGACGGCACGTGACCGTGCAAGACCCATCGTTCTTGATGAAGACGATGAGGACGAGATTTCGGATGGTGCGGTGGAGGAGGTGGTGGAACACAAGAAGAAGCGCCTCCAAGGTTGTCTGGACTAGGATATGTGCTTGTAGGCTTGCTTTACCCCCAATGCCCACCCCCTTGTAATAAAAAAATGACCATATGAATCCTAGAACCCATCGGTCCCTCAATCAATCCCCAAGCCTCAATGTGTTTAATCCCCTCCCTAACGCTCCAATCATGTCCGTAAATCAAATCTACCGCGTGTCCGTAAATCAAATCTACCGTGAGTCCAAAGCAGTATCCGGTGCTCGCCGGCGCCTAGGATCGCCTTGCACTCGCTCTGATGCTCAACGCCGCTAGTGTGAGTGGGCAAAAGCCGAAGAGGGGAGAGAGAGCAGTGAGGGAAGGAAGATGAGAGTAATTTATTTTGCGGCTTCGAGAAACAACATGATGCATCAAACCCCACACCCACGTGCCTCGAGTTGCAGCGCTTGGGTCTGGCTCGGCCATTCCCTAGATGCTTTAAGCTCCGTGCAAACCAACTTTTTAATGCGACCCAAGCAACCAAACAAGCCAAAACATCCCACGTAGGCCCGGCTGAGGCTAATGCAGGCTACCAAACGCATCCTTAGCAGCCCAGTCCGCGATGCATGCAAGAGCATAAACCGACTTGTTAAAAGAAAAAACAAAGTTCCAAAAACAAGGCGGTTCCAAGAGTTCCACCTTCACCACATCAGGCAGACTTCAACACATTACACACAACACCCATTCGCAAAAAAGATGAAACAAAAAAATTAGAGTAATGCTAAAAATCTGACGTCAGATTTTTAAGCATGGCAAATCGAACGGCTTTGATGGCAAATTTAGTTAGCATAAGGATGGCAAATTTAGTTTACAAGCATGGTAATTTACTGGCAAAAGAAACTGAACTGCGATAGATTTGCCATCCTTGCTATTGCTAACTAAACTTGCCATCCTTGACAAACACAAATTGCCATAAAAAACGTTCGATTTGCCATGATAGAAAATCTAACGTCAGATCTGTAATGGGGTCCATTATGCAACAACCAAACCCTCCAGCCGGTTAGTATGAATAACATGACGATGTTCATCGCCCTAACTCCACTGTCAAGACTAATAACAGGCAACAGCTGGGTCTGCCATACACGGGAAACAATCCCAACAGGCATCGTAAACTAGCATCCAAATATTCTAGGTAACAGATGGAGCAGCTCTCCCATGAACTGCTAGTTATCTTGCATTACAACACCACTCCGAGATCATGGAGTTCTACATTTATACATAGTCTAGGTAGGTAGGAATCTGGCCTGCCGTAAGTTAATCTGCAGGATGACAAGTCGTCTAACTAACCACGGCTTACGATGCATTCAGCTGGTAGGCGGTAATGATCTTGAGGACTTCTTTCTCTTCGAAACCAGTGCTGATAGTATCTTCTTCCGAGGGCCCTGTGAGCATAATCAAGTTACCGAATTAATATGGATGGAACATCTTGGCAAAAGATACAATCCATTTAGAGTAAGTATACGGGTAAAGGCAGAGGTTAAGCTTTAGGCAAAATCTTCACAAGCAGACCACAAGCAGAATGAAAGCTGAACAATAGTAAATGGACATTGTTGCAGTTTTTAGATGTGTTGCATGGTATTGCTCTGAGATAATGGTTTGATGAACCTTTATGTGGACATTGAGCTGCTTTGTAATACGCTTAATATGATATTGAAGCTAATGTAGCTCAAGGTACTAATTACTTAACCAATTTACTTCATTCCACCCAAACCCAACCAATGCTAATATACATTTAAAAACTGGGCTGATTGGATGCAAACTCAACAGACAAAAATCAGATAGAGCGACAGACACCATAGTAACACAACACAGGCGTGCCAAGCAAAAGCGAAAGAAAGGCATGACTGGTGCATTAAATCACTCGATTGCTTCAATTTCACTTTGACGGCTATGTCAATCTACACCCAGGATAGATCAGCATATATCTGCTATACCAGTTTAATCTTAAATTGCACAGGGCGAAAGATTTCTTATTGTAGCAACATAGTTTAAACACATTTTGGGGGACAGGGAACAAACTTCTAAAAGATGTATGATAAAACAGTGTATCAAATTAAGTTTGTGTCGTACCATTGGAATTCCTAACGACTTCATATCTTCCTCATTCATGTGGACCAATGCTTTCATATCAACCTGAAAATTGAATATACATCAACAAATGTAGTAGCACATCCACGGCTTGAGGAAAAGGAGAGAGAGGCCGACGGACCGGAGAGGATGGTGGAGAGGAGGATGGAGGGGATTGTGGTGTCGGTGGCATGTGAGGAAGAGTGAGACGGGTCGAAGGAAGGGGAGAGACCTGAGGCACAGAGGAGGATGTATCAGGAAGGAGAAGGAAAGAAATATCGTCCACAGAGAAGCTCGAGGAAGAAGGACGTGGGTAGTAAGAGCGAGACTCATCAAAGGTCACATCACGCGAGATGCGCAAGCGACGACCAATAGGGTCCCAACAGCGATAGCCCTTGTGCTCATCACTGTAGCCAAGGAAAACACACTCAACCGACTGAGCAGTCAGTTTGGTGCGTTCTCGCGGGGCAAGAAGGACATAGCACACACATCCAAACATACGAAGAGCTGAGTAGTCAGGAGATCAACCAGTGAGACACTCCATAGGAATACCACCCTGCAGAGCAGTCGATGGCTGAATGTTGATGAGATAGGTGGAGGCAGAAACAGCCTCAGCCCAAAAATGGGGAGGAAGAGAAGCGGCAATCATCAGCGCACGAGCCGTCTCAAGCAGATGACGATGCTTACGTTCGGCAACGCCATTCTGAGCATGAGCACCAGGACAGGAGAACTGGGCAAGAGTACCCTGTTCCGCGAGAAAACCACGCAACAGCTGGGAGATATACTCTCCATCGGAGTCAGCACGAAAAGTACGAATGGGCGTGGAAAACTGGGTGTGAACCATGGCAGCAAATCGTTTGTATATAGAGAGAACCTCGCTACGAGATTTCATGAAGTAGAGCCAAGTGTAGCGAGAGAAATCATCAATAAACAAAACATAGTAGCGATGACCACCTTTCGAATCAAAGGGAGCAGGACCCCAGACATCAGAATGAACTAAGTCAAAAGGGCGCTGAGATACAGACTCACTGGTAGGATAAGGTAACTGGGTCTGTTTGCCAAGTCTGCAACCATTACAATGTAAGGAAACATCTCCAGATACAGACCCTAAGAGGCCCTGACGAACTAAAGAAGACAAGCGAGAGCCACAGATGTGACCAAGGCGATGATGCCACTGCTGGAAGGACGCAGACGAAGAGGCAGCAAGAGCATGAGAGCTGGCAGAAGTGGTGGCAGCGGAAGGAACACAAAGCCAGTCAACCTCCCAAAGGCCCTCTGACTCACGGCGCCGGGGGCCAGCACCAACCAAAGCCTTGGTGCGACGATCCTGAATGGAGCAAGAGTCGGTATCAAGAATGACACGACAACCAGAATCAGTAAGTTGGGCAGCGGAAAAAAGATTCATGGTAAGGCGAGGAACATGCGAAACACTAGGAACAGAAAAAGATGGAGTGGAAAGAATACCACGACTAGCAACAGGAAGAGGTGTGCCATCGGCGGTAAGAACATTAACAGGCGAATCAAGAGGTCGGAGAGAAGACAGTGCGGAAGAATCAGAAGACATATGAAAGGAGGCTCCAGAATCCAGAACCCACGAAGATGTACCTGACTGGGTAGATGCAGGCGGTGATGGAGAGGTGGAGGCAGTCACAGCGGCGGCGGAACCCGTCGATGAAGATCCGGAGGAAGCCAGGAGGCGCTTGAGCCGCACAATGTCCTGGTCAGTGAGTGACGCATGAGTCCCACTGGAAGAAGAGCGCCTCTGGTCTCGCTGTTTCTGGCGGCAATCAGACTCTGGGTGACCTTGCCTGGAGCAGTAGCCACAGAAAGTGTCACGGCGCGACCGGCCCTTCTCAGCATAAGGAGGGCGACCCACCCCCCCTGAAGGTGTGGGCAGAAGCGGTGGAGCGGTGAGACGAGCAGACGACACAGGAGCTCGAGCAGCCAACACAGAGGGAACCGTAAGCAACCCAGCAGAACGGAGGCGGGTCTCCTCAGCACGAAGCTCAGCAAGCACCTCCGAGATAGGAACACGACCACGAGCAAGCAAGTGAGCGCGTCGAGGCTCAAACTCGGAACGGAGGCGAGATAAGAACTCATGGACACGCTGAAACTCCAAGTCGGACCTCATAGTCTAGCAGCAACGGCAAGTTCCACAAACAACTGTCTGAAGAGAGTCAAGCTGGCGCCAGATGGCAGAACTCTGTGTGTAGAACTCATCAACAGAAGAGTCACCCTGCTGAAGAGCGTGCTCCTGACGCACCACAGATAAGTAGAGCGCATCACCAGAGGGCTGATAGCGCTGACAGAGGTAAGACCACATCGCAGCAACAGTACCGAGGCTCATGAACTCCGAAGCAAACTGAGGGAGGACACTCGCAGTGAGAACAGCAGCAGCTCGAGCATCATCATTGCACCACTGAGTGTAAGCAGACAGATCATCCCGGTAGAGAGAAAGAGCATCGGAATAGGCTGATACCTGCTGATCATAAGCATCCACCGCAGCATCATCGAGAGCCTTGGCTGCATCCCGATCAGCCTGGGAAGCACCAGCAGCAAGAACAGGCGGCACCGGTGGGGTAGGAGCCACGGGAGCGACAGGGCAGGGCGGACAGGGGACCTCGCCAGAGAGAACGCCCCACAGGAGAAGGCCGCGCATGTGGATCCGCATGAAGCCCGCAAACTCAGCATAGTTGGTGCCATCGAAGATCACCGAGCACCGAGGAACAGCAACGTAGCCTGAAGAGGACATGAGGAGCTCTCTGTTTTTTTTTTTTTTTGGTCAACCTGCACAGGAGACCCCGATCTGGATCGGGATCGGGCTCGCTCGAGGGGGAAGCGCGAGCGAGAGGGGGATTGGCCTGGGCGTCAGCAGGCAGGAACCAGCCGGCCGGACAGAGGCGGCGGCGGCCGGTGTAGCAGGCGGGCGCGGCCGGACGAGGAGGGGAGGGCCGACCGGAGACGGGGGCGCGAGCAGCGGAGGCGAGCTCCGGCGGGCGGACGGCGCAGGCGGCAACGGGAAGCACGCGGCGGAGACGGCGCGGGCGGCGCGTGGCGGAGACGGGCCGCACGCGGCGGTGCGCGAGCGCGGGTGGGAGGGGCGCGCGGCAGGGGCCCTCGGCGGCGGGCGCAGCTCCCAGCGACGGCAGGCGGCGCGAGCGTCGCGCGGGGCGCGGCCCCAGCTCCTGGAGCCCGGACCGAACGGCGGAGACGAGGCGGATGGGGCCGGCCGGCGGGGCAGACGGGCCCGAGCAGCGGCGGCGGCTGTGGTGGGGGAGGACGCACGGAGTCGCTGCGTGCGGGGTGGGAGAGAACTTAAGCATCTGATACCATGTTAGGAATGAGCAACTAACATTCACAGGGGCCAAAGGCCAGTACATATACATCTGGGGATAAACAGAAAAGGGACTAACTATACACATCTAACAAGGAATACCTAATGAGAATACCTAGACAAGAATAACTGTACAGTGGTATGAAACTAGGCAGACAAAACTTTTGGATCCAAACAGACAAACATCCCAAAGGAAGTAGGGGATTAACATATATAAGAATATTATAGATTTATAGTACACAGAGGATCAGAGTTCAAATTAAAGGTTGCGCATATTATATGTTCAGGCAGAAAAACACTTCCGTTGTATTCACATCACTAAATGCTAAATAAAGTAATACGTAACATGTCAACAACCACTAGACTAGAACAACAAACAACATGCAATAGCTCATCAGGATAAGAGCTTGTAAGAACATTGAGTAGAACTCTCCTACCTTTTCCTGGGATTGCTTTGGTGCAGCTGGTGCATTTACTTGTTCAGTGACAGGATGGGCAGCAACAGCAGGATCAGCAGCAGGAGCAGCAGCAGGGATCTGTTTCTTTTGAACAGGCTTAGCACTCTTAGCAATCTCAGCTGCAGGTTTTGGGATCTGAACTGTACTACTGAGTTGAGGGCGCTGGCCTCCAGATAACTTTTCGCGAAGATCTGGAACTGATGACTTCTTCACATCCACAGTGCTTTGCTTCATATGTGATTTTTGGATTGCTTGAAGATTTCTGGAAGCAGATACAGCTTAACCACGCACATCAGAAGAATCAAGGTGACGGTAAATCTTCAAGGGGAATAGAAAGAAAGAGCATGTGCAAAATAATCCAGGCAGTACTCCTTACATGAACTTTGGATTCCTACAGAATCCTTGTAGAGCTCACGCCTCCAAGTCCCATCAACTTGGCGAAACCTGCAAAATGCCCAATATGAAAGATGTAAAGAAAATAATAAACTGACTAATAGCAGCAACACTTCTCAATTCAGAGATCAGGTGAAAACAATGCACTCATTCAAGGGTTTCTTGAAGCTGAAATATCAACAAGCTGAAATGCCAACTGGTATCTAAATGATCAGCTTTGCTGCAATTAGATCCACCATCAGTGGCAATATTGTTCATATCATGCAATGCTGGTGTGCGCCTTTGCACAATGTCACCCTGACCAATTGCTTTTAAAAGCATTCCAGATCAGCGAAATGCCAAAAGGCCGCTGATTATCACATTTGCAGCAGCAAATGTAGCGCATTTCCTCTATATCTGATTAATCACACAGCCAACAAAAACAACTGTACTCCGTAGCAGAAAAAATAAAATAAAACTGTACTCCGTAGCTACTGATCTGATGATCCCATGTACATTAGTAGCTACACTACGGATGACATACACGATACACCTAACCAAATCTTCTTACAACGAAAAGGGTACTAAGCTCCGTTAATCAAAGCATCAAGCTACCAGTGCCACGAACTCCCACGATTTCAAGGCCCTAAGCAATATTTCCGAGCCATCCCGACTAGATTAACCGATCCTAAGCAGGGATTGCGAGCGCGCAACATCAAGCAGCACAGAAACAGCTAGACGAGCAATGGTTCGAAAGCCTCCGAGCGAGCGGGCGTACCTTTTCGCGGAGTCAGACCGCGGGCGAGAGCCTCCACCGCCGCCTCCCGAGCCGAGGCGGTCCCTGACGGAGCGCTTCCGTCCGGAGACCCTGTCGGCGTACATCCCGGGTGCAGGTGGAGGCGAGGACGGTGGCGACGAGCGCGTAGGGTTTCGTCGGCGAGGAGCGGAACGGCGGAGAGGCCGGGGACAGAATGGGAATAAACGAGACGCGGAGGTGTTCTCCGGAAATTTTCTCAGGCAGGCAGTATAATTGCCTCGGAAGGGCAAAGGGCCGCATTAATTTCCATCTCAGCCCAATGTGAGCAGGAAAAGACTGCCTGCGGGCTGGGACCGAAATCGGCCTACTTAAATCGACTTATATTTTATGCAGGTATTAGTGTGAAGAGATGGACTCAGGTATAATAAGGTGATGTAAGCGAATTATAAAAATTTAAACGACATATGTAACTTTCAAACGTTCGGATTTTGGGAACAGATCCGAACACATTCCACCTCGTCGTTTCTTTATCAAGAGCTGCATGTGGTCGTACCTTTCCTGTTAAACAAGCGCATGCATGTCGCTTTCCTTTCTCCTAATCAACCGCATGTGGATTTCACCAAAACATCCCCGGCATGCATGTTTCTTTCAGCCACTTACATGTATGCATGTAAAAAATGATGATGTCATCAAAGATTCTTCCAACGCAAAAATTCAAAATGATATGTAGCCCAAACCGTAGGTCCGATCGAAAAACCGTCTTCACATAAAAGATTCGTCACGACGAGACCTTCAAAACGAGATCCCATATTGATATGTCCCGACGACCTTTTTTTCGTTCAAAAAGTTACCACATGTGTGCTACGTAAGTTATCACACTTGTGGTACATAACTTACCATATTGTTTATATAGAAATTACTGTGGCATAAAAATGATCACCCAACCTTTTCCCCGCGTGCAAATGAACTAGGGGACATAAAACACCATGATAACTTTTGACCTAGGAAAAAATTGTTGAAAAATATACCACTTCAAAACATTTGTGTAAATAACATGTTAATACACCCACATCACAGCTGATAACCCATGTTCAAACACGGCGATAACATTTGACTTGGGGGAAGTTGTTTAAAAACATATATTCCCTTCGTTCCTAAATATAAGTCATTTTAGAGATTTCATTAGAGGACTACATACAGAACAAAATGAGTGAATCTACACTCTAAAGTATGTCTATATACATCCATATGTAGTCTTCTAGTGAAACCTCTAAAAAGACTTATATTTAGGAACATAGGGAGTATTTGATAACCTCTGTGTAAATAGCAAGGTAATACACACACATATAAGAGTTGAGAACTCACGTATAAACACCACGTAACTTTTGCCCCGAAGAAAAACGTTACTGAAAAACTACCCAGGTAATTTCAGTGTAAATATCATGATAATATCACACCACAGAGCTGATAACTTATGTACAAAACACCACGGTAACTTTGCCCTGGGGTGTGTGTTGAAAACATATCCCGGTAACTTCTGTGTTTAATAACATGGTAATATACGCACCACCGACATGATAACTTAGGTACAAACACCTCGCTAACTTTACCTAGGGAAAAAGAAGTTATTCAAAATATACCCCCGATAAGTTATGTATAAATAACATGATAATATACACACCACAAACATAATAACTAAGATACAAACACCACGGCAACTTAGTTCCTTGAATTTTTTTTCTGAAAATAAACCTTTGTAACTCCTGTGTAAATAACATGGTAATACACACTCATGGGTACAAACACCAGGATAACTTTGACCCATGAAAACAAATGTTGAAAACATACCACTGATAATTTCTCGTGTAAATAATATGATAATATACGCTCCCGGACATGATAACTTCAATACAAACATCACGATAACTTTGTCCCATGTAAAAAAGTTGTTTGCAAACATACTCCGGTAACATCTGTATAAATAACATGGTAATATAGGCTCTCCAGACCTGATAACTTAGATACAAACACCACGATAACTTTGATCCGTAAAAAAAGTTGTTGAAAACATACTCTGGTAACTTTGTGTAAATAGCATGATGATAAAGGCTCCCGTCCTGATAACTTGGATACGAACACCACGATAACTTTGACCCATGATTTTTTTTGTTGAAAACATACTCCAGTAGGATGGATATAAATAACATGGTAATGTATGCATACCAAAACTGATAACTTATTTAGCCCATAGCAAAAGTATTCGAAACATGCCAACATGGTAACTAGTTTTGAATGTCTCGTCGCGACATTTTTTTTTGTGAAAACGGATTTTGGATCGAAGAGACGTTTGAGCTACAAAACATTCTGAACTTTCAAAATAAAGAGAATCTACGATGACATTAGTTTTTCTGCACCTTTAGTGCATTTGCACATGGGAGAAAGTTGGAATAAGTCATTTTTATGCCCAGAATTTGCATATATAAACATTGTGGTAACTTATATAGCACAGACGTGATAACTTGCGTATCCTAGGCGTGGTAACTTTTTACCTGGAAAAAAAAGTCGTCGAAACATATCAACATGGGATCTAGTTTCGTAGGTCTCGTCGAGACGATTTTTTTATGTGAAAACGGTTTTTCAATCCGAGCAACGGTTTGAGCTAGAAAACATTTTGAATTTGTAGCTCTAATGAAATCTTTTGTGACGTCATCAATTATATTCTTATGTGCATGCGGTGGGTTAGGTTGAATTCATTTGATAATAAAAAAATCATTTAACGCATCTTGCATGCGGTTTGTCACGGAGCTTGCATGCGATCGCTCTGTGGGGTCGTTCGGATCTATATCCGAACGTTTGGAAGATATAACAGTCCAAATTTAAATAATATATCGCTTTTGAGTTAGAAGAGAGAGAAGAGAAATGGGTTGTAGATTAACTGCCAACCGCGGCACGTGCTCCTATATACTTTCTGGAAGTGTTTGATGGCCCATAGTACATCTAACTATTATACGTATTGACCATAGATTACATGACAATAACATATAGCCAATATCTGACTATACTATTAACCATGTTGTAACCCGAAAGTCGCACCCGTGGGAGCACATTTTTTTGTACGTGTTTTTTTTAGGTTTTTGAATTTTGCTTGGGTTTTCCTATGTTTTCCTGATATATATTTTTTACATTTTTTTTCAGGGTTTGTTTCCTGCATTTTTTCCTGTTTATGTTTTTTTATTTCTCTTTTTTTTAAATCATCTAAATCTATTAACATGGAATTTGGTTTCAAAGATCTCGACACGAGAAACACAACGATGAAAATGGTTCATGAATTGGACGCACGGTTCAAGAGATAAAACATTTTGAAAACCCCGAATGATCGAGAAAAAACACAAAGCTCCCAGATTGAGACAAGTGTCGTACAAGCAGTGCATCACTTGTGAACATGAGAGGAAGTGGTAGTGGTCTTTACAAAAGCTACACTCTAAATAGTGAACTCATAATGTGAATCAAAAAGTGAGTGATCCTATTTTTAACGCCACGAAGGTCAAATAGATGACCAACACCCGAAGAGAGGCGTAAATAGCCTGGCCCACGCTGTTATGCTCATTTGAGTGGGTTTCTTTTTTTCTTCTATGCGTATTTATGGTGATTATTTATCTTCTAAAACCCAATTTTTGGAACTTTTTGTAGAGCTAAAATAACTTTAAAAGAATATTTGCAAATATGTTAGAAAAAACGTTTGAATGTGTATAGAAAAATCAGTCATTATTAAAGAAAAATCACTATATAAAGAAAGTCCGTCAAATACAAAAAAACTCAAATTTTATTTTAAAAATGTTCATCATATATTAGAGAAATGTTCACCGTATACCAAAGAAAATCAATGTATACTTAGAAAATGTTTACCATATGTTAGAAAAAATTACAGAAATACAAAGAAAAAACTAAGACCGGAGAAAAAACATACAAAAATTTGAGAATGAGATAAAATAAATAATGACAGAAAGAAAAGAAAAACCCAATGCAGAAAACTGAAGAAAATAACACAAATAGGGAAAAATATATATAAATGTGTGCACGTAAAGCCCCGAACCGGGCCGACCCGTTGCATCTCGCAGGCGGAGGCTCCGCTATTTGGAGAGCAAGTAACTTGAGGATACCCCTTGCAGGGACCTTCGGGGTTACTTTTGGTGCCTTGGGAGCACGTCAAGTTGTGCATTCAGCCGCCACCACATGTCGTGTGCTTTGCGCTCCCTTTCAATTTTATTATTTTATTAATTTTTTGTATGCATTTTTGGGCTTTAGTTTTTTTTTTTGCTTTTTAGTTTTCATCATGTTTTACAAGGTTTTGAAGAAGGAAAATCATTATTTTTTCAGCGGAAAAAAGAAATTGTGCTTCCATGAAAAGCACAAATTTGCTTCAGCGAGAAGTTCAGCTATGCTTCTTGGAGAGAGAGAAAAAATGATGGTTCCACAAGGCACATATTTTCTTTTGAGAGAAGCACAATTGTTCCACTAGAAGCACACATTTGCTTCTTTGTGGATGCAACGATTTACTTGCGCGAAAGCACAATTATGCTTCTCGGTAAGGGAAAAAGCCAGAGGGTGGGGGACCGTGCTTTCGACTCTGGGTTTTTTCTTCCTTTTTTCTCATTCGCCATTCTTGGTTGCCATTTTTCTTTAGCTTTCATTTTTATCTTTTTTTCATGTCCTTTTATGTTTTTTCCCGGTTTTTGTTTTTTTTCTTCTGAAAAAGCATTTAAACCTATTAATATGGGATTTAGTTTTGAAGCAGCACAATAAATCCAACGGTAAAAATGGTTATAGATTTGAGTGCATGGTTCAAAAGACAAAACATTATATGAAAAAAGGGGCAAACTCTCATGTTGCAATAAGTGACGCACATGGAGGGTGCCATTTGCCAGTGTCTGAGAAGGTGGAATTGACCTTTATAAAAGATAACCCTTAGTTAGTGTTTTCTCGCAATTTGACGCTCACACACGTCAACTATGATCCACCTCGAAAAGTGGCGTTTCCTATTTGTCGCATATTGCGACAACATATTCACATCTTGCACGGTGCCCTCTAGCGAGTGACACAGCTAAGCCGGCCCATTTAGATAGGTAGCGTGGTTACAAAATCCGGTTCTTCGAAGGTTCAGATTTTTGGTTTTCCTGCTTTTCTGAACTTTCTAGGTCTGATTTTTCTCCCTTTTTTCTTGTTGCTTTCTGTAAAGTTTTTTCTAACCTTTTTTCAGCTATTATATTTTCAATAAATGTTTAACATTCTAGAATAATCATGAAATGCGAAAAATATTCAAAAAATAAAAAGAATGGAATCTAAAAATGTTCACGTTTCTTCAAAGGTATTTGAACATCTAAAAATGTGTTTAGAAAGTGTGAATTTCTAAAAAAGTTCAACTTTCTAGAAAATTCTCTAAGCTATAAAAGATGTTTGCTTTTGTAAAATTAAAAGGCATTCTTGAGTGTTTTAGAACCATATTAGAAAACCAACCGAAAACCAATAAACCAGGGAAACCAAAAAAAGTGCTAGAAAACTATCCAGCTGTTAACTAGATTGTAGACGCCTGTCGGAAAGGATGACAACTCGCCGCAGCAACCGTTGTCAACTAGTAGCTCCCTCGAACCGGGCATTGCGTTCAAACACAAAATAGCGGCCTATTAGCATGGAGTAGGGTGTGGTGATGGCCAGATCCATTTACGGGCAAGAGGCTAGTTTAATTCTTAGTACAATTGACTCTATTTTTGTTAATCCCATTCCTAGTTTTGTATCGTTTTTCTTCGGTTTCTTATATGTTTGGGTCTGTTTAATTTTTAATTGCTTAATTTTATATATTTATTTTTCATGCATGAAGATTTTTCCAATATATCCCGTTACACATTACTTTTTTCACATACCTTGGACGTTTTACAAATACATGTTTAATATTTTGTAAATACATGTTTAAAATTTTAATATAAATTTGAACCATTTTAAAATATATGATGAATAATTTCGAAAAAATATTTTTTTCAAATATGTGATGATCATTTTTTCCCTTGCGTGGTGACAATTTTTCAAATGTGTGGAGTGTTTTTTTATTAAGCGGCGAACGACTTTAGGCAAATAACATTTTGTTAAATACGCCATGAATGTTTTTGAAGATACATGATGCTTGTTTTTCTAAATGCTAGATGAACAAACTTTAACTGCGTGATGAACATTTTTTAAATATGTGTATATTTGTATTTCCCTGGATATAAATGTTTTCCTTTGAAACTAATAAACATTTTAAAGAGTTGTGAAATAAATAAAAAGTAAATTTATATTTAAAAGTGCTAAAACCACGAAGGGGTTCGGCCTGGCGCATTGTAAAGCAGCGATGCTACTGTGACCAAATCAGCATAAAAGACGAAATAATGGAAATCAGCCCAAATGGAGCAATGGGCCGGCCTGGATGGCAAATAAAGCGCGAGTTACCCTCCTTATTCCACGCTGAACACGACATTTCCTATAGGGCGTCCCAAGCGCCCATTAATGTGTATTTTTCGCAACTTGGCACACACCACCTCCGCACAAGGCTGGCCCATCTACTCTTATTCCAGGTTTTAACCCCATAAAAGTGCACTAGGTATGATTCGAACCCACGACCTCCATGCAGTGGCGGAGCTACATGCAGACCTGAGGGGGCCACTGCCCCCCTAGCCATAGCGAAATTACTGAAGAAGAAAAAAACTAAGGGCTTAAATTTAGTAAAGTGTAGTCATTCGCCCCCTCCCCCACCCCCAAAGCTTCATATTTTCTAGTCCCCCCCCCCCCCCCCCCCCGCCCGGCATCATGCGCTACCTCCGCCACTGCCTCCATGTCTAGTGTTAACTACATTAGCCAACTAGACAACCCACCCTTATGTGGTTAGTTACATACTTTTTATTATTTTATTTATTCTTTCTTATTTCCTTTGATTTTACTTTCTTATTCTCTTTTTTTAATTTCTATTCCTTTTTTCTGTTTTAGAAAATGTGTGAACTTTGTTTATCAAAATCGATGAACTTTTTTTGAAAATCCGGTGAACTTTTTCATACTAGTGATTATTTGCAATATTCATGAACTTTTTCCAAATTCGATGGACTTTTTTAAAAAAAATAACATTTTTTCAAAATTGATGAAGTTTCTTGAATGCGACATTTTGAATAGAAATGAATGAACGCAACATGATTCAGGAAACTACCGATAGATAGAAAGAACGGAAACTACCGAACAAAAGAAATGGTCGTAACAAGTGCGAACTAGTGGGCTTCCCTTATTTGGCCCACTTAGGCGCTGAGTGGGCGTTGGATCGACGAATCGGCGCGGAAGGCGTAGGAGCACTCTTTTGAACACGTATAATGGGAGGTCCTAGAAAAAGAAAGAAAATTATCAATGTCTTAGTTGCACTGAAGAGAATTTCCATAGAAAACTCTTGCATGTCACTAATACAGATAATATAAAGAATTTAATATTCATAATACCTTTTTATTTTGAATTTGGAGCTGGAAATTACATAACTTTTTTTTACTTCACATATTAGCTTTGTCTTAGTGTGACCAGATTTACATTAAATTATATTAACATTTTTAGTATTAAATAAATACTCCGTCCGTCCCAAAATAAGCGTCGCAAATTTTGTACTAAACTAGTACAAATTTTGTACTAGATCGTCGACACTTATTTTGGGACGGAGGGAGTACAATATAAAAATCCATGGTGAATCTAATAATATTGATATGTTGTTAGAAATGTTGATATTGAAAATCTAAAAAACTCCAGCAATGCGAAACTAATTGTTTCATTAGAGAAAGGTGACTAAAGAACCCCTGGCCGCCACCACGATGCATATCTTCTCTCACCACCGCTAGGGTGCAGCGCGGGGGCAAACCCTGCGTAGCGCCGACGATGGCGGGGATGTCTCGTATTGAGGGGTCCTACCGTGGAGATGCTGGAGGATTGTTGTGGGACGACGAAGGAGATGTGTGCTTGAGTGGTGGCCCTCGTCAGGAGGTACGCGGCGATGTTGGTGAACCCGATGGTGACCGGAGGTATCCAACCGGGGGATCTTCATCGGTGGCGCAGCTAGGCTGGATCATTAGAGAAGAAGGCATTGGTGCATGCTTCTAGATGGCGACGGACTCGACACCAGACCCAAACCTGTCATACGAGAGCATGTGTGATTTTTTCCAAGTGTTCTTTACGAAGTCTTCGTGTTTGCTATGGGGCGACAAAGCGATGGCATTCCCCCGGGTAGGAATAATGTTCTCCTGGCCCTATCCCCATTCTGTTGGTGTGTTTTTCACCACATAAGGGCATGTGGCATTCTGTCTTCGCTCGGTCTTCAGGGATTCAGTCGGTTTAAGTTTTTTGTGGATCTGTTTGGATTCGGTCGGCTTTGCGGTCTTTGTTGTTTTTGGAGTTTCTACACACCCCTATTAATGTTTTTTCTCCACGGCGGCAATTTACTTCACAGATCGATGTTGGTGGCATCGCCTGTTCTGCATTGACGACTTCTCGATATGGATGGTAATGAGTACCCATTACCCACGTACCCGGTGGGTAAAAACCCTATTAGGGTAAAGGTATGGGTCAAAAAAATACTCATGGCATAAATAGGAAAATTTTAAACCCATCGGGTATAGTGGGTACAGGTATAGTTTAGTATAACCCATACCCGTGTACCCACGTACCCGCATATAATCTGATAAATAGACCTTAAATATTATTTATCCACATATTACATGTATAATATGTACATAAATCCTGTAGCTGTGTACAAATAAGTGTTGTTGTTTAGAAATAAGTGTTGTTGTTCATGAGAATGTGCCGCTCATTCAGAGTATGTGTTGCTGTCATGATGTGTTGTTGTTTATAAACTATTATTATCGGTTGTTGTTTATGAATATGTAATGCTCAAATTCATATGTTGCAAATCTAGGTAATTTTACCCGCTGATGTACCCTGATGGGTGATGGGTATGGGAAAAAGTTATATCCATCGACGAGTATGGGTACGGGTGATGGATAAAGTTTGAGGCGACGGATAAGGGTATGGGGTGGCTCCACCCGTAACCAAACCTGACGGGTGCCATCCCTACTTCCCGACCGCTGCTTCTATAAGCTCTTGGGTTTCAGAAAGTTTACTCCACCGAGGCGGAAGTCCACAGGCGGCTTGCCGCTGACGGACGCGGGAGGAAGAAGACATCAACAACCCCAAGATTTTGATTGTATTACTATTTTTGGTTAAGGTTGTGTTTGTAAGGACGTGCAAGACTTAACATATGAGCTTAGGGCGTATCCAATGCTAACCCCCAAATCGGACGCCGCATTCATCCGTATACGAACGTGGACCAATCCGCGGACAGTGATACGGGAGCCGACCATCCGATCGTAGCCGCAAATGTCCGGTTATATTTCGAACATAGTTTAAAAAAATAAAAGAATTTGACGCATATTTCAACAAAGCAGACGATTTTCATTCAAAATTGAATAATTTTACATAAAACCGGACAATTCGGTGAACTAAAAATAAAAAAATGCAAACTACCCTGTACTTAATGGTGACCTCGTACGTCATGTCGGGCTGGCCGACGGCACCTCCGTCGCCGTCGTCGGAGTCATTGTCCTCGTCGTTGGGCTTCGGGCGGCGATAGGGTACGAGTCCTGGCAGGGCTTCTCTGCCGCCGCCTGGCGCTCGTGGATGATATTCTCTGCTTGCTCCTTCGTCGTGGGCAGTGCGGCTGCAAACGCCGGCAGGGGGACAGGGCGGTGGGAGTTGGCGGAGGCAATGATGAAGTTGGACTCACAGAGAGACCGGTCCTGGTCGTACTTGACCATCTCCTCGTCAAGGCGGCAAATACGACGCTTGCTCCTCTCCGCCGTGGTCTTTGACCGGTCCAGGGCCCAAGACGTTACCAACGCCGGGTCCGAGGATGTGTGGCGCTGGGACGTCGGAGTCTGTGAACTCCGACCAGCGTGTGGTGTTGCGCCTGTCCTCATACAACTATGTCGTAATGGCACTCCGAGAGGAAGAGCTCTTGTCGCCGATGCTGCCCCCACCGAGGTAGTGTTGAATGCGACTGTGCACCTTCGCGATGATCACATGGCGCAGGCTGCCATCGGCGCTGCTGATACGTCTCCAACATATCTATAATTTTTGATTGTTCCATGCTGATATATAATCATTCTAGGATACTTTTTGGGTCTTTATTTACCAATTTATAATATTTTTGAGCACTAACCTATTGACCCAGTGCTCAGTGCCTGTTGCTGTTTTCTGCATGTTTTTCCACTTCTCAGGTTTACAGTACCAAACGAAGTCCAATTGCCACGAAACTTTTTGATGATTTATTCTGGACCAAAAGAAGACCTGGGAGATTCGGAAGAAGGCCGGGGGCCGCACCAGGGCCGCACAAGCCAACAGGGCGTGCCCTGGGGGGCGCGGCCTGATGGCTTGTGCCTCCCTGGCGGCCCTCCCGACCTCGTTCTCTGGCCTATAAATTCTCATATATCGCAAAAACCCTAGACGCAGTGCCGAAACCCTTTTTACGCTGCCGCAAGTCTCTGTTCTGCCGCGAAGCCATGTGGAGCTCCATTCCGGCACCCTGCCGGAGGGGGGATCGATCACGGAGGGCCTCTACATCAACCTTGCTGCCCTCATGATGATGTGTGAGTAGTTCACCACAGACCTACGGGTCCATAGCTAGTACCTAGATGGCAATCTCTCTATCTCTTGATCTTCAATACAATGATCATCGCATCTTTGCTTTTATCTATCCGATGTAATCCTATTGTGCGGTGTGTTTGTTGGGATCCGATGAATTATGGGTTTATGTTCAGATTATTCATGAGTCACCTATGAATATTAAGATTCTTATTTGCATGATCATTATAGCTTCCTAATGCTCTCCAATTTATTGATGTGCTTTGGCCAAGTAGATTGATCTATCTTCAGTGGGAGTGGTGCGTTCTGGTAGGTTCAACCTGACGAGTTTCTATATCCCAGTGACAAAGTAGGGGACAAGATGTGTCTTTGTGTTGTTGCTACTAAGGATAAGACGATGGGGTTTATTCGTATTGCTTGAGTTTACTTTGTCTACATCATGTCATCGTTCTCCATGCATTACTCTGTTTGTCATGAACTTAATACGTAGAGAGTCAAGCATAGAAGCGCTCTCGAAGTGGAGTAATAGTAATAGGTGCAGGAAGGAGTCGGCCTATTTTTTATGGACGTGATGCCTATATATACAAGATCATTGCCGTGAAAATCGCATAACTATCCACTTTTCTATCAATTGCCCAACAGTAATTTGTTACCCACCTTATCTTGCCTACATGAGAGATGCCGCTAGGGAAAACTATGGCCCCCGGGGTCTATTCACTTAGAAATTTACAAACGCTACTATTACCTTGCTGCCTTTATTTACTTTTTATTTTATTTTGCAATTTACAATTATATACAATTATCTACACACCTCATTTGGTTGCAAATAACGAGATCAAGGGGATTGACAACCCTCTTGCCCGCATTGGGTGCAAGTTGTTTGTTCTTTTGTGTACAGCCGCTGAAGACGGTTGAGGATTAATATTCCTATTGGTTCGATAAACCTTGGTTTCATAACTGAGGGAAATACTTACCCACTTTGTGCTGCAATAACCTGTTCCTCTTCACGGAAAACCCAACGCAGATCACAAGTACCAGGAAGGATTTCTGGCGCCATTGTCGGGGAATATCATCATCAACTATCAAGTAACTTCACACAAATTTTCATTCACTTGTTTATATTTTTATTTGCTGTTATATTTAGTTTGTCTCGTAAAAATCAAAAATACAAAAAATTTATCTATGCTTGTTAGTAGTTTACTTCTTTGCTTGCTTGAAGTTACTATCATGTTTGACTTTATCATTGAAAAAGATGTTGGGAGTAAATCCCCCAATGAGGAAACTCCCCCGAAGCGAGACATAAAGGTTTTCATTGCGAGGAAGGGAAATATCATAGGGATAAACGTTATCCAAGAATTTTTTAACTGTATGGGTGCTTTAACTTGCAAGGATACGTCAATCCTTAAAAGAATTGAGAGTTATTCCGATGCTATCGCTGCTCTTGTTCTAAAACTTGAAAGAAGATTTATGCATACCCATCCTACCTTGCAAAGGCTTTTCTACGAGTTGCTGGTCATAAAAGACCCTAGGGCTAAGAAGATAGCCACTCTTATCCTCATGCAAGAATTTGACTATATAGTACGGGAAGCTCGGGAAGTTTTTGAGCACTATAATATGAGTTGTGAGCACCCCGTAATAGATGAAATTTTATATAATAAAGACTATATGATGAGATATGTGTTCAAGGATAATCGTACTTATGATGAAAACACAATTAAAGAAGTCCCTCCTATCCATATTACCCAACAAGTTTTCAATACCATTAACAAACATTATTCTTGGATAGTAAGAGAGAATGTGGAAGGATTTAAGTAGAACACCATTAAAAATGCCAAGATATTACTTGATGATGTGTTCCCCATTGTCTTTGAAAAACCTTCGTCCCAAGGGGATGTTAAGGATGACAATACTTGAAACTATGCATTATGCCTAGCTAGGGGCATAAAACATTAGCGCTTGTTGGGAGGCAACCCAATAGTTATCTTTGTATTTTTGCTTTTAACTTTCTGTTTGTTTTTGATAACATGATTATTTCCTCTTTAATGATTATGTTTTTATGTTTAAATTAGTGTTTGTGCCAAGTAAAGCCTTTGGGATGACTCACAAGATGAGTAGAATCGATGCTGAACCAAAACAGAAACTTTTGACTCCAGTACATGAATTTCCATTTTTACTGGAGAGTGATAATGATCTGAATTTTTTACACAGTATTTATATACAAATTTTCGAGGTTTTCCCAATTTTTCATAATTTTTAGAGTTACAGAAGTATAGGTTCTCTACAGATTGCTACAGACTGTTCTGTTTTAGACAGATTCTGTTTTTTGCTTGCATAGTTGCTTATTTTGATTATGCTATGGATTGTATCGGGGGTATAAGCCATGGAGAAGTTAGAATACAGTACCTATTATGCAATTATGAAATAATAATCAACTTATAACAGGACCTAAAGTATTCAATATGTTGCTTATACTAACGGATCTCACGAAGTTTTGTTGAGTTTTGTGTGATTGAAGTTTTCAAGTTTTGTGTGTTATCACGATGAACAAAGGAATAAGAAGTGGCAAGAGTCTAAGCTTGGGGATGCCCGAGGCACCCCAAGGTAATATTTTAAGGAAGACTCCAGCATCTAAGCTTGGGGATGCCCCAGAAGGCATCCCCTCTTTCGTCTCAATCCATCGGTATGTCACTTGAAGCTATATTTTTATTCGTCACATGATATGAGTTTTTCTTGGAGCGTCGTTTGTTTTTGTTTGCTTTTACTTTCAGTTTGCCACAATCATTGTTTGCTGGACGCACCTATTTAAGAGAGACACGCCTTCATCATAATTTGTTAGAATACTCTATGTGCTTCACTTATATCTTTTGAGCTTAGCAGTTGCTCTAGTACTTCACTTATATCTTTTTAAGCACGGTGGTGTGTAGATTTTATAGAAATGATTTCACTCTCGTTCTTCACTTATATTTGTTTGAGAGTTAATAAATAGTGACGGTAATTTGCATGGGTCATAAGACCAGTCCAAAAATATTAGGTATTCAATGAGTGATAATCAAAACCGTCATGTAGCACATATAGAGAAATTGTGGGTTAATGATATTGATATGGTAATATGAAAAAGGTGTAAGTTCATTATTGCCGATTCGTAGAAGTGTCGATATTAAGAGAGGTTAACTTCTTGTTCGTCTAAAAATTAAAGAGGCATGGTGATGATGTGTGAGCATTTCTATTCCTCGTTGAAATCCTAGTGTTGTTTCGGGTCGGAAGCGCGCGATGGTTAACTCCTACCAACCTCTTCCCTCGAGGCATGCGAGTGGTACTTTGATTTGTGATAAAACTAATAAAACTTTGCAATAAGTACGTGAATTCTTTATGACTAATGTGAAACCATGGACATACGCAATCTACCCTTTTCATATTTGCTAGCCTCTTCGGTGCCGTGCATAGCCCATTCTCACCTTGAGGATCGGTGCAACTTTCGCCGGTGCATCCAAACCCCGTGACATGATTGACGGGGGGATAACCCCGGGGTAGCCTCAAGCGGGTCATTGCCTTCCCTTTTTAAGAAAAAATGACTACTGGGCGGACCGCTCCCCCTCATAGTCCGGCCCCCCCTGCCCGGCTGCACAGCCCGAGCCGGCTCTAGGCGGAGCCGCCAGCCATCCGGCTCGCAGGTGACCCGCCAGCCGGCGGGTCCGCACCTTTCGCATCACCGTGCCCCCCAGGCCGGGGGCGCATCAGCAGGACGTGTCTACAGTGGCCCTGGTACCGCTGACCAGGGCACGCATGGCTGCAGTGACCTCGACCATACCACCGACCGGCATGCGCATGGCTACAGTGGAGGCGGTCGTACTACTGACCACTGCCGACTACGACTAGGCGAGGCGGCATAGTGGTCGCGCGCCCCTGTCCACTCCGTTACCTGCTCCCGCATGGCTACAGTGAAGGCGGCCGTACTGCTGACGTCACCGATTGCGACCCGGCGAGGCGGCACAATGGCGACATGCCCCCGTCCCCTCCATTTCCTACCCCCGCGTGGCTACAGTGTGGCCGGCCGTACCAGAGACCGGAACCGGCTACCGCAAGACGACGTCGCACAGTGTGACCAGTGCCGCGGCGCGACAAGCACGCGCTAATGGCCATGGCCAGCCGGCGGGCCCTACAGGCGATGGGACCTTGCAGCCGGCGGGCCCTACTGTCGATGGGACCCCGCAGCCGACGGGCCCTACAGGCGACGAGACTGCTCGGCTAGTGGATCCTCTGGCCGGCTAGAGAGGCTGCCAGCCGGGTCCCCCAGCCCCACATATGAATATTGTAAGCGAGGGGGTTGGCCTATAAAACCCCCTGGATCCACCCCATGTAGGGAGAGAGAGAGAGAGTTCCTTCTAACACACACACACACACACACACACACACACACACACATGACATGAAAGGAGGGTGAGCTAGCTCCTTCTTCCTCCTCTGTCGAACAACTCAAGGAGCAAGCTTGTAGCCCGCTGAGGACATCAACCAGACTTGCAGGACTAGAGGTGTTACCTCCCACGGAGGGCCCCGAACCTGGGTACATTGTGTGTTGCGCACCGCTTGTCCCCAATCCCGTTTCCGGAGCCCACCGACGTCCTTTCGGCCCAACCACTCTCGATAAGCCACCCCATGGCATCTGTCGTGAGAAAACGACGACAGTTGGCGCCCACCATGGGGCCGTCCGCGGCGCCGGCCGGAGTCACGCTACGGGCGGGACCCTTCGCCGACTCCGCCGGGCGCTCCGCGTCCGGGCTGATCTGCATGCCCGTGGAGCTCGCATCCGCGGCACCAAGCCTCGGCTCCACCTGCTCCGCGGATGCCGCCATCATCATCCTTGACGAGTCAGCCCGCGACAGCGCCTCTTCCGACGTCAACGACCTATGCGAGCTCTTCGCGGAGCTGCGCCTCCCCGACGCACCCTGCGTTGACGAGTACCCACACGTGGTACTCGACTGCTCTGACCCGCCACCGCTGGTGGGTGTGGCTGCCTTCGGCGACGCCAGTGGCTCCGGCGTCCACACGGAGGTACTGGTCACCGGCTCCTCCACGAGCTCCGGTCGTGCCAGGGCGGAGGCGAGTGCGAACGCCGCGGCGGCTCGCGCCAGGATGGAGGCAAACGCGGCTGCCGCCGCGGCCCATCCCGGCACCTCCGACCCTTTCGGCTCCACTCTACGGGGCCTGAGCACCTCCATCGTGCCAACGGCCGATCCGGCCGCTGCCACGGCCGAGCTGGAGGCGGCTCGCAAGCAGCTGCTCGCGGAGGCCACCTCCCTCGCGACCGCCCGGCGCCGGATGGAGTCTGCGCAGCGCGAATACAATTCCGCCTACAGCCTCACCCCGGCTGGCAACGAGCCCAGCCGGCATGGAGACATCCGTAGCCGCGGCCGCGTGGTCGCGGAAATCCTCGGTGGCAGGCTGCCAACTTATGACACTCCTGCGGCTAACATGAGGGCTGCCCAGGTGGCCTACGCTGACCTGGCCACCATGGAAGGCGAGGAACGTGCGCAGCAGGAGCGGCACATCAGAGACCTCATCGCTGCCGCCAATGCTCAGCAGGCCCGACAGGACCGGGTCAACGTCGGCTCCGAATCTCCTCTCCCCGAGGGAGATGACCTGTCGGCTGCCGGCGCGCGCTAGCTGGCCCAACATTCTTCCTCTCCACGCGGCTCCGGCCGATGAGCCGGCGGGTGCCGCAGCGGGCGTTCTCAGCATGGGAACGAGCAGCGGGCAGTCACCAACCAGCGCTTTGACGCCTTGGAAGGCGACGACCAGCGGGCTCGCGCTCACACCCCGCCCCCGCGGCAGGAACGGACGCGCTCGCCCGCGCCGGCCGTTCGCGCCGAGCTCGCGGTCCGGCTCGGGCCGCGTATCCATCGGAGTGAGAACGACGCCCGGATCCACATCAACCGGCTGGCGCAGTCCGCCCTCCTAGAGGAGGAGGGCCCGGTTGGGCCGGCGTGCTTCGGCCCCCGGATTCGTAATGAGTCGTTTCCCGCCGGCTTCACGCGCCCCCGCGACACTCCGAAATACAACGGCACGGCCAAGCCGGAGGACTGGCTGATCGACTACACCATCGCAGTCGGCATCTTCAGAGGCAACAAGCGCGTCGCCGTACGCTAGGTCCCCCTTATGCTGATCGGCTCGGCCCGGACGTGGCTTAACAGCCTACTATCCGGCAGCATCAATGCCTGGGTGCATTTCGAAGAGGCGTTTGTCCGCAACTTCACCAGCACCTACAAGCGTCCTGGTCACCCCCGTGAGCTGGCCATGTGCGTCCAGGGACCGAAAGAATCCCTCCGCGACTACCTCACGCGTTGGACCGAGCTGCGCAACTCTTGTGAAGGGGTACACGAGGTGCAAGCCATGCAGTACTTCTCCGAGGGCTGCCGAGACGGCACCCTCCTCAAGAACAAGCTCATGTGCTCGGAGCCGGCCATCCTGGCGGATCTCATGGCCAAGGCGGACAAGTATGCCACGGCCGACTCCGCGATGCGGATCAAGGTCAGCGCGGCCGGCAAGGCCGTCCCACCGCCTGCCCCACGACCGGCTGGAGACAGCCGGCAGCAGCAAAACAACAAGAGGAAGACCGATCAGCCGGATCCCCGCTAAGGGAGCAAGCAGGTCACGACTGTCGAGGAGGAGCAGCCGGCCGCTCAGGCCGCCAGCCGGCGACAGCGGACCGGCAAGGCCGCTTGGTAGCCCAAGCTCACTGATACGTCTCCAACGTATCTATAATTTTTGCTTGTTCCATGCTGTTATATTATCATTCTTGGATGTTTTACAATCTTTTTACTACAACTTTATATTATTTTTGGGACTAACCTATTAACCTAGAGCCCAGTGCCAGTTCCTGTTTTTTCCGTGTTTTTGAGTTTTACAGAAAAGGATTATCAAACGGAGCCCAAATGGAATAAAAATCTACGGTGAACTTTTATGGACCAGAAGAAGCCCAGGGAGAGTTGGAGTTGGGCCAGAGGAGCCATGAGGCCACCACAAGCCTGGGGGCGTGCCCCCCCTAGGGCGCGCCCCCTAGCTTGTCGTCACCTCGTGGCCCATCCTGACTTGTTTCCATCGCCATAAATTCCTATAAATATAGAAACCTCCGAAAATAAACCTAGATCGGGAGTTCCGCCGCTGCAAGCCTCCAGAGCCACGAAAAACCAATCGAGAGCCCGTTCCGGCACCCTGCCGGAGGGGGAAACCATCATCGGAGGCCATCTTCATCATCCCGGCGGTCTCCATGATGAGGAGGGAGTAGTTCACCCTCGGGGCTGAGGGTATGTACCAGTAGCTATGTGTTTTACCTCTCTCTCTCGTGTTCTTGAGATGGCACGATCTTGATGTACCGTGAGCTTTATTAATATAGATGAATCATATGGAGTGTTTCCCCTCTCTATCTAGTTGTGATGAATTGAGTTTTCCCTTTGAAGTTTACTTATCGGATTGAGTCTTTAAGGATTTGAGAACACTTGATGTATGTCTTGCGATGGGATATCTGTGGTGACAATGGGATGTTCTATTGATCCACTTGATGTATGTTTTGGTGATCAACTTGCGGGTTCCGTGACCATGGGAATCTATGCATAGGGGTTGGCACACGTTTTCATCTTGACTCTCCGGTAGAAACTTTGGGGCACTCTTTGAAGTTCTTTGTGTTGGATTGAATAGATGAATCTGAAATTATGTGATGCATATCGTATAATCAAACCCACCGGTACTCGAGGTGACATTGGGGTATCTAGGTGACATTAGGGTTTTGGTTGATGTGTATCTTAAGGTGTTATTTTAGTACGAACTCTAGGGCTGTTCGTGACACTTATAGGGATAGCTCATAAGATTGATCTGAAAAGATAACTTTGAGCTGGTTTCGTACCCTACAATAATTTCTTCGTTTGCTCTCCGCTATTTGTGACTTTGGAGTGAACTCTTTGTCGCGTGTGAGAGATTTACATATGATTCAACTATGTTAGTATTGTTGAGAGAACTTGCACTAGTGAAAGTATGAACCCTAGGCCTTGTTTCTAAGCATTGCAAACCGTTTGTGCTCACTTTTATCATTAGTTACCTTGCTGTTTTTATATTTTCAGATTACAAAAACCTATATCTATCATCCATATTGCACTTGTATCACCATCTCTTCGCCGAACTAGTGCACCTATACAATTTACCATTGTATTGGGTGTGTTGGGGACACAAGAGACTCTTTGTTATTTGATTGTAGGGTTGCTTGAGAGAGACCATCTTCATCCTACACCTCCCACGGATTGATAAACCTTAGGTCATCCACTTGAGGGAAATTTGCTACTGTCCTACAAAACTCTGCGCTTGGAGGCCCAACACGAGTCTACAAGAAGAAGGTTGCGTAGTAGACATCAAGCTCTTTTCTGGCGCCGTTGCCGGGGAGGTGAGTGCTTGAAGGTATATCTTTAGATCTTGCAATTGAATCTTTTAGTTTCTTGTTTTATCACTAGTTTGGTTTTATAAAAGAAAACTACAAAAAAAATGGAATTGAGGTTGCCTCATATGCTTCATCTTTTTAATGTCTTTCGTGAAAATGATGGAAAGGAAAATTGTGCTCAAGTGTTGGAAGAAGAAGTTATTAAAATGTTTGGCACTAAATCTTTGAGTGAGGAGCATGATTGCAATGTTGTTGGTATGAATTCCTTGAATATTCATGACGCTAATGATATGCAAAGCTACAAGCTTGGGGATGCTATGTTTGATGAAGATGATATGTTTAGTCCCCCAAGTTTTGATGAGCAAATTTATTATGATGAAAGCATGCCTCCTATTTATGATGATTATGATGATGACATGTATGCTATAAAGAGTGATAGTAACCATGAAACTTGTCATCATGATTTTAATATTCAAAGTGGTTATGTCAATCAAGTATCTCATTATAGTTATTTTGTTGAGTTTGCTCCCACTATTATGAATGACAAGAAAATTGCTTATGTGGAGAGTGACAAATTTTCTATGCTTGTGGATCATGAAGATAATGCTTTATGTGATAGTTATGTTGTGAAATTCCTTCACGATGCTACTGAAAATTATCATGAGGGAGGAACATATGCTTGTAGGAATTGCAATAATATCAAGTTTCCTCTCTATGTGTTCAAAGTTTTGAAGTTATGCTTGTTTTGCCTTCCTATGCTAGTTGATTCTTGCTCCCATAAATTGTTTGCTCACAAAATCCCTATGCATAGGAAGTGGGTTAGGCTTAAATGTGCTTGTCATGAGATTAATGATGCTCTTTTGCATGTTTCAATTATTATTCCTATGTGAGCATCATTGAAATCATCATGCCTAGCTAAAAGGCTTTAAAGAAAAGCGCTTGTTGGGAGACAACCCAACACTTTTACCTTCTGTTTTGGTGTGTTCAAATGATTAAGCTACTGTAGTAATCATGTTTTGTATCTTTTATTTCAATAAAGTGCCAAGTAAATTCTTTGGGATAGTGTGGATGATAGTTGACTTGATTCTGTGCAAAAACAGAAACTTTTGCTCTCAGTCCAGGAATTTTGTAAATTCACTGGAACGTGCTTTTGACCTGAAATTTTTACACAGTCTTGATATACAAATTTCCCAGGTTTTCCTCATTTTTCAGAATTTTTAGAGACATGGAAGTATGGTTACACTACAGATCTTCACAGACTGTTCTGTTTTTGACATATTCTGTTTTGCATGCATAGTTTGCTTGTTTTAGTGTTTCCATAGCTTATATTTAGTGGTATAAATTATGGGAATGATAGAATACAATATGTATCATGTGGGAACAATTATGAATCTTGTCTTGACAATACCTAAGTGAATGATTTATCTTTATTACACTAACCCATCTCAGGAAGTTCCGTTAAGTTTTGTGTGATTGAAGTTTTCAAGTTTTGGGTGAGACACCGATATGAGGAGAATAAGGAGTGGCAAGAACCTAAGCTTGGGTATGCCCAAGGCACCCCCAAGGTAATATCCAAGGAAGACTCAAGCGCCTAAGCTTGGGGATGCCCCGGAAGGCATCCCCTCTTTCGTCTTCAACACTATCGGTATATCTTACTTGGAGCTATATTTTTATTCGTCACATAATATGAGTTTTGCTTGGAGCGTCATTTAATTTATTTTTATCTGTTAGGTGTCATTTATAATCTTGTTTTTCAATAAAAAGTTCCAAGAATTGCCTTAGGATGCTTGCATTGCATGTTTTGATGAGTGCTGTGTAAAAACAGAAACTTTGGCTGTAGTGTTTGAATTTTCATATTTTACTGGAACGTGGAAATTTATGAAATTTTTACACAGTATTTTCATATAAATTTTATAGCATGTCCTAAATTTTTATAATTTTTTGAGTTACAGAAGTACACTGTTTTCATAAATTACTACAGACTGTTCTGTTTGGACAGATTGCTGTCATAGTTTCGTTATCTACTTATCCTATAGTTTCCATAACCTATATTGGTAGATATAAAGTGTGGAAATGATAGCATACAGTACCTAATGTTTGAAAATTATTATGCAACTTGTCTTGGCAGTACATAAAGAGTTGATTTATTATTATGTGTACTAACCTATCTCACGAGTTCTTTTCGAGTTTTGTGTGGATGAAGTTTTTGAGAATAGGTGAAACCATGATATGAGAGGATTGAACGAGATGCAAAAGCTCAAGCTTGGGGATGCCCAAGGCACCCCATGTAAATATTTCAAGAAGTCTCAATCATCTAAGCTTGGGGATGCTACGCATCCCACCTCTCTTCATCAACAATTATCGGTTAGCCTATGTTGAGCCTAAATCTTTATTCGTTCACATGATGCGTGCTATTCTTGGAGTGATATTTTTCTTTTGCTTGCTGTTTAATAAAATACTTAAGATCTGAAAATATTTATTGAGAGAGAGTCCTCACATAGCTACTTAATTGTTTGACTACTCATTGATCTTCACTTATATCTTTTGAGAGTAGCTTGTCATTTCCTCTCATGGTTCACTTATACCTTTTTGATGTATGAAATCTTTATGCTCTTGTGCTTCATTTAAATTTGTTTGAGCTTGCCAAAAAGCAATGGCAATAGTCCCAAAGTGATAGATATCCAAGGAGGATACAATAAAACTTTCATGAAGATCATTGGACAAATTAAACTTGATTCCTTGTAATAGTTTTTAAACATGATGATAGTAATATGTGAGTCATGTTAGTGAGTAATTATGCTTAGTAGGAATATTGGTGTTAAGGTTTGTGATTCCCTATGCATGCACGAAAGTCAATAGTTATGCAATGAAGTTACATCCTACTTGTGGTGCATTATTCGGTGTTAGTTATGACTCAATGCTCACTTATGAGATTTTTCGTTCCTCGGTTTGGTTGCTTCCCAATCTATTTGCTAGCCTTCATTTGTACTAAGTAGAAATACTACTTGTGCATCCAAAATCCTTAAACCAATTTTTGCCTTATGAGTCCACCATACCTACCTATATGCGGTATTTCCAAGCCGTTCCAAGCAAATTTGTATGTGCCATCTCTAAATTTTCAAAATAAATTTTCTCTTTTGTGTGCCCGTACCGCTCATGAAACGGTGGGGAGTATCCAATATTTTTCCATGCTAGGTGTGTTATTCTCACGATATGTGTTGATTCACTATCATTCACGAGAAAATGGCTGGTATTCGGGATGCCCAGTCCCATGCTCAAAATTCAAATCAAAAATATAATGAAACAAAACTCCCCCAAGATTGTTGTTTGTATGGACGGTACCCGTGGATTCGGCTCGCCGTGGAGTGTGATTGATTGGTGGAGGGGGAGTAAAAACTTTACCATTCTGTTTGGGAACCGCCTATAATGTATCTAGCATGGAAAGTATTGTGAGCTACTTTGTCGTTTTCGTTGACAGGAAAAGCATGCCACTCAAAATAATTTTCTCTCTCAATTTAAACCTTGAGCTCTGGCACCTCTACAAATCCCTACTTCCCTCTGCGAAGGGCCTATCTATTTACTTCATGCAATTTTTATTTTTGCTTTGAGTCTCCATCTTCTCTTATAAGCACTAACTAAGGGGCACTATGATCGTACTTGAGCATTGGGCATAGCTAATATTTGAGTGTGTTTCATGAATGGATCAATGATTGAGCATAATGGGCTAGGGATAGCTTTCTTTAGTGTTGATATTTTGAAAGACATGGTTGCTTGTTGACATGCTTGAGTATTGAAGTCATTATGTTAAAACTAGACTATTGCTTTGAATCATTTACAAGTCCAAATGTCCATGCTATACAAAGAAGAAAAGAATATGATGAACATGTTGGGCAGCATTCCACATCAAAAATTCTGTTTTTATCATTTACCTACGCGAGGACGAGCAGGAATTAAGCTTGGGGATGCTGATACGTCTCCAACGTATCTATAATTTTTGCTTGTTCCATGCTGTTATATTATCATTCTTGGATGTTTTACAATCTTTTTACTACAACTTTATATTATTTTTGGGACTAACCTATTAACCTAGAGCCCAGTGCCAGTTCCTGTTTTTTTCCGTGTTTTTGAGTTTTACAGAAAAGGATTATCAAACGGAGCCCAAATGGAATAAAAATCTACGGTGAATTTTTATGGACCAGAAGAAGCCCAGGGAGAGTTGGAGTTGGGCCAGGGGAGCCACGAGGCCACCCCAAGCCTGGGGGGCACGCCCCCCCTAGGGCGCGCCCCCTAGCTTATCGTCACCTCGTGGCCCATCCTGACTTGTTTCCCACCGCCATAAATTCCTATAAATATAGAAACCTCCGAAAATAAACCTAGATCGGGAGTTCCGCCGCCGCAAGCCTTCAGAGCCACGAAAAACCAATCGGGAGCCCGTTCCGGCACCCTGCCAGAGGGGGAAACCATCACCGGAGGCCATCTTCATCATCCCGGCGGTCTCCATGACGAGGAGGGAGTAGTTCACCCTCAGGGCTGAGGGTATGTACCAGTAGCTATGTGTTTGACCTCTCTCTCTCTCGTGTTCTTGAGATGGCACGATCTTGATGTACCGTGAGCTTTATTAATATAGATGAATCATATGGAGTGTTTCCCCTCTCTATCTAGTTGTGATGAATTGAGTTTTCCCATTGAAGTTTACTTATCGGATTGAGTCTTTAAGGATTTGAGAACACTTGATGTATGTCTTGCGATGGGATATCTGTGGTGACAATGGGATGTTCTATTGATCCACTTGATGTATGTTTTGGTGATCAACTTGCGGGTTCCGTGACCATGGGAATCTATGCATAGGGGTTGGCACACGTTTTCGTCTTGACTCTCCGGTAGAAACTTTGGGGCACTCTTTGAAGTTCTTTGTGTTGGATTGAATAGATGAATCTGAAATTATGTGATGCATATCGTATAATCAAACCCACGGGTACTCGAGGTGACATTGGGGTATCTAGGTGACATTAGGGTTTTGGTTGATGTGTATCTTAAGGTGTTATTTTAGTACGAACTCTAGGGTTGTTCGTGACACTTATAGGGATAGCTCATAAGATTGATCTGAAAAGATAACTTTGAGCTGGTTTCGTACCCTACAATAATTTCTTCGTTTGCTCTCCGCTATTTGTGACTTTGGAGTGAACTCTTTGTCGCGTGTGAGAGATTTGCATATGATTCAACTATGTTAGTATTGTTGAGAGAACTTGCACTAGTGAAAGTATGAACCCTAGGCCTTGTTTCTAAGCATTGCAATACCGTTTGTGCTCACTTTTATCAGTAGTTACCTTGCTGTTTTTATATTTTCAGATTACAAAAACCTATATCTATCATCCATATTGCACTTGTATCACCATCTCTTCGCCGAACTAGTGCACCTATACAATTTACCATTGTATTGGGTGTGTTGGGGAAACAAGAGACTCTTTGTTATTTGATTGCAGGGTTGCTTGAGAGAGACCATCTTCATCCTACACCTCCCACGGATTGATAAACCTTAGGTCATCCACTTGAGGGAAATTTGCTACTGTCCTACAAAACTCTGTGCTTGGAGGCCCAACACGAGTCTACAAGAAGAAGGTTGCGTAGTAGACATCAAGCTCTTTTCTGGCGCCGTTGCCGGGGAGGTGAGTGCTTGAAGGTATATCTTTAGATCTTGCAATTGAATCTTTTAGTTCCTTGTTTTATCACTAGTTTGGTTTTATAAAAGAAAACTACAAAAAAAATGGAATTGAGGTTGCCTCATATGCTTCATATTTTTAATGTCTTTCGTGAAAATGATGGAAAGGAAAATTGTGCTCAAGTGTTAGAAGAAGAAGTTATTAAAATGTTTGGCACTAAATCTTTGAGTGAGGAGCATGATTGCAATGTTGTTGGTATGAATTCCTTGAATATTCATGACGCTAATGATATGCAAAGCTACAAGCTTGGGGATGCTATGTTTGATGAAGATGATATGTTTAGTCCCCCAAGTTTTGATGAGCAAATTTATTATGATGAAAGCATGCCTCCTATTTATGATGATTATGATGATGACATGTATGCTATAAAGAGTGATAGTAACCATGAAACTTGTCATCATGATTTTAATATTCAAAGTGGTTATGTCAATCAAGTATCTCATTATAGTTATTTTGTTGAGTTTGCTCCCACTATTATGAATGACAAGAAAATTGCTTATGTGGAGAGTGACAAATTTTCTATGCTTGTGGATCATGAAGATAATGCTTTATGTGATAGTTATGTTGTGAAATTCCTTCACGATGCTACTGAAAATTATCATGAGGGAGGAACATATGCTTGTAGGAATTGCAATAATATCAAGTTTCCTCTCTATGTGTTCAAAGTTTTGAAGTTATGCTTGTTTTGCCTTCCTATGCTAGTTGATTCTTGCTCCCATAAATTGTTTGCTCACAAAATCCCTATGCATAGGAAGTGGGTTAGGCTTAAATGTGATTGTCATGAGATTAATGATGCTCTTTTGCATGTTTCAATTATTATTCCTATGTGAGCATCATTGAAATCATCATGCCTAGCTAAAAGGCTTTAAAGAAAAGCGCTTGTTGGGAGACAACCCAACACTTTTACCTTCTGTTTTGGTGTGTTCACATGATTAAGCTACTGTAGTAATCATGTTTTGTATATTTTATTTCAATAAAGTGCCAAGTAAAGCCTTTGGGATAGTGTGGATGATAGTTGACTTGATTCTGTGCAAAAACAGAAACTTTTGCTCTCAGTCCAGGAATTTTGTAAATTCACTGGAACGTGCTTTTGACCTGAAATTTTTACACAGTCTTGATATACAAATTTCCCAGGTTGTCCTCATTTTTCAGAATTTTTAGAGACAGGGAAGTATGGTTACACTACAGATCTTCACAGACTGTTCTGTTTTTGACATATTCTGTTTTGCATGCATAGTTTACTTGTTTTAGTGTTTCCATAGCTTATATTTAGCGGTATAAATTATGGGAATGATAGAATACAATATGTATCATGTGGGAACAATTATTAATCTTGTCTTGACAATACCTAAGTGAATGATTTATCTTTATTACACTAACCCATCTCACGAAGTTCCGTTAAGTTTTGTGTGATTGAAGTTTTCAAGTTTTGGGTGAGACACCGATATGAGGAGAATAAGGAGTGGCAAGAACCTAAGCTTGGGGATGCCCAAGGCACCCCCAAGGTAATATCCAAGGAAGACTCAAGCGCCTAAGCTTGGGGATGCCCCGGAAGGCATCCCCTCTTTCGTCTTCAACACTATCGGTATATCTTACTTGGAGCTATATTTTTATTCGTCACATAATATGAGTTTTGCTTGGAGCGTCATTTTATTTTATTTTTATCTGTTAGGTGTCATTTATAATCTTGTTTTTCAATAAAAAGTTCCAAGAATTGCCTTAGGATGCTTGCATTGCATGTTTTGATGAGTGCTGTGTAAAAACAGAAACTTTGGCTGTAGTGTTTGAATTTTCATATTTTACTGGAACGTGGAAAGTTTCTGAAATTTTTACACAGTAATTTCATATAAATTTTATAGCATGTCCTAAATTTTTATAATTTTTTGAGTTACAGAAGTACACTGTTTTCGTAAATTACTACAGACTGTTCTGTTTGGACAGATTGCTGTCATAGTTTCGTTATCTACTTATCCTATAGTTTCCATAACCTATATTGGTAGATATAAAGTGTGGAAATGATAGCATACAGTACCTAATGTTTGAAAATTATTATGCAACTTGTCTTGGCAGTACATAAAGAGTTGATTTATTATTATGTGTACTAACCTATCTCACGAGTTCTTTTCGAGTTTTGTGTGGATGAAGTTTTTGAGAATAGGTGAAACCATGATATGAGAGGATTGAACGAGATGCAAAAGCTCAAGCTTGGGGATGCCCAAGGCACCCCATGTAAATATTTCAAGAAGTCTCAAGCATCTAAGCTTGGGGATGCTACGCATCCCACCTCTCTTCATCAACAATTATCGGTTAGCCTATGTTGAGCCTAAATCTTTATTCGTTCACATGATGCGTGCTATTCTTGGAGTGATATTTTTCTTTTGCTTGCTGTTTAATAAAATACTTAAGATCTGAAAATATTTATTGAGAGAGAGTCCTCACATAGCTACTTAATTGTTTGACTACTCATTGATCTTCACTTATATCTTTTGAGAGTAGCTTGTCATTTCCTCTCATGGTTCACTTATACCTTTTTGATGTATGAAATCTTTATGCTCTTGTGCTTCATTTAAATTTGTTTGAGCTTGCCAAAAAGCAATGGCAATAGTCCCAAAGTGATAGATATCCAAGGAGGATACAATAAAAACTTTCATGAAGATCATTGGACAAATTAAACTTGATTCCTTGTAATAGTTTTTAAACATGATGATAGTAATATGTGAGTCATGTTAGTGAGTAATTATGCTTAGTAGGAATATTGGTGTTAAGGTTTGTGATTCCCTATGCATGCACGAAAGTCAATAGTTATGCAATGAAGTTACATCCTACTTGTGGTGCATTATTCGGTGTTAGTTATGACTCAATGCTCACTTATGAGATTTTTCGTTCCTCGGTTTGGTTGCTTCCCAATCTATTTGCTAGCCTTCATTCGTACTAAGTAGAAATACTACTTGTGCATCCAAAATCCTTAAACCAATTTTGCCTTATGAGTCCACCATACCTACCTATATGCGGTATTTCCAAGCCGTTCCAAGCAAATTTGTATGTGCCTTCTCTAAATTTTAAAAATAAATTTTCTCTTTTGTGTGCCCGTACCGCTCATGAAATGGTGGGGAGTATCCAGTATTTTTCCATGCTAGGTGTGTTATTCTCACGATATGTGTTGATTCACTATCATTCACGAGAAAATGGCTGGTATTCGGGATACCCAGTCCCATGCTCAAAATTCAAATCAAAAATATAATGAAACAAAACTCCCCCAGGATTGTTGTTTGTATGGACGGTACCCGTGGATTCGGCTCGCCGTGGAGTGTGATTGATTGGTGGAGGGGGAGTAAAAACTTTACCATTCTGTTTGGGAACCGCCTATAATGTATCTAGCATGGAAAGTATTGTGAGCTACTTTGTCGTTTTCGTTGACAGGAAAAGCATGCCACTCAAAATAATTTTCTCTCTCAATTTAAACCTTGAGCTCTGGCACCTCTACAAATCCCTACTTCTCTCTGCGAAGGGCGTATCTATTTACTTCATGCAATTTTTATTTTTGCTTTGAGTCTCCATCTTCTCTTATAAGCACTAACTAAGGGGCACTATGATCGTACTTGAGCATTGGGCATAGCTAATATTTGAGTGTGTTTCATGAATGGATCAATGATTGAGCATGATGGGCTAGGGATAACTTTCTTTAGTGTTGATATTTTGAAAGACATGGTTGCTTGTTGACATGCTTGAGTATTGAAGTCATTATGTTAAAACTAGACTATTGCTTTGAATCATTTACAAGTCCAAATGTCCATGCTATACAAAGAAGAAAAGAATATGATGAACATGTTGGGCAGCATTCCACATCAAAAATTCTGTTTTTATCATTTACCTACTCGAGGACGAGCAGGAATTAAGCTTGGGGATGCTGATACGTCTCCAACGTATCTATAATTTTTGCTTGTTCCATGCTGTTATATTATCATTCTTGGATGTTTTACAATATTTTTACTACAACTTTATATTATTTTTGGGACTAACCTATTAACCTAGAGCCCAGTGCCAGTTCCTGTTTTTTTCCGTGTTTTTGAGTTTTACAGAAAAGGATTATCAAACGGAGCCCAAATGGAATAAAAATCTACGGTGAATTTTTATGGACCAGAAGAAGCCCAGGGAGAGTTGGAGTTGGGCCAGGGGAGCCACGAGGCCACCACAAGCCTGGGGGGCGCGCCCCCCTAGGGCGCGCCCCCTAGCTTATCGTCACCTCGTGGCCCATCCTGACTTGTTTCCCACCGCCATAAATTTCTATAAATATAGAAACCTCCGAAAATAAACCTAGATCGGGAGTTCCGCTGCCGTAAGCCTTCAGAGCCACGAAAAACCAATCGGGAGCCCATTCCGGCACCCTGCCGGAGGGGGAAACCATCACCGGAGGCCATCTTCATCATCCCGGCGGTCTCCATGACGAGGAGGGAGTAGTTCACCCTCGGGGCTGAGGGTATGTACCAGTAGCTATGTGTTTGACCTCTCTCTCTCGTGTTCTTGAGATGGCACGATCTTGATGTACCATGAGCTTTATTAATATAGATGAATCATATGGAGTGTTTCCCCTCTCTATCTAGTTGTGATGAATTGAGTTTTCCCTTTGAAGTTTACTTATCGGATTGAGTCTTTAAGGATTTGAGAACACTTGATGTATGTCTTGCGATGGGATATCTGTGGTGACAATGGGATGTTCTATTGATCCACTTGATGTATGTTTTGGTGATCAACTTGCGGGTTCCGTGACCATGGGAATCTATGCATAGGGGTTGGCACACGTTTTCGTCTTGACTCTCCGGTAGAAACTTTGGGGCACTCTTTGAAGTTCTTTGTGTTGGATTGAATAGATGAATCTGAAATTATGTGATGCATATCGTATAATCAAACCCACAGGTACTCGAGGTGACATTGGGGTATCTATGTGACATTAGGGTTTTGGTTGATGTGTATCTTAAGGTGTTATTTTAGTACGAACTCTAGGGCTGTTCGTGACACTTATAGGGATAGCTCATAAGATTGATCTGAAAAGATAACTTTGAGCTGGTTTTGTACCCTACAATAATTTCTTCGTTTGCTCTCCGCTATTTGTGACTTTGGAGTGAACTCTTTGTCCCGTGTGAGAGATTTACATATGATTCAACTATGTTAGTATTGTTGAGAGAACTTGCACTAGTGAAAGTATGAACCCTAGGCCTTGTTTCTAAGCATTGCAATACCGTTTGTGCTCACTTTTATCATTAGTTACCTTGCTGTTTTTATATTTTCAGATTACAAAAACCTATATTTATCATCCATATTGCACTTGTATCACCATCTCTTCGCCGAACTAGTGCACCTATACAATTTACCATTGTATTGGGTGTGTTGGGGACACAAGAGACTCTTTGTTATTTGATTGCAGGGTTGCTTGAGAGAGACCATCTTCATCCTACACCTCCCACGGATTGATAAACCTTAGGTCATCCACTTGAGGGAAATTTGCTACTGTCCTACAAAACTCTGCGCTTGGAGGCCCAACACGAGTCTACAAGAAGAAGGTTGCGTAGTAGACATCACTCACCTTCGAGCAGATGCTCGACGCGCCCTGCAAGATGCATTCTGGGGCAAACCCGGCAACACACGCTCCGGCAGTGCAGTTTCTCTCAGCGGCTGGCCCAGGGCGAGGGCCTCCCGGTCCACCCACCGCCGCCTCCCCGGGCTCCGGCTCCCGCTCCAGCCCCGGCTCCAGCTCCGAATGACGGTCGCCTCCATGACCAGTTCCCCGAGCAGGACGGGGCATACGTCGTCTTCACCAGCGAAGGCGGCGACAAGCACAGCCAACGTCAGCGCCGCCATGAGGTGAACGCCACGGTGCCCTCGGTTCCCCAGTACATGCACTGGTCCGAGAAGCCGATCACCTGGAGCCGGGCGGACCACCCGGCCGTGATGCCCAACCCGGGCAGCTACGCCCTCGTCCTCGACCCCACCATCGCCTCTGCAAGGCTCACCTGCCGGTTCTCATGGGTGCTGGTCGACGGAGGCAGCAGCATCAACATCCTCTACCGCGACATTCTGCTCAAGCTCGGGCTCAAGGAGAAAGACCTGCAGCCGACCCAGACGGTTTTCCATGGTATCGTGCCGGGGCAGTCCAGTTCCCCGATCGGCAAGATCCGGCTCGACGTTCTCTTCGACAACAAGAGCCATTTCCGTCGAGAGACGGTATGGTTCGAGGTGGTGGCCCTCAACAGCCCCTACCACGCGCTGCTGGGCAGGCCGGCGCTCGTCAAATTCATGGCGGTCCCCCACTATGCTTACCTCAAGATGAAGATGCCAGGTCCCAAGGGCATCATCAGCATCGACGGCGACTACAAAAAGTCGATCGAGTGCGCTCGCGATAGTAGCCGGCTGGCCGAAGCACTGGTGATCGCGGAGGAGAGGCTCCAGCTCGACCGGCTCGTGGCCCAGGCCACCGAATGGCCGGCCGTGCCGACTCCCCCGTCCCAGCCAGCCAGCAAGGCGACGTTCCAGCCGTCCAAGGACACCAAGCAAGTGCCGCTCGACCCGGCCAACCCCAAGCAGTGTGTCACCATCGGCGCCAACCTCAGCAGCAAATAGGAAGGCGAGCTCATCGACTTCCTCCGTGAGAATCGGGACATCTTTGCATGGTCACCCAAAGACATGCCGGGTGTTCCGAGGAAGTACGCCGAGCACAAAATTCACGTACGGCCGGATGCGAAGCCGGTCAGGCAACCCCTGCACCATTTCTCCAAGGAGAAGAGGCGTACTATAGGAGAAGAGATCGCCCGGCTGCTCGCAGCCGGCTTCATCATCGAAGTTTTCCACTCGGACTGGCTGGCCAACCCGGTCCTGGTGCTGAAGAAGAACAAGACTTGGCGCATGTGTATCGACTACACCAGCCTGAACAAGGCATGCCCCAAGGACCCTTTCGCCCTGCCCTGGATCGATCAGGTGATCGACTCCACGGCCGGCTGCGATCTGTTGTCCTTCCTGGATGCCTACTCCGGCTACCACCAGATCAAGCTGGACCCGGCCGACCGGCTGAAGACCTCCTTCATCACCCCTTTTGGGGCCTACTGCTACATCACCATGTCGTTTAGTCTGAAGAACGCAGGCGCCACCTTCCAGCGCTGCATGCAGAAGTGTCTCCTGCCCTAGATCGGCAGAAACGTCCACGTTTACGTGGACGACATCGTCGTCAAGACCAAGAAGCACTTCAGCCTCCTCGACGATCTTCGGGAGACCTTCTCCAACCTGCGCGAGTACAAGGTCCGGCTCAATCCGGAGAAGTGCGTTTTCGGCGTGCCAGCCGGCCAGCTCCTGGGTTTCTTCGTGTCCGCACGCGACATCGAGGCCAACCCAGAGAAGATCAAGGCCATCGAGCGCATGCACAGGCCGGCCAAGCTCCGCGACGTCCAGAAGTTCGCCGGCTGCCTAGCCTCGCTCAGCCGATTCATCAGCCGGCTGGGCGAGAAGGCGCTGCCCCTCTACCAACTCATGAAGAAGACGACCAAGTTCGAGTGGACCGACCAGGCGGAAGAAGCATTCCGCGACCTCAAACGCGCCCTCTCCAGCGCGCCCGTCTTGGCCGCGCCGGCTAAGAAGGAGCCTATGCTCACGTACATCGCAGCAACCACGCGCGTGGTCAGCGTCGTTCTGGTCGTGGAGCGGCCTGAGGAAGGTAGGGCACTGCCGGTTCAGCGCCCCGTCTACTACCTGAGCGAGGTCCTCTCCGCCTCCAAGCAGAACTACCCCCACTACCAGAAGATGTGTTACGACGTCTACTTCGCTGACGTGGCTTGAGACTGCGTCGGTATCTCCGCAAACAGGAAGGGATGACACAGCACAGCGACGGTAAGTATTTCCCTCAGTTATGAAACCAAGGTTATCGAACCAGTAGGAGGATCACCACCACCCAATAAGCAGCACCTGCACACAAATAACAAATACTTGCAACCCGACGCGAAAGAGAGGTTGTCAATCTCTCTACGGTAAAAAGATAGATTAGGTAATGATAGATAGGACAGATAGATTTCTCAAGAACACAAAATAAGAAGAGCAAATAAGAAGTGCAGCAATATGTTTTTGTATTTTTGGTCTTGTACATCTAAAAACAAAGATGCAAAAAGATAGATCGGAAATCAATATGTTAGAAAAGTAGACCCTGTCGTATTTCGGGCTCCGCAAAACCCTAAGGAATTCGAACCCAGGGGCGTGTGCGAAGATTCCCCAACAGCTTCGCCCCCTCCAAGCTCACAATGCAATAACCCCGCTCGATGGCGAGGAAGACGATGGCACACAAGAGTTTACCCAGGTTCGGGCCGCCGCGAAGCGTAAAACCCTACTCCTGCCTTTGGTGGATTGCCTCACGAGGAGATTTGTGGATGAACTTGTACAGATGTGTGTTTGCGGGGTGGTTTCTCCTTCTTCTACTGAGCTACCTAGCCTCTATTTATAGCGGCCCGGGTCCTCTTCCCTTATCGCAATGGCGGGAAGGGATCCCATAACGGCCAAATTTGAAGGGGGACAGGAGGTACATCTTATCCTGACGAAAGGCGGTCTTCGGCTGCAAAGTTGGTGGTGGTGACGCGGTGGTGGGCTCGCCGGTGACACCCGTCCTGCTGCGCTCGCTGACCCGGTCTTGTTGCACCGTAATGGAAACCTTTGGGGGGCGCTTTGGGAACTCGCGTATGTTCCTGCCTCCTTTGCACCAAAGGGGAAACTGTCCCCTCTGGCGCGCTGCGCCCGCCAGGCCAGGCTGGCGTCACCCTTGGCCTCCTGAGGTCGTGTGTTGCATAGGGATCTCCGCCGCTCGGGAGGAGGCCTGAGGAGGCCTGCCTCCCCGCGGGTCATGGCGCTGCCTCCCTCGCGAGTCCGGGGGTATCGCGAGGGCCTTGTGTCGGGCGTAGCTGTGCAGGGCCGTACTTGGTCGTCGTGGTGGGCCGCGTCTTGGGCCACAGGCAGGCAAGTCTGGGTACCCTGGTATCCAGAACGCCGACAGTAGCCCCTGGGCCCAAGGCGCGCTCGAGCTAGCTTTGGGGCGAAGCCACGGTGGACGAGCCGGAGCGCCGTGGGCCCCCATCGCCTGCGGGTCCGATTCGACGCGTGGCGCACCGCGGGGCGCGGGCGTCTCAGCTCCCCGAAGACGTCGGGAACCGCCCCAGGTCGGACTGACGCCTGGCCTGCGCGCCTCCTTGGCCATCATTATCCTTCTTTGAATGCTGTTGACCCCTTGCGTCCTCTCCCATCTCGGGCCACGCGGATGTGACCCGACGGGGGCAGGGGAAGTGACGTGAGGCAGGAGAGCACGTCAGCCGAGCCTGGCACACGCCGCTCGAGGTGCCTGGCGACTCCACTTCCCACGTCTCCCCGCGTGCAGCGGTTGCGCCTATAAATCCACCCCGCTCGGGGGGCCTTGCCATCTTGCCGCGCCCTCTCGCTTCTCTTCCTTCCATGTTGCCTTCCTCGTCTTCCTCCTCTGCTTTGCTCACCCATGGCGTCCAGTGGGAGCGCGGCAGGTGCTGGGAAGCGTCCGGAGCCCTCGGCTTCATCGGCGGCCCCCGGAGGCAGCGGCGGGGGGGGGGGGGGGGGGGAGGGGGGGCTCAAGGCCAACCCAAGTCCGCCGATGCTGGGCCATCATTGATGAGTAAGTTCCTTGTCTCCCGCTTCCTTCTCTTATAATCGCGGCTGCCGCGCCGATCTTGATCGTTCCCCCCTCACAGGGCGCCCGCGCCCAAGAGGCGCAGGCTCGGGGAACTCCTTGAGGAGGCTGATGCGCTGAGGGTCCAGCTTGCGGACGCCGAGGCCGCCCTCCAAGCCGCGCTCAGGGGTGAGGCGGAGGCTCGGGCGGAGCTGGAGTCGCTCCAGACTCAGGTCCAGGGGGCCGCCGACGCCATGCAGGCCGCCCAGGATGAGGTGGCCCACGCGAAGATGCTGGAGGCGCAACCCACCACGCAGTACCGGGACGTCGCCCTCCGCGCGGTCGATGCGGTGAGTCGGTTCGTCGAGGAGGCCCCTGCGCTGCCATGCGCGCACGGCGACGGGGGCTACCTCAACTTCTTCGACAAGGTGGTGGAGGCGCTGGAGACTAGCGTCTCCCGGGTTGACGAGGACAACGTGTCTAGCGCGCGCGACCTCCTAGACCTCGCGCTGACACGCGTCTTCTCCAACCTTCGGCGCTTCGTCCCCGAGCTTGACCTCTTCCGCATCATGGAGCCGGTGCCCGAGGAGCTCCAGAGGCCCCTCAGGGACGAGACGCGCCCGCACATGGAGTCCTTGGTGGAGCGGTTCGTCCAGGAGCCTCTCCCCGACGAGAGCGATGACTCCGACGCCGCGGCGGGCGACGGTCCGGGCGGCGACAGCGGCTCCTCCGCCTAGTCCTCCCCTGTTTTCTCTTCCCATCTCCTGTCATGACATGCAACACCTGGCCCCTAGGGGCGTTAACTTTTGCGTTTTTACCTTTGTATTCCTTCTCCCTTTAGCGCTGTTGATGGTTGGTTTTGCGTGGCGCATCCCTGCTTTTCCTGCAGGGCCTTGGGTCATCGCCGATGCGCCGTGGTGCCCCCCGAGGAGCCCGCGAGGGTACTGCGCTAAGACCGGCGACGTCACCCGGTCGGGCCCTCGCGGGGCGGGACCTCCTGAGGTGGAGCGTGCCGCCCCCAAGGACTGAGCCTTAACCCCGCCGCCTAGAACGGCCGAAGTACCTTCCTCGCGCTGCTCTCCCTTGCTCCTGGGACCACAAGGATCCCGACGGGGTTGCGTAGCGAACCGTAGTGCCTGCATTTTCACGTTAGCGTTCATGCCCCCTGCCCGGCGTCCGGGCCATTAACTGACTAGAAGGTTCTGCTTTCGTTAGGCGGGTGTACTTAGCTCGTTGGGTCGCGGCGGGCTCGAGCGTAGCGAAGTGTAGGCGGAGCGCCTAGGGAGGTCGAGGAGCCCGCCTGGGAGAGCTTCTTCCTCGCTCGCGGGGTGGTCCGGGAGCCCTTTTTGCACTCTACGTCAACAGGGCACGATCCTGAGCAAACCTCGACCACCGTTGGGACGTCCGGATCACCAGGACGAGACCAATGGGGGCGAGGCCTCGGCCGCAATTGGAGCATCCAGATCACCAGGACGAGACCAAGGGGCGCGGAGCTGCACGATCGGTGAGGTTCCTGAGACGTATTGCCTAGGAACCCCCCCTCTAACGTTCAAGTGGCGCTCTGCATCGGTAGGGCCCGATCCCGAGCAGACCTCGACCGCCGTTGGGACGTCCGAATCACCGGGCGAGACCAAAGGGGGCGAGGCCTCGGCCGCAATTGGGGCGTCCGGATCACCAAGACGACACCAAGGGGCGCGGAGCTACGCGATCGGTGAGGCTCCTGAGGCGTATTGCCCAGGAGTCCCCCTTAACGCTCAAGCAACTTCCTTACCTTTCCGCGGGCTACCGCCTCTGGTGGCGCATGAGCCTCCCGAGGCCCCGTGATGCCATGTCGGGCCATGGCCGGAGCCCCCGAGCGGGGGTTGACCGTTTAAGTGATGAGTGCCCCCGAGGCGACAGGACCTTGCCGGCCTGTTCCGAGAGGCCACGAGGGGGAGCCAAAGTGCTCGAGCCGTGCTTGGCAAGGTTTCAATCCAAAAGGAAAAATATTTCAAGATCAGAAAGAGGAATCGCGAAGAGAAAAAGTTCCCGCCCCTTTTCCAAATAGATTTGCGAAATCTTCAACTTCATTTCAAAAAGTGGCAACACGAACACAAAAGGAAGCAAGCAACAACCGCGTCCGGCACCTAGGCTAGTCTTGGCCTTCGTCTTCTGCAAGCGCGGAGCGTAGGGCATCCACGTTGCGTGGGCATAGCCATTGGAGGGCAGTGTTATCCGCCAGCGCGGAGCATGGGGCTTCCACTTGGGCATGGGATGGAACCCCTCCGCGTCCTCGGGGGGCTCCGGGCGTATACAGCCCACTCATTATTACGTGAGAGTGTCACGGCCGGAGATAGCTAGGCAAGCCCCCAGGCGCGCGGCCTAGGTGCTCCCAACTCGGTTTAGAGCTACCCATGCATTAATGCGCGGTTGCGCGCCTCTACAGCCCAAACCTGTGTGCACTGCTCCCCGCGGCCCAAACATGAGCGCAATGCACCCAGCGCAGTTGCAGAGGTGTTGTGTCGGTGAAGCCGCCCCGTGAAGTGTCGCGGCGCCGGCCGGACCCGGCTTGCCGGCCTCATGAGGCCCCGCCTCCCGAGGGCCGCTCCTGCGCCCCTGTTGCCGCGGGTGGCCCGCGTCGCTTGTACCCTGCCGATTTCCCTGGCGGTCGTCCCTGAGGCCCTGTGCTCGGCTGTGCGCTCCTTGCTTGTGGGGGCGGCGGCTGCGTCGCGCCCCCTTGCTTCCCAGGACGCTCCCCCCTTTCCTCGCTCGCATAAGCCTGGCCTGGTGCCCCCTCTGTGGGAGCCCCATGCCCGGCTTGGGGAGGGCGCCCGGGGTACCTCCCTATCTCGGGAGGGTGCCATCATCCGCAGAGGGCGCCTGATCCTCCGCGCCCTCCGCAGGTATGACGTAGCTCAGAACGTAGGGCTCTGTGTAGAGGCTTTGGCCGCCTCCTGGGTCGCCCCCGCGCGCCCTAAGGGCGGTCTCCTCGGGTGGCGGGATGACACCATCCTGGGCATGCGGGCCATAGACCCTCTTGCGACGGGCCTCTGCCCGAAGCTGCCTGGCTCTGCCGCCGCCGTTGGGTGGGCCGCGCGTTTCTTACCGCACGTTGCCTCCCTGATTCTCCATTGCGCCTCCATTACGCTCTCCTGCCTGTCCGGAAGTCTGAGCCGCCTGCTCCCTGCGCCGGTTGGCGCACTCCCGTCGGGACAAGCCAGGCTGTTGATGACCCGGTTGCGCGTGGGCGCGGGCACCGGTGTGCGCGTGGAGCGCCCCGCCGCCTTCCTCCAAGGTGCCGCCGACGTGGCCGGGCGACGCCCCGAAGCCTGCAACCGGAATCCTGAGGAGAAGAAGCACGGCGTGGGGCGGGCCCTGCCCGGGCCCGTTCGGGGAGGAAGCGGGCGTGCCGCCCGCAGGCAAGGCGACGGGCACGGCGAGCGAGCTCCCGGCGCCCGGCGTCGGTGGTCGTGAAGGTAGGTGAGGGGCCCAGGCCCTCCTTGCGACGGCGACCAGCTCGGCGATGTGGTCGGCCCAGGCGTCGAAGCCCCCGTGCATAGGGCAGTGGCGAAGCATCTCACTCGCCATCAGGAGCGAGTCATGCGGGTTGAGGTCTCCCACGTGGGTGCAACGCGATGCTGATCCCGTGGCGCTGCTCGCCCACCTTGCGCCCGGCCGACACGAGCGGCGTCAGTGGTAGAAACGACGCTGGTGGCCTGGTAACGGCCGTCCGGCATTGCGCTGCCGTGACGGGAGTCTTGGGTGGCAGTGGCGAGGTTGGCGGAGGCGAGCCCTCCGAGGTCGGAAGGAGCCTGTCGGGCGTTGGCCATCTGCGCGATGGGGCGGAGAAGAAGCGAAGCTTGCTGAAGACTCCGACACGCCCCCTACCTGGCGCGCCAAATGTTGGATTTTGGGCTCCGCAAAACCCTAAGGAATTCGAACCTAGGGGCGTGTGCAAAGATTCCCCAACAACTTCACCCCCTCCAAGCTCACAACGCAATAACCCCGCTCGATGGTGAGGAAGACGATGGCACACAAGAGTTTACCCAGGTTCGGGCCCCTGCGAAGCGTAAAACCCTACTCCTGCCTTTGGTGGATTGCCTCACGAGGAGGTTTGTGGATGAACTTGTACAGATGTATGTTTGCGGGGTGGTTTCTCCTTCTTCTACTGAGCTACCTAGCCTCTATTTATAGCGGCCCGGGTCCTCTTCCCTTATCGCAATGGCGGGAAGGGATCCCACAACGGCGAAATTTGAAGGGGGACAGGAGGTACATCTTATCCTGACGAAAGGCGGTCTTCGCCTGCAAAGTTGGTGGTGGTGACGCGGTGGTGGGCTCGCCGGTGACACCCGTCCTGCTGCGCTCGCTGACCCGGTCTTGTTGCACCGTAATGGAAACCTTTGGGGGCTCTTTGGGAACTCGCGTACGTTCCTGCCTCCTTTAAACCAAAGGGGAAACTATCCCCTCTGGCGCGCTGCGCCCGCCAGGCCAGGCTGGCGTCACCCTTGGCCTCCTGAGGTCGTGTGTTGCATAGGGATCTCCACCGCTCGGGAGGAGGCCTGAGGAGGCCTGCCTCCCCGCGGGTCATGGCGCTGCCTCCCTCGCGAGTCCGGTGGTCTCGCGAGGGCCTTGTGTCAGGCGTAACCGTGCAGGGCCGTACTTGGTCGTCGCGGTGGGCCGCGTCTTGGGCCGCAGGCAGGCAAGTCTGGGTACCCTGGTATCCAGAACGCCGACAGACCCGGGGGTCGTAGGTTTCACTAGTGGCTTCTCTCATGAGTATAGCACACGGTGGGTGAACAAATTACTGTTGGGCAATTGATAGAATATCAAATAATCATGACGATATCCAAGGCGATGATCATTATATAGGCATCACGTCCAAGATAAGTAGACTGACTCCTGCCTGCATCTACCACTATTACTCCACACATCGACCGCTATCCAGCATGCATCTAGTGTATTAAGTTCATGGAAAAATGGAGTAATGCAATAAGAACGATGACATGATGTAGACAAGATCTATTCATGTAGGAATAGACCCCATCTTGTTATCCTTAATGGCAACGATACATGCGTGCCTTGCTGCCCCTTCTGTCCTTGGGAAAGGACACCACAAGATCGAACCCATCACAAAGCACCTCTTCCCATGGCAAGAAAAATTGATCTAGTCGGCCTAACTAAACCAAAGATTCGAAGAAGAAATATGAGGCTATAAGTAATCATGCATATAAGAGATCAAAGAAGACTCAAATAATATTCATGGATAGAAACTGATCATGAACTCAAAATTCATCGGATCCCAACAAACACACCACAAAAGTTTACATCAAATAGATCTCCAAGAGACCATTGTATTGAGAATCATAAGAGAGAGAGAGGAAGCCATCTAGCTACTGCCTATGGACCCGTAGGTCTATGGTGGACTACTCACGCATCATCGGAGAGGCACCTATGAGGAAGATGAACCCCTCTGTGATGGTGTTTAGATTGGATCTCGAGGTTCTGGAACTTGCGGCGACTGGAATTGTGTTTCGTCGACTCCCTTAGGGTTTTTGGAATATTTGGGAATTTATAGGCATCAGAGGCGGTGGAGAGGGGCCCCGTGGAGGGCATAACCCATCAGGGCGCACCGGGGGCCCCCTGGCGCGCCCTGGTGGGTTGTGGTCTCCACGGCCCACCTCTCTGGCACTTCTTTGGCCCACTGCGTGTCTTCTGGTCAAAAAAAAAATCTCCAAAAAGTTTCGTCGCGATTGGATTCCATTTGGTATTGATATTCTGCGAAGTAAAAAACAAGCAAAAATAGCAACTGGCACTTTGGCACTATGTCAATAGGTTAGTCCCAAAAATGATATAAAGTTGTTATAAAATGATTGTAAAACATCCAAGAATGATAATATAACAGCATGGAACAAGCAAAAATTATAGATACATTGGAGACGTATCAGCATCCCCAAGCTTAATTCCTACTCGTCCTCGAGTAGGTAATGATGAAAACAGAATTTTTGATGTGGAATGCTGCCTAACATGTTCATCATATTCTTTTCTCTTGTATAGCATGGACATTTGGACTTGTAGATGATTCAAAGCAATAGTCTAGTTTTAACATAATGACTTCAATACTCAAGCATGCCAACAAGCAACCATGTCTTTCAAAATATCAACACTAAAGAAAGTTATCCCTAGCCCATCATGCTCAATCATTGATCCATTAATGACACACACTCAAATATTAGCTATACCCAATGCTCAAGTACGATCACAGTGCCCCCTAGTTGGTGCTTATAAGAGAAGATGGAGACTCAAAGTAAAAAATAAAAATTGCATAAAGTAAATAGATAGGCCCTTCACAGAGGGAAGTAGGGATTTGTAGAGGTGCTAGAGCTCAAAGTTTTAAATTGAGAGAGAATTTTTTTTTGGGTGGCATGATTTTCCTGTCAACGAAAACGATAAAGTAGCTCACAATACTTCCCATTCTAGATATATCATAGGCGGTTCCCAAACAGAAAATAGAGTTTATTCCTTTTTCCACCAAACTTTCACTTTCCATGGCGGGCCGTATCCACGGTTGCCTTCCATACCAACACTTTCCAAGGAATTTATTATTTGACAACATAAAGTAAATATTTTCTCCTTTTCATTTCGGGAATGGGCATCCCTATTACCACCGCACTCTCATGCAATGACAAGTGAATAAACACTCATCTTGAGAATAACACAGCTAGCATGGAAAAATATTGGACACTCCCCACCGTTTCATGAGCGGTACGAGCACACAAAAGAGAAAATTTAGAGATGGCACATACAAATTTGCTTGGAACGGCATGTAAATACCGCATATAGGTAGGTATGGTGGACTCATAAGGCAAAACTTGGTTTAAGGATTTTGGATGCACAAGTAGTATTTCTACTTAGTTCAAATGGAGGCTAGCAAATAGATTGAGAAGCAACCAAACCAAGAAATGAAAATTCACATATGTGAGCATTGAGCATAACTAACACCGAATAATGCACCACAAGTAGGATGTAATTTCATTGCATAACTATTGACTTTCGTACTTGCATAGGGAATCACAAACCTTAACACCAATATTCCTACTCAAGCATAATTACTCACTAACATGACTCACATATTACTATCATCATGTTTCAAAACTATTACAAGGAATCAAGTTTAATTTGTCCAATGATCTTCATGAAAGTTTTTATTATATCCTCCTTGGATATCTATCACTTTGGGACTAGTTTCATATATTGCCATTGCTTTTTTTGACAAGCTCAAACAAATCTAAGTGAAGCACATGAGCATAAAGATTTTATCTCTCAAAAGGATATACGTGAAGCATGAGAGGATTTCTTCAAAATTTACTAACTCTCAAATTAATCTAAGTGAAGCATGAGAGTATTTCTACAAAAATTTCCAAGCACATCGTGCTCAAAAAGATATAAGTGAAGCACTAGAGCAATTCTATAGCTCAAAAGATTTAAGTGAAGCATAGAGAGCAATTCTAACAAATCATGGCATAATTTTGGCTCTCCCAAATAGGTGTGTACAGAAAGGATACAAGTGAAAAACAAACAAGTAAATCAAGCAAAGATACAAGACGCTACAAGCAAAACTCATGATATGTGACGAATAAAAATATAGCTCCAAGTAAAATACCAATGGTTGTTGGAAGAACGAGGGGATGCCACTCGGGGGCATCCCCAAGCTTAGTTGCTTGTTACTCTTTGGATATATCTTGGGGGTGCGGTAGCATCCCCAAGATTAGGCTCTTATCACTCCATATTCCTTCATCCATCGTGATCTCACCCAAAACTTGAAACTTCAATCACACAAAACTCAACAAAATCTTCGTGAGATCCGTTAGTATAATAAAGCAAATCACTACTTTAGGTGCTGTTGCAAACCCATTCATATTTTATTATTTCATTATACCTACTGTATTTTAACTTTACCATGGCTTATACCCCCCGATACAAACCATAGATTCATTAAAACAAGCACACAATGCAACGAAAACAGAATCTGTCTTAAACAGAACAGTCGGTAGTAATCTGTACTCTAACCATACTTATGTAACTCTAAAAATTCTGAAAAATTAGGACAACGTAAGGAATTTGTATAGAAACACTGTGTTAAAGTTTCAGCTCATGATCACGTTCCAGAAAAAAATGAAAATTCAAATACTGGATGCAAAGTTTCTGTTTCTGATTCAGCATCGCTTCTACTCATCTTATCAATCATCCTAAAGGCTCTACTTGGCACAAACACTAAATAAAACATAAAAACACAATCATAACAGAGGAATAATTGTGTCAACATTCAAAAACATAAATGAAAAAGTAAAAAATTATTTATTCATTGGTTGCCTCCCAACAAGCGCTATCGTTTTACGCCCCTAGCTAGGCATAACGCATAGATTCAAGTATTGTCATCCTTGGTTTTCGTAGTGGTGTTTTTTTCAAGAGGTTTTGCAAATAAAACTTGGAACACATCATCCATAATAACCTTAGCATTATCAAGTTGTCCCTCTACGTATCCCCTTTGATTCCCGGCCACGATCCAAGAATATTGGTTGTTTACATCATTGAAAACTTGTTGGATCATGTCTAAAACGGGGACTTCCTTTTTGAGATTCTCATCAAAAATTTGATTATTCCCAAGAAAATATCTCATCATATAATCACTATTGTATAGGATCTCTCCTATTACTGGGTTTTCACGGCTCATACCAAAGAAATCAAAAATCTCCCTAGCTTCCCGTACTATGTGATCAAATTCATGCATGAGAACAAGGGTAGCTAACTTCTTAGCCTTGGTATTCTTAATGACGGGTAGCTCATAAAACAATCTTTGCAAGGTAGGATGGGTACGGATAAACCTATTTTCAAGTTTCAAGACTAGCACTGAAATAGCTTCCGCATAAGTTTTAGTTCTTTTCAGTATAGGGGTGTCATCAAGAGGCAAAATTCCAACGCAATTGAAAAATTATTGGATAGTTTCTTTTCCTATAACATTCCCTTGCCCCAAAACAAAAGCTTTAGCATCCAGATTACCAGAACGTCCAATTTTAGGAGTCCTGCCATCATTTGTTTCTGCCATACCAAAATCACCCATGGTGACAAGCAAGTAAGAGATCCGGCGAGAGAAAGGCAAACGAAAAAGAGGGCGAATAAAACGGCAAATTGGTGAAGTGAGTGAGAGGAAAACGAGAGGCAAATGGCAAATAATGTAATTGCAAGGACATGAGATTTGTGATTAGGAACCTGGTAGATGATGATGGAGTCCCCTCGACGCCTGAGATAGGCACGTAGAAGAGACCGCTTCCTCCCCGGCAACGGCGCCAGAAATTCCTTTGACATGGCTTGAGACTGTGTCGGTATCTCCCCAAAGAGGAAGGGATGATGCATCATAGCGATGGTAAGTATTTCCCTCAGTTATGAAACCAAGGTTATCGAACCAGTAGGAGGATCACCACCACCCAATAAGCAGCACCTGCACACAAATAACAAATACTTGCAACCCGACGCGAAAGAGAGGTTGTCAATCTATCTACGGTAAAAAGATAGATTAGGTAATGATAGATAGGAGAGATAGATCTCTCAAGAACACAAAATAAGGAGATCAAATAAGAAGTGCAGCAATATGTTTTTGTATTTTTGGTCTTGTAGATCTGAAAACAAAGATGCAAAAAGATAGATCGGAAAGCAATATGTTGGAAAAGTAGACCCGGGGGCCGTAGGTTTCACTAGTGGCTTCTCTCATAAGTATATCACATGGTGGGTGAACAAATTACTGTTGGGCAATTGATAGAAGATCAAATAATCATGACGATATCCAAGGCGATGATCATTATATAGGCATCACGTCCAAGATAAGTAGACCGACTCCTGCCTGCATCTACCACTATTACTCCACACATCGACCGCTATCCAGCATGCATCTAGTGTATTAAGTTCATGGAAAAACGGAGTAATGCAATAAGAACGATGACATGATGTAGACAAGATCTATTCATGTAGGAATATACCCCATCTTGTTATCCTTAATGGCAACGATACATGCGTGCCTTGCTGCCCCTTCTGTCACTGGGAAAGGACACCGCAAGATCGAACCCATCACAAAGCACCTCTTCCCATGGCAAGAAAAATTGATCTAGTCGGCCTAACTAAACCAAAGATTCGAAGAAGAAATACGAGGCTATAAGTAATCATGCATATAAGATATCAAAGAAGACTCAAATAATATTCATGGATAGAAACTGATCATGAACTCAAAATTCATCGGATCCCAACAAACACACCGCAAAAGTTTACATCAAATAGATCTCCAAGAGACCATTGTATTGAGAATCATAAGAGAGAGAGAGACAGGAAGCCATCTAGATACTGCCTACGGACCCGTAGGTCTATGGTGGACTACTCACGCATGATACGTCTCCAACATATCTATAATTTATGAAGTATTCATGCCATGTTTACAATAATTCTATATGATTTTGGTATGATTTGATTAGAACTAACCCGGACTGACGCTGTTTTCAGCAGAGCTACCGTGGTGTTGTTTTTGTGCAGAAATAAAAGTTCTCGGAATTGGCTGAAAATTTACGGTGATTTTTTATGGACCAAAAGAGACCCCCGAAGCACCGAAGCTGGGCCAGGAAGTGACCGAGGAGGTCACAAGCCTAGGGGGCGCCCCCCCTAGGGCGCGCCCCCTGGCTTGTGGACTCCTCGAGAACCCCCTTGACGTGAGACCGACGCCAAAAATTCCTATAAATACCAAAACCCCCAGAAAGAAACCTAGATCGGGAGTTCCGCTGCCGCAAGCCTCTGTAGCCACGAAAAACCAATCGGGAGCCCGTTCCGGCACCCTGCCGGAGGGGGAAACCATCACCGGAGGCCATCTTCATCATCCCGGCGGTCTCCATGACGAGGAGAGAGTAGTTCACCCTCGGGGCTGAGGGTATGTACCAGTAGCTATGTGTTTGATCTCTCTCTCTCGTGTTCTTGAGATGGCACGATCTTGATGTACCGCAAGCTTTATTAATATAGATGAATCATATGGAGTTTTCCCCTCTCTATCTTCTTGTGATGAATTGAGTTTTCCCTTTGAAGTTTTCTTATCGGATTGAGTCTTTAAGGATTTGAGAACACTTGATGTATGTCTTGCGATGGGATATCCGTGGTGACAATGGGATGTTCTATTGATACACTTGATGTATGTTTTGGTGATCAACTTGCGGGTTCCGTGACCTTGGGAATCTATGCATAGGGGTTGGCACATGTTTTCGTCTTGACTCTCCGGTAGAAACTTTGGGGCACTCTTTGAAGTTCTTTGTGTTGGATTGAACATGATGAATCTGAAATTGTGTGATGCATATCGTATAATCAAGCCCATGGGTACTCGTGGTGACATTGGAGTATCTAGGTGACATTAGGGTTTTGGTTGATGTGTATCTTAAGGTGTTATTTTAGTACGAACTCTAGGGCTGTTCGTGACACTTATAGGGATAGCTCATATGATTGATCAGAAAAGATAACTTTGAGGTGGTTTCGTACCCTACAATAATTTCTTCGTTTGTTCTCCGCTATTTGTGACTTTGGAGTGAACTCTTTGTCGCACGTGAGGGATTTACATATGATTCAACTATGTTAGTATTGTTGAGAGAACTTGCACTAGTGAAAGTATGAACCCTAGGCCTTGTTTCTAAGCATTGCAATACCGTTTTTGCTCACTTTTGTTACTTGCTACCTTGCTGTTTTTATATTTTCAGATTACAAAAACCTATATCTACTATCCATATTACACTTGTATCACCATCTCTTCGCCGAACTAGTGCACCTATACAATTTACCATTGTATTGGGTGTGTTAGGGACACAAGAGACTCTTTGTTATTTGGTTGCAGGGTTATTTGAGAGAGACCATCTTCATCCTACGCCTCCCACGGATTGATAAACCTTAGGTCATCCATTTGAGGGAAATTTGCTACTGTCCTACAAAACTCTGCGCTTGGAGGCCCAACGCGAGTCTACAAGAAGGTTGCATAGTAGACATCAAGCTCTTTTCTGGCGCCATTGCCGGGGAGGTGAGTGCTTGAATGTATATCTTTAGATCTTGCAATTAAATATTTTAGTTTCTTGTTTTTCACTAGTTTGGTTTTATAAAAGAAAACTACAAAAAAAATGGAATTGAGGTTGCCTCATATGCTTCATCTTTTTAATGTCTTTCGTGAAAATGATGGAAAGGAAAATTGTGCTCAAGTGTTAGAATAAGAAGTTATTAAAATGTTTGGCACTAAATCTTTGAGTGATGTGCATGATTGCAATGTTGTTAGTATGAATTCTTTGAATATCCATAGTACTAATGATGATTGCACTAGTCATGGTAAAAAGATTTCTTATAAGCATGTCAATTTTTGTGGAGTGCATAGAGTTTGTGAAGACATGCCTAAAAGGGAAGATAGATTTTGTAAGAGGCATAAGTATTTAGAAACTAAATGGTTGCAAGAGAGGCTATATGTTTGTGCTGAAAGACTTAATATTTCTCGCCGTCCTTGTGAACTTTGCAATGAAAGTGGTCATTTTAATTTCCAATGTGAATTATTTCATGATCGAATTGTGTCCAAAAATTGGGATAACCTCATTACCCTTGAGCATCATAATGAACTTAGTCTATTTTTGGGGTATGAAGAAATGAAACATAAAACTAAGGATGTTCCAGCTTGGGTTCTCATGAAAATGATTGATTTTGATCTAAATGAAATCTATATGTATTGCGTGGTAAATTGCATTGAGAATTCTTATATTGCCAATTACTTAAAGAGAAGAAAACAAATAGAAGATGAAGAGAATACTAATGAAGGGGAAGAGGTTTCCCAATATCCTCCTATTATTTCTTATGATGAATCAGGTAACGAGGAGGAGCTTTTTATTCAACCAACCACTTCAAAAAGAAGCTTGGAGGAATTACATAAACCCACACATAATGTGGTGAAGAAGAAGAAAAGAAGGAAAAGTAAATGTAAAGAGGTATCTCTCCCAAATAATGTTGCTCCCATTATTGATAGGCCTCATGAGAATGAATCAAAAATAGTTGTGGAAGATGATACACTTGAGGATGATTTTGTTATGCCTATTGCTTGTTGTGATAATTATGATTGGGAACATAATGATACTTCTTATAATCTTGAAAATATTTATGGCACCAACTTGGAGGATGATGATAATAATTGCTATACTATTGGTGCTATTCATACTATTAATGATGAGAGTGATTATGTTTATGATATACAAAGCCACAAGCTTGGGGATGCTATGTTTGATGAAAATGACATGTTTGAGAATTTATTTGCTGCAATTAATGTTTCTCCCAAGCTTTGGGATGCTATGCTTAATGAAGATGATCTTTTTATTCCCCCTACTTTGAATGATCAAATTTGTTATAATGACTGCATGCCTCCTACTTATGATGATTATTGTGATGCTACTTATGCGATGAAAAAGAGTGATGATTACTATTATGATACTTGTCATAATTATGAATATCCTTTTACTGAATATTACTCTTTTAATGTGGAACCAATTTGTAGTATTCAATTCTTTTATGATACTCCCACTATTAGTCATGAGAAGAAATTTTCTTGTGTGGAGAGTAGTAAAATTTCTATGCTTGTAGATCATGAAAAGAATGCTTTATGTGCTGGTTATATTGTTGAATTTGTTCATGATGCTACTGAAAATTATTATGAGAGAGGATCTTATGCTTCTACATATTGCAATAATATCAAGTTTCCTCTCTATGTGTTCAAAGTTTTGAAGTTATGCTTGTTTTGCCTTCCTATGCTAGTTGATTCTTGCTCCCATAAATTGTTTGCTCACAAAATCCCTATGCATAGGAAGTGGGTTAGGCTTAAATGTGCTAGTCATATGCTTCATGATGCTCTCTTTGTGTTTCAATTCTTATCTTTTATGTGAGCATCATTGAAATCATCATGCCTAGCTAAAAAGGCATTAAAGAAAAGCGCTTGTTGGGAGACAACCCAATATTTATACCTACTGTTTTTGTGTGTCCACATGATTAATCTACTGTAGTAATCATGTTTTGTGTCTTTTATGTCAATAAAGTGCCAAGTAAAGCCTTTGGGATGACTCACAAGATGAGTAGAATTGATGCTGAACCAAAACAGAAACTTTTGACTCCAGTACAGGAATTTTCATTTTTTACTGGAGGGTGATAATGATCTGAAATTTTTACATAATCTTTATATACAAATTCTTCAGGTTGTCCTAATTTTTCAGAATTTTTAGAGATAGGGAAGTATGGTTACACTACAGATCTTCACACACTGTTCTGTTTTTTAACGATTCTGTTTTGCATGCATAGTTTACTTGTTTTAGTGTTTCTATAGCTTATATTGAGTGATATAAATTATGGGAATGATAGAATACATTAGGTATGATGTGGGAACAATTATGAATCTTGTCTTGACAGTACCTAAGTGAATGATCTACCTTTATTATACTAACCCATCTCACGAAGTTCCGTTAAGTTTTATGTGATTGAAGTTTTCAAGTTTTGGGTGAGACACCGATATGAGGAGAATAAGGAGTGGCAAGAACCTAAGCTTGGGGATGCCCAAGGCACCCCCAAGGTAATATCCAAGGAATACTCAAGCGCCTAAGCTTGGGGATGCCCCGGAAGGCATCCCCTCTTTCGTCTTCAACACTATCGGTATATCTTACTTGGAGCTATATTTTTATTCGTCACATAATATGAGTTTTCCTTGGAGCATCATTATATTTTGTTATTTTCCGTTAGGTGTTATTTATAATCTTGTTTTTCAATAAAAATTTCCAAGAATTGCCTTAGGATGCTTGCATTGCATGTTTTGATGAGTACTGTGTAAAAACAGAAACTTTGGCTGTAGTGTTTGAATTTTCATATTTTACTGGAACGTGGTACGTTTGTGAAATTTTTACATAGTGTTTTCATATAAATTAGTTAGCTTGTACTAAAGTTTCATAATTTTTTGAGTTACAGAAGTACACTGTTTTCATAAATTGCTACAGACTGTTCTGTTTGGACAGATTGCTGTCATAATTTTGTTATCTACTTATCCTATAGTTTCCATAGCCTATATTGGTAGATATAAATTGTGGAAATGATAGTAAACAGTAGATGATGTTTGAAAATTATTGTGCAACTTATCTTGGCAGTACATGAAGTGTTGATTTATTCTTATGTGTACTAACCTATCTCACGAGTTCTTTTCGAGTTTTGTGTGGATGAAGTTTTTGAGAATAGGTGAAACCATGATATGAGAGGATTGAACGAGATACAAAATCTCAAGCTTGGGGATGCCCAAGGCACCCCAAGTAAATATTTAAAGAATTATCAAGCATATAAGCTTGGGGATGCTACGCATCCCACCTCTCTTCATCAACAATTATCGGTTAGCCTATGTTGAGCCTAAATTTTTATTCGTTCACATGATGCGTGCTATTCTTTTCGAGTTTTGTGTGGATGAAGTTTTTGAGAATAGGTGAAACCATGATATGAGAGGATTGAACGAGATACAAAATCTCAAGCTTGGGGATGCCCAAGGCACCCCAAGTAAATATTTAAAGAAGTCTCAAGCATCTAAGCTTGGGGATGCTACGCATCCCACCTCTCTTCATCAACAATTATCGGTTAGCCTATGTTGAGCCTAAATTTTTATTCATTCACATGATGCGTGCTATTCTTGGAGTGATATTTTTCTTTTGCTTGCTGTTTAATAAAATACTTAAGATCTTAAATTCTTAGATGAGAGAGTCTTCACATAGTTATTTAATTGTTGACTACGCATTGATCTTCACTTATATCTTTTTGGAGTAGTTTGTCATTCACTCTCGTGCTTCACTTATATCCTATGAGTAAATGGTTGAATGAATTGAATATCATAAATTTGAAATTAAATATGCTTCATATACTTATCCCATGGGGAGTAATGACTTCACACATAATAAGTATAGGTGGTAAAATTTATTGAAAGTTAGCAAACACCGCATTGGTCACTTGAACAATTCATGAAAGAATATTGAAGGAAGAGAGATTCCACATATAAATATACTATCTTGGACATCTTCTATGATTGTGAGCTCATTAATTATTTTCAAACTCGAGCAAATTAGTTAAAATTGGACAAGGAAGACAACTTAATGAGTTATGTTTGGGTATATTTGTACATTATATTGTTATGGATCCTCCAACATGTGGTGCTTGCTTCCACCTCATACTAGCCAAAACTTCCGCACCAAGTAGAAATACTAGTTGTGCATCCAAACACCCTTAAACCCAAAGTTGTTCCATATGAGTCCACCATACCTACCTATATGCGATATTTACCTGCCGTTCCAAGTAAATTTGCATGTGCCAAACTCTAAACCTTCAAATAATATTCCATTTTGTATGCCCGATATGTGTTGATTCACTATCATTCACGAGAAAGTGGCTGGTATTCGGGATGCCCAATTCCATGCTCAAATATCAAATCAAAATATAATGAAACAAAACTCCCCCAAGATTGTTGTTTGTATGGACGGTACCCGTGGATTCGGCTCGCCGTGGAGTGTGATTGATTGGTGGAGGGGGAGTAAAAACTTTACCATTCTGTTTGGGAACCGCCTATAATGTATCTAGCATGGAAGATACCGAGATCTCTCGGTTGTTATGTTGACAATGAAAGCATACCGCTCAAAATTATTATTAATCTCTGTTTTCAAAGCTTGAGCTCTGGCACCTTTGCAAATCAATGCTTCCCTCTGTGAAAGGCCTATCTTTTACTTTCTAGTACTTACCTTTATGCAAGAGTCATGGTGATCTTCACCACTTCCTATATTTCGCCTTTTTCTCTTGGCAAGCATCATGTGTTGGGGAATGATCTAGACATATATATCCACACAAATATATTTGATCATGAATTATTATTGTTGACAATTATCTATATGATAAATAAGTTGGGAGGCGGAACATTAAGCCCCTATCTTTCTCTGTGTTCGATGGATGCTATTTGTTCTAAAAATATGCTTTGAGTGTCAATAATCATGGAAGACTATATGATAGTTGAGTATGTGGAATTTGCTAAATCAAAGCTCTTACATAGACCCTTCCTGAAAATAAGATGAATTGCAATTGTTCGATGACTAGGAATATGGTTTGTTAGTTTTCAAGAAACTTTCTGGTCTATACTTTAACATGTGAATAGCTTGTTACTTGATCATGAGAAGTTTTATGAGATGAGATACTGTTTATGGTTTATATTGATGCTAGAAAAATTGATTGGAATTATCATTGATCAAACTTGTGCACTTGCTAGCATTCACACTTCATAAATTATTTCTTTTATCATTTGCCTACTCGAGGACGAGCAGGAATTAAGCTTGGGGATGCTGATACATCTCCAACGTATCTATAATTTATGAAGTATTCATGCCATGTTTACAATAATTCTATATGATTTTGGTATGATTTGATTAGAACTAACCCGGACTGACGCTGTTTTCAGCAGAGCTACCGTGGTGTTGTTTTTGTGCAGAAATAAAAGTTCTCGGAATGGGCTGAAAATTTATGGTGATTTTTTATGGACCAAAAGAGACACCCGAAGCACCGGAGTTGGGCCAGGAAGTGACTGAGGAGGTCACAAGCCTGGGGGGCGAGGCCCCCCCTAGGGCGTGCCCCCCTGGCTTGTGGACTCCTCGAGAACCCTCTTGACGTGAGACCAACGCCAAAAATTCCTATAAATACCAAAACCCCCAGAAAGAAACCTAGATCGGGAGTTCTGCCACCGCAAGGCTCCGTAGCCACGAAAAACCAATCGGGAGCCCGTTCTGGCACCCTGCCGGAGGGGGAATCCATCACCGGAGGCCATCTTCATCATCCCGACGGTCTCCATGACGAGGAGGGAGTAGTTCACCCTCGGGGCTGAGGGTATGTACCAGTAGCTATGTGTTTGATCTCTCTCTCTCTCGTGTTCTTGAGATGGCACGATCTTGATGTACCGCGAGCTTTATTAATATAGATGAATCATATGGAGTTTTCCCCTCTCTATCTTCTTGTGATGAATTGAGTTTTCCCTTTGAAGTTTTCTTATCGGATTGAGTCTTTAAGGATTTGAGAACACTTGATGTATGTCTTGCGATGGGATATCCGTGGTGACAATGGGATGTTCTATTGATCCACTTGATGTATGTTTTGGTGATCAACTTGCGGGTTCCGTGACCTTGGGAATCTATGCATAGGGGTTGGCACATGTTTTCGTCTTGACTCTCCGGTAGAAACTTTGGGGCACTCTTTGAAGTTCTTTGTGTTGGATTGAACATGATGAATCTGAAATTGTCTGATGCATATCGTATAATCAAGCCCATGGGTACTCGTGGTGACATTGGAGTATCTAGGTGACATTAGGGTTTTGGTTGATGTGTATCTTAAGGTGTTATTTTAGTACGAACTCTAGGTCTGTTCGTGACACTTATAGGGATAGCTCATATGATTGATCGGAAAAGATAACTTTGAGGTGGTTTCGTACCCTACAATAATTTCTTCGTTTGTTCTCCGCTATTTGTGACTTTGGAGTGAACTCTTTGTCGCACGTGAGGAATTTACATATGATTCAACTATGTCAGTATTGTTGAGAGAACTTGCACTAGTGAAAGTATGAACCCTAGGCCTTGTTTCTAAGCATTGCAATACCGTTTTTGCTCACTTTTGTTACTTGCTACCTTGCTGTTTTTATATTTTCAGATTACAAAAACCTATATCTACTATCCATATTACACTTGTATCACCATCTCTTCGCCGAACTAGTGCACCTATACAATTTACCATTGTATTGGGTGTGTTGGGGACACAAGAGACTCTTTGTTATTTGGTTGCAGGGTTGTTGGAGAGAGACCATCTTCATCCTACGCCTCCCACGGATTGATAAACCTTAGGTCATCCACTTGAGGGAAATTTGCTACTGTCCTACAAAACTCTGCGCTTGGAGGCCCAACACGAGTCTACAAGAAGAAGGTTGCGTAGTAGACATCAACGCATCATCGGAGAGGCACCTATGAGGAAGATGAACCACTCCGTGATGGTGTTTAGATTGGATCTTGAGGTTCTGGAACTTGAGGTGGCTGGAATTGTGTTTCGTCGACTCCCTTAGGGTTTTTGGAATATTTGGGAATTTATAGGCATCAGAGGCGGTGGAGAGGGGCCCCGTGGAGGGCACAACCCATCAGGGCGCGCCGGGGGCCCCCTGGCGCGCCCTGGTGGGTTGTGGTCTCCACGGCCCACCTCTCTGGCACTTCTTTGGCCCACTGGGTGTCTTCTGGTCCAAAAAAATCTCCAAAAAGTTTCATCGCGATTGGACTCCGTTTGGTATTGATATTCTGCGAAGTTAAAAACAAGCAAGAACAGCAACTGGCACTTTGGCACTATGTCAATAGGTTAGTCCCAAAAAATGATATAAAGTTGTTATAAAATGATTGTAAAACATCCAAGAATGATAATATAACAACATGGAACAAGCAAAAATTATAGATACGTTGGAGATGTATCATTCGCCGCGAAGAAGCTGTAACAATACTTCCCCGAGCATACCGTCACCGTGGTGAGCACGGCTCCGCTCTCTGAGATCATGGGGTGCCGAGACGCCACTGGCCGAATCGCCAAGTGGGCCATCGCCATGGCCGACCACAACATCCAGTACGAGCCGCGCAAGGCAATCAAGTCGCAGGCGGTGGCCAACTTCCTCGTCGACTAGGCCGAGACCCAGTTTGAGCCACCGCCTCCAGATTCCACGCACTGGCGCATGCACTTCGACGGCTCGAAGATGCGGACCGGCTTGGGAGCCGGCATCATCTTGTCGTCCCCGAAAGGGGACCAGCTCAAGTATGCTCTCCAGATCCACTTCGCCGCCTCTAACAACGTGGCCGAGTACGAGGCGCTCGTGCATGGCCTCCGGCTCGCCAAAGAAATCGGCATCCGACGGATCCTTTGCTTCGGCGACTCGGACCTCGTGGTGTAGCAGGTCTCTGGCGAGTGGGACGCTAGGGATGCCAACATGTCCAGCTACCGTTTCCTCATCCAATAGCTCACCAGCTCCTTCGAAGGTTATGAGTTCCACCACGTCCCCCGGGCGAACAACGAGGCGGCGGACACATTGGCAAAAATTGGTTCCACCCGCCAGGCCATCCCAGCCGGCGTCTCCCTCGAGCAACTGCGCAAGCCGTCAATCAAGCCTTCCCCCAAGTCGGAGTCCATCTTCGTGCCTGCGGGCTCCTCCGGCTCCTCCTCGGGCTCGGGGGCTGTGCCGGCTCATCCCGTCTTGCCGGCTACAATCGATCCCATTTTCGGGGCGGTCGACCTTGAGCCCGCAGCCGTCATGACGGCGGAAGACGCGTTGTCTACCGGCCTGGTCCCGGGGACTGACGGCTCAGTCTCGGGGACTCTGGCGATGGGCCCGGGGGCTCCGGCTACCCCGAGTCCGCAACTCGAGCCGCGGCCGGCTCCCATCTCGGCCCCGACGTGGGCCCAGTCCATCCTTGCCTTCCTCATGCGCGGTGAGCTCCCACCTGACGAGGCCGAGGCCCGGCAAATCCAACGCCGGTCCCCCGCCTACGCCATCATCAACCACGAGCTGGTTCGGCACAGCGCAACCGGTGTTTTCCAGCGCTGCGTCGAGTTGGAGCAGGGGCAAGAGATCCTCTGAGACATCCACCAGGGCGAGTGCGGGCATCACGCCGCCTCGAGGACCCTGGTGGCCAAGGCATTCCGACACAGTTTCTACTGGCCGACGACCCTGGAGGAAGCAAAGCAACTGGTCGACAAGTGCAAGGGGTGCCAGCGCTTCAGCACGCAGAGCCACTTGCCGGCTACAGCCCTCAAGACCATCCCCCTTTCATGGCCTTTCGCCATCTGGGGGCTAGACATGGTGGGACCCTTCAAGACCGCTCGAGGCGGCATGACGCACCTGCTGGTAGCCGTTGACAAGTTCACCAAGTGGATCGAGGCCAGACCCATCAAGAAGCTGGACGGCCCCACGGCCGTCCGGTTCATCAAGGATATCACTGTTTGCTACGGCGTCCCCAACAACATCATCAACGACAACGGCACCAATTTTGCCAAAGGCACGATGGCACGTTTCTTCTCCATGGAGGGCATCCGGCTCGACCTCGCATAGGTGGCCCACCCGCAGTCAAACGGCCAGGCAAAGAGGGCAAACGGCTTGATCCTGGCTGGCATCAAACCCCGGCTCGTGGCGCCACTCGTGCGCTCAGTCGACTGCTGGATCGAAGAGTTGCCGGCCATCCTATGGAGCCTCAGAACCACGCCCAACCAGTCGACCGGCTTCACCCCTTTCTTCCTTGTGTACGGGTCCGAGGCGGTCATTCCCACAGACATCGAATTCGACTCGCCTCGTGTCACCCTGTACACGGATGCGGACGCAAGAGAAGCGAGAGAAGATGGCATCGATCTGCTCGAGGAGGCGCGCGAACTGGCCCTGAGCCGGATGACCATCTATCAACAGAAGCTCCGGCACTACCACAACAAGCGCATCCGGCCCCTGTCCTTCCGCGAGGGGGACCTGGTGCTCAGACGGATCTAGCGAACTGCCAGCTAGCACAAGCTGTTCTCCCCATGGGAGGGCCCGTTCATCATGAGCAAGGCATTGCACAACAACGCGTACTACCTGATAGACACCCAGAAGTCACAGAAGCGCAAGAGAGACACCGCCAGTGAGGAGTCGGAGCGCCCGTGGAACGCGGCGCTCCTTCGTCCGTTTTACTGCTAAGAGAACCGGTGTATGTATGTATCTCCCATCCTTTTGGGCCGAATGAATGCAGTGGGTGTCCCAAGCCAGTACTTGGGGCATACCTTTTTGATTCCTTTAAAAGCATATCGCTCCCCGAGCAAGCACCTAGGTCCGGCTCCCCGGACCCGGGGGCTCGCCGGCTAGCCTAAACCCTCTCTCTCCAGGACGGTTAAGTAATGTGGGCTAAGAAAACCCTGCCCGCCCAGCTACAGACCGACTCCCGACTGTCCGGCTAGCGGGACCCTGGGACGGGAAACTTACCACACATGAACGCCGTCTGCAAAGAAGCGACTGGCTCGGGCTAGCCCGACCATTTATCATTTCCAGTCGACCTTTGCCGTACTCGCCCTATCTAAATGTCCCCGCGGCTCCAAACCCCACGACCGACTCCTCCGAAAGCAGATGCCCTGTCCCAGCCACAGACCGGCTCCTGGCTGTCCGGTTGGCGGGGTTCAAACCAAAGAGGACGAAGTTTTGGGCAAACAAAAGCCAAAGGAACGAAAAGCTATGGACGAGTCATCACGCACAAAACTTCTTCAGCAAGTTCAAAGCACACATTTATACACAAAAGCATAAAGGCCCACGGCTAGGAGTTCATTACATTACACCCCCAGTGGGTGGAACTGCAGACTAACCAATGCAAGAAGGAAAGCAAAAAAACACTAGCTGGTGGTGGCTCCGCCCGAAGCACCCGCGCGTCCCGCGTCAGCCAAGGTGGAGGCTCCATCCTTGTCCCCAGCACGCGCCGTGTCGACCTTCGCTCCCGTGTCCTCTACCGGCCTGGGGTCGACGTAGGTGTCGGTGCTGGAGGCGACATCATCATCGTCTGTCTCGACGACGCTGCTGTCTGGGTCGTCGAAGGCCAACCCGTACTAGTCCTCTGGGATCAGCGCGCCGTCTGCCGTCAGCTCCGGGACGTACTCGTCCTACGGGGCGAATGATGCAAGATCGCTGGCCCACGCGGTTAGCACATCTGCAACTGCCTCCAGCTCCACTTCCGTGCCAGCGCGCTGGGTGGCAAGCAACGCCAGGTCCAGCTCCGAGTACCAGGATTTCACGACACGGAGCTCCATGAATGCGTCGGCCCGCACCGCGGAAGCCCTCCAGGCGTTCACTCGCGCGCACCCGGCCTCCAGCCACCGCGAGAGCCGGTTCATGGAGCAGGGCTGCACCGCTGTCGGCCAGACGATGCGGACGAGTGCCAAGCAGGCCTTCTGGAGCCGCTCCATGGCTCGGACCACCCTGTTCAGACGAACCTTGGCAGCGATCCCCACCTCGTCCACCGACCAGGCGGCGTACATCCCAACAAGGACACCTAACGCCCACTGCTCCTCGCGGTGGGCCTCCACAGCCGCCTCTGCGCTCTCCTGCGTCTCGGGAAAGAGATGTGGAGGGGAGGAAGAAGCACGCGACATAAGGCGAAAGAGAAGCCAAGCCGATGTCTACTACGCAACCTTCTTCTTGCAGACTCGTGTTGGGCCTCCAAGCGCAGAGTTTTGTAGTACAGTAGCAAATTTCCCTCAAGTGGATGACCTAAGGTTTATCAATCCGTGGGAGGCGTAGGATGAAGATGGTCTCTCTCAAACAACCCTGCAACCAAATAACAAAGAGTCTCTTCTGTCCCCAACACACCCAATACAATGGTAAATTGTATAGGTGCACTAGTTCGGCGAAGAGATGGTGATACAAGTGCAATATGGATGGTAGATATATGTTTTTGTAATCTGAAAATATAAAAACAGCAAGGTAGCAAGTAACAAAAGTGAGCAAAAACGGTATTGCAATGCTTGAAAACAAGGCCTAGGGTTCATACTTTCACTAGTGCAATTTCTCTCAACAATACTATCATAGTTGAATCATATGTAAATCTCTCACACGCGACAAAGAGTTCACTCCAAAGTCACAAATAGCGGAGAACAAACGAAGAAATTATTGTAGGGTATGAGACCACCTCAAAGTTATCTTTTCCGATCAATCTTATGAGCTATCCCTATAAGTGTCACGAACAGCCCTAGAGTTCGTACTAAAGTAACACCTTAAGATACACATCAACCAAAACCCTAATGTCACCTAGATACCCCAATGTCACCTCGAGTACCCATAGGTTTGATTATACGATATGCATCACATAATTTCAGATTCATCTATTCAATCCAACACAAAGAACTTCAAAGAGTGCCCCAAAGTTTCTACCGGAGAGTCAAGACAAGAATGTGTGCCAACCCCTATGCATAGATCCCCAAGGTCACGGAACCCGCAAGTTGATCACAATAACATGCATCAAGTAACTCAATAGAACATCCCATTGTCACCACGGATATCCCATCGCAAGACATACATCAAGTGTTCTCGAATCCTTAAAGACTCAATCCGATAAGTAAACTTCAAAGGGAAAACTCAATTCATCACAACTAGATAGAGAGGGGAAACACTCCATATGATTCATCTATATTAATAAAGCTCGCGGTACATCAAGATCGTGCCATCTCAAGAACACGAGAGAGAGAGATCAAACACATAGCTACTGGTACATACCCTCGGCCCCGAGGGTGAACTACTCCCTCCTCGTCATGGAGATCGCCGGGATGATGAAGATGGCCTCCGGTGATGGTTTCCCCCTCTGGCAGGGTGCCGGAACGGGCTCCCGATTGGTTTTTCATGGCTCTGGAGGCTTGCGGTGGCGGAACTCCCGATCTAGGTTATGCACGGTTTTTTTGGAATATTTGAGGATTTATAGAGCTGAGAGGGAGGTCGGTGGACTACTGAGGGACCCACAAGCCAGGGGGGCGCGCCCTAGGGGGTGGGCGCCCCCCTGTGGCTTGTGATCTCCTCGGGAATCTTCTGGCTTCATCTCCAAGCTCCGTGGGTGTCTTCTGGTCCATAAAAAATCATTCCGAAGATTTTATTCCGTTTGGACTCCGTTTAATATTTCTTTTCTGTAAAACTCAAAAACAAGGAAAAAACAGAAACTAGCACTGGGCTCTAGGTTAAGAGGTTAGTCCCGAAAATAATATAAAGTTGTAGTAAAATGATTGTAAAACATCCAAGAATGATAATATAGCAGCATGGAACAAGCAAAAATTATAGATACGTTGGAGACGTATCAGCATCCCCAAGCTTAATTCCTGCTCGTCCTCGAGTAGGTAAATGATAAAAACAGAATTTTTGATGTGGAATGCTGCCTAACATGTTCATCATATTCTTTTATTCTTTGTATAGCATGGACATTTGGACTTGTAAATGATTCAAAGCAATAGTCTAGTTTTAACATAATGACTTCAATACTCAAGCATGCCAACAAGCAACCATGTCTTTCAAAATATCAACACTAAAGAAAGTTATCCCTAGCCCATCATGCTCAATCATTGATCCATTCATGAAACACACTCAAATATTAGCTATGCCCAATGCTCAAGTACGATCATAGTGCCCCCTAGTTGGTGCTTATAAGAGAAGATGGAGACTCAAAGCAGAAATAAAAATTGCATAAAGTAAGTAGATAGGCCCTTCGCAGAGGGAAGTAGGGATTTGTAGAGGTGCCAGAGCTCAAGGTTTAAATTGAGAGAGAAAAATATTTTGAGTGGCATGCTTTTCCTGTCAACGAAAACGACGAAGTAGCTCACAATACTTTCCATGCTAGATACATTATAGGTGGTTCCCAAACAGAATAGTAAAGTTTTTACTCCCCCTCCACCAATCAATCACACTCCACGGCGAGCCGAATCCATGGGTACCGTCCATACAAACAACAATCCTAGGGGAGTTTTGTTTCATTATAATTTGATTTGATTTTTGAGCATGGGACTGGGCATCCCGAATACCAGCCATTTTCTCATGAATGATAGTGAATCAACACATATCGTGAGAATAACCCACCTAGCATGGAAAAATATTGGATACTCCCCACCGTTTCATGAGCGGTACGGGCACACAAAAGAGAAAATTTATTTTGAAGATTTAGAGATGGCACATACAAATTTGCTTGGAACGGCATGGAAATACCGCATATAGATAGGTATGGTGGACTCATAAGGCAAAACTTGGTTTAAGGATTTTGGATGCACAAGTAGTATTTCTACTTAGTACAAATGAAGGTTAGCAAATAGATTGGGAAGCAACCAAACCGAGGAACGAAAAATCTCATAAGTGAGCATTGAGTATAACTAGCACCGAATAATGCACCACAAGTAGGATGTAACTTCATTGCATAACTATTGACTTCCGTGCATGCATAGGGAATCACAAACCTTAACACCAATATTCCTACTAAAGCATAATTACTCACTAACATGACTCACCTATTACTATCATCATGTTTCAAAACTATTACAAAGAATCAAGTTTAATTTGTCCAATGATCTTCATGAAAGTTTTTATTATATCCTCCTTGGATATCTATCACTTTGGGGCTAGTTTCATATATTGCCATTGCTTTTTGGCAAGCTCAAACAAATTTAGGTGAAGCACATGAGCAAATGACAAGCTACTCTCAAAAGATATAAGTGAAGATTAATGAGTAGTCAAACAATTAAGTATCTATGTGAGGACTCTCTCTGCCTCAATAAATATTTTCAGATCTGAGTATTTTATTCAACAGCAAGCAAAAGAAAAATAGCACTCCAAGAATAGCACGCATCATGTGAACGAATAAAAATTTAGGCTCAACATAGGCTAACCGATAATTGTTGATGAAGAGAGGTGGGATGCGTAGCATCCCCAAGCTTAGATGCTTGAGAATTCTTGAAATATTTACTTGGGGTGCCTTGGGCATCCCCAAGCTTGAGCTTTTGTATCTCGTTCAATCCTCTCATATCCCGGTTTCACCTACTCTCAAAAACTTCATCCACACAAAACTCGAAAAGAACTCGTGAGATAGGTTAGTACTCATAATAATAAATCAACTCTTTATGTACTGCCAAGACAAGTTGCACAATAATTTTCAAACATCATATACTGTTTACTATCATTTCCACAATTTATATCTACCAATATAGGCTATGGAAACTATAGGATAAGTAGATAACAAAACTATGACAGCAATCTGTCCAAATAGAACATTCTGTAGCAATTTATGAAAACAGTGTACTTATGTAACTCAAAAAATTATGAAAATTTAGGACATGCTATAAAATTTATATGACAACACTGTGTAAAAATTTCAGAAACTTTCCACGTTTCAGTAAAATATGAAAATTCAAACACTACAGCCAAAGTTTCTGTTTTTACACAGCATTCATCCTTAGGCAATTCTTGGAACTTTTTATTGAAAAACAAGATTATAAATAACTCCTAACAGAGAACAACAAGATAATATGACGCTCCAAGCAAAACTCATATTATGTGACGAATAAAAATATAGCTCTAAGTAAGATATACCGATAGTGTTGAAGACGAAAGAGGGGATGCTTCCGGGGCATCCACAAGCTTGGGCACTTGAGTATTCCTTGGATATTGCCTTGGGGGTGCCTTGGGCATCCCCAAGCTTAGGTTCTTGTCACTCCTTATTCTCCTCATATCGGTGTCTCACCCAAAACTTGAAAACTTCAATCACACAAAACTTAACGGAACTTCGTGAGATGGGTTAGTATAATAAAGATAAATCATTCACTTAGGTACTCACAAGACAAGATTCATAATTATTTACACATCATACTTACTGTATTCTATCATTCCCATAATTTATATCACTCAATATAAGCTATGGGAACACTAAAACAAGCAAACTATGCATGGAAAACAGAATCTGTCAAAAACAGAGCAGTCTGTGAAGATCTGTAGTGTGACCATACTTCCCTGTCTCTAAAAATTAGAAAAATTAGGAAAACTTGGGAAATTTGTATATAAATCATGTGTAAAAAATTCAGATCAAAAGCACGTTCCAGTGAATTTACAAAATTCCTGGACTGAGAGCAAAAGTTTCTGTTTTTGCACAGAATCAAGTCAACTATCATCCACACTATCCCAAAGGCTTTACTTGGCACTTTATTGAAATAAAAGACACAAAACATGATTACTACAGTAGCTTAATCATGTGAACACACCAAAACAGAAGGTAAAAGTGTTGGGTTGTCTCCCAACAAGCGCTTTTCTTTAAAGCCTTTTAGCTAGGCATGATGATTTCAATGATGCTCATATAAGAATAGTAGTTGAAACATGCAAAAGAGCATCATGAATCTCATGACAAGCACATTTAAGTCTAAACCACTTCCTATGCATAGGGATTTTGTGAGCAAACAATTTATGGTAACAAGAATCAACTAGCATAGGAAGGCAAAACAAGCATAACTTCAAAACTTTGAACACATAGAGAGGAAACTTGATATTATTGCAATTCCTACAAGCATATGTTCCTCCCTCATAATAATTTTCAGTAGCATCATGAAGGAATTTCACAATATAACAAGCACATAAAGCATTCTTTTCATGATCTACAAGCATAGAAATTTTACTACTCTCCACACAAGAAGATTTCTTCTCATGACTAATGGTGGGAGTATCATATGAAGCTCGGATACTAAAAATTGTTTCCACATTAAAAGAGTAGTGTTCAATAAAAGGATATTCAAAATTATGACAATAATTATCACTACTCTTGATAACATAGGTATCATCACAATAATCATCATAAGTAGCAACTTTGTTCTCATCATAGTCAATTGAAACCTCTTCCGAAATAGTGGAATCATTAATAAATAAAGTCGTGACCTCTCCAAATCCACTTTTATCATTATAATAAGATTCAACACCCTCCAAAATAGTGGGATAATTATTATCTAAAGTTGACACTCTTCCAAACCCACTTTCATAAATATTGCAATCATCATAAATAGGGGGTATGCTATCATCATAATAAATTTGCACATCAAAACTTGGGGGACTAAAAATATCATCTTCGTTAAACATAGCATCCCCAAGCTTGGGACAAACATTAATTGCAGCAAATAAATTCTCAAACATGTCATTCTCATCAAACATAGCATCCCCAAGCTTATGGCTTTGCATATCATAAGCATAATCACTCTCATCATTAATAGTATGAATAACACCAATCGTATAACAATTATTATCATTACAATTTTCTAAGTTGGTGTCATTATTTGGGAGAGATACCTCTTTACCTTTACTTTTCCTTATTTTCTTCTTCTTCACCACATTATGTGTGGGTTTATTTAATTCCTCCAAGCTTCTTTTTGAAGGGATTGGTTGAATAAAAAGCTCCTCCTCGTTACCTGATTCATCATAAGAGGATATAGGAGGATATTGGGAAACCTCTTCCCCTTCATTAGTATTCTCTTCATCTTGTATTTGTTTTCTTGTCTTTAAGTAATTGGCAATATAAGGATTCTCAATGCAATTTACCACGCAATACATATAGATTTCATTTAGATCAAAATCAATCATTTTCATGAGAACCCATGCTGGAACATCCTTAGTTTCATGTTTCATTTCTTCATACCCCAAAAATAGACTAAGTTCATTATGATGCTCAAGGGTAATGAGATTATCACAATTCTTGGACACAATTCGATCATGAAATAATTCACATTGGAAATTAAAATGACCACTTTCATTGCAAAGTTCACAAGGACGGCGAGAAATATTAAGTCTTTCAGCACAAACATATAGCCTCTCTTGCAACCATTTAGTTTCTAAATACTTATGCCTCTTACAAAATCTATCTTCCCTTTTAGGCATGTCTTCACAAACTCTATGCACTCCACAAAAATTGACATGCTTATAAGAAATCTTTTTATCATGACTAGTGCAATCATCATTAGTACTATGGATATTCAACGAATTCATACTAACAACATAGCAATCATGCTCATCACTCAAAGATTTAGTGCCAAACATTTTAATAACTTCTTCTTCTAACACTTGAGCACAATTTTCCTTTCCATCATTTTCACGAAAGACATTAAAAAGATGAAGCATATGAGGCAACCTCAATTCCATTTTTTTGTAATTTTCTTTTATAGACTAAACTAGTGATAAAACAAGAAACTAAAAGATTCAATTGCAAGATCTAAAGATATATACCTTCAAGCACTCACCTCCCCGGCAACGGCGCCAGAAAAGAGCTTCGTTGACGGGATGTGAGTGCCGCTTACCTAGCCTCCCCGGCAACGGCGCCAGAAAAGAGCTTGATGTCTACTACGCAACCTTCTTCTTGCAGACTCGTGTTGGGCCTCCAAGCACAGAGTTTTGTAGGACAGTAGCAAATTTCCCTCAAGTGGATGACCTAAGGTTTATCAATCTGTGGGAGGCATAGGATGAAGATGGTCTCTCTCAAACAACCCTGCAACCAAATAACAAAGAGTCTCTTGTGGCCCCAACACACCCAATACAATGGTAAATTGTATAGGTGCACTAGTTCGGCGAAGAGATGGTGATACAAGTGCAATATGGATGGTAGATATAGGTTTTTGTAATCTGAAAATATAAAAACAGCAAGGTAGCAAGTAACAAAAGTGAGCAAAAACGGTATTGCAATGCTTGAAAACAAGGCCTAGGGTTCATACTTTCACTAGTGCAATTTCTCTCAACAATACTATCATAGTTGAATCATATGTAAATCTCTCACACGCGACAAAGAGTTCACTCAAAGTCACAAATAGCGGAGAACAAACAAATAAATTATTGTAGGGTACGAGACCACCTCAAAGTTATCTTTTCCGATCAATCTTATGAGCTATCCCTATAAGTGTCATGAACAGCCCTAGAGTTTGTACTAAAGTAACACCTTAAGATACACATCAACCAAAACTCTAATGTCACCTAGATACCCCAATGTCACCTCGAGTACCCGTGGGTTTGATTATACGATATGCATCACATAATTTCAGATTCATCTATTCAATCCAACACAAAGAACTTCAAAGAGTGCCCCAAAGTTTCTACCGGAGAGTCAAGACAAGAACGTGTGCCAACCCCTATGCATAGATCCCCAAGGTCACGGAACCCGCAAGTTGATCACAATAACATGCATCAAGTAACTCAATAGAACATCCCATTGTCACCACGTATATCCCATCGCAAGACATACATCAAGTGTTCTCGAATCCTTAAAGACTCAATCCGATAAGTAAACTTCAAAGGGAAAACTCAATTCATCACAACTAGATAGAGAGGGGAAACACTCCATATGATTCATCTATATTAATAAAGCTCGCGGTACATCAAGATCGTGCCATCTCAAGAACACGAGAGAGAGAGAGAGAGATCAAACACATAGCTACTGGTACATACCCTCAGCCCCGAGGGTGAACTACTCCCTCCTCGTCATGGAGATCGCCGGGATGATGAAGATGGCCTCCGGTGATGGTTTCCCCCTCCGGCAGGGTGCCGGAACGGGCTCCCGATTGGTTTTTCGTGGCTCTGGAGGCTTGCGGCGGCGGAACTCCCGATCTAGGTTATGCACGGGGTTTTTTGGAATATTTTAGGATTTATAGAGCTGAGAGGGAGGTCGGTGGACTCCCGAGGGACCCACAAGCCAGGGGGGCGCGCCCTAGGGGGGTGGGCGCGCCCCTGTGGCTTGTGATCTCCTCGGGAATCTTCTAGCTTCATCTCCAAGCTCCGTGGGTGTCTTCTGGTCCATAAAAAATCATTCCGAAGATTTTATTCCGTTTGGACTCCGTTTAATATTCCTTTTCTGTAAAACTCAAAAACAAGGAAAAAACAGAAATTGGCACTGGGCTCTAGGTTAATAGGTTAGTCCCAAAAATAATATAAAGTTGTAGTAAAATGATTGTAAAACATCCAAGAATGATAATATAGCAGCATGGAACAAGCAAAAATTATAGATACGTTGGAGACGTATCACAAGCCCAAGACGGGGCAAAGAAAAAGAGAAAAACCCAAGGCAAAGGAAACTCACCGGCTAGCAGCCGGTCCATAGCGTGTGCCTCCTCCTGCAGCTCCTGCTCCCTCGCCGATCAGTCCTGGAGCCGGCAGTCAAGCTCGGCGTGCGCCGTCTGCGCCTTCTCGGCCGCCTCCTTCAGCTGGTCATCCCGGGCCTTCAACGCCTCGCTATGACCCGCCTCCTGCCACTCCAGCTCCGCGCGATGGGCCGCCTCGCGCTCCCTCCCCTCCGCCTGCAGGCGGTCCGCCTCTCGGCACAACCGGTCACACTCTGCGCAGAAGATCTCGCTGCTGGCCGGTTCGTGCCAACCGGCGGCGAACATCGGCCGACTCACCGACAGAGGCTGCGCAGCCCGAAAGTCACTTCCGTCAGGAAAACGGCAAACAAGAAAGCAAGAACGAAGGGATTCGGCCCACCTGCGGCACAGCCGGCCTGAATCCCGGGGGCTACACCCAGTAGGTGCGCTCTCGCGCCCCCACTGAAAGAACGAAAGACCGCCTTACCTCGCAAATCCACCACCATGGTGGCCAGCTGGCCCCCGGCCTCCCTAAACCGGCCGAGCAGCGTGTTGAATGCAACCGCTTGGCGATCATGGTGAGCCCGTGAAGAACAAGTACAAAAGACGCCGTGATTAGACTCGATCAAGCTGCCTCGCAACCGGTCTGATTCTCGGAGGCTACACCCAGTGGGTGCGCTCGTGCGCCCTCATTGGAAAAAACTCGAAGCAAGGAAAAAGGAAATGAAGAGAATGGCAAAAAATGCTCATCGCGACGTACTGCTCGAGGCGGACCAACCGATCCCGGGACGCCTGCGCCTCCCGCTGCACCTGGTCGCGGTAGTCAGCGAACTCCGCGATGAGCGTGGTCACCCCGGCTCCATAAGCGCCGGGGGCGCTCCCGCCCGGGGCCCCTCCGGCCACGGCCCAACTCTCCTGCGGCCGGGTCCTGGGGCCAGAGCTGGTTTCGGATGCCGCCGGGCCTCACGTCGGCACGACAACGGCGCCGGCTCCGCCCAGCGGGCCACTCTCAGGTGTACCAGCAGCAGGGCCGGCTGGCCCGGTCAACGAGTCGCCTCCGGGCGGGCCCTTAGGCGCCGGGGTTTCGGTCTTCGCCGTGTCGCCGCCCACTGCCCCTCCTGACGGCCGACCCGCGATGTCCCTCTCCAACCCGGAAGCTTTCGGCCCGGGTGGCACGTCGCCGGTTTCCGGAGGCGTGACGTTGGCCCCCGGCGGCGCTTCGTCGCTCCCCTGCGCCAACCCCTCAGCGGCCGTCATCGCGCTCGCGGCCGCCGTCACGCTCACGGCCGCCGCCCTGCTCGTGGCTGCGCAAGCCTTTTCCGCGCCCACGGCGTCCGCCTCCGCCCGTCGCGCGGGGTCATGCACACTTTTGGACCTCTTCTCCGGGACCGGCTGGTCCAAAGCCGAGCCGCCCTCCCACGGCGTCCGACCCGCCGCGTCCACGCGGGCTTCCATAAGCGCCCGTTTCAGGACGGCCTCCTCCTGTAGGCGGCGCTCCTCCTCGGCCAGCGCCTGCTTCGCCACCTCCATGTCGCGCCACCCGGCGCGCTCCTCCTCCTCGGTGCTCCTGCCGCCTCCGGTGCTCCCGCACCCCCGTCCACCGGACCTCCTGGTGGGGTCGCTTTCCCCAGGATACGCGGGGCTCTACGCAACACGCGTAGGAGGGTGAGGAGAAGGAACAAGAAGAAACACCAGAAAACAGAATAATCCGAAGACTTACCCGCCGTTGGTAGGAACCGCCCGCCTGACCGGGCCGGCCAGGCCAACCCGCGGTTTCTTCCCGCCGCCTCCGTTGTCGCTGCCTGGCTGCGCGCCGGCTGCTCGCTTGGGAGCCGAACGGGAGCTAGCCGGCCGTTTCCATCGCTCGTCCGCGCCTGCCACGTCCTGCACCGGGTTCTGGCCGGCCCTACAGACCTGCTTTCTTGGCGCAGAGGCCCCGTCCTCCGAAGCCTCGAGGTCCTCCAAGACCACTGCATCGTGTGCCCCTTCCGGCTCAGCATCATCATCAGGCCAGTCCCGCAACACAGATTTGGAGGGGAACTCACCGGCCGATTTGGATCCCTCCGTCTCCGCCTCGCCGGCTCCCGATCTGCCGGCTCGAGCCACGTCTCCCGGCTCCACGTCGTCAGCATCTTCGATCTCCTCGCCATCCGACTCCTCCAGATCGGCTACAGGCTCGCGGAGGGCCTGCAGCAAGGGGAACAGCTACAACCGGAAGGGGCCTCAGGTCACCAAGTGCAGAGGAGAAATAGTGCGGCTAAAATGGGAAGTGCGGCTCGTCACGTACCTGCGGAGCCGGGTGCGCGCGGTCCTATGGGACCTTGCCCCATTGCCACTCTCCCTTGTCGAGCTTGGTGGCCGAAATCAAGTTCACCAGCCTCGCCACATGTACGGCCTTTAATTTCTTCGTGGATAGCCGGCTCGCGTCGTGTCGGCCGCCCATCTGGCAGATGTGGTGCGGGCGGCGCTGCAGCGGCTGCACCCGGTGCGCCACCATGGTGGCGATCAGGCCCGTAGCCGTGAGGCCTTCCTTGTCGGTCAGCATGGCCAGCTGGGCGCAAAGCCTATCCGCCGTCTCGGGCGGCTGCTGCGGAACCGTCCTCTAGTTCTGATGGGCGAGCATCAGCTGGTTGACGAAGGCGGGCAGGTTGATGAAGTCAAGATTCGCTTCCACTTTCTTGACATAGAAGAAGCCCTTTTGCCAGCCCTTCACTGAATCCTGTAGTGAAAGCTTGGGGAAGCCGACTTCCGAGCGGTGGTAGACAAGGGCCGCCCCGCATGCGGTCATCTCCTTGACCCCCATGCGCGGATTCGGCACCGTTTGTTGCTTGAGGAAGAAGAGCCGGCACCAGAGGTCCAGGCGCGGCTCGATCCCCAATAACCCTCGCACAGGGAGACGAAGGCAGACGGCTGTAGGACGGCGTTGGCGCTGAGGTGGTGAGGCTGCAGACCGAAGTACGTGAGGAAGCAGCGGAAGAAGGTGCTCGCCGGTAGCCCGAGCCCGTGGGCAAAGTGCTCGGCGAAAACCACCACCTCGCCGTCCCGCGGGGCCGGGGTGTTTTCCGCCCCCGCGATGCGCGCTTCCACCGCCCCTGCCGGCGGCAGCTTGCGGCAGTGGTGGAGATTCTCGATGTACTCTTCATCCACGTCGCTGCTGTCCGAGGCACCCTTGCTTGCCATCTGGCTTGGAGGGCGCTTGGGTGCAGGAGACGGGGCGGACGACAGGTGGCGGCGACGAGCGGCGGAGCAGCGGTCGCGCAGGTCGTGCTCTTTCTCTCTCTCCCACTTCGAGGGAGGGGGAACGGTGAGCAAGACGAGGGGGCGGGGGCGGGAGAGCGAATGATCCTCTCCGCCCCTCTCCATCCCCATTTAAACCCCGCGTGGGGTAGTGGGGGAGGGGAACGGACGCGCACGTTCCCCACGACCCCGCTCTGCGCGGGAGACGTTACCCCGCACGGGGAACGCCAACCGATGGCTTTCGACCACAAAAGATCCACGCGCATGGGCTGAGGCCGCGGCCGAGTGGGCCCCGCCTCGCGGCCCTGTCTTGTCACCCGCGTGGCCTGTCCGGCGTGGCCCGCCACGCGTCGCGCGTGGCGCCCCCTGACCTACGACTCGGAGGGCCCGAGGCGGCCTGCGGTACGTCGGCCGACAGGGCCCTTGATCGCACTCGGCGGTCGAGCGGCTCGACTTTGGCTCGCGGGTTTCTAGGCGCGAGGTTCAGCCGGCGTGGCCCGTTGTGGCGGGTCGGCAGGCCCACTCCAACTTCGGGGACTACTGACGGGGGGATAACCCCGGGGTAGCCTCAAGCGGGTAGTTGCCTTCCCTTTTTAAGAAAAAACGACTACGGGGCGGACCACTCCCCCCTCATAGTCCGGCTCCCCCTGCCCGGCTACGCAGCCCGAGCCGGCTCTAGGCGGAGCCGCCAGCCATCCGGCTCGCAGGCGACCCGCCAGTCGGCGGGTCCGCACCTTTCGCATCACCGCGTCCCACAGGCCGGGGGCGCATCAGCACGACGTGTCTACAGTGGCCCTGGTACCGCTGTCGAGGGCACGCATGGCTGCAGTGACCTCGGCCGTACCACCGACCGGCACGCGCATGGCTACAGTGGATGCGGCCGTACCATTGACCACTGCCGACTACGACTAGGCGAGGCGGCACAGTGGTCACACGCCCCCGTCCACTCTGTTACCTGCTCCCGCATGGCTACAGTGGAGGCGGCCGTACCACTGATCGTCGCCGACTGCGACCCGGTGAGGCGGCACAGTGGCGGCACGCCCCCGTCCCCTCCATTACCTGCCCCCGCGTGGCTACAGTGTGGACGGCCATACCGTAGACCGGAACCGGCTACCGCAAGACGACGTCGCACATTGTGACCCGTGCCGCGGCGCGACAAGCACGCACCAATGGACACGGCCAGCCGGCGGGTCCTACAGGAGATGGGACCCTGCAGCCGGCGGGCCCTACGGTCGATGGGACCCCGCAACCGGTGGGCCCTACAAGCGACGAGACTGCTCGGCTGGTGGGTCCTCTGGCCGGCTAGAGAGGCTGCCAGCCGGGTCCCCCCAGCCCCACATATGAATATTGTAAGCTAGGGGGTTGGCCTATAAACCCCCCTGGATCCACCCCATGCAGGGAGAGAGAGAGAGAGTTCCTTCTAACACACACACACATACTGGAGAGGAAAGGAGGGCGAGCTAGCTCCTTCTTCCTCCTTCGTCGAACATCTCAAGGAGCAAGCTTGTAGCCCGCTGAGGACATCAACCAGACTTGCATGACTAGGGGTGTTACCTGCCACGGAGGGCCCCGAACCTGGGTACATCGTGTGTTGCGCATCGCTTGTCCCCAATCCCATTTCCGGAGCCCGCAGGCGTCCTTTCAGCCCCAACCACTCTCAATAAGCCACCCCATGGCATTTGTCGTGAGAAAACGACGACAATGATACGCTCTGTTGCACATAAGCCTCATTATATCTTCCTCAAAACAGCCACCATACCTACCTATCATGCCATTTTCATAGCCATTCCGAGATATATTGCCATGCAAATTCCATCGTCACTTCACATGACTAGTTCGTTCATCATCATATTGCTTTGCATGATCATATAGAGCTGACATAGTATTTGTGGCAAAGCCACCATTCATCATATTTTTGATACATGTCATGCTAGATCATTGCACATCCTGGTACACTGCCAAAGGCATTCATATAGAGTCATATCTTCATATCAGTTCTTCATATCGAGTTGTAAGTAAATAAAAGTGTGATGATCATTGTCGGGGGGGGGGGGGGGATAACCCCGGGGTAGCCTCAAACGACCCACTACTCTAACTTTCTGAAGCGACTGGAGGGCTAGCCGACTCCCCCTACAGTCCGGCTACGCCCTACCGGCTACGCCCTGCCGGCTACGCCCTGCCGGCTACGCCTCGCTGGCCGGCTAGGGACGGAGATGCCTGGCCCCCTAGCCGGCCACGCATTGGATGCCACGGTCAGGTATGCGCGGCTACAGTGGCCCCCATCCCATCGGGGGTCACCGCCCGTGTGGCCACAGTAGAGGTGACAGTGCCTCTGACCCTGGCCGACTGCGATAGGACTCCCAACAGTGCCGGCACGGCTCCAACCACTCCATTACCTGCCCCGGCGTGGCTACAGTGCGGCCGGCCGTACCGCTGACCTCGGCCGGTTGCCACAAGACGACGCCCCGAAGGACGGTCCGTGCCGCGACGCGACCGGCCTTGGGACCTACCTCGCGGGCCCCGCCGGCTCCCGACGGGACCCTGCAGCCGGCGGGCCCCGCCAGTGACAGGACCCCTCAGCCGGGGGCCCTGCAGCCGGCCAGAGAGGCTGCCGGCTGGGGCCCTCCTGTAGCCTTTTATTCGTATTGTAATCCCGGGGGTTGGTCTATAAAACCCCCCGGAGCTCCCCCATGCGAGGGGCGATCAGTTCTACACACTCCACACCCACGTAGAGAGGAAGCAAAGGCAGCCCAGCTCCTTCTTCCTCCCCTAGCCATACAGCTCCAGGAGCCTCATTGTAACCTCACCATTGTCTAAACTAGACCAAGCAGGACTAGGGGTGTTACCTCCTCCGGAGGGCCCCGAACCTGGGTACATCGTGTGTCCGCCACCGCTTGTGCCTAACCCCGCTCCCGGAGCCCGTCGGCGTCCTTCGGCCCCAACCACTCTTGATAAGCCTACCCATGGCATATGCCGTGACAAAACGACGACAGTTGGCGCCCACCGTGGGGCCGTACGCGGCGCCGGCCGGAGTCACGCTCCGGGCGGGACCCTTCACCGCCTCCCTCGCCCGCCCCGCGTCCGGACGGAACTGCTTGCCCGTGGGGCTTGCTCCGGCAGGTTCTACGGGCGACGCGGCCGGCCTCTCCGACGAGTGCCTCGTCCGCGACCTCGCGCTCGACGTCGCCGCGCTCGCCGGGTGTTTCGGCAAGCTGAGTCTCGCCGACGAGCCGGCGGCCGACGAGTACCCTAGCCAGGTGCTCGACTGCACCGATCCCCCCGTGTCCGTGGGTGCACTCGCCACGGGCAAGGCCTGTGGCTCCCGCGCCTGCGTAGGAGTGATGGTCACCGCTTCCTCCACCACTTCGGGCCGTGCGCGGGCCGAGGCCGACGCGGCCGCCGCCCGCATCGGCCCCTCCGACCCGCTCGCCGCTGCCCTCCGGGGGCTGAGCACCCCCATCGTTACGACGGCAAACCCGGCCACCGCCACAGCCGAGCTGGAGGCGGCCCGCCGTCTACTATTCGAGGACGCTAGCGCCCTCGCGACCAAGCGACGCCGGATGGAAGCTGCGCAGCGGGAGTACAACTCCGCGTATGGTCTCACCCCGGCTGGCCCCGAGCCCAGCCGGCGTGGGGCTGTGCGTGACCGCGGCCGCGTGGTCGTGGATATCCTCGGTGGCCGCCTTCCCGTCTACGACACCCCCGCGGCTAACCTGCGGGCCGCCAAGGTAGCCTACGAGGATCTGGCTACCTTGGTGGGTGAGGAGCGCGCCGCGCGCGAATGGCACATCAAGGACCTCATCGAGACCGCCAATGCGCAACAAGTCGGTCTCACCCCCGGCGGAGCCGTCTCCGAGGTTCCCCGTCCCGAGGGCGCGGGCACTGGGGCTGCTGACCATCAGCCGGCTCAGCACTCCAGTTCCCCCCGCCCCTCCGGCCGGCGGGCCGAGGGAAGCAACGCTCGGCGTTCCCATCTGCGCGGAAACGAGCAGCCGGCTGTGAATAGCCGGCGCAACAACAACCCGGCTGGCAGCAACCGCCGCGACGAGGCGCCGACTGGAGGTAGCCGGCGTAGCCATGGACACACTTCGCCTCCACGACAGGACCCGGCACAGGCCGTCCCGCCGGTCGTCCGCGCCGAACTCGCGGCCCGGCTCGGGCCGCGGGTCCCCCACAGCGAGAACGACGCGCGACTTCGTCTCGACCGGCTGGCGCAGTCGGCTCTCCTCGAGGAGGAGGGCTCGATTGGCCCGGCGTGCTTCGGTCCCCGAATCCGCAACGAGCCGTTCCCGCCCGGCTTCACGCTCCCCCGCGACACCCCGAAGTACAACAGGGCAGCCAAGCCGGAGGACTGGCTGGTCGACTACACCACCGCAGTCGGCATCGCCAGGGGAAACAAGTGCGTAGCCGTCCGCTATGCCCCCCTTATGCTGATCGGCTTGGCCCGCACCTAGCTGAACAGCCTGGCAGCCGGCAGCATCAACACCTGGACGGACTTCAAAGAGGCGTTCGTCCGCAACTTCACCGGCACCTCGTCCAGGGGCCAGAGGAGCCTCTCCGCGATTACCTCACACGCTGGACCGAGCTCCGCAACTCCTACGAGGGGGTGCACGAGGTACAGGCCATCCAATACTTCATCGAGGGTTGCCGAGACGGCACCCACCTCAAGCACAAGCTCCTGTGCTCCGAGCCGGCTACCTTGGCGGACCTGATGGCCAAGGCGGATAAGTATGCCACGGCCGACTCCGCTATGCGGATGAAGGTCGCCACGCCAGCCAAGCCGGCTCCGCCGCCCGCCGCGCCGCGGGCGGCCGCCGACAACCGGCAGCAGCAGAACAACAAGCGCAAGGCCGACCAGCCAGATCCCCGCTACGGGAGCCGGCAGGTTGCCACCATCGAGGAAGAGCAGCCGGCTGCCCAGGCTTCCAGCCAGCGTCAGCGCACCGGCAAGGCTGCCTCACAGCCCAAGCTCACGTTCGAGCAGATGCTCGACCTCCCCTGCAAACACCATTCCGGCGCCAAGCCGGCCACGCACACGCTCTGGCAGTGCAGCTTCTCACAGCGGCTGGCCCGAGGCGAGGGTCTTCTGACTCCTCCCGCACCGCCTCCTCGCGCGCCGGCGCCGCCTCCGGCTCCCGCTCCGGCTCAGGCCCCCGCTCCGGCCCAGAACGATGGCCGGCTGCTCGACCAATTGCCCAACCAAGACGGTTCCTACGTCGTCTTCACCAGTGAAGAGACGGACAAGCACGCTCAGCGCCGGCTCCGCCACGAGGTGAATGCCACCATGCCCGCGACTCCCCAGTTCATGCACTGGTCCGAGAAGCCGGTCACCTGGAGCCGGGCTGACCACCCGGCCGTGATGCCAAGCCCTTGCAGCTACGCCCTCGTCCTCGATCCCACCATCGTCTCCGAGAGGCGCACATGCCGCTTCTCGCGGGTATTGATCGATGGGGGCAGCAGCATCAACATCCTCTACCTCGATACGATGCTCAAGCTGGGGCTCAAGGTGGAGGACCTGCAAGCGAGCCGGACGGTTTTCCACGGCATTGTGCCGGGAAAGTCCTACACCCCCGTCGGCAAGATCAAGCTCGACGTCCTCTTCGGAGGCCACAACCACTTTCGCCGCGAACCAGTATGGTTCAAGGTGGTGGACCTCGACAGTCCCTACCACGCGCTGCTGGGCCGGCCGGCTCTCGCCAAGTTCATGGCGATCCCCCACTACGCCTATCTCAAGCTCAAGATGCCGGGTCCCAAGGGCATCATCACCATCGCCGGCGACTACAAGATGTCAATTGCATGCGCGCGAGACGGCAGCCGGCTGGCCGAAGCCCTGGAGATAGCGGAGGAGAAGCGGCAGCTCGACCGGCTCGTGGCCCACACCTCTGGCCAGCCGGCCATGCCGGCTCCTCCGCCCCAGTCGGTCGGGGAAGCCTCGTTCCAGCCGTCCAAGGACACCAGGCAAGTGCCACTCGACCCGGCCAACCCCAGCCAGTGCGTCACCATCGGCTCCCGCCTCGACAGCAAATAGGAAGGCCAGCTCGTCGACTTCCTCCGTGAGAATCGGGACATCTTTGCATGGTCTCCAAAGGACATGCCGGTGTTCCGAGGAAGTTCGCCGAGCACAAGCTTCACGTACGACCGGATGCAAAGCCGGTCAAGCAACCCCTGCGCGGTTTCTCCGAGGAGAAGCGGCGTACTATAGGGGAAGAAATCGCCCGGCTGCTCGCAGCCGGCTTCATCATGGAAGTATTCCACCCGGACTGGCTGGCCAACCCAGTCCTGGTGCTGAAGAAGAACCAAACTTGGCGCATGTGTATCGACTACACGAGCCTAAAAAAGGCGTGCCCCAAGGACCCGTTCGCCCTGCCGCGGATCGATCAAGTCATCGACTCCACGGCCGGCTGCGACCTGCTGTCCTTCCTGGACGCCTACTCCGGCTACCACCAGATCAAGCTGGACCCGGCCGACTGGTTGAAAACCTCCTTCATCACCCCTTTCGGGGCCTACTGCTACATCACCATGTCCTTCGGCCTGAAGAACGCGGGCGCTACCTTCCAGCGCTGCATGCAGAAGTGCCTCCTGCCTCAGATAGGCAGGAACGTCCACGTCTACGTTGATGACATCGTCGTCAAGACCAAGAAGCACTTTAGCCTCCTCGACGATCTCCGGGAGACATTCGCCAACCTGCGCGAATACAAGATCAAGCTCAACCCGGAGAAGTGTGTCTTCGGCGTCCCAGCCGGCCAACTCCTGGGTTTCTTCATGTCCGCTCGCGGCATCGAAGCTAATCCTGAGAAGATCAGGGCGATCGAGCGCATGCCCAGGCCGAGCCGGCTCCGCGACGTCCAGAAGTTCACCGGCTGCCTCGCCTCCCTCAGCCGGTTCGTCAGCCGGCTGGGAGAGAAGGCCTTGCCCCTCTACGGGCTCCTGCGGAAGACGGCTCTGGTCGAGCCGGGCCGTGACTCCTCGAGGAAGCCGGCCGTGTTCCATTGGCCCGACGAGGCGGACGCAGCATTCCGCGACCTCAAGCGGGCTCTCACCAGCGCGCCCATCCTGGCTGCGCCGGCTGAGAAGGAGCCTCTGCTCGCCTACACCGCGGCGACCACGCGCGTCATCAGCGTCGTCTTGGTGGTGGAGCGGCCGGAGGGGGGCAAGGCACTGCCGATCCAGCGCCCCGTCTACTACCTCAACGAGGTACTCTCCGCCTCCAAGCAGAACTACCCCCATTATCAGAAGATGTGCTACGGCATATACTTCGCCGCCCAGAAGATCAAGCAGTACTTTCAGGAGCATGTCATCACCGTGGTGAGCACGGCGCCGCTGGGCGAAATCATGAGCGGCCGGGACGCCACCGGCCGGATCGCCAAGTGGGCCATCGCCCTCGCCGACTACGAGATACGGTATGAGCCGCGCACCGCCATCAAGTCACAAGCAATGGCTGACTTCCTCGTCGACTGGGCCGAAACCCAGTTCGTGCCGCCTCCGCCCAACTCCACGCACTGGCGCATGCACTTCGACGGCTCGAAGATGCGAGCCGGCCTGGGAGCCGGCATCGTCTTGTCGTCCCCAAGGGGAGATCAGCTCAAGTACGCACTCCAGATCCACTTCGCCTCCTCCAACAATGTGGCCGAGTACGAGGCCCTCGTCCACGGCCTCCGGCTCGCTAAGGAAATCGGCATCCAGCGCATCATATGCTTCGGCGACTCCGACCTCGTGGTGCAGCAAGTCTCTGGCGAATGGGACGCCAGGGATGCCAACATGGCCAGCTATTGCTTCCTCGTCCAGCAGCTCACCGGCTCCTTCGAGGGCTGTGAGTTCCATCACGTCCCCTGTGCGGACAACGAGGCGGCCGATACGCTGGCGAAGATCGGCTCCACCCAGCCGGCGTCTCCCTCGAGCGGCTGCTCAAGCCTTCGATCAAGCCCTCGCCCGAATCGGAGTCCATCTTCGTGCCGGCTAACGCAGTCGGCCCATCGTCGGATCCGGCTGCCCAGTCGGCACCATCGGCATTGACCATTCCGCCGGCTCCGCCAACTCCGGCTGCCCAGCCGGCACCGCCAGCTCCGGCCGATGAGCCGGCCGCGCCCGCAGGGACTGGGTCCAAAACCGAGGCCGTCATGATGGCTATCGACGCCCCTTCCATTGCTCCAGCCCCGGGGGCTGGCGAGCCAGACCTGGGGACTGGTGTTCCACACCCGGGGGCTCCTGCCGCCACCAGCGCCCCACTCGAGCCCAAGCCAGCTCCCGTCTCGACTCCCTCATGGGCCCAGCCCATCCTGGCGTTCCTCCTACACGGCGAGCTCCCCCCTGATGAGGCCACAGCAAGACAAATCCAGCACCGAGCCCCGGCCTACAGCATCATCAACCATGAGCTGGTTCATCGCAACACCACCGGCGTTTTCCAACGCTGCGTCGAGCCGGAGAAAGGGCAAGAGATCCTCCTCGACATCCACCAGGGCGAGTGCGGGCACCACGCCGCCTCTAGGACCCTGGTGGCCAAGGCATTCCGCCACGGTTTCTACTGGCCGACTGCTTTGGAGGCGGCCAAACAACTGGTCGACAAGTGCGAAGGCTGCCAGCGCTTCAGCACGCAGAGCCACCTGCCGGCTACAGCCCTCCAAACCATCCCCCTCTCGTGGCCTTTTGCCATCTGGGGGCTGGACATGGTGGGACCTTTCAAGACCGCACGAGGCGGCATGACGCATCTACTGGTAGCCGTCGACAAATTCACCAAGTGGATCGAGGCCAGGCCAATCAAGAAGCTGGACAGCCCCACGGCCGTCCGGTTCGTCGAAGACATCACGGTCCGCTACGGCGTCCCCCACAGCATCATCACCGACAACGGCACGAACTTCGCCAAGGGGGCGCTAGCGCGTTTTTGCGCCAAGCAGGGCATCCGGCTCGATTTGGCGTCCGTAGCCCACCCACAGTCAAACGGCCAGGTTGAGAGGGCAAACGGCCTAATCTTGGCCGGCATCAAGCCCCGGCTCGTGGCGCCACTGGTCCGGTCGGCCGGCTGCTGGGTCGAAGAGCTGCCGGCTGTCCTTTGGAGCCTCAGGACCACGCCCAACCGGCCAACCGTCTACACCCCGTTCTTTCTCGTGTATGGGTCCGAGGCAATCATCCCCACCAACATCGAGTTTGATTCGCCTCGGGTTACCCTGTACACAGAGACGGACGCAAAGGAGGCAAGAGAAGACGGCGTCGACCTCCTCGAGGAGGCTCGCGAGCTGGCTCTGAGCTGGACGGCCATCTACCAGCAGAAGCTCCGGCACTACCACAGTAAGCGGATCCGGCCACTCTCCTGCCGCGAAGGAGACTGGTGCTCAGGCGGATCCAGCGAACTGCTGGCCAACACAAGCTGTCCTCCCCATGGGAGGGCCCGTTCATCGTCAGCAAGGCGCTGCACAACAATGCGTACTATCTAATAGACGCCCAGAAGCCGCAGAAGCGCAAGAGAGACGCCTTCGGCGAGGAAACGGAGCGCCCATGGAACGCGGCGCTCCTCCGCCCGTTTTACTGCTAAGAACCAGTGTATGTATATATCCTTCCCTTTTGGGCTTATGAATGCAACGGGTGCCCCAAGCCGGCTCTTGGGGCACGCCCCTTTCGTCCCTTTCAAAGACTTTCTTCGCCTCGCTCGCTGGCCCCTGGGACCGGCTCCCGGTCCCACCCCTCCCAGCCACAAACCGGCTCCCGGCTGTCCGGCTGATGGGCCCTCGAGACAGCAAAGCTTAGCACACACGAAAAATCGATCGCAAAGGGGATTGCCGGCTAGGGCTAGCCGGATCACTTTCTTTTAGCCTCTGTCACTCACCTTACCCAAAATACTCTCGCGGTTTCCTAACTCACAACCGGCTCCCTCGAGGCGGACGCCCCGTCCCAGCTACAGACCGGCTCCCGGCTGTCTGGCTGGCGGGACCGAAACCAAAGGGGGACAAGGCTTTGAGCGAACGGAACCAAAAGAGCAAAAAAGGGGTAAGGCCGAGCCGGCACGCATAAAACAGCACTTCAGCAACCAAAAGCTTTATAAAACTTAAAAGGCCCATGGCCACGAGTTCATTACATCTACACCCCCAGTGGGCGGAATTGCAGTCTAAACAAATGCAGAAAAAAAAATTCTAAATAGCAGCAGCGCCGTCCTCTCCCCCGGCATCCTTTCCGGCCGCGCCGTCTTCGCCTCCGTCCTTAGCCACGGCGGGCTCCGCACCGTCTGCCGGGTCCAGGCCGCGTGCTGGCTCGGAGTCGGCGTAGTCGTCGGTACTGGACTCGGCGGCTTCGTCGTCCGTCTCCCCGGCGCTGCCCTCCGGGTCGTCGATGGCAAGCCCAAACCGGTCCTCCGGGACCACCTCGCCAGCTGCCGTCCGCTCCGGGACATATTCGTCCCAAGGGGCAAAGGACGCGAGGTCGCTGGCTCGCGCGGCCAGCACGTCGGGGACGGCCTCCAGCGCGGCATCCGTGCCGGCGCGCTGGGCTACGAGCAGCCCAAAATCCAGCTCGGGGTACCATGACCTCGCAACCGGAAGCATCATGGCCGCCCCGGCGCGCGCCGCGGAAGCCCTCCAGGCGTTCAACCTCGCGGACCTGGCCTCCAGCCACCTAGACAGCCGGCTCATGGATGCCGACTCCACCGCGTCCGGCCAGAGGGTGCGGACCAGCCCCAAGCTGGCGGCCTGGAGCCGCTTCAAGGCCCGGACCACCTCTTCAAGATGCGCCCTGCCGCTGATCCCCACCTCTTCCACGGTCCAAGGCGCAAGCTCCCCCACTTGAACTCCAAGCGCCCGTTGCGCCTCGCGGTGGGCCTCCACGGTCGCCTCCGCTGCCGCTTGTGTGCCCGGGAAGGCCGCTGGGGAAGAGAGGTGCACATGATGTAAGATGAAGAAAACAGCGCCCCAAGCCAACGCACAAGGACAAAAGTAAAACGTACCGGCCAGTTGCCGGTCCCCTTCCAGCGCTTCCTCCTGCTCCCTGGCGGCCCTGGCTGACCACTCCTGGAGCCGGCGCTCGTACTCGACGCGGGCCGCCTCCTCCTCCTTGGCCGCCTTCGCCAGCGAGGCATCCTTCGCCTCCAGCTCCTTGTGACGGGCCGCGTCCTGCTCCTCCAGCCGCCGTTGGTACGCCGCCTCCCGCTCCTCCAACTCCCGGCGATGAGCCGCCTCGCGCCCATCCTTCTCCGCCTTCACCTGATCCGCCTCCTGGCGGAGCCGGTCGCGCTCCGTCGTCAGGAGGTCCCGCTCCTCGCCAAGCCGCACCACCTGGCGTCGGAGGCTGACCGTCTCGGCATGGGTGGCTTCACGAGACGAGGTCGCCGCTGTTAGAAAGCAGGCAAAGGAAGGGATTCAGCCCGCCTCCAGGGCAACCGGCCTGAATCCCAGGGGCTACACCCAGTGGGTGCGCTCGCGCGTCCCCACTGGATATTCGCGAGAACACATACCTTGCAGATCCGCAGACATGACGGCTAGCCGATTCTCGGCCCCGCGGTACAAGCCCAGCAGCGTGTTGTATGCGGCCACCTGACGGTTGTGCGCGGCCTACGAAGAACACAGGCAAAGATGCCATTAGACTCGACCCGCCTACATTCTGAGCCGGCCCGAGTCTCGGGGGCTGATGACCCACAAGTATAGGGGATCTATCGTAGTCCTTTCGATAAGTAAGAGTGTCGAACCCAACAAGGAGCAGAAGGAAATGACAAGCAGTTCTCAGTAAGGTATTCTCTGCAAGCACTGAAATTATCGGTAACAGATAGTTTTGTGATGAGATAATACGTAACGGGTAGCAAGTAACAAGTGTAACTAAGGTGCAGCAAGGTGGCCCAATCCTTTTTATAGCAAAGGAAAAGCCTGGACGAACTCTTATATAAAGCAAAGCACCCCCGAGGACACATGGGAATTACTGTCAAGCTAGTTTTCATCATGCTCATATGATTCGCGTTCGTTACTTTGATAATTTGATATGTGGGTGGACCGGTGCTTGGGTGCTGCCCTTACTTGGACAAGCCTCCCACTTATGATTAACCCCTCTCGCAAGCATCCGCAACTACGAAAGAAGAATTAAGATAAATCTAACCATAGCATGAAACGTTTGGATCCAAATCAGCCCCTTACGAAGCAACGCATAAACTAGGGTTTAAGCTTCTGTCACTCTAGCAACCCATCATCTACTTATTACTTCCCAATGCCTTCCTCTAGGCCCAAATAATGGTGAAGTGTCATGTAGTCGACGTTCACATAACACCACTAGAGGAGGGACAACATACATCTCATCAAAATATCGAACGAATACCAAATTCACATGATTACTTATAACAAGACTTATCCCATGTCCTCAGGAACAAACGTAACTACTCACAAAGCATATTCATGTTCATAATCAGAGGAGTATTAATGATCATTAAGGATCTGAACATATGATCTTCCACCAAGTAAACCAACTAGCATCAACTACAAGGAGTAATCAACACTACTAGCAACCCGCAGGTACCAATCTGAGGTTGTGAGACAAAGATCGGATACAAGAGATGAACTAGGGTTTATAGAGGAGATGGTGTTGATGAATATGTTGATGGAGATTGACCCCCTCTCGATGAGAGGATCGTTGGTGATGATGATGGCTTCGATTTCCCCCTCCGGGAGGGAAGTTTCCCCGGCAGAACAGCTCCACCGGAGCCCTAGATTGGTTCTGCCCAAGTTCCGCCTCGAGACGGCGGCGCTTCGCCCCGAAAGCTCTGTTATGATTTTTTCCAGGTCAAAACCCTCCATATAGCAGAAGATGGGCACCGGAGGGCTGCCAGGTGGGCCACAAGCCACAGGGGCACGCCCAGGGGGGTAGGGCGCGCCCCCCTGGCTTGTGACTGCCTGGTGGGCCCCCTCTGGTGTTTCTTTCCCCCAGTATTTTTTATATATTCCAAAATAATTCTCCGTAAGTTTTCAGGACTTTTGGAGTTGTGCAGAATAGGTATCTCAGATTTGCTCCTTTTCCAGTCCAGAATTCCAGCTGCCGGCATTCTCCCTCTTCAGATAAACCTTGTAAAATAAGAGAGAAAAGGCATAAGTATTGTACCAAATTGTGTAATAACAGCCCATAATGCAATAAATATCGATATAAAAGCATGATGCAAAATGGACGTATCAACTCCCCCAAGCTTAGACCTCGCTTGTCCTCAAGCGAAAGCCGAAATCGATAAATATGCCCTCATGCTTAGAGATAGAGGTGTCGATAAAATAAAATATGGACATGAGGGCATCATGATCATCTTTAGAACATCAACATATATTGACATATGATTTCTTATGTTGAAGTAACAATTCATTCACAAGGTAAAGTATGAATCAAGAACTCTATTGAGGACCAACAAACTATGATCTCTCATTGAGGACCAACAAACTATGAACTCTCATTGAAGCAATTCCAATTTATCATAACGTAGGAAAGAGTCAATATAAGAGCTTGTAAAGCAAATCCACATACTCAATCATCTTTTAGTCCTTCACAATTGCTAACACTCACGAGGTACCTATGAGGTCAAAGCTTCAATCGGACACAGAGAAAGATAGGGGCTTATAGTATTGCCTCCCAACTATTTACCTCAAGGGTAATGTCAACAGTAATAACTCATGCTCGCCTACTTCCGATTGGATATATGTGTCTAGATCATTCCCCAACACATGACGCTTGCCAAAAGATAAAGGCGAAATAAAGAAAGTGATGGAGATCATCACGACTCTTGCATAAAGGTAATTACTAGAAAATAAAAGTAACAGATAGGCCCTTCGCAGAGGGAAGCAGAGGTTGTCATGCGCTTTTATAGTTGGATGCACAATCCCTTAATGCAAAAGAACGTCACTTTATATTGCCCCTTGTGATAGAGAACTTTATTATGCAGTCCGTCACTTTTATTTCTTCCTATCACAAGTTCGTATAAAGCTTATTTTCCTCACACTAATAGATCACACATATTTAGAGAGCAATTTTTTATTGCTTGCACCGATGACAACTTACTTGAAGGATCTTATTCAATCCATAGGTAGGTATGGTGGACTCTCATGGCAAAACTGGGTTAAGGGTGTTTGGATGTACAAGTAGTATCTCTACTTGGTGCGGAAGTTTTGGCTGATATGAGGTGGAAGCAAGCGACACATGTTGAGGGATCTATAACCATATAACTTCTATTCGGAAGTAAGCAAACATAACCCATTATGTTGTCTTCCTTGTCCAACATCAACTTCTTAACATATAATATTTTAATGAGTGCTCACAATCATAAAAGATGTCCAAGATAATATATTTATATGTGAACCTCTCTTTCTTTATTACTTCCTTTTAATTGCCACAATGACCAATAGCTATGTTTGTCAACCCACAACAAGTTTCAATCGACATACTTCTTATATGTGAAGTCAACACTCCCCATAAGATGATCATATATACTCTTTGCTTTTATTCTATATTTCTTTTTATTTCTTTTTCTCAAGATCATAGCAAACAAGCAAAGCCCTCAACTTAAAACTACTCTTTATTATATAACTCTCGGACTTGCTTACATAGGGGGAACATAAAGCAAAACTCAAAATTAGATCACACTGAAAACTTTATTCTACTAGATCAAGATATAATCAAAAGGATCGAACTAAGAAAAATGATAAAAATAAAAGATGTGATGGTGATACGAAACCGGGGCACCTCCCCCAAGCTTGGCACAAGCCAAGGGGAGTGCCCATACCCATGTGTTTAGTTGTCTTGCTTCGGAGGCGGTGATGTGGGAGTTGTTGATGAGTTTGGAGGCTTGTCCTCCGTCTTCCAAGGCATAGGCTCACCATCGTAAAAAGATGAACGGGTCTCCGGGTTCCTCAAATCTGCAGCCAAACTCATTCTCTTAAATCTGTATTCATACTCACAGTTTTGGTTTTGCAGGTCATAGATCTGGGCTTGGAGATGCTCATTTTCTCGTACAGCTTGAAGATGTGCTCTCCGATGTTCTTGGCGTCCAGCTTGTGCTTATGGGTAAACTCCGCGATCATCATGTGATTGGCATTGAGTCCTCGTTCCACCATCCCTTGGCACTTGAAAACTTGTTGCTCCATTGCTTCGAGTCTTGTCTCCACACTTCCGGTCTTCTTGGGCCCCTCAACATCACGGATGTGCAGCACCCCCTCACGCATCTCAATGGTTTGAGGGTGTTGCATCACCTCCGCAAGGTAGGGGTTGATGACCTTCTCGAAGAACTTGTCCTTCGAAGCACTTGGAGATGTCATGTTGATCTAAATCTGCTACAGAAACAGCTCAAAACGAAAACATGAGATATTGTCGTGATACGAGAGTCAAAACCTTCTGGGGATTATATAATGAATTTTTGCCGACCCGAAGGAGTATACCACAAGAAAACGGAGTCCGAATGGTACACGAGGTAGCCACAAGCCACAGGGGCGCGCCCAGGGGGGTAGGGCGCGCCCCCCTGGCTTGTCGCCTCCTCGTGCACTATTCGGACTACTTTAAAATTTTCTAATTTTTAAATATTCCAAAACGGATAAAATTTGCCATTGAAAAAGTTTTGGAGTCGGTTTACTTACCGTACCACATACCTATTCCTTTTCGGAGTCTGAAACGTTTTGGTAGGTCTCCCTAATGTACTCCTCTGGGTTATGGTATTGATAATATTGGTTTCAACATTTATGGGAGTACCTGAAATATAATGTTTAACTCTTTGACCGTTCACCACCTTCGGGTTTGTGCCTTCGGCGTTGTTGATCTTGATGGCACCGGAACGGTATACTTCCTCGATAACGTAAGGACCTTCCCATTTAGAGAGAAGTTTCCCTGCAAAAAATCTTAAACGAGAATTGTATAGCAAGACATGATCACCTACATTGAATTCATGCTTTTGTATCCTTCAATCATGCCATCTCTTAACCTTTTCTTTAAACAACTTGGCATTCTCATAGGCTTGGGTTCTCCATTCATCAAGTGAGCTAATGTCAAATAACCTCTTCTCACCAGCAAGTTTGAAATCATAGTTGAGCTCTTTAATTGCCCAGTAAGCTTTATGTTCTAGTTCAAGAGGTAAGTGACATGCTTTACCATAAACCATTTTATACGGAGACATACCCATAGGGTTTTTATAAGCAGTTCTATAAGCCCATAATGCATCATCAAGTTTCTTAGACCAATTCTTTCTAGATCTATTAACAGTCTTCTGCAAGATCAATTTAATTTCTCTATTGCTCAATTCTACTTGACCACTAGACTGAGGATGATACGGAGATGCAATTCTATGATTAACATCATACTTAGCAAGTAATTTACGGAAAGCACCATGAATAAAGTGTGAACCACCATCAGTCATTAAATATCGAGGGACACCAAATCTAGGGAAAATAACTTCTTTAAGCATTTTAATAGAAGTGTTATGATCAGCGCTACTAGTTGGAATAGCTTCTACCCACTTAGTAACATAATCAACAGCAACTAGAATATGAGTATACCCGCTAGATTGTGGAAAAGGTCCCATATAATCAAAACCCCAAACATCAAACGGTTCAATAACGAGAGAATAATTCATAGGCATTTCCTGACGTCTACTAATATTACCAATTCTTTGACATTCATCACAAGACAAGACAAACTTACGAGCATCCTTGAAGAGAGTAGGCCAATAAAAACCAGATTGTAGTACCTTATGTGCAGTTCTATCTCCAGCGTGGTGTCCTCCGTAGGCCTCGGAGTGACACTTGCGTAAGATTTGTTCCTGTTCATGCTCAGGTACACAACGTCTAATAATACCATCCACTCCTTCTTTATAAAGGTGTGGATCATCCCAAAAGTAATGCCTTAAATCATAGAAGAACTGTTTCTTTTGTTGGTATGTGAAGCTAGGCGGTATAAATTTAGCAACAATGTAATTAGCATAATCAGCATACCATGGAGAATTATGTGAAGCATTTATGACAGCTAATTGTTCATCAGGAAAGCTATCATCAATAGGTAGTGGGTCATCAAGAACATTTTCTAACCTAGACAAGTTGTCTGCTACACGGTTATCAGCACCCTTTCTATCAATAATATGCAAATCAAATTCTTGTAGCAGAAGAACCCATCTAATAAGTCTAGGTTTAGCATCTTTCTTTTCCGTAAGGTACTTAATAGCAGCATGATCGGTGTGAACAGTTACTTTAGAATCAACAATATAAGGTCTGAACTGATCACAAGCAAAAACAACCGCTAAAAATTCCTTTTCAGTAGTAGCATAATTTCTTTGAGCACTGTCTAGAGTTTTACTGGCATAATGGATAACATTTAATTTCTTATCAACTCTTTGTCCTAGAACAGCACCAATAGCATAATCACTAGCATCACACATAATTTCAAAGGGTAGATTCCAATCAGGTGGTTGAACAACAGGTGTGGAAATCAAGGCATTCTTTAGGATTTCAAATGCTTCTACACAATCATCATCAAAAACGAATGGAACATCTTTTTGTAAAAGATTAGTGAGTGGCCTATAAATCTTAGAGAAATGTTTAATAAACCTCCTATAGAAACCAGCATGACCAAGGAAACTTCTTATACCTCTGATATCCGTAGGGCACGACATTTTTTCAATAGCATCAACTTTAGCTTTATCCACCTCAATACCTCTTTCGGAGATTTTGTGTCCCAAGACAATGCCCTCATTAACCATAAAGTGGCACTTTTCCCAATTCAAGACAAGATTAGTTTCTTCGCATCTCTGCAAAACTCGATCAAGGTTGCTCAAGCAATCATCAAAAGAAGTTCCGTAAACGGAAAAGTCATCCATGAAAACCTCAAGAATCTTTTCACAAAAGTCAGAGAATATAGCCATCATACATCTTTGAAAGGTAGCAGGTGCATTGCATATACCAAAAGGCATACGTCTATAAGCAAAAGTACCGAAAGGGCAAGTAAAAGTGGTTTTTTCTTGATCCTCTTTTGACACAGGTATTTGAGAGAAACCATAGTAACCATCTAGAAAGCAAAAATGAGTATGTTTTGATAGTCTTTCTAGCATTTGATCAATAAAAGGTAGAGGGTAATGATCCTTCTTAGTAGCCTTGTTTAATTTCCTAAAATCAATTACCATTCTATATCCTGTAACAATTCTTTGCGGGATCAATTCATTTTTATCATTAGGGACAACGGTGATACCTCCCTTCTTAGGAACACAATGAACGGGACTAACCCATCTACTATCAGCAACGGGATAAATTATACCTGCCTCCAGAAGCTTTAGTATTTCTTTTCTTACTACTTCTTTCATCTTGGGATTCAACCGTCGTTGGTGATCAACAACTGGTTTGGCATCAGGCTCCATATTAATTTTATGCTGACATAGAGTGGGACTAATGCCCTTAAGATCATCAAGAGTATATCCAATAGCAGCACGGTGCTTCCTCAGAGTTTTTAATAATCTCTTTTCTTCATGCTCTGAAAGGTTAGCACTAATAATAACAGGATATATCTCCTTTTCATCAAGATAAGCGTATTTCAAAGTATCGGGTAATTGTTTAAGCTCAAACACGGGATCACCCTTGGGTGGAGGAGGATCCCCAAGTATTTCAACAGGTAAGTTGTGTTTCAAAATAGGCTGTTGATCAAAGAAAATTTTATCTATTTCATTCCTCTCATTCATATGCATATCATTTTCATGGTCTAGCAAATATTGTTCTAAAGGATCAGTAGGAGGCACAACAATAGAAGCAAGACCAATAATTTCATATTTACTAGGCAATTCTTTGTCATGGGGTTGTCTACGAAATTTAGAGAAATTGAACTGATGAGACACATCCCCAAAACTCACAGTAACTGTTTCCTTTTCACAATCAATCCTAGCGTTAACAGTATTCAAGAAGGGTCTGCCAAATATAATGGGACAAAAATCATCTTGTGGGGAACCGAGAACAAGAAAATCAGTAGGATACTTTATTTTCCCACACAAGACTTCAACATCTCTAATAATCCCCATTGGTGCAATAGTATCTCTATTAGCAAGCTTAATAGTAACATCAATTTCCTCTAGTTCAACTGGTGCAATATCATGCATAATTTCTTTGTATAAGGAAAAGGGAATTGCACTCACGCTAGCACCCATATCGCATAAGCCATGATAACAATGATCTCCTATTTTAACAGAAACAACAGGCATGCCAACAACTGGTCTATGTTTACTCTTAGTATCAGGCCTAGCAATTCTAGCAGCTTCAACACAGAAATGAATAACATGCCCATCAATATTATCAACCAAGAGATCTTTAACCATAGCAATACTAGGTTCAACTTTAATTTGTTCAGGGGGTGTAGGTGTTCTAATACAACTCTTACGAACCACAGTTGAAGCTTTAGCATGTTCCTTTATCCTAACAGGGAAGGGTGGTTTCTCAATATAAGCAGTAGGAATAAAAGGATCAGCATTATAAGTGATAGTTTCCTCCTCAACTTTAATAGGTTCAACTACTTTCACTTCAATGGGAGGATGATATTTAAACCACTTCTCCTTAGGGAGATCAACATGAGTAGCAAAAGATTCACAGAAAGAAGCTACTATCTCAGAGTCAAGTCCATATTTAGTGCTAAATTCACAAAAAGCATCGGTGTCTATAAAGGATTTAACACAATCAAACTTAAGGTTTATACCTGAGTCCTTACCTTTGTCGAGTTCCCAATCTTCAGAGTTGCGTTTAATTCTTTCCAATAAGTCCCACTTGAATTCAATATCTTTCTTCATAAAAGAACCAGCGCAAGAAGTATCGAGCATGGACCGATCATTATTAGAAAGCCGAGCATAAAAGTTCTGAATAATAATTCCTCTCGGGAGCTCATGATTGGGGCATGAATATAACATTGACTTAAGCCTCCCCCAAGCTTGAGCGATACTTTCTCCTTCACGAGGCCAAAAATTATAAATATAATTCCGATCACGATGAACCAGATGCATAGGATAAAACTTCTGATGAAATTCCAATTTCAATCGGTTGTAGTTCCATGATCCAATATCATCACATAGCCTATACCATGTCAATGCCTTCTCCTTCAAAGATAAAGGAAAGACCTTCTTCTTGACATCATCCTCGGGCAAACCCGCAAGCTTAAATAATCCACAAACTTCATCCACATAAATTAGATGCAAATCAGGATGTAGTGTTCCATCTCCTGCATAAGGATTAGCTAGCAGTTTCTCTATCATACCCGAGGGAATTTCATAATAAACATTTTCAATAGGTGCAGCAGGTTGAGGAGCATCTATTTGTACTTCCGGCGAGGTGAAGATACCCCAAACAAGCCCGTCAAAGGATTACTTTCCATAGTGACAAGTGACAGTAAATTTCAGCACAGTATATAAAATTTTCCTTACCAAGTTCCACTCACCAGAGGCGTTTCACTCCCCGGCAACGGCGCCAGAAAAGAGTCTTGATGACCCACAAGTATAGGGGATCTATCGTTGTCTTTTCGATAAGTAAGAATGTCGAACCCAACGAGGAGCAGAAGGAAATGACAAGCAGTTCTCAGTAAGGTATTCTCTGCAAGCACTGAAATTATCGGTAATAGATAGTTTTGTGATGAGATAATCCGTAACGGGTAGCAAGTAACAAGTGTAACTAAGGTGCAGCAAGGTGGCCCAATCCTTTTTATTGCAAAGGACAAGCCTGGACGAACTCTTATATAAAGCAAAGCGCTCCCGAGGACACATGGGAATTACTGTCAAGCTAGTTTTCATCATGCTCATATGATTCGCGTTCGTTACTTTGATAATTTGATATGTGGGTGGACCGGTGCTTGGGTGCTTCCCTTACTTGGAAAAGCCTCCCACTTATGATTAACCCCTCTCGCAAGCATCCGCAACTACGAAAGAAGAATTAAGATAAATCTAACCATAGCATGAAACGTTTGGATCCAAATCAGCCCTTTACGAAGCAACACATAAACTAGGGTTTAAGCTTCTGTCACTCTAGCAACCCATCATCTACTTATTACTTCCCAATGCCTTCCTCTAGGCCCAAATAATGGTGAAGTGTCATGTAGTCGACGTTCACATAACACCACTAGAGGAGAGACAACATACATCTCATCAAAATATCGAACGAATACCAAATTCACACGATTACTTATAACAAGACTTATCCCATGTCCTCAGGAACAAACGTAACTACTCACAAAGCATATTCATGTTCATAATCAGAGGAGTATTAATGATCATTAAGGATCTGAACATATGATCTTCCACCAAGTAAACCAACTAGCATCAACTACAAGGAGTAATCAACACTACTAGCAACCCGCAGGTACCAATTTGAGGTTGTGAGACAAAGATCGGATACAAGAGATGAACTAGGGTTTAGAGAGGAGATGGTGCTGGTGAAGATGTTGATGGCGATTGACCCCCTCTCGATGAGAGGATCGTTGGTGATGACGATGGCTTCGATTTCCCCCTCCGGGAGGGAAGTTTCCCCGGCAGAACAGCTCCGCCGGAGCCCTAGATTGGTTCTGCCCAAGTTCCGCCTCGAGACGGCGGCGCTTCGCCCCGAAAGCTCTGTTATGATTTTTTCCAGGTCAAAACCCTCCATATAGCAGAAGATGGGCACCGGAGGGCTGCCAGGTGGGCCACAAGCCATAGGGGCGCGCCCAGGGGGGTAGGGCGCGCCCCCCTGGCTTGTGACTGCCTGGTGGGCCCCCTCTGGTATTTCTTCTGCCCAGTATTTTTTATATATTCCAAAATAATTCTCTGTAAGTTTTCAGGACTTTTGGAGTTGTGCAGAATAGGTATCTCAGATTTGCTCCTTTTCCAGTCCAGAATTCCAGCTGCCGGCATTCTCCCTCTTCAGATAAACCTTGTAAAATAAGAGAGAAAAGGCATAAGTATTGTACCAAATTGTGTAATAACAGCCCATAATGCAATAAATATTGATATAAAAGCATGATGCAAAATGGACGTATCAGGGGCTACACCCAGTGGGTGCGCTGGCGCGCCCCCACTGGAAAAAACCAAAACGAAGTAAGAGGCTTCGGGTCCTCACCGCAACGGACTGCTCGAGGTGGACCAGCCGGTCACTGGCGGCCCGGGCGTCCTGCGCCACCTGGGCTCGGCAAGCGGCAAACTCCTCGACGACGGCCACCACCGCAGCCCCAAGGGTGCTCTGCGCGTCGTTGATAGCCCCGCCTCCGGCCGTGACCCAGGTTTCCTGCGGCCGACCCCCGTCGGCGGGCCCGGACGCGCCCTTCGCCGTGATCGCCAGGCGGCTCCCCCTTTCCGGTGCCACGGTTCCGGGCGCCCCTGCTGACGAGCCCGGGGCGTCCGCCCCTCCGGGAGCCGACGTCTCGCTTCCGGCGCTCTGCCCGTGGCGGCGCCGGACCGGCTCACCTCCGGAATCGGGGCCTCCGAGGCCTGAACCTCCGCGTCCATGATGACGACTTCTGGGGGGGCCCTCCGCCCCTATCGGGGCCGCGTTGGCACCCGACCCCGCCCTTTCGGCGGCATCTGCCGCACTCGCGGCCACGTCCGCCTCCGCCCGCCGCCCGGGGTCGTGCCTGTCCTTGGATCTCCTCTCCCGGCGGGGGGGGGGGGGGGGAAGGACTCCCATGACGGGCCGCCGGCTCCACGCTGGCCTGACCCGACGCCTGCGCTTCCACCGCCGCCTCCCACTGGCGACGTTCATCTTCGCGCAGCTCCTGCTCGGCTGCCTCGAGGTCCCGCCATGCCGCGCGCTCCCTTTCCTCTGCAGTGGGTGGCGGCGCCGTTTCCACCGTCTCGGCTGCCGCGGCCCTCCCAAGGGTGCGCGGCTCCCTGGATGGGCGAGTTAGGGAAGGGAGGCCGCCAGAAATAAGAAAGTGTTTGAAGCATGCTTACCCGATCGTGACCTGGACCGCCCGCCTGGCGGGGCCCGACCGGGCCACCCGCGGTTTCTTCCCGCCGCCTCCGCGGCCACCTCCCGGCTGTCCGGCGGCCGCCCGCTTGGGAGCCGGCTTTTGGCTGTCCGGCTATTTCCCCCTGCCGCCAACGACCGTGTCGTCCTGGCGGGGCGCGCGGTCGACGCGACGGACGCGCTTCCTCGGAGCCGTGGTGTCGTCCCCCAAAGCCTCGGGATCCTCCGACGTCGCTGCATCGTGCACCCCTTCCGGCTCAGCATCGTCGTCGCTCCAATCCCGCAAAGGCGTGTGGGGAGGGAACTCACCAGCCGGGCCGGCCGCCTCCGCCTCCGTCCCATCACCGCCGGGTGTGCCGGCCGGCTCCGATACTGCCGGCTCCACGTCGTCGGCGTCTTCGACCTCCTCCTCGTTCGACTCCTCCACGTCGGCAGCCGGCGGGGCATAGTTCTGCAACAACGGGAAAACCTGTGCGCATGAGAAGCCACCCGTCGTCCTGCCGTGGCGGGAGGCCGTTTTCAACAAAGAAAAGGGGTGGAGTACGACTCGCCGCGTACCCGCGGAGCCGGACGGTCCCGGCTGTACGGGGGCTTCCCCCATTGCCATCCGCCCTCGTTCATCTTGGCGGCTGAGATGGCGTTCACCCTCCTCGCCACCTGCACCGCCTTCAGCTCCTTGGTGGAGAGCCGGCAAGGGTCGCGCCGCCCTCCCATCTGATAGATGAGGTGCGGTCGGCGCTGCAGGGGCTGCACCCGGCGCGCCACCATCGTGGCCAGGAGGTCCGCAGCCACCAGCCCCTCCGTCCGGCTCATCACCACCAGCCGCTCACAGAGCCGGTCCGCCGTCTCGGGCGCGACGGCCGGAGGCGTCCTCCAGTTCAGCATTGCCACTGGCGGCTAGTTGACGAAGGCGGGGAGGTTGATGTAGTCCGCCTCCGGCTTCACGTTCTTCACGTACAAGAACCCTTTCTGCCAGTTTTTCAACGAGTCCTGCAAGGGGAGTTGCGGGAACCCGGCTCCGGCTTGGAAGTGGATCAGAGCGGCTCCGCCGGCGGTCATGACCTTCTGGCCGGTCGCCGGGTCCTTGACCGTCTGGCGCTTGAGGTAGAAGAGCCGGCACCAGAGATCCAGGCGCGGCTCCACCCCCAGGAACCCCTCGCAGAGGGAGATGAACGCCGCCAGCTGCAGGACGGCGTTGGCGGCCAGGTGGTGCGGCTGCAGCCCGAAGTACGTAAGAAATCGCCGGAAGAACGTGCTCGCCGGCAGGCCGAGTCCGCGGAGGAAGTGCTTGGCGAAGACCACCACCTCACCCTCCCTCGGGGTCGGCGCATTCTCCGCCCCGGCGATGCGCGCCTCCAGATGCTCCTCCGACGGCAGCTTGCGGCGGTGGCGGAGGTGCTCGATGAAGTGCTCGTCGACGTCGCTGCCATCCCATGCCCCCTTGCTCGCCATCGCCCTCGGGGGTCTCGTGGCCGTGGCGGTGGAGCGCAAGAGTCCGGCCCCGGTTCGGGTTCCGGCGGCGGCGGGCAGCGGCGCAACAATTCACGCGGTTTCTCTCTCTCTCTCTGAGCGGGGAGTTGAGGGGCGACGGTGGCAAGGTGCTGGGGGAGAGGGAACGAATGCGCCGTTCCGCCCCTCTCCCCCCTCCATTTAAACCCCCGCGCGGGGGTAGTGGGGAGCGGATCCGTTGCGCACGACCCCCACTACGCCCGTCGGGCGCGGGAGACATTAACGCGCCCCGGGAACCCCAACCGACGGTTCGAGCCGCAGAGGATCCGCGCGCGCGGGCCGAGGCCGCGGGCGAAGTGGGCCCCGCACCACGGCCCGGTCTTGTCCACCGCGTGGCCTGTCAGGTCGCGGCCCGCGGCACCCCCCACGTGGCGCACCTCCTCTGCCCGACGAGGCACTCGCGGCGCCCCGCGAAGCGTCGGCCGGCTGCGGAGCCGGCCGCCGCGCTCCCATCTCCGCTGGTGCCTGGATCGTGCGAAAATCAGGACAAGACTCAAGCCGGCGAGGTTCGCCTCCGTTCCACGGCGGGCCTCCCCAGCTTCGGGGACTACTGTCGGGGGGGATAACCCCGGGGTAGCCTCAAACGACCCACTACTCTAACTTTCTGAAGCGACTCGAGGGCTAGCCGTCTCCCCCTATAGTCCGGCTACACCCTACCGGCTACGCCCTGCCGGCTACGCCTCGCTGGCCGGCTAGGGACGAAGATGCCTGGCCCCCAAGCCGGCCACGCATTGGATGCCACGGTCAGGTACGCGCGGCTACAGTGGCCCCCATCCCATCGGGGGTCAGCGCCCGTGTGGCCACAGTAGAGGTGACAGTGCCTCTGACCCTGGCCGACTGCGACAGGACTCCCAACAGTGCCGGCACGCCTCCAACCACTCCATTACCTGCCCCGGCATGGATACAGTGTGGCCGGCCATACCGCTGACCTCGTCCGGTTGCCACAAGACGATGCCCCGAAGGACGGTCCGTGCCGCGACGCGACCGGCCTTGGGACCTACCTCGCGGGCCCCGCCGGCTCCCGACGGGACCCTGCAGCCGGCGGCCCCCGCCAGCGACAGGACCCCTCAGCCGGGGGCCCCGCAGCCGGCCAGAGAGGCTGCCGGCTGGGGCCCTCCTGTAGCCTTTTATTCGTATTGTAATCCGGAGGGTTGGTCTATAAACCCCCCCGGAGCTCCCCCATGTGAGGGGCGATCAGTTCTACACACTCCACACCCACGTAGAGAGGAAGCGAAGGCAGCCCAGCTCCTTCTTCCTCCCTAGCCATACAGCTCCAGGAGCCTCATTGTAACCTCACCATTGTCTAAACTAGACCAAGCAGGACTAGGGGTGTTACCTCCTCCGGAGGGCCCCGAACCTGGGTACATCGTGTGTCCGCCACCGCTTGTGCCTAACCCCGCTCCCGGAGCCCGTCGACGTCCTTCGGCCCCAACCACTCTCGATAAGCCTACCCATGGCATCTGCCATGACAAAACGACGACAATCATCATTGTTAGAGCATTGTCCCAGTGAGGAAATAAAGATGGGGGAGGCCAAATGAGCCCACCATTCTGAAAAAAATGAGAGAAAATGAGAGAAGGGACTTTGCTACTATCTTTTACCACACTTGTGCCTCAAAGTGGCACCTTGTTCCTCATGTAGAGAGAGTCTCATGTCATGTCACTTTCATATGCTAGTGGGCATCACTTTTTCATTATTACAAACTTGGCTTGTATATTCCTATGATGGGCTTCCACAATTTCCCGAGGTCTTCATGAGCAAGCAAGTTGGATGCACACCCCACTTAGCTTCATTTGAGCTTTCATACACTTATAGCTCTAGTGCATCATTTGCATGGCAATCCCTACTCCTTGCATTGACATCTATTGATGGGCATCTCCATAGCCCGTTGGTACGCCTAGTTGATGAGAGACTATCTTCTCCAGTTTTTGCCCCTTTGATATCTACCACCATATTCTATTCCACCTAATGCTATGCCCAATGGCTCACGCTCATGTATTGCGTGAAGAATAAAAAGTTGATGCATATTGAAAAAGTACGATCCAATTGCCTGACTTGGACACCGTGGTGCTTGACATTTGTATTAATGCGGTGAAGATGGAGCCATGCCTTGCTAATATAATAAGATGAATGGGGGGGGGGTAAACATTCTTTGAGGATCGTATACTTTGAAATATTGATGATTTTGTTTCTTATAATTATAAGTATTGCTATGTTAATATTTGTTGATTCATTGTTTCTCAATGAGCATACATGCATAAGATTACATAATGGATAGCATGTCACATCAAAAATTCTGTTTTTATCATTTACCTACTCGGCGACGAGAAGGAATTAAGCTTGGGGATGCTTGATACGCCTCCAATGTATCTATAATTTTTGATTGTTCCATGTTGATATATTATCATTCTAGGATACTTTTTGGGTCTTTATTACCAATTTATAATATTTTTGAGCACTAACCTATTGACCTAGTGCCCAGTGCCAGTTGCTATTTTCTGCATGTTTTTTCACTTCTCAGGTTTACAGTACCAAACGAAGTCCAATTGCCACGAAACTTTTTGATGATTTTTTCTAGACCAAAAGAAGACCTGGGAGATTCGGAAGAAGGCCGGGGGCCGCACAAGCCAACAGGGCGCGCCCTGGGGGGGGGGGGGGCTGCGCCCTAATGGCTTGTGCCTCCCCGGCGGCCCTCCCGACCTCGTTCTGTGGCCTATAAATTCTCATATATCGCAAAAACCCCGGAGGCAGTCCCGAAACCCTTTTTATGCTGCCGCAAGTCTGTGTTCCACTGTGAAGCCATCTGGAGCTCCGTTCCAGCACCCTGCCGGAGGGGGGATCGATCACGGAGGGCCTCTACATCAACCTTGCTGCCCTCATGATGATGTGTGAGTATTTCACCACAGACCTACGTGTCCATATCTAGTACCTAGATGGCAATCTTTCTATCTCTTGATCTTCAATACAATGATCATCGCATCTTTGCTTTGATCTATCCGATGTAATCCTATTGTGCGGTGTGTTTGTTGGGATCTGATGAATTGTGGGTTTATGTTTAGATTATTCATGAAAAGTATTTGAGTCACCTCTGAATATTAAGATACTTATTTGCATGATCATTATAGCTTCGTAATGCTCTCCGATTTATTGATGTGCTTTGGCCAAGTAGATTGATCTATCTTCAGTGGGAGTGGTGCGTTGTGGTAGGTTCACCCTGACGAGTTTCTATATCCCAGTGACAAAGTAGGGGACAAGATGCTTCTTTGTGTTGTTGCTACTAAGGATAACACGATGGGGTTTATTCATACTGCTTGAGTTTACTTTGTCTACATCATGTCATCATTCTCCATGCATTACTCTATTTGTCATGAACTTAATACGTAGAGAGGCAAGCATAGAAGCACTCTTGAAGTGGAGTAATAGTAATAGGTGCAGGCAGGAGTCAGCCTATTTGTTTATGTACGTGATGCCTATATATACATGATCATTGCCGTGAAAATCGCATAACTATCCGCTTTTCTATCAATTGCCCAACAATAATTTGTTACCCACCGTATGCTGCCTACATGAGAGATGCCGCTAGGGAAAACTATGGCCCCCGGGGTCTATTCACTTAGAAATTTACAAATGCTACTATTACCTTGCTGCCTTTATTTACTTTTTATTTTATTTTGCAATTTACAATTATCTACAATTATCTACACACCTCATTTGCTAGCAAATAACGAGATCAAGGGATTGACAACCCTCTTGCCCGTGTTGGGTGCAAGTTGTTTGTTCTTTTGTGTGCAGCCGCTGAAGTTGGTTGAGGATTGATATTCCTATTGGTTTGATAAATCTTGGTTTCATAACTAAGCGAAATACTTACCCACTTTGTGCTGCAATAACCCGTTCCTCTTCACGGAAAACCCAACACAGATCACAAGTATCAGCTGCTAGGCGGCAGCGAGAGATGCTCCTCCTTCACAGGGCGGTGCGGCAACGACATCCGCTCCTCCTTCATACGGCGGGGAGGCGACGACAACCATTTCTCCTTGACGCGACGTTCAATCTGAATGCCACAGTTACGTGGGGGAGAGCGAGGAGGGGATATTGGTTCTATCTTTGACAGCGTGGAGAAGTACCTCTGGTGGCGCCGTTGGGTCATGGTCTTGGACGAGCGACCGTTGAAGCATCAACTCCATATGCTCCTCATACACCTCACCCTCCGAGACGACGGGCATATGCTATAGTGGATGCTCCTCCTCATCGCCAGAGGAGATGACAATCTCCTCTTCCATGGAGGAGCCAACCACCGAGGAGAAAGACGACCCGAGTGTAAGGACGGCGTCATGATGATCTTCTGGAGCCCGATCTGGAAACGGTTGCTGGCGCCGTGGCCCAAGACTTGCCCATCACCAGACATGTAGAGGAAGAGGGGAGCAACAGAAGTATGGGGCGATGCAGAGTGCAGAGTACGTTGTGGACAACACCGACGATGGGATTAAATAGCTGTGGCTAGGCTAAACGAACGGACGGTTAGCCCACTTCAATGCGGCGTAGCAGTCGGAGTTGATTTATCTGAATGTTGCGTCCACATTAAAGCGGAGTTGCCCGAGACCAGTGATGGACCTAGAATAGCATGACAAGGGGTGCCAGGCTCAATACTCACACATTTACACACTAATAGTACACGTAAATTAGCCTAACTACTATGTACTACCTCCATCTCAAAATAAGTGTCTTCAATTTAGTACAACTTTATTTTGGGACAGAAGGAGTAGTAAATATAATTTGCATTTCGCAGGGGTTGATGAGTGATATTTTTACACTCATTCCACCCTTGTTTAAGCCGAGATATTTCCATAAAACCGAGATATTCGCTCTGATACTCGTACTAATGACTAATGAATGCAAAGGGTACCACAAATCCTCTCTTTATTGTGTATCTACATGAAATCGGCTACAAATGGACGAAATCAAGCCAAAACAAGGAAAGCAATAAAAGAGGAGATAGAGGAAATCAACAGGAGGCACACCAGAAGAGACAGATCAAAAGACAGTGTTTCATATGATCGGGACCGCTCATATGAGCGGTCGTATGGCGTGGATTCTGAGGCATCTCGTTCACCTGAACAACTTTTATAAAAGGGGACCAGGCCGAAATGCTAACAGAACATCGAGGAGAACGTCCGCGAGCAAAGCCAGAACAGAGTCCTCTTCATCCCCTTCTATCAACCCTAGCCACCGCCATCTCTATCTCCATAGCCACCATCAACACCATAGTTCATCTTCCTCTAGTTTATACTTGTAATCGTGCATCGCACAAGGCAACCATTGTAAGACATATACTAATCAATCAATTTTCAAGAAGTGTTCTTCAATGTTTTATTCATGTGATCTAATCTCCATGTGTGAGGAGTTCGGTAAGGTATGGGTTGAGGCATAGGCCTTGCAACCCTCTGTATTTGTTGTGGGTATCAACGGAAGAGCTTTGAATTAACGTCTCGTATGTGTGAAATAAAATTCTTTCTAGATGTCGCTTGTCTTGTCCATGTTCTTCATCCCTGCAGGTACCCAAGAGCATGGAGAACGAGTCACGGTGAGGCTAAGGGCAGGTAGAACGTGAAGTGTTATTCTGAACATCAATGACTAAGTTTAGTACGGTAACACGGATACCATCCCTGGGGATTCATGAGGTGTACTAATTAGAAACCCAAAACTCTTGTTTGATTATTATAATCTTAATTATCAAGGCACCCCCCCCCCCGTCGCGATGGATAGGGTATGCGGTAGGACAAATGATTCTTGATGCAGAACTCGTGTCGGTCAAGATGTTATTTCGACACATCTCCCACTTTGGTTCGTGACAAGCACATCTCGATGGGTGACATTCAACGCACAAATTAAGATCATATCTGGTCCCAACACAAGTACATGGTTGTAAGCATTACCCGTACCTCTTTTTTATTATAAGTGTTACATCACTATTAGCTTGATTGATCCTGTCAAAAGCTGGAATTATTCCTTTAACAATTGCTTGCTAGAGACCATCCCTTTAAGGGAATCTTTCTCTCACGGGTTCGATAAACCAAGGTCACCACTTTGGGGAAATAGGTGTGGGGTACTTTCTATTCTGTTACCGGATCACTAAAAAGGAAGTATCAAGCCCTTTTTCTGGCGCTGTTGTCGGGGAGGAATTGAGTGTTCCTAGTTTTTGTGTTTAGGGTTTTTGTTAAAGTTTAGTTTCATTCTTTGTTTTAGTCTCATTTTTATTTTTGTTGCAAGTCTTGTCAGTTTAAAACACCAAAAAGATTACCATGGCTCGTAATCTTGGAAGTTTTGCTACTCCTAGCAATAACTTCATGCATGAACCCATAGCACAACCTGAGGTTGCAGCTGCTGAGCATGAGATCAAATCGAACTTAGTTTCCATGGTTCAACAAGAGCAATTTGGAGGCTCTGCTTCCGAAGATGCTAGTATGCACTTGCATAATTTCACTAAATTGTGCAATATGACACGCATTAGAGGTTATGACCCAGACACTTTGAAGGTGATGAGTGATATTTTTACACTCATTTCAATCTTGTTTAAACTGAGACATTTCATTAAAAGAGAGATATTCACTCTGATATTGCCACTAATGACTATTGAATGCAAATGATTCCACAAACCCTCTCTTTAATGTTTTCCACAGGAAATGGGCTAAAAGGGAAGAAATCACGTGGGAGAATGGAAAGGGAACTAGAGCCAACGACAGCGTTTCACGCGACTAGATGCGCTCGCATGAGCGGTCGATTAGCATGGAAATCGAGGCAGGTCGTCCACCTGAACAACTTTTATAAAGGGGACCCCGTTGAAATGTCAACAGAACAGCGTCGAGCACAGCGAGAACCTCATCATCATCATTATCACCCACTAACCCTAGCCGCCGCCATTTTCATCTCCATAGCCATCTCCAACACCATAGTGCTCTCTCATCTAGTTCATATTTGTAATTGTGCATCCCACAAGGCATCCATTGTGTTAGGGCATTTCCCCGCCTTAGTGTTTTGGTGATGATGACAACTCACTTTGTGATCTAATCGTGTGTCAAGTTCTTCAGGTACTATGTGTTTGATGCAAGACGATTAGGCATTCCCACCGGATGGAAAAGAACGAAGACGGTGTTCTCTACGTGTTTATTTCTTTGGTCGTAGGAAACCTGTACTATTAAGAGGGAATTCACATCGGATGGTATTGGGTGAATCAATGCACGTACACATTCCTTATCACCCACCGCATATCCTTCCATTCATTGAGAGAGAGAGAGATCCTCAATCTCTAACCAAGCAGTGGTTTTTACTCCTAAGCGGTTCTACCGCTTGGACCGGTACGTCTGGTACAACTACCGCCCCAGGGGTGAAACCCTGGGGTTGCTGCTCTCAGGTTGTTGCCAACGGTTGTACCGCTACCTCCGGGCAGTTGTACCGCCTCTAGTCTGGCCAACGCTAGGAAAGTGGCTTCATGCGGTTGTACCGGCCCAGTACTGTCCTACCACCGGACACGGTTCTGTTGTGGAGCGGTTCTTGGGCGGTGGTGGACCGATTGTTCCGATCAACTCATGTTGAGCGGTACTACCGGCGTCCAGAGCGGTTGTACCACTCTGGACTTAGTCACCACCCGTGCTTGGTCCTGGCGGTTGCACTGGTGCAACCACCGTCTCTACTACCGCTCGAGGGTGACACCTTTGTGTTTTCAAGTGATTGTTGAGCGGTGGTGGTGCAGTTGTACCGGTTGTTCATCTCAACCGGTACTACCGCCCATGCCACCGTTTGTATCGCTCTGTAGGGTTTCCGCAGGTTATCCGTGCTTACCGGTTGTACCGGTGCACATAGCGGGTGTACCGCTACAGTGTAAAAACTGCTGTAACGGTTGGATTTGGGGGACACTATATAAGGGAGTGGTTCTTCCACCTACCTCCTCACCTCTTTCCTCTCTCTCTCTCCTCCATTAATGCCCTTCAGGCTTTCTTGCCCGATCTCTCTTTCTAGCCACTCAAACTTGTTGATTTGCTAGGGATTGAAGGAGGAGACCTGGATCTACACTTCCACCAAAGGAAACTTGATCCACCCATACTTTCTTGTGTCATTTGAGTTTTTGAGCACCCTAGATGGATTTTTTTAACCACAATGGATTTTTTTACTCTTGGGTTTTTGAGCACCCTAGATGGAAGAGGTCACCTCGATGCCACAATCCATTGTGGTGAAGCTTCGTGGTGGTGTTGGGAGCCTCCAATTAAGTTGTGGAGACTGTCCCAACCTTGTTTGCAAAGGTTAGGTCGCCACCTTCAAGAGCACCATTAGTGAAATCGCAACATCTCTCATTGTGTGAGGGCGTGAGGAGAATACGGTGGCCTTTGTGGCATCTTGGGGAGCATTGTGCCTCCACACCGCTCCAACGGAGACGTACTTCCCCTCAAAGGGAAGGAACTTTGATAACACATCCTCGTCTCCACAGGTTCCACTTGTGATTATTTCTTACCTTTACTTTGTGCAAGCTTTACTTGTGTTGTTTCCTTTGCTTGCTTGCTTGCTTGGTTGTTGTTGTTGCTAGCATCATATAGGTTGTTCACCTAGTTGCATATCTAGACAACCTATTTGTTGCTAAACCTAATTTATTTAGAAAAGCTAAAAATTGGTAGTTGCCTTTTCACCCCCCTCTATTCAACCATATCGATCCTTTCAATTGGTATCAGAGCTACGTCTCTTTAGTAAGGGCTTTACCCCCCGAAGAGTATGGTTAATGACGGGGATAGGGTTGATGACTTACTCGAGGCCGAGGGAGTGAATACGGTCTCTCGTGAGGATTTAAATGAGGTAATTGCTTCACTTAAATCTTCTATGACGACCGAGGTCAAATACTTGTTTAAAGAATTCCTTGATGGTCTCAAACTTTCTACCGATCCATTGCTAGTGGTTAATCCCACTAACTCGGAGTCGGATGCCAACTCTGGTAAGGAGGGGGTTAGTAGTGATAAGGATAAGTTTCCTCAAGGAAAGAGTGGGACGGGAACCTTTGCCTTGATTCCCCCTCCCCCGGTCTATGGAGGACCGGTCCACACACCGCATATTAACAACCTAGTCCCTCCTCCTAAACTTGTGAACAATGATTTCGCTAATTGGTTTTTTTAGTATCAAGTCTCATTTGAATAACAGCTCAACTAATCTTTGGAGAATCATTGAGCAAGGATACTACCCACATGATCCAAACAATCTCACTCCATGAGAAGAGGCCGACAATCAATACAATCACTTCGCCTTGTTCATCCTTCAAACCGCTGTGCCCCCTGAAGATCTAGCTCACTTGTGTCCTTTCACTTGTGCAAAGTATTGTTGGGAACATATTGTATCTTTATATAAGGGAAGCTCGAGTATTCAACGGTCCAACTTTGAGGTGGTTCTCGATGAGGCCGATGAGTTTGTGATGAATGAAGATGAGGACCCTCGTGAGCTCTATCAGAGGTTGACAACTCTCGTGGTGTCCCTTCAAGATCATGGGAGTAAGGATACAGATGAAAATTGGATCAAGTGTAAGTTTCTCAAGGCCATCATGCCATTCAACAAGGCAATGTCCTCCGTGATTCGTCAAAGACCGGACTTCCACACCTTGTCCTCGAGTGATGTGTTGGATGAATTTATTGCTATGAACATCTTGAACAAGACCGCCAACAACTCTCTAGCTCGTGTCCAATGGTCAAAGAAAGCTTCACCCAACCTTGCTTTGAAGGCCAAGGCAATTCCGGAAGAAGAAGAAGATGAAGAAGAGGAAGGTTACCCCGAAGATACCAAACATGCGTACCACGAGCACATGGATCTTGCGTCAAGGCAATTTTGGGGCAATAAGAGAAACTCAAGGCCAAACTTCTCCAAGAACAACTCAAGTGGCTCTAAAGGCAAGCAACGTGTGAGAACTTGCTACAGTTGTAGCAATGTGAGTCACTTCATGGTGGATTACCCGTTGATACGTCTCCGTCGTATCTATAATTTTTTATTGTTTCATGCCAAGATTCTACAACTTTCATATACTTTTGGCAACATTTTATATTATTTTTGGGACTAACTTATCCAGTGCCGAGTGCCAGTTCCTGTTTTTTGTTTCACAGAAAATCCATATAAAACTAAGTCCAAATGTGATACAAAATTATGGAGATTTTTTTGGAATATATGTGAATTTTGGAAAGAAGAATCAACGCAACACGATGCCCGAGGGACCCACAAGCCAACAGGGCATGACCAGGGGGGTGGCCACGCCCTGATAGCTTGTGGACACCCCTTAATACGATAGGAGCCCTTTCTTCCACCGCAAGAAAGATAATTTCGCGATAAAAATCCCCTCAAAATTTCAGCCCGATCAGAGTTACGAATCTCCGAATATTTAAGAAACGGTGAAGGGGTCAGAAAACAGTCGTGAAAACAAGAGAGAAACAGGGAGAGAGATCCAATCTTGGTGGGGCTTTTGCCCTCCGGGAGCCATGGCGGCCATGGACCAGAGGGGAAACTCTCCTCCCATCTAAGGGGGAGACCAAGGAAGAAGAATGAGGAGGGGGCTCTCTCCCCCCCTCTCTCGGTGGCGTCGGAGCATCGCCGGGGCAACCATCGTGACGATGATCTACACCAACAACTTCGCCGCTGTCACCACCAATTCTCTCCCCCTCTATGCAGCGGTGTAAACCTCTCTTCCCCTCTGTAATCTCTACTTAAACATGGTGCTTGATACGTCCATTTTGTATCATGATTTCCTACTATTATTTATTATGTTTTGTTGAATAATAATGCTTTGGGGAGTGATTCTAATGCCTTTTCTGCCATAATATATAAGGTTTACACAAAGAGGGAGAATACCGGCAGCTGGAATTCTGGACCCAAGAAAAGCACATTAGAGATTCCTATTCTGCACAACTCCAATGAAGCTGAAATTTTACGAAGAATATTTTTGGAATAAATAAAAAATACTAGAGCAGAAAACTACCGGAGGGGGCAAGCCTGGTGGGCACAACCCACCAGGGCGCGCCCTGATGGGTTGTGGCCTCCTCGGCCCACCTCCGGTGCCCATCTTCTGGTATATAGTCACATTTAAACTAGAAAAAAAATCAGAGGAGGACTATGGGGATGAAGCGCCGCCGCCTCGAGGCAGAACTTGGGCAGGAGCACTTTTGCCCTCCAGCGGAGCGATTCCGTCAGGGGAACTTCCCTCCCGGAGGGGGAAATCGAAGCTATCGTCATCACCAACACCCCTCTCATCTTTGTGAGGCCAATCTTCATCAACATCTTCAACAACACCATCTCCTCTCAAACCCTAGTTCATCTCTTGTGTTCAATCTTTGTACCGGAACCTCAGATTGGTACCTGTGGGTGACTAGTAGTGTTGATTACCTTGCGTAGTTGATTACTATATGATTTCTTTGGTGGAAGATTATATGTTCAGATCCATTATGCTATTCAATACCTCTCTGATCTTGAGCATGTTTATTATTTGTGAGTAGTTACCTTTGTTCTTGAGGTCACGGGAGAAGTCATGTTGCAAGTAATCATGTGAATTAGATATGTGTTCGATATTTTGATGATATGTATGTTGTGATTCCTGTCGGATTCAGGGCTCCGCAGACCCAAGAAGGTTCAAACTCTGGGGCATGTGTGAAGATCCCAACCAGCTCAAGCCTCAGGCCTGCCGCTCCACAGCCAGGCCCTGCCGAAGATGCGTGAAAGAGTGAGGAAGCGGACACAAGAGATTTACCCAGGTTCAGGCCACCTTGCGGTGTACAACCCTACTCCTGCTTTGGGGTGGATTGGCCTCACGAGGAGGTTCGGTGATGAACAGGTACAGTGGAGAGCAACCTCGTGAGGGCACTCGGGTGAGGATGGTTCCGGCCCCTTCTACGGTGGTGCCATGTCCCTATTTATAGCGGGCCTTGGTCCTCTTCCCTTAACGCACTAGCGGGAAGGGATCCCACAACGGCCAAATTTGAAAGGGGACAGGAGGTACATCTTATCCTGACTAAAGGTGGTCTTCGCCTGCAAAGCAATTGGGCGTGACGCAGGGGTGGGCTCGGCGATGACATCCTTCCTGCCGAGCTCGTGGTCTTGGTCTTGTTGCACCGAAGTGGAAACCTTTGGGGGATTCCTTGGGAACCCGCATTCGTCCTTGCTCCCTTAGCACCAAAGAGGAAACTGTCTCTGTTGTGCCCGCTGGCGCCCGCCTGCCTTGATCGTCATGGCTCATGTCATCCCAGCCTCCTGAGGCTGGGCTCTGCATAGGAATATCCGCTCCTCGGGAGGCAGCCTAGGGAGGCCGCCCCTCTGGATGTCTTGGCGTCGTCCTCCTCGCGAGGCCAGGCCCCTCGGGAGGGCCTTGTCTTGTGGAGTTCATCGCCAGGCCGGCTCGGTGGGCCACGCCCTGGGCCGCAGGCAGGCAGGTCTGGGTACCCCCGATCCCAGAACGCCGACAATTCCCTTAGTGGTGTCATGTGAACGTCGACTACATGACACTTCACCATTCATAGGCCTAAGGGAACGCATTGTGGAGTAGTTATTAGATGATGGGTTGCTAGAGTGACAGAAGCTTAAACCCTAGTTTATGTGCTACTTCGTAAGGGGCTGATTTGGATCCAAACGTTTAATGCTATGGTTAGATTTTATCTTAATACTTTTCTCATAGTTGCGGATGCTTACGAGGGGGTTAATCATAAGTGGGAGGTTGTTCAAGTAAGAACAGCACCCAAGCACCGGTCCACCCACATATCAAATTATCAAAGTAGCGAACACGAATCAAACCAACATGATAAAAGTGACTAGATGAAATTCCCGTGTACCCTCAAGAACACTTTGCCTATTACTAGAGATTGTTCTGGCCTTTCCTTTGCCTCAAAAGGATTGGGCTACCTTTCTGCACCTTATTTACCATTACCGTTACTTGCTCATTACCAATTACCTTGCTATCAAACTATCTGTTACCTACAATTTCAGTGCTTGCAGAAATTACCTTGCTGAAAACCGCTTGTCATTTCCTTCTACTCCTCGTTGGGTTGGGCACTCTTACTTATCGAAAGGACTACGATTGATCCCCTATACTTGTGGGTTATCAAGACTCTTTTCTGGCGCCGTTGCCGGGGAGTGAAGCGCTCTTGGTAAGTGGAAATCGACAAGGAAAAACTTATACTACGTGCTGAAATTTATTGCTACTTGCTACTATGGAGAACAATCCTTTGAGGAGTTTGTTCGGGGTATATTCACCTCGACCGGAACCACAATTAGTTGCCCCTCAACCTACTGCACCTACTGAAAATATAGGTTATGAAATTCCTTCGGGTATGTTAGAACAACTGCTTGCTAAACCTTATGCAGGAGATGGAACTGAACATCCTGATATGCATCTATTATATGTGAACGAAATATGTGGATTATTTAAGCTTGCAGGTCTACCCAGAGATGAAGTTAAGAAGAAGGTTTTCCCTTTATCTTTGGAGGGAAAAGCATTGACATGGTATAGGCTATGTGATGATCTTGGATCGTGGAACTGGAATCGTTTGCAATTGGAATTCCACCAAAAGTTTTATCCCATGCATCTAGTTCATCGTGATCGGAATTATATATATAATTTTTGGCTTCGTGAAGGAGAAAGTATCGCTCTAGCTTGGGGGAGGCTTAAGTCAATGTTATATTCATGCCCCAATCATGACATTCCGAGAGAAGTTATCATTCAGAATTTTTATGCTCGGCTTTCTCATGATGATCAATCCATGCTCGATACTTCTTGTGCTAGTTCTTATATGAAGAAGACTATTGAATTCAAGTGGGATATCTTAGAAAGAATTAAACGCAACTCTGAATATTGGGAACTCGACGAAGGTAATGAGTCAGGTATAAAGCTTGAATTTGATTGTGTTAAATCTTTTATGAATACCGATACTTTTCACAGGTTTAGCACTAAATATGGACTTGACTCTGAGATAGTAGCCTCTTTCTATGAAGCATTTGCTACTCACGTTGATCTCCCTAAGGAGAAGTGGTTTAAATATCATCCCCCTATTAAATAAGAAATTAAAGAACCGGCCATAGCTAAAGAAGAAACCATCATTTACAATGTTGATCCAGTTGTGCCTACCGCTTATATTGGAAAACCACCTTTCCCTGTTAGGATAAAGGAACATGCTAAGGTATCAATTGTGGTTTGTAAGAGTAATCTAAAAACATCTAAGCCCCCTGAGCAAATCAAAGTAGAACCTAGTGTTGCTATGGTTAAAGATCTCTTGGTAGAAAATATCGATGGGCATGTTATCTACTTCTGTGATGAAGCTGCTAGAATTGCTAAACCCGATGAAAAAGATAAACATAGACCCATAGAAGGCATGCTTGTTGTCTCAGTCAAAATAGGAGATCATTGCTATCATGGTTTATGTGATTTGGGTGCTAGTGTGAGTTCTATACCTTTTACCTTATACCAAGAAATTACGGATGAAATAGCACCTGCTGAAATAGAAGACATTGATGTTACTATTAAACTTGCTAATAGAGACACCATCACACCACTTGGGATTGTTAGAGATGTTGAAGTCTTGTGTGGGAAAGTAAAATACCCTACTGATTTTCTAGTCCTTGGTTCCCCACAAGATGACTTTTGTCCCATTATCTTTGGTAGACCTTTCTTAAGCATCGTCAATGCTAAGATAGATTGTGAAAAACAAACTATCGGTGTCAGTTTTGGTAATGTGTCTCATGAGTTTATTTTTTCCAAGTTTAGTAGACAACCTTGTGATAAAGCATTATCTAGTAAGGATGAAATAATTGGTCTTGATTCTATTGATGTGCCTCCTACCGATCCATTAGAACAATATTTGCTTGACCATGAAAATGATATGCACTTGCATGAAAGAAATGAAATAGATCAAATTTTCTTTGAACAACAACCTCTCCTGAAACACAATTTGCCTATTGAAACTCTTGGAGGTCCTCCTCCACATAAAGGTGATCCTGTGTTTGAATTGAAACAATTGCCTCACACTTTGAAGTATGCTTATCTTGATGGGAAAAAGATATATCCTGTTATTATTAGTGCTAACCTTTCAGAACATGAAGAAGAAAGATTATTAAAAGTTCTAAGGAAGCACCGGGCTGCTATTGGATATACTCTGGATGATCTTAAGGGCATTAGTCCCACTCTATGTCAGCACAAGATTAATATGGAACCTCATGCTAAACCCGTTGTTGATCATCAACGGCGATTAAATCCTAAGATGAAGGAAGTGGTAAGAACTGAAATACTAAAACTTCTGGAAGCAGGTATAATCTATCCTATTGCTGATAGTAGATGGGTAAGTCCCATTCATTGTGTCCCTAAGAAGGGAGGTATTACCGTTGTTCCTAATGATAAGAATGGACTCATTCCACCAAGAATTGTTACTGGCTATAAAATGGTAATTGATTTTAGAAAATTAAATAAAGCTACTAGGAAGGATCATTACCCTCTACCTTTCGTTGATCAAATGTTAGAAAGATTATCTAAGCACACACACTTTTGCTTCCTAGATGGATATTCTGGTTTCTCTCAAATACCTGTGTCACAATCCGATCAAGAAAAAACCACCTTTGCTTGCCCTTTTGGAACCTATGCTTATAGATGTATGCCTTTTGGTTTATGCAATGCACCTGCCACCTTTCAAAGATGTATGACTGCTATATTCTCTGATTTTTGTGAAAAGATTGTGGAGGTATTCATGGATGATTTTTCCATTTACGGAACTTCTTTTGATGATTACCTAAGCAACCTTGATCGAGTTTTGCAGAGATGTGAACAAACTAATCTCATCTTGAATTGGGAGAAGTGCCACTTTATGGTTAATGAAGGTATTGTCTTGGGGCATAAAATATCTGAATGAGGTATTGAGGTGGATAAAGCTAAAGTTGATGCTATTGAGAAAATGCCATGTCCTAAAGATATTAAAGGTATTCACAGTTTCCTTGGTCATGCTGGTTTCTATAGGTGGTTCATTAAAGACTTCTCTAAAATTTCTAGGCCTTTTACTAATCTTTTACAAAAGGATATTCCTTTTGTTTTTGATGATGACTGTGTGGAAGCCTTTGAAACACTCAAGAAAGCCTTAACCTCTGCACCTATCGTTCAACCACCTGATTGGAACTTGCCTTTTGAAATTATGTGTGATGCTAGTGATTATGCCGTTGGTGCTGTTCTAGGACAAAGAGTAGATAAGAAATTGAATGTTATCCATTATGCTAGCAAAACTGTAGACAGTGCTCAACGAAATTATGCTACAACTGAAAAAGAATTTTTAGCGGTCGTGTTTGCTTGTGATAAATTTAGATCCTATATTGTTGACTCAAAAGTAATTGTTCACACCGATCATGCTGCTATAAAATATCTTATGGAAAAGAAAGATGCTAAGCCTAGACTCATTAGGTGGGTTCTCTTGCTTCAAGAATTTGACTTGCATATTGTTGATAGGAAGGGAGCTGAGAACCCCGTAGCTGATAACTTGTCTAGGTTAGAAAATATTCTTGATGACCCACTACCTATTGATGATAGTTTCCCTGATGAATAGTTAGCTGCAATAAATGTTTCTCAAAACACCCCTTGGTATGCTGATTATGCTAATTACATTGTCGCTAAATATATACCACCTAGCTTCACATACCAACAAAAGAGAAAAAAATTCTATGACTTGAGACATTACTTTTGGGATGACCCACATCTTTATAAAGAAGGAGTAGATGTTATTATTAGCCGTTGTGTACCTGAGCATGAACAGGAACAAATCCCAAGGAAATGTCATTCCGAAGCTTATGGAGGACATCATGCGGGAGATAGAACTGCTCACAAGGTATTGCAATCTGGTTTTTATTGGCCTACTCTCTTCAAAGATGCCCATAAGTTTGTCTTGTCTTGCAATGAATGTCAAAGAATTGGTAATATTGGTAAGCGCCAGGAAATGCCTGTGAATTATTCACTTGTTGTTGAGCCATTTGATGTTTGGGGTTTTGATTATATGGGACCTTTTCCTTCCTCTAATGGGTAGACTCATATTTTGGTTGCTGTTGATTATGTCACTAAGTGGGTAGAAGCTATTCCAACTAGTAGTGTTGATCACCACACCTCCATTAAAATGCTTAAAGAGGTTATCTTCCCGAGGTTTGGAGTCCCTAGATATTTAATGACTGATGGTGGTTCACACTTTATTCATGGTGCTTTCCGTAAGATGCTTGCTAAATATGATGTTAACCATATAATTGCATCACCCTATCATCCTCAATCTAGTGGTCAAGTAGAACGTAGCAATAGAGAAATAAAATTAATATTACAAAAAACTGTCAATAGGTCTCGTAAGAATTGGTCTAAGAAATTAGATGACACACTTTGGGCCTATAGAACAACTTATAAAAATCCTATGGGTATGTCTCCATACAAAATGGTATATGGTAAAGCTTGTCATTTGCCTCTAGAATTAGAACATAAAGCATTTTGGGCAATTTAAAGAACTTAACTATGATTTCAAACTTGCCAGTGAAAAGAGGCTATTTGATATTAGCTCACTTGATGAATGGAGAACCCAAGCCTATGAAAATGCCAAGCTATTCAAAGAAAAAGTAAAAAGATGGCATGGCAAAAGAATCCAAAGGCGGGAATTTAAAATAGGAGACTATGTTCTTTTGTTCAACTCCCGTTTAAGATTTTTTGCAGGTAAGCTTCTCTCCAAATGGGAAGGACCTTATATTATCATAGAGGTTTATCGTTCTGGAGCTATCAAGATTAATAACGCCGAAGGTACTAACCCGAAGGTGGTCAATGGACAAAGAATTAAGCATTATATCTCAGGTACGCCTATTAACGTTGAAAGCAATGTTATCCAAACCATGACACCGGAGGAACACATAAAAGAAACCTTCCGGAACACTCTAGAATTCTGAAAAATAGGAGGTACGTGATACGGTAAGTAAACGGACTCCGAAAAATCCGCAAACATATTTTTGGAATATTATAAAATTTTGGAAATAAAGAAATAAACCGGAAGGTGATCTAGGTGAGCACGATACACCAGGGCGCGCCAGGCACCCCTGCGTGCGCCCTGGTGGGTTGTGCCCACCTCGGACACCTTCCTGACTCCGTTTTCCTTCCATATGCTTGTTTTCCAAGAATAAAAATTCTCTATATATACCCCCGACTGTTTTGACGACCGCATCGTAGAAAAATCCTTTGTTCTTGTTTCGTGCTGTTTCTCGTGTCAGATCTGTCAAGTCAGGCATCATGTCTTCTCCTTCTTCTAATAACATGGAAGAAGATGCCTGGCTGATGAAGATAGAGCTGAATACGGAGGAGCCGGAAGAAGTCAACGAGGAAGAGAAGGGCAAGGAGGCTATAGTGGATCAACCCCCTGAAGGAGAGCAATCCATGCCAACAAAGGAGGGAGAAGAAGAAGGTATCCTTCAACCTTATTACAGTCATCTCAGCCCTATTGAAATCGAAGCTTTTAGAGTATTCGAAGCGGTCTGTGTTCAGAATAAATTTCTCATCCATGAAAATATTTTGCTAGAGGAGCACATCAATAACCTCCGGAGAGTCGTCCGCAAATAGGAGCACCTTTTGAAGTTGAAGTGTGATACCTCTACACCACCACCTTTCTCATCACCACCACCAAAGGAGACTTGAGCACGCGGGTATGGGCACTCCCCTTGGCTTGAGCCAAGCTTGGGGGAGGTTGCAAATACACTATCTTGGACATCATTTATGATTGTGAGCCCCCATTAAATATTATATGTCAAAATTGTTGACGTTGGACAAGGAAGACAACGTAATGATTTATGTTTGTTCATATCCACATAGAAGTTATATTGTCATAGATCCTTCAACATGTGGTGCCTTCCCAATATCTTTGCTAGCCAAAAACTCCGCACTAAGTAGAGATACTACTTGTGCATCCAAAAACCCAAAACCAAACTCATTCTTTGAGAGTCCACCATACCTACCTATGGATCGAGTAAGATCCTTCAAGTAAGTTGTCATCGGTGCAATGAGGCAATAAAAATTGCTTCTAAAAAGTGTTTTGATCAATTAGTGTAAGAGAAAATTGAGCGCTATACGAACTTATGATGGCAAAGTAATAAAAGCGACGCATTGCATAATAAAGGTTGCTATCATAGGGGGCAATATAGCGTGATGTTCTTTTACATTAAGGGATTGGGCATACAAACCAATAAGCGCATGACAACCTCTGCTTCCCTCTTGCGAAGGGACTATCTTTTACTTTTATGTATTCTTTTATGCAAGAGTCAAAGTATTCTTCCCTATTCCCTTTTTCCTTTTTCCTTTTTGCAAGCATCATGTGGTGAGGAAAGATCTAGGCACATATATCCAGTTGGGTATGGGTGGGCATGAGTTATTATTGTTGACATCACCCTTGAGGTGAATATGGTGGGAGGTGAAACTATAAGCCCCTATCTTCCTATGTGTCCGGTTGAAACTTTTTGTTCATGCAGGTATGCCGTGAGTGTTAGCAATCATAGAAGACTAAATGATGGTTGAGTATGTGGACTTGCCAAAAGGCTCCTACATGAGACCCTTCCTGAAAATATGATGAATTGTAGTTGCAAAGTTGACTGAGAACATAGTTTGTTGGTTTCTAATAAGGTTTATGCTTCATACTTATATATTGTGATGAATTGTTACTTGTTCATGAGAAGTTATATGATAAAAGTGTATGAATAAGTTTTATGATAGAGTTTGTTGCTGTTATGTTAGTAAGCATGATGCTACTATGTCCGTATTTTTTTTTATCGACACCTCCCTCTCAAATCATGTGGACATGCTTTTCAATATCGGTTTTTGCTTGAAGACAAGCGAGGTCTAAGCTTGGGGGAGTTGATACGTCCATTTTGCATCATGATTTCCTACTGTTATTTATTATGTTTTGTTGAATAATAATGCTTTGGGGAGTGATTCTAATGCCTTTTCTCTCATAATATGCAAGGTTTACACAAAGAGGGAGAATACCGGCAGCTGGAATTCTGGACCCAAGAAAAGCACAGCATAGATACCTATTCTGCACAACTCCAATGAAGCTAAAATTTTACGGAGAATATTTTTGGAATAAATAAAAAATACTGGAGCAGAAAACTACCGGAGGGGGGAAGCCTGGTGGGCACAACCGACCAGGGCGCTCCAGACCCCCTGGGCACGCCCTGATGGGTTGTGGCCTCCTTGGCCCACCTCCGGTGCCCATCTTCTGGTATATAGTCACATTTAACCTAGAAAAAAAAAATCAGCGGAGGACTTTCGGGACGAAGCGCCGCCTCCTCGAGGCGAAACTTGGGCAGGAGCACTTTTGCCCTCCGGCGGAGCGATTCCGCCGGGGGAACTTCCCTCCCGGAGGGGGAAATCGAAGCTATCGTCATCACCAACACCCCTCTCATCTTTGTGAGGCCAATCTTCATCAACATCTTCAACAACACCATCTCCTCTCAAACCCTAGTTTATCTCTTGTGTTTAATCTTTGTACCGGAACCTCAGATTGGTACCTGTGGGTGACTAGTAGTGTTGATTACCTTGCGTAGTTGATTGCTATATGATTTCTTTGGTGGAAGATTATATGTTCAGATCCATTATGCTATTCAATAGCTCTCTGATATTGCGCATGTTTATTATTTGTGAGTAGTTACCTTTGTTCTTGAGGTCACGGGAGAAGTCATGTTGCAAGTAATCATGTGAATTTGATATGTGTTCGATATTTTGATGATATGTATGTTGTGATTCCCTTAGTGGTGTCATGTGAACGTCGACTACATGACACTTCACCATTCATGGGCCTAAGGGAACACATTGCGGAGTAGTTATTAGATGATGGGTTGCTAGAGTGACAGAAGCTTAAACCATAGTTTATGCGCTACTTCGTAAGGGGCTGATTTGGATCCAAACGTTTAATGCTATGGTTAGATTTTATCTTAATACTTTTCTCGTAGTTGTGGATGCTTGCGAGGGGTTTAATCATAAGTGGGAGGTTGTTCAAGTAAGAACAACACCCAAGCACCGGTCCACCCACATATCAAATTATCAAAGTAGCGAACACGAATCAAACCAACATGATAAAAGTGACTAGATGAAATTCCCGTGTACCCTCAAGAACACTTTTCCTATTACTAGAGATTGTCCTGGCCTATCCTTTGCCTCAAAAGGATTGGGCTACCTTGCTGCACCTTATTTACCGTTACCGTTACTTGCTCGTTACCAATTACCTTGCTATCAAACTATCTGTTACCTACAATTTCAGTCCTTGCAGAAATTACCTTGCTGAAAACCGCTTGTCATTTCCTTCTGCTCCTCGTTGGGTTCGACACTCTTACTTATCAAAAGGACTACAATTGATCCCCTATACTTGTGGGTAGTTCTTAATGCTATATATTATTATCCAATGATATGTGGCTATCCTATGATGTTTCAGTAGATTTCTTTTGTCCTATGGGTTGATTGATGACCGTGATTGGTTTGAGTTGTATGTTTTATTTTGGTGCTGTCCTATGGTGCCTTCCATGCCACGCACACATGGAGGATTCCTGTTGTAGGGTGTTGCAATACGTTCATGACTCGCTTATAGTGGGTGGCTACAGTGATAGAAGCTTACACCCGAGTAAGGGGGTTGTTGCGTATGGGAGTAAAGGGTACTTGAAGTGTTAATGCTATGATTGGGTTTACCTTAATGATCTCTAGTAGTTGTGGATGCTTGCTAAAGGTCCAATCATAAGTTCATGTGATCAAAGTACGGAAAGTATGTTCGCGTATGCCTCTCCCTCATATAAAACTGCAATAATGATTACGATCTAGTTATCGATTGCCTAGGGACAAATCCTTCCATTGTGTTACAAAAAGCTTTCTACTAAACAACTAACTAAATTAATATTTATCTAAACATCCCCTAACTTTTATTTAATTGTTCTTTATTTTCTTGCAGAACTATCTATTACTCCTACTAAGTACTTCTAGTTTCCTTCCCGCAAAGTCGTTTCATTGTTGTTCTAGGTAAAGTAAGCGTTAGCGTGAGTAGAGTTGTATCGGTGGTTGATAGGACTTGAGAGAATATTAATTCTACCTTTAGCTCCTCGTTGGGTTCAACACTCTTAATTATCGAAAAAGGCTACAAACGACCCCCTACACTTGTGGGTTATGAAGACCTTTTTCTTGCGCCGTTGCCGGGGAGCAATAGCGTAGCGGTTGATATTCTCATGTGTGCTTGTTTGCTTTATCACTAAGTAAATTTATTTTATGTTCTTAGTTGTTTTTTTATCTTTAGTTATGGGTAGGAAACGCAAAATACCAAAAAATAGTTGCACTTGCTAACCTAGTGGTTGAGGAACCACCCAAAATCTACTACGTTGCTGAAGCTTTTTTACTTGGATCATCTTCGATCCCTTTGTGCTCGTGCTGAAAACCCAACTAGCTTAGTTGAGGGAAAATCATTAGTTGAAAACCCAGCTAGCTTAGTTGAGGGAAAATCATTAAATGAGCATTCTTATTTTGTGCGACACCGCTTATCTCAAAAAGGGAAACTCTTACAACATCAAATTAATTGTTTGTGTTGCTATGCTTGGAATTCATGTGAGATACATGATTCTACTTGTTGTTCTCAAGACACTAAAAAACACCTTCCCTATCAATGTGTGTTTAATGATAATGAAATATTATCTTCTTATGCCAAGGATTCCTATTGTGTCGGGGCACGGATGCTCGCGATCACCTATGGGACCAGAGGCCCCTTTATGGTTCGGCAAGGGGGGTCACGTTGCACAAAGAGCGGAGAGCATGAGACGGTGCGACGATCAGGACGCTAGCATTTTACCCAGGTTCGGGCCGCTGCTAAGCGTAAAACCCTACTCCTGATTTTGGTGGATTGATCAAAGGAACACGAAGAACACGCATCGCTTAACCCCGGCAAGAGTTGCTGTCGGGGTGAGCTACTACGCAAGTACAAGTGTCCAAAGGTCCAAATCTTGAGCTAGGTTGCCTAGGGCCTCCATTTATAGAGCAAGGGGCAACCACAATGGCAAAACAGTCATTATCTATTGATTAGATAGCTTAGCAGAGCTATCATACCTAACTCTGGCATTTAGGACAAAATACAATGATTACTAGCCTAGGTGGCGCTCGGGGGTGCATCCCTGGCAAGCTCTTGCCACCGCTTGGCTAGCCATTGCTTATTGTCTTGACACGCTGCTGGGCGGGTGTCAAGTGGATATAACTTGCCTTCCGGCGCGCCGCCACGTGCTTAGCAAGAGCTGTTTAGCCGCTTGAGGCTTCGACACCGCATCGATAAGTGACTGGCGTAGCTATGCGGTGGAGCGGTTGCTGGTTAGCTCGTGCTTTCAGGGGGACGGCTTGCCGGGTCTTTCGGAGATGTGCGCGCCTCGGTCCCCGACAGGCTCCGGGGGCGTGGCTGGCGCGCTTTGGGCCCCTACTGGGCTGTTGTGCTGGTGTTGCCGGCGCTTGCTTGGCCTTCTGCAGGTTGTTGCTGCCGGATGTTGGTTCTTAAATGCTTGCTTGGTAATGTGGTAGCCTTCCCAACGGGTTTTGCTACTACCACCTGTGCATAGGTCAGGGGCACTGGATACCCCTGTTCTAGTGCACCGAGAGAAGCCCCCGGGTCTGGCCCACACGCGCTTGCTTAGTGTCGTTGGGCCAGGCCCAAAATTTATGCACAGGCGCGCAATATGAGGGGGTAACTGCCAATTTACTAGTCAGCACTGCCCTACCACCTCACACCGTTTCCGCCACGCGCGCCGCATGCATAGCGAGGAGCTTGCGGTGGGCGCTCGTGACTTAAAGACCTGATTGTGGCAGAAACCGCGACGCCATGGATTGGAGCAATGGGGCGGTTACCTGTTCGCCCGTGAGTCGTGGGTAGTGGGATTGGTGGAGATGGGCGGCCGCTCTGGAGCGGGGGAGATCCAGCCCCCGTGCTCTCCCCTATAAATTAGGGGGTCATGGCGGCGATGCTCAATCAGCTCTATCTCCTCTATTTTTCCCAAGTCCAGACTGCTCGTCCTTCACTTCTGGTTTGTCTTTGAGTCGCCCTTGCCATGACGCGAGGGAGAGGACGACTCTCGGCTTCCGTTGGAGCGACAAGAGCTTCCCTTCGGGATCATGCCATCGCTTCAGCCGCGGTGACGGGAGGAGGTTCCAGCGCGTGTGGCGGGAGGGCTGGAAGAGGCCGAGGCCAGCGCGGGGGTCGTGGTCGGGGGAGGCGGAGCGCCATCCCCAATCCTATGCCGGCGGCGACTTCCTCCTTGGCGGCAGAGCACACCGAAAGTACGGCGTTGGAGTTCGTCGTCGGGCTACACGGTCCTCCTCGCTGCCGCCTGCGGCTCCCTCGTCCTTTTGCCAGGGTGATGGAGGTTGACAAACCGCATGCATCGTGGTTGCGTGTGCATGGCTGTTGTAATGGCGCTGTGTGGGTCGACGTTGAGTTTTCGGCGCCCCGCCTCATGTTCTTCAGGCGTGGGTGGAAGACTTTCGCCCGTGCCCACAACTTTACTGGTGGGTACGTCCTCCGCTTCAAGCTGGTGGAGGCCGACATGCTCTCCGTCAAGATGTATGGGCATTCGGGTGCTCGTCTTGGTTGCTGCGAAGAGAGCTTGAGTGGCGACGAAAGCTCCTCCTCGAGCGATAGCGCCGAGGAGGACAGTGTCGGTGAAGACGGCGACAGCGAGCTCCAGGCCGTCAAGTCGGAGTACGACGACCTGGGCTCCAGCTGATCGTCGGCCGCACCATCACCATCATCGAGCTCCTCCTCCCCCTCTCGGCAGAGCGATTTGCCGGGGGTTCTTGACTCGGGCACCGCCTCTCCTTCTCAGCTGGACCCCGGTAGGCTCGTGGACTTCGGCTTCGTCTTCCTTGCCGGTGGTCCCACCGAGCCGTTCCCCGACAACCTCGACGGGGTCAGGCTAGGCTTCTGCTTGGGTCCTCCCTCCGCTCTTTTTCTCCTTGTAACCTACTCCTAGGGGAGAAAGTCAAATAAATATTTTATTAGGAAGGAGTTCTCCAATGTATCTTGATCCGTTTTGTATCAACAAACAAATGAGTGAATGTTATTTTACTTCCCTGAGTACTATCCTTTTCTCTCTTCGTTTCTATAGTGTCAATGTGTTCGTTATCTCCACGCGGGACCGCCTGCCGGGTTACTTTTAACCAAGAGCGCCGGAAAGGGGAGCGAGCCCCCGGCAGCAGGCTGGTGTTGTTCTCCAGCAGGGCTCCTTGTCGGTATCGGTGCGGTCCCTCAGAGCTGACAAACACCAGAAGCTGAGGAGCAGCTCATCCCGACAAAGGTTTCTACCATGTGAGGGGAACTCCACCGAACATGTTCGAAAAGAGGGTAAGGATTTCTTTTAGGGAGCATAAACTTGGGATACGTGATTAGACTTATCTTGTTTTAGGCAGTATCCCCTTCCGGAGTACGCTGGGCTGCCATCCTTGTTCCTTCGTCCTTCTTCCATATTTATCTGGTGTCAAAACACACAGGGCAAGAGGTCTCTATCCCTTGAGGAGAGAGTGCAATAACAGGAATTATAGACTCAACAAGTACTCTAGCAAATCTCTAGTAAATAGGCAATGATATTACGATCATAAAGGATGCAGAATGATTGTGCGATGCAATGATATGATGCAATGCCTAGTTTTATTATTGTTGCTCACTGTCTGCGCCTGGCTTTGTACAAAGGGTCACATGCAACTTCAGCAAGGCTTGTAAAAAAGGTGGCTGCCAGGGACTACGCCCGGCAGCCGCGCCTTACGGGTAGAACTTACGAAGATGCTCAATATTCCATGAGTTAAGCACCTTGGTGCCATCTTCGGTCTCCAGACGGACTGCGTAAGGTCTGGTGACTCATGCTACCAGATAAGGGCCTTCCCACTTCGGCGTCAACTTGTTGGTACCCTTGGCGGACTGAACGCGCCTAAGGACAAGGTTGCCTTCCTCAAGGCTCCGGCCATGTACCCTGCGGCTATGATAGCGGCGCAGGGCTTGCTGGTAGCATGCAGCACGCACAGCAGCCCGGAGACGATCTTCTTCGAGGAGCGTGGCATCGTCATGCCGTAGCTGCTCTTGCTCTACTTCGTCGTAGGCAAGTACTCGAGGTGACCCGAATATGAGTTCCGTGGGGAGCACTGCTTCCGCCCCGTATACCAGGGAGAAGGGAGTCTGGCCAGTAGCTCGATTTGGTGTCATTCTGAGGGACCAAAGAAACACCGGCAGCTCATCTATCCAGCGCTTGTCGCTCCTCCGCAACCTATCGAAAGTTCTTGTCTTGAATCCTCGCAGCACTTCAACGTTCATCCTCTCGACTTGCCCATTGCTCCTTGGATGGGCAACAGAGGCGAAGGAGACCTTGCTCCCAAGGCTTTGGATGTACTGCATGAAGGCGCGGCTCGTGAACTGGGTGCTATTGTCGGTGATCACTCTGTTGGGTATTCCAAAACGACACACCAGCCCTTTCATGAACTTGATAGCTGACTGCGCGGTCACCTTCCTCACTGGCTCCACCTCAGGCCCGTTTGTGAACTAGTCGATTGCCACGAACAAGAACTCAAAGCCCCCGACAGCGCGAGGGAAGGGGCCCAAAATTTCAAGCCCCCAGACTGAGAAGGGCCATGATAAAGGGATCGTCTGGAGAGCTTGCGCTGGTTGATCGATGTTCTTGGAGTGGAACTGACAGGCTTCGCACTTGGTGACCAATTCAGTTGCATCTTGGAGGGCAGTGGGCCAATAGAAACTCTGCCGGAAGGCTTTCCCGGCAAGAGCTCTAGATCCAATGTGCGAGCCGCATACTCCTCCATGAATCTCTGCCAACAACCCTAGTCCGTCCTCCTGGCAAATGCACTTCAATTTCACGCCGTTGGTTCTTTTTCTGTACAGAGTGTCATCGACAAACTGGTACATACTTGACCGACATGCTACTTTTTCAGCCTCTTCTTGCTCTTCGGGGAGTTCTCCTGTTTGAAGGAAACAGACTATGTGATGTGCCCAAGTTGGAGCCTGGGGCTCGACAACTAGGACTAAAGGCATCTCCACGTCCGTGGGAGCACTTGTCTCGACCACGAGAACGTGGGGTTCCGTAGGAAACAACTGCTCACCATGCGAAGCAAGACCGCCTCCGGCAGCTTCTCTACTAGCGGCTTCGGGAAGCTCTGCCAGGAAATGCTTGCCGGAGTTCAGTTTTCTTCTTTTCCTGGCCATCGTTGAGGGGGATACCGAAGGTTGAGTGAGGTGAAGGATAAAGGTTCCTGGTTCCACAGGGAGCTTTTGCGCAGCGCGCTTTGATAGATGATCAGCGATGGTATTTTCCGCACGGGGCACATGCTCTGCTCGCAATCCATCAAAGCGCTCCTCAAGTTTCCTCACTTCTTCCACGTATGCCTCCATCAACGGGCTCTGATAGTCTTTGTTGACTTGTTTCACCACGAGCTGTGAATCCCCTCGGATGATCAGTCTCTTGATCCCCAACTCCACCGCAATTCTGAGTCCAGCAAGGAGCCCCTCATATTCAGCGGTGTTGTTGGTAGCTTCCTCCTGGGGAAAGTGCATCTGAACCACATACTTGAGGTGTTCTCCGGTGGGGGCGACGAGGAGCACGCCTGCTCCGGCACCCTGGAGCGAGAAAGCACCGTCAAAGTACATGACCCAATCTTTGGGTGCTTCTTTGCCGGGGAGGACTGTCTCCGGGATTTCTTCATCTGGCGTGGGTGTCCATTCTGCAATGAACTCCGCCAATGCCCTACTCTGAACTATGGAAGTGCTCTTATATTTTAAGCCAAAACTTGACAACTCAAGGGCCCACTCAACTATCCTGCCGGTGGCTTCGGGGTTCCTCAATATGCGCTGCAGCGGGAAGCGAGTGACGACGGTGATCTCATGGGCTTGGAAGTAGTGGTGCAGTTTCCTCGAGGCCATGATGAGGCCGAAGATCAGCTTTTGCACTCCAGAGTACCTTGACCTAGCCCCCTGCAACAGGGAACTGACAAAGTACACCGGCCGCTGCACCACTTTCCTTTTTGTCACTTCCTTGGAACTGCATTCGTCAGCTTGTTGAGATCTCTCTGGTTGTGCATTGGGTCCTGCCGCAGGGGCTTCGGTTTTGTCCCCGGCAGCATCGGCCGCAGCGGCCGCATCCTCATCTACTTCTCGCTGTGCCACCAGCGCTGCACTAACCACTTGATTCGTTGCCGCCAAGTATAGCAGCAATGGTTCTTGTGGTTTAGGAGGACCAAGGTGGGAGCGGAAGAAAGGTAAGTTTTCATATCTTGCAGCACTGCTCCTGCTTCCAGGGTCCACCTTACCGGGCCCGCCTTCTTCAAGATCTTGAAGAACGGCAGTGTGCGTTCGGCGGACTTGGAGATGAACCTACTTAGTGCGGCAATGCACCCAGTCAAGCGTCTGATATCCTTGATGGTTTTGGGTGCATGTATCTGTTCAATTGCCTTGATCTTGTCGGGATTTGCTTCTATCCCCCGCTGAGATACAAAGAACCCAAGTAGCTTGCCAGACGGGATGCCAAATACACATTTTTTAGGGTTGAGCTTTAGGCTGATCTCGCGCAGGTTTGCAAAAGTCTCTTCCAAGTCTTGTATGAGAGTTGCTTCATCCTTGGTCTTGACAACTATATCGTCCATATAGGCCTCTACATTCCTGTGCAATTATGGTCCGAATCCGGTCTGCGTGGCTCTGGCAAAGGTAGAACCAATGCTTTTTAACCCGAAGGGCATCCGTACAAAGCAGTACGTGCCACATGGAGTTATGAACGCGGTCTTTTCCTCATCTTCCTTAGCCATGAAAATCTAGTGGTATCCGGAGTAAGCATCCAAGAAGGAAAGCAGGTCACACCTGGAGGTGGAATCAACAATCTGGTCAATGCGCGGCAAGGGGAAAGGGTCCTTCGGGCATGCTTTGTTCAGGTCAGTGAAGTCTATGCAAAGCCTCCATTTCCCATTCGCCTTGCGCACCACCACCAGGTTGGCTAACCAAGTTGGGTGCAACACTCCTCTGACCAATCCAGCTGCTTCAAGTTTCCTGATCTCTTCGACGATGAACTGCTGCCGCTCCAAGGCCTGCTTCCTAACCTTTTGTTTGATGGGCCTGGCGTGGGGGAAGACAACAAAGTGGTGCTCGATTACCTCCCTGGGAACACCGGGGATGTCAGATGGTTGCCAAGGAAACACATCGACATTCGCCCGCAGGAAGGCAATGAACGCGCTTTCCTGTTTGTCAGTAAGAGTGGCGCTGATGGTGAACGTGCCACCAGTGCCATCCTGCCCTGCCGGGATTTTCTTCGTCTTAGGATAGGTGACCTTGGCTTTCTTGCTAGTGGAACTCTCCGACAGATCCTCGACGGGCGCAACGCACTCCGAAGAGGCGCGCTTCCCGGAGTCCGTGCTGGTGTCCCTGCTAGTTTTCCTTTCTTTCCCTGATTCCTTGGTGGGAGCAGGCGCTTCCGCGACTTCAGCTGCTACCACGTCTCGATACATCTTATCCACGCATATGACTGCATCCTTCTTGTCGGAAGGGACATAGATGATTCCAATGGGTCCTGGCATCTTCAAAATGTTATAAGCATAGTGGGATGCTGCCATGAATTTTGCCAGGGCTGGGCGACAAAGAATTCCGTTGTAAGGCAGGGGAAGCTCAACCACATCGAACACCACCTTTTCGGTCCGGTAGTTTAATTCCCTGCCAAACATCATAGGCAAAGTGATCTTCCCCTTGGGTCGGCTCCTGCCGGGGTTGACTCCTTGGAAAGTACCCATAGCCTTGAGCTCCTCGTCAGGGATTTGCAGCCTCTCGATCACCTTTGGGGAGATCAAATTCAATCCTGCCCCGCCGTCAACTAACATCTTAGTGACTTTGAGGTTGCGGATCGTCGGAGAAACAAACAATGGCAAACACCCGACCGCGGTGGTGCGATCAGGGTGATCCTCTTCATCAAAGATGATAGGCGTGTGGGACCATCTGAGTGGCTTTTTGGACTCTGCGGCAGGTTCCACAGCGTTGACCTCTCATGCCCATTGCTTGAGCTGCCGATGAGAGGAGTGCAAAGATGCACCCCCGTCAACACACATGGCTTCGGTTGCCCTATGGAATTCTCGGTCACCGGAATCCTCCTCGTCATCCTCATCCTCACTCATATCCTCTATTTCTTTCTTCTCACGGCCTTTGGCTGGCCTTTCCTTCTGTTGCGGGGTCTTGCCGCGGCGGCCTCCTCTGCCGCCATGGCCCTTCCCGATAGCAGTATCTTAGCCTTTCTCCTTGTCATGCTTCTTGTACTCTGCCTTCTGCTTCTCAACAAGTTTCTCAACCTGGCGGCACTCTTGGAGGTCATGGCCCTTGGTGCGGTGGATCTTGCAGTACGGTCCGTCGGACTTCCTAGTTTTCTCTGCTGCTGCGGCCTCCCGGCAATCAGCGCACGTGGCAGCTTCCTTGCCGGGGGTCTCGGCCTTGGCCTTTTTGCCGACAGCGAGATTACCAGAGCCCTCCACAGCCAATACTGCCTTTCCTTTGCGCTTATTGTTGCACTTTCGGTTCCCCCCTTTGAGCCAGGGGTGTCATCGTCGTCATCTGAATCGACTTCAACGCCAGCCTCCTCTCCAGGGAGTCGCCTACCTTCCTCAGCATGGGCACATTTATCCGCCATTGTGTACAACTCATTGACAGTCTTGGGGAGTTTCAGATTCATCTTGGCCCGCATCCTCCTGTTGCGCACGTTCGAATGGAACGCGACAATCACGGCTGCGGGGTGTATTTCTAGGATGTTGCGGTGCACTCGACTGAATCTCTGAATGTACTTCCGCAAGGTTTCTCCTTCCTTTTGCAGTAGGACTTGCAAATCGTTGGGCTGTGCTGGCTCCTGATGGCTGCCTGTGAAGGCACCGACGAACTCGTTGCACATATCAGCCCAGGATGAGACGGAGTTTTCTGGTAGGTGCATCAGCCACGACCTCACATTTGGCTTAAGTGCCAAAGGGAAGTAGTTGGCGAGCACTTTCTCATCCCTTCCTCCGGCAGCCTGAACGGCTATCATATAGATGCCCAGGAACTCCGCCGGGTTCAGCTTTCCATCATATTTCTCCGTCAGCTCCGGTTTGAAAGCTCGGGCCGACGGCCAGCGGACCTGCCGCAGCTCACGAGTGAAGGCAGGGCATCCCACCTCCTAAGGCAGGTACCCACCAGCACTGGGCGCGGGGTCGCCAGCGTCTGGGCCATTGCGCCTATCAGACAGACGGTGTGCTTCTCTACGCCGCTCGATGGTGATGCGCGCGTCTTCTTTCCGCCGATCCTCCAGGACACGCTGCTGGTCCCGGCGATCGTGCGGGCCGGACGAGGCCATGGATGCTTCGTCAAACTCGTCAGCACGTGAAGCTTGCCGTGGCTGCTCTTGGGGTTGCCGTCGCGGAGGGGACTGCACTGTTGGTGTGCCCCCCTCGACACGATCGCAAGCCCAGGCCGCCGTGGCCATATGCGCGCGCTGCGATGGCTCCGCGCGCTGAGATTTATTGGCTTCGACGAAAGATATCAGGCTCTGGATGGTAGCTCTCCACTCATCCATCTTGTCAGCCGCCGACGGGAAGTTAAGCAGAAGTTGGGCTCGTGCCATTGCTTCCGACGCTGTGTCCAGCATGGCGAAAGAGGCGGACCGCGACGTCGCCCGGCTCTTGGTGGAACCAAGAGGGGCGTCACCGTGTTCTTGACGCTGTGCGCCACTCGCTGGGCGGTCCAACGTGGGGGAGGCCGAGTCCGTGGGTTCGCGGCTCCGCTCGGCGCTTCGTCTTGTTCTGGACGAGGCATGCACCCAGTAGCCACACTGGTAACGGGCGTAGACGGGGGGTCACGGCTCGCTCCGGATTGCGCGCCGCCATGACGACCATGGCCATCCGCACGGCGGGGAGGCGGTGATCGGTCGTCCCCTCCATTCGCGGCACTAGGGGCGCGTTCGCCAGGGTGTTGTTGTTGTTGTTGCTCCTCTCCCGCTTTCCCGGCTCCAGCCTCGTCCGCGGGGGACACGACGGTGGTGCCACCTAGACCAACCGCGTCGCCCACGACGCCTTCCCCACTCGCAGCCACCGTGATGCCCGCTGCGCCTGCGGCTGCATGCGAGGGAGCCTTCGAAGTAGAGGGATGCGTGGTCGTGCTGGGCTTCTTCTTTGGAGCCATGGATGAAGAAGTTGATGATGAAGATCGATTCGCCGTTCACGAACTCGGGTTCACGCAAATGATGCACGCCCCCCTACCTGGTGCGCCAAAGATGTCGGGGCACGGATGCTCGCGATCACCTATGGGACCAGAGGCCCCTTTGTGGTTCGGCAAGGGGTGAGGGAGTCCTGGACTAAGGGGTCCTCGGGCCGCCGGCCTATCTCTCATAGGCCGGCTTGGTGGGCCGCTCTCTGATTATCGCAGGAAGGACCGGGATATGCGGCAACCTCGTATTCTAGAAGGAAACCTCCGAAGACGCGGCGTGCACTCCAAGTCAAGATGAGGGGATCAGCGTCTTTACTTCCGGCTAGAGACTTATCATGTGTAAACCCTAGGTACCCCCGGTGTCTATATAAACCGGGGGGTTTAGATCGTAGAGGGCAGACAAGCTCATCTAGGGTTTTGGCTACTTGATCTCGTGGTAGATCGACTATGTAATCTTCATACACATCAATACAACCAAGCAGGACGTAGGGTTTTACCTCCATAGGAGGGCCCGAACCTGGGTAAACATCGTTCCTTCGTCCCTTGTTACCCATCGATCCTAAACTCACAGCTTGGGAACCCCTACCCGAGATCCGCCGGTTTTGACACTGACATTGGTGCTTTCATTGAGAGTTCCGTTGTGGGATTGCAAGAGGAATTGACGGCTCGCTTAATCATTAGCGGTGAAGTCCGTAACGGGGGCTCCTTCGCCCCCGGACAGATTTTCATTTTCGGCAGCATCATGCTGCACGCCGACCCGACCGATCACTCTGGTCGGATCGGGAATCTCGCAACCGATCAAGAGATCAGATTCTCCATAGACTCCCGGGGTGATCTTTCATTCGCTGGGCTCGCGATCTCATCTGACGAGCCCGAAGTCTCCGAAGCCTTAACTTCGGATCTCCTTCTCGGCTCCGCCCTCGGGTCTATCCCTGCCGATGATCTGGTTCTTAGTCCAGATCCGGTTACAGTACCTGAGGGCCAGGGGTCGGCCCCTGCCGAACACGCTTTTTGTACGGACACGTTGGAGGTTAACTCCGAAAGTACTAGGCAGATCGATCCGGTCGAGCTCTCGGCGATCAATGAGGCGCTGGACCGGATCCTATCAATAAAAGTCACAGACGACCCGACCTCGACCCATGCTCAGATCGGTCTGAAGGCGGGTCATGGGGAATTTTTCGACCCACCCACCACCCACTTGGTAGCCACTATCGAAGACTTAACCGATATTCTGGACTACGCCTCCGAGGAGGCAGAAGACATGGATGAAGAGGATGGCGCCCCCGCCTCTGTCAACACTGGGCGATGGACTGCCACCTCCACCTACGACGTCTACATGGTAGACACCCCTGACGATAAGGGCGATCACACCCCTAAGAAGAATGGCGATAAATCCGGTGAGGAGCCGTCAAGGCGCCAGAAACAGCACAAACGATCTAAGGCAAACAAGGGAAGGGAGGCCATTACAGGCACTGAGGAAAACGACACCCCGGAAGACCTTGGCGACCCTGATGTCCCCGAAGAGCCACTGGAGGACCAGGAAAGGCCCGAAGATCGGCGCGACACCGAGGATCTTAATGATTCCGAGGACGACAACTACCTTCCCCCTGTCGAGGAGGAGGACAGCCTGGAAGCCGAAGACTTCACTGTCCCCGAAAACCCCGCGGATCAGGAACGGTTTAGGCGGCAGCTTTTAGCCACCGCCCGAAGCCTGAAGGCAAAACAACAGCAGCTCAAAGCCGAGCAAGACACCCTCAATGATAGATGGACGAGGGTCTTGGCAGCCGAAGAAGGGTACGGTACCGATCTACCAGACCAACCCAAGAGCTACCCATGCCGGCGGCTGCTGCTGCAGTTCGATGACGAGGTCCTTGAACCATCATCTCCCAGGCATACTCTGTACGACCAGCCGGACCGCCCTCCCCAAGGACGGGATAGGCCGGCCGGCGAGGCCGAGTACAGACCTGCGGTACCCCGCAGGAGAGGAAAAGAGCCAGCAGGGCCTGGGGACAGGTATGACTTACGAGAGGACCTGGATTATAGAGCATGCCACACAAGATCCATCTACGGATCTAGAGGGTACTCCCCCGCTAGACGGGACGGGTACCAGTCTTGGCTCGACCACAACAATAGAGGTCGGGAACAAAACTGGGCCCGATCTACCGCCGATCGTAGGCATGACATAGCTCGGGTCAGAGGCGCTGCCCAACCACTGTGCTTCACAGATGAGGTGATGCAGCATCAGTTCCCTAAAGGGTTTAAACCCGTTAACATAGAGCAATACGACGGGACAACAGACCCAGCCGTATGGATTGAGGACTTCCTCCTCCACATTCATATGTCACGAGGAGATGATCTCCACGCCATCAAGTATCTGCCCCTAAAACTAAAGGGGCCAGCTCGACACTGGTTACACAGTCTCCCTGAGAATTCTATCGGGAGCTGGGAAGAGCTCGAGGATGCCTTCCGATCTAACTTCCAGGGCACTTATGTTCGGCCACCGGACTCCTCCGACCAGAGCAATGTTGTCCAGAAAGCAGGTGAATTGGCTCGGCAATTCTAGAATCGGTTCCTGATCAAGAAAAACCAGATCGTTGACTGCCCGGACGCCGAGGCAATAGCCTCCTTCAGACATAATATCCGGAATGAGTGGCTAGCTCGTCAGCTCGGCCAAGACAAGCCGAGGACAATGTCCGCCCTTACCTCACTTATGACCCGCTTTTGCGCGGGTGAGGATAACTGGCTAGCTCGACGAGGCCATAACCCCGAAGACCCCGGCACCTCCGAAATCCGGGATGGAAATGGGAAACCACGACGTAACAAAAACAAACGCTGGCACAACAACGACGATGCTGAGGACACGACCGTTAATGCCGGTTTCCGCAACCCAAAATCCGGACAGCGAAAGAAACCTTCTAAAGTAAATCGAGACAGACCTACCACGCTGAACAAAATCATGGATAGGCCCTGCCAGATCCACGGCACCCATGACAAGCCCGCTACCCACACCAACCGTAATTGTTGGGTATTCAAACAAGCTGGCAAACTCGCAGCCGAGGAGCAAGGCAAGAGCCCACGCAGCGAGGACGATGACGAGCCCCGCGGTCCAAGCAATGGAGGACAGAAGCAGTTCCCTCCAGAGGTAAAAACTGTGAACATGATATATGCCACTCACATACCAAAAAAGGAGAGGAAGCGCGCCCTTCGGGAGGTCTACGCCGTAGAGCCCGTAGCCCCGAAGTTGAAAGCACATTTGCTCCCTTGGTGGTTTTGGTAATTAATAACAACATATATGTCATTGAACTAATGTTTCCACTAAGTATATTTCAGGAAAAGTTCAATGATAGGGATGGCAAAAGGAGTGTGGAGATTGTGGAGATACCCCAAGATGCAAGGAAATGGATTGGCAAAGCTTCAAGCAAGAGGACTCTACATTTTACTTTGTGAGAAATCACTTTGAGTCCATAGGAAAGCCAATACTATTAAAAGGGGGTAAGGTTCTGTTGGTGAACAAAATGCTCATACGTGCACAAGTGACAGTCACCAAAAACACCCACAAGCTCTTCCACAAAAGTCTGTCAAAGCCAAATATTCAAATCGGTGCAACCAACACTTTCCACTCGGTGCCACCGATTCCCAAACTCAGACAGACCTAAGCCAAACCCTAGCTTTTCGGTGCAACCGATTCTGCTTCGGTGCCACCGAGTTTAGGTTGCCAACTTTCTGTTACGCAAATTCACAATATCGGTACCACCGAGATTGTTGGATCGGCATCACCGAGAATGGGCAATCTGACCGTTGGTCACCTTATCGGTGCAACCGAGTTTCTTATATCGGTCTCACCGAGATTCAAAAGTTGCCACCTTTTGGTCACTACGGTACCACCGAGATTAACACATCGGTGTCACCGAGTTGGTCATTTTGTGTGTAACGGTTGGATTTTTGGGGATGCCTATATATACCCCTTCACCACCACCTACTCGAGAGAGAAGCACTCAGAACTATTCCATACTTGCCCCCATCCAGTTTTCTGAGAGAGAGCCACCTACCCTTGTGTTGAGGTCAAGATCATCCACTCCAACCATATGGATCTTGATTTCTAGCCTCCCCAAGTTGCTTTCCACCAATCCCATCTCTTCCACCAAGCCAAATCTGTGAGAGAGTGATTGTGTGTTGAGGAGTCTATCATCTTGAAGCACAGGAGCAAGGAGTTCATCGTCATTGCCGAGCCTATTACCTTTTGGAGGGTGGTGCCTCCTAGATTGGTTAGGTGTCGCTTGGGAGCCTCCTATTTCGTGTTGTGGAGTTGAACCAAGAAGTTTGTAAGGGCAAGGAGATCGCCTACTTCGTGAAGATCTACCCATAGTGAGGCTAGTCCTTCGTGGACGGAAGCCGTTATGGAATAGTCAAGGTTGCTACTTCGTGGACCCTTATGGGTGTAGCCCTCCGTGGACTCTCGCGACCGTTACCCTCCGTGGGTTGAAGACTCCATAAACGTGGATGTACGATAGCACCACCTATCGGAACCACGGGAAAAATCATCGTGTCTACAATTGCGTTTGATCCTCCTACCCTATCCTTTCTACTCATGCTTGTTGTTACTTTCCACTGCTATACTCTTAGACATGCATGTGTAGGGTGTACTTGACTTGCCATGAATGTTAAAATCTGCCAACTCTAAAATTGGGAAAAGGTAGAAATTTTATTTGGTCAAGTAGTCTAATCACCCCCTCTAGACATACTTTCGGTCCTACAAGTGGTATCAGAGCTTTGGTCTCCATTGCATTGGTCTCACAACCTAGGAGAGTACGGCGTCTAGTGAGGGAAATTATCACCGTAGAGGTCCGTACTTTGATGGCACTAATTTTGCTAGTTGGAAGCACAAAATGAAAATGCATATTCTTGGTCATAACCCCGCCGTTTGGGCTGTTGTTCGTGTTGGCTTGCAAGGTGATTTCTTTGGTTTTGGAAAGGAACCGGATCGTGAAGCGACCGCGGAACAATTGAAGATGTTGCAATACAACACTCAAGCATGCGACATTCTCTTCAACTGCCTATGCCCCGAAGAATTCAACAAAATCAGCCGTCTTGAGAATGCAAAAGAGATTTGGGATACTTTGGTTGATATGCACGAAGGAACCGAGTCTGTGAGAGAATCCAAGTTAGATGGTCTTCAAAGTCAGCTTGACAAGTTCAAGATGAAGGATGGTGAAGGAGTCGCAGAGATGTACTCTAGGCTAGCTCTCATCACCAATGAGATTGCCGGCTTAGGAAGCGAAGAAATGACCGACAAATTCATCATCAAGAAGATACTTAGAGCTTTGGATGAGAGATACGACACCGTGTGCACATTGATCCAAATGATGCCCAACTACAAAGATCTCAAGCCTACGGAAGTCATTGGAAGGATTGTTGCTCATGAGATGACACTCAAAGACAAAGAAGAGCTTCACAACAAGTCTAGCGGTGCTTACAAAGCCACAAGTGATGCTCCCGCAACTTCAAGTGACAACCTTGTCACCAATGAAGAGATAAGCCTCATGGTCAAGAAATTCAACAAGTTCTACAAGAATAGAGACAAAGAACGAAGCTCCAACTCAAGATATGATGAGAAGCGTTCGTCAAGTCGTGACCGCAATTGCTACAATTGTGGGAAGCCTGGACACTACTCCAATGAGTGCACGGCTCCCTACAAACGAAGAGAAGAGTCACCTCGAAGACGAAGATCAAGGAATGAATCACCTCAAAGAGAGAGAAGGAGTAGAGATGATCGTTATGAACGAAGACCCTCAAGGAGAAGTAGAGATTCGGAGAAGAAGGACAAGTACACCAAGAGCTATACAAGAAGAAAACGTCAAGCTCATGTTGGTGAATGGGTTTCCGGCTCCGACTCCGACAACAACTCCGAGAGAAGCTATCACTCCGACTCCGACTATAGTCAAGATGATGGTGTTGCCGGAATTGCTCTAGTGACTACCAACTCCTATGATCTATTTGATTCACCAAACGAAGGGAGTGGAAGTTGCTTCATGGCTAAAGGCCCCAAGGTATCACACCCCGAGTATCTTGATTTTGATAGTGATGAAGATGATTTGCTTTGTGATGATGACTTGCTCTTTGATAAAACTAGTGATGTTAGTCAAAATGAACTTGATAATTCTCATGCTAGTCAAGATAAGTCAATTGATGATGATAAGATGAAAATAGAACAACTAACTAAAGAACTAAACACTCTTAAGTTAGCTCATGAATCTACTCTCGAAGATCATAGAGAGCTTGTAAGAACTCATGAGAAGCTACGCTTCAAGAAGCTCAACTTGGAGCAAGAGCATGAGTTTCTTAAAGCTATCAATGACGATCTCCGAAAGAAGACTTCATCTTATCTAGCCAAACGACTACTCTTGTCTACATTCATGCCTCAAGTTAAAACTAAGCAATCTAGAAACAAAGGCAAGAAAAGTTCTTCATCTAGTAGCAACAATAAAAATGCTAAACCTAATGATGTTGCTTCTAGTAGTTCTATTGATTCCACTAATGATGATTCTCTTAGCCAAGTTACACTTGAGCAAGAAAATGCTTTATTGAAAGGAATTATAGAGAAAGGTATCTACAAGAGTCTTGCCGGATGTAAGCAATTTGAGGAAATTGTACGCAAGCACGGAGGATACCGAAAGAACCATGGTGTTGGCTACTTCAACGCTAATGGAGTTGAATGGGAAGAAGGTCAATACCCCAAGCCCAAGTTTGTTCCTCAAAAGGAGAAGTATGAAAATACTCTTCCCAAGGGGACAAACACTCAAGATGACCTTCCACCACAAGACCACAAGCTCAAGGGCAAGAACAAGCTTCAAGAGGACATTGACTCATATGAAGATGAATCCCTAGCTTTGGTGGAGTGGGTTCTCAAGGCTACTTCAAGCTCAACTTCTACAAAGGCTACTACAACACCAAGGATCCCCATCAACTTGATGTGGGTCCCCAAGAAGAAGAACTAGAGAGTTCTTGAGGGGTGACTCCGCCAATGAAATTCACTCACATTCCTTATTGGCAAGAACTATTTGCAATCAACATCAACTCTATGCAATAGTTCAAGGAGTCACACATTCCCTCAAAGGTAAGCAAGGGACAAGGTAATCAACAAATCAATGGACATCATCACACATGCTTTGCACTCCATGTCCATAGATATCCTTGTATTTGTCTCTTGTGTGTTGGGACTAACCCATGTAGGTGAGAAGAGTAAGGAAACAACAAGGATGCTCCCAACTCTTGGTGATCTTCATCAATCTTGAGCATCCACCACTACCTCACCAACATGAAGTCTTCATCGACAAAACCCAAGGTTAGTTTATCCCTCCTATGGGGGGATGTCACATCAAGGGGGAGCTTTACTCTAAGACTTGAGTCAAAGCATCTCTTAGCATGTGACAACATTAAATGCTTTATGTAAAACTGGTAACCCCACTTGTGCTTAAACGATGAGTATGACCTATGATCAAGTATTCTTACTTGGCTCCTAAGTCAATATACTCATATACAGATGACTACGTCATCGCCCAAGTGCTTGTTAGATGCTAGTATGTATGTGCATGTTTGTCATGATTTCATTTGACATCTTATTGTGTGAGCATGTTGGTCTGCATTTATTTTCTCATTCGAGGACATCCAATTGTTGCTATTTGGCTTTTGATTTATCTTTTGCCAATTGGATGGACAAGAATGCCTAGGACCACTCTCTAGCTATCTATGCTTTCTCACCTCACATTCCATTCATGTTGCATCACAAAATTTGAACAAGAACTTTGCGATCCCTCTGTGTGTGGAGCACTCGGAGTTCCGTATCGACAAAGGACTGACCATTAAAACCTCCCAAGTGCATCTCGGTGGGACCAACCCACAATTCTTGGTCTCACCGAATGCCTAGGGTTGATCTGGTTTTCAATCTCGGTACTACCGATTCCATATTCTCGGTTACACCGAGTTTCCCTGTCAGCTGACAGTTGAGGAACTCGGTGACACCAAAAATTTAGAATCGGCATCACCGACAGTGAGGGGTATATATGTTGTGGACCCGACGCTTTGAAATTTCATCCTCAAACCGTCGCGCCCCAAACCCTAAGCTGCCGCAAAAGGACCCCCTGGTCGCCGCCCTTGTCTCCCAGCGCTCCTCCGCCGCTGGGATACTCGCCGTTGACGGGCATCTTCGCCACCATCGCCGCCGTAGAGGATCCGTCGCCAAGCTAGGGTACGGATTCGATTTTTTCTTGCGCTCCCCGTCCGATTCTTGCGCAATGAAATTGATTTTATCTCTAAGCCACTGATTGCAAACCCTTCTATCCTCTAAAACTTCCAGTAGATACGAATGATCGATTTTCTAGGGTTTACCGTCCGCCCGATGGAACTCGGTGGAACCGAAGCAAACAAATCGGTGTCACCGATTTGCCAATCTGTGCTACTGAGAACTATCTCGGTGAAACCGAGTACTCCTTTTCGGTCTCACCGAAAGGAGTGCGAAGTTTCTGTTAAAGAGAAAGTCAGTCTCGGTAGCACCGAAATCTTTGCTTCGGCTGTACCGATTTGCATATGACAGAATGTAAACCTTGAGAATCTTTTGTTCAAACTTTCAAAAACAGCTGCAGTTTGTGATGACTCATCTTCTTCTACTCCTCTATACTCTATTCACAGGGTCAGTATGTCAAGTGCTGGGGACAGTGAGAACAACTTCCAAGAGGAGAACATTGTCATGAGTTCAGGCACTAGTCCTGAGTCCAGTTCCTCTTCAGATCCAGGCACTCCCAGTTCTCATGGGTTGCCCAAGGCTGCTACAAGGGCCAGGAAGAAGCTGAATTCAGATGAGGAGGATTCAGATTTTGTGCCAGAGGAGATTCTTGCCCAGAAGCAAGAGAAAGCTGCAAAGAAGTCTGCAAATGAAGCCACTTCTTCAAGGAGAGCTGTCAGGAAGGAGTATGCTAGCTCTGAGGCTATGAGAGCACCTGAGAGTGCTAGGGCTACCATGACTGTTGAGCCCCCAAAGAAATCTATGCCTAAGAAGGCAGGGGAGAAGAAGAGAGCCAGAAAGAGGATTGTTTATGTTGTTGGCAGGCAAACCTCCATGTTTGAGGACCCTAAGGAGGCTGCTGGTGCTGCTGCTGAGGAGGAGGAAGAACATGTTGAGAAGGCCCCTCCCAAGAAGAAAAAGAAGCTTATGGCTGATGCTATGCCAAAGACTGGCACATCCAATAGCACCAAGTCTGCTCCCAAGAAAGCTGCTGCTGAAAAGCCAAAGAGGTTGTCCAGACAAATTCCTGCTTCTGAAAAGAACAAGGGAACCACCTCCAGAGTTGAGGATGAAGATGCTATGTCTGCTTTGATGAAGCTTAGACCACACCTTCCAGTACATAATGCCAGCTATCCACTTGCTGAAGATATGAAGAAGAGGAAGGATTCTGGTTTGAGGGCATGGAGAGCTGCTGATCCATATGCCCAGAGGAGGAAGACAACTGTGGACTACAGATTCTATACCAAGGAGCAACAGGATTTCTATGAAACTGTGCTGTTTGACAAGAGTCCAGCTATGAGTGACATGAGATATGTGGACTGGAAATTCATCAAGGAGAATGAAGACTATTTCCCAAATGTTCAAGATAACTTTCACTGCATTGGCTTGGATCAGTTTGTTGGCAGAGAGTTTACAGCATGGAATGATGAGATGATCATGCAATTCTACTCCACCGCACATTTCTATGGAGATGCTAGGTTTGTATGGATGACTGAAGGAGCTAGATATGAGTCCACTGTTGATGATTGGGCTGCAATCTTAGGAGTCCCAGAGGTACAGGATGGTGACTTGGATGTCTACTCAGAATCCAAGGAAAGCCACAAGGCTATGGCTAACATGTACAATGAGATTCCTGCTGCTCATGTGAAGTCCCACAGGCTAGGTTCTATCTATTTTCTTCAGGCTGGCCTCCGTACCATGAACACCATTCTGAGGCATACTTTGATGCCCAAGTCAGGAGATGACAAGATGATCCGAGGCTACTCCATCAACATGCTGATCCATCTTGACAGACACACCAGGATTAGAGTCATGGATTTGATTGTAGAGACAGTGAAGAGGGTTGCTGCTGATCAGAAGCGCTCTTGCTGCTATGCACCCTATATCTAGATGCTCATTAACTCCAAGCTAGAGAAGCACATCTTTGCTCTGGACAGATCCCACTTGCCCCTATAGCCAGATCTCGAGGACAACATTGTGGTGATGGACCCAGAACATGCCACATCTGCTGCGGCTCAGGCAGAGGCAGAGGAAGCTAGAGCCACTAGTGCTCAGGTCCCTAGATCCAGGAATGAGTAAATGGATCTGTTGATATCATCAGTTCAGGGCATGCAGAAGGACATTAAGGACATTCTAGACAATCAAAACAGTCTTATCAGGATCTTTGAGAATAGGATCAAGACCCTTAATGATAAGGTGGATGGGCTGACTAAGACAGTCAATGAGCTCAAGAAGGAAGTTGACTCTGTGCCTCTTCCTCATTCTTCAGATGATGATGATGATGATGATGGATCACCTCTCAGGCCAGGCACACACTTCACCACTCAGGCCAGATCAGCCACTGTGCCAGCTCCGGACTTGAGGCCCTCTTCATCAGCTCCTGCTACTGTCACCTCAGCTCCATCAGCTCCAGTTCCTCCAGTTGCTACTCCAACTCCATCCACGACATCTGTAGAGATCTTCGCCGACGCTGTTCTCTAGACTCCTTCATCAACAACCGGAGGAGATCAGCCCAAGAACGCTTAGATATATGCCTTTGAACTTTTTGGTAACTTGTTACCAAAGGGGGAGAAGTGTATATAGATCTTTAGGCTTCGAGTGAGAGAGCGTTTGGTTTTTATTGCTTTTTCAAAAACATTTGATATTTTGGTTGCTTGTGTTGAACCCTGTGGTGTTTTGATCATACGCTTAATGTGTGCTGCTACTATTTCCTATCATTATGCTACTTATGAGATGACCATTCACCTTTGCTTGATTGTGTTGTGCTATGATATTCATTCTAATTATTCACACACACCACCAAGTTGTATGTGACATGGAAGAAGTGCCCCATGTACCTAATTGATTGTGCATTTGCATTCAAACGCAAATTCAAAATAATGCACAAATTTAGGGGGAGCTCTTGCTTATCACATACTTCTCAAAGCGACGATTATATTCATTGATTATATCTTTGTCGAAGCTTTGATCTATATGTTGTCATCAATTACCAAAAAGGGGGAGATTGAAAGCACATTTGCTCCCTTGGTGGTTTTGGTAATTAATAACAACATATATGTCATTGAACTAATGTTTCCACTAAGTATATTTCAGGAAAAGTTCAATGATAGGGATGGCAAAAGGAGTGTGGAGATTGTGGAGATACCCAAAGATGCAAGGAAATGGATTGGCAAAGCTTCAAGCAAGAGGACTCTACATTTTACTTTGTGAGAAATCACTTTGAGTCCATAGGAAAGCCAATACTATTAAAAGGGGGTAAGGTTCTGTTGGTGAACAAAATGCTCATACGTGCACAAGTGACAGTCACCAAAAACACCCACAAGCTCTTCCACAAAAGTCTGTCAAAGCCAAATATTCAAAATCGGTGCAACCAACACTTTCCACTCGGTGCCACCGATTCCCAAACTCAGACAGACCTAAGCCAAACCCTAGCTTTTCGGTGCAACCGATTCTGCTTCGGTGCCACCGAGTTTAGGTTGCCAACTTTCTGTTACGCAAATTCACAATATCGGTACCAACGAGATTGTTGGATCGGCGTCACCGAGAATGGGCAATCTGACCGTTGGTCACCTTATCGGTGCAACTGAGTTTCCTATATCGGTATCACCAAGATTCAAAAGTTGCCACCTTTTGGTCACTTCGGTACCACCGAGATTAACACATCAGTGTCACCGAGTTGGTCATTTTGTGTGTAACGGTTGGATTTTTGGGGATGCCTATATATACCCCTTCACCACCACCTACTCGAGAGAGAAGCACTCAGAACTATTCCATACTTGCCCCATCCAGTTTTCTGAGAGAGAGCCACCTACCCTTGTGTTGAGGTCAAGATCATCCACTCCAACCATATGGATCTTGATTTCTAGCCTCCCCAAGTTGCTTTCCACCAATCCCATCTCTTCCACCAAGCCAAATCTATGAGAGAGTGATTGTGGGTTGAGGAGTCTATCATCTTGAAGCACAAGAGCAAGGAGTTCATCGTCATTGCCGAGCCTATTACCTTTTGGAGGGTGGTGCCTCCTAGATTGGTTAGGTGTCGCTTGGGAGCCTCCTACTTCGTGTTGTGGAGTTGAACCAAGAAGTTTGTAAGGTCAAGGAGATCGCCTACTTCGTAAAGATCTACCCATAGTGAGGCTAGTCCTTCGTGGACGGAAGCCGTTATGGAATAGTCAAGGTTGCTACTTCGTGGACCCTTATGGGTGGAGCCCTCCGTGGACTCTCGCGACCGTTACCCTCCGTGGGTTGAAGACTCCATAAACGTGGATGTACGATAGCACCACCTATCGGAACCATGGGAAAATCATCGTGTCTACAATTGCGTTTGATCCTCCTACCCTATCCTTTCTACTCATGCTTGTTGTTACTTTCCGCTGCTATACTCTTAGACATGCATGTGTAGGGTGTACTTGACTTGCCATGAATGTTAAAATCTGCCAACTCTAAAATTGGGAAAAAGTAGAAATTTTATTTGGTCAAGTAGTCTAATCACCCCCCTCTAGACATACTTTCGGTCCTACAGAAGTATAACCCATGGTCGGCTTGCCCAATCACCTTTGACCGACGGGACCATCCGACCAGTATCCGTCACGGAGGTTCGGCAGCCCTCGTCCTAGACCCCATTATCGATGGGTATCACCTCACTAGAGTCCTAATGGACGGAGGAAGTAGCCTTAAACTAATTTACTCAGACACGGTGAAAAAGATGGGTATAGATCCTTCAAGGATCAGACCTAGCAACACTACCTTTAAAGGAGTGATCCCAGGCGTCGAAGCCCGCTGCTCGGGCACCGTGAATTTGAAAGTCGTGTTCGGCTCGCCCGACAACTTCCGCAGCTAAGACTTGATCTTCGACATTGTCCCTTTTCGCAGCGGCTATCACGCCCTACTCGACCGCACATCATTCGCTCACGTTAACGCCGACCCCCACTACGCGTACCTGAAGCTCAAGATGCCCGGGCCCAGGGGGATCATTACTGTCAACGGCAACAAAGAGCGCTCTCTCCGAACTGAGGAACACACAGCATGTCGGCGTCCTAGGAACGGGGGTACCCAGGACTACCAACCTGCGACCCAGCACGGCCTCATTCAAGACAAGGCCCTCGCGAGAGCCCCGCACTCGCGAGGGAGACGGCGCCAAGACCCTCAGAGGGAAGAGGTCTCCCCAGGCCCCCTCCGGAGTGGCGGAGATCTCTATGCAATGCTCGGCCTCGGGAGGTCAAGGATGACGCAAGGCGGGCCAGGCAGGCATCAGCGCGCGCAGAGGGGACAGTTTCCTCTTTGGTGCAAAGGAGGCAAGGGCGTACGCAGGTTCCCAAAGCACCCCCCAAAGGTTTCCATTCCGGTGCAACGAGACCAAGACCACGAGCCCCGCAAGACGAGCGTCATCGCCGAGCCCACCTCTGCATCACCACCGGTTTCTTTGCAGGCGAAGACCACCTTTCGTCAGGATAAGGGTGTACTCCTTGTCCCCCTTCGAATTTGGCCGTTGTGGGATCCCTTCCATCCATTGCGATAAGCGAAGAGGACCCGGGCCGCTATAAATAGAGGCTAGGCTGCCCCGTAGAGTGGGACAGAAAAACACACCACCTGGGCGCCCTCACGAGGCAACTCACTGCTGTACTAGTTCATCCACAAACCTCCTCGTGAGGCAATCCATCAAAAGCAGGAGTAGGGTTTTACGCTTCGCAGCGGCCCGAACCTGGGTAAATCCTCGTGTGCTATCTTGTTCCTCGCCATCGAGCTAGTTCGTCAAGCTAGGCTATCGGGCTGTGAGCTTGGGATCAAAGCTGGTGGGGATCTTCGCACACGCCCCTGAGTTCGAACCTCTTTGGGTCTTGAGGAGCCCGAAATCCGACATTTGGCGCGCCAGGTAGGGGCGTGTCGAAGCCTCTCCATCCGCAGCTGCAGTCGGGCCTCGACTCATCAGCTCCATGGCCGATGCAACCTCCAAGGCCAGGCGGCCCTTGGCGTGCGGCGGCGCCACGACTCGCCTGGCCGACCCTGCGGTCGCATGCATCCTCGGCGGGTCGCAGGTGCCCGCCTCCAACCGCCAGGTCAAGCAGTTCCTCCGCCAGGCGAGTGCGGTTCGGCCACGGCTCGAGGCCCCACAGCCTCGAACGTGGCCGGAGATTGACACCACCTTCGGCCCCGACGACCACCCCAGAACAACGGCCGCCGCCGGTACGCTCCCCATGTTGTGCACACCAACCATAAGCAGCGTGGCCGTCACCAGGACCCTCATAGACGGCGGGGCCGGCCTCAATGTCCTCTCCGTGGAGACCTTCGATGCGCTGCAGGTGCCCTATGACCAGCTCGCACCCTCAAGGCCTTTATCAGGGGTGGCCGGGGACTCTGTTGCCCCCTTGGGGCGGGTGCGCTTCCCTATCATCTTTGGCACCCGCGACAACTACCGCATCGAGCAGATCGACTTCGACGTCGCCCACCTCCACCTCCCTTACAATGCAATCCTTGGCTACCCCGCCCTCGCCAAGTTCATGGCAGTGACGCACCCGGGTTACAACGTCATCAAGATGCCTGGGAGCAACGGCGTCCTCTCCATCGTCAGAGATGCCAAGGAAGCAGTCCACGCACTCAAGCTCGCCTACAAGGCGGCGGCTGCGGTGCGCCCCAACGCTGGGGATGCCGCGCAGGCCCCGGAGGGCGCTGGGGACGCCGTCGACGCCGCGCCAGTAAAGAAGAAGTAGCTGTTCTCTCAGAACCGGGCTGAAACGAAGCAGGTGCCTGTAGACGACAAGAACCCTGGCCTCACCTTCACCATCGGCGCCGGCCTCCCCCCGGAGCAGGAAGAGGCATTGGTGGCCTTCCTCCGTGCAAACAAGGATGCGTTTGCGTGGAACGCATCCGACCTGGTGGGGGTCCCGTGGGATGTGATCGAGCACCACCTCATGGTGTGCCCTAATGCACGCCCGGTAAAGCAAAAGGCGAGAAGGCAGGCTCAAGAGAAGCAGGCGTTCATCGCCCAGGAGGTCGGCAAGCCTAAGGAGGCCGGAGTTATCCGGGAGGTGCAATACCCGGAGTGGCTGGCCAACCCGGTGGTCGTCCCGAAGAAGTGCGGGAAGGAGCGCATGTGCATCGACTTCACGAACCTCAACAAGGCTTGCCCCCAAGACCCTTTCCCGCTGCCGCGCATCGACCAGATCGTCAACTCCACCGCCGAGTGCGACCTCCTATGCTTCTTGGATGCTTTCTCTGGTTACCATCAGATCAAGATGGCGGTGGAAGACGTCGAGAAGACGGCCTTCCTCACCACATGCGGTGTGTTCTGCTACACGTGCATGCCCTTCGGGCTACGGAACGCTGGCGCAACCTTCCAGCGGCTGATGCACATCGCCCTGGGGCAGCAGCTCGGGAGGAACACGGAGGCCTACGTCGACGACATCGTGGTCAGGTCGCGAGAAGCCAAGACCCTAATCGAGGATCTGGAGGAGACGTTCGCCAGCCTGTGGCGGGTGAGCTTGAGGCTGAACCCCGAGAAGTGTGTCTTCGGGGTCCCGTCGGGCAAACTACTCGGTTTCCTGGTGTCGCACCGGGGGATCGAGGCAAACCCGGAGAAGATCAAGGCTATAAGCAAGATGAGTCTGCCTCAGACCCTCAAGGAAATGCAAAAAGTGGCGGGTTGCGTGACCTCCTTGCGACGCTTCATCTCCAAGCTTGGCGAGCGCGCCCTGCCGTTCTTCAAGCTCATGAAGAGGAAGGGCCCCTTCGAATGGACTCCGGAGGCAGACGCGGCATTCGAGGACCTCAAGCGGTACCTCACCAGTCCGCCGGTAATGGTGGCGCCCCACCTCCGGGAGCCCCTATTGCTGTACCTGGCTGCCACCCCGCACTCCGCCAGCGCTGTGCTCGTGACGGTCAGGGAGGAACGTGCCGGCGCGCGCGCTACACCCTCAGGCACGGGCGGGCCCCCGGACATATAGCAAGGTGACTCACAGAATGCCCTGAAGCCCCCACCTCTTCAAGACGACGCTCCTGAGGCCTCAGCCGCCCTGGCGACCCCCGAGGCACCTGGATCTCATGAGCCTGCTGCGGAGCGGGCAGCGTGGGAGGTTTCTCCCTCATCGAGCACCCGGTGTACTACGTCAGTACTGTACTGCGGGACGTGCGCTCGCGTTACCCTATGCAGCAGAAGCTCTTGCTCGCGCTTCTCATCGCTTCAAGGAAACTGCGCCATTACTTCCAGGGCCACCCCATCAAGGTCGTCTCTGCGTATCCCTTGGAGAAAGTGTTGCGCAACCCCAACGCAGCAGGGAGGGTCGCAGAATGGAACATCGAGCTGCAAGCCTTCGAGTTAGAGTTCAGCACGACCAGGGTCATCAAGGGGGTGGCCCTGGCGGATTTTGTGGCCGAGTGGACGGACGCTCCCGACCGAGGGCTGGACGAGGACCAGTCCCTCACCCCTGGTGACGAGGCGCCTGACGGTTGGATCATGCACTTCGATGGGGCCTTCGCGCGCAGAGGAGCGGGGGCCGGAGTTGTACTCATCTCCCCAACCGGGGACAAGCTCTACTACGCCGTCCAACTTTGCTTCCAGCATGGCGAGAAGGTCTCCAACAACATCGCGGAGTACGAGGGCTTAATCGCCGGCCTCAAGGCCGCGGCCGCCTTGGGGATTCAGCGCCTCACCATCAAGGGCGACTCCCAGCTACTCGTCAACTTCTCCAACAAGGAGTATATGCCTAAGGACGTGCACATGGAGGCATACTTGGAAGAGGTACGTAAGATTGAAAAACGTTTCCAGGGCTTGGAATTGCAGCACATCTCGCGTGGCGCGAACAAGGAGGCCGACCACATCGCCAAGAGGGCATCGCGTCGCGAGCCTCAGGAGCCAGGCGTCTTCGAGGAACGGCTCTTCAAGCCATACGCGGCACCCCCAACCGCGGACCAGGCGCCGCAGAATGAAGAGCTACCCCCAGCGCCGCCCTCGGGGGCTCCGACCTCACGAGCCTGACTGCTCCTAGCGCTGGAGCCCCAAGCCGACGACTGGACACAGGAGTTCAGGGCGTACCTGCTCCACGGCACGCTACCAGAAAAGGAGGAAGACGCAGAACGCGTGGTGCGACATGCCACACCTTATTGTTTGCGGGACGGCGAGCTGTACCGCAGGCACCCGAACGACATCGCGTTGCGATGCGTGTCCGGAGGACAGGGGCGCGAGCTGCTGGCCGACATCCATGGAGGAGACTGCGGCCACCACTCCTCGTCATGCACCCTTGTAGGGAAGGCATTCCGCACCGGTTTCTACTGGCCTACGGCGCTCAACGATGCCATCGAGCTGGTCCGGTCCTGTGAGGGTTGCCAGTTCCATGCCAAGCAGATTCATCAGCCCGCTCAGGGCCTCCAGACCATCCCGCTCTCCTGGACCTTCGCGGTTTGGGGGCTGGATATACCGGGGCCCTTTCCGCGAGCGGCCGACGGGTACCGCTACCTCTACATCGCCATCGACAAGTTCACCAAGTGGGCGGAGGTGGAGCCCGTCCGCACCATCCCCGTCGGGTCGGCTGTCAAGTTTATCAAGGGCCTCGTGAGCCGCTTCGGCGTCCCCAACCGCATCATCACCGACAACGGTTCGCAGTTCACAAGCAACCTTTTCAGGACTTATTGTACTAACCTTGGAACGCAGATATGCTACACTTCAGTGGCACACCCACGAAGCAATGGTCAGGCAGAGCGCGCCAACGCGGAGGTCCTGTGGGGCCTCAAGGCGAGGAGCTTCAAGAAGAAGCTCGAGGTCTGAGGCAGGGGCTGGCTCGATGAGCTTCAGTCCGTGTTGTGGTCCATCCGCACCACTGCGACTAAGCCCACCGGCGAGACCCCATTCTTCCTCGTCTATGGAGCTGAAGCCGTCCTCCCGCACGAGGTCAGGCATCGATCCCCGCGGGTCTTGGCATTCGACGAGGAGCGTCAGGATGCCTCGTGGGGGACAGACCTCGTGCTAGGGGAGGAAGCCCGTCGTCAAGCCTCGCTCCGAGCCGCGAGGTACCAGCAGGCGCTGCGGCGTTACCATTGCCATAACATCTGCTCCAGGACCCTCGAAGTCGGAGACCTCGTCCTGAGGCGGGTCCTTTCCAGGCAGGGCTTGCACAAGCTCTCGCCCATGTGGGAGGGCCCGTTCAGGGTCGCCCGAGTCTCCAGGCCTGGCGCCGTGCGCCTGGAGACTCAGGATGGGGTCCCCATCCAGAATGCCTGGAACATCCAGCACCTCCGCAAGTTCTACCCGTGACACTCTCACGTAATAATGAGTGGGCTGTATACGCCCGGAGCCCCCGAGGACACGGAGGGGTTCCTACCCATGCGCAAGTGGAAGCCTCATGCTCCGCGCTGGTGGACAACACTGTCCCTCAATGACTATGCCCACGCAACGTGGATGCCCTATGCTCCGCGCTGGGGAAAGACGAAGACTAGCCTAGGTGCCGGACGCGGCTGTTCTTTGCTTCTCTTGTATTCGAATTTGCCATTTTCCTGGAATGAAACTCGAGGATTTTCGATCCTATTTAAAGAAAAGGGGCGGGAACTTTTTCTTCTTGCAGTTTTCCATCTTGAAGTTTTTTTTCTCTGGGTTAACGCCTGCCAGCCTCTCCCTCTCGCGCCCCGCGAGCGGGGGCTATGGGGCACGGTGCGCGCACCTCACCAAGGCCTTGGCGTCCTGGTCCCCGCATGGCCTTGGCGTCCTGGTCCTCGTGTGGCGCTCTCGAGCAGGCTAGCAGGCGTATGCCGCATCACCCTCGCTCGGGGGCTCCGCCGCAGCCCGACGCGCTGTCTTGGAGCCTCTGGAGGCTCATGCCTCCTGAGGCAAGAACCGAAGGAAAGGAATGGTCGCCGCTTGAACGTCATTGGGGGGGCTTCTGGGCATCGCGCCTCAGGAGCCTCACTGATCGCGTGACTCCTCGCCCCTTGGTCTCGTCCTGGTGATCCGGACGCCCCAACGGTGGTCGAGGCCTCGCCCCTTGGTCTCGTCCTGGTGATCCGGACGCCCCAACGGTGGTCGGGGCATGCACGGGATCGGGCCCCGCTGACGTAGAGCGCCGCTTGAGCGTAAAGGGGGCTCCTTGGCGTCGCGCCTCAGGAGCCTCAATGATCGCATGGCTCCTCGCCCCTTGGTCTCGTCCTGGTGATCCGGACGCCCCAACGGTGGTCGAGGCCTCGCCCCCTGGTCTCGTCCTGGTGATTCGGACGCCCCAACGGTGGTCGGGGCATGCACGGGATTGGGCCCCGCAGACGTAGAGTGCCGAAAGGGGCCTCCCAGACTGCCTCACTCGCAGGAAGAAGGAACCCCCAAGCTCCCCAGGTGCTACTGCCAGACCTCACGACGTAGAAACCCGCCGCGGACGCACCGAGCTAAGTACCCTAACCACGAACAACAGGAAGTCTTGATTAACAGTAACGCAGGGACCACAATACATGATGAGAATGCTAACAAGAAGGCGCAAGCGCCAAAGTTCATTACACGCCCAGAAGGCCCCCCCCCCATGATTTTTTGGTTACAGGAAGAGGAAAGGAAAAAGAAGACGAAGGAGACCCCCGGGGGCTACCGCTCCTGAGGCCCTGGCCCCGACGCACCGGCGCTCAGTCGGAGTCCTCCTCCTCCTTGACAGGGCCGTGGTGGCACGCCGGCGTAGTCGCTTCCCGGGCGGGGGAGCGGCACCGTCGTGGCTGGCTACCCCCTGAAGTCCGAGCGCGCCGGCGCGGCGGGGCATCGTAGCTGTCATCGCTCGGGCTCTCCTCAGAGGAGGTGTCGCCGCTGCTAGAAGCATGGCGGTCGTCGCCAAGGAAAAGCTCACCTCCAAGATCGCCACTGCCGCCGCCCTCCGGGCAGCACCCCAAGCGACTACCGTCCTCCCCGAAGATCTTGACAAAAAGCGCCGCGGCGCCGTCGTGCTTGAAATGGAGCATGGGCCTCCCCTCCAGGCCGTGGGCGCGGGCGAAGTTCTGCCACCTACGGCTCAGAAAGGCATTGCCTATGGGGGTAACCTCGACCTCCACCCACAATGCGCCTCTACAACAACCATCGGCCTGCGGTCAGAGACCCGCATGCTCGTTAACCCACAACATCTCCGTGAAGAAGCGCGGGAGCTGCAACCAGGTGCTCGCCGGCCTCTCCACCAGCACCAGGAACTCCTGGCTCGGGTCGGCCATGCGGGCTTGCGGGCGCGGTGGCTGAGCACCAACTGCGGGTCTCCCTCCCCGGCCATGGCCGCCGCGCCCGCCGCCTCTAGCTGCGCCAACAGAAGCACCGGTCCACGTGGGGGGGACGCCCATGCCCACGGGGCGCCACCGATGACGCCTCAGCATACTTACGAGGACGGCCCCGACTCCTCCTGGGAGGCTGTTGGTCCGGCACCCCTGGCAGGCCTTCCCCTTCTCGGTGGCGGAAAACCTCCTCACCGGTGTCAAGATAGAAGAGGCGAAGGACGAAGGCGGAGGAGCAAGGAGTAGGAATGGGCTGGGGGCTCCGTTCCCCCACCCATTTATAGCCGGGTGGAGGCCAACCAGCGCCTTCCCCCGTCCCAGGCAATGATGCCCCTACAACGTGCGCCGGTTGCTGGTCCAACAGAGCGTTTACCGAGGCGCCATGGAGAAGCGGAGGCGTCCGTGCTTCGTCGTTTACCATGCAACGGGCTGGGCTCGCAGGCCTTTGGGGCCCGCGGCGCTTCAGGCCATCTTCTCCGGCTTCGCCCCGAAGCTAGACCGAGCGCGCCTTGGGCCCGGGGGCTACTGTCGGCGTCCTGGGAACGGGGGTACCCAGGACTGCCAGCCTGCGACCCAGGGTGTGGCCCACTATGGAGGCTCGGTACGGCCCAGCGCGGCTTCACTCAAGACAAGGCCCACACGAGAGCCCCGCACTCGCGAGGGAGACGGCGCCAAGACCCTCAGAGGGAAGAGGTCTCCCCAGGCCCCCTCCAGAGCGGCGGAGATCTCTATGCAATACTCGGCCTCGGAAGGTCAAGGATGACGCAAGACGGGCCAGGCAGGTATCAGCGCGCGCAGAGGGGAGAGTTTCCTCTTTGCTGCAAAGGAGGCAAGGGCGTCCGCAGGTTCCCAAAGCACCCCCCAAAGGTTTCCATTCTGGTGCAACGAGACCAAGACCACGAGCCCCGCAGGATGGGCATCATTGCCGAGCCCACCTCTGCATCACCACCGGTTACTTTGCAGGCGAAGACCACCTTTCGTCAGGATAAGGGTGTACTCCTTGTCCCCCTTCGAATTTGGCCGTTGTGGGATCCCTTCCCGCCATTGCGATAAGGGAAGAGGACCTTGGCGCCCTCGCGAGGCAACTCACCGCTGTACTAGTTCATCCACAAACCTCCTCGTGAGGCAATCCACCAAAAGCAGGAGTAGGGTTTTATGCTTCACAGCGGCCCGAACCTGGGTAAATCCTCGTGTGCTATCTTGTTCCTCGCCATCGAGCGAGTTCGTCAAGCTAGGCTATCGGGTTGTGAGCTTGGGATCGAAGCTGGTGGGGATCTTCGCACACGCCCCTGAGTTCGAACCTCTTTGGGTTTTGCGGAGCCCGAAATCCGACACAACGGCCCTGGCAGCCGAATTCCAGTACGGCGACGATAGGCCGACGCCCAAATCAGCCATAAAGGCACGTCAAGATAGTAAACGAGCTCGGTCTCAACCCGAACTCCAGGAATCATCTTCCGCCCAACAAAAATAGGGATACGCCCCCCACAGCACATCCCTAGTTCTCGTAAAATATGTGCCACGAAGGAACAACTTCGCGCTCAAAATACCATGGGCAGCCGTGGGGACCCATTATCAAAGGGAAAGTGTTCGGCTGGACCGAAGTACTCTCAACACATGTCTTCGGACAAACCACAGGTACCATCTAGGACCTTCCAAGCGTAAAGCTCATCCACACTACGGTGACCTCTCAAGATCTTCTTCCCAAGGTCCGTTCGCCGATAACAATCACCTTTAAAGGAACGCACCCCCTCGGGAGCAAAGGAGCAGACATGCGACATGGCAAATTGAGGACGTCAAGCCACCCATCGGAGACCCCGGGTAAAACCTCTCCTTTGTAAACTTTATTTTTCATTTCAAAATACATGTAACAGTTGCTTTGGCAGTTTGAGTTATAAGAATTCATCAGAAATAAAGACCATCCTTTACGGCCTCCTCGCTGTATTTTATGTCACATACTCTGTTCTCTACTCACCGACGCCGGTAGCAAAGCTGTTCGGTACATATTACGATGCGACCGGCTAATAGACTGGGGGCTTGACTATAAAAATCGCCCCACGCATCACCCCAGCACTATTGTTTATGTGTTCGGTGTCTCGGATGTTGCGTTATATGAATCGCTTCCGAATTATATCTTGGGTTGGGTCAATGGTTGGGTTGCCCGGCTCCTGTGTTTGCCCTCTTACGTTCCGCTCGTTCGGCTAAAAGGGTAAAGGGAGAACCACTGCGATTGTTCTTCCGGCTCGCCTGGTCAAGTACCTCAGTGGAGAAAGCCGAAAACTTACTGTCATAATAAGCGAGAACCGGTCTGCAATCCGAGCATAAGTGTCAAACTAAAAATCGATAGAGGTTATTCCGTGTTATACGAGGGGTTTGTACATTTACAAACCACGTGATGATGGTTTCAACCTCGGTGTATCCGAATATCACAAAACAATGGGGGCTAGTCATCAGCCCCCGCAGTCAAGCTCCTACGGCTACGTAAAAGCACTAAAGCATCATAGTCCGATTGCCTTGTTCCCCCTCGCACTACCGCCTTCGGGCACTGATACGTCGGCTAAGGGTCACAGTGTGGAGGTAGAAACACCTCGTGTAGTATCTACATGGGGGCTCAAGCCGACGACTCGCAACTTTCAAATAAAACGGCCACATAGGAGTCAAAATAATACAAAGCTTAAAGGCATGATAAACCATGCAACCGCATTATAAAGCGGAACAGTCATCGGATACATGGCAAAACGCTCATTCATAAATTACATCCTTCGGGCATTGGGCTTCTATCGCCCGAGCACCATCCATCACGATGGAAAAGTATTTCTCGAGGCACCTATGCTCCTTCCCAGGGGGTGGAGGCGCGGTGGCCATCTCGATCGGATTAAGCCTCGGCAAGTGCACCATGGTCCTTGCAAAGGCCATCCGAGCTCCCTCGATACACGTAGAACGCTTTAGAGCGTCAATCCGAGGCACAGCGTCGCACAGTTTCTGCACCAAGCCGAAGTAACTGCTCGGCAACGGCTCTGCAGGCCACAGCCGGATGCAGAGGTCCTTCATGGCCGGCTCCGCCATCCTGTGCAGCTCCATCAATTGTTTCATGTGCTTGCTCGGGAGGGGAGGATGCTCGGGGGCTTGAAACTGCGCCCAGAACAGCCGAGGCTCAACATCCCCATCCCGAGAGGCGAAGTATTTGTTCGCGTCCGCTGCACTCCTCGGGGGCTCCGTAAAGGCGCCTGAGGAACGCCACACCCGGGTGAGCAAGGCAAACTTGTTACGACCAAAGGCACATTGCAGTAAGTACGGCTTACCATCCGCGATCGCCTTGACTTGGCGGAGTTCTTCTTCAAAGAACCGCCTATCAACTCGCTCCGCTTTGAGCTCGGATTTCAGCGTGGATAGTTCGGTGGCCTGGTCTTCGCTCTTTTGCTCAAGGGCCTCGCACTTCGTGCTGGCATCCTTGAGCTCCAGCTGCACCTCTACCACCGGGCCTCATGCTTGTCGCTCACGGCTTTTAACGCCGACAGTTTGGTTGCCGCTTGTTCGGCCGCCGCCTTCTCATCCGCGGCCTCTTGCCTCACCTTTGCCAACTCGGCCTTGAGGTTCTCGACCTCCGTGGCCACAGCTGTGGTAACAATGAGTAAATAACACTTAGGGATAACAATCCGGATATCTCCCTCAATGAAGATAGACAATAGCCCGAATGATACAATTCGGACTCACCTTGCGTCTCGTTGAATCTCTTGTTCAGGCGATCGAGCTCCTCATCGGAGCTCTTGAGCTTCCGGTTTAGCTCGGCAAGCTCCAGTGCGTTGGCGGCCGCCGCCGATGACGAGTCCTACAAAACAACTTATGTGCATTAAAACTCCCGAGCTGTCAGATTCAGACCCTCTGCTCGGTACTCTCCGGAGCTCTTAGAATAATGAGGGACAAATGGTGCCTTGAGCATCGTTACTAATTTTCGGACATTTGACCCCCGGATGTGGTTTTCAAACTCACCCAGGGCTCGGGGGCTACTACACTTATAAGGATTGCATAAACTTGGCAAATTACCTTTTTCTGGAAAAAAGAGTATTACGTGGCTCACCTTGAAGCCCGTCAAGAGACCGTTGAAGGCCACTTTTAGTCTGCTATCAACAGACTGAATGTCTTGCAAAACCGCACCCATAAGGGCGCGGTGATCTTCGGCAATGGAGGAGCCGGATAAAGCTTCCTCCATCCCGGCCGACCACCCAGTCATGGGTGGCACCGGTGGTAACCCGCCAACCCTCCCTCCGGTGGGGGATTGGGCGGGCGGCTCCTGAGGCATAGAGCGCTCCGGAGATGTCCTCGGAGGGGACTGGACCGGACCTCGTCCCCCCTCTTCAGTTGCCAGGAGATGTTCCTCCTCCTGGTCTTCGGCGGCCGAGGTATTAACCTCAACGTCGTCACCCCCGCTGCCGGTTTTCGGCTCAGAATGATCCCGGCGAGATAACACCTCCGCGGCCTCCTTCGAGACCTCAGGAGGCATAGGATGTGACGCAGTCCCACTTTCCGCCAGTTCGGTGGGCAGAGACTTGATACGTCTCCAACGTATCTATAATTTTTGATTGTTCCATGCTATTATATTATCTGTTTTGGATGTTTTATATGCATTAATATGCTATTTTATATTATTTTTGGGACTAACCTATTAATCTAGAGCCTAGTGCCAGTTTTTGTTTTTTCCTTGTTTTTGAGTATTGCAGATAAGGAATATTAAATGGAGTCCAAACGGAATAAAATATTCGGAATGATTTTTCTTGGACCATAAGAAACCTACCAGACTTGGAGACGAAGGCAGGAGACCTGCCGGGAGGTCACAAGCCTGCAGGGCGCGCCCTGGGGGGGGGGGGCGCTCCCCTGGCTTGTGGCCCCCCTGCAGGCCTCCTAAAACTATTCTTCGGCCTATAAATTCCCAAATATTCCCCCAATACCAAAAAGAGCCACGAAAATACTTTTCCGCCGCCGGAAGCCTCTGTTCCCGTGAGATCCCATCTTGGAGCCTTTTCCGGTAATCCGCCGGAGGGGGATTCGATCACGGAGGGCATCTACATCAACTCCATTGCCCCTCCGATGATGCGTGAGTAGTTCACCACAGACCTTCGGGTCCATAGCTAGTAGCTAGATTGCTTCTTCTCTCTCTTTGTTCTTCAATACCATGTTCTTCATGATCTTCATGCAGATCTATCCGATGTAATACTCTTTTGCGGTGTGTTTGTCGAGATCCGATGAATTGTGGGTTTATGTTCATATTATCTATGAATATTATTTGAATCTTCTCTGAATTCTTATATGCATGATTTCATATCTTTGCAAGTCTCTTCGAGTTATTGGTTTGGTTTGGCCAACTAGATTGGTAATTCTTGTAATGGGAGAAGTGCTTAGTTTTGGGTTCAATCTTGCGGTGTCCTCACCCAGTGACAAAGTAGGGGTAGCGAGGCACGTATTTGTATTGTTGCCATCGAGGATAAAAAGATGGGGTTTTCATCATATTGCTTGAGTTTATCCCTCTACATCATGTCATCTTACCTAATGCGTTACTCTGTTCTTTATGAACTTAATACTCTAGATGCAGGCAGGAGTCGGTCGATGTGTGGAGTAATAGTAGTAGATGCAGAGTCGTTTCGGTCTACTTGACACGGACGTGATCCCTATATGCATAATCATTGCCTTGGATATCTTCATAATTATTCGCTTTTCTATCAATTGCTCAACAGTAATTTTTCACCCACCGTATTATTTTCCTTTATGAGAGAAGCCTCTAGTGAAACATATGGCCCCCGGGTCTATTTTCCTTATTATATTTTCAGATCTATAAACCAAAAATACTTTGCTGCAATCTTTTTACTTTTGTTTTACTTTTCATTTTAGCAATCTTTTATATCTATCTCTATCAGATCTCATCCTTGCAAATAACCGTGAAGGGATTGACAACCCCTTTATAGCGTTGGGTGCAAGAGTTTGATTGTTTGTGTAGGTGCGAAGATTGGGGACTTGCTTGTATCTCCTACTGGATTGATACCTTGGTTCTCAACAACTGAGGGAAATACTTATCTACTTTGCTGCATCACCCTTTCCTCTTCAATGGAAAACCAACGCAAGCTCAAGAAGTAGCAATAAGGATTTCCGGCGCCGTTGCCGGGGAGATCTACATCAAGCCTACCAAGTACCCATCACAAACTCATCTCTTGCATTTACATTATTTGCCATTTGCCTCTCGTTTTCCTCTCCCCCACTTCTAAAACGATTTTCAGAAAATACCAAAAAGATTTGCCTTTTTATTCGCCCTTCTTCCGTTCGTCTTTTCGTTTGCTTTGTGTTTGCTTGTGTGCTAGATTGCTTGCTTTGTCACGATGACTCAAGAGAATACCAAGTTGTGTGACTTCTCCAATACTAATAATAATGATTTTATTAGTACTCCAATTGCTCCCGCCACTAGTGCGGAATCTTATGAAATTAATGCCGCTTTGCTTAATCTTGTTATGAAAGAACAATTTTCCGGCCTTCCTAGTGAAGATGCCGCATCCCATCTAAATACTTTCGTTGAGTTGTGTGATATGCAAAAGAAGAAAGATGTGGATAATGATATTGTTAAATTAAAGCTATTTCCGTTCTTACTACGAGATCGTGCTAAAACTTGGTTTTCATCTTTGCCTCAAAATAGTATTGATTCATGGAATAAGTGTAAAAATGCTTTTATTTCCAAGTACTTTCCGCCCGCTAAAATTATCTCCCTTAGGAACGATATAATGAATTTTAAGCAACTTGATCATGAGCATGTTGCACAATCTTGGGAGAGGATGAAACTAATGATTAGAAATTGCCCCGCGCATGGTTTGAGTTTATGGATGATTATACAAATTTCTTATGCGGGATTGAATTTTGCATCTAGGAATCTTTTAGATTCCGCCGCAGGTGGTACTTTTATGGAAATCACATTAGGATAAGCTACTAAACTCCTAGATAATATTATGGCAAATTACTCTCAATGGCATACCGAAAGATCTCCTACTAGTAAAAAGGTGCATGCTATTGAAGAAATAAATACTTTGAGTGAAAAGATGGATGAATTAATGAAATTGTTTGCTAGTAAGAGTGCTCCTATTGATCCTAATGATATGCCTTTGTCTTCTTTGATTGGAAATAATAATGAATCTATGGATGTGAATTTTGTTGGTAGGAACAATTTTGGTAACAACGCGTATAGAGGTAATTTCAATCCTAGGCCGTTTCCTAGTAATTCCTCTAATAATTATGGTAATTCCTACAACAACTCTTATGGAAATTATAATAATATGCCCTCTGATCTTGAGAATAATATTATAGAATTTATTAGTTCGCAAAAGGGTTTCAATGCTATGATTGAAGAAAAATTGCTCAAGATTGATGATTTGGCTAGGAACGTTGATAGAATTTCACTTGAGATTGATTCTTGGAGAATTTGATCTACTCCACCCAAGCATGATATTAATGAGTCTTTAAAATCTATGAGAATTTCTATTGATGAGTGTAAGGAAAGAACCGCTAGAATGCGTGCTAAGCGTGAATGGCTTGAAAAAGTGTGTTCTCGTGATAATAATGATGAAGATCTTAAAGTGATTGGTGTGACTCCTATTGAATCTTTGTTTTCTAATATAAATCTTGATAAAGATGGGACTGGAGATAAGTCAACTTTAGTTAAAAGGCATCCCAATGATTCGTAGTTTATAGATCTTAATGTTAAGATTGATAAAAGTGGGATTGAAGAGGTCAAAACTTTAAATAGCAATGAACCCACTCTTTTGGATTTCAAGGACTTTAATTATGATAGTTGTTATTTGATTGATTGTATTTCCTTGTTGCAATCCATGTTGAATTCTCCACATGCTTATAATCAAAATAAAGCTTTTACTAAACATATCGTGGATGCTATGATGAAATCTTTTGAAGAAAAACTTGAGTTGGAAGTTTCTATACCTAGGAAGCTTTATGATGAGTGGGAACCTACTATTAAGATTAAAATAAAGATTATGAGTGCCATGCTTTGTGTGATTTGGGTGCTAGCGTTTCCACGTTTCCGAAAACTTTATGTGATGTGCTAGGTTTCGATGAATTTGATGATTGCTCTTTAAATTTGCATCTAGCGGATTTCACCATTAAGAAACCTATGGGAAGGATTAATGATGTTCTTATTGTTGCAAATAGGAATTATGTGCCCGTAGATTTCATTGTTCTTGATATAGATTGCAATCCTACGTGTCCTATTATTCTTGGTAGACCTCCTTAGAACGATTGGTGCAATTATTCATATGAAAGAAGGAAACATTAGATTCCAATTTCCATTAAGGAAAGGCATGGAACACTTTCCTAGAAAGAAAATAAAATTACCTTATGAATCTATTATGAGAGCTACTTATGGATTGCATACCAAATATGACAATACCTAGATCTATTGCGTTATGCCTAGCTAAGGGCGTTAAACAATAGCGCTTGTTGGGAGGCAACCCAATTTTATTTTGTGTTTCTGTTGTTTGCTTCTGTTCTTGAGTGTTTTGCACATTATTACCTCTGTAGTAATTGTGTTTTCTTGTTTTAATTAGTGTTTGAGCCAAGTAAGACCTTTGGGATGGTTTACGGTGATTGTTGATTTGGTTTTGCGGAAAAACAGAGGCTTTTACGCTCAGTCCAGGAATTTTATAAATTCACCAGAGCATCAATTGGATCTGAATTTTTTACACAAGATTGTCCTAATGTTTCAGAATTTTTGGAGTTACAGAAGTATTCGAAGTCTATAGATTGCTACAGACTGTTCTGTTTTAGACAGATTCTGTTTTCTTTGTGTTGTTTGCTTATTTTGATGTATCTATGGGTTGTATCGGGGGGTATGAACCATGGAGAAGTTAGAATACAGCAGATATTACACCAATATAAATAAATAATTAGTTCACAACAGTACCTAAAGTGGTGATTTATTTTTCTTATACTAACGGATCTCACGAGTTTTCTGTTGAGTTTTGTGTTGTGAAGTTTTCAAGTTTTGGGTAAAGATTTGATGGACTATGGAATAAGGAGTGGCAAGAGCCTAAGCTTGGGGATGCCCAAGGAACCCCAAGCCATATTCAAGGATACCAAAGAGCCTAAGCTTGGGGATGCCCCGGAAGGCATCCTCTCTTTCGTCTTCAATCCATCGGTAAATTTACTTGAGGCTATATTTTTATTCACCACATGATATGTGTTTTGCTTGGAGCGTCTTGTATGATATGAGTCTTTGCTTTTTAGTTTGCCACAATCATCCTTGCTGTACACATCTTTTTGAGAGAGACACGCGTTAATCATGAATTTATTAGAATACTCTATGTCCTTCACTTATATCTTTTGAGCTAGGCAATGTTGCTCTAGTGCTTCACTTATATCTTTTTAGAGCACGGTGGTGTTTTATTTTATAGAAATAATTAAACTCTCGTACCTCACTTATATTATTTTGAGAGTCTTTAAAGAGCATGGTAATTGGTTTAGGTTATGAATTTAGTCCTAATATAATGAGCATCCAAGAGGGATATAATAAAAACTTTCATATAAAGTGCATTGAATACTATGAAAAGTTTGATTCCTTGCATATAGTTTTGAGATATAGAGATGGTGATATTAGAGTCATGCTAGTGAGTAATTGTGGATCGGTAGAAATACTTGTGTTAAAGTTTGTGATTCCCGTAGCATGCACGTATGGTGAACCATTATGTAACGAAGTCGGAGCATGATTTGTTTAATGATTGTCATCCTTTGTGTGAGGGTCGGGAGCGCGCGATGGTTAACTCCTACCAACCTCTCCCCTAGGAGCATGCATCTAATACTTTGCTTTGATAACTAATAGACTTTTGCAATAAGTATGTGAGTTCTTTATGACTAATGTTGAGTCCATGGATTATACACACTCTCACCCTTCCACCTTTGCTAGCCTCTCTAGTACCGCGCAACTTTCGCCGGTGCATTAAACCCACCATATATCCTTCCTCAAAATAGCCACCATACCTACCTATTATGGCATTTCCATAGCCATTCCGAGATATATTGCCATGCAACTTCCATCGTTCCGTTTTTCATGACACGCACCATCATTTTCATATTGCTTTGCATGATCGTAAGACAACTAGCATGATGTTTTCATGGCTTGTCCGTTTTTTGATGTCATTTGCTAGGCTGGATCGTTGCACATCCCAGTACACCACCGGAAACATTCATATATAGTCATATTTTGTTCTAGGTATCGAGTTGTAATTCTTGAGTTGTAAGTAAATAAAAGTGTGATGATCTTCATTATTAGGGCATTGTCCCGTGAGAGAAAAGGATGATGGAAGGTATGATTCCCTCACAAGTTGGGATGAGTCTCCAGACTTTACAAATAATAAAAGAGGACAATGAAGCCCAACTAAAAAAAGAGGCCAAAGATGCCCACCAAAAAAAATGAGAGAAAGAGAGAAGGGACAATGCTACTATCTTTTTTCCACACTTGTGCTTCAAAGTAGCACCATGATCTTCATGATAGAGAGTCTCCTATTTTGTCACTTTCATATAACTAGTGGAATTTTTCATCATTATGCACGACCACTTAGTTTCTTTTTGAGCTTTCATACACTTATAGCTCTAGTGCATCCGTTGCATGGCAATCCCTACTCACTCACATTGATATCTATTGATGGGCATCTCCATAGCCCGTTGATACGCCTAGTTGATGTGAGACTATCTTCTCCTTTTCCTTACAACCTCCACCATATTCTATTCCACCTATAGTGCTATATCCATGGCTCACGCTCATGTATTGCGTAAGAGTTGAAAAGGTTTGAGAACATAAAAAGTGTGAAACAATTGCTTGACTTTTCATCGGGGTTGTGCATGATTTAAATACTTTGTGTGGCGAAGATGGAGCATAGCCAGACCATATGATTTTGTAGGGATAGCTTTCTGAGGCCATGTTATTTCGAAAGGACACAATTGCCTTGTTAGTATGCTTGAAGTATTACTGTTTTTATGTCAATATTAAACTTTTGTTTTGAATCTTGCGGATCTGAATATTCATGCCACAATAAAGAATATTACATGGATAAATATGTTAGGTAGCATTCCACATCAAAAATTCTGTTTTTATCATTTACCTACTCGAGGACGAGCAGGAATTAAGCTTGGGGATGCTTGATACGTCTCCAACGTATCTATAATTTTTATTGTTCCATGCTATTATATTATCTGTTTTGGATGTTTTATATGCATTAATATGCTATTTTATATTATTTTTGGGACTAACCTATTAATCTAGAGCCTAGTGCCAGTTTCTGTTTTTTCCTTGTTTTTGAGTATTGCAGATAAGGAATATTAAACGGAGTCCAAACGGAATAAAATCTTCGGAATGATTTTTCTTGGACCAGAAGAAACCTACCAGACTTGGAGACGAAGGCAGGAGACCTGCCAGGAGGTCAAAAGCCTGCAGGGCGCGCCCTAGGGGGGGGGCGCCCCCCTGGCTTGTGGCCCCCCAGCAGGCCTCCTAACCCTATTCTTTGGCCTATAAATTCCTAAATATTCCCCCAATACCAAAAAGAGCCACGAAAATACTTTTCCGCCGCCGGAAGCCTCTGTTCCCGTGAGATCCCATCTTGGAGCCTTTTCCGGTAATCTGCCGGAGGGGGATTCGATCACGGAGGGCATCAACATCAACTCCATTGCCCCTCCAATGATGCGTGAGTAGTTCACCACAGACCTTCGGGTCCATAGCTAGTAGCTAGATGGCTTCTTCTCTCTCTTTGTTCTTCAATACCATGTTCTTCATGATCTTCATGGAGATCTATCCGATGTAATACTCTTTTGCGGTGTGTTTGTCGAGATCCGATGAATTGTGGGTTTATGTTCAGATTATCTATGAATATTATTTGAATCTTCTCTGAATTCTTATTTGCATGATTTCATATCTTTGCAAGTCTCTTCGAGTTATTGGTTTGGTTTGGCCAACTAGATTGGTAATTCTTGCAATGGGAGAAGTGCTTAGTTTTGGGTTCAATCTTGCGGTGTCCTCACCCAGTGATAAAGTAGGGGTAGCGAGGCATGTATTTGTATTGTTGCCATCGAGGATAAAAAGATGGGGTTTTCATCATATTGCTTGAGTTTATCCCTCTACACCATGTCATCTTACCTAATGCGTTACTCTGTTCTTTATGAACTTAATACTCTAGATGCAGGCAGGAGTCGGTCGATGTGTGGAGTAATAGTAGTAGATGCAGAGTCGTTTCGGTCTACTTGACACGGACGTGATCCCTATATGCATAATCATTGCCTTGGATATCTTCATAATTATTCGCTTTTCTATCAATTGCTCAACAGTAATTTTTCACCCACCGTATTATTTTCCTTTATGAGAGAAGCCTCTAGTGAAACATATGGCCCCCGGGTCTATTTTCCTTATTATATTTTCAGATCTATAAACCAAAAATACTTTGCTGCAATCTTTTTACTTTTGTTTTACTTTTCGTTTTAGCAATCTTTTATATCTATCTCTATCAGATCTCATCCTTGCAAATAACCGTGAAGGGATTGACAACCCCTTTATAGCGTTGGGTGCAAGAGTTTGATTGTTTGTGTAGGTGCGAAGATTGGGGACTTGCTTGTATCTCCTACTGGATTGATACCTTGGTTCTCAACAACTGAGGGAAATACTTATCTACTTTGCTGCATCACCCTTTCCTCTTCAAGGGAAAACCAACGCAAGCTCAAGAAGTAGCAAGACTCCCCGTCTGAGATTTGGTCGGTGGGGAGATCGCGTGGCGGGCTGCAAATTGAAAGACGTTCGCCCATTTAGTATTAAAAGCTCTATAAAAGTGGCCTAGAGGGTCTTCGGATTCATACCTCTGGGCTGGGGGCTTAACCCTTGGGTTCCTTCAGGGAACCTTTTCAAAAGCCTCAAACTCCTTATCGGTGTCCGAGCTATCGTCAGCCAGGACTGCCTTTGTCCGGCATGTCCTCTTCGGGGCAGGAGGAGGTAGGTCCTCCGCGGCGTCCGCTGGCGCCGCCCTCTTCCTTGTGAGGGGGGAGTCGCACTCCCCTTCGTCCTCGTGCTCTTCCTCGTGAGTGGAAGAGGCATGGGTCTCCTCGGACTTAGCGTCCGGAAGACCCCTTAGGCGAAGACCCTCTCGGGCCTCCTTCTTCTCCCCTTTCTTCTTCTTCTCCTTCTTCTCTGGCGCTGAATACGGCGCCACGATGAGCATCTCCGTCAACAGATCCGACCGAGGGTCTTCGGGCTGCGGGGCCGGATAGTCAATGTGCACGTCCTTGCTCAGCCAATCTTTACTCCTATAAAAACACAGTTGGTGATGATGGTGTGCCTGCCATCCATCGTTTTCGACCGTCCGATCTACATTTGACGCATAGGAGGCATACCCACTTCACATTTGCAAAGAAACCCCTCGTTCCCTTCGTGCAGCTCAATCCAGTCCCACCTTGTCCAATCAGCCAAGCAATCGATCTTTCTGGAAAATGGAAGCGAACAGGCAGCAACCGCTGCCGCCGGCGCCGTCCACCCCCAACTCCTCTCTGCCAGTGTAGCCTCACCGCCCACCGCCACACCCTCCTCCACCCCTCCTCCCCGTCGTCTCCACCTCCCCCTACCTCGTCTCCTGCGACGTCGACATCGGCAAGTACACCGCCGGCGTTGTTCGCCCGCTGAGTCTACGACGACTCTCCTGCCTACTCCTCCGATGCCGCAGACCCACCGCCCACCACCTCTCCCTCCTCACAGTTGACTCATCCTCCCCGCTAGCCCATCTCCTCCGACGACCACATCGGCAAGTACGCCGCCGGCACCGTCCGCCCCTCGGGTCTGCGAGGACTCTCCGGCTTCCTCATCCGAGTCTCTAATGCAGGAGCCCCTCTGCCCACCACCTCCCCTTCGTCCTCGACGACCTCCACGTGCGCCACTACCTGCTACTCATCCTCAGCAACGGCGCTGATTACTCGTGCATTACTCTGATTATATCTGCCATAGGCTGAGCGCTTCCTCTTCAGGTATGGGGTGAGAATGGTATTCCATGGGAGTTGGAGGTGCGTCTTCAGCTATGAGCGCTTCCTCTGAGCGTTTTTGTGGTGCATCTTTTCACGTGTGATGGGCATTCAAAATTTCTCATTCTAGCTTCCCACGTCTACATGTTGTATCAGTAGCAGTTGGAGAAGTTAACTTAATTATACGCATTCTAGATAGTTTTTTTCCTTTATCTAATGCATATCATGATGACTCCTACATTCCTGGATTATTTTTATCGAACATGTCTACAGTTTTTATGAATTTCATAGATTTTTTCATTCTAATCTGTTTGCAGTTTGAATGCATTCATTTGTACCAATGGTGGCCTTATTTCCCTACATATGTATATCACATGTCTGAAGAAGAAGATGCCGAGTGCTTCAGCTTTGATGGGAGAGGTATTGCCAGTGCCATGGATGACTTATTTCCCTGAACCGGTATTTTAGCACGGGCAACTCTATGTTGCTCTTTCTAGAGCTACATCTATAAGTAATATGAAGGTTCTTTCTGCCCCAAATAAGCAAAAGGAAGGCCAGTCCAATTCCGTTGCTAATTTTACATTGAACATAGTCTACGAAGAAGTACCCAATGTGTAGTACAAGGTTTATATGGACCACTCAACTACAATTTGGTGGCTATAGAAAATCTGGTCTATCTAACTATGGCCAGTAATCTAAAGTTGCTTTCCATCTACGGTTCTGAAGTTTTTGCAGAGGACTTTCAGAAAAGTAAGTTACATGCTTTAGCGTCCATGATATTCAGGTCAAAACCCACTTTTTTTGCGGTAATCTGGTTGATGTAAGAAAGTTACAAGAGATTCAGTACTAAAAAAAAGTGTATGTATATACATGCGCACTTGTCCCTTCTATATAAACATGATTCAAAAGCATATTTTCTTGTACATTTTGCTTTTTAAGGACCGGTAACAGAATAGCTTGTAATGTTCTCTGCAGCAGTTACAAGGAAAGGAACAATTTTATTGCAGTAGTTGTTCTAATATGGTAATATGGTTGGCGATCGTTGGTTGTGCTGGTGCTGTGGGACATCTGGTGGGAGCGCAGTCGTTACATTTTTCACTATTCAGAGTTATCGGCTATGATGCTCGCACAACCCTGCAATTGAGGAAGCCAATGTTAGAAGGACCCTAACACACATCACATAATTTTGCGATAGTTGTCTAGCTTAGTGAGCCCCAGCCAGTCTGTGTTTTCTTTCCTGTTTTTCAGGTGTTTTGTACAGTATCTATTCCTCTGTCATTGAAATCAACAACTCTTTTGTTGGGGTTTAAAATCTGTGTTGGAGCTTAGTTCTTGCCTGGCTCAGATATATATGTTGTATGAATAAACCTCAGATGAGAGGCATTCATATTGCAGTGCCAATTATTCATGTACACACAACAGTTTTTTTAACAAAAATGCAACACTTTTGAATTTCTGTATACTCTGTTCTGTATGCAAGTTTTGTATCAAGTGTTTTAATTTTGTTTTCCTTTTTCATGTGAGTTCTCATCGCCAGTTGCTGAGTGTGATATGTTTGTACGAATATAATACACTCTGGAATCTATTTAGCAGTATTTAATATTGGCTGATCACGCTTGCAATATTGCAGAATTCTATGCTTCATGATACTATTATATGGTTTGATTATTTTTCCTTCAGTTATTGCAAAGTGGTTTGAAATGTCAGAATATCAATTTAATTAGGGCGTTAATTATCATTATCTGTCGCAGATGGGAGGCATATGTTGCATCAACACGGAGATATGGCGGATCCGCGGCATGGGTGGGTGGCGGATTATGATATGTTCTATAACAGGTTGAGCCCATCGAACTAGAGTCGAAGGATGAAGTCCATAGTCGGTACACTCCTATTGCACAAATTCATGAAGACAGACATCGATATTGTTGTCACATTTTGTTCTTACATCAAATATATTAAGGTTAGGTTAAATTGAAGTGTTTAATGTGTTACCATTTTAGGTGGAGAATGGTGTGCGGGCTTGTAGTGGAGCATGGGTTAAGAAAAGAGAAGCCGGCGGCATAGACCAATTTGGATTTAGAGATATCATCATAGTTGCGGATGGATTTTCTATCTGCTGCATGCTCTCCGTTCCTTCAATATAAGATAGAGTGAGCAATCAGGAAGCCAAGTAGGGAGAAGAACAAGTTTTCCTCCTAGGTGAAGATTGAGAAAGAAAATGTTTAGCATGAAGGACATGGTTTATTGGTTGAAAACAATATGTTTGATTGTGCTTGATGTGTACCTATCAACGATATAACACCACTTTGATGGACGTATTGATACTTTTTATATTATTCCATAGCAATCTACATGCGCTTGAATATAACTTAAGCCCACCTAATATTTTGTGATTCCGTAGCGTAGCACGGGCATCTTACTAGTTATGTGAAGATGAGGGAGAAGGGGACTCAGCTCTTTATCAAAAAACAGAGCCGGAGAATTAAAATTTCATCATACCTTGGTAGGAGGGGTTTCAGCGTCAAGACCGGTGTCCTCCTCCTTGGCCGGCCAGCTCTTCTGGGGCTTGAATAGCACTTTCCACAATTTCTCGTGGGTAGTGCGGAAGAATTGATGCACGGTAGCCGGGTCCTCGGGCTGGTAAGCCCACATTGGGGAGGCCCGGTGCTGGTAGGGGAGGAGACGGCGGTGGAGCATGACCCGGATCACGTTGACCAGCTCGATTTTGGCCTCAACCATCGCGGAGATGCACTTCTACAGCGATTTTACCTCTGCAGCCGACCCCCAGTCAAGGCCTTTCTTGAGCCACGAGGTTAGCCTCGCGGGGGACCCCGGATTTGAACTCGGCACGAGCCACCCAGTCCACGCTCCTTGGTTCGGTGATGTAGAACCATTCCTTTTGCCAGCTCTCGACCGTGTCGATAAAAGTGCCGTCCGGCCACTCGACACGGGGGAGCTTGCTGATTACCGCCCCTCCACAATCCGCATGCGCGCCCGCAACTGTCTTCGGCTTGACGTTGAACACTTTGAGCCACAAGCCGAAGTGCGGCTGTACCCGCAGGAAGGCTTCGCAGACGATGATGAACGCCGAGATGTGCATGAAGGAGTTCGGGGGGAGACCATGGAAATCTAACCCGTAAAAGAACATGAGACCCCTGACGAAGGGGTGGAGCGGGAAGCCCAGTCCCCGGATGAAATGGGGGACGAACACCACCCTCTCGCCCGGCCTCGGTGTGGGAACCACCTGATTCGCCTCTGGAGCACGGTGGGCGATGTTGGCGGAGAGGTAGTCGGCACGCTTTAGCTCTCGAATGTCGTTGTCGGTGACGGAGGAGGCCTCCCACTTGCCCATGGAGCCTGAACCAGCCATGGCCGAACTCGGAGGGAAGATTGAGGAAGAACTGGATCTGGGCTCTCGGAGCTTGGGAAGGTTGAGGAGGCAAAGGATGCGAATTTGGAGCGTGAATAGGGCTTGGGGGTTTTCTCCCTTTTATGGGGTGCCGTAATACCAAGAGCCTCCCTTTTACTGCGTCGCAAGCCTCGCCACTTCCCGAAACAATCGTGCCGTTATGCGCGCGTGGGATAACCCAGGGCGTTGATCATATCCTGTAAAAAACGGGACACGATCTACACATTGATAAGACGTGCCAATGGAGGAACGGCCTCGAACCGCGAATCAAGTTTTTGTAACCGGCTCAGCGATCGTGATGGGCCACGACCCTTCGTCAGAAAGGTTGTCAGGAAATACTATTCACATTTTGATGTTCGGCCTTCGAGGCTAAGCGACTTATGGCGTCCGGATAACTACATGCTCGGATAACTGCATGTCATTGGCGGCCGGACTAGAGCCAGCCGATCATAAAGGGGGGGAAAAGAACTCACCCCGCAAGCCGAAGACTCTGATCACGCGAAGCTGCTAGTGTCACGACCCCTGGCGTTGGGGGCTAGTTCGGGGGCTACTGAGGGAGTCCTGGACTAAGGGGTCCTCGGGCCGCCGGCCTATCTCTCATAGGCCGGCTTGGTGGTCCGCTCTCTGATTATCGCAGGAAGGACCGGGATATGCGGCAACCTCGTATTCTAGAAGGAAACCTCCGAAGACGCGGCGTGCACTCCAAGTAAAGATGAGGGGATCAGCGTCTTTACTTCCGGCTGGAGACTTATCGTTTGTAAACCCTAGGTACCCCCGGTGTCTATATAAACCGGAGGGGTTTAGATCGTAGAGGGCAGACAAGCTCATCTAGGGTTTTGGCTACTTGATCTCGTGGTAGATCGACTCTGTAATCTTCATACACATCAATACAACCAAGCATGACGTAGGGTTTTACCTCCATAGGAGGGCCCGAACCTGGGTAAACATCGTCTCCTTTGTCCCTTGTTACCCATCGATCCTAAACTCATAGCTTGGGACCCCCTACCCGAGATCCGCCAGTTTTGACACCGACAAGGGGGGTCACGTTGCACAAAGAGCGGAGAGCATGAGACGGCGCGACGATCAGGACGCTAGCATTTTACCCAGGTTCGGGCCGCTGCTAAGCGTAAAACCCTACTCCTGCTATTGGTGGATTGATCAAAGGAACACGAAGAACACGAAGCGCTTAACCCCGGCAAGAGTTGCTGTCGGGGTGAGCTACTACGCAAGTACAAGTGTCCAAAGGTCCAAATCTTGAGCTAGGTTGCCTAGGGCCTCCTTTTATAGAGCAAGGGGCAACCACAATGGAAAAATAGTCATTATCTATCGATTAGATAGCTTAGCAGAGCTATCATACCTAACTCTGGCATTTAGGACAAAATACCATGATTACTAGCCTAGGTGGCACTCGGGGGTGCATCCCCGGCAAGCTCTTGCCACCGCTTGGCTAGCCGTTGCTTATGGTCTTGACACGCTGCTGGGCGGGTGTCAACTGGATATAACTTGCCTTCCGGCGTGCCGCCACGTGCTTAGCGAGAGCTGTTTAGCCGCTTGAGGATTCGACACCGCATCGATAAGTGACTGGCGTAGCGATGCGGTGGAGCGGTGGCTGGTTAGCTCGTGCTTGCCGGGGGACGGCTTGCTGGGTCTTTTGGAGATGTGCGCGCCTCGATCCCCGGCAGGTTCCGGGGGCGTGGCTGGCGCGCTTTGGGCCCCTCCTGGGCCATTGTGCTAGTGTTGCCGGCGCTTGCTTGGCCTTCTGCAGGTTGTTGCCGCCGGATGCTGGTTCTTAAATGCTTGCTTGGTAATGTGGTAGCCTTCCCAACGGGTTTTGCTACTACCGCCTGTGCATAGGTCTGGGGCACTGGATACCCCTGTTCTAGTGCACCGACATATTATTATTATGATATTGAACAAATTGAAGAATTTGTTGCTTTTGAGGGTGCATATGAAATTGCTTCTTTGATTGAAAAGTATGATGCTACTCTTTACAAATCTGAAAATTTTGCCATACTTAAATATTTCCATGAAAACTATGCTTCTAATGCTTATGTTAAAGGATTTATTGAGAAAATGTCTGCTGCCTTGGAAGAGTCTAATATTTTGCAGGAATCTAGGGAAGAAGAAATTACTGAAACTATGAGCTAATTAGATGAAAAAGATGAGGAGGAGAGCGAAGAACAAAAGGAGGAAGTGCAGATTAGCTACCCGTGCCCACCTTCTAATGAGACTAACTGTTCAACTCATACAGTGTTTAATTTCCCTTCGCACATACCAAAGGATGAATGCTATGATAATTGCTACGATCCCTTGGATTCAGTTGAAATATCCCTTTTTGATGAACTTGATGCTTGCTATCCTTGTGGCCATGATGCCAATATGAATTATGCTTATGGAGATGAACTTGCTATATTTCCTTATGTTAAGCATGAAATTGTTTCTATTGCACCCACACATGATAGTCCTATTATCTTTTTGAATTCTCCTAATTACACTATATCGGAGAAGTTTGCACTTATTAGGAACTATGTTGATGGGTTGCATTTTAATATTACACATGATGATTTTTATGAATATAATATGCATGTGCTTGCTGCTCCTACTTGCAATTATTATGAGAGATGAACCAAATCTTCACCTCTTTATGTTTCCAATACGATAAAATTGCAAGAAACTACTTATGCTATGTATTGGCCTTTACTTGATGTGCATGAATTGTTCTTTTATGACATGCCAATGCATAGACTTTGTTGTTACATGATACATGTTGCTTTGTGCTCACTACTAAATTACAAATCATTGTTAATTAAAATTGGCTTTGATATACCTTGGGATCCGGGTGGATCAATTACTTGAGCACTATATGCCTAGCTTAATGGCTTTAAAGAAAGCGCTGCCAGGGAGACAACTCGTAAGTTTTAGAAATTCATTTATTTCTGTTGTGTGATTTTAAAATAATTAAAAGCAAAAAAATAAAGTGGCGAACCTAAAACCTTTTCAAAAAGAAAAGTGAAAGTGAGAAAGACGAGCATCATTGAAGTGGGGACGTCCTTCAAATTTTGTTCATGCCCATGAAAACTTTGTGAATATTGATTACAACAACTTTTCAAAAAATAATAATTATTCCCTTGTGTAAATCCATTGTATTATAAAAATAATGTGCCAAGATTTACCTTGAGGATGTTTAAATTGCTTGTTTGATATGTGTTGTGCAAAAGCAGAAAGTTTTGCTGTAGTGTTTGAATTTTCATATTTTACTAGAGCGTGCAAAAATTCTGAAATTTTTACACAGTATTTTCATCCAAATGTTTTATTACGTCATAATGTTTTATAATTTTTTGAGTTACGGAAGTATAGGTTTCATCTGCATATTTACAGATTGTCCTGTTTTTCACAGACTGCTCTTATAGTTGCTTTGTCTACTTATGTTTGAGTTCTTGTTGAGCCCCATTAACTTGGGAGCCATAGAATTGTGATATCATACAGTAGGTAATGTTATATTATAATTATACAATAATGTTATGGCATGACATGATGGGATTTGATGATTATATGTCCTAACCTTTCTAATAAAAGTATTGTTAAGTTTTGTGTGGATGAAGTGTTTGAAGATCGAGCAGGTATCGATATGAGAGGAATAAGGAGAGGCAAGAGTTCAAGACTGGGGATTCCCAAGGCACCCCAAGTAAATATTCAAGTAGAATCAAGAGTCTAAGCTTGGGATGCCCCAGAAGGTATCCCATCTTTCTTCTTCAACAATTATCGGTATGTCTCGGTTTTTGTTTTGTTCACATGATATGCGTAAATTCTTGGAGCGTCGTGTGACTTTTATTTTTATTTTAGCAATGCACCATGATAGTATGAGAAAGTTAATGGTTGATTTATAGAATGCTCTTTGCACTTCACTTATATCTTTTGAGTATGGCTTTATAGAATGCTTCATGTGCTTCACTTATATCATCTGTAGTTGGATGCATGTTTCTCTACATATAGAAAACTGTTATTTGTAGAATGCTCTTTTGCTTCACTTATATTTATTAGAGCATGTCCAGGTATTTTGTAGAAAGAATTAAACTCTCATGCTTCACTTATACCTATTTAGAGAGTCAACAGGAATTGGTCATTCACATGGTTAGTCATAAAATCCTACATAAAACTTGTAGATCACTGAATATAATATGTTTGATTCTTTGCAATAGTTTTGCGACATTAAGATAGTAATATGTGGGGGTACTAGTCGATGATTGTGGATTAGTAAGAATATTGGTGTTAAGGTTTGTGATTCCCGAAGCATGCACGTATAGTCTCTAGTTATGCGATGAAGTTGGAGCATAATTTATCCTTGATTGAAATCCTTTGTGTTATTGTATCGGGGGCGCGCGATGGTTAAATCCTCCTAACCTCCTTCCTAGGGGCATGCGAGTAGTACTTTGCTTTGAGAGAGCTAATAAACCTTGCAATAAGTATGTGAGTTCTTTACGACTAATGTGAATCCATGGATGTACGCACTCTCACCACCTCATATTTGCTAGCCTCTTCGGTACCGTGCATTGCTCATTCTCACCTCGAGGATTGGTGTAAACTTCGCTGGTGCATCCAAACCCTGTGACATGATACACTCTGTTGCACATAACCCACCTTATATCTTCCTCAAAACAGCCACCATACCTACTATCATGGCATTTCCATAGCCATTCCGAGATACATTGCTATGCAACTTCCACCGTTACATCATATGACTAGTACACTCATTGTCATATTGCTTTGCATGATCGTAAGATAGCTAGCATGATATTTCAATGGCTTGTCTGTTTTTTTAATATCTTTCGCTACGCTAGATCATTACACATCCCGGTACACTGTCAGATGCATTCATATAGAGTCATATTGTTTAGTAGTTTTTCATACCGAGTTGCAAGTAAATAAAAGTGTGATGATCATCATTATTAGAGCATTGTCCCAGTGAGAAAAGTATGATGGAGACTATGATTCCCCCACAAGTCAGGATGAGACTCCAGACGAAAAATAAAAAATGAGGGAGGCCAAATGATCCAACAAGAAAAAGAAAAAAATAGAAGAAAGAAAAAAAGAAAAAAAGAAAGAAAAAAAGAACAAAAGAAATGAGAGAAAACGAGAGAAGAGACTTGCTACTATCCTTTACCACACTTGTGCTTCAAAGTAGCACCATGTTCTTCATATAGAGAGTCTCCTGATTTGTCATTTTCATATACTAGTGGGAATTTTTCATTATAGAACTTGGCTTGCATATTCCGATGATGGGCTTCCTCAAATGCCCGAGGTCTTCATGAGCAAGCAAGTTGGATGCACACCCACTTAGTTTCATTTGAGCTTTCATACACTTATAGCTCTTAGTGCATCTGTTGCATGGAAATCCCTACTCCTCACATCGATATCGATTGATGGGCATCTCCATAGCCGTTGATCCGCCTAGTTGATGCAAGCCTTTATTTCCACTTTTACTCCTTTGAAACCTACCACCATACTCTATTCCAACTATATGCTATGTCCATGGTTCACGCTCATGTATTGAGTGAGGTATAAAATGCTGAAGCGCATAAAAAAGTACGATCCAATTGCTTGGTTTTACACTGGGGTGCTCATGATTTATACTTTATGCTAGGAAGACCAATCATGACATGCTATATGATTTTGTAGGGATAGCGTTCTTTAGTGTTGTTATTTTCAAAGGACATGATTGTTTGCTAGTAAACCTGAGTATTGATGTCTTTATGTCAAATGATAGACTATTGCCTTGAATCACTTTATGTCAAATGATTAGACATTTGTTCAAGATTATGTTAGGTAGCATTCCACATCAAAAATTATCTTTTTATCATTTACCTACTCAAGGACGAGCATGAGTTAAGCTCGGGGATGCTAATACGTATCCATCGTATCTATAATTTTTGATTGTTTCATGCCAATATTCTACCACTTTCATATACTTTTGGCAACATTTTATATTATTTTTGGGACTAACTTACTTATCCAGTGCCTAGTGTCAGTTCCTGTTTTTTTTGTATTTTTTGTTTTGCAGAAAGTCCATATCAAACGAAGTCCAAACACGCTAAAAATTTACGAAGATTTTTTTGGAATATATGTGAATTTTGGGAAGAAGAATCAACGCAACACGATGCCCGAGGGCCCCACAAGCCAACAGGGCGCGAGCAGGGGGGTGGCCGCGCCCTGATAGCTTGTGGCCACCCCTTAAGTCGGTTGGAGCCCTTCTTTCACCGCAAGAAAGATAATTTTGCGATAAAAATCCCCTGAAAGTTCCATCTCGATCGGAGTTACGTATGTCCGGATATTTAAGAAACGGTGAAGGGGTCAGAAAACAGTCGCGAAAACAAGAGAGAAACACACAGAGAGAGAGAGAGAGAGAGAGAGAGAGAGAGAGAGAGAGATCCAATCTCGGAGGGGCTCTTGCCCTCCGGGAGCCATGGCGGACATGGACCAGAGGGGAAATTCTCCTCCCATCTAGGGGGGAGACCAAGGAAGAAGAATAAGGAGGGGTCTCTCTCCCCCTGTCTCCCGCTGGCGCCGGAGCACCGCCGGGGCAACCATCGTGACGGCGATCTACACCAACAACTTCGCCGCCGTCACCACCAATTCTCCCCCCCTCTATGCAGCGGTGTAAACCTCTCTTCCCCTCTGTAATCTCTACTTAAACATGGTGCTTAATGCTATATATTATTATCCAATGATGTGTGGCTATCCTATGATGTTTGAGTAGATTTCTTTTGTCCTATGGATTGATTGATGACCGTGATTGGTTTGAGTTGTATGTTTTACTTTGGTGTTGTCCTATGGTTCCTTCCGTGCTGCGCACAAGTGGAGCATTCCCGCTGTAGGGTGTTGCAATACCTTCATGACTCGCTTATAGTGGGTGGCTAGAGTGATAGAAGCTTACACCCGAGTAAGGGGGTTGTTGCGTATGGGAGTAAAGGGGACTTGAAGTGTTAATGCTATGGTTGGGTTTACCTTAATGATCTCTAGTAGTTGCGGATGCTTTCTAAAGGTCCAATCATAAGTTCATATGATCCAAGTATGGAAAGTATGTTAGCGTATGCCTCTCCCTCATATAAAACTGCAATAATGATTACCGATCTAGTTATCGATTGCCTAGGGACAAATCTTTCTCTTGTGTTACAAAAAAGCTTTCTACTAAACAACTAGCTAAATTAATATTTATCTAAACAACCCTTAACTTTTATTTACTTGTTCTTTATTTGCTTGCAAAACTATCTATTACTCCTACTAAGTACTTCTAGTTTCCTTCCCGCAAAGTAGTTTCATACTTGTTCTAGGTAAAGTAAGTGTTAGCGTGCGTAGAGTTGTATCAGTGGTCGATAGAACTTGAGGGAATATTAATTCTACCTTTATCTCCTCGTTGGGTCCAACACTCTTATTTATCAAAAAAGGCTACAAACGATCCCCTACACTTGTGTGTTATCTCCCGTATGAGAAGAGGGAACACAATGGTGGCAAGCTCATTCGCAAAGACAAGGCCAAGTCTTTCCCCAAAAAGAGCAACTTGACCAAGAAGGTGACTCAAAAGGTGTTGGTGGCACATGAAGAGTACATCTCTGATGATGATGATGATGATGATGCAAGTTGTGAAGTAATGGCGATGGCCATGGTGGCCATTGCAACCTCTTCCCCAACCAAGGTGTCTCTCTTCGACTCCACCAACGAGAACCGCATTGCCAAGTGCCTCATGGACAAAGGTATCAACAAGGTAACCTCCAACACCAAAACATCCATTACCACTACTCCTTCTTTGTTGGATTGTGTGGATGAACATGAGGAGGTGAAAGTTAATGAGAATGAGTTTGACAAGTTCATGGCTAAACTCAAAGGTGAGACCAAGAAGCACTTTGTTGCTCTCTTGGAACAACTTGGTGAGGCTAGTGATCTCATTGAGTCTCATGAGAAAACCATCTCTAGATTGGAGGGGCATAGTCGTGGCTATGCCGATGAGATAGCGGATATTTCCATTCTCTTGAGGAAGAGTGAGATATTCGTTTGACTCTTGAGGAGCCACACAACGATGACCTTGCTAAATTACTAAAAGATCATGATCATGCTCTTGTTCCTTACTCGTGTGCTCAAATCCGAAAATGTTGCACTTGGGATTGACCATGATAGACTCAAGGAAGAGTTTCACACACTTGACAAGGCTCACAAGGCTTTGAAGAGTGCTGATGCTTCTCTTAAGGAGTCTCATGATCAACTCCAAGTAAAACTTACTAAGGAAATAGCCACATGTCCTCCTTTTGTGTTAATTGATAATGCCAATGCTACTAACCCTTGTTGTGAGCATGTGCACCTTGTGGAGGAAAATGCCAAGTTGAAAGAGCAACTTGAGAAAGGCCTTGTGACATGTATCCAAGGTGAGAAGAATCTCAATGACCTTTTGAGCAATCAAAAGGAAGTTGTTGCAAAGGAAGGGACTGGGTTTGCACCCAAGTCTAAGAAGAAAAGAAGTTAAAGACCAAGCAACCTCTCCCGCTCAAGGAAACCTTTGTCAAAGCGGGGGAGGATACTCATGAGAAGAAGAAGGACAAGGTTGTGGGTGGTAATGCCAAGAAGGGCAAGACCACCCCTTCCAACAAAGCCGACGACTTTAACCCCTCTTATGTTTTATGCCATGCTAGTGATGGGCATGTTTATGCCAAATTTGTTGGTTCTTCTTATGAGTACATTGAATGGCCTATTTGGGTTCCTAAGACCCTTGTTACTAACATAAAAGGACCCATTAAAGAATGGGTACCTAAATCCAAGCATTGATCTCTTGTAGGAGTTTGCTTCCGGAGGAGGTTCATGGTTGCTTGATAGTGGAGCAACAAATCATATGATTGGAAGCAAGGACTTGGTGGTGGACATTCAAACTAACTCATCCTAGGCCACTCAAGTCCAATTTGGTGATGATACTATCTCAAAGGTATTGGGTCTTGGCAAGGTGGTAATCTCACCGGATTTAACCATTGAGAAAGTCATGCTTGTTGAGACCCTTGCATACAATTTACTTTCCTTTCGTCAACTAACACTCGTGGGTTTTTCTACCTTCTTTGATGTTGATTCCGTGGCCCTTTTATGGAGCAAGACTCTTAAAGTAGCCTTTGTTGGGCATGTCGAAAATGGTATGTATGTGGTTAACTTTTCGGAGCGACCCACTAAGACCGCGACTTGCCTCATGGCTAAAGTTGATGTGGGATGGCTTTGGCATCGCCGGCTAGCCCATGTCAATATGGGATCTTTGCAAAGTATCCTCAAAGGGAATCACATTCGTGGACTAAAAAATGTGAGCTTTGCCAAAGATCGTGTGTGCAATGCTTGTATCGAAGGAAAGCTACATGAGTACCATCTACTCGAAGAGGCCCTTGGAGCTCCTTCACATGGATCTCTTCGGTCCTCCATCCTTCGATAGTCTTGGGGGAAGAAAATATTGCTTAGTGATAGTGGATGATTACTCAAGATATACTTGGGTATACTTATTCAAGAGGAAGAGTGAGACCCAACAAACCGTCATCGACTTTGCAAATGAAGCTCAACGTCAACCCGAGGCAAAGATATTGATGATTAGAAGTGACAACGACACAGAGTACAAGAACTACACCTTGGATGAGTTTCTCAGTGATGAGGGGATCAAGCATCAATACTCCGCACCATATACCCCCCAACAAAATGGTTTTGCAGATAGGAAGAACCGGACATTGATGGATGCGGCAAGGACCATGATGGCGGAATTCAAAACTCTGTATAACTTTTGGGCCGAAACCATCAACACCGCATGTCATGCATCTAATCGGCTCTACCTCCGCAAAGGCTTGAACAAGACTCCATATGAGATACTTACCGATAACAATCCAAACCTCAAGTACTTCCGGGTGTTTGGTTTTAAGTGTTTCATTCTCAAGAAAGGTGTTCGTTTGTGTAAATTTGAACCTAGAGCCCAAGAGGGCATATTTGTTGGTTATGCTATGAACTCTCATGCTTACCGTTTCCTCAACAAGTACAATGGACTCATTGAGGAGACGTGTAACGTGGGGTTTGATGAACATAATGGCTCCCAAGTGGAGCAAAGTGGTCTTTGTGATGTAGGTGATGAAATTCCTCCCCAAGCCATAAGAAGAATGGGTGTGGGACACTTCGTACCCGTTGAGGAACCCCTTGTGGCCGAAGGAGAAGGACAATGTTCTACTCAAGTGGTACCATCACCAACGCAAGGCCCACGCACTTCCGAAGATCAACGTGAAGGCCCTCAACCAAATGAACAAGATCAAGGGCAAGATCAACCTCGCGATGATGGTGTTTCACCAAGTGATGACCAAGATCAAGTTCATGAATCAGAACAAGCTCAAGATCAAGAACAATTTCAAGATCAAGACCAAGCTCAAGACGACGCTCAAGATATTGTTCATGTGGCTCCCCAACCTTCCATGGAGGAGATTTTGGAGCGTCGTGCCGCCAAAGTAGCCTCCAGACTCAAACATAATGAACATTTTTTGGAGAATGTCTACAGGAGCTTTAGTAAAGGGGTAACCAATCGTAAACAATTAACAAACTTTTGTGAGCATCACGCGTTTGTTTCTTGTATTGAACCCCTAAAGGTACAAGAGGTGCTCGAGGACTCGGATTGGCTGGAAGCCATGCATGATGAACTCAACAACTTCAAGCGCAACAAGGTGTGGCAATTGGTGCCAAGACCAAAGGAGAATCACAATGTCATTGGAACCAAATGGATCTTCAAGAACAAGCAAGATGTGAACGGTGTTCTCATCCGCAATAAGGCAAGGCTGGTAGCACAAGGCTACTCCCAAGTCGAGGGTATCGACTAAGGTGAAACCTTTGCTCCCATTGCTCGCCTTGAATATATTCACATGTTGCATGCATATGCATCTCATCATGATTTGAAATTACAACAAATGGATGTGAAGAGTGGATTTCTCAATGGTCGTCTTAAGGAGTTGGTATATGTCAAGCAACTCCCAGGGTTCGAGGATCCCAAGTTCCCCAATCATGTATACAAGCTCGATAAGGAACTCTATGGCCTTAAACAAGCCCCACGTGTGTGGTATGAGCACCTTACCGAGTTGTTGCAAGACCATGGGTTTGAAATTGGGAAAATTGATCCCACTCTTTTCACGAAGAGGGTTAAAGGGGACTTGTTCATATGCCAACTATATGTTGATGATATTATCTTTGGTTCTCCTAACAAAGCTTTCAATGAAGAGTTTGCCGCACAAATGGCCGAAAAGTTTGAGATGTCTATGATGGGAGAGTTGAAGTTCTTCCTTGGATTTGAAGTCAAACAACGAAGACAAGGAACATTCATCAAACAAGCAAAATACACTCAAGACATGATCAAGAGGTTCAAGTTGGATGATGTCAAGCCGGCCAAGACCCCCATCCAACTCAAGTGCCATCTTGACATTGATCCTAATGGTAAAGTCGTGGATCAAAAGGTATATCACTCTATGGTTGGATCCTTGCTTTACCTTTGTGCATCTAGGCCGGATGGCCGCACCTAAGGAAAGCCACTATGTGGCGGTCAAGCGAATCTTTTGATATTTGGCTCATACCCCAAACTTTGGCTTATGGTACCCCAAAGGTGCTTCATTTGATCTCATGGGATATTCGGACTTGGATTGGGCAGGAGACCGTGTGGATAGGAAGTCAGCTTTTGGAGGGTGCCAATTCATTGGTTGCTCTTTGGTAAGTTGGTCTTCAAAGAAACAAAATTGTGTTTCTCTCTCTTCCACCGAGGCTGAGTATGTAGCCGCCGCAAGTTGTTGTGCACAGTTACTTTGGATGAGTTAAACTTTAAAGGATTATGGTGTCAATTGTGACAAAGTGCCTCTTTTCTATGACAATGAAAGTGCAATCAAGATCTCCAACAACCCGGTTCAACATTGCAGGACGAAGCATATTGAGATTCGTCACCATTTCACCCGGGAGCACATCAAGCGTGGAGAGATTGACCTTATTCATCTCAATACTCATGAACTACTTGCAGATATTTTCACAAATCCATTGGATTAAGCAAGATTTTGCAAGTTAAGGCATGAGCTAAATATCATTGATTCGAGCAATGTGGCTTGAAGTAATGCACAACCCACCACACTCATCCTTGTGTCTTGTTTAAATGTAGGCATGGATATAGGGGGAGTGTTGTTCTCTCAATGAACTTTCCGTCCCCCCATTATGCATAAATCGATCAAGTCTTTCACATTAGCCATTTTTGATGGTACTTGTGCTTCAAAGATGAGTTTTGGTCATGGGCCCAAGGTTAAAATCTTTGTGGTGCCATACCAATTGACTCAAACATAGGTGGCTTCGGCCACCGCCCCCTCCTACTGAGGTATTTGCTATAGAGAGCTCGTGTTTGTTTGTTTATGTTTTGGTTCGTGTTCGCTCTTGCTAGTTTCTTAGGTCCTAGTTGCTTGTATCCTCCAAGTATTGGCCTTTCATGTTTGCTTCTTGCAACCTTGGAGCTTACTACACCATATTTCAGTGCCTTGTCTCCATCCCAAGCCTTCTTCTTCCCATAAACCATCTTATTCCAATTGTCCACAAAATGATCTTGACATTGGTGACTGTGACTGAGCGGTACAACCGGTAGTTCTGGCGGTTCAACCGCTCAGCCACTCGGTTGTATCGTCCCAGCGGTACAACCGGGGTAGCTCTGGTGGTTCTATCGCTAACTCCCAGGCCTGTGCCGCTGGCCGGTACTATCGGGAGGTTATTGGCAATACTGTCGCGGCCTCCCAGCTACGATAGTACCGCGCGTAACCCTAAGGCAGTGTCGGGGGCGGTACAACCGCTCTTTCAAGTGATACAACCGCTCAGCCGTCTGGGCAGAGATATAAAGGGGTGGGCCGAAGGGGTACTCTTTTTTCCTCTTCGTGCCCAACCTCCTCTCCTTCCCTAGCCGCCGGTCGCCATCTCATTCGCCTCGGCGTGCCTTCCGGCGCCCCGGATCTGCGAGTCCCTCGCGGATTTGCTCCGTGGAGGCCCCCTCCTCTCCGATCTCTTCCCATGGATTCTGGTAAAGCCTCGTTCTTCCTCTCCCTTGGTTTCCGTCCTTGGATCCACCATTGTTAGGGCATTACTTGGTTTCCCGTGTTTATAGCTAAACTATTGGGTGTAAGAGATCTCTATACTACCTCCTATTGCTTGTGCATACTTAGAACTTAGAATATTGCTATGTGGTTCGAATTCGGGTTGTGTTGTCTCCTCCACGGTTGATGTTGTCTGTACACAGCGGTACAACCGCTTGCAATGGCGGTACAACCGCCTCAGCGGTACCACCGGCTCGATGACCGGTTCAACCGACTTCTCTGAATTCCGTAGCACCATTTTAGTTTCTCTGATTCACAAACAATATATTCCTCTGTTTTTGCGTACAATCCTCTCATCTTTTCTGGGTTCTCTTGTGTGTTTCTCACGTGTGTGTGCAGGTGGCTCAGGTTCTCGCTCTGCTCAGCGTTAGAAGATCAAGAAGCGAGCTCGTAGGCTCAAGCACACGGATGATAGTGAAGAAGAGGAAGTGGTAATTCCGACCAAGCCAACTCATCATGATAAGTCTGCGGCTGCCAAGCAAAAGTCAACTATTCCTTTGAACAAATTGAAGCCACCAGATTGGGAAAAGTTTGGCATCCAAAATCCCTATGAGGTCCCTGTTGCTCCGAGGTGGACCACCGTTCAGTTCAGGAATGAGATGCAAGTGAGGATCGTGCACAAGATTTTTGAGCATCACAAGAACAGGTACATCAATCAATGGACTATCGATCTTGATCAGTGGAGGAAAAACTTGGATTACTGTGGTGAGGCATTGACGCTATGCGAGGAGTTTTCTTGATCACGCTCATGTCTATCAACTGTGATTTTGATGTGGAGCTTGTTCATCAGTTATATGCCACAGTTCATTTCAACACTGATGAGGCTCATCATCTATCCTTCATGTGCCGTGATGAGCTCTTTCGGGTTCCTTGGTGAGCTTTCTGCAATGCTCTTGGTTACGATGATACCGGTCTCACTGGGAATGGTGGCATCTGTCCTCACGACCATGCCCCCTGAGGGAGTCCGGGAATAAGGGGTCCTCGGGATGCCGACCTATCTCGAGTGGGCCGAACTAAGGAGGTACTCGGTGGCCGCTGTGGGAGACCGAACTATAAGATGCTCCGTGGTCAGGAAGGAAACCTCAGGTACGGTGGTGCGTTCGTCAAGTAACAGATGGGTGTGTTTAAACCCTCGGTAGCAACCGACTACATGTAACCCTAAGTACCCCTGGTGTCTATATAAACCAGGGGGCTTAGTTCGTAGAGGCTAAGTCAAATCATCTAGGGTTTTAGCTCATTTGATATCGAGGTAGACCGACTCTGTAACCATCATACTCATCAATACAATCAAGCAGGACGTAGGGTTTTACCTCCTCAAGAGGGCCCGAACCTGGGTAAACATCGTCTCCTTCGTCCCCTGTTAACCATCGATCCCAGATCCATAGCTTGGGAGCCCCTACCCGAGATCCGCCGGTTTTGACACCGACATTGGTGCTTTCATTGAGAGTTTCGCTATGAATCGCCGAAAGATAGATGGCTCGCGTAATCTTAAGCGATGAAGTCCGCAACGGGGACATCTTCGTCCCTGGTCAGATCTTCACTTTTGGGAGCATCGTGCTGCATGCCAATCCCGTCGTCCGCCTCGGCTAGGGCGGAAGTTTTACCCCCGAGTAGGAGGTCAGGTTCGGGAACCTAGAGTTCATGACCGACTCCCGGGGAGATCTTGTTTTAACTAAGCCGTCTGCTCTCCTTGAAGAGCCCACAAGCCCTGATGCCTTGACTTCGGGAGCAGGAGACCCCGCCACTTGGGCGGCCTTTGTCTCTAGTTCGGCCTTGAAGCCTAGCCTGGCCGACGTGCCTGGATCGGCCCCGGCCGTACATACCCCGGGGGCGTCCTCCAACGACCCCGGGGCGATGGTGCCGCAAACTGACCCTAGGCGCGCGTGTAATATGGACTCCGCCGAAGCCTCATCGCTGAACGAGTTGCTCGGCCGGATCCAAGCCCTAGGCATGACCGACGACCAACCCTCGGTCTACGATCAGCTTGGGCTTAGGCCCGACGACAGGGAAATTCATGTGCCACCGGTGACACACCTGGTCGCCACCGTCGAGCGCTGAAAGCACATTTGCTCCCTTGGTGGTTTTGGTAATTAATAACAACATATAAGTCATTGAACTAATGTTTCCACTAAGTATATTTCAGGAAAAGTTCAATCATAGGATTGGCAAAAGGATTGTGGAGATTGTGGAGATACCCCAAGATGCAAGGAAATGGATTGGCAAAGCTTCAAGCAAGAGGACTCTACATTTTACTTTGTGAGAAATCACTTTGAGTCCATAGGAAAGCCAATACTATTAAAAGGGGGTAAGGTACTGTTGGTGAACAAAATGCTCATACGTGCACAAGTGATAGTCACCAAAAACACCCACAAGCTCTTCCACAAAAGTCTGTCCAAAGTCAAATATCCAAAATCGGTGCAACCAACACTTTCCACTCGGTGCCACCGATTCCCATACTCAGACAGACCCATGCCAAACCCTAGCTTTTTGGTGCAACCGATTCTGCTTCGGTGCCTCCGAGTTTGGGTTGCCAACTTTCTGTTATGCAGTTTCACAATATCGGTCCCACCGAGATTGTTGGATCGGCGTCACCGAGAATGGGCAATCTGATCGTTGGTCACCTTATCGGTGCAACCGAGAGTTATATATCGGTCTCACCGAGATTCAAAAGTTGCCACCTTTTGGTCACTTCGGTACCACCGAGATTAACACATCGGTGTCACCGAGTTGGTCATTTTGTGTGTAACGGTTGGATTTTTGGGGATGCCTATATATACCCCTTCACCACCACCCACTCGAAAAAGAAGCACTCAGAACTATTCCATACTTGCCCCATCCAGTTTTCTGAGAGAGAGCCACCTACCCTTGTGTTGAGGTCAAGATCATCCACTCCAACCATATGGATCTTGATTTCTAGCCTCCCCAAGTTGCTTTCCACCAATCCCATCTCTTCCACCAAGCCAAATCTGTGAGAGAGTGATTGTGTGTTGAGGAGTCTATCATCTTGAAGCACAAGAGCAAGGACTTCATCGACATTGCCGAGCCTATTACCTTTTGGAGGGTGGTGCCTCCTAGATTGGTTAGGTGTCGCTTGGGAGCCTCCTACTTCGTGTTGTGGAGTTGAACCAAGAAGTTTGTAAGGGCAAGGAGATCGCCTACTTCATGAAGATCTACCCATAGTGAGGCTAGTCCTTCGTGGACGGAAGCCGTTATGGAATTGTCAAGGTTGCTACTTCGTGGACCCTTATGGGTGGAGCCCTCCGTGGACTCTCGCGACCGTTACCCTCCGTGGGTTGAAGACTCCATAAACGTGGACGTACGGTAGCACCACCGATCGGAACCATGGGAAAAATTATCGTGTCTACAATTGCGTTTGATCTTCCATCCCTTCCCTTCTACTCATGCTTGTTGTTACTTTCCGCTGCTATACTCTTAGACATGCATGTGTAGGGTGTACTTGACTTGCCATAAATGTTAAAATCTGCCAACTCTAAAATTTGGGAATAGGTAGAATTTTTATTTGGTCAAGTAGTCTAATCACCCCCCTTCTAGACATACTTTCGGTCCTACAAGCGCCCGGCCTGAAGTATGTCCCCTCAACCGCCGGCATTAAGAACGGTCTACATCCCGGTCTTCGATCGCCTGGACCCTCCTCACGGTTTGGAATCCGGACTTCCCCCCGGTAACGATTCTAGACCAGCGGCCGGCCTAGCGCGTGACCTGGAGTCCGTGCAGCAGGGCCCCGCCGACGCTACGTACTCCAAACCTACCAAGCCAAACCCCGCAATCGCACCAGAAATGGCCACCAGGATTTCGGACTCGCACCCTACTGCGGCACGAAATTTTCCCCACCCACCACCCAAATCGAGCGTTTTCCAAGCGTAGGAGAGCCCGGCACAATGGGCTTACGGGAGGTCAAGCAACAACCAGGGGAATCGGTCCATCATTTTTGGGCCAGATTCCACCTCAACAAAGACAGGATGAAGGGCCATAGCGGCCAGGAGATGATTGCAACCTTCCGGCATAATTGCCATGATGAAGGAATTCTCAATGCCCTCGCCCGTCGCCGCATCCAAAATTTCTCCGAGCTGTCGGACCTGGTGCGAAAGTATTGCGCCATGGAAAGCACGTGGAAAGCACAACAATTGTGCATGGAGCCAGTCCATGCCGAACAACCTAGAGGAGTTCGGAAGAGGCTCGTACCCCCGCAATGGCCGGCCAAACACGAGCCCGCCGAGAAAAGGAACAAATATCCTACAAAAGAAAGAACATTCCTCGATGGACTACTGGACAAGCCATGCCCCATACACTCCGCTTCGCTAAACATGAGCCCGACTCATAGCCTCCGAGCTTGCTACTTCGTTAGGCAAGTCGCGAAGAGCGGAGAGACCATCCTCGCGGCCTCACCCTGAGGCAGACGTTCAGCAACGCCACCCGAAAACAACGCCGAGGTCCAAACAATCTACGAGACGTTTTCCTCCAAAGGTCATAGGAAGAGAGCTCTTCGAGAACTCGATCAAATACACCAGGTGGCAGCGAGGAAATCATGGACAGACACACCAATAACTTTCGGCGAGGATGACCAACCGACAACCCGCACAGAGCGAGCACCTGCCGCCCTGGTCCTCAACCCAATAGTAGATGGCTTCAGGTTGCACAAGGTGCTAATGGACGATGACAGTGGTCTAAACCTCATCTACGAGGATACATTAGATAAGATGCAGTTCGATAGATCTCAAATCGAATGAAGCATCACAACTTTTTGAGGAATCATCCCCGGAAAAGAGGCACGCTGTACAGGACGAGTCGCTCTTGATGTAGTATTCGGTACCCCCGATAACTACAGATCCGAAGAACTTCTTTTTTATATCGTGCCCTTTCACAGTGGCTATCATGCCCTTTTAGGGGGCAATGCCTTCACAAGATTTTTGGCTATACCACATTATGGTTATATGAAGCTCAAAATGCCGAGACCCAATGGTGTGATCATAGTTATAAGTAACCCGGATAGAGCCCTTCAAGTCGAAAATAAAACAGCATCACTTGACCTCGAGGCACTAGCTGAGACCCTCGCTGCAGAGGAACTGACTACACTCCGTTCTATTGTGGATAAGGACGACGTAATCCTCGGCAAAAGGCCAAAATCCACATCGTTCAAACCTGCAGATGAAATCATAAAATTTCAGGTACACCCAACGGACCCCAATAAAACAGCGTCCATCGGAGCTCAGCTGGACCCCACGGTTGCTG